>CM048744.1:434298442-435599067 GCA_026315105.1 Locusta migratoria | reverse complement strand
AAATCTGTGGATATGTCTTGTGTAATGAGACCTGTAATTTATGTTGTGAACTTTATTTGAAGCCAATGAATCAGACACCACCAGTTCAAGTGTTTTCTAGAAAAGGTTGAATCTTTGCCCAGTGTTCTCCCATACCACACACCACACGAATTTTATACAACCCCTTCTCTTGTGAAGTGAAAGAAGTTCCTGCATTTTTGCAAATGGAAATAATTGATCTACAACCAGATGACTCAAAGAAGGACAAATTAAAAAAGGCAGCATTGTACAGTTTTATACGTTTCTTCCCAAAGAAAACCACGGTACCCCCTCATCAAAGACCTTTCACAAAGTTGGTTATTTGTATTTGGCACTACACACAGATGTGAACAAACATTTTCATTGCTCAAATTTCTCAAATCTAAATACAGGAGTAACCTTAGTGGCGAACATTTAAGAGACATTTTGTTGAAGCACCAATGTAGGATATAACAAAGTTGAATTTTGGATTCAAAAAACTAATTTGATACTCCTCAATAACTGTTCTGGAAAAAAAAAAGAAAGAAAAAAAAAGTGTACTTGATGATACACTGAATTTCATTTTGCTTAAATTTTACTTACAGAATGAATCTTAATTTACCGACCAGAACAGGGCACATAAACGAACCTGTTAACCATACAGCACAATGAACATTAATTATTTACTTCAACACAAAGATCATTCCTCTCATTCTGTGTTATTGTGTTTTCAATGTATATTCAACTGTCATTGATAACATCAGCATACTATGCCACCGCTGCCAGAGGTAAAATGGTTAAAACATAAAAAAAAATTCATTAATTTCTTCTTTTGAGGGATGTGGGCTCAACTAAACGTTATTCAAATGTTTGTTAAGCTTAAGGGACTTAACTACGGGGTCATCAGTCCCTAAACTTACAAACTACTTATGAACTACCTACAACTAAGGACGGCACAAATATCAATGCCCGAGGGGGGATTCGAACCCCCGACCGTATGACCGTGCAGACCGTGACTGGGGTGCCTCAGTCCTCTCAGCCACTGCGGCTGGCAAACGTTATTCTGCAGGTCACGTTTTTAGATAGTGTGTTGAGTTAAATACATTTCAGTTAATAATTTTGTAGGTTTATTGACAGCTGATTCTAGTTAATGTAATGTTGGTAGAGACGTGATGAATGATGTACATAGGATACTGTGCAAATAACATTTAAGTACCTGGCAGAGGGTTCATCAAACCACCGTTATACTATTTATCTCCCATTCCATTCGCGAATAGCGCGCGGGAAGAAAAAACACGTGAATCTCTCTGTTCAAGTTCTGATTTCTCGTATTTTATTCTGATGATCATTTGTACCTATGTAAGTGGGAGTCAACAATATATTTTCGCATTCAGAGGAGAATGTCGGCGATAGGAGTTTCGTAAGTAGCCCACGCCGCAGCGATAAGTGCCGTTGTTGTAATGATTCCCATCCCAGATCCTGTATCATTTCCGTAACGCTGTCTCCCCTGTATCATGGCAATACGAAACGAGCTGCCCTTCTTTGGACTCTTTCGATGTCCTCTGTCAAACCCACCTGATAAGGATCCCACACTGGGCAGCAATATTCCAAAAAAGGACGGACAAGCGTAGTGTATGCAGTCTCTTTAGTAGTTCTGTTACATCTTTTAAGGGTTCTGCCAATAAAACGCAGTCTCTGGTTCGCCTTTCCTGCGACATTATCTACATGTTCTTTCCAATTTAAGTATGAAGTAATAGTAATTCCTAGGTATTTTGTGCAGTTTATGGCCTTCAGTTTTGATTGATTTATCTTGGAAACGGATTTATTTTCGTACTCATGTGGACGATTTCACACTTCTCATTATTTAGAATCAATTGCCAATTTTTACACCATAGTGATATCTTATTCAGATCGTTCTGCAATTGGTTTTGATTTTCAGATGATTTTACTAGACGGTTAATGATGGCGTCATCTGCAAACAACCTAAGAGAGCTACTTAGATTTTCCCCTAACTCGTTTATGTAAATAAGGAAAAGCAGAGGAGCAATAACACTACCCTATGGAGCGCCCGATATCACCTGTTTCAGTCGATGCCTTACCATCGATTACTAGGAACTGTGTCCTCACTGACAGGAAATCCCCTATCCAGTCGCAAATTTGGAGCGATATACCATAACCACGCAATTTGATTAAAAGCCGTTTGTGAGGTACGGTGTCAAAAGCTTTCTGGAAATTAAGAAATACGGAATCGATTTGTGAACCCTTGTCGATAGCATTCATCACTTTGTGTGAGTAAAGAGCTAGTCGTGTTTTGCATGAACGATATTTTCTAAATCCGTGTTGACCTTGGGTCAATAGATTATTCTGTTCGAGATAATTCATAATATTTGAATACAGGATATGTTCCAAAACCCTGCTTCGAATTATGTCAGTGAAATAGGCCTGTAGTTTAGTGGGTTACTTCTACTGCCTTTCTTGACTAAGGGTGTGACCTGTGCAACTTTCCAGTCTTTTGGTACAGATCCTTCTTTGAGAGAGCGGTTGTATATGGCTGTTATGTAATGAGCTATCGCTTCAGCATAATCAGATAGAAATCTAATGGGTATACAGTCTGGACCAGAAGAGTTGTCCTTGTTAAGTGATTTTAGTTGCTTCACTACTTCTGTGTAACTCATTACGGCCTCTATTCGTAATTCGAAATCTGGAATATTGGATTCGTCTTCTTTGGTTAATAAGTTCCTAAAAGCTAAGTTTAGTAACTCTGCTTTAGTAGCGTTGTCATTGGCATTGTCACCATTACTATCATGTAGTAAGGGTATTGTTTGTGTTTTGCCCCTAGTATATTTAACATATGACCAAACTCTCTTTGGGTTTTCAGTCAAATTTCGAGCAAGAGTTTCGTTGTGATAAGTATTTTAGGCACCTCGCATTGAAGTCCTCGCTAAATTTCGAGCTTCTATGTAGGATCGCCAATCCTGATGATTTTGTGTTAAATTAAATTTAGCATTCCTGTTCCGTTGCTTTTCCATTGGGGTCCTGACCTCGGAAGGCATCTAATCGGAAGTGGCGTCCAGTCTGTTAAGAATGTTCTTACTCTTAGAAAACAAATTGGGGTTGTGGACAGACATATTTTTTACGAGTAACAGAGCAAAATCGTGACATACGGTATGTGTTGAAAATACATTGTTTTGGAAGATTTACTTGTAAATGGTGTTGGTGCTCGTTTCACAGGTAGAAATTATGTCTTGCTATTTGGTACCTGCTCAACAACATACCTAAAAGTCAATATGTTGGTTGAAAAACTGTAAAAAAACATAGAGAAACAGTTACTACGTGGACATGACTGGCATGTGACTTAAGACGTAACCAGTGACAGGCGTGAAACTACTGAATGTGTTCATAGTGTGGCAGATAAAACGACTGTCTGATTTATTCTTGTGAGTGTCTGCTATATTTTCACGGCGTTATAACAAAACATTCGATTAAATGAAGTGAGAAATGAATTTCTTTTTCTTTCTTTATAAATGTATCACTACATTTTACAGTAGAAACTGATCTATTTACGTTCATGCATACATATACCGAGCACCTATGTTTTAATTACAAAATGTTCAAATGTTTGTATAGCTTATGGCACTTAACTACGGGGTCATCTGTCCCTAAACTTACAAACTACTTAAGAACTGACTAATACTGGGGACAGTACAAATATCCATGCCCAAGGGGGTATTCGAACCCCCTACCGTAGTGGCCGTGCAGACCGTGACTGAAGCGCCTCAGTCCCCTTGGCCACCACGGCCGGCTTTTAATGACAAAATATTAAGAATTTTAAATATCAATCATTTGCAATAGACATTACATTGTGGTGAAAATTTAATATGTCCTCTTAAATTTCGTCAGAACATGTGTCACTTGATGCTCATAAACAAACAACTGACATGCACAACTGTCCCTGTGTTCTGCACAGCTACCACTGCCAACATCATCATGAAAGTGCACTATGCAACTATCAGTAATCTGAAATTTTACCACCAATAATATATATACATGTTAAACAGAAGCAGCCGTCACCGAAACTGCATTTTACCCTAGTTCACATGCTATTGATCTTTGTTTGTGGTTGTGAGGAGTGATATAACGGTGATTAAATTCGGGTTTCCACCTTGTCATTGACGTCATAGGTCAAAGTAGGCGTTAGTGTCACATTAATCAGTAATCGCCAAATATGGCAACTGGCCTGCACTGTGAGTCAGAACTTGAATTGTGGGCCCTTGTGGTCTAGTAAATGCAGACCCCTGGCCTAGTATATAGAGGATCAAAAAACTAATTCAGCTTACATTAATTGCAGCAAATAAGTAGGTGCCGAACTTGAGAATGGGGGGGGGGCGGGGAACAAGTTTTGGTGCCCAAAAAACTCAAAATTTTAGAACTGCTTCCAGTTGTTTCGCTTATGATTCCAAAATAGTTCATATTGTGGAAATATGCAGTAAAGTAAAGAGGATGAAATCCCGTGTTGATTGAAAGACAAAAATTGATGCAGTAGTTCGATGGTTAAGGGAATCCAAAAATTAGTTATTTTTACTAATTTTGTAAAAACTGTTTTACCAATTTTAAATGTGCTGTAACTTCCCAGTATCAGATTTTACAATACCCCCGCTGAAAAATTATAGAGCATCAATCTGTGAATTCCAAAAGCACAATTTTTTTCCAAATTTGGATTTTCTCTGACTCATTAAGCAAAACTGATGAAAACTTTAAATTCACAGTATCAGATATTCGCACTTAATTGGTGCCTAATAGTCAGACCTCATTCTGAGGCTTTACTATATCATCCAAATGAATTTGAAATTGTCTTAAGGAATTTTGTGAACATTTTAATTTTTTTATAATTTTAACTTTTTTCTTGTTCAGAGCAGTTAGCTGTCTCTCTTGGTGTGTATCTATAGCATGAGATGAAGGTGGAGGAGACAGCCTACTCCCACACCTTCATTATCTCATGAGCTCACCAGTTCAAATATTTTCACCAGTGTGAATTGATACCAACGTATTGTGAACCATTTGTGTTTTTATTTCTACATGATTGGAAAAGTTGGGTTCATCTTTCAAGATGGTGTTAATGAAGGTGAATTGACAGTTGTCAAAGAAACAGGCATGAGGATATTGTTGGAGAGCAGTAGAAAAAGGAAGAATACAGACCACACTCGTTTGCTGAAGAGAATTCAAGGCCGGCCGCGGTGGCCGAGGTGACTGAGGCGCTCCAGTCACGGTCAGCACGGCCACTACGGTCGGGGGTTCGAATCCCCCCTCGGGCATGGATATTTGTGCTGTCCTAGTTCGTAAGTAGTTCATAAGTAGTTTGTAAGTTTAGGGACTGATGACCCCGTAGTTAAGTCCCATAAGCTTAACAAACATTTGAACTTTTTTTTTTTTTTTTTAGAATTCAAGAGATATCTGTTCATATTGCATATGGAAAACAATACAGTTATCCTAAATTGATTGACACTTGCCTTCGCCATGGTTAGCAGAAACTACACAATCAACTGTAGCAGGAAGAGTTGGCGGTAAAAGTCGCCCTTTCCCCTTGCGAAAATACTGTTATTTTTATAGTGAGGGACTCGCAGAACAATTCAAAGATTTTTAAATACGATGACCAAATGACAAGAAATATCAAAGTCGAAAGGTCATGAAACTTCAAGTCAGAAAGAGCATGATGATCAGAGGTACTGTTCTTGGAGATCAAGATATAGTAGACTGTTTGAATGATGACAGCCTTGGACTCACTCCCGTTCAAGGAGGTTAGAATAAAGGGAAATGGCATTATCTATGTTAAGCACATATGTCAGTTGAAGCCTGTCCGCCACCTTGGTCAGTTTTGGAATGCTATTTATCTGTTAAAACTATGCGTTAAATCGACCCTCTTACCGTTACTGCATTGAACTGACAGTCACTGCAAAGTATGTAGTTTCAAACAATATACTTTCTTCAATAAATAGTAATAAATACACATGATAATATATTTGAAAACTTAATTTTTTATGGCTGATTTGCACTCTTTTAACATGTTGTACATCATGGCAAAATCGTCGGAAGTTTCATCCCTCTTTTAAGTGACATAAAACATTAGCTCTACAATACGAACACTTCTGCAAAACTTACCAGTATGGCGGAGCAGGCTTCAATTTTTCTGTGTTAGGGCATCTCCCTGTATTCTAACCTCCTTGCTCCCATTCTTACAATGGAGGAAGCAACTCACAAAGAACTTCTACAGACACAAAGAGGACTGCATGAGTGCAATCTTTACCGGGAATCGTGCATCCAGTCCATCATCATTATGCAATAACTGTGTGGGGAGTTTTTGTACAAAGAGGAGTAGGAAGATGAGGATGAGCCTGATGAGATACTTTGGGGCGAGAAGTCGAGGAGGAGGGGACTGAAGCAAATAAAGCCAATCAACCATAGAAAGAAGGGCCTGAACCAGGAATATTAAAACTATCCAAAGTTTAATTATTTCGAATAGCTATGTGATTAGTGTAAGAATTACTGTAACTAAGTGTAATTATTAACATTTTATGTAACACTGGAATTAAGAATTGATAAGTAAGTAATCTTTCCTGTATTTTAAGACGTAAATAAAACTATATTTATAAGTACTTACTTAACTATATCTTTCCCAATTACTTATATATAATATGTACATTAAAGAGTATAAAATACCTGATATGTTTATAAAACGACTTCAGGCTTTAAATATATATGAAATAAATAAGCAGTAAGGAAGTCAAAACGGAGCTCTCAGTGTGGCAGAAAATGGCAGAATGAAATAGGAAGACATCTTGAAACAAATTGACTGGTCATGAGATCTAAACGTCCGACAGCTACATGTCAAAACAGCTGAGTGCGTACTGCCGTGAGACATATCCTCCAAGGAATGCATTGCAGTAAACAACTGAATGTAGAAAGAACATTTTTTACGTCGGAATATTCAAATGAAAATACTTCAAACGAAATTTGGAAACATTACATACATAAAAGAACAACAGAGAATATCTTGCCAGTGAGTAAATTATATTGCAAAATGATGGCAATGTGGCTTCAGAATAATTATCACTTAATATAAATAATGACCATCGAACTCAACAGGACTATGGCAAGAAATATGTGGTTTTGGGTGGGAAAATACTAAATTGAAAACACATAAAATTGTTAAAACATAAACCTCATTAATTATCACACATTATAAATAAGATGCATAGAATTTAACAGGAAATTGGGGATTTTATGTGGGATGGAATAAATTAAAAGATTAAAAAAATTGTTGAAAACATATTTCTCAATTAAACTGCTGAGTATATTTACAAAACATGTAGTTGGTATCATATGATTTGAGTATATTGTGTGATGTAACATGTTTTACTTCACTTATTCCAGATAAGGCACAAGAGATCCGTTTTTATTTATGGGGGGATTTATTTAACAGGCTGGAAGAAATATTGTGTGAGAATTTTCTTTCCCCAGGAACACTTCCTTCACTTTGGAAAGTGTCTGGCACTAAGTCTGCAGAGCGTTGTCTGGAGTTGGATCATACCATGGATTACGACAAAACCAAGATCTTGGCTCAAACCCCCATGTTCTGGTATAGCATTATAATAGAGCCAATTGAAATCAAGATGGGGGATGAACTGATAAACCGGGACATAGAATATGAACTGCTTGGAATCCAGCCCTAGAACTGCCACAGAAGCAACAGAAGAAAGGCACCCCTTTCACAGAACCAGGGAGAGAGCTACAGACGACAACCAACGCCCCAAGTGATTTCGGCGGCAAGCCTGATGCGAAGGGTAGCATACCTCGTAGGTGCACACCGTACTCTGAAGCCAAGCAGAGTAACGTGGCCACGATAACATTCTGTAGTGGTCACCAACAGCAGAAGAATCGCCGCAAAAGTGCTAGAAACGCGCAAGGCGGGCGCGGACCTCCTATGGAGCGCCGGGAGACGAAGGCGGCCGCCACTGGGCGGGGACTGACGATGGATCACCCTACGTCAGACGCCACTGCCAGACTGGAGCACACTTGGCACGGAACTCATAGAAAGCACCAGACGCCACCTAGGCATAAATATGGGACACGGTCGGCTTGTCGATCGCGTTCCAGCGGTGGCGAGCGGATCGCTGTAGTGTAGCATTCGCTGTTGCAGACTGATCGGAAGCTGTCTAGTGCGCTGTCGTGTTGCGAGTAGTTGCTGTTATCATGGCGACGAAGCAAAGTTGTCGTTTTTTGCGCGCACCATGGGCAGGAACAGACGAGGCGGCAGGAAGTAGCACAGGAAGAAGCAGCAAACCATCTTCGACTCAACACAGACGTGTGCTTGAGGCGGATCCTATCGACGACAAAAGCGTCGCCAAGATTGAAGCTGGAGACGCCGAAGCACCGACTCTCCCGTTCTACATCCGATATTCGGGTGATGGCTGGGAAGAGCTCATCATGAACCTCAAGTTCGAGCTGCAGTATGATATGAAGAACAGGACCATGGGTGATGGCAACGTACTGGAGGTGCTTGCTGGCAACAAGCACGACCAGGAGAGCCTAATGAAGGCTTTCAAATAGTACATCATCCAGGAACCTAAGAAGAATCTCCCTACAAGGAAGAAGAAGCCGACGATTGTCAAGGCGCTCCTCAGGTGGCTGCCCTGGCAATTCAACGTGAAGATGATCAAGACAGGCTCTGAGTGCTGGGTGTACGGAGATGTAGCATTAAAGCTGCATAATGGGACCAACAAAACCAAGCCATCGCTGTACATAATAGCGGTCAATCCCACAAAGAAATGGTTGGGCCACACACCGGACGACATCTTCAGCGTGGAGGAACTCCATGGCATCGAGGTAAAGATCGAGCCCCTACTGGCAGAACTCGACGTGAAGCCACAATGCTTCAGATGTCAGGAGGTTGGACACGTCATGCAGTATTGCAGAATCGAAGAAGTCTGTGATAAATGCGCTGACAGACATGCCAGTCGCTCCTGCCCGACAACCAAAGAAGACAAACCGTGTGCAAGCTGAGGCGGACGCCACGTTGCCAGTTGGCGCAGCTGCAAGGCCTTCGCCAGCACAAAGAGGAAAGAAGAGGAGAAGAAGAACACAGACGGGCAGGGACGGCCAACGACTACAGGGCCGGTAAAGAAGAGAAGAATAAGGGGCCGCAGGAGCACGAGGTCCGTGCCCGCGCCCCCAGAGGAGAGAGCGGGCCCCCTTCCCGCCGCGCGGCCGGAAGCCCCCGCTGCCGGTGACAGAGGTAGTGGGGGAATCCGGCCGAGCTGTGGGGAGGCAAGGCAGACGCTCCGAACCGCCGAGTGGCGCACGTCGCCGCGGATGCGAGCTGCAGCACGCAAGTCGATGATGAAGACACGAGAAGAGAAGTCAACGCAGCTATCCAAGCAACATAGAGCAGGATCTAGTCAGCAATGAACGCTGAACTAGAAACAGCTTGTCTCTGCATACGCGAGACCTTCCGTCAGCACAAGCTGTGACAGGTGACGGGCGATACTGAGACAAGCACCAACGATCCTGGAGCAGCAAATAGGGTGACGCAGACACCCTATAAGAAGCTGATCAACCGATCTACGAAGGCGAAGACCAAAACTACGGACTTCTGTTGCCAGATGCCAGAAGTCGTAAGAAAAGGAAAAGACGAGTTGGAGCCGCTCTACATACGGAGAATGTACGACGTGGAGGATCCAGCCAACCACCAGAGAAGAGAAGAAAAGCAGAGACAGACGGAAGAAAACAACAAGATCGACCGCAGCACCTGGACGCCGTCTTTGAAGAGAAAGATGAGGACCAGAGGTGTCGACCGAACAACAAAAAAGAGGAAGAAGAAAAAGGAAGAAAGAAGCAGTGGAAGAATCAATACTTCCACAACAGGAAGAGGTGGTAAAAACCCACCAGCAGCTCTGGCCCAGGTTTCCGTGGTTTCCTGTTGGCTGTAAGGTGAATACCAATTCCAAATTGGGACAAAACATATCCCCTAAAATATCCCCCTATGAAATAAATAAACAGTGACACAACAGTAACAAAGTAACAGTAACAGTAACAGTAACAGTAACAAAGAAAAAGTAACAAAGAAACCCTATGGCTGAAAAGAGCATGAAAGCTCTCAGACAGCCCGCTCATCCTCTTCTGGAATGGGAATGAAAAGATTAAAAAAAAAAAAAAAAAAAAAAAAAGGCTTGTCGATCAGTCTCAGGGAACACCTGATGAAGACACCGAGTTATGGTACACCCGAATCCACGAGATGTCAAAAAGATGCCTGACTGCCACATCAACTACCTACAGCAACAGCGTTAGATGCAGATTCCCATCTCCCATCTCCCATGGTGAGCGTATTTATTTCTTATTCCTATCATTTGAAAGTGTAAAATGTGATTAGTTAAGTAGTGTGGAAATGTGAACAAATTAATCGTGTTGTGAATACCTGTTCAAACATGTCAGCAGCTCAGATTTAGAATAGAGATTTAGAACAGATTGAGTAAATGATAACTGTGTTATTAAAAAAAAACTAAATGGGAGTTTAGATGCAAGGTTTGATGCTCAAAATGATAATTTGAGTAAGCAAATTTCTGATTTAAAGAAAGAACAAAATGATAGGTTAAATGTACAGGAAAAGAAGATAAATGAACACTTAGTACTGTTAAAAGACAGTTTCTGTAGTAAGTTAAAAGAACAAAGCACTAGGCTACCTGAAACTGTATCAGAACCTAAGCATGATTTGATTAATTTTAATTCCTTGCAGAATAGATTTGAAACTCATATAATTGAATGTCTGGATTCGAATAAAAATCTTGATGATGAGCTTTCTACATTAAAGCAGGTTTTAATTATGAGGGAAGAAATAGTTGATATTTCCATTGGAATTGTTAAAGGAAAAAATAGAGTTGGAAAAGATCTACATCAAAGGTGAGATTCTGGACCAACTTCATCAGAATAAAGATTCTATGTCAGGATTAAAAGATGAAATGAACAACAATTTCGAAAAATTAGCATCTGATTTAATAGCTACTCAGCAGGAGTTAAGTAGTTTGGAACTTAGTACTAAAACCGATTTTTCACAGTTGTCACAGAGAATCAGGGACAATGAACAGAAATTAGAGTCATTAGAAATGTTACCAATTTCTAATGAGATGAATTTGTGAGTTGCCCAGCAATTCGAAGGACTCTAAGAACATTGATTTTACTCTATACTATTTAACTGGTGCGGCAGTAGAGTGCGGAACAGCTCATGCTGAAGAATTTGCTTCTTGGGAGGAGTTTAAATTAAAGTTTAAAGAAAAGTGTTGGTCTGATAGTACCCAAGAAAAGTAAAGAGTGGAACTTTCAGACCCTCCACCCATATTTCTCAACTCAACTGCTGAGTATATTTACGAAACGTGTAGTTGGTATCATTTGAGTCTATTGTGTGATGTAACATGTTTTACTTCACTTATTACAGATAAGGCACAAGATATCCGCTTTTATTTACGGGAGGGGGCCCTATTTAAAGTGCTGGAAGAGATACTGTGGGAGAATTTTCTTTCTACAGGAACACTTGACTTCAGAATGTGTCTGGCCAAGGCTAAGAGTACTCGCTGCCATGGAGAACCTTAAATTTGGGAATCTTGTTAAATGGATTATTCCATGGAAAATGGTGTTCCTTTTTTTTTTAAGTTAGAACGTTGTTGATTATTCATACTTCGTGATTGTAGACCGAATGTGAAAGGTCAGATTACTACTTATATTGTATCTGAAATACAATTAAACGTTCTACAAAAAACAAATAATTAAAGAAAATATAGAAAAAATTTCGAAAGAAATCCATTATTTCAAATGATCTATAATACACCTCAAATGAAACCCATAATACAAAAATTCCACTACACATTTTCAATCTAAAAATTCGAAGATCTGGTGTTGGTAACAAGATCTTACCTATATTGCTCAGGTCTAATAGTGATACCAACTAAGATACATAATTCTGAACTATAAATACAAAGATCTGGTGTCATATATATATATATATATATATATATGTGTGTGTGTGTGTGTGTGTGTGTGTGTGTGTGTGTGTGTGTCTTTTTCTTTTTTTTTTTAACAAGCCAAGCAAATTTAATGGGATATGAACAGATCCATATTTTATTCCGCTCACAAAGATATCCAGATCAATTTCTTATTTTAAGGTTTTTTTTTTTTTAACTGAGTGGGAAGCAAACAGATACATTTTTATCGCTCACAATGATGCTAGATGAACGTGTTGTTTAAAAAAATCTTATGAGTGTAAAATATGTAATTTTGTGTAATTTGTTATTTTCTGGTTTTAGTAATTTTTGATGTAATGTCTTGCTCACACATCACACACACACACACACACACACACATACACACAAACACATATATAAAATAAATATACTTTATGCAACATCAAATACTACAAGAAATATTTTTCTGAATAGGTCAGTTGGTTAGATGGGATTACATGTGAGATACATAGTACAATATTTACAAGGGGAATACATGTAATGAATAAAGTGCAGTCTTTACTATATAGCTGATATGCTCAATATTGATTAGCTGTTTAAAAAATTACAACACATCAAAGTTGATTGTTTACATTAACAGAGATTAAATATTCATAATAAATTTGCAATAAATTGTCTATATTCCTTGCAAAACAGAAATACTCATATAGAGAATAGTGTGGGTTAGGAATTAATATTGTTTTTAGCCTGACTTTAAGTTTTTTAGTTGGTAGTGATGTGATGGAACTTAGTAATGTACTTGCAATCTTCAGTCCTGCACGCAGTGAGTTTCTTTCGTAAAGAGCAGTCCTGTGGCTTATGAGGTGAAACTTATCTTTATTTCTATTGGTGTAGTTGTGTCCCTCAGAGACCACATTTAAGTTCAATTTATGGGTCAACATAATTGATTTGAAAATATACATATCAATAAGTTAATATTCCAGCTTAGGGAATAGTCAATGATGTAAATCTTTCGGTTTTTCTCCACAAAATATTCTTAAAGCCTTTTTCCATAAATTTAAATTTTGTTAAGTATGGCTTGTGTTGTGCCTCATACTTCATTTCAATAGTTAATATTAGATGACAGCAATGTATTATAAGCAGTCTCAAGAATTTGGGTATCATTGCAGCATATTTATAGCTAATATATTTTAGCAAGTTTGCTTGCCAGACAGTATTGTAGAAAGGGAAGAAGAAGTAGATGAGGATGAAATAGGAGATACTATACTGAGAGATGAATTTGACAGAGCGCAGAAAGACCTAAGTCGAAAGAAGGCCCCTGGAGTAGATGACATTCCCTCAGAGCAACTGAAGTCTCTGGGAGAACCAGCCATGACAAAATTGTTTCACCTGCTGTGTAAGATGTATGAGACAGGTGAAGTATCTCAGACTTTAATAAAAATGTTACAATCCCCATTCCAAAGAAAGCAGGCGCAGACAGGTGTGAAAACTACAGAACCATCAGTTTAATAAGTCATGGTTACAAAATATTAACACGAATTATTTACAGACAGATGGAAAAGCTGGTAGAAGCCGACCTCAGGGAAGATCAGTTTGGGTTCTGGAGAAATGTAGGAACACGGGAGGCAATACTCACTTTACAGCTTATCCTAGAAGATAGATTAAGAAAAGGCAAACCTACATTTCTAGCTTTTGTAGATTTGGAGAAGCCTTTGACAATGTTGATTGGAATAAACTCTTTCAAGTTCTGAAGCAAGCAGGAGTAAAATACAGGGAGCGTAAGGTTATTTACAAATTGTACAAAAACCAGACAGTGGTTGTCAGAGTTGAAGGGCAGGAAAGGTATGCAGTGGTTGGAAAGGGAGTAAGACAGGGTTGTAGCCTTTCTCCAATGTTATTCAATTTGTACATTGAACAAGCTATAAAGGAAAGCAAGGAGAAATTTGGAGAAGGAATTGAAGTTCAGGGAGAAGAATTAAAAACATTGTGTTTTGCCAACGACATAGTAATTCTGTCGGATACAGCAAAGGACCTGGAAGAGCAATTGAACGGAATGGACAGTGTGCTGAAAGGTGCATATAAGATGAACATTAACAAGAGCAAAACTAGGGCAATGGAGTGCAGCCTACGAAAATCAGGTGATGCTGAAGGAATTAGATTAGGTAACGAAACAATAAAGGAGGTAGATGACTTTTGTTACTTGGGCAGTAAAATAACAAATGATGGTCGCAGTACAGAGGATATAAAATGCAGAATGGCAATGGATAGAAAAGCGTTCTTGAAAAAGAGAAATTTGTTAACATCGAATATTGATTTAAGCCTAAGGAAGTCCTTCAAGAAAGGCATTTGTATGGAGTGTTGCCTTGTATGGGAGTGAAACATGGACGATAAACAGTGCGGACAGGAAGAGGATTGAGGCTTTTGAAATGTAGTGCTACAGAAGAATGCTGAAGATTAGATGGGTGGATCGCATAACTAATGAAGAGGTACTGAACAGAATTGGGGAGAAAAGGAATTTCTGGCATACCTTGACTAAAAGAAGGATAGATTGGTAGGACACATTCTTAGACATCAAGGAATTGTGAATTTAGCGCGGGAGGGAAGTCTGTGGTGTAAAAACCACAGAGGAAGACCAGGAAATGGATACAGTAAGCAGATTCAGACAGATATATGTTGCCGTTCTTATGTGGAGATGAAGAGGCTTGCTCAGGATAGGGTATTGTGGAGAGCTGCATCAAACCAGTCTCCGGACTGAAGACCACAACAACAGCTTGGCAGAGTGACAGCATGTACATCCTATTTAATTGTGTCTTGTATGGTTATTCCCAGAAATTTTACTCAAAGCATTTAATATACTACTTCATAGCCATATTTAAGTTATAATTTTTATTTCTAAGAACCATCTCATTATGTTAACATGAGTTGTGGGCACACACGTACACACCCATGAAATATTATCTCGGCCATAGTTACAGTATTATCGGTGACAAGTAATAAGCAAAGAGCAATGGTAATAATCATAAATGTAATCATCTGTGACAGAATGGCGTAAGATATGACGTTATTGGCCAAAGCAGATGTGTCATATCGTAAATTCAAAATGAAGCATCGGCTATGAGCTTTCAAAGCTGTAGCTGTAGGTGAAGGAAGTACACAGCAGACCACAGCTGTTAGGAAGCCAAAATCTGTAGAGAGGTCTCTTAGGAAGAAGAATGTGCTGGCATTAGGCAGTTCTCATGGCAGAGGTGTTGGTCAACAGTTGCAGGAAGTACTTGGGAGTGAGTACCAGGTCACCAACATAGTGAAGCCTAGTGCAGGGTTAGCTCAGGTTACTTGTAACATAGGGGACTTATGTAGGAATTTCTCAAAAGAGGATCAGGTAGTTATAGTGGGTGGGGCCGGGAATAGTCTTGATAGGGATGAGGAGTATGATATAGGTGGTGATCTGGAAAGGATAGCTACTCAAACTGATGGCATGAATGTGCATTTTGTGCAGCTGTTTCAGCGTCATGATAGGCCTTGTCTTAATATAGCTGTCAGGCATGTTAACATGAGGCTTGAGGGGGCGCTGATGATGGAGGGCATGGATCAAACTGCTGTGTTGCCGGTTGAGACTATCCAAAGGTCGTATTTCACTAGGAACGGTCTGCACCTCAATAGGTATGGGAAGGGGAGGTTGGCAAAGCTCATAGGTGACAGTGTAGTAGGGGTTGGGAGTGTCACTCATGGAAAAATTCCTGTTGTAGTTGGTATTAGGGCTGCACCTTTTTTAGACTGAGGACAGCTGATAGGTATTCCTACTTAAAGGAAGTACCTCTAAGAAAGGAACCACCTTTGACAAAGACTAAGAATCTAAGTAATAAGGGAATTACTATTTTTCATCAAAATCTACAGGGTATCAGAGATAAAGTTAATGAACTGCTTATTGATGTTCATTCTGACATTATTGGTATTTCAGAACACTTCTTAAGTAATGTGACAATTCAGAGACTTCCTTTGCCAGGATACGGGTTAGCTGCCTTCTACTCTAGGAGGTCCTTACAGTGTGGGGGCGTGGCCATCTTTTCATCGGAGACAATCGACTGTTCTAAACACTGCACAGAAAAGATATTTGAATGTTGTGCAGGAGTTGTTAATGTTAATAGAACTAAAATAGTAATTGTTGTTATTTATAGGTCCTCTGACTCAGATTTTAAAATGTTTCTGCCCAAGCTGGAATTGGTTCTGGGTTCACTGTATAGGAAGTATAAAAATTTAATTGTGTGTGGAGATTTCAACATTAACTGTGTAGGTGATAGCTCCAATTGTTAGATCTATTTAATTCCTACAGCACGATGCAAACAGTATTTTTTCCAATGAGAGTGCAAGGAAATGGCAGTTCTACCATTGACAATATGTTTGTTCATTCTTCATTATTAGAAGGGCACTCTGTCAGCAGAATAGTAAATGGCCTATCAGACCATGATGCCCAAATTTTAATTCTAAAAAAGCATTTGTTCTCAAAGAAATGTTAAACATAAATATCAACTACTCAGAAAAGTTAATCCAGTTGCAATTGAGACTTTTCAAGCCTAATTAAGGAACAAGAATGGCAGGATGTTTATAGTGCTGATAATGCAGATGATAAATATAATGCTTTTCTGAACACATTTCTTACACTGTTTGAAAGTTGCTTTCCGCTAGAACGCTCAAAACAGGGTACTTCCAGTAACAGACCGCCAGGGTGGCTGACAAAGAGAATAAGAGTATCATGTAGAATAAAGTGGGAATTGTATCAAAATGTTAGAAGCAGTCAGAATGAAGATGCAGTAGCTCATTACAAACAGTACTGTAAGGTTCTGAAAAATGTCATTAAGAAAGCAAAAAGTATGCGGTATGCAAAAAGAATAGCAAACTCTCAGGATAAAATTAAAACTATCTGGTCAGTTGTGAAGGAAGTGTCTGGTCAGCAGCAGCAGGTAGAAGATATAATGTCAGTGTGTAGTAGAAATGTTTCTGTTACTGACAAGTTAGATATATGTGCAATATTCAATAATCGCTTTCTGAATATAGTAGGTGAACTAAACAAGACCCTACTTTCTACAGGTAATCATATAATATTTTTAGAAAATGTTACCTGTTAACTGAAATGGTCCTTCATGATACTCCCCATAGGGGAGATTGAGTCAATAATTAAATCAATAAAGGCTAAGGACTTTTGTGAATATGATGGGGTATCTAACAGAATTCTAATGTACTGTTCTCCTTATGTTAGCCCAGTACTAAGCCATATTTGTAATTTTTCCTTTCAAAATGATCAGTTTCCTGACAGATTAAAGTACTCAGTAGTGAAACCAAATTATGAAAAAGGAGAAAGGGATAATGTAGATATCCTATTTCTATGCCATCGGTTTTTTCTAAAGTTATTGAAAAGGCTATATATTCAAGATTAATTGATTATTTCAGTTCACATAATTTGTTGTCAAACATGCAGTTTGGTTTTAGAATTGGTTTAACGACTGAAAATGCTATATTTTCGTTTCTCTGTGAGGCACTTGATAGGTTAAATAAGAGGCTACGGACATTAGGCGTCTTCTTTGATTTAACAATAGCCTTTGATTATGTTGATCACAAAATATTGTTGCAGAAGTTGGAACATTATGGAAGACGAAGAGTAGCTCATAACTGGTTCACCTCTTACTTCAATAAAGACAACAGAAGGTAATTCTTTCAGTGTAGAAAATGGCTATGACGTACAATCACAATGGGCACAATTAAGTGTGGGGTGCCCCAGGGGTCTGTTTAGGGACCGTTGCTGTTTCTTATTTATATAAATGATATGCCTTCGAGTATAACAGATGACTGTAAAGTATTTTTGTTTGCTGATGATACCAGCTTGGTAGTGAAGGATGTTGCTCGTAATATTGACACAGTATCAAATGATGCAGTTCAAGAGATAAGTTCATGGCTTGTAGAAAACAAGTTTATGTTAAATCACAGGAAAACCTCAGTTTTTACAATTTCTAACCTATAATTTGACGAAAGCTGACATTTTGATTGCACATAATGGGCATATGATAAGTGAGACTGAACAGTTCAAATTTCTAGGTGTTCAGATATACAGTAAGCTGTTGTGGAAAGACCATGTTCAGGATCTTGTTCCAAAACTAAATTCTGCTATATTTAACGTTAGAACAATATCTGAAGTAACTGATTTTTCAACACGAAAAGTAATCTATAACGCTTACTTTCACTCACTTATGACGTACGGAATTATTTTTTGGGTTAACTCGCCTAGATTAGATTAGATTAGATTGGATAGATTAGAGTAATACTTGTTCCTTGGATCATGTATACGACATTTCGTAATGATGTCGAACGTGTCACTTTAGTAAATTTTGTCTATACTTGACAATCTATATTTTAAGAATTTTTTTTGTTTTTTTTTAAATTTTTTTTAAGTTTTATCTAAAAATTCATGTACATTGTAGAAGGAGTTGCCATTCAGAAATTCCTTTAATTTCTTTTTAAATACTAGTTGGCTATCTGTCAGACTTTTGATGCTACTTGGTAAGTGACCAAAGACTTTTGTGGCAGCATAATTCACCCCTTTTTGAGCCAAAGTTAGATTTAACCTTGAATAGTGAATATCATCCTTTCTCCTAGTGTTGTAGCTATGCACACTGCATATTGTGAAGCTACAGTGAGTATCCCTAGGTCCCTAAATAAATGTCTGCAGGATGCCCTTGGGTGGGCTCCAGCAATTATTCTGATTACACGCTTTTGTGCAATGAATACTTTTTTACTCAATGTTGAATTGCCCCAGAATATGATCCCATATGAAAGCAGTGATTGAAAATAGGCGTAGTAAGCTAATTTACTGAGATTTATATCACCAAATTTTGCAATGACTCTGATAGCATAAGTAGCTGAACTCAAACGTTTCAGGAGATCTTCAATATGTTTCTTCCAATTCAGTCCCTCGTCAATGCAAACACCTAAAATTTTTGAATATTCTACCTTAGCTACTGATTTGTGTTCAAAGTCTAAATTTATTAATGGTGCCATGCCATTTACTGTATGAAACTGTATATACTGGGTTTTATCAAAGTTTAATGAGAGTCCATTTGTAGAGAACCACTTAATGACTTTCTGGAAGATATCATTTACAATTTCATCAGTTAATTCCTGTTTGTCAGGTGTGATAGCTATACTTGTATCATCAGCAAAAAGTACTAGCTTAGCATCTTCGTGTATGTAGAATGGCAAGTCATTAATATATATTAAGAACCTTGTGGGACCCCATTTTTATAACTCCCCAGTTAGAAGAATTAATGTCCGCATCCGTAGTCCAGTGGACAGCGTGGTTGGTTGCCACGCAGAGGGCCCGGGTTCGATTCCCGGTCGGGTAGGAGAATTTCTCCGCTCGGGGACTGGGTGTTGTGTCGTCCTCATCATCATTCCATCATCATTGACATGTAAGTCGCCGAAGTGGCATCAGCTAAAGAGACTTGCACCAGGCAGGCTGAACACGACCCCAGTTGGGGTCTAACGGTCATAAATGCCACACGATCATCATCAGAAGAATTAATTGTCTCATCTACATCATGTGAACTGCTTATTTCAACTTTCTGCACTCTTCCAGTTAAGTATGAATTAAACCATTTGTGCACTGTCCCACTCATACCACAATACTTAAGCTTATCCAGAAGAATCCCATGATTTACACAATCAAAAGCCTTTGGAAGATCACAAAAAATCCCTACTGGTGATGTCCGGTTATTCAAAGCATTTAATATTTCATCAGTGAAGGTATATATAGCATTTTCAGTTGAAAAGCTTTTTTGAAAACCAAACTGACATTTTGTTAGAACTTTATTTATACTAATATGTGCCTGATGCAAAAAGGATATTTCTGGCTAAAAATGGGCTGTTCGAGCAGTATCTGGTGTAAGTTCACGAACGTCATGTCGATCCCTTTTCAGTAATCTGGGAATTTTGACACTCGCATCACAATATGTTTTTTATTTAATGTCGATTGTTGTTAATAATATCAGCTTATTCCCACGAGTTAGAAGCTTTCACTCGGTGAATATTAGACAGAAGTCGAATTTACAGTTGCATCACACCGCCTTGACACTTGTGCAGAAAGGTGTACAGTATTCTGCACCATCCATTTTCAATAAGCTGCCACAGGAACTGAAGAATCTTAGCACTAACCCACACACTTTCAAATCTAAATTGAAGAGTTACGTCATGGCTCACTCCTTTTATTCTGTCGAGGAACTCCTAGAAAAGTAAAACAATTAAGTTAATTCATTTTTTTCTTTATTGATTCTTTTCACTTTGTCTTAAGATTATTGTGTGCATAGGACTGCTTAAAAATTTACTGTTACCATTCTTGTGTAAAAATTCATGTATTGACTTGTTCCATGACCATGGAGTCTTACTCTTCAATTGGGTCCTATGGAACAGAAAACCATAATAAATAAATTAAATAAATAGAAACCGTCCCATCATTTACCAGGAGTGATTTAGGGAAATCACAGAAATCCTATAAATCTTGATGGCTCTCCTGAATGCTCAAAGAATGGAGCCTGTTTACCTTGTACATTACGTTTGCCATAAACAACTGAGTTCGTCTCTTTCATTAGAGCTGCTATGTAATGAAAATTGCTTCATCAACTTACATTCTTATTTATATACAGTGTCATCTTTTTCTGTTACTGTATCGTAAAACCTAAATCTACAGGTTACCGTATCTGTCTTCACGTTTGAAAGAAAACTCAGTGGAAAAAATATCCAAGTCGTCATGAAACCATGCAGATTACCACTTACAACAAAGTATGAAACATGACGCTGTACATTGGCCTGTACATCACCTAACGTACAGTATGCTCAGTGTCTAATTTCAGTACATCTAGTTGTTCATTAGAGATTCCGCATGGTGGGTGTAACAGTTACATTTATTATGAGTTTCAGTCTTGTATGCACTCCATGGTGAATGTGGTGGGAGTGATGGCCGTTGTTTGTTTTCCTTTGCTCACTGCAGCCTGCTGGTAATAAGCCCTACTTTTTGTGAACAAACTGCAATTACTTTTAGAATGAACAATTCTTTGTATATCATGGGTTTTCGGGTGTTCTGCCGGATAACAGTGTCGGTCTTGTATATTATTTCGGCTACGTAGCACGTAACACGTAGCATTGGTCCAGATCCACTCGAGGAGCAGTCTCAGGTCGTACCTGGAGAAGGCTACGAGTTACGTAGCCGAAATATTGTGCAAGTTTGACACTGTTATCCGGCAGAAACACCCGACAACCCAAGATGTTATTAGATCGCCGGGAAAGCTTGAAGGCTTAAATTTTTTGTGTACTTTTCCCCAAAAAATCTTTATTTAGGGAATTGTATATCATATGTAATTTCTGAGAAAATAATTTTTCATTTAATATAAGTCAATATTGAAAATTGGTGATTAGAAACAACTGCTTAAAATGATTCTATGCAAAAATGATATTTCTGACACAAGCCATGTTGATCAAGTATCGAGTTATGAAAGTCGATTTCAATTTTTCCGCCCTCAAGGACAAACATGAACTTATTTGGATTTCAGGATGTTACGTGAATAACTATATATGGTTGTCACCGCCCACAAAACTGAAGTAGTGATTTTTTCTTCCGTAAACATTTATGATGGATTTGGTTGGGAAACGAATAACAGGGAAAACCTGTTATCAGGAAGTTCCCGAAATCTACTTGCAATGTGACAGTTATCGTAATCGGAATTGCGATGCTGTGCGCCGGTGGCGTTCGAAGTACATAAATTGAACAATTCAGTCAGTAAACATCACCTGCAGAGTAATCAACAATTGTTGAAAGACATCTGGGTAAACGACAGTTCATTGTTACACTCATTAAAGAAGTGGCTTGTTCATGAAGTGCTTATGTTTACATTTGTGTTCCTGGGAGCGACGGTCTTTTGCTAATCATATTGCGGAGCAATGAAACTCAGAATTGAGGATTGAAAAGAGAATTTCTGATGAACGCACTGCTGATTAAGTAAGCCATTAACATTGTATACTGTTGTAGATTGTCGCTAGATATTTTCTGCGTGATTTACGTTCAGCTCTTCGATTTTATAACGTGGAAGTCAAATTCATGAATATCCTTTTGATGTACTAGAGATTCCAGTAAAATCTTCTGTTTTTTGAGCTCCCAACAGAAGATGAAATGCAAAATAACTGCGTAGCGTGTACAATATTGTGTTGATAAACAGACAGGTGGTACGGTGCCATATACGGTACCTATCCACACTTAACGTAAAATGTTTCAAATTATTTATTTGATATCCTACACCTTTGTCGTATTCCGGGTATATGTTTCTACAGCGTGTAATGTTTCTAGCATCACCGTCCTTATCTCTGGTTATTTGAGGCTACAAGTATTTGCTATTGTGAAGCAGATCAAACTTAGGCCTACCAATAATAGCTCATAGTTAGTTTTTAGTTAATATGTATATTAGTGTACAGATATACAGCAGACTCCAGTAACTATTTTCGTCAGCTACATAAATCATGTAAGATAGATCCACCCATTTAGCACCATTACCTAATAAATATGCACTGAAAACTAGTTATATTTAGATGTTGCCAAAGACTTCAGGCTTATAGGCTAATAGATGAACTAAAAGTTAGTGTGTTTAAAGGACACCTTCTCTACAATGTTAAACCAACTGGATGTGTCGTAGTCTGCGAAGCTTGTCAATCTACGCAATGCATGATTTTTCGTTTTTCTCATTGTGTATGTCCTTAACATAAATCAAACTAGTGATCTCTTCTTTCTAAATATAGAAATATTATTAATAAACGGTTATCATCTCCCCCATTTTTCTGTCCTTATAGCAGTTACACAGTCATGTTATAAATTTATTCATGTGAAATTAAATAGGACATAACACAAAGTGTACTGTGGCTTTAGTGTTCTGGTCTTCAGTACAGAAATGCTTGTGATGTGGCTGTCCACCATACTCTTTCTGTGCGGCACTCTTCATCTCCTCATAAGGAAGACATCTGTTTGTATCAGTTTACTGTATTCGTCCGTTAGTCTCCCCATGTGATTTTTACCCTACACTCTTCCCTCCAATGCTAAATTTATGATTTCTAAGTGTGTGTCCTATGGCGTAATTGAAGACTGTGATACAACCCGTCAGCTGTGATCAATGACGTCATATCTGAGTCTCACAAGTTACGCTATGTAGGTACAACAACTAGCAAAACCAACACTGTCAATGAGTATGAACATACGGGATAATATTGTAATACTTATTTACTGTAGATAATAAATAATCTGTGGTTAGACTCGTAAATTACAGATTACCACAACAGAATGTACCAGCGATCACAGGTCTCAGGCCAAAAATTCGCCCCTTCATTGCTATACCTATACCTAACTGTCAGAGATGCTGCAGATCATATTTAAACACAAAATCATAATCTATAATCTTTGTTCTGCTTGGTAACAAACTATCGTCTTTAACTCAGAGATGATGTCATTGGTGAAAGCCGACGGGCCGTATCACAGACTTCACTTGAACCTGCCCTAACAACTGAACCCTTCGTTTAGTCAATGTATGCCAGAAATTCCTTTTCTGTTTAGTACCACCTCATTAGTTACGCAATATACCCATCTAATCTTCAGCATTCTTCTGTAGCCCCACATTTCAAAACCTTATGTCCTCTTCTTGTCTGAGCTATTTATCATCCATGTTTCACTCCCATAGGCCTACAAGGCAACTCTCCACACATATGCCTTCAGAAAAGATCCTTATCCTTAAATAAGGATTCAATGTGAACAAATTTCTCTTTTTCAAAAATGATTTTCTCCCATTATCATTCTGCATTTTTATACCCTTTTTACTTTGACCATCTTTTGTTATTTTACTGCACAAGTAACAAAACTCATCTACTACTGTTACCTTTATTGATCTATTACCTAATCTAATTCCTTAAGCATTGCCAGATTTTTAGACTACGTTCCATTACTCTTGTTCATCTTATAACCTCCTTTCAACACACTGTCCATTCAGTTCAGTTGCTCTTCTAGGATGTTTGTTGTTTCTGGCAGAATTACAATGCTATCAGCAAATCACAATGTTTTTAGTTCTTCATCTTGAAGTTAATTACTTCTCCAAATTATTCCTTGCTTTCCTTCCCAGTTTGCTCAATGTACAAATTGAATAACATCTCAAGAAAGGCTACAATCCTGTCTTACTACCTTCCCAATGAACGCTTCCTTTCATGCTCTTGACTCTAAAAACTGCTTTCTGGGTTTTGGTATAAGTTGTAAGTAACCTAGTTTATCAGTGTTAACTTCAGAATTTGAAAGAGTGTATTCCAACCAACATTGTCAAAAGCTTCTTCCAAATCTACAAAAGCTATAACTGTAGACTGGCCTTTTCTTAACTTATCTTCTAAAATATCTCATAACATGAGTATTGCGTGTTCCTACATTTCTCAGAAATCCAAAGTGAACCTCTCCTAGGTGAGCTTTTACCAGACTTTCCATTCTTCTGTAAATAATTCATTTTAAAATTTTGCAACCATGCTTATTGAACTGCTGGTTCCATAATTTCCACAACTATCTGCAAGGGCTTTCTTTCAAACGGGGATTATTATGTTTTTTCTTGAAACCTGTCTCATACAGCTTGAATACCAGGTGAAGGTAAAATTTTGCAGTTCATGTCGCAGTGTAGTGTCGAGTGTTCAGATGTTGGCAGCGGTCGGAGGAAACAGAATCTTACAGAGTGATGGGATTAAGTTTTTTCATGGCAAGCATGAAGTAAATAATTAATGCTGTCACTGTTTGATGGCTGACAGGTTCTCGATGTACCCTTGTCCGCTCAATAAATTAACAGTAATTGTCAACAGAAAAATTCATAACAAAGTATTTGGAAAAAGAACTTGGCTGCCATACCTCACATGCAGCAGCCATAGCCAACATCTGAACCCAAAACACCGCACCGTGACATGGAGTGTAAAATTAAACCCCAGGTGAAGTAGATTTGTCATAACTGGCTCTCCTAGAGATGTCAGAAGCTTTGAGACAATTTTGTCTACTCCAGAAGCCTTGTTTTGACTTAGGTCTTCCAGAGCTCTGTCAAATTCATCTCCCAGTATCTTGTATTTCATCTTCATCTACTCTCCTTCCTACAATATTGTCTCTAAGTTCATTTTCTTTGGAGAGCTCCTTTCATGTTTCCTTCCTTTGCTCAGAATTGGTTTTTCATCTGAGTTCTTGATATTCATGCAGCTGCTTTTCTTGTCTCCAAATGTCTTTTATTATTCTGTAGGTGGTATCTGATCTCCTAGTTTTACATTCTTCTACAGGCTTACATTTACACTCTAGCCACTCCTGCTTAGCCGTTTTGCACTTCCTGTCAATCTCATTTCTTTGTCTGTAGTCCATTTTACCTGCTTCATTAATGTATCTTTATATCTTCTCCTTTCATCTATTAAATTCAGTATTTCCCATGATATCCAAGGATGTTTTGTAGGTCTTGCCTTTCTACCTAATTGATTCTCTGCTACCTTCACTATTTCTTCTCTCAAAGCAGCTCATTTATCTTTTACTGTGTTATTTTCTCCCATTTCTGTCAGTTGTTGCCTAAAGCTCCTTGTGAAATCCTTGAGAACTTAATGTCCTACAATTTATCTCCTTATTTTCCTACCTTTCTGCAGTTTCTTCAGTTTCAGTTTGTAGTTCAGTACCAATAAGATATGGTCATAGTCTATATCTGTCAATGGATATATCTTATAGTTTAAAACCTGGTCCCGAAAACTATGTCCTGCCATTATAAAATTTATCTGGTACCCTCTAGTGTCTCCTAGTCCTTTCCATGTATACAACCTTCTTTCATGATTCTTAAACCAAGTGTTTGTTATGATTAAATTAAATTCCGTGCAAAATTCTACCAGACCTCTTCCTCTTTCATTCTTTTTCTCTAATCCATATTCACTTACTACTTTTTCTTACGTCCTTCTCCTGTTACTGATTTCCAGTCCCCTATCAGAATTAAGTTTTCCTCTCCCTTAACTGACTAATTCCCTTTACTTCTTCATACATTTCTTCTATTTCCTCATCATTGGTAGAGAGCTAGTTCTCATATAAACTTGAACTACTGTGGGCAGTGTTGGCTTCATATCTATCTTGACTATGATAATTTGATCACTGCGCTCCTCATAGTAGTTTACCTGCATTTCTATTTTCTTATTATTAGATCAGTTTCTCTAATATCCCGAACTGACTTTGTATTTATAACCCTGTATTCACCTGACCAGAAATCTTGTTCATCTTTCCGCCGAACTTCACTAAATCCTACTATATCTAACTTCAACTTATCTATTTCCCTTTTTTAAATTTTTTAATCTCCTTATTCGATTAAGGGAACTAACATTGCATGCCCTGATCCATAGAATGCCAGTGTTTTTCCTTATAATGACATCATCGTGAGTACTCATCTCTGAGATCCAAATGGGGGATATTTTCTCTCCGGAATATTTTACCATTGTCATATATTCATACAGTAGAGCTGCATGTATGTGGGAAAATTAACAATTGTAGTTTCCCCTTGCTTTCGGCCGTTTGCAGTAACTGTATGGCAAAGTCACATTAGCTGATGTTACAAGGCCGGCTCAGTCAATCATTCAGACTCTTGCCCGCACAACTACAGGAAAGGCTGTTGCCCCCCTTCAGAAACCACATATTTGTCTGGCCTCTCCACAGTTACCCATCTGCTGTGTTTGCATGTAAGGTCCGGCCATCTGTATTGTTGAGGCACGCCCACCACCCCACCTCGGCAATGTCTTTGATTCATGGGGGTGGCTGTAGATGTTTAGGAAAGTGTGATCATATCCATACCAACTGTCTTCTTTGACACTTAACCTAATTAAAATGATGGACTCCTTAATACCCAGTGTAAAATATGCTTTTGTATGTTAATTACTCACTTCTGTCAATGATTTTCATATGAAAAATGTGAAGTTGGACCATGGTTAGGAATTCATTTTAAGCTATTGCTCCCCTTATAAATGGCTTCCAAAGTCACTTGAAAGGTTGGAAGAAGGCAATGCAAACCACCTCAAAAAGGACTATGTCTGGTAACGCCCTGTGGTGGTGAAACTAATCTTCGGAATGATGGCTGCCTTATCTACTGTTTTACATTTTGTTACTGTCATCATCACATCCGGGTGAGCCAAAAATCCATTATCATAAGGAAGGTCAGTACTTTATGAAATGATGTAGATAGGTATAAAGACTCAAAAGATGATGCATATGCATAGAATGACATGAGGTTTCACTGAAACAAAAAGTAACAAAGAGGCATAGAATGAACAATCCCACTTCCAGTGATACAAAAACAATAATCACCTTAACAATTCATTTTTACCAAAAACTAGGTTCTTTATAGCTAATGCTCAACATGTCAGCTCTCATTCATCAGCAATACCTACAGTTGAGGGAGAATGCTGAGAATAGCACTGTATACATCACATTGGTATATATTGGGAAAAGTTGCCATTGTATGTTGTCTTTAAGCTTACCTAATTAGGTGCGGTGATCACTGTGTCCCCAGTGGTGTAGGGGTCAGCGCAACTGCCTAGAAAGCAGGAGACCCGGGTTCGAATCCTGGCTGGGTACACATTTTCAGCTTTGCCCAATCGCAGTTGATGTCATATGTTCTATGAATATTAAATAATAACAGCTGCAGGATCAGAAGTGGCATCTGTTCTTTCAGAACAGACGCCACATGTATATATATAATATGCCGGTGAAGGGCAATGAACCTATCGTTAGTGGGGAGGGGTGGGCAAGTTTGAAGCCCTTACTCTTACGGGAATTAGTTAAACTAAGAGTTTGAGTACTATGGGCAGGGCGAAGCTGGAAATTTGTATCTGACGGGAGGCATGCATGGGTAGTCCTTGCAGGTGCGGTGATCACTGTGTCCCCAGTGGTGTTATGGTCAGCGCAACTGCCTAGAAAGCAGGAGACCCGGGTTCGAATCCCGGCTGGGTACACATTTTCAGCTTTGCCCAATCGCAGTTGATGTCATATATTCTATGAATATTAAATAATAACAGCTGCAGGATCAGAAGTGGCGTCTGTTCTTTCAGAACAGACGCCACATGTATATATATAATATGCCGGTGAAGGGCAATGAACCTATCGTTAGTGGGGAGGGGTGGGCAAGTTTGAAGCCCTTACTCTTACGGGAATTAGTTAAACTAAGAGTTTGAGTACTATGGGCAGGGCGAAGCTGGAAATTTGTATCTGACGGGAGGCATGCATGGGTAGTCCTTGCAGGTGCGGTGATCACTGTGTCCCCAGTGGTGTTATGGTCAGCGCAACTGCCTAGAAAGCAGGAGACCCGGGTTCGAATCCCGGCTGGGTACACATTTTCAGCTTTGCCCAATCGCAGTTGATGTCATATATTCTATGAATATTAAATTTTATCTAATTAGGATAGGTCATTGTGGTAGATGTGTAACTTCAGGAACCTCACACATAGAAATCAAACAGATTGAGGTCTTGGGACCTGGTAGGCCATGTGTGGTGGAAATGATGGCTCAACACATGATCATTTCAGTGTGTGCAAGAGATTTATCACATGTGTAGGAATTGGGGTGTCATCCAACATAAAAAGTAGTACATTAAAACAAGATGTATGTGTCCAGTTAGGGATAATGTGATCCTGTAAGCTATCTTAGGCCCTCTTTTAAGAGGAGGAGGAGGGGGGGGAGGGAGAGAGAGAGAGAGAGAGGGGGGGGAGAGAGAGAGAGAGAGAGAGAGAGAGAGAGAGGGGGGAGAGAGAGAGAGAGAGAGAGTCCAATTATGATTCGTCTAAGTCCATACCGCAAAATGTCTTTCTGTGATAATTCTAGGTTGTTCAGTAGTCAAAAAAATTACATTTGTGGGTGTTGACAGTACCTTGGAGTGTGAAATAGACTACCTTGACTCCCAACATATTTGACAACTAGTTGTCACATTTTCCCCATTTTTTTTTTTAAAGTCCCCACTTCTGAAAAATGGGGGCTAATGGTTCATGATAACACTGGATTTTGAATGGGTAGCACCGGAGTGTAAGCTTTAGTGCTCTCCCAACAGTAGTGTGAGGAATGCCAATTTGACTTCACAATCATGGACATCTACATATGGAGATGATCCATACTGAAGTCTCAGTGTTTTGGTGATAGGAAATTAAAGGTGTAGGAGCTAATTCACCTTTAATATATTACAGATTCATTAACAGTATCCTTTGTGCTAACGTAATCCCTCACAGTTTGCGGGCACATTTGACCTTGTATCCCACTACAGATCATTTTATACACAATTCTCATGCATGTCTCTGGTGTGTTGCTGTCCACCACCATTTGTTGCTCTGTCTGTGCACTTGTTGTTGGTTTGAAGAAAAACTCATTTAATTTCAAGTGTATGCGTCGGTTGAGACACCTCCACTGTAATTGGGAGAGTGGGAAGGGGTATCTAATTGTTGTGAAAATATCAAAGCCAGAATTAAAAATCTTGTTTTGATTTAGAAAACATTCATTTAATTGCAGATTCTGGTCACATGTTGTTGTTGTGGTCTTCAGTTCACAGACTGGTTTGATGCAACTCTCCACACTACCCTGTCCTGGGCAAGTCTCTTCATCTGAGAATACTCTTGGCAACCTGCATCCTTTTGAATCTGCATAGTGTATTCATCCCGTGGTCTCCCTCTACAATTTTTACCCTACACACTTCCTTCTAATGCTAAGTTGACAATTCTTAAAGGTCTCAGACTGTGTCCTACTAATCTGTCCCTTCTCTTATTTAGGATGTGACAGTAACTCCTTTTCTTCCCAATTCGGTTAAGCACCTCCTCATTAGTTACATGACGTACCCATCTAATTTTAATCATTTGTCTGTAGCACCACATTTCAAAAGCTTTTGTCATCTTTTTCACTGAACTTATCGTCCACGTTTCACTCCTATACAATGCCACACTCCTAATATTTAAATTAATATTGGATGTTAACAAATTTCTCTTTTTTCAGAAAGGTTTTTCCTCCCATAGCCACTTTGCATTTTGTGTCTTCTGTATTTCAGCCATCAGAAGTTATCTTGCTTTCCAAATAACAAAAGCCACCCACTACTTTTACTGTCTTAGTATGTAATATAATTCCTTCAGCGTCACCTGAATTTCAGATACTACATTCCATTGCGTTTGTTTTACTCTTGTTAATGTTCATCTTGTATCTTCCTTTCAAGACACTGTCCATTCCATTTAATTGTTCTTAGAGGTCCTGTCTCTGACATAATTAGGTCCTGTCTCTGACATAATTACATCATCAGCAAACCACAAGGTATTTATTCCCTCTCCTTGGGTTTTAATTCCCTCTCCAAACGTCCCCTTGCATGCCTGCACAGCTTGCTCAATATACAGATTGAACAACATTGGGGAAAGGCTACAATCCTGTCTTACTCCCTTCCCAACCTCTGTGTCCCTTTCTTGCCCTTTGACTTTAATAATTGCTGTCTGGTTTTTACACAATTTGAATATAACTCTTTGCTCCCTATATTTTACCCCTGCTACCTTCAGAATTTGAAAGTGTGTGTTCCAGTCGACATTGTCAAAAGCTTTCTCCAAATCTACAAATGCTAAAAACATAGCTTTTGCCTTTCCTTAGCCAATCTTCTAAGATAAATCCTAATGTGAGTATTACCTCCTGTGTTCCTACATTTCTTCTAAATCCAAACTGATCTTCCCCAGGGTTGGATTCCACAAGTTTTTCCATTCGGCTGTAAATAATTCGTATTAGTATTTTGCAACCATGATATATTAAACTGATAGTTCTGAAATTTTGACACTTGTCTGCACTTGCCTTCTTTGGAAGTAGAATTACAATATTCTTCTTGAAGTCTGAGGGTATTTCTCCTGTCTCATACATCTTGCATATCAGGTGGAACAATTTTTTCATAACTGGCTCTCCTAATGATATCAGCAGTTCAGACGGAATATCATCTACTCCAGGGGCCTTGTTTCAACTCGAATCCTTTAGCGCTCTGTCAAATTCTTCTCACAGTATCATATCTCGTATCTCATCTTCCTTCATTTCGTCTTCCATTTCTAGAATACAACCTTCAAGTTTATTTCCTTTGTATAGATCCTCTATATATTCCTTCCACAGTTCAGCTTTCTCCTCTTTGTGTAGTACTGATTTTCTGTCTGAGTTCTTGATATTCATACAGCTGATTTTCTTGTCTCTAAATATTTCTTATTTTTCTGTAGGCGGTATCTATCTTTCACTTAGTTATAGGCTACATTCTTCTACAGTTCTGAGTTTGTCCTTTAGCCACTCCTGCTTAGCCAGTCAGCACGTCCTGTCAATCTCATTTTTCAGACATTTGTACTCCCTTTTTCCTGTTTCACTTGTTGAATTTTTATATTTTATCCTCTTATCAATTAAGTTCAGTATATCCTGTGTTATCCAGGGATTTCTATTAGGCCTTGTCCTTCTGCCTATATGGTCCTCTGCGGCCTTCACTACCCTATCTCTCAGAGCTACCCATTCTTATTCTACAGTATTTCATTCCCCCGTTTCAGCCAATCCTTGCCTAATGCTCCCTCTGAAACTCTCAACCACCTCTGGTTCCTTTAATTTGTTCAGGTTCCATCTCCTAACTTTTCTACCTATCTGCGGTCTCTTATGTTTTAATCTGCAGTTCATAACCAATAAGTTATGGTCAGAGTCTATATCTGCCCCTGGATATGTCTTACAATTTAAAACCTGGTTCCTAAATCTATTCCTTACCATTATAAATTCAGTCTGTCACCTTCCAATGTCTCCTGGTCTCTTCCACGTATACAGCCTTATTTCATGATGATTGTACCAAGTGTTGCTGATCATTAAATTGTGCTCTGCAGAAAATTCTACCAAGTGATCTCCTCTTTCATTCCTTTTTCCCAGTGCATATTCACCTACTACATTTCCTTCTCTTCCCTTTCCTACTACTGAGTTCCAGTCCCCCCCATCACAATCAAGTTTTCGTCACCCGTAACACTTTGTGAATGATTTCTTTTATCTCCTCATACATTTCTTCCGATATCCTCATCATCGGCCGTCCAAGTTGGCATATAAACCTGCACTAATGTGGTCGCTGTTGGCTTCATGTCTTATCTTACTACGATAATGCTGATCATAGTAACTTACCCGCATTCCTATTTTCTTATAATCGATTAATAATGGAAATTCTCCACAGAGATCATAAATTATTTTTCAAAAGAGATAGATTGGCTGGCCAGTACTTACCTTTTCGCTATACCGCCAACAGTTACACACAGAAAAAAGAAAAAAACGAGCAACATTACCTCCACTTTGACAGCTGCCAACCCTTCCATATTAAACGATCCCTTTCCTACAGCCTAGGCATCTGTGGAAAACGTATCTGCTCCAGTAATGAATCATTCACCACCTATAACAACAATCTATCCAATGCTTTCCTCTCCTGCAATTACCCTACGGACCTCATCCGCAAGCAGATCGCTCCTGCTGTCCATTCCTCCCCTTCCAACAACAATGTTCCTAACCCCAGATGACCCAGAAGCATCCCCTTAGTCACCCAGTACCATCCTGGCCTGGAATGCCTCAACAAACTGCTCTGACAGGGCTATGACTTTCTCAAGTTATGCCCTGAGATGAGATCATCACTCCAAACTGTTCTTCCCGCACCACCCAGAGTAGCCTTCTGCTGTCCTCTCAACCTCTGCAGCATCCTCGTCCAACCTTACAACATCCCAAAACCACCCTCCCTACCTAATAGTTCATATCCCTGCAACCCATTCCGCTGCAAATCCTATCCAATGCATCCTCCCACTACCACATACTCCAGCCCCACCACAGGAAAAACCTACCCGATTCAAGGCAGGGCCACATGAGAGACAACACACGTCATATATCAACTGACATGTGTCCACTGTTCAGCCTTTTATGTTGCTATGACTACCATCAAATTGGCTGAATGGATGAATGGTCTAACGGACTGTTCACCTGGGGGACACCCAATGTCCTGTGGCAGAGCATGCCCACCACCATGACTCCAGGGACCTTGGCATGTGTTACACCACACATGCCATTTGGATACTGCCAACTACCACCAATCTCTCAGAGCTACGGAGGTGGGAACTTGCTCTCCAACATATTCTCCTCCCGCAACCCCCCTGGCCTAAATCTACACTAAACCCTCCCCCTCCTCAACTCACCTATCCGTTATCCCTTCCTTACCCACCCTCCCTCCCCCCCTCCCTCCCCTTGTTAGATAAAAAATTTAATGTTATGGTGATGGATCAGTTGTATTTAAATAAACAGATCAAAAAGTTTATTGAAAAGTGAAAATTTTCACTTTATAATATACTGATTCCCTCCAGTAGTGAAAAGATTTGTATGATAACATTTGCTTCAAATCATGTTAAATGTGTACGTGGTTAAAATTTCAGCAAATGTTTTGTGGTAATTATCAGGGTTGATAGACCCAGTAAAACTAACTTAGTAACAGCACTTTCTTGCACATCAACATACATCTATCATAGGGTGACCAGATTTCAAAAATCAAATTACAGGACTCAAATTAGAAGTCAAAATGAATCCACACTTTGTGAAACTTTTTATAAATTCTGATTAGTAAAATACATTTGAGTTCAAATATTTCATCTAAAATTCACAAACCTAATCATCCAGGCCGGCCAATTGTGGCCGGTTACCAAGCCCCCACAGAACGAATCTCTGCCTACATAGACCAACACCTTCAACCTATCATGTGCAGTCTCCCATCCTTCATAAAAGACACCAACCACTTCCTTGATCGCCTGAAATCCTTACCCAGCCTGTTACCTCCTGAAACCATCCTTGTAACCATTGATGCCACTTCCTTATACACAAATATCCCACATGCCCAGGGCCTCGCTGCGATGGAGTATTTCCTTTCACGCCGACCACCCACTTCCCTACCTAAAACCTCTTTCCTTAATACCCTAGCCAGCTTCATCCTAACCCACAACTTCTTCACCTTTGAGGGCCGGACATACCAACAACTAAAGGGAACAGCCATGGGAACCAGGATGGCCCCCTAGTACGCAAACTTATTTATGGGACGCTTAGAGGGAGCCTTCCTGGAAACCCAAGCCTGTCAACCCGAAGTTTGGTACAGATTCATTGACGACATCTTCATGATCTGGACCAACAGTGAAGAAGAATTCCAGAATTTCCTCTCCAACCTCAACTCCTTTGGTCCCATCAAATTCACCTGGTCCTATTCCAAATCCCATGCCACTTTCCTTGATGTCGACCTCCATCTGTCCAACGGCCAACTTCACACATCCGTCCACATCAAACCAACCAACAAACAACAATACCTCCATTATGACAGCTGCCATCCATTCCACATCAAACGTTCCCTTCCCTACAGCTTAGGTCTTCGTGGCAGAAGAGTCTGCTCCAGTCCCGAATCACTGAACCAGTATACCAATAACCTAATAACAACTTTTACATCTCGCAACTATCCTCCTGATCTGGTTCAGAAGCAAATTACCAGAGCCACCTCCTCATCCCCCCAAATCCAGAACCTTCCACCGAAGAACCTCAGAAGTGCCCCTTTTGTCACCAGATACTTTCCGGGACTGGAGCGGACTCTGAATGTGGCTCTCCAGCAAGGATGCGACTTCCTTAAATCCTGCCCCGAAATGAGATCCATCCTAAATGACATCCTTCCCACTCCACCAAGAGTGTCTTTCCGCCGCCCTCCTAACCTTCGTAACCTCCTAGCCCATCCCTATGAAATCTCCAAACCACCTTGCCTACCCTCTGGCTCCTACCCATGCAACCGCCCCCGTTGTAAAACCTGCCCTATGCACCCTTCCACCACCACTTACTCCAGTCCAGTAACCCGGAAGGTGTACACAATAAAGGGCAGAGCCACTTGCGATAGCACCCACATGATTTACCAACTGACATGCCTGCACTGTGAAGCGTTCTATGTGGGAATGACCAGCAACAAACTGTCCATTTGCATGAATGGTCACAGGCAGACAGTGTTTGTTGGTAATGATGATCACCCTGTGGCTAAACACGCCTTGGGGCACGGCCAACACATCTTGGCGCAGTGTTACACCGTCCGGGTTATCTGGATACTTCCCACTGACACCAACCTTTCAGAACTCCGGAGATGGGAACTTGCCCTTCAGCTTATTCTCTCCTCCCGTTGCCCACCTGGTCTCAACCTCCGCTAAATTAAAATTCCCGCCCACCATCTAGCATCTTTGCCTCGGTTCTTTGGACAGAGCCTCTGCCTCAAGTGGTATCTCTGTCCAACTTCTTTGCTTTTTACAAATGTCTGTCTAGGTGTGTTTGTGTTTGGATATGTGTGTGTGTGTGTGTATTTATCTACCCTCCTTTTTGTCCCCTAAGGTAAGTCCTTCCACTCCTGGGATTGGAATGACTCCTTTTCCACTTCCTTAAAACCCATATCCTTCCCTTTCTCCTCCCCTTTTTTCCTCTTTTTCCTGAAGAAGCTGCCAGTGGTGGGGAAAGCTTGTATGTGTGTTTGAGTGTGATTTTTGTGTCTATCGACGAGCCGGTCCTTTTGGGTAAGTCATCAGTTTTCTATTTTTTATATTTGTTTATCCCACCATATGTTTTTGGTTAGACTCGCACTTACAAAAGTGTAAAAATATGCTGCATTACTAATGTCGTAAATATTGTCACATGCAAAAACAATATGTCAATTTATATAACGATATCTTTCATCAGGGCTGACATCTATTATTTTATACATAGGTTACATATTTTTTACTCTCTCAACTAGATTTTTCAGCAGAATGCATTCATTCAGGAGTATGATAATATGAAATACAGTTTTATGAAAATGAAGATATGCAGTACCCTAAACATGAATCTTAGTTATAATAATTAATCTTCAACACTTTCACTACTAAGACTCTTGTTTTCATCAGTCCATAACACAATGGCACCAGTTAAAATACAGTGCAAAAGTAATTATGAGCTACAAATTTTTGCAGCAGATATCACAAGAAGTTAATTGAAACAGATATTTTTCATCATGACAGTATTTCTTAATTCGTGCTTTACCGCTTTACAAACATGTTTTACATTGTTCACTTAGCGCTCTACAATTACTTGAGGAAACAGTATGTTTTGTTGCATGGAAAGTAAGGAAGCCTTCCTCAGCAGCAAGATGCTTACTTCTTCATTTATGATGACACAGTTCTCACATTTTGCAACAAAATACATCATACTTTATGCTGAAGTTTTGCTCTCTAGAACTAGGCCATACATGTTGCACAATGTAAAACCAACCTCCACTGTCGACTGAAAAAGTATTCTACTTTTATTCAACGTAAAAATAATTTCTGGCTTTGCTGTTGTAATGTCGGAAATGAAAATTGGCCTTAATTTTGTCATTAAAAATACACATTCCTTCTGGTATCTAAGTGAAAAAGTAACACAAATGGCAACTCTTAATGGTTTAAAACAACAGATTTAAATTATATATTCTGAACCAATAAGGAACACAAATTTTTGCCATGTAAAGTATTTTATAGTACCAAACTAAGAACTTCATAAATCGTTTCTCATACATTTTGATTAATTAAAAAGTGTGCTTTTCTTTATCATTTGTCTAAGATCAGATATTGAGTCCACCATTTTATTATGGTACATGTTACTTAAAAACACCAAGTTCCAAAAATATGGGTTGTTATCAAAATACGTCCCTTATGTGGTTTGTGAGGACAACGGGACACACAGGCCAAACAAGGGACAATCCCATAAAATACGGGACATCTGGTCACCCTAATGTATCAGTCACCAACTGAACAATTAGAGCCCAAAGACATTGATTCAAATACATGTTTGTAGGTTTTTGGATCGACGGCGGTAGATATCTGCCACACAGCTGCCCCCCTCCCCTCCCCATAGTATGGAGTACCACTCTCAGGGGCAAGGACAGGGGGAAAGTGTTGTGGTGTCCTCCATGTTTAGCACATGCAGCAGTTAGATGTCAGCTGGGACTGGCGCTGGTGGTGGAGCCTGCAACGGCCAGGACATCTGAAAGTCCTAGAGGTGATCCGGGCAGTGGGTGGGTCGGCCGATGCGGGTACAAGGTCGATTGTAATAACCTGTTCTACCCAGCTAGCCTTGGGGGAGGGGGGGGGGGGAAGGCCGGGGAGCAGGCGGAGGGATCCTGAAAAGTGTAGATTGCTTGGGTGATGCAGGCATCGTTGAGGAGGGGGGATGGGTGACTAAGTGAGGATATAGGGGAAAACTCGATGAGGAGCTGTGAATACTGAAACCTCTACAAGAGGCAGCAGGGAAAGAGGCAGGGGATGCAGCAGGAGGAGGAGGAGAGGGAGGGGAGGTACAGAGTTTTGCAGGGGAAGGAGCGGCTGATGGCTCAATGAAAGCTGGTTTTATCTGTTGTAGGGACACTGTGGTGGGTGTGTCGCCCACAAGGATGTCGATTGTGTAGTCCTTTACTGTGATGATTCTGCACGGGCCTGTATACGGTGGCTGAAGCGGGGACTGTACAGAGTCATCATGGAGGAAGATGTGGGAAGATAAGAATAGGGAGGAGGGGATGTAGGGATGACAAGAAGAGAGGTGAGTAGGTGGGTATATGGTGAGGTTGGACTGCACCTTCTCGACCAGGTCAGGAAGGCCGCTGACCAGTGGGAGTGGGGAGGGTGTGACAAGCTCCCCTGGAAGTTCAAGTTTTTGCTGTTAAATGAATTCTGCCACAGATCCGTTTAAGTCCTTGAAGGTGGTGTGAAAACCAAGGAGGACCAAGATAAGGGCTTTGGTCCTAGAGGACCCATAGCAGCATAGTGAGGCTTTGAGGGTGGGGTGCCAATGCTCGATCATACTGTTGCTCTGTGGGTGGTAGGCTGTTATTTGTAATTTTTTATTGCCACACACGAAGCACAAAGTGGAGAAGAGGGAGGATTCGAATTGTCGCCCTTGGTTGGTAGTGGCCACTGACGGACTACCGAACCGGGAAATCCAGGAAGAGAGGAAGGCCCGTGCCACGGATTCTGCAGTGATATTAGGTAAGGGGCCGCCCAGCGTGTCATGCCATCAATGATTGACGGTATGTAACAGACCCTCTCAGAAGGAGGAAGGGAGGCAATTATGTCAAGATGGACATGTTGGAAGCGGGATTTGGGAACAGGAAAGGAGCATAGAGGGGGCACAGTATGTCTGTCGATCTTCGCACGCTGACATTGGATACAGGATAGGGCCCAGGTTTGAAAGTCCTGAAGCACGTTACACCAGACGAAACATTCAGTTACCAAGTGGGTTGAAGCTCGAATACCTGGGTGAGCCAGGGAATGAAGCTTGTTAAAAATCTTCCGCTAAAGAGGCAGGGGAATAAATGGGTGAAGGGTGACCATTGACTTATCACACCAAACTTTGCCATTAACATCAGGGAAGGTGGTCGTGACTGGGTGGAGTGAGGAGTTATGGTCGGAGATGAGGGCTGTAGTGTCCTTGTCTGTAGACTGAAGAGTGGCTAGGCTAGAGAGGTCGATGAGTGATGAGACAGCATTGATCTGTGACAGGAAGTCAGCCACCACATTGTCGGCACCTTTGATTTACCTGATGTCTGTGGTGAACTGTGAAATGTAGTCAAAGTAGCGGAATCTTTGTGGGAGGGAGGGGGGGGGGGGAGGGTCCATAGGAGGGTTGTGAATTGCCACAGCAATGGCCGTCGACAGCTAGGTGGAAATGTTTAATGTCCTCATAAACAGCCAAGAGTTTCCTGCCAAAGGCAGAATACTTTCTTTGAGCATTATTGAATTTCTTAGAGAAGAACTGTAGCGGTGAAGTGACCTCACAGACTGTCCGGCTAAGCACTGCACCAGTGGCCATGTCACCGGCATTAGTTGTGATATAAGATTCAGTATCAGGATGTGGCTGAGCAATTGTCACAGCTCGAGCTACAGGATCTTTAAAGGCAGAGAAGGCTCACGACATGGCCTCCGACCAAGGAATTGGGCAGGTCACCGAAGTGTTTCTTCCTGCCAGTGCATCGATAAGAGGAGCCTGAAGGTCAGCCGCACCAGGCAGATGAAGGCAGTAGTAACTGATTGTCAGAGTTCTTTGAAGGTCGTTGGCGAAGGTAAGCTTCTAATGTGGTCAACCTTGTGTTTCGTGGGAGCTAAGCCATCTGCCGACACAATGAAGCCTAAGAAAGTGATGGAGCTGTTTTTTGTTGTCATTAAGTTCAATGCCTGCAGCCTTGAGAGTGTCTAAGAGAACTTTTGAATGTTCTTTATTCTCCTTGAATGATTTACTAAACATTAGAATGTTGTCAAGGTATACAAAGCAGAACTTGAGTGGGAAAAGTATTTTGTTAATGAACTGCTGCCATGTCTGCATTGTGTTTTTAAGGCCAAAACGCATAAAGCGGTATTGAAACAGGCCGATGGCCATAGTGATGGCAGTCCTTTCAATGTCCTCTGGCACCATGGGATTTTGATGGTAGGCACGCTTGCAGTCCACAACAGAGAAAACCTTGGCGCCAGCAAGCAACTGAGTGAAATCACCAATGTTTGGAATGGGATAATTGTCCATTATAATTCAAACACTGAGTCGGTGATAGTCACTGCACATTCACCAAGAGCCATCTTTTTTGTCCACCAAATGAATGGGCGAGGACCAGTTACTAGAAGAAGGCTCAATAATACCTGACTCTAAAAGTTCAGCTATCTGTTCCTTAACCACGGCTTACTGGAGATAGGAGAAAGAATGATGCAGGAGGGGGCTGATAGAGTAGAACGAAGTGCTGGCGGTGCGTCAAAGTGAGGCGTTGTCATAACACTAAATTTTGTTTACAAATGCTCGTGTAGTAGTGGCGCGGTGAAACAGAACTGTCACAAGCACTGGTCAACTTGAGCGTGGCCATGACGTCACAAATAACATTAGCTGGGGGAACACAAGTGCTGAGCTGGATGCAATTATCTTTTGAAGTTACTCGATGAGTTTTAATAACTCGCTGCAGGGCGGCCAGCTCCAATGCTTGCGAAGGAGGAGGCAGTGAAGCTGGAATTTAGGCACCATGTGGATGGTAAGATGAGTAATGTGACTGGCGTGTGTCTTCTATGTTGTGGGAATGACCTATAATGACAGCAGGAAGGTGAGGTGTGTAATGCAGCATAGGCACAAGTGGATTCTGACACTAGTCAAAAGAGTGGGTGTTGTAGATTCTGTTTGCAAATTGTATGCACTCATAGGGTGTCTGAAATGGAGCCTCGCCGATAGTGAAATCGCAGCAGACTTGTTGAGGTGAGGTTTGAAATTCAGGTGGTGTGGCAGATGACCCGGCGGGTCAGGAAATGGGAGCAGTAGATCGGAGACACTGTGCGATTAGATAGTGTTGTAGGCCGATACGCCAGAGGCACCAGGATGTGCTCCATAAACAGTTGGTTGCATGCACGGTCGAATGTGTCAGCTAACTGAGTGTGCGGAACCAACTGTAATGGTTGTGGCGCAGCAGACTCGTCATCTGACGCTGCACGTGGTTGCACATAAGGATGTGAAAATGCAAAGTCACTAGGATGGTAGTTTGAAGCAACAACACTTTCACTGTTCATACACGGGAAAGACGGTTGTGCAAAACTTGCAGCAATGGCATCTGGAATGTTCGTTGTACATGCAGAAAAAGGCACGCTCAGAACGCGAGAAAACTGATCCAAACTGAAAGAATAATTTGTAGGGAAACTTGAAATTGCACAATCAGAAGTCACTGTGCCCTGAGGGAAGAATAAAATTAGATTATGGCGGCAGAATAGCACTTTGTTGACCTATCATGTAACCGGTGCTTGAAAGATCATTGTTCAAATTTTGCAAGTCTGAAAAATATTCATGTGGAAAATTAGAATCACACGGTAGAATGTTCAATTGTTTGTCGGCAATAAATAAAGGCAAAACATCATGAAGCACATCAGGCATAGAAAAGCTGGAGTTGTTACAATAAATGACTGCTCATGACTGCACTCGTAGGAAGCAAAGTGGCGAAAAAATCTTGTGAAAAATCTTGCAGTGAGATTGAAGATGAAGCACTTGTACCATGTAGATTAGGTACTGGTGGAAGACGAAGGAGTCCGAAATGAAATCCGGGCAAAGTTTGGAATGGCTAAGTCATTGTGACCGTTGATTGGTGGCTGGTGGCACGTCGTACTTTTGGCGAAAAGCTGATGTGAAAGTTGTGAGTTTAACTTGTGTGGTCGAAAAGAATTGAAAAAGAAACACTTAGGGTCACAAATATGGGAATCGTGAGAGGTTTGAGTTCCAGAGAAACCACATGTATGATTCAGAAATGCACTTTATTGTTAATAGCTATGAGTACAGATCCAGATTGAGATTACACATTGAGATTAGCTGTAGTATAGATTGGCTAGTTGAACTGTGCGAATAATTCGTACTCTATTCTGATCAGTCACAGATAGGTAAGTTAGTAATGGAGAAAAGACAGATGCAAGTACATATGTATAAAAGTTTATAATAATATTGTACACACTGTAAAGTAGAGGGAAATTAAAAGTTAGATAAATTATTATAAGTTATAATAGTAAGGGGTACTTACATGTGATTATGAACTTTGAGGTAATTCATTTCATTCGCGCAGTACACATAACTTGCTTGAACAAAGCGAACAATTCAAACAGCTGTTGTCCATTGATATGTGAAACAGAAATCTTGTGATAAACTACGCTAGCATAAACAATTAATAAATTAAATTATTTGTCTATTTTTCATCATTACATCGATGTGTATAACCGAAATCGTGTGATATACTACGTTTGCATCAAAGAAGGTCGTTGGCTTGCGTAAAGAATCGAAACCACTGCAAGAGTTGTCATTCATTTTAATTAAACAGATTGTCAATAGATGGCACCTTCTACATTGCTTTTATATTGGCCACGCACTCTGAAGTTGGTACATGGCACAGTGCCTGATTGTTCACCAGGTATCAACTTAGATTGTATGAACAGTACAATTAAAAAAAAAAAATAATAACTTTAAACTGAAACCTTGAAAATGATACCTCGATCATTCATTTTGGATAATTAATACGGGAGATATGATGAACCCACAGAAAATCACTGATGGGAAATAATATATAATGATGTGGCCACACTGCCACAGTATCTTAATACTAAATGGGTGTCAGTGTTTCAATTATACTCAAATGTAACAGTTGCTTAAGTCTTGTATTATTTCCCCAATACAATTGTATTATACGACCTACATAATTCTGCTATGTTGTACATATTCATATGTTAATGGACTTTTGGGTCACCCTGTACCTTGGCTTTGACAACTTGTGACTGGTCAGATAAAAGAAAAGAAAAATGTTCCTACTGTTGTTTCAGCTGCCCATTGTTTGGGCCTATAAATATTTATATCAATTTATTTCACAATTGTAAGTTTGCTTTAAAAGTCAAAAGAATAATTTTAACCAGCAACAATGTTGGAGTGTAGCTATAAAATATTTGCTACATTCATTAAAGTATTGACTTTGATGGTACCAAATTTGTTACATAACAGAAAATTGTGCTCTATCTGCTGGAGTTCTAGATGTTATTCTCATTCGGACAATACAATCCTTTTGAAATAATCAATTCTTGAAAAATATTATAATTGCCATATGCAGTGCCCTTGTTTAACAATGTAATCACAACCTTAACTCTTTCGTTTCCATCAGTTTCACTTGGTTCCTTTTAATTTGGCATACCTCCTTTCTGGATGTCAACCTCCACCCCACTGATGGCTCCATCCACATCTATGTCTAAATTAAACCCACCAACGATCAACATTACCTGCACTGTGACTGCTGCCATCCACTTCACATAAAATTCCCTCCCATACAGTATTGCCACCTGTGGATGGTGAATTTGCTTTGATGAGACTTCCTTAACCCAACAAGCTTCACAGATAGACATTATCTTCCAGAGATAGTACACAGAAAGATTTCCCGTGGCATGTTCCCACACACCACCCATGCCCTCTCCATCCCCAATACCCCACTAGTCACAAAGGAGTGCCCCTTCTGTGACCTAATATCACCCCAGACTAAATCATTCTTCATCAGGTCTTTAATTATCTGTCATGATGTTCTGAAATGAGAGACGATCTACCCAAGATACTTCTGACATCTCGTAAAGTTATGTTCCATTACTATCCTACCTTCACATCTTAGTCTGACACTATGCCGTTCCCCATCTGAAACCCTTACTACAGGAATCATATCCCTGTGGAAGACCCCAGTGCAAGGCCTGTCCAATCCATCCAGTCAGCAGTTCGTATTCTGGTTCTGACACAGGTTTATCCTATCTCATCAGAAGCCTGTGAAAGCAGCCACATGATTTACCGTCACTATTGAAAGCATTACACAGCCTTTTACATTGGTATGAGTACCAATCAGCTGTCGATCAGAATGAATGGCGTTTGTGAGACTTTGGCCAAAAGCAAGGTGGACCACCACTGCCTCCCGTTACTGTATTATACTCCAACCTACATCTTTGATTCCTGCATGTAAGGTTCCTTTTTCACTCTGCCATGCAGCACAGAATGTTCTAGCCCTTTCCTTGACAATTCTTCCCCTTCCACTAACCTTCTCAATTACTATGAAGACCCATTTGTGCTGGAGCGCTGGCCGCGGTGGCCCAGGGGACTGAGGCGCTCCAGTCACGGTCTGCACGGCCACTACGGTCGGGGGTTCGAATCCCCCCTCGGGCATGGATATTTGTGCTGTCCTAAGTCTTAGGTGGTGCATAAGTAGTTTGTAAGCTTAGGGACTGATGACCCCGTAGTTAAGTCCCATAAGTTCTACAAACATTTGAACATTTTTTTTGTGCTGGAGCAGGCAGAGATTGCGGTGTTATATCGAGTGAAGGTTTGCCGCGGTGGAGTAGCCGAGCCGTCTAAGGCGCCTCGCTGTGGAGTGCGTGGTTGCTCGCCGTCAGAGGTTAGAGTCCTCCCTGGGGCATGGGGGGGTGTGTTTGTCCTTATGTTAGTTTACCTTAGTTTAAGTAGTTTGTAAGCTACGGACTGATGACCACACAGTTTGGTCCGATAGATTTACAAACATTTGAACATTCGAATGAAGGTGTGACCATATGTGTATCTTTTTATGATGAATGCTATGGCCAAAAATTTAAGTTATTTGAATGTGCCAGTTTGTCATTCAGCAATCATTTTTACTGTGAGTTGCTATCTATCTTCAATTATTGACAGTGCAAATGTCTTCAGACGAACATACATGGGTTAAATTGTACTTGAGGCAGCAGTGGCGTAGTGTGTTAATGTCAGCAATGAAATGAATTGTCATTTTACAAGGATAATTAATTTATCAATCGGACAATGGTAAATATAAGAACAACTTGTTGACTGTACAACAGCAACAGCATTAATTGTTCACTTCAAGGTCAAAACAACAGATTATTTCCCTCATTCTATGTGACTGAGTTTAAAACAACATTCAAGGGTCATATACTACTTCAGCACACTATACCACCACTACCCTAAATAAAATTTTACCCATGCTTGTCGGAAGGAATGGACACTGGAAACTACAGCTATTGAGCTAATTATATGATGTATGTATCATTTGTAATAAAGTCTCTCACTGTGCAGTAGTTGCGTAATAGAATGTAAGAGAATTCATGGGTAGTACATAATTTGCGGCATATGAAAGTTTGAATTGGTCTAGGTGGTTTGCACAGATAGCTTGAAGGTAAATGTGAGCACTCACCTAATTCGGAAATTACAAGTTACTTCACCAATCAATTGTACAGATGATTCTGTCAGCTGTGAATTCAGTTCGTGTATCATATAACTGGACAGATATAAAATCTTCTCACCAAAGAATGGACAAAAAAGGTATTTATAGGAGATGAAAATGCACAAGATTTGGAGCCAGTGTTTCCTTGTGGCAACAGGGTTAATGGAAAGATGGCTGAAGATAAAGGACTTGTGAGGTTTAAGAAATTGGACGAGTTACAGAAAATTTGCCCACAACTCTGTGTCAGGCTTTCCTCCCTGTCTTTTCTCCTATCAGAGCTGCTTGAGAACATTTTTATATATGTACATTATTTTATATTCCCCTAAAATATTATATATTTCAATAAAATTGTTTAAAAAATGATAAACTAAATTTTAGGTGATATAAATATCAATGTAAATACAAATATACAATCCTTGAGAAGGATTTTCGTCTCGAATATGTCAAAGACATTAATGATAAATCTGAAGCATTGAATTAAAATTTGTGATGTGACCGGGAATCGAACCCAGACCTCCATGCTTACTAGGCAGATGTGAAGGAAATCGTGCTTGGACTATTCCGAGGAGCCTTAATCGCTAGTGATGCGGATGTCTAGCAGTAAGATGTCTGCCTAGTAAGCATGGAGGTCCGTGTTTGATTCCCGGTTGCATCACAAATTTTAATTCAATGCTTCAGATTTATCATTAAATTTTAGGTGTTACTTCATGCTGTTGGACACACGAAGTACAGAGTTCATTTGATGTTCAAGACTTCATGAATGGCCAGAGGCTTTGAAGCCTTAAATCTTAATTTTAGGCTTAAAGCACCAGATACTGAAAAATTTTGTTTATGTAATACCAAGAATATGGCAAAATTTAATGAACCAGTAAATATCAATGGTGGTAGTCTTAAGATGTGTGTGAAAAAAAAAAAAAAAAAGAAATGCCCAGTCTCACTGTGATGATGATGGCACCAAAATAGAGTATGATAAGCAAAATGACCAAATAGCAGCCATCATTTTTGAAAGCTGCTTCGCAGAAGATCATACTGTAGTTCCTATACTAAATAGTTCCACAAATGATAAAATGGCAGATGCAGAAATAAATGAACAAGGGATAGAAAAGCAATCACACACTAGATGCTAGGTCACTGAGTCCTATGGGATACCAGTTTGATTCTACACAATGTATGTGAAAGAGCTTCCCCACATTCTAGCAGCTTTGTACTGTAGGTCTCTTTAAGGAGTGAAGTGTTCCTAGTGATTGGAAAAAAAGTGCAGGTCATTCTGTTTCCAAGGTGGAACATCGGACTGGTGGACAAAGCTATAGCCTTATATCTATGGCATTGGCCTGTAGTAGAATTTTGGGACATATTTTATGGTTGTGTATCAATGTGGGTTCCAAAAGCAACTAGGACATAAAACCCAGCTCATTCTAGTCAACCACAAAACCTAGAAAGCTGTAGATGTAGGCATAGGTAGAAGTTGTGTTTCTTTACTTACACAAGTCATTCAATGTAGTACCATGCTCTTGGGCCAAAGAACAAAATTTGAGCATTATGGAATATCAGACGAACTGTGTGACTGGAACAAAAGTTTGACAAACAAAACAGCATGTCATTTTCAGTGGAGAGAAATCTTCCAAAATGACTAATTTCTGGTGTGCTTCGAGTGAGTGTAACAGGAGCATTACTTTTCATGCTATTTATAAGTGACCTTAGGATAATGTTGGAAATTCAACGAGGCTTTTCATGGATGATGCTGCAGCGTATCAAGAAGTCACAACCTAGAAAATTTCAGCAAGTACAGAAAGATCTGCACTTTATCAATTCTTGCTAAAGGAAGTGAGAATTACCCACTACATAATGAAATGTAACATATTGTTTTTTGCAATATCCCCATACTTAGCTATCATATAGAACTGTTTGCTCAGCAAAAGTTGCACAGGTCACTACAATATTCTAGAATGGCAATAGGAGTGATCCGCAAAATTACAGGCCTACATCATTGAAGTCGGTTTGCAGCAGAGTTTCAGAACATATACTTTTCTTAAATATTATGAACTACTTCAAAGAGAATGACATATTGACCCATAATCAACACGGATTCAGAGATTATCGTTCTTATGAAACACAGCTAGCTCATTACTCATAGAAATGATGAATGCTACTGACAAGGGATCTCAAATAGATTCCATATTTCTTGATTTCTGGAAGGCTTTTGACAATATACCTCACGAGTGTCTTGTAATCAAATTGCATTCTTATGGAATATCTCCACAGTTGTGTGATTGGATTCATGATTTCCTGTCAGAAAGGACACATTGTAATTGTTGGAAAGTCATTCCCCAGGGAAGTGTTATAGGGCCCCTAGTGTTATTAATGTTCATAAATGATGTAGGAGACACTGTGAGCTGTTCACTTAGACTGTTCGCATATAATGCAATTGGTTATCGGTTAGTAAAGTAAGCATAATATCAAAAGCAAATGTCAAATGAATCTTCCTGGCAGATTAAAATTGTGTGCTGGAACCGGGACTTGACCCTGGAACCTTTGCCTTTTGCGGACAAGTGCTTTACCACTGAACTATCCCGTCACAACTCACGGTCCATCCTCACAACTTTACTTCTGCCTCCTACTTTCCAAACTTCACAGAAGTTTCATTGTGCAAACAGCCCTTAGGCTGTGGCTAAGCCATGTCTCCACCATATCATTTCTTCCTGGAGTGCTCGTCTTGCACTTAGTTCTTTTTCCAGTTGCAAAAGGTTACCTCACCAACATCCAGTTCCTTGGCTAGTTTAGGTACATTCCTCATGATGACAATACACCACTACACCCAAATTCATACAGTACAGCTGTCAAGTGTTCCAGCGATCAGTATGACAACAGTGGGAGTAAGTGATAGTGAGCCACTGCCCCCCCCCCCCCCCCCACATACACACTTGTTACCAAGATGTTGGTACACTTCATTCTAGAAACAGGTATGATTCTGGCTAATTCGATCAAATTGGCAATCAGAACAAGGTCTGCTCCCAATAGTTCGTATTAGCGGGACTCTGCTGTACTTATTTTCATTTGTTATCTCCTTCTGTATAATTGTAAGAAATTTGACACTGAAAAAGCAACAGACAAATGATATAACTGATGTTCAAGTTTCTCACTTTTGATATTCCCTCAGACAATGAAGACTTGTAAAATTTACCTGTACAACAAGTGTTGTTGTTGTTATGGTCTTCAGTCCGGAGACTGGTTTGATGCAGCTCTCCACCCTGTCCTATCCTGAGCAAGCCTTTTCATCTCCTCATAAGAACGACAACCCACATCCACTTGAATCTGCTTACTATACGCGTCTCTTGGTCTCCCTCTGCGATTTTTACCCCACACACTTCCCTCCAATGCTAAATTTACGATTCCTTGATGTCTAAGAATGTGTCCTACCAAGCGATCCCTTCTTTTAGTCAGGGTATGCCAAAAATTCCTTTTCTCACCAATTCTGTTAAGTACCTCTTCATTAGTTATGCGATCTACCCACCTAATCTTCAGCATTCTTCTGTAGCACCACATTTCAAAAGCCTCTATCCTCTTCCTGTCCACACTGCTTATCGTCCATGTTTCACTCCCGTACAAGGCAACACTCCACACAAATGTCTTCAGAAAAGACTTCCTTACACTTAAATTAATATTCGATGTTAGCAAATTTCTCTTTTTCAAAAATGCTTTTCTTCCCATTGCCATTCTGCACTTTATATCATCTGTACAGCGACCATCGCATGTTATTTTACTACACAAGTAACAAAACTCATCTACTACCTTCATTGTTTCGTTACCTAATCTAATTCCTTCGGCATCACCTGATTTTCTAAGACCGCATTCCATTATTTTTGTTTTGCTCTTGTTAATGTTCATTTTATACACTCTCTTCAACACACTGTCCATTCCACTCAACTGCTCTTCCAGGTCCTTTGCTGTCTCGGACAGAATTACAATGTCATCAGCAAAACGCAATGTTTTTATTTCTTCCCCCTGAACTTTAATCCCTATTCCAAATTTTTCCTTGCTTTCCTTCACCGCCTGCTCGATGTATAAATTGAAAAGCATCGGAGAAAGGCTACAACCCTGTCTTACTCCCTTCCCAACTGATGCTTCCCTTTCATGCCCTTCGAGTATAATAACTGCGGTCTGGCCTTTGTACAAGTTGTAAATAACTCTCCTTTCCCTGTATTTTACCCCTGCTGACTTCAGAATTTGAAATAGTGTATTCCAGTCAACATTGTCAAAAGCTTTTTCTAAATCTACAAAAACTAAAAATGTAGGTTTGCCTTTCCTTAATCTATCCTCTAAGATAAGACGTAAAGTGAGTATTGCCTCCCGCGTTCCTACGTTCCTCCTAAATCCAAACTGATCTTCCCCGAGGTCAGCTTCTACCAGCTTTTCCATTCTCCTGTAGATAATTCGTGTTAAAATTTTGCAACCATGACTTATCAAACTGATGGTTCTGTAATTTTCACACCTGTCTGCACCTGATTTCTTTGGAATGGGGATTATTACATTTTTCTGAAAGTCTGAGGGTATTTCGCCTGTCTCATACATCCTACACACCAGTTCAAATAGTTTTGTCATGGCTGGCTCTCCCAGAGACTTTAGTAGCTCTGAGGGTATGTCATCTACTCCTGGGGCCTTGTTCCGACCTAGGTCTTTCAGGGCTCTGTCAAATTCATCTCTCAGTATAGTATCTCCTATGTCATATTGATCTACTTCCTCTTCCCTTCCTACATCATCGTCTCTAAGTTCATTTCCTTTGTAGAGCTGCTCTATGTACTCTTTCCACCTTTCAGCTTTCCTTTCTTTGCTGAGAACTGGTTTTCCATCAGAGTCCTTTATATTCATAGAGCTGTTTTTCTTATCTCCAAATGTTTCTTTTAGAATGGAAATAATTAACCTGCGAGGACTCGCATGTGAGAATTTTGCTCACAGTAATTTTAAAACAATTGGCATTTTCCCAATTTTAAATAGTAAAATATTTGTGTTTTCTTATAAAGGCAACTAGAAATACTTATTTGGACATATTAAGTACATTACAAACTTGTCTTTGACTGTCAGAAAAACGCTATACACACGATTGATCGAGTTCTCGCGGGTTAAGTCTTAGCAATAAAGTGAGCATCATCATTTATTCATAGTGTTTTGATTTATTAATTTATTCTTACATGAAGACTTCCAGTCATTTTCTAAATTATAACATTTTTGCAGATGATGCAATGGAGACAAATGAACTGGCTGTCCGAGATGTTGTTGATTTGCTTCAAGCAAAATTTGCCATCATAACTGGTAAGTCTTAATAATATTCAACAATTTTCATATTATTAATACAGTAAGTCTCTCCACATAAAAGATAATTAATCTACATACATACATATTACTTGTTAATACATGTGTAATAGGGAGAAAGGAAGAAGTTTTCAGTGAAAAAATGTATAAGTTCCTGATTGTGTGTGTGTGTGTGTGTGTGTGTGTGTGTGTGTGTGTGTGTGTGTGTGTGTGTGTGTACTTTTTTCTTTTTATGTCGAACAATGCACACAAATGTATAAATTCTTTATTAAGTAAAAGTATCTGCCAGGAAACTCTCAAATAATTCCAGCAGAGCTGTGTGTAGTAGAAGCACCTTAATATTAACATGCCTTTTATGGAGATGTAATGACAAAGCTCACATTTACATTCACATAAATGGACACTTGCATTACAATGTCTAGTAAGTGATAATAGTGTTGCAATGTGGACACTTCTGATTCTTCTGTTAACAGCTTGGTGTAGGAATGTGTGTGGGGAGTTATGTTTTCTCCAGTACCACACTACATGTCATGCTGGGAATGCCTGCTCAACAGGGGCATTCTTTATTAGCAAATGCTTTCTGCACAGTACTTTATCGGTGGCCCAGGAGGTAGTTGTCTAGCAAGAACTCTGACATTCCCAAGCAATATGCTGAGACTGCAGTAGGTGGTGGTAGCTGTGGCCTTGGTGACATAAATTGTCTCATCAGCTTCGTGCTATACCTTCAAGTCAAGTACGTGAGATATGCCAGCACTCTGTGCTACTGGTGGGGAATGCACAGGATTCAGATTTAAATCCAGAACCCTTGGAGTCTGGCTGAGCTATCAGGGAGTGGCACCAACTGGGCATCATTACCTCGGAAGGTCCATTTCAAAGCCTGGAACTATCAGGGGTAGCTGGTAGTGCACAGCTCAGCAGCTTCATGCAATTGTTGATACAGCTAAGTGAGGTTGAAGAAGCTTTGATCAATGAGCAACGCAAAGGCTGTACTGCTTGAATGCATGACACCGAAGGAATGCTACTATCAACTGAACTGGGATCTTTTATACTCTCTGCAACCTGCTGGATAATGACAGGAGGTGGGCTTCCCTTTTGTAGTTGGCTGTGGTACAGCTTGTAGTAACCCAGTCAACCAGTGGTGGCAGAACGCACAACACAGGGTGCTGTACTAGCATTATTGCATGGCCCAGCTGTGGAGTTACCCACATATCCTTTGGCTGGTGGCAAAAACCTGCCTGAAACTTGTGCACCTACATTTCTTCTCTGCTTGGGAAAATTCGGTACTCCAAATTTCAGCCAATGCTGATCATACAAACTACTAAAACAATGTGATATTACAGTGTATACATTTTTAAGACTAAATTTTATTGCAGTTAACTACATATCAATTTTATTTCATACTAATTTAATGGTATCAGAATTGTCATAGTGAAATGTTGCATCTCCTAACCAAGTACCAAATCTAATAAGGATTGCTTGAGAGGGTAACAGTTTTTACTACATATTACAGTCAAGGTGTTCTGTGACAACCCCAAAACCATTACTGAGCTTGAAACAGCCATTCCAGAGGTCATGGACAGCATCGATTTTCTGACACTTCACCAGATCATGCAGAATTTAGCTATTTGTCTGTGCCACATCATTGCCATGGAAGGCAGGCATATGAAACATGTCATAACCTACAACTGAATATTTGTATGGATATATTACCTAATTTTAGTGGCATTCTATCTTGTCTTACTTTCTCACTCACACTTCTGCCAAGAGTTCAGTATGTACATCCCAGTCTTGCTTTGTTCCAAAAAGAGTTCTACATAAACTGCAAATTTAGGTAACTGCTCCTTTTCAGGCACAAGATCTAATGTTCTAATGAATACTGCTACTACTGTGACTAAACTGAAAGGTACCTCACTGTGTTGGTAACATCATACACTGTAAAGAAAAGCACTATACTTTCTTAACTCTGGAGTCAGTTCAATCTGCCTTAAAACCTAGGGACCAAGCCAGATGACGCAGTGGTAGTGCAATGGACATCCATGTTTGAGGATGGTGGTTTTAAGTAATATTTTTGTTAGTAAGCCCTCTTCTTTTAGAAATTTTTGTATCTTAGTCTTTTGAAGTCAAATTCATATGTGTCTAATCCTGCTACACCACTGCCTACAATTACTTGTTCTTTTTAAAATTTAAAGCTCTTAATTTTAGTCCATGACAAGTTATATTTGATTTAAAAAATTTATTTTCCCCATTTGGTGTTAAGTAAAACTTTTGTTTTTCTTAGTCAAATCCATCACTGACATTTCTTATTCATGACATTCCTGAAATAAATATTGTATTACAGTCACTTGTAAAACTCTTCCCTTCAGTAATAAAAGTCAACAAAGTTTGATATTTAACTATTTTCTAACATTTTATTTTTATGCAACAAATCAACTTCAAAAATATGACATCCAGATTTATCAGTAACTAGCTGTAAATCTGGTGTTGCCTGGGTGTTTGTTTATACTACACTTTCTAGTCCACATCCCCTTTCCCCCTCTCTCTGCATTCACCTCTTTCTCTCCCATCTTTCTGTTAGTTTCCACCTTTCCCTCTCTCGGCAAAGTTTTCTGCAAGGTACCCTCTGTCATGTACCAATCAAACATTCATGTACCCAGTGATCTTCCTCTTGGTTAAAAAGGTCATGCGTGCAAAAATTCATAAAGATTGGAGCAAAAAAATGCATTTTGAAAAATTCTGTAAGTTCAGTACCCTCTACCATGCACTGAACAAAATTTTATACAGGCAGTGACATTCCTCTTGTTTTTAAGGTAGAGTGTGCAAAATTTCATCAATATTGGAATGAAACTATAGATTTCTATACAATAGAAATGCAGGGTCAAATTGAAAAACACACTTTGTTGTTCTCAAATATTTCCAGTTTTACTCCATATAATCCTGTTTCTAAGAATAACAAAAACTACAAGAAGAGGATCTGTGAAATTGGTCGAGCCATTCTCAAGTTATGGCACGACCACTGTATGAAACTTAAGGTAGACGGTGACCTTCCTCTTGTTTTGAAGGTCAAGTGTGCGAAACTTTGTGAAGATTGGCGTGAAACTGTAGATTTCAGGAGTCTGTAGGAAAAGTATGCTCTGCCATGCACCTATCACAAAGTACTTTCTTAGCTGACGTTTTCTATCTATAAACTACATTCCTGCCAAATTTCAGCTTTATAGCTGAAGTAGTTTTCGAGATTTCGTGTTTAGTCAGTGAGTGAATGAGTGTCCTTTTGTTTTTATATACATTGAGATTAAGAAAACAGATTCCTTAATTTTGAATGCAAGATAATTAAGGGAGATTGCAGACAAAAATAAATAGTAACATGCAAATCTGAAATGCTAACTTTCTTTGATACAAGGTCATACTTGATCCGACAGTTTTATGACATCTACAGTGAAACTATTGTGAGCGGTAGACTTCTTTTCGTTTCATCATTTTGTGGAAGGGGGGAGGGTCAGTTATGAAACACTTCATAAACATCCGAAAGTTCGTGCGAACTTCATTGCAGGTCCCTAATTACACCTATTTTCCAATAATTGATGCATAAATGTGGGTATTCTCACACGGTGGCCGCTCATTATTTATGACGTCATATCTCCTGAGCGATATGTCGTGCTCTTTTGTTTTTGGGTCAGGAACCTTCATGGGTGTGTGGTGACCAGTTCACCAAAGTTTCATTGCAGTCGAATGAATGGTTTATGAACACATAGAGGACATACAGACAAACATTCATTTATTGTAGAGGAAAAGTTCCTAGCAGGAAAAATATATATAAAAAATAGATGAAGTTTACTTACCAGGCGAAGGAGCACCGGTAGTGACAGCAAACACAAACACACACAAAAGCAAGCTTTCACAACCTAGTTGCTTCTTCAGGCAGAGAACCCTATCTGGAACAGTTCCGTCCTCCGTCACAGCGAGACCCAACTGCTCTTCCTCAAAATCACCCTCTTCAAACGTTCCAGGAATTCCTTACTTCCAACCTTGCCTATCTCCCTTTCCTGAGAAACCTTAATCCTACTCCCAAAATTACCGCAGCTGAATCCCGAGCTATCCGTGATCTGAAGGCTGACCATTCCATCGTCATTCTCCCAGCCGACAAGGGATCCATGTCCATGGTACTTGATTGGCGGAAGTATGTGGCTGAGGGACTGCATCAGCTTTCAGATAGTACCACATATAAAGTCTGTCAAGACAATCCCATTCCTGATGTCCAGGCAGAACTTCAAGGAATCCTCAAAACCTTAGGCCCCCTACAAAACCTTTCACCTGACTCCATTAACCTCATGACCCCACCGACACCCCACACCCCCACCTTCTACCTATTTCCCAAGATCCACAAACCTAATCATCCCGGTCGCCCCATTGTGGCTGCTTACCAAGCCCCTACAGAACGAATCTCTGCCTACATAGACCAACACCTTCAACCATCATGTGCAGTCTCCCATCCTTCATCAAAGACACCAACCATTTCCTCGATCGCCTGAAATCATTACCCAGCTTGTTACCTCCAGAAACCATCCTTGTAACCATTGATGCCACTTCCTTATACACAAATGTCCCACATGCCCAGGGCCTCGCTGCGCTGGCGTATTTCCTCTCACGCCGACCACCCTCTTCCCTACCTAAAACATCTTTCTTTAATACCCTAGCCAGCTTCATACATCCTAACCCACAACTTCTTCACTTTTGAGGGTGAGACATACCAACAACTAAAGGGAACAGCCATGGGAACCAGGATGGCCCCCTTGTAAACAAACTTATTTATGGGTTGCTTAAAGGAAGCCTTCCTGGATACCCAAGCCTGTCAACCCAAAGTTTGGTATAGATCTTCATGATCTGGACTCACAATGAAGAACAACTTCAGAATTTCCTCTTCAACCTCAACTCCTTTGGTTCCATCAATTTCACCTGGCCCTATTCCAAATCCCATGCCACTTTTCTCGATGTTGACCTCTATCTGTCCAACGGCCAACTTCACACATTCGTCCACATCAAACCCACCAATAAACAACAGTACCTGCATTATGACAGCTGGCATCCACTCCACTTCAAATGTTCACTTCCCTACAGCTTAGGTCTTCGTGGCAAACGAGTCTGCTCCAGTCCCGAATCTCTGAACCAGTTCACCAATAACCTAATAACAGCTTTCACATCCTGCAGCTATCCTTCTGATCTGGTACAGAAGCAAATTGCCAGAGCCCCTCCCTCATCCCTCCAAATTCAGAACCTTCAACAGAAGAACCCCAGAGCTGCCTCTCTTGTCACCAGATACCTTCCGGGACTGGAGCGGACTCTGAATGTGGCTCTCCAGCAGGGATACGACTTCCTTAAATCCTGCCCCAAAATGAGATCCATCCTTCATGACATCTTTCCCACTCCACCGAGAGTGTCTTTCCGCCGCCCACCTAACCTTTGTAACCTCCTAGTCCATCCCTATAAAATCCCCAAACCACCTTCCCTACCTTCTGGCTCCAACCCTTGTAACTGCGCATGTTGTAAAACCTGCCCTATGCACCCTTCCACCACCACTTACTCCAGTCTCGTAACCCGGTAGGTGTACACGATCAAGGGCAGAGCCACTTGTAATAGAACCCATGTGATTTACCAACTGACATGCCTGCACTGTGAAGTGTTCTATGTGGGACTGACCAGCAACAAACTGTCCATTCACATGAATGGTCACAGGCAGACAGTGTTTGTTGGTAATGAGGATCACCCTGTGGCTAAACATGCCTTTGTGCACAGCCAGCACATCTTGGAACAGTGTTACACCGTCCGGGTTATCTGGATACTTCCCACTGACACCAATCTTTCAGAACTCCAGAGATGGGAACTTGCCCTTCAGCATATTCTTTCTTCCCATTGCCCACCTGATCTCAACCTCTGCTAAATTCAAATTCCTGCCCACCATCTTTAACATCTTTGCCTCGGTTCTGTGGACAGAGCCTCTGCCTCAAGTGGTATCTCTCTCCAACTTCTTTGCTTTCTACAATATATCTGCCTAGGTGTGTTTGCATGTGTATATGTGTGGGTGTGGGTGTATTTGTTTACCTTCCATTTTTTCTCCCCAAGGTAAGTCTTTCCTCTCCCGGGATTGGAATGACTCCTTACCCACTCCCTTAAAACTCCCATCCTTTCCTTTTCCCTCTCCTTCCCTACTCTGCCTGAAGAAGTAACTAGGTTGCGAAAGCTTGCTTTTGTGTGTGTGTGTGTTTGCTTTATTTATGTTTGCTGTCACTACCGGTGCTCCTTTGCTTGGTAAGTAAACTTCATCTATTTTATATAGGAATTGATGATAACTCACTATAGACATTTGCTAAGCCACTGGCTGGCTTGAAAAATAGACAGTCATATTCACACAATTTAAATTTTCTGTTGTGGCCTTCATCAGAAAAAGAAACACACACATTCAGACAACTATACATACAAAACCAATATCTCCAGCTGCTCCAGTGCTGGAGTTATGAAATTCGATACTTAGTCTGCAATGTACACCACAGAGATAGGTTGAAAACTGAAAGGTGAGGTGAGTTTATAGCAATAAAGAAAACGAGTGTATTGAGTGAAATTAGTACAAACTTGGAATGTGAAATAATTTGGGTGAAAAGTGACTCAAATGTGGTCACTGGAAATTTTTACAGTGCACCCGGCACAGCTGAAGTGGTCTTGGAACATCTGAGGAAAAACTTATAAGACATTTCCCATAGATTTCGTAGCCATGTTATAGCTTTAGGTAGAGATTACGACTTACTGGATATAGACGGGGAGACAAACATGTTCAATATTGGTGACAGGGACAGAGAATCAAGCAGTATTGTTCTAAGTACTGTATCCGAAAATTACCTTGAAGTTAAATAGAGAACCAACTCCTACAGATAACATGTTAGACCTGCTGACAACAAATGGACCAGAACTTTTTGATTCAGTTAGCATAGATCAGGGAATCAGCAGTCATAAGACCATTACAGCATCAGTGGTTACGGTTGTAACTAGACATATCAAGGAAGGTTAGAAGCTCTTCGTATTTAGCAAAAGCGAAAAGGGTCAGTTTTCAGAATATTGACTGCTCAACACGATTGTTTTGCCTCTTAAAACTAACAGTGTTGAGCATCTGTGGATGAAGTAAAAGTGCACTGTACGATACACGTTAGATAAGTATGTGTCAAGTAAAATTATGAGAGATGGAAAAGATAAAAGTGGTTAAACAACCAGGTTAGGAAACTGCTACGAAAGTGGAGAGATTTTCACTGTAAATATAAACATAGCTACAAGTTTTGAACACAAGAAAAAGTTAAATGATACCAAAATTAGAGTAAAGACTGCCATGCAAGAGGCATTCAGTACTTTGAGAGCAATGTTTTGTGTATTGACTATGCAGAAAATCCTAAAAAATTTTGGTCCTATGTCAAATAGATAAATGGGTTCAAACCAGATATCCAAAAACTCTGTGACCAGATTGGGTTTGAAACAGAGGATGACTCAAAAAAGGCTGAAATATTAAATGTCTTTTTCCAAAGCTGTTTCACAGAGGGAGATTGCACTACAATCCCTCCTCTAGGCCATTGTATGAACGACAAAATTGCAGATATTGAAATAAGTGTCAGTGGGATAGAGAAGGAATTGGAATCACTGAACAGAAGAAAGGCTGCTGGAACTGATGCAATACCAATTCAATTTTACATGTAGTATGCAAAGGAACTTGCACCCATCTAACTGCAATATACCAAATGTCGCTTAGAGATTAATAACATTCCTAATTATTGAAAGAAAGCACAAGTCATCCCTGTTTAGAAGAAGGGTCATCGTTAAAATTCCCAAAACTGTAGGTCTATATATCTGACATTGGTCAGTTGCAGAATTTTGGAATATGTTCGAGTATTATGTCATTTCTGGAGACCAGAAATCTCCTTTCTAGAAATCAACTTGGTTTCCAAAAACAATTATAATGTGAAACACAACTTGCACTATTCATCCATGAGATCCAGAGGTCAGTAGATAAAGGATCCCAGGTGGATGCCGTGTTTCTTTACTTCTCAAAGGCATTCAGTACCATTCCGCAGCATTGTTTGATGAGCAAAATGCAAGCATATTGAATATCAGACCAACTGTGTAACTGGATTGAGGCATTTCTAGCCAACAGAATGCACCATGTCATTTTCAGTGGAGAGAAGTCTTCAGACCTTAAACTGATGTCAGGTGTGCCCCAGGGGGGTGCCAATTGAGCCTCAACATAAACAAGTACTGTGTTTACGTAGAAAGAAAGATCCTTTATTATACACATACATAATAATGGGACAAACACTGGCAGCAGTTACTTTGATAAAATATCTGGGAGTAGACATACGGGTTGATTTGAAATGGAATTACTGTATAAAATCAGTGGTTAAGACAGATGCCAGACTGATATTCATTAGAAGAATCCTCAGTAAGTGTAGTACATTAACAAGGGTAGTAGGTTACAAAACTAGTTTGGCTAGTGCTTGAATATTGCTCATCACTGTGGGCTCTGTACCAGGTATGATTAATAGAAGACATAGAGAAAATCCAACTGAGAGCAGCACAGTTCATTATGCACTCATTTAGTAAATAATTAAGTAGCATGGAGACAATTAGGAAAATCCAGTGGCAGATGCTGCAAGGGAGATGTTCTGTATTATAGTAAGAGCTTCAAAGTTTCAAGAGCATCCATTTCATGAAGAGTGAATCAATATATCAATATCTTCTATCTATATCTCGCAAAGTGGCTACAAGGATAAGATTAGAGACAGTAGAGCCAATACAGAGGCATACAGGCTTCCCCCCCCCCCCCCATGGTCCAAATGTAACTCGAATAGGAGAAAGTGACAGAGATATGAAAAGTACCCTCTTTCACAGAGTGTGAGGTGGCTTAAGCAGTATGGATGTAGATGTAAAATGGGTAGTTTAGGACTAATAAAGCATTGGATAGTCATGTGCTTACCCCTCCAAGTCAATTTTTGTGGAGCCATCATGGCCCTGCCACTAGCATATCAGCCTCACAGTATTACTAGTATTTAGGACACAGACAAGAGCATTTGTAGTTAATGCGCAAGTAATTACCAATTAGCATAACAGTTAACATAACTCATAGATTGCTAAAATGCAAGAAAAGTTACAGTTTTGAAATTACACAAAAAACTGAAAATTAAAACATTCTCGAAAGTCTTAAAATTTGTGGGACTGATGTATTTACATTGTCATTGTTGAGATTATCAATTCTCAGATTGAAATAACTGTCTATTAACACACTTGAGGTTGTATGGGACCCTTGGTGTGCAAAACTTACACCTATGTGGACTTTTTATATATTTTTTGATCGGTATATAGAAAATTGTTCTCTTGTGTGAATATTCTAATGCTCAATTTTCATTAAATTACTGATTGATTTTGTGTTGGATGACCATTTTATTGAAAACAAATAGCTATGTACAACTGAGGAAGCAACTTCAAAAGCTACTACAGAGTATTGCATGGCAAGGGAGCAAGAATATTCAAAATCTTGGAAGTGTATGTTAAAACAAAGCATTAGAAAATATACAATTTTAAATTTTAAGGTGTCAAGCATTGTCCATTCATTTGACTACCTATTTCACAGGGGAAAGTATAGTAAAATTTGTATAACTGTCCACAATTCCATTCACTTTTACTGTATAGAATAGCATGCTGTGTGAATTTTACATCACCTGATTAAAGTTTGAGATAATAATCTTCTGAGCATTTGAATTAAAGAGTAGTATAAAGTTCTCAAATATTTGCACTGCCTCTGTGAGTTGCTTAGATTGTTTAAACTCTTTCCTCATTAATATTAGGACTGTGTGAAATTGTGTAATGTAGATAAAAGTTAATCTGCATCCTCACTGCAGTGCAGTAGAGCGTGCTTTCTCTGCAGCTGTGTGAGAGACTAGGTAGCTAGTGCTCAGTCTATCAAGATGCACAAAGTGACATTTCAACTTCGCACCAAGCACCTGTTGTTACTTCATAGCAAGAAGGGTTGTCTGCTTGGGTAGTTTCTTGCCACCAAATTGTTGAACATCATATCAAAGTTATTTAGATATTCAGCTATTACAATGAGACATAAAGCATTTGACTCTGCCTTATCATAGTTGCCAGGAGTTTACAGCTCCAGTTGATGACTGCCACATAGAAACTGTAGCTAGTAGATACACCAAGTAGAAGCAAATAAAAAAATTGCTGCCTTTTTATTAGGGGCAACTGGGAAGGCTTTTTCGACCCCAACACTTCCCTACACATGATAAATTTGGCATATGGATACCTGCCGACATAACCCCACTGAATGTGAATGAGATCATTTGAAACTTGCATTACATTGTCGTAGACACTATCCTAATATATTGGACTACCTCAGAAAATCTCCCATCACAGAGTGGGACAGGCATGACCAGAAGCAACTAAACCACAGTATGAACAGCACACGATAGAACATCCAAGTGTGTGTATTGTATTGAATGTTAGCCTTCAGCAGATTTTGATATCATAAGTGTACCATTTGAACAGACTGCCTTTGTTTAGTTTTTTATTAAAGATAATGATTTTTAGTTTCATAAGATTTACTCTTTCAATTCCCTTCTCATCATGTATTGACTTAGAAATTTTCAGACATTCAGATGTAAAATGCATGTATTTGAGCAGTCTTATTGATGACAAACAACAAAACATGTATTTAAAGAAAACCTTTAGTGAATTCTGCTTGGTCTCTATTTCAATTTAGAAGGAATTTTTAGAAGAATCTTTGTCTGTTCCAGGTGGAAAGTCACGTGACGGATGTCCAATTATTGTGTTTCCAGATCTTGGTAATTTCTGCGGCTTGGGTGATGAAGAGTACAAGCGCCTTATTTTATACCTCACCTCTGTCCCTTCGTGAGTGATTTTAATAACTGTATTACTGTAGGCTATTGTAGTGTCACACATTCTTTTATTGAGATGGTATTGTCCATAATTATACTATACTAATTCTGTAATTGCTTTTGAGTTTCCATCATCCACAAAAATACAAGAACTAGGAAACTAGTACAGGATGGTGGAACAACCACCTTAAAAATTTGAAATTAAAATTCTGTTTGTGGGGGGAAAAAACACAGTTCCTTTCCATTTTGTAACTTTTGTGTTAGTTTTTGGGTACAATTAATGCTTGGCTTAGCTAAAATGGCTCACTATAAAGTCAACTGTTGAGTCACCGACAGGCACATAAAATACAGTCACATTCACACAACTTCAATTTTCGACTGTGGCCTTCATTAGAGAAAGAAACACATACATTCATACAGTCACTCAGACATAATTATGCGCGCATAACCACCATCTCCAGCCACTTGAGCACAAAGTGTCTTGACAGTTGGGTGAGGAGAGGAATGGAGGGGATGGAAAGTTCCACATTGCATGATGGACTGTAAAGGCTCTGATGGGTGAGAATGAGATATGGAGCGTGGAATGCAGTAAAGAGAAGGCATGGGAGAAAGAAAAAGGGAGGTGTAGAGGTGTGCGTGGGGAGGGAGTGGGGATTTAAAGCAATAATAATAATAAAAAAAAATAAAACAAAAAAAGTAATTAGGGGATTATCATATATTAAAGAAACAGTTGGAAGAAAAACATGAATTTGAGGGATACAGGAGAGTGAGTTGGGAAGAGGTGGGGGGAAGGGATGGAAATGTTAGGCATACAGTGTAGGAATGATCAAGTATCTTAGGTTGAGGTCAGGGTGGTTGTGGGACTGTAGAATGTGTTGAAGGGCATATCTCATCTTCACAGTGAAGAAGAGCTGGTGGTGGAGGGGAGAATCCATATGGCCCAGGTTGTAAAGCAGCGATTGAAATCATGTGTTGTGTTCAACTGCATGCTGTGACACATTGTGGTACATATTTGTTTGTCAGTGGCCATTCGTCCTGATGGACAGCTTGTTTGTTGTCATGTCAATATAAAATGCTGTGAAATGATTGCAACAGAGTTGATAAATCACTTGGCTGCTTTCATAGTAGTCCGTCCTTTGATGGCGTCAGAAAAGCCTATGATGGAACTTGAATAGGAAGTTCTGGTTGGGTGGATGGAGCAGATTTTGCATCAGGGTCTTTCTCTTTGATATGATTCCTGTAGTAAGGGACTGAGATTGGGAATGGCATAGGGATGACCTAGGATGTTGTGTAGATGGTGGGTGGGTGATAAACACCATTTTGGGAAGGAAGAAAACTTGGGGTTTAACGAGTGGTGGACTAAGGAGGGGCGGGGGAGTTGGGGCAGAGGGGACGGGCCACCCCAGGCCTGTTATCTTGGGGGTCCTCCAAATACCTCGAAAGTACTTTTTTTTAGTGCCCTTGGCACCTCATTCTGAGGCCTCCAACTCTCTAAAGCTATTTTTTTTAGAATGTCCCCTGTCTCTTGTCCAGGGGAGCCTCCAAATCTCAGAATTATAATTTTTTAGTAATACAGACATTTCCAAGTGGACGAGGGGCCTCATTTTGTTTTGAATTGGGCATGGAGGGAGGATTGGTGATGTATGGGCATGTGGTGTGAGAAATTTGCGGACTAGGTCAGGAGGATAATGTGTGTCTTTGAATGTCTTTGGGTAAGGCTCTTTTCATCACAAATTTGCCATCCACAGGTGGCAAGGCTATATGGGAGGGTTTTTTTTTTGGGGGGGGGGGGAGGGGGGAGTGTTTGGAATGAATGGCAACATCAAAGTGCAGATAATGTTCGTGGTTCAGTGTATTAATGTGAACAGAGGTGTGGGTGGAGCTGTCAGGGAGGTGGCATCCTGGGTTGAGTAGGACCAAGTAAAATTGATAGGAGAGGAATTGAGGTTGTGAAGAAATAATGATAGGGTGTCCTGGCCCTGAGTCCAAATCATGGAAAAATCATCAGTCAATCTGAACCATAGTAGGGTTTCTGGGAGGCCAGGAATGTTTCTTCTAGACAACCCATAAATAGGTTGGCATACAAGGGTACCAAATGGTTGCCCATGGTTTTGCAAAATCTCTGGTCTAATTCAGGTTCATTGATGATATTTTAAAGATTTGGACTCAGGGGCAGGACACTGTATGCTCGTTTCTTTACATCCTTTACTCCATCTCTCCTACTAGTTTCACTTGGTCCTTCTCAACCCTTTGTGCCAACTTCCTTGATGTTAACCTCCACTTCAGTGGTGGCTCCATTCAAACTTAAACCTACTAATTGCCAACACTACCTGCACTTTGATAACTGCCATCCATTACACATCATAAAATCCCTCCCATACAGCCTTGCTATCCATGGATAGCATATGTTTAGTGATGAGGGGCCCCTTACCCAATATGCTGAATGTCTCACAGGCCTTCACAGACAGAAATTATCCTCCTGACCTAGTCCATAAGCAGATTTTCCATGCCATAGTCCCACACATCACCAGTCCTCCCTCTGCCCCGGTAACCACCCACGCAGGAGTGTTCATCTTGTCAGCCATTACCACTCCGGACTGGAACAATTAAATCACATCCTTCATCGGGGTTTGATAACCTGTCAAAATGCCTTGAAATGAGATATATCTCCCCAAGATCCTTCTGCCCTTGCCTAAAGTGGAGTTCTGTCGTTCACCCAACATCCACAACATCCTAGTCCGTCCCTATGCTACTACAAATCCCAACCCTTTTACACAGGAATCATATCCCTTGGAAGACCCCAATGAAAAATCTTCTCAATCCACCCTGGCAGCACTTCATATTAACAGTTCTGTCACAGGCTTATCCTACCCCATCAGTGACCTGGCCACTTGTGAAAGCAGCCATGTGATTTACTAACTTTGCTGCAATCATTGCAGAGCATTTTATATTGGCATGACATTGAACCAGCTGTCCATCAGGATGATTGGCTACTATCAAACTGTAGCAAAATCAAAATGGACTAGCCTATGGCACAATTTGCAGCTGAATATGACACATTTGATTTGAACAGCTGCTTTAGTATCCAGCCCATCTGGATCTTCTACTCCACGACCAACTCTTCTTCACTGCACAGATGGGAGTTGTCCCTACAACATATTCTACGGTCCTGCAACCACAATGGCCTCAACCGAAGAGAACTTGTCCCTATGCTCCATGCTTCACACCAGCCCGCCTGTTCCCCATTCACTATCCTGTATCTCTCCAATTCATGTCTTTCTTCCAACTGTGTTTTGTCCTGTTCTTTATTTATCATTCTTTAATATTTCATATCCCTTTAATTTCTTTTTAAATAACAAAGTAATTAAGGGGATATTGAATACTTTATTTTTATTATTTATTTACATATTTTGTATTATTTTTATTGTTTTAAATACTGTCATTCCTAACCCCCCCCCCCCACACACACACACAACTACATCTACCTTTTTCCTTCCCAAACTCCTTCCTTTTACTGCTTTCAATGCTGCATCTCACATTCCCACCTACTGGAGCCTTTACAATCAATCATGCAACATGGAACATTCCATCCTCACCCATACCCGGCATCCTTCTCCCCTCCATTTCACTCACTATCAAGGTCCTTGTTGTGCTGGAGTGACTAGAGATGGTGATCATGTCTGCGATGTTACGTCTGAATGATTGTGTGAATGTACCGTGCATGTTTCTTTTTCTGATGAAGGCCATGACTGTAAATTTAAGATGGATGAATGTGATTGTCTATTTTATATGTCTGTCAGCCGCTCAGGAATCGTATTTACCATGATTTGTTATCTATTCTCTGTTGTTGACATTGCAATCTGGATTTCCCATTGTTAGATTTTTTCTGAACATGGGTTGCCTATGAAAATGCCTTTGTAAAGTTGACACAGTAAAGTTTTTTGCCACTCCCCCTCCAAAACAGATGTTTTGTTAAGGAAGCTAAGAGAGAAAACAGTAGAAAGGCAATACAAAGGAGTGCAAAAACTATCAAGGAATAACTTTGATGAGCCGTTAGGTAAAGATGTCTGAGAATGTTTTGGAAACATGAACTCATTGAAAAATAGAAGGGGGAGGGGGGCGGGCTTCACAGTACAACACAGATTCAGAGTGGGGCAGTTCATGATAGACCTTTGTTATGAGAGAACTACAGGAAGAAAACTATGATTTTTGGAATAGATCTTTTGGTGGACTTTATGTATATTTAAGAAGCGTACAGTATCTAAGAGAAAGGAATGGAAATTCTTGGAGTACAGGTGAATAGGAAAACATACTATATGAAGGATGAAGGAAATGTGAAAAGAAGAATGAACTGTGTTAAAGTGGAAGGAGAAAAATTAGATTTGTGGGATCGGAATAATAGTTTGAGACAAATAAATGCACTTTCACCTCTATTCTTAATTTCATTTCTGGCTGTTATGATTACTAGAGTGGGGCAAGTAATTTGTGAAGAAGAAGAAGAAGAAGGGGGGGGGGGGTGGAGGTGGCATTGGAATTTGCAGATTTGATGATCTTGGGGGGGGGGGGGGGTTGAAGAGAAGGAATTTCAGGATCAGTTGGACATACTGTGAAGATACTGTAAAAGGACATTGATTGAAATTTAGCATAAATAAGAGTGAGATGATAATGATCATAACCTGGAAGGAGGAGAGACCAACATCTCGATTAGTGCTTGTTGTAGAAAGATGGAAGAAAGTGGTGTGTTTCAAATATCTTGGAAGTATGATACAGAAAATTGGAAGAAATTACAAGGAAATGTGCAGGGGAGTAAAGCAAAAATATTATGGAAGCATGTTAGAAGCCAATATGGAGGAAGGATGTCCCTCAAACAGCAAGAGGGTTATGTATTGGACATACTTTGTTTCAATCCTTACATCTTAAGATAGGACTCAGAAATATGGATTATGAAAAGAAGTGGGAGAAGCAAAATATTTAGAGAGTTATGAAATTTCTGAGAAACAGTATTGGAGTATCAGAGATGGAAATATTAGGTAGTGAGTAGGTCAGGATATGAGGTATGAAGCATTAAAAATAGGATATAGGAATCAAGGCTTGAATGGTATGGGCATGTTAAGCAAATGAAGGAGAAGAGGATATCTGGGAAGGTATATGAGATGAAATTAGAGGGGAAAAGACTGAGATGGAGACTGAGAGACAAATGGTTGAAAGAAGTGGAAGACAGTATGCAACAAAGGAGGAAACTGGACGAAGGTGGAGACTGAGAGATGGTGGCAAGACAGAAGAGAGGCTTGTGTTCAAAGTAGACCTGACCACTGCACAGGAAATGCAAGATGACAATTATTATTTTCTTCTTTGGGGCGTGTGATGTAAAGTAAACTTAGAGAGTAAATTCAATTTTTATTTATTTCTACTGAATATGGGCTGAGCAGTTTGATATGCACTAATCCTGATCGGGAAATGTGTGTGTTGCAGACATACCTCCTGCATTATTCATAACTTACTTGCAGCTAAGTTTCTTGTTAAAGGTTTCTGTCTACACTGGTGGCAAACATGTATTGTAATGTATTCACATAGTCTGCAATTTTGTTCTCAGAGAATATTCACTGAATCCACTATATAATGTCTAATTGTGATTTGCTTGTATAACATTCTAATATTAATACTTAAACCTTTAAGCAACTGAAGAGAAAGACAAGGTCATTGTTGCTGGATGAAAATTTACTGTTGGAAAAATGACAAGAGTAACCCCTACAGAAGTTACATAGGGAAGGCAGCACTGGTTTTCTAAACCTTGCCAGAATGCAATCCTCAAATTTGAAATTCTGCCATAATTGTAGCATAGTATAAGGTGCATATTATGGGAAACCAATTTCAATCATAGGTGAAGTTCCTGAAGGATCAATCTAATGAGCATTGTTCGGATATAAACATTTTTGAATTTTATTATATACTACCCAATAAAGGGGAAGAGACATTTCTTCCTCAAAAGTCATCATTGTCTGCATAGATAATTGGGAATGTGACCTTGCTTTTTCAACATATATGCAGATGCCTGGTAGTTAGTCATACAGTTTATGAATGAATAGAAACTATCAAACACAGAAATTTGCAACAAAATTTATGACGTGAATGAGGAATAGATCATGAGTGCATTCATGATATGGAAAGAAGTGAGATAGTTGAGTGAAAGGTCTGAGCACTGATCATGACAAAGAATGTAGGGGATGATTGATTGTGGCTTATTTCTGTATGAGATTATGCTCTTTATGTTGACGATGATGGTTTAAATCTCATTCAGGATGGAGAGTAACACGAGGTTATAGCTTAAGACTGAAAGCAAAATTACTCTCCTTGAAGTGGAGGCAAACTTCTTGTCTACAAAACACCGAATCTTGATCAGAATTTCCTGTGCACTGATTTTTGGGACAAACTTGATATCTAACTGTTTGTCTTTTTTGCAACCGGTGCAAGTAACAACAGCAGTATTCATGCAAACATCATTACTTCATTCAAAAGGAATAGTAAGACATTTTAATTTTTGTTTGTTTGTTATAGAATACAAAGTCAACCCCGTTCCAGAAAGTGGTTTGTATTTTTGATTTAGGATGGAAGGCTGCAGGTTATAGGTTGGAGGTGTTGGTCTACCAGAACTGAGGCATGTTCTGTTGGAGCTCTGAAGCCTGCTACGATGGGATGACCAGGATGATTCTCTTTATGGATTTTAGGGAGTAGGTAGAAGATCGGGGTGCGAGGTTCAGGTGGAGAGAGAAGTTCTAAGGAGGCAGCCCGTGAGACCTTGTAATGGACCTAGGGTTTTAAGGATTTTCTGCCGTTCAGCCTGGACTGAGGGAATGGGGTTAGAAGGAACAAGTTTTGTAGGTAGAGGTGTCCAAGAATTGATGCAGCCCTTCTGCCATGTACTCCCCTCGATAAAGTACCACAGTTGTGGAACCCTTGTCCGCTGGGAGAATTACAATGGAGCGGTCTGCTTTCAGCTCTTGCATGGCTTTGGATTCAGCTGGGCTGATGCTAGGAGTGGTTGGTATGTTGCTCAGGAAGGATTGGGAAGCAATGTTGGATGTGAGGAATTCCTTGAATGCCTGCAAGGGATGGTTTTGTGGAAGAACAGGAGGATCTTTTTGGGAGGGATGTCAGAAGTGTTAAAGACAGGGTTCAACAGGGGGCTCTGTTGCCTGGGGTTGTGAGTGGGGTGCTTAAGTGCTATTTCCAATTAAGATTATGGGTGAATGAGTGGAGATCCTTACCAGGTCAGTGTGATTAAATTTAGTTGTTGTACAAAAGGTTAAGCCTTTAGACAGCACAGATATTTCTGGAATGGAGAGGGATTTGGATATGAGGTTAAGGACTGAATTGGAATTGGTATTGGATGGTGTCTGCAAGTGGTAATGGTTGTGATAGGTTCTGGGTTGGGTGTGTGTTGGGATTGGAAGATTCAGTAGGGAAGCCAGGCTTGGTTTATTGCCAATGAGTTGGGGGGGGGGGGGATTGAGAGTGGTGTCGTGGTGGGTGCTTGTGGATGATGAGAAAAGGGATACCACTTCTGAGATGATGGACCAGTAGGGTGGATAGTTTTCTAAGGTGTTGTGTGGCATACAGTTCAAGTTTACAGTTGGCTTGTTGTATTATGGGTCCGAGTGCGTTATTTGAGCCAGGTGCTGAGAGGAGAAGTATTTTAGATAGAGAGAGGAGCTGTTGGGAGTGATGGTTACACGAGGGCAACATACTGTTGAAGGACAAGATGGGTAGGAGCTAAGGACTGCTGAATTTGAAACTGTAGGAGGGAGTGATGGAAACAAGAATTACACCCACAGGTGGGAACTTTTAAAGTAAGTCCTTTGGGGATTGTTCGAAATGACAAAGAGGATTGGAGGAAAAGAATGTGGGACTGCAGTTTGCCTATAGCAAATGCATGTTTGTGGGAAGACTGCAGGTACTGTGGTCTGTGGTATAGGGTTTGGGTACAAGGTGGATAATTGATTTGGAAAGAGAGAGAGAGAGAGAGAGAGAGAGAGAGAGAGAGAGAGAGAGAGAGAGAGAGGGGGGGGGGGGGGGGGGAGGGGGGGGGGTGAGAGGGAGAGAGAGAGAGAGAGAGAAGAGAGAGAGAGAGAGAGAGAGAGAGAGAGAGAGAGAACACACACACACACACACACACACACACACACACACACACACACACACACACAAAGGGGTGGTGGTTGGGTCCTGGTGTATAAGGAGGTGTGGAATGAAAATTTACATTTCATTTAGTTTAGATGAATAATTGAGTGAAGAGAAATGATCACTAGCGGCACATAAAAGTTTATTAACGGTCCATTGAAGATCACCGGTGGCACATTAAAACTTACCAGCGGTGCAAAATTTATGGTAAAACGGCTGATAAACAAACAAAAACCCCGTTATTGATTAGTGTTAATGGAAAAGTCACTGGGATTATAGTTGAAATAAGTGTAAACAATGCCACAATCTTGAATTACTGCTACAATCTCCAGTAAGGGAGACGTCTCTTTAAAAAATAACTATTTAGTGAATGATTAAATAAACGAATATGGGCGTAAAATGACACAATTGTAGGCTATATATGGGAGGATAGTTAATTTTAAGACAATAACAGAAGAAATATAGACAACAATGATGAGATAGACGTAGTTCAGACGACAGATGTAAATGAAAGCAAACGGATAAAGATGAATGAAAATTTCACTCTGCAGCAGAGTGTGTGCTGATATGCAACTTCCTGGCAGATTAAAATTGTGTGCTTCTGTGAAGTTTGGAAAGTAGGAGGCGAGGTACTGGCGGAAGTAAAGTTGTCAGGCGGCATCGTGAGTCATGTCGGGATGGCTCAGTCGGTAGAGCGCTTGTCCGCGAAAGGCGAAGGTCCAGGTTTGAGTCCCGGTTCCGGCACACAAATTTAATCTGCCAGTAAGTTTCAGATAAAGATGACTTTCTCAAGTCATGCCCTGGGATGAGATCATCACTCCAGACAGTTTTTCCCACACCATTCTGAGTAGCCTTCCGCCGTCCTCCCAACCTCTGCAACATCTTTGTCCCTGCAACCGATCCCACTGCAAAACCTGTCCAATGTATCCTCCCACTACCACATTCTCCAGCCCACCACAGGAAAAACCTACCCAATTCAAGGCAGGGCCACATGCGAGACAACACATGTATTAACTGACATGTGTCCACTGTGCAGCCTTTTATGTTGGTATGACTACCAACAAATTGGTTGAGCGGATGAATGGTCACAGACGGACATTCGCCTGGGGGACACCCAATATCCTGTGACCATTACTCCCCTGGCCTAAATCTACGCTAACCCCTCCCTCTATCCTCAGCTCACCTATTGATTATCCCTTCCTTACCACTCTCTCTCTCTCTCTCTCTCCTCTCTCTCTCTCTCTCTCTCTCTCTCTCTCTCTCTCTCTCTCTGTCTGTGTGTGCATGCATCTTTCCTCTTTCCCTGTTAATCAAAAACGTTTTAGACAACCCCCCCCCCCCCAGCGCTACCACTCAGCATCATTCAGTTCACTCATCTTCTCTTTACTGCTCGATCATTCCTCTTTGGTTATATATATTCTCTCTGGCTTGGCTCATTACTAATGTGCAGTATCTCTCACTTACACACTCCCCAAACACCACCCTCATGACCTAGATTGTGAATTACATTTCCCATCTGTTCCCATTTTTTCCCCTTGTCTCCCAACTGAAGAAGGAAAGCTTGTCCTTTTTTGTCCGTTCTCTTTTTTTCTTCATTTGTGTCACTATCGGTGGTACAGCACAAAGGTAAGTACTGGCCAGCCAATCTTTGAAAAATAATTTATCATCTCTGAGGAGACTTTCCATCATTAATCGAATATATGAATTTGCTTAGTTAAACTAGTTATAAGGTTCTGTAATTGTTTTGAGTGTTAAAGCTTTCAAAATCTAAAAATTTTCATAAATTCCCAATTTTTTGTAATCTTCCCATGCCAAAGAAATATTCCCGACTACATTTCCATTTTATACGTTCCATTTTACAAGACACTTGCACCTGTCATTTGGTGATGATCGTGTGCTCAGCTGCCACTTTCATCATGCTTATCCTCCCAGACCTCAGTCCGAGCGATTATTGGCTTTGGGGTTACCGGAAGTCGCAAGTGTATCTCTAGAGATGCTCAAAGACATCAGACACCAATGGCTCACCATAACTCTGGACATGCTTTACAGTGCTGTTCACAACATTATTCCTTGACTACAGCTATTGTTGGGGAATGATGGTGAACATATTGAGCATTTCCTATAAATAACATCATCTTTACTTTATCTTAATTTGTTATGCCAATTATTACTTTTCTGATCAGATGAAGCACCATCTGTTGGACATTTTTGGAACTTTTTTTTTCTTCTAATAAAAGCCCCATGTCATTCCAAGCACATGTGTCAATTTTTACCTCTCATCTACACTATACCATGATTTTTAAAAATTTTCAAATTTATACTGACTTTTTGATCACCCGATATATAAAAATTCAAAGATTATGACTTTATTTCCAAAATCTGTGGTATGTCACTAAATGGTAAATGTTTCTTTATTAAACTTTTATTCCCAGTAATGTCTTATTTTTTTCTTACATGCTTTAAATTTATTTGTATTAGATAATGAATTATAATGCAACAAGGACACAAGAATACATTACACATTGAATTTTGTTTGGTGTAACTTAACTTTTTACAGTTTTGTAGTACACACAACTTTAATCATATGCTTGATTTTTTTCCAGAATGCAGGAGGCTGATGTTGGCTTTGTGTTGGTTGTGGATCGCCGTAATGATAAATGGAGTTCAGTGAAGGCCGTCCTTCTGAAAATCTCGGTAAGTTACTATTATTTTCTCAAAAGTACATTTCAAGAATAACAATAAAAGTTCAGGAAGGAATAATAATATGGAGGGGCTATTTCTTCACATGCCACATAAAGGAGGCATTGAATCACAGAAGAAATAATGAGCCGGCCGTGGTGGCCGAGGTGACTGAGGCGCTCCAGTCACGGTCAGCAAGGCCACTACGGTCGGGGGTTCGAATCCCCCCTTGGGCATGGATATTTGTGCCGTCTTTAGTCTTAACTAGTTCATAAGTAGTTTGTAAGCTTAGGGACTGATGACCCCGTAGTTCAGTCCCATAAGTTGTACAAACATTTGAACATTTGAAGAAATAATGAAAAAGACACACACACACACACACACACACACACACACACACACACACACACACAAGAGCATGCATGCATGCGTATTGATTGTTTCTGGACACTAGGAACACTATAGCCCAGCTGCTACTTCGTCTGACATGAGCATTCTTCTAGATTGGCAATCTAGATGTGTTGAGTTTAAGGAAGAGATATGGAGTGAGGAGGGGTTGGAATAGTAGGATACAGGGGCGGGGGGGGGGGGGGGAGATTTTGGTACTGCATGTGGGACTTGCAGGGATGTGGAGATGTGTTGAGGATTGGATAGGTTCTGGAGCAACGTGGATAGTGTACCCGCACCCTTGGTTCTAGATTATGAATATGTCATCAGTGAATGTGAAACTATTGTGAAGTTTGGAGTTCTGGGTGGTTAGGAAGGATCATTTTAGGTTAGCAAAACATGGAACTAAGCAGGTGCCAATCAGACTACCATTTGTTTGTCGGTGATGCCTTCAAAGGAGAAGATACTGGTGATTATGGTGAGCATGAAGAAAGTTGTATGTTTGGATTCAATCTGGTATTGGGAAAGGTATTGTTTAGTAGTGGCAAGGTTGTGGGCCTATCAATTGGACTGCAACCAATGTACCACATTTTATGAGGGCATGAGATGCTATTAGTCTGAGTGAATGGCAACTGACAAACTGGCCAAGAGACAGCTGGCCCACCCAGTTACTGGACAAGTCATGTATGATGGTTTCATAGCCTGTACCATTTGGATTACGCTTTCTACCATCAGCTTTTCTGTATTACGCAGTTGAGAACTCATAACTTATCTTTTGTTCTAATTACTCTTCTGCCTCAACTCTCGCTAGTCTCCGTCCTTGACATTCCCATCCAGTCCCTCCTCCCACTTTGTACCACATGTGCCTTTTATCCCATGAATGCACCTGCTTAATACTTTTTCATTCTCTCCATTTCTCCTCTCCTTTTCCCCCTCTCAGCAAAGCCTCCCAATTCTGCATCTAGCAGACCTTGCAAGTCCCCTCTTGCTACATCCATCCATGCGCCAACAGGCAACACTAGCATCTTGATTCCTTCTACCCTGGTATCCCTTCCCTTCCTTTCTGCATACCACAACCCAACCCAGCTATATTGTGTTAAAATCAGATAAAGTTGCACCTGGGGCCTTAGCACCTGGGGATAGTGCACTATCTACTTCTAAAGAAGGATTTTGTGATTGTCTAAAAATCTATGCCTCCTAAGTGTGTTGAATATCAATATTTCTAATAATGGAGACTCCAGGTTGGAATTCAACAATATAATGATGATAGCTTACAATTCACTGCAAAGATGTAATGATGAGCTGCAACTGATACACAAACAAGACACACGCATACCACTCTTAAGCTATGGGCCATGGCTTTCTTCAGAATTAAGAATATTCACACATTCACATAAGCACAATTTACAGTCACACACCCATCATATCTGGTTACTGAATCTGTATCATGTTCTGTGGTGAGGTAATAAGAGAGGGGAGGGGAGGTGGGAACATGATTTTGGGATCAGAGAGTGAGCTTTAAGAATAGTGCTCATCTCTATAGTTCAGAAAAGTTGGTGGTGGTTGGCTGAATCCAGATGGGCTGGGTTGAGAAACAGCTATTGAAATCAAGCATATGCTCTGTTGCATGTTGTGCCACAGGTTGGTGGTGTACCTTGTTTTTGGCCAGTTTGGAAATGGCCGTTCATTGTAAGGGACAGCTTGGTTAGTGCTCGATCAATATGGAAAGCTGAACAGTGACTGCAACCCAGTTGGTAAATTACATGGCTTATTTCACAGGTGGCCCAGCCTTTGATTGGGTGGGATGAAGCCTTTGACAGAATTGGAGTAGAAAGTGCTGGGTGGGTGAATTGGACAGGTCTTGCAGCACTACCTTTTCCTGTCCCTTGACAAGCTTGTCCTACCAATCAGAGGCTGAGCCACTTGTGAAAGCAGAAATGTAATTTACCAACTATGCTGCAATCACTGCTCAACTTTCTAAATTGGCTGAGCACTAACCAACTGCCTTTTAGGATGAATGGCCACTGCCAAATTGTGGCCAAAAAGAAAGTAGACCACCCTGTGAAATAACATACAGCAGAGCATAGGCTTGATTTCAATGGCCACTTTATAACCTGGACCATCTGAATTGTCTCGCTGATAATCAGCCTTTCTGATCAACACAGATGGAAGCTACCCTTACAGTAGTACATCCTCCAATCCCTAACAAACGCCCCATTGCATATGCATAAAAAAACTTGACGCCTCCACAGCAACGTTACAAATTGAGGAGGCGGAGCTAGCCATTATCTTTGCCTTAAAAAAAAATTCATATGTACCTCTATGGTGTGATGTGAAGTTTCACTTTATTACAGATCATAAGCCTTTAGTGTCACTTTTCCATCCTTCAGCATCCTTGCTAGACAGGGCCACTCATCGGCTACAGTGCTGGTCTCTGTTTCTTTCTCGGTACAATTACGAGATTCATTTCTACCTAAAGGCACAGCACGCTAACACAGATGCCTTGTCTCGCATCCCCGCCGGTCCAGATACTACCTTTGACAAGGAAGAAATCTTGTGTGTTTTGTCTTAATGCTGAAGCTCAGGCTACTGTAGATAGTTTCCCTTTTACTTCATCTCAGTTGTCGACTGCTGTTGCATCCGACCATGTGCTTAGACAAGTTTTCCATACTGTTCCTCTGCACCAGGTGTCAAATTCCCTGCAGAACTACTATTATTTTTAGTTATGTCTGTCTGAGTATAAGAGGGCCCTTATTTGGTTACATAAGACCAGTTGCTGCGTGTGGTCATTCTGGCAGTGCTCCGTGATCGAATGTTACAAATGTTGCATCACCAAAGCTGGCACAAGTTCGTTAATCCATGAATCATTAATTAAATGAAGTTAACTTTTTGAGTAATGGATTAACTTTTAAGTTAATTAAAAAAAACAGTAACGGACTCTTTAACTTCCGTTAACTTGTCCTAGGTCCGTTAATCCATTATTTTTGTACCCACTTCTTGTTTCCATCTCTGATAATAATGGCAAACGAGAATGTATCAATGAAAATAAGTGTTTGTCTTATGTCCTTGTTGATTAATAGTACATTCGGCTATGACATACTAAACAAATAAGTATTTTTAATGTTCCATTTTGTGGAGTATCTGCTCGCCATAGGTATTAGTGGTGAATGGGGACAGGAAGGCAGGAAAAGTTAATTTTCATTACAATTTTCTCATTGAACTTAGTTATAGCTGACAGGAACAAATTTAAATTGTATACCATGAAATAATTGATAATGGTGGCTGTGAGAATTGAGATATGGCTGACACATCTAATCAGGAAATTAGCATATAATTTTAGTTATATCAGTTTCCACATATTATGCTGACTGCAATTAAATAAATATTTTACACCGGATGTTTTGTTTTTCATTTATAACGTACCTTCTGTGCAAGATTGTTGTAAATTTTGTCATTCATTCCAAGGAGACCACAGGCCAAATATGTTTAACAAGTAAAGCACAGAGTTTAATGAAAATGTGTCTGGAGATGAAATCAAAATATTAATTTAACAACATGGTATTTCTTTGGGAAAATATTTTAATAGATGCTTTTATAAAATATATTACTGCTACACCTTAAAGTGCTTCTTGCGTAACAGTCAGATGAGAATTTTAATATGCTAATGTTTCTTAAAGGCAATATGTACCTTATGCCAAATGTTAGTCAGTGAAGTTACATATTTTGAGTCTACCATAAAATTTAATTTATTGCTCAATTATTATTATTATTATTATTATTATTATTATTATTACAAACTAAGCTTCATGAATTAGTAGGACACTATGTCCTGGCGGCCAGCCACGAGCATAAACAAATGACGAAATCTTCATTATGTACAAGAAGACTCATCATCTCACAGAACATCAATTTTTTGCCAAAGCGAACGACTCTAGCAAAGGCAGTTTTGGAACTCTACAACTTGGCATGTGATTATTCCTCATTTCTTTACGCTTGCAGCTGACTGCCAGGATAGAGTGTCACTAGTAACACTAGTTTTTATTTATACTCTTAAGTCCTACTTAAAGTTGCCCAACCAAAACTTTTTTTTATATCAGATAGGGTAATATGTTTTATTTAATTGCTCACTTCAATAATACAACAACTGCAAATATATAAATTTGGAGACTGAAGGCGAATTTTTGTGGGTGCACAGTACTTTTACATGTTAACTTCTGTTCAATTGTCTTTAATGTTTAATGAAGTTAACTCTTTTAGTAACGGATTAAAGATTAACAAAGCTAAATTTTTGATTAATGGTGCCCAGCTCTGTGCATCACAGACATGGTGAGGCATCCCGCACGAAAGCTCTTGCTTGTCGGCATATGTTTTGGCCTGACATGGACAATGACACAGTGCACTTCGTGGCCGCCTGCTCATAGTGTGCCTCGCAACAGACAGCACACTGTGTGTGTCTTTCTCCCTGGCCTCAACCTTAACAGCAATGGGAACTTACTTATGTTGATTATGCTAGCCTGTTTATGATTTCTTACTTTTTATTTTTATTTTATTTTATTTTATTTTTTTTTTTTTTTTTTTTTTGGTGGACTCTTACTCCAATTTATTTTTTGGTGCCCTACAATGCCCACAGACATGACTACACAAGCATTGTCTAAGGTTTTTTTTTTTTTGCTATGGAACGACTGCCACACACCTTGGTGTCTGATAGTGTCCCCCAGTTAAAATTGATGGCTTTTTGGGACTTTTGAGTTCAGTTGCCATGTAACGGCTCTCCCCTTGCACGTCCAGTTGAATGGGGAAGCCAGAAGACTGATATGTGAACCTTCAAAGTGCAAATGTTGGAAGTATGTGGTCTCTTCCTCTGGTGATGAAGTGGTGCTGCGCTTCGTGTACTGCTTCACACCAGTGGGAGATTGCTACCCTGCCGAAGTACTTGACAGTCACCAACCACAGGTGATGCTGCACCTGCTGTTGCTGTGGCACGTCCCTGGGCCACTGAATTGCTGCTACAGGCCAGGCTTTGCCATCTGGGTGCAGAACTTTGGGTGTCACCCCTGCAGGATGCCACGTGCTCGGTGAACACACCTGATGGCATGATGCACCGGCACTGGGATCAGCTGTGCCACCGTGCTTGGGGAATTCGCCACAGGTGCCCCAATCGTGGTCGCCTTTATCTTCCCCCTCATGTGTGGCTTCTGCCACTCCTGTCAGTGCACCTCCAGTGCCTGGCTCCTCTTCCTGTCTCCACGTCTGCAATATAACAGGTGCCTGTTACTGTTCCCCCTGTCTGCGCCGCCTCCATCGGCGGTGGACGTGGCCTCCTGCTGACGTCTTCTGTTTGGGGGGTGCCGCCACTATACTGCCCAACACCTCATCACCTGAGCAGGACTATTGGCTGCCCTCTGCAGCTGCAGGCAACTCGCAGCCTCCACTTTTTTTTGGGCTTGTCATCGGTGCTTCAGTCTCCCTTCATCACTTGTCACTCGCATGGGCTGGATTGCCTTTGGCCACCATGCCGACATCATTACTGCCTGTATACAGTAGTGACTGCTTGCAGCAACTCTCTGGCCCAATCCACACCTGCTTCAGTGATGTCCATTGGCATTGCATGGATTTGATCCTCCTTGGTAGACATTGCTCCCTAAGGGGGGAGGGGTCTTATAACTCTGTGAAGTGGACAATTACAAATAGTACATGCCGTAAAATGTGTGTGCGACCAGACGCCAGACGGTAGCCTGAACCATCACAGCATCGCCGCAGTGCCACCACAGTTCTGCGGCAATTAGGCCCATGTGGCCTGTATGTGTTAATTACCAAACTGTGTAGACTATAATGTGCTTACTTGTACCTAACCACGTGTACCTAACTAGTATCATTACTGTGCTTCTTCTATGAAATGTGTTGCAAGTTACAAAATTAATCATGCAGGAGGTTTTGCACAATATGGTCTCTCAATTATGTCTCATCAGTATTCGATGGAATTCATGTAGAGCAATCTGGGTGGCCAAAATATTTGTTGCAATTGTCCAGAATGTTCTTCAAGCCAGTCATGAACAATTGTATACTGGTGATGTGGCACATCGTCATCCACAAAAATTGCATCATTTTTGGAAACATTAGAGACCATGAATGACTGCAAATGTCTCCTGACAGCCAAACAAAACAATTTCCAGTTTATAATTGGTGTGTTTGGATGAGGGGACTCAGTACATTCCATATAAAAGCATTCCACACTGTCATGGAGTCACCATAAGCTTGTACAGTGGCTGTTTGACAACTTGCGTCCATGGCTTTATGGAGTCTGTGGAACACATAAACCCTCCTATGAACTCTTACCAACTAAAACTGAGCTAACGTGGCCAAAACATGGTTTTCTAGTTATCTAGGGTCCAACTGATGTGGCCACAAGCCCAGCAAATGCTCTGCAGGCACTGTCAAGCTGTTAGTAAAAGAAGTCAAGTCAGTTATATGCTTGCATAGCTCGTCAATGCCAAATTTGTCTGCACTATCATAACAGACACATTCATAGTGCATCCCCCATTGATTTCTACTGTTGTTTCTACTTGCTTGCCTGTTAGGCTTAACAACTCTATGTAAACACTGCTGTTCTTTGTCATTTAGTTCAGATTCGGCCACTGTATTTTCCATAGTGAGAGATAATGGTCTAAAATTTGACATTGACATTGTGGATTTCAGAATATTGAATACCATAAGAAGGTGTCTAGCTCTTGGCAGAGTGGTCATTTGTACTCCAGTAATTCATGTGGAAAGGTTTTAATTTGATTATGACCACACATCTACATCCTTCAGATGGGCGAACTTTAACAAGAAACATTTTGTCCACTTTGCCCCATCCCATATACCCACATGTTAAAATTTCCTAGTCTAGGGGCTGCAAGCTAGAGCAAAGTATTCACAAGGACAGGGGCACAGAGGACAGAAGCAGATTAAAGAGAATTATAGCAGACTGTGAGAAAGACAGGGAGAATGACAATGAGAGAGAGAAAAAGAATGGGACAAAGACAGTTGAAAAAGACAGTGAAACTGGAGGAGAAGAAGAAGGAAGGAGACAGTGGTAAGGAAGAGTAAGGGATTAGAATGTCACAGTAGGAGAGAGACAGACAGGAGAAAGTGCCAATGGGAGAAAAATGGTGGCAGTAAGGACATGCTGTGTAAGGAAACTTCACTATGAGGAGAGATTGGGTTAAAGAATTTAGCACGTTTTTCTTAAAAAAAAAGGGGGGGGGGATATGTTACCTTACCAAAAGTTTTGGTAAGGAGTGCAAATAAAAGACTGAGGCAGCTGGTTCCCCACTTTTCCATACAGTCCTTTATACAGGAACATATTTGCCTTTGATATGCTCTGACAGGAGCATTTTTCACCTGATATACAAAGTTTTCAAGAGCCAGGAGGGAAAAGTAAGAATGGAAAACCAAGAAGGAAGTGTTTGGATTAACCCTTTCACTGTGGCTGACTTCTGAAGAAGACCACCATAATTTGGCCTTAGGGAGGTAGAACTGTTGTGAAAATCAGCTTAGAAAGAGATGTTCACTCTAGTGGATGCACCAGTTTACAAACAGAACATCTCTTTCTTAGCTGACTTCTACAGCAGTCCAGCATCTACAAAGCCCCATTTTTAACTCTTTAACTGCAGTGGACTTATACAGAAGTCCACTGCAGTTAAAGAGTTAAAAATGGGATTGGACAGGTTAGAGCCGTTGAAGTAAATGAAAGGTTCAGGAGTGGGACAAAAATAGAGAAGGAAAGAATATCAGTTATGAAATTCACTGTCGACATTGCTATTTCAGTGAAAGTGAAAAATTATGGGGTCTGTTGTATGTTATAACATCACATAATCTCCTACATCATATAACGGCATATTAACATTCTTTTGATTATGGAGCTTTGTTTCCGTGTTGCGGCTGGATTTTTATGCTGAAATCTCTTCCAAATAAACTTAAATCTTTTAGACAGGTGTTTCACTTTGCTAGAATCTATTCCAGGTGGCAACTTCTCAATTTCGAATAGAGAAGGAATTTTGTGACCATAAACAATCTCTTATGGACTTAACCCTGTTGTTTCATGAACTCTGGCATTGTATGAAGAATTTACAAATTCTAATAGATGATCCCAATTAATGAGCAAGCTATACACATAATATGACAACATCTTAACTACCATTTTATGCATGTGTTACACCCTTCCATTAATCTTAAGATGAAATGGCGTAGCTATACATTTCTGTATTTTTAGCAGGCACCATGCCTATAAGGCTTGGAATAATATAGGAACCTCGATATATAAAAAAGGTTCCAGGGCTTCCAAATGGTAGCATTATATGATTGACAAAATTCTTTTGCAACTGTCCCTGCTGTCATGCTTCAGACATCAAAATAAGGTAGTGAGAGAAATGGTCAGTAACAGACAAGACATACCTATTATTCTGAGCTCTTAAGGGAAATGGCCTGGCAATAAAATATGGAAGGGAGTTCTTGCCTCGGGTAGAGTTTGTAGAGGTATATTTTGGTCTTCGTTCTTGTGCTCTCTTAGTGCAAGAAAGACAATTTGGAATATATTCTTCCAAATATTTTTTTCATTGCATCAATCAGTAATGGCCTACAATGTGCGGCTGTGTGGCACTTTTCCCATTATTACACGCCTTTATGCTACATGACATTGTTGCAAAATGTACTTATGGATCAAGTTTAGAACTACTATCCATTCTCCAAGAGGTTTTACTTTGTATGAAACATCCTGTTTTGTGCTAAAATCCAGCAAGGTACCTAATTCTTACACTCAACATTGGACTGTTGTCTATTTGCAAGATTTTAACTGTTCTAGTCAATGCATCTGCAGTCTGATTTAGCTTGCCTGGTTTCTGTTTGACTATGTAGTCATATCGACTGAGTTTTAAGGCCAACCTAACTAGACTGCTGCTGAGATCGTCAAATTTAACAGCCATTGTAAAGCAGCATGATCAGTAGATACTGTAAATTGTTTTCCTTATAGGTAACACTGAAAGTAATGAGCTCCAAGATCCTGAATTCACACTTTTTGGGTAATTGATTTGATTGGTAGTGCAGCTCTGCTGATCATGGTTCGGCATATTCCAGTGCAGACTAGTCAACTATTGGTGTGTCAGTGGATTGGTGACAGATGAAAAGGTGGCCTCTTTACAATATTTTAAATAATAAAAGATATTCACACTCAGATGCAGGGGACCCTTGTACACGTCTCAAGAAGATTGAGCATTGTTCAAAATTTTAGCTACTGATGGGCTGTAAGGCTCATTGGCACATCATGATTTCTTGTTGCACTGATTTGTAATCTCTAATTTTTTATGTGATGTAATGTGTTTTGTATGTTGTTTGTTTGCGTATCAAACAAATAATGTTGGCTGAATTCTAGGAGACCATTGAATGTTATTTGCTATCCTCAGTATCCCAACTAAATCCCCCCCCCCCCCTCTCCAACTGATCCTATGGGCTGAATGACTTAAGACATATGACTTGTCTTTAGTTCAACCTGGTGTATGACCTTTTTAGTTATGACTGAAGAAGACTGGCAGTGTTTACTGTAGTTGTGTGTGTGTGTGTGTGTGTGTGTGTGAGAGAGAGAGAGAGAGAGAGAGAGAGAGAGAGAGAGAGAGAGAGAGAGAGAGAGAGAGAGAGATATTGAGGAAAAAAAGGGGGGAATTGTTTTGGTTGCATCTTCTCATTGATGTAACTTCCAACACTTTTCTCTGAAATTAACGAATTATTTAATTTAGAAACAAAAGAGTAATGTCTTTTCCATTTTAGGGCTTTTTCCCTGGCCTTATTCACGTGGCATATGTTTTACGACCAGTTGGTTTTCTTCAGAAGGCTATTCTGGAATTCACCAATAAACTGTCAAAGGATGAGTTCAAATTCAAGGTAATTATGAACTGTTTTGTATATTTGTGCTTTAGTTTGTATAACACATGTTATAAGTCAGCTGTTAATCATGTTGACTGGACCAACACATTCACATTTTATATTTTATGTAATAATTTAAATCAAAGGTGTCTCTTATTTTTGTTGGAACAGTGTAAGACCTAGTTATATTGATCTCACATTTGTTATGATAGATACATAATGACATTTACACATCAAAGCTACTAAGCTAAGCCCCAGTAAAATTTCGATGTGGTCATTGTATTATCAATTTCTCGTGTCTATTGAAATGTACAATTATTATGTTACATTTTAAGCCCTTTGTAATTCCATACTGATCCATTGCTAAGTTTTTGGACAGCAAATATTTCAGTCTGAAAGCTGGGACTGTATTATCAACTACTTCGGTTTCTGTTAAACTCTCCATAGTACAGCCATTCAATGTGCTAACTTCTGAATACCTGTTAATCTAACTCATTTATCTCACAAACTAAACAGAAGTATTTACAGCCTAAAGTGCTGTTAACATTTTTTTTTTCAGACAGTTGTCAATGAAACTAATACATTTTACAGAATTCACAATTTCATGTTGATAACAATAGATGAAAACACATGGGCAGGGAGGGTGAGTGGTGAAAAGAGCATCCACCCTTACTGACATTGCCAAATGCAGAAAAAAATCATATACTGTGAAAAAAAAAAAGGCCAGAAAAAATATACCTTTGACTTCTTCCATGATGTATTTAATAGAAGATGTATGAAATGTTAGTAAACCAAGTGTGTGTGTGTGTGTGTGTGTGTGTGTGTGTGTGTGTGTGTGTGTGCGCGCGCGCGTGTGTGTGTTTTCTAAAGAGCTCATGTAGGTACATTTAAATGAGGAGGAGAAATTGCAAATTATTTTGACTCCCAGCAAGTATTGAGCTGGCGGTGTCTTTAGTTCAGAAGATAGGTGAAGTTTTAATGAGACACTACTATATTAAAAACATTTCAGATAGGATCTAAGAATATTTTTGAGAAGAATAGGTTGCTACTCACCTCTTACTATGAAGCTGTTGGCCTTCGTCAGATGGAGAAAAACACACACACAAACACACACACACACACACACACACACACACACACACACACACACACACACACACACCGTCTGTCTCTGGCCACTGTAGCCAGACTGCATGATCTAGGATGGCTTAGACAAAAGCAACCAGTGTTGTGGGTGAGGAGGCAGCATGGAGAGGGAAGTAGGAAGCAAGGTGATGGATGCATGGTTGGGGGTGGGAGAGTATGCCAATGCTGTCTGATGGACAGGGAGGAAGGGAAGGGGAGAGACTGGAGTGTGTGTCAGAATGAAAGACACATGTGAAGCTAGAGTGTGGGTAGGCAAAGGGAGTTGAAGGTGGTGGAGGCAGAAACTACTGTGCAGCTTTCAATGTGGCCAGGAGACAGCTGGACCATCCTGTTGCAAATCATGCAGCCCTGTGTGAACAGTCCTGTGTGACACAGAACCTGTGTCATATGGATTCTCCCCACAAACACCAGCCTTTCTGAATTCTGCAGTTGGAAACTGTCCCTAAAATATATCCTATACTCCCGCAATCTCCCTGGCCTACAACCTCATTAGTTCCTGCTCCCACCACCTTCCCCTCCCTTTGCCTGCCAACGCTCTAGCCTCACGTACGTCTTCCATTCCGCCACACTATTACATCTCCTAATACTCCTAACATGATACATGGTTCAAAAAGGGTATTCATTGTGCAGAAATGGTCAGTTCAAACAATATGTGGGGTAAACTTCTTGTCAGCTCCTGTTTAGTAGCCTGGTGATTCTGAAATTGGCCTCTCCATACATGTTATCTTTAATGTCATTTGTTGTTAATAATAGTTGGCTATTCCCAAGAGTTAGCAGCTTTCACTCAGTTAATACTGGACAGAAATCAAATCTGAATTTCGATCACAACTCCTTTACCCTTGTACTGAAAGGTGTGCAGTACTCTGCCACATCCATTTTTTATAAAATACAATGAGAATTCAAACATTTAGGAGTAATCCTAGGACTTTCAAGGCTAAACTAGAAAATTTTGTTATAGCTCACTCTTTTTTTCTGTTGAGGAATTCTTTGAAAAATTAGAAATTAAGCTAATTTCAGTGTTGTAATATAGGTTATTTTTATTTCTGTTTAGGTCTGTCTTGTACATAGGACTGCTATGCGTTTGACTTTATTTATTACTGTTCTTTTGTTACAATTTGATGTAGTAACTTGTTCCATGTCATGGAGACTTGTCACTTGGTTTGGTTCTGCAGGACCTGATAATAAATAAAATATATAAACAATGTGGTGGAGCATGCACTCCAACATGACTTTAGAGACACCGCACATCAGTTCTGGATACCTCAGTCCGTCAGAGCTGCGCAAATGGGAACCTACGCTCCAAAACATTTTTTTTTTTCCTGCCATTCATCTGGCCTCAACCTATGTTAGTTTCTGCCCTTCTACAGTCATATATATGATTTGTTTGTGTTTGTGTGTGTGTGTGTGTGTGTGTGTGTGTGTGTGTGTGTAAGAGGGGGAGGAGGACATACATGTCTGCATGATTCTTTTAGTCTTCACTTTTCACAGTTATAAGTTCTTCCCCTCCTACTGAACTTTCGTCTCCTCCCATTCAGTATTATTCTGTTCTCTTCCGATAGAGCTCCTACTTCTCTTCAGTTCCTGAACTATTAGCATTTCAGCTGGTCTGGCACAGTACTTATACAGTATCTTTGACCTCCATGCGATATTACTGACCTCCACTCATTACACTTCACCTTATGGCCAAGGTTGTAAATAAAGCAAGCCACCTTTCCTTTCCTTAAACTCCTTTTCCCCTCATCCTGAAGGATTGATTCTGAAACTTGATATGTGTATTTTTGTCCCATTTTTGTGTTACTATTGGTGGTTCTGAGCTTAGTACTGGCCAGCCAATCTAGCTCAAGAAATTATAACAATAATAAAAAATCAATCATATCATTGTAATTATATAAATAATAATGATTGAGGTTTCTCCTTGCTTTTACTTGTTTGCAGTCTCAACATGCTAGTAGGCTTTTGTTTAATATTACATGTCCAGGTCAGTCAATCAGACTCTCAGTCTGTGACAACTGAAAAGGTTCTCCCTGTGTAGGAATCATAATACAGTGGTCTTGGCCTCTCTACAAATATCCCCAATATATGACAACTACAGTGTGGTTATCTGAGGCTCACAAGCTATCTCACTGTGGTAAGGTCCTTCTTTCTACTCCTTTATTCTTTGCTAGATGGTTACTTAAGTGGCCCTCCTCTACTTCAGTTGTTATAATCAAGATTTTTCTCTATACTTAAGCATATTAAAAATTGGAAAGATAATTCAACTGATATGGACTGCCATTTTGACAAAACACCTATATTTATTAAGCTGTAAATATTATGAGGCATTAATATTATTATTTTTTTATGAAAGTAAAGTTATCCTCAACTTGCAAATTGATTTGAACATTGCAATGCTTTTGTGGGCATGAATCTGTTGGAAATGATGTTCTTCCTCTCACTTTTAAAGTAACATACTCAGGCACTTACAGGGAAAACTTGAATTCAACAGGGACTCTGAACCACAGTGCAATATAGTATTTTTCAACTAAACAAAAGTTTTTTTAATATGATGCCATGTGGGTGATATACATAGCTATGATGATGAGGAGTGGAATAGGAAAGGAAATGCCTAGTAGTGGTACAGTGTACCCTCCACCACACACCAAGTCAGGCCTGCCGCTGTGGCTGCCTAATCCGTCTATCTGCACTGGCGGCCACCTCTGCGGGCTATTGTGTATACTGGAGCTTTCAGCTCAGCCGTTTTCGTCCTTGTCTGAATTATTCTGTAACCAAGGTGACTGCGACATTCTCACAGTGTGCTTGCTGACATTACAAATAAGTTCAGTATATCTGGATACTTATTTCATAGCTTTGAATCTGGAAATGATTGCTTGACAGACATAATGTACACTGAAACTGCTTACACTGCTAACATTTAACTCTTCTGGGTCATTCCATACAAATCGCCTAGTTTTGGAACATTTTCCAGCTCGACCATCTTGGGAAATCTTATGTGAACATTTGAACTCGTCCCCTATGAACATTGGTAACTTTTAAGATTTGTTGAAGCAATACTGGCCAAGATATAGTCAGTTGTTTGATGCCATGTGTGGCTTTGCGTAGGGGAAGTGTGAATTCGTGACAAAATTTCAGTTGTTATAACTCGGACAATATTTCGTTGAAAGATATGAAACTTGGCTATTGTGTGCAAGTGTATGTGTTCTCATAGGAATAATAGTGAAAAGAATTGTATGTGGTGTTTATAGCCAGCAAAGTTCAAGCAAAGTTGCTCAAAAAATCGGCAACGAAAAAACTTCAATGTTCTGCGTGTTATATCTCCAGGACTAAAGCTATGACAAAGTAAAACTTGGCATGTGGTAACCTAACAACACAAGGTTCTGAAACATGATGTTTCGTTTATGTGCCACTTTCCAATATTAAATAAATTTGAAGATTTTAGTAAAGGATAACAATGTGATATTTTCAACCTTATATAGCAAAAAGCTGTGTCCTATAAAACTTTCCAAACTGGACTGATTAGAAAGCCTATTATTTTAACTGCAAAAGAGTGTATTTGATTAATGATGAAAATTCTCCTCAGAGATAATAAATATTGTTGAAATGAGATAGAATGGCTGGCCAGTACTTACCATTGTGCTGTACCGCCGATAGTAACACAAAATGAAAAAACAGAAAAAAAGGGACAAAGGGACAAGCTTTCGGAACAGAGTTCCTTCGTCAGGTGGGAGAGAAGGGAAGAATAAAGGATGGGAATAGAAGGGAAAGGTGGTTCACGACCTAGGTCATGAAGGTGGTGTTTCGGAAGTGTGGGCGCTGACGCCCACACTTCCGAAACACCACCTTCATGACCTAGGTCGTGAACCACCTTTCCCTTCTATTCCCATCCTTTATTCTTCCCTTCTCTCCCACCTGACGAAGGAACTCTGTTCCGAAAGCTTGTCCCTTTGTCCCTTTTTTTCTGTTTTTTCATTTTGTGTTACTATCGGCGGTACAGCACAAGAGTGTATTTGGTCATCCAACGCAGGCCAACAATGCTAGGTAATTTGAATCAATGTTGAATGAGTAAATCATGGCACGAAAAAGTGTAAACTTTGGATTCTTATATATCCTAATATAAATGCATGCTGAACGTGAAACTTAATACTTAATACCTTGTCAACACAGGGATGTGGAAGAAAAAGTTTCAGCCACCTACTATTTTCCAATAGTCTAAAAAATGGTCATAAACGTGGTGATTTTTGTGAGAAATTGAAAATAGTATAGGCTATATTTGACAAATCTTTTACAAATACTGGTTTCTAGTAAATTATGAGTTTCTGTTGTTGTGCCTGTGTCTACAATGAAATCCAAGATGTATCCAGTTTCACAGTCGTACAACACAAATGTCTTGATTCCAAATCTACCTTTGTTTTGAGGAAATGAACCGTTTAAAAGTAAGAAATTTTTGAACAATAACAGGCTTTCACTGACAGAGATTTTTGTATGGATTAAATACACTATGGAATGCCACACAAGCTATATCAATTATTTTCCAATCTTAAACAAACTGTCATCTCCACGTTTGGCCGAGTTGACACTAAAATGTAACGTTCTCAAAAGTAACATAAAATGGTCACGGGACATAACTTTGCCAAAAATTGGCATAGTCACAGTCCGAATTTAGAGTGAACTCCTACGATCTGCAGCTACAAATGAAACTGTTTTCTTAAAATCGGATGACAAGTATTTCGTAGAGCCGCACGCACTAATCCATGTCTGTCCATCGGACATAACACTCTATATCTTGAGAATGAAATGGGTTATCGTTCTGTTCTCAACATTAAATAAAATTTAGATATCTTACCTACATTTCATCCACAGCTTTGTATGTGCTAAAATCAACCATATGTGAAGTCTATGCAATGTGATTTTTCGTCTGCAATTTCTTCAAAATTTTGCACAGTGGTTTACTTAATTTGATGTAGCACAGTTAACTATAAGGAAGACCAAATAGAAAGTGATATCATTATTGAGCGAATATATCACACTATAAGATGTAAAAAAATGAAAATTTTTCATTGAATAGTTTTCTCAGAATCGATTGATACGTTTTCTAAGTGCTCAGAATGCATTGCGGTCAGCGTGTAAGTAGCTGTCCTGAGCGGCTCTTGACATCTATAGGCCCAAAGGCAGTGGAATCAGCTGCAGCATATGCCATCTTTAGGGCTCAGGTACCGGCCAGGCCGCAAGGGGAAATGCCACCTGCAGGCCCCACGGGAAATATCACTGCTGCGGCAAATGACGTTCGCAGGCCCCACAGCAAGGCGGAGTGCTGTGGCATATCATGTCCGCAGCACTCAATGGGTTAAAAGGAACTGAATGTTAGAAATATTGCATATTTTTATTATGAATACATTCTTGTATTCATATCTGGCTTTAGGAAGGTAAGTCATACTAAAGTAACTGATATATTTGGGTAAATATAAATTAAACAACTGAAAACCCAGATAGGGATGTTGACAATATTGTGAAAAGGATAGATTGTTACTATATTCTTCCTTTTCTGTGAAGGCTGTGGTCAGTAATTTATGAGAACATTCTTTTTGTTATACCTGTCTGCTGCTCAACATGCATTTATGGTGAGTAGCAATCTGTTCTTTTCACTGTATTGTAAAGATAGAATTAACCCCATTTTAGGAACAATTTTGAAAGGTTTAAACGGCACTAATGTAATACTTATTTTGCAGGTTATTGTATGCAATTGTGTGGAAGATTTGCATGAGTACATTGATAAAGGACAATTAACACCTGATCTTGGAGGAGAAATCAACTACAACCATGAGGAATGGATACAACAAAGACTTGTGAGTTTTCTATTTTTTAAATTGCACAAAATACTTTGAGAAACAAGTACATTACTTAGCTGTTAATAAAATAGTTTCACTTATTATTTTTCTATATTCATTCTCTGTGTCATGAAAGGAGGCTGTTCTATAATGAAATTATTGTTAAAGCATTTATTTTGTGATAGAGTGAAATTGGTTCTGTATCAAATTCTGGATTGTTTTTTAATCATTATGAACTTTTTGCAATTGGAAGTCTTCATTGGTACTGTGCCGACCATTTGCATTTATTTTAAATTACACCATTATTAGTGGTAAAAATTCATTTATTTTGACAGAATAACAGCAGCTAAATTGTTATAAATGGTACATTGTTGTTTCTGAATATCTATATGACTGTTCAACAAATTTTTTACAAATTTTATTTTTAATTTTGTTCTTATTCCATAAACTTTTCTTTTTTGTGTACAGGCTTTGGAAAAGTTTTCGTGTAACACACAAGAGGTATCTGATGCTCTGGACACCTTTACTCAACGACTGCAAGATACAGAGTTTCCTAATGATGTTAATGCAACTCAACAGTTGCTTAAGACACAGGTATTTTTGAAAAAACAAATTTATTAATAGAGCACATGGGCGTGTTGGGGGCAATCTCAACTTAATTTACAATGGTTTACAGTCAAGATCACTATTTATTTGAAGTTGATGACCGGTTTCGGTGCTACTTAGGCATAATCATCTGATCTCCATCATTCTTCATAACATTAATTGTTGACAGTGTATATCGTGTATAGTAGAGCCGAAATATGATGATCCCTGGTGCCTGCACAAATCGACTTTGAGCACACCGGCTGTTGTAGCAGGCCGTTGGAGTAAGTCTAACGCGAATGTTGCTCTGTGCATGCGTGCGTACGGCTGTGCTGTGCACTTTTGCAGTTCTGTCAGACAACAGCGACTGTTAGCTATTCTGTCCGGCAGTGAGCTAACTATTTCTTCTAGTGAATGGGTCACACTCCTATTTGTAGCAATTTGTGGCAATTTTAAGGTTACCATTAATTCACAGTGAAAACGTATCCATTGCCACATCCTGATGGATTGTTCATGCAGTTGGCAGTGGGCCAATGTTTATCTAAACTCCATCTGTTTGAGGTTTATCACCAGATACTTCTAGATGAGGAGTCTAAACATCTGATGCTCATAAACTTGCTGCTTGGCCTTTACCAATGTCAATAGCTACGGTCTGTGTTCTTGCAGTTTTTCAGCATTCTTTGAAGTCTATCCTGTCCAAAATTCCACACTATTTCAACTCACTCTTGAGTATACAAGTAATTATTAACGGATGTACCATGTGGGAGCACCTACACAACTTCTGGCTTCTCTGTAAAAAATTATAGTTCATGGGTCTGCGTTGCGATCTGCATAAATCAAAATTCTTCCAACCATCTCTTGAATATGTTACACACACCATATCACAGCAGGGCATCTGAGCTGTAGAGGGCCTGATATGAGCCATCATGGGTCTCTCATGTCCTCCTTAATTACATGAACTGCAGCTTTTTAGACAGAATTGCGAAGTACAACTGGTTCATTTCTGTGGTATCCACCACTGTGCGTCCCCTGCACCTTCTCCTGTGCAAAGCTGCCTCTTTTGATTGGCCTGCAGTATGTGAGTAGACCTTCACCATACAGAAGCAAAGCTTCCAGTTGGCTCCATAGCTTCTTTTGATCACCAAAATCCATGGTCCTGGCTACAGTAAGGTGTGGGCACAGTCCTTGCCAATCAAAACACGTTGGCTCATAGCAGCTGCCGGCATTTGTGTCTCAAATTCTCAGTTTAGACCAAATCCATTATTCACAGGTTGAGTTGAAGGTGCTGGCTATTTTACAGTTACCACATTGCATACCTCCTTGTATTTCACTAAATTCCAACTAATATAAATCACAATCCTTTAATCTCATTATTTAGTCCTTCTTCATGCACTCGTGATAAGGCACCCCACTTAAGGTACCACTCTGATATTTATTTTCACCCAATGGGATAACATGCCAGTGCAGACGCCCTATCCTAGCTTCCATATACCTGGTTTGTGAGTTAAATCTGGAGGAGATCATGTATTTCCATTTGGGTATCACTTCCCACCACTTGACCAATGGTCTCTTTGGCATTAGTGCCTGAGTCACCAAAGCAACATTGGCTGAACCCATTTTCCAGCAGATGGACTGTCTGGTCCTACAAGGATGGTCTTCCTGGCCTGTGGACTAGTGCCTCCAATTTTTTCTGCAACTATTTCATTGTGTGCCATGGCCTCTAGTTATATCTACAGATGGTATGGTCATTTCTGTAAGTTTGTGGTGAGAAGTTCTCAAGCTGTTACATGAGGGACTCTGGGGTGCTTCCTGCACCCAATATTTTTCTTGCAGACATGTGTACTGGCACATCATTGAGAGAGAACACTTAATGTCTGCCTGCTCCCAGTGTGAGTCAACAGGCATCAGCCGGGTCAGCATTCTCTCCATGGCCTCCTGCTACTCAGTCCTGCGAAAGCTTCCGTGTCAATTTTTCTGGTTCATTTCTGAATGGGTTGTGGTTCATTGCCATTGACAAACAATTGTGTTTTCCATTTGTGATCTGTTGCCCTCAGCCAATACTGAGGTGACTATTCAAGGCCTCTAAAAATATTTTCAGTGGAAGGACTGCTGGTAACCCTTGTTGTTGACTACAGGCTTCAGTCCCTATCCCAGTCATTCTATGATTTCTGTGTGTGGTCCAGCATTTGCCACGTCCCTTTCAATAAACCTGGTGTGCAGTGTGCATGGTGTGTAGCTTTGACAAAGATGGAAAAATTTTTGCAAGAGAAACCTGCTGAAGAGGCAGTACCTTTTTCCCTGATGGCGTACTGGACAACTCCTGTGGGCAATTGCAACACAGCAGAGCTTCTCTACAGGTGCCACCCACAGACATTGCTGCATCTCCTCTGGCCTAGACCTCTTCACCTTCTAATTTTAGAGTACCATTGTATCTGCTAGGGACAACAGTAGGGCATGTGGGTTGGGTCGCACCCTCGCTGAATACTGACAGTCATTACCCACTAGAATGGCAATCATTTCTGCACCTTCACCTTGACCGTCACCCTGGATGTTGAGTGGTGCTTACCTATGGGCTTCCAACTTCCACCTGCAGAAACACTGTAGTTCAAAGAATCTATGTGTATGCAGCCTCCAGCAATAGTGAAATAGAACCCACAACTGGAGCAGGTGTACCTGGCTAGTGTGTTGCCACAGGACAAGCCTTCTCCCGCAACACTGTCACCACCTTTCACATCACCTACACCGCCACCAGATATTGCCATGGACCCAGACTTGAACAGCCTGTTGTCAGGTGCCTCATGTTCCAACAGTGGAATTTCAAGGGCTTCCTCATGCCAGCCAATTTTGACCATATTTCAAGGTACCTGCTTGAGGCGTTGACACAACCTCGTGGTCCAGCACCTCTATGGATGTTTACGCTATTTCCACATTGTGACAGTACACCATCTGTCACCAGGGATAGATATTGTTCCAATCCCCAAAGGGCGTTGGATGTAATAGTCCACAGAAACACGCTTCAGACATAGTGGGGTGCACAATCATACAATTCATCACAGCAAGCAGCATGAAGGTCAGTGACCTTCAGAAGCCTCTACTTGAAGATGTGTGAGCCTGTTATGAGCTGTGCACTGTACTAGCTAGCACACAATAGGTAGAGACAGACCTTGTCTGGCTGGCCATATTTGTTGTTAGTGACATCCTACAGTTGTCTCTCTAGTGATCTATTCAGTGGCCTGAGACTATTGGTGTTTCTCATATGTTATCTATTCCTTGGGATCAATCACATTCTCTGTGACAAAACATTAAACATAAGTTCTTACTCATAACAGCTCCCACACCTAAAAAAAAAAAAAATATTCAGCTTTTCACAGTGCAGATTCATCAATGTGTTTTTCCATTGTGCTTAATCAACATTTTTCCTAATTGGTGGTTGTGAAATTTACCTTTAGGGCTTTATTGTCATTAAAAAAATCACAGCTCATGTCATAACTGTCATTGTTAATGAAGCCAGAGTCTAACCTTTAAAACAGTATACAAAACACTCAAAATATTTTTTTTAACTAAGAATTATCTACTTTACTGTAGCTATAGGTAGATGTGCAACAATCTTGGATTATCATCTTAACCTATTTAAAGACTGGCCCGGACTTGGATGAAGAACAGATAAACAGTGCTTATCAGGAAAGTGACTGTGCTATTGTGGCTATCTGTGTCAAAACCAGAATATTCACACATTTATTGTTCGAATATCAAATAATGGAAAGTCCTAATTTTAACAATGGAAAATCCGATAGGAATGTCAATAATGGAGATAGGTAACAACTCACTGTAAAGAGGTTCACTGAGCTGCTGACAGACATGAAAATAGATAATTAAATTCACACAACTTAAATTTTCAGTCATGGCCTTCGTCTTTTTCTGATGAAGGTTGTGGCCGAAAATTTAAGTTGTTTGAATGTGATTATCTATGTTCATGTCCATCAGCAGCTCAGCGAACCTCTTTACTGTGAGTTGTTACCTATCCTTCATTATTAATGGAAAGTCCTAGTTAGAATATCAACAGTATTATGAGGATAGATTGTAGCTCACTGTAAAGATGAAGGCTGAGCTGTACATAGAAAAGACAATCGCAATAACACAGGTGTAACTCACATGCATGACTTCAGTCCCTTCCCACTACCCTTTCCTCTCCCTCTCCCATCCTCTGACCTCCCAACCCCACTCCAAATTACATTCTGTTGAAACAATACTCAAGACACCGCTGCTTTAGAACTGCATTAACATGTGTGTCAGTTGTGGCTGTGTGTGTGGGATTTGGGGGGGGGGGGGGGGCTGTGAAAGCTTGAAGTATGTGAAAGTGTGCTTCCGTGTCTGAGGCTCAGTGATCATCTGTGTTGTGTGCTGCACTCCATCCTCATAACTTTGCCATTAGATCATCAGAATAGAAAGAGAAGAGATATGATGTGACAGTGTTTGTAACAATTGTTCTAGGGTAATGAATATGCAGAGCTGAAAGAGGAAATTCTTCAAGCAGCTCGCCATGGTGAAGATTTATTAAACAGTATCCGTCAGTCATCATCTATTTGCAGAGAGGACCAACAAGAAATGTACAAAATGTGTCCCCACCGTTTAGGCAATGTCACTGCTGTGGAGAGGTGAGTGGCATGAAATAACACTTAACTTACATTTACAAGTTTTTGGTTGTACTTGGGTTAAAGTGAACAGCGTATGGAATGTAGAGATTTAGTGAGTGAGATTGAGCTTACTTTGAGGGAAACAGGCTATCAAAATTAAAATTTTTAGAGGAGTAATCCTTTTAATCAAATCATGGTTTTTCTCTAAGAACAATATGATTTGCTCCCTTTGAAAGTTTAGTTTTTTTCAGGACCCTAAAGGCTGCACTTTCTCCAATATCCATGTGAACATCAACATTTCTAGATTCTTGTTCAGCTAACTGTTTCTGAGGGTGTGAATACTGCCTCTCAAATTCAGCTTGCCCCACCACAAGGTTATAAACTTGCTGTGGTAAGGAGTCTACAATGTTAACCCCGTCATTTTCAGTGACTGTCTCGCAAGGACCCTTCACGTCGTGTTGTTATGAGATAAGGACAAAACTTAGTTAACACATTGTGGATGGCACCCGAGCTATATTCGTTCAGCAGTAGTTAGTCAGGGGGACAGCAGCCGAGTCTGAACTCGTACAACACTAAAAAATTTGTAGCTGCCATTCACAAGCTGCCCTCTGTTGGTAACAACATAAAATGAAGGAGTATGTATCTCTGCATTATGCTGCTACATAGTGAGTTGAGTTTTAATTATTTGTACGCAACAAAAGGGCTTTGTATTTTCTGCATTCTGTTGAGCTCAACACTGCTTTCATATGATATCTTTTGCTGCCTGCCGAGTGTTTGCACTCTGCATTTTCTCGACATGGCGAATTTAGATGAGCGATGTTTTCAATGTCCTGGAAGAGGAAACGGATGATTCTGGTTCAGAAGGAGAAGCTGATCATCTGTAAGAAACATATGTGCAAGGTTTTTGTTTTTATTTTATTTTTATTTTATTTTATTAATTTTTTTTAAATTTTTTTTTTATTTTTATTTATTTATTTATTTTTTTTTTGGAGGGGGGGGGGAATACAAACATGATTTACTAAAACATTTATATGCAAATTTTAATATTGAAAAAAAATTTTTTTTGGATACATAAGAGGTTTCATTGTTTCAAATGAGATAGCAAACTCAATTATTGCATTCGTGGTTAGAATGCTGTAATTTTTTAAAAACTTGTTAAAAACAGCAGTCCGGCTGCCACATCCAGGGTGACTTAACACCACTTGTGAATGTGTTAAAAAATAGACACTGTGTTGCCATTGCCAAATAGAAAAATAGAACAAAACACTTTACAAGTAGGATTTGGAACATGGCTGATAGCACTTACTTCAACTATTCATTGCTGTAGTGATGGTGAGATGACTGCAGGCAGCAGAAGGCCACAACGGATTATGCCAGCATTGGTGGCGGATGGATTAATGTCGGATTCTGGCGCCAAATCTTAGACCTTCGGCTTTTACTTTGACATAAGGCAGTAGTGGCTGAATCAGCATCCAGCTGGCGGCTGAGTATAGCACCCAGCTGGTGACAGCGTGTCATTGCGTGCCTGGCTAACACAGCTCTCCGGCTGCAGGCAGGTCGAGGTCATGTGGCCAGGCAGGCAGCACATTAAACAAAGTGCTGCCACATGCATTGCATTTCTTACAATTAGCTCTCACCCAACACACACTCCCAAACACCAGAAAAGTGGTGTAAATCTGAAGATCCTACTTCTGTCACCAATATACGTACAGGTACGGCACAAACAGGAAAAGGCTGTGGATATTTTCCGGTCAGGGTTTGTCAGGAAAGACAAATAATACTCCAACATGAGTGTTGCAGTGGTACAAAATTGTTATATTTCAGAAAATGGAATACAATTCCTGAGATTATGGCCTGAAGAGGGCCACAATTGGTACAACCGAGGTGATCATTATGGTGGTTCAGTAGGAGAATGAGCCTGGGGGCTGTAAAGCACAGAGCATGCTATCGGGCTAAGGAGAGCTAGTCGCAGAAGAGAGCAATGATCTCGCAGCTAGCCAGTGCTGAACCTTCCTGCTCCAATTGGTTATGATCTGCAGTAAGGACTTTTATGTAGGTGCCCTGATCAGAGGGTTCGGCACTCGCATTAGCAGGGGTTGGTGACACGTGCCGGTTACCAAGCACAAATTGACTTGGACTGGTGAATCTGGAAAATGCACAATAGTGAAATTCTGCCGCATGTGACACAAAGGTATGATAGGGGCCATCAGCCTACCACTGTCCTAAGGAAGGTGTCGCAAGCCGAGGCAAATCATCTTGAAAGTCACGAAAAAATAAAAATATAGTGCTACTATTCCTCACTGTTGTACACATCTACATATATCAGTAAATGTTTAAGTAACGTTCATTTTTATATATTCAGTAATTTTTTTAACAAAGGAAATAAGTGCTTATTTAGGAATGCCTTTACTTTTGTTTAAAATATTGAAAATGCAGCAGTTTTTACTTACTCTTGGATGTTAAAGTATATTACGACATCAATGTTAATTAGGTATGCCATGCTGATACAATGTTATTGCCCTCTGTTAAAATAATCATGCACATTCTTAGTATGCAGTGATTTTTATGTTTTCCCACAGAGCATCCCTATCTAATGTGAAATTTACAGGACTTCATTTTTTGGGAAATCATAAGTTATTCTAAGATCTTTATTTCTATTCTGAAAACATCAGTATTAGGACTTCAGTGTCCCCAGAAAATGATTCCATTTGGAACAGTGAATGGAACTGCTTATTATGCCAGCAGCACTGCTTTGCACTTCTAGAATTAAATGTTCTTAAATTGTAGCCAAGGATGAGAATTCCCACGGCAGTTTGTGTGTGCCATTTTAAGCCCTGCTGTACACACAAGACTCCAAACTCTTGTATCGCCTACATTTTTTAGAGAATCATTATTTGTTTTTGCTTGAATTGACATTTAATTGGATGAGGTTAATAAACAAAAGTTGACATATACAGTTTTATTTCCTCATTTTTACGAGTTTGTTTTTGATGCATCACTCTTAAAGTTTTAATAGAATATTCTACTGTTGACTGCTAGGATTGTAGACTGTTTCCAGCAGGGAATAGTTGGGTATCATCAGTAAATAGGATAGTTTTTGAGGACTTGTATATTGAACAGTGTCAGTCACATAAATTAAGAGAAGTCGTCATAGAATTGAGGCCTAATGTGCATTATGTTTTATTAGTAATTCACTGTAAAGGAAAGAAATAGAGAGAGAGAGAGAGAGAGAGAGAGAGAGAGAGAGAGAGAGAGAGAGAGAGAGAGAGAGAGGAAGGGAGGGAGGGAAGGAGGGTTCAGTTTTTTAATCCTATTGATGTTAAATGTTCTGTTACTGTTGAAAAAGTTCTGCTTCTTATATCATAAACAGGCACTGAACATAAGTTTTTAAGCTATTAAGAGTTTGATACACTAAAAAAAAAAAAATCCAATTCCATTTACAGAGCATTTGAACAACTGTGATGAGACAGTGATAACAGCCTCTTTTGTTACAAAGTAAAAATTCTTAAAATGATCCTTGCAGCAGTGTTCTGGTAGTTTGGATTGTGTTACTAATGTTTTGTTTGGTTTTGTGGCCTTGTCTCTGTGTGGATTTCCACTAACACCTCTGTTCACCTATTGTGTGTCTGAACATTCAATAATATAATAACGGAAAGTCCAGGTTGGAATTAATAATATAGTAATAAGGACAGTTTACAATTCACTGCAAAGACATGATGATGAGCTGCAACAGGCACATAGAAAAGACACACACATACAACACTTTCAGCTATCGCCCATGGCCTTCTTCAGAAAATAGAACATTCACACAGGCACACAACACAGTCATACAACCATCACCTCTGGCTGCCACACTTCGAATCACGCTACCCTCTCCTCCCGTCACCAATTCGCCGAGAGCGTGATTCGAAGTGTGGCAGCCAGAGGTTATGGTTGTATGTCTGTGTTGTGTGCCTGTGTGATTGTGTGAGTGTTCTGTTTTCTGAAGAAGGCCGTGGCTAATAGCTGAAAGTGTTGGATGTGTGTGTCTTTTGTATGTGTCTGTTGTAGCTCATCACCACGTCTTTGTGGTGAGTTGTAAAGTGTCCTTACTGTATTATGAACTTTCAATAAGTATTATTTTTTGTTATGATTCTGTATGTCCAATATGTCTTCTGTTTTGACCATGATTTAATGACTGAAACTTCAGTGATAGTATGTAACTGGAATTTATTTTAATAATAATAATTTGATTTAGGTTATTAGTCCAACTTGAAGAAACTGAAAGAACGTTTGATGATTTTTGGCAGAATCATTCTGCAAAACTTAGACAGTGTCTAGAACTGCGAAAATTTGAACAAGACTTTAAGGAATTACAGGTAACCGTATCACGTAGTTCTCTTTTTTCCATTTTCTGTACAGAAATAGAGCATGTTTTCTTCCAGATCTTCCAAGTTATATTAAAGTTACAACTCCAATAATCACATAGTATTTCCTAATATAAGATTCTACCATCAAAGTTTCTTTTTCTTATATTGTTTCTAGCATGATTGTGTTCTACCAGTCATTATGTTACATAAAAAAACACCACAAGGGACTTTTGCATTTCTTTAAATTGTAGATGTTTAGCAGCACTACAGTTGCATAATCTCAAACTTGCCTAATAAATTATTTTAACATTTCAAAACTGGTTGGCAAGAATCGTCACAATTTTTGAAGGTAAAAACTTTAGTGCTAAGAGGAAATGCAACATTAAAATTAAGACTGTATCCATGTGGTTCAGCCAAATCCATTATTCGCCAAATCCTGCACACTGGCTTCGGATTCGAGATTTGATGCATAATGGCTGAATACTACCGAATCCCGAATCTAAAGTGTTATGTTGAAACCTTCAGTTACGAATGTTGCCATTTACTTTGCATAACAGTGCACTTTTGTTTGTGTTATTTACTTTATTTTCCATAGATTCGCTGAAAGACATGACACCATAAAACAAAATGATATCACTTTGAATTTAGTCAAGTGAAACCACTACGAAACTTACGCAGTTGCGTGGCCATTGTGAAAACAATATAGCGAATTTACCCGATTGTAAGCCACACTTTCTTTCTGGTTTTTGGTGTCCAGAAAACCGCCTGCGGTTTAAATTGAGTACAAAGCGAATGAAGTTCTAAAAAATGGTGCTAGGAGCCACCACAAGTAATTTTTCCCATCTAAAATAAGCAGTACTACACATCCTTGCTTTGCAGACCCAAATATAAATACTGGCGCTAAAACTTCTTGCGCTCAACAAAAGAAAAAGGAGGGGGGGGGGGGAGAGAGAGAGAGAGAGAGAGAGAGAGGGGGGGGCGGGGAGCAAGTAGTAGTTTAATTTCCTTTTTTTTTTTTTTTTTTTTTTTTTTTTTTCAGAGTATTGAATCTTAATACACCATCCAACGAACGAAATAGACCTTTAATATTGCTCAACTTCAAATGTAGGAGCCTTTCAAATATTAGTAGCAACAGAAATAAAATTCTTTATGTAAATACCAACAATACATAAGGCAATAGAATTCTTGCACAAGTTGCCTCATTCCGATTTCACATATTGTTTTGTCGAATTTTGTGAAGTGCTGGGGTATGTGAACTGTAATGAAGCACTAGGATTTCAAGAAGAAAGTTATTCATTACATGGAAAAAAAAAAAGTTGTAATTGTGCGCCATCACGGCAGGTTGACGTCAGTTCAGCAACTGCTTTACGTCTGTTTAAATAAATCATTTAAGGTCAAGCCTTTTGAAGTGACAGACAACTGACACCAATGGGTTGTGTAAAATACGCAAGTGTGTCAATGGAATGGTGATACATGGAAGTGGGTTCCAAATCAGATCACGTAACAGGCATTTAAAAATGTTCGTTGTCGAATGCACTAGCTTGTACGAGGGATGATGCTCTGTAATATGAAGGAACTGAATAACTAGGAAACAAGTGGTAGCGATTCAGAATTACCATGCCGGTATATAATTGCTATTATAAACATTTTGCAAAATTTCTATTTCCACATGTAGTTTCATAGTTACTTCCATTCTTATTCAGTAAATGTTTAGTGTTGCTACAATAGCCGTACATTTGAAGTATTATCTAAAAGCTACTACGTTAAGCTGAATGGCAAGCCTGTGTTGCGTCAATAAGCCTGTCGCTACAAGACTGCCTTCGTGCTACAACTTGTTGTGACCTCGTCGCCTTTTGTTGAGTACTCATCCCTGTCTAGTTATCAGAAAAGGTACTGGTGCAGGATGCGACAATATATGTAAGATTAAAAGCATTGTGAAGTGATAGTTATGGTCTAGGCTAAGGAAATGCATGTTTATGATAACACAGATGAGCACCTAAACACTACATATCCTCATCTTGAAAGAGAATTGTGAACCATTATTTTGCACTAATGGCGTGTTTTCTTCAGCCCCTTAATTTCATGGAAAAAAAGTTTTAATCATTTAGGTGTATTGACAGACTGATCGGTGTCATGTTCCATCATTTGTTGCTCATGATAGGAGAGATAGTGTGCTCTGCTGAACTACTTTGAGAATGCAAGCCGGCCGCGGTGGTCGCGAGGACTGAGGCGCTCCAGTCACGGTCTGCACGGCCACTATGGTCGGGGGTTCGAATCCCCCCTAGGGCATGGATATTTGTGCCATCCTTAGTATAAGGTAGTTCGTAAGTAGTTTGTAAGTTTAGGGACTGATAATCCCGTAGTTAAGTCCCATAAGCTTAACAAACATTTGAACATTTGATTTTGAGAATGCATGTCTTCCTGATATAAGTGGCTAATGTATTGGTTTCCATTGTCAAAATATTATTGAGAATTTTCAGATTATGAAAACAGAAACTATGTAATTTTCTAGTATGATGCAAAACCATAAAATAGTATCGACATTGGAGCAACTTTGTGCATTCCCTTCTCGTATGAGAGATGTAACAATTAGGCAAAGGGGTAATGACACATTTTTTTATGTGCAGCAATGTGACTTGGCCTAACAATCATTTGGCAATTTCATGGCGATACTCGCCTACATCATTTGGCATAGCCCTTTTAATATGTAATGTTACACAGCATATTTCTATATTACTATGACATTTTATGACTTTGTGATGCTAAGTATCCAATTATTGTAATGAAATATTAATGTTTGATATTATACTGTAAATATTTGTCACAGTTTGTCATCAGTACTTTCATTTTACAGCTCACAAACAGTGTAGACATTTATTTTATCTTTCTAAACAATTGAAAGTCAGTATGGACTACTGACACTATTATGAAAACAGTAGCTTGCTTCTTACTACATACGGGTCATGTTGAATTGTAGACAGGATAAATGAAAAGATTGCTAAACTTTACTACCTCAAATGAAGGATTTTAGACAAAATTACATGTTGTCTTTTCATTACCTGTCTCGAACTGAATGTGTTCTATTGGAGAGTAGCAATACATTTCTTTTCATAGTACAGTCATTTTACCTTTTATTAGAAGAAAATAAAAAATAATTAAAATCTATTTAAAGTAAAGGAAATGTGTTTTTTTCTATATAAATATATATTGCTTACTAAGCCAATGTTGCTTGTGCTTTTGTTCTTTTTCTTTTGTGTTAATAACAAAATTTTCTTCATTTGTGCCTATTACATGTTTCTTAAGACAGAAAATAAAAATTGCTTGTTGATCTTTTATGTCATAGCTTGTAATCTATTTATTTGCCAAAATAAAAATGTTTGCTTATTTTCCATATTACACTTAACATGGATGTCATGTATAGTATGAGAAGTAATATAACAATTATCATTATAGATATTTATGATAAATTTAAGGAAGAAAGTTGAACCACAATACAAATGACTGATAATTTGCTGAGGCAAACACAAAAAATTAAATCGGTTAATATTCCATGTTTTGCAGTGATCGATAGAGCAGCAATAAAATGTTGACTTTTTGTTCAGGTTATCTGCTTTCACCTCCTTGAATTATCGGACCAGATTTTGTAAATGTTTTGTATTCAATAGATCATGTAAAAAAAGGCTCCGACAAATTGCACGTTGAAATGAAGTCAAATGAGGAAAGTTATTTTTGTGTGCCTCAACCAAATTATTTAATGTTAAAGCTACAGTTTTCTTCCTTTAATTTAAAATTTCATTTAATGCAACATCATTGATATTTCATTGACTTCAGTGCTTATTTTTTTCATTTGCAATGCTTGATATTTTCAGGGTAATTTTGATAGCCATCTAAAAACAATATGTGAAATGACTGAAATTGGTGAAACTGTAGCTAGAGTTGAAATACTGTTAAATGAAGCTAGAAGTTTCCAAAAAATGTGTATGGTAAGTACAAATAAATTTCACCTTATTATCATAGTAAGCTATAAATTAGAATAAACTGTAATTTTTTTCTCTATTGGAACTTTTGTCCTCTTTCAGTGCACTGCTTATCAAAAAGCTCCATGGCATGCCCAGTATAAAGACTGATTTGCATTTAAGTATTGATTTTACACTTTCAGCAGATGCAATAGAAGTTCATTATAAATCTTTGATATTACAGATGGACATAGAACGAGCAGAAGAATTAATAACAACAGGACAACAACTTCTATCAAGTCGTCATTATTGTCCATTGGATTGTGTTCAACCAAAATGTGATGAACTTCAGCGAATGTGTGATATTCTTTCAGAGAGAATTAACTGCCGATTGGAAACTCTGGTTAAAAATAAAGAATTGCAGGACCGAATAGAGAAGGTAGTGAACTATTAACTTTTGAAATTGTCTGTATTCTTATATACTTTTTGAATTACACTTCCTTATGTGGTTGTATTTCTCTCTTTCTTTATTATGACATCAGTTAAGAATATCCAGATAATTTGCCACTTCATATGAAATTTAATGTCTTTGAATTTTTTGGTAGAGAAGATGGTCTTGCTCCACAAATGTGACCTATTTAAATGTTGCACCCAGTTACTCACTTGCGATCATCTGTTCTCCTGTTCGTGAAATAATGTCAGGTATAACACAAGATATACTTGTCCATCGAGATAACTTCAGTGAATTGTGCAATTCTATTTTTAACTACTTTGTCACAGTGACGTACCTGAAAATATTTGGAGGATATGTTATAGTCACTAGGACATGCAATGCTTCTGCCAGAGATGTGTGTGACATTTCTTGATTTTGGCCCATCACAGTGTTTGAAGAACCCTCTAAGAATATAATTAAAAATCACTGTGAACTAATCCACTTACATAAAGCAGCACATATTGGCAAGTGTCACTTTATAACCATAAAAGTTCATTCTATTCAAAGGTCTCTCTTTCAGCTCTACCTATTAATTTAACCATGCTGAACTTGTCAAAGACCTTCTCTACTTCTCTCGATCTTTACAATGGAAATGCTTCTTTGCCACTAATCCCTCCAATCAAAGCTAACCTAATCAAAAAATTTAACTCTCCCTCTGTTGTGACTGTGCGTCATAAATTCAAATCTACCACAATTTGTAATGTGCGCAAAGTAATATAGGGGCACTATACAGCAATTAGACAGCACTGGCTAAGTGAACTGGTGCTCACCTGGACTCAGCAGGACACGGCAGTCTGCAGTGAACCATGATGAAATACACTAGCTGTATAGAGTTTGTTTTCATGTGTTAATAAAGTTACTACACTTTAAGTTGTGACGAGTTGCGGAATACTCCACATGTTGTCATTGGCAGTGTTTTGACAAATATGAAAACCTTAGACCAGCTATTGCGCACACTCATCGAGAAACAGACTGCCCTTGTAGCATTATTGCGTGACTTACCACAGACACTTAAGTCTGTTGTCAACGTCGTTGTCCAGTTGAGTTGTACCATGTTCTCTGCCTTCATTCCCTCCATACGAGGAAGCTGCGAAAGAATGGGAGGACTATGAAAAGCGGCTGCGGCAACATTTTGTGGCTTTTGGTGTTGGCAATGATCAGCTGTGCAAATATCTGTTTCTTTTGTGAATGTCTTCAAAAGTGTGTCAACTATTGCCTCAGCTTGCCCCCTTATGGGATCCAGCACCATTATCTTTTACTGAAATGTGTGACATGCTCTCCAAATATTATCGCAATAACACCCATGTTGTTGCTTCCCAGGAGGCTTTTTACAAGTGCTGCAAGCAGCTGCATCAATCATACTGTGCATGGGCCGCAGAATTACAGGGCCTTAGTAGAAAATGTCAATTCACTACGGACTTGCATCATGAGTCTTATGCCGATTCCATGGTTACAGATGATATTCTTAGGTTGGTTCCGGGTAAGGAAGTCCGAAAACGGGCCCTCCAGCTCCCGAATCCCACTTTATCTGAAGTATTGCCCAGTCGTATGAAATTTCTCATGCTGCCGGTGCCCAAATTGACGAATACATGGACGTAAGTGTTGTGCAGTCTGATGCCGCACCAGACAAGGCGTCTGTTTCATATGATGATGGGGAAGTTGCTGCTGTACACGTGCGTCAGTGCCGATGAGCGGGGCAACCGCATGCTAAAAAAAAAGCAACAGCGGCAGATGCAGCAGCTGCAGCAGCAAAATCAGGACGTTCGGCGCTTCCATTCTGTACACGTTGCTTTATCAAACACGAGAGCGTAGATTGTCTTCATCGTTGGGCCAAATGTCACACCTATCATAAGAAAGGTCACATTGCCTCAGTCTGCTGGTCTAACAAGACTCCAGCTGTTGTTAAAGATGATGACTCCATTATGACTGTTAGTTGTGTTCTTTCCAATACTAGTAAGTTGTATATAGATGTTCAGGTCCTTGACAAAAATATTCGCATGCAGGGAAACACAGGTTCTGATGTCACGCTCATAAATTCCCACATGTACTTGGAATTGGGTTCTCCACTGTTATCTCTGTCACGTGCAATTTGTGGACTTAGAACAAACAGAAAATTCTGATTATCAGCCAGTTTGAGACGTCCACTTCGTAAAAGTCGGTTGTTCATTCTTTCACTTTTTATGTTATTGATCATGGAGGAACAGAAAACTAAAATGGGTATGATGCTTTCCAACTTTTTGGATTCTCCATTACAGACGATATAAATTTGGTATCTGCTGATATTCCTTACACTCAGTTAGGTGAATTGTGTGCTGAATTTTCGTCAATTTTCTCTCCTGGCCTGGGCCGCGCTCAAACCAGCGCCCCGCTTGAAATTTTTCCATGCCTGCTCCCTTCCAGTAGCATTACGTGACCCAGTCAAGGGTGAATTAGATAGGTTGGTGTCTTTTGGGGCACTCCTACCAGTTACCTCTAGTGAATGGGCATCCCCCTTGTTGTGTTTTGCAAACCTAATGGCAAATTGTGGTTGTGCGGTGATTTCAAAAAGACCACCAACGCCCAATGTCTCATTGATACTTACCCGATTCCTAGTTATGACCAGTTGTTTGCCAAGCTTACGGGTGGTCAATTAATTCTCCAAAAATTGATTTATCGGAGGCATATCACCAACAGCCTTTGGATGTAGATTTCACACTCCATTTTGCCTGTATCAATACCAACGGTTGCCATTTGATGTTACCAGCGTGCCAGCTATATTTCAGCAGTTTTTTAGAACAACTGATGGCTTCCGCGTCTGGTTGCATAAACTATAAAATGAGCACCTTGCCAATCTTCGTGCACTTTTTCAAGTTCTCCTGTTGGTAGGGTTGAAGTGTAATCTCAGTAAATCTCAATTTTTCAGTCTACTGTTGTATCTGGGGTTTCAACTGTCCCGTGACGGGATCCACCCATTAAGTCAGCACGTTGATGCTATCACGGCTCTCCCATGGCCGTCTAATGTTAAAGACCTTCAGGTATTCCTTGGCAAAATTGCCTACTATCATTAATTCCTTCCTTCCTTCCGCAGGTGATGTGGCCCATCCATTGAATCAGCTGCTCCGTAAGAACATTCCTTTCCATTGGACTGACGAATTCGAACATGCCTTTGTCTGCCCCAAAGATCAACTTCAGTCAGCGCCGTGTCTAGCCACATTTTGCCTGGAGCGGCAACTGGTGTTGACCATGGACGGGTCCTTGCAGACAGATATGATGATGGATCAGAGCGACCTATTGCTTACACTTAGAAGACGCTCAACAATGCTCAAAGGCGTTATTCTCAGATTGAGAAAGAGACACATGCCATAGTGTGTGCCTTAGAAAAATTTCACGTTTTCTTGTACAGTTCCAAGTTTCATCTCATTGCCGACCATAAGTCTCTTGTCTTCCTATTTCATCCTTCAGCATCCCTTCCGGATAAAGCTGCACACAGGTTGCAATATTGGGCTTTCTACTTGTCTTGATTTCACTATGAGATCCATTACCGGCCCGATGGCCCAGCACGCAAATGCTGATGCCTTATCGCAGCTGCCTATGTGTCCTGACCCCATTTTTGACCGCAATGAGTTATTCTGTTTCCACGTGGATGAGGACAAACGTCGTGCGGTTGATGGGTTTCCAATTACGGGTGACCATGTTGCTTCTGCCACAGCTGATGACCCAGTTCTCTGTAAGGTGATTAGGTTCATTCAACGAGGGTGGCCTGACAGACCCTCTGGCAAGGCATCTGACCATCTCCTTAACTATTATGCCTTTCATCTGCGACTGTCTGTTCATGACAGTATGGTCCCCCTCTCTACAGATGGAGCGTTTCCAAGGGTGGTGGTTCCTGCTTCTCTGTGTCAACGTGTTCTTCAGTTGTTACACCAGGGACATTGGGGCATTTCCTGCACTAGAATCTGGCTCGCAGACATGTTTACTGGCCAGGAATTGAAGCAGACATTTCTCGCATGGTCGCACTGTGTACCAAATGTGCTCAACAGTCAGCAGCCCCCTGAGCTGACCCTTCCCAGTGGCCTGCCCCAGTGCACCAATGGGTATGGGTCCATGACGATTTTGCCGGCCCTTTTCTTGCTGGTTTCACGTCATTTATGCCTATTCCAATATTCCTTTTGTGGTTTGCAGTGTATCCCCTTCCACTGTGGCAACCACAAATGCATTGGCAAAGATTTTCGTCCTTGAAGGTTTGCCCTCTACACTTGTCACAGACAATAGTTCTCAGTTTTCCTCACAGGATTTTGCAGATTTCTGTTCTGGCCTCGGTGCTTGTCATGTCACAGCGCTGCCATTCCATCCACAGTCGAATGGGGAGGTTGAGCATCTTGTACACACATTCAAGTGTCAGATGAAGAAGTTCCTCATTGAGTTTTCTATGGAAGATGCTTTACTTTACTTTCTAAGTTCTTATTGATTTACACCCATGGGTGATCACAGCCCGGCCGACCTCTTGCATGGTCGTCAGTCGCGCACATTGTTACATCTTCTTCGCTCCCGACAGTCTCGGGGTGTTCCTCAACCTTCTGACAAGTTCCAGATAGGTGCCCCTGTCTGGGTGTGGGAGTATGGCTCTTGTGCCAAGTGAATCAAAGGAACCATAAAAAAGTTCAGAGGCCATCAGTTGTGTGACATCCCTACTGACGAAGGAATGATTTTTCACCATTTTTACCAGATATGTCCGCGGGCAGTGGACCTGCCGTTGTCGACGTAGTCTCCACACAGGACCATTTATTCTCCTTCAGAAGCCAATAGACACCATCCATGGGTCCCACCTTTACTGCTCACAACTCTGAACACCCATCATATTCCTGCAGAAGATGTGCTTCCATCACATGAGCTGACTGTGCGGGGAGGTGTGCCAGCTTCACAGCCGCATGCACCAGAGGCATCACTGCTGTCACCCGTCATTCAGTCCCAGGGATGTATGCCTGAAGCAGAGAGCATTCCGACTTTTCCGTCACTTGCAGCCAATACTTCAGAGATGTCACCCATCATTCAGTCATGGGTCCGTGTTCCGTGCAAAGGGACCCGTCCGTGGCACTTTCGCCCATACCTTTGCGTGGCACTACGTGATCTGGCCGTGACACGTGAAGAGCCAATGGATGTCTCCACACTGTACAACACATCTGCAATGTGAAGTGAATTTCCCAAAGGGGGAAAAGTGTTGTGACAGTGCATCATAAATTCAAATCTACTGCCGTGTGTAATGTGCGCAAAGTAATATAGCGGCACTACAGCAATTAGACAGTGTCGCCTAAGTGAACTGGGGTTTGCCTGGACTCGGCGGGGTACGGCTGTCGGCAATGAACCATGATGAAATACACTAGCTGTATAGAGTTCGTTTTCGTATGTTAATAAAGTTACTACATGCTCCCCCAAATTAACTTTCCTTGCTCCTGCCTAACTACCCTCTGGTCATCTTCCAGGAAATCCTCGTCTCCTTTTCATTGTTTGCAGGTCATTAAAGCCTAATCTTTTTTCATATCCAACTTGGCCTCAACACCCTTCCAAAAAAAATTGTTTGACTCTTGCACCTACAAGTTCTGCCAGAATGATTCTCTACATAAAGTCCAAAATTACCTTCACTCCCTGCAGAAATGCTTAGGCTTGAGAATCTCCCCCAGAATGCATTTCTCTCCTCGCCGCAACCACATTCACAAACCAACTAATTCTGTACATCTATTATGATTGGTTATTTTGCTCTCATTGAAATAATTTTGATCCTCATTGACAGACTCCTCTGACCAATTGCCCAAAATCTAGCCTCGCACATCAAAGATACCAACCACTTTCTTCACCAACTGTCCACTATCCCCACCCTTTTACCTCCTGGATCCTTACTAGTCACAGTTGACACCACTTCTCTGTATCTCAATATCCCTCACACTGATGATCTTGCCGCTATAGAACACTACCTTTTCCGGCATCCTTTGGACTCCAAATCCTCACACACCTTACTAACTGTATCCAAACAAACCACCACTTTTCCTTTGATTGGAAAGTATGCAAGTAAATCTGTGATACAGCTGTGGGTACTTTGTATGCCATCCTCCTTTGCCATTTATGTTTGAGCTTGCTAGAGAAAACCTTCCCAGTCTCTCAAACCCCAACCCCTCGTCTAATTCAAGTTCATTAATGACCTTTTGAGGATTTGGACTCAGGGCCAAAGCATGCCATGATTTTTCTTTCATAACCTCAATTCGTTTCTTGTTTCTCTTCCACTTGGTCCTCAACTGAGTGTGACACCTTTATGGATGTTAACCTCCACTCACTGATGGTTCTGTTCACATCTCTGTCCACATTCAACCCACCAATAGTACCTGTATCCTGTCAGTTGCCTTCCTCTCTGTACCATAAAATTCTTTCCATTCAGCCTCGCCACCCATAGTCTGTGTTATTGCAGTGACAAGACTTCAATTGCCCAATGTGCTGAAGCCCTCAGAAAGGCCTTGGCAGACAGGCATTATCCAATAGACATCATCCACAGACAAATTTCCTGTGCCATTCCCCACCACATACCCCCAATCCTCCCTTCACCCCCAGAACCAGCCAGAAATGAATGACCCCCTCCTCACCCAATACTATCCTGGACTAGAACAACTGAATCACATCCTTGATCAGGATCATGCCCTGAAATGAGACGCACATCAAAGATCCACCTCTCATGAGGTGGTGATCCATTGCCCATCCAAACTCCACAACCACCTAATCCATCACTTTTCCATTTATAATCTCAGCCCCTTGCCACAGAGATCATATGCTGTGTAATATCCTGTTGCAATACCTGCCTAAACCACATAATACTTCCTTTTCCAGTTGTGTCTCAGATCACCTGACCTATAAGAGCTGGGTCGTCTGTTATAATCTAATAACGGAAAATCCAGGTTGGAATTAACAATATAGTAATAGGACAGTTTACAACTCTGAGACGTGATGACGAGCTGCAACAGGCACATAAAACACACACACACACACACACACACACACAGACAGACAGACAGACAGACAGACAACACTTGGCCGTGGCATTCTTCAGAAATAGGAATGTTCATGCAATCACACAGGCACACAACACAGTCACATAACCATCATCTCTGACTGCCGCACTTCAAATCAAGCTCTTCACACACACACACACACACACACACACACACACACACACACACACCAATCAAAACAAGAGAGGTGGGAACTGGTGGGTGAAGAATAAAGGGAAGTTATTTTAAGTTGAGGCCTGGGTAATTTCAGGATTGGAGAAGGTACTGTAGAGATAACTCCCATATGTGTAGTTGAGAAAAGCTGATGGTGGGTGGGAGGATCCAAATAGCCCAGGTTGTGAAGCAGCAATTGAAATCAAGCATGTGCTTTGCTGCATCCATGCCACAGGGTGGTCCACCTTGTTTTTGACCACAGTTTGGTGGAGACCATTCATTCTAATGTACAGCTGGTTAGTGATCAGGCCAATATAGAGCTGCACAGTGATTGCAGCTGGTAAATTACATGGCTGCTCTCATAGGTGGCCTGGCCTCTGATATGCTAGGATAAGCCTGTGACAGGACTAGAATAGGGAGTACTGGGTGGGTGGAATGAACAGGTCTTGCAGCGGGGTCTTCCATAGGGATATGATCCCATTGGCAGTTGGCTGGGTTTCAGGGTGGCATAGGGATGGAGTAGGATCTTATGGGGGTTGGAAGGGTCATGGACACCACTTTAGGAGGGATGGGAGGGATCTTGGGCAGGATGTGTCTCATTTATGGGCATGAGGACAGAAAATCAAAACCTTGGTGAAAGATGCAATTTAGTTGTTTGATTCCAGGGTAGTACTGGGTGACAAGGGGTGCACTCTTTTGTGGATGATTACTGGTGGTAGAGGGAGGATTTGGGATGTGTGGGGATATGGCACTAGGTCTGTGGTCAGTTTCTATCTATGAAGGCCTTTTGAGACCCTCAGCACATTGATAAAGGGAGTTCTTGTCACTGCAGATACACCTTCCACAGATGACTAGGCTGTAAGGGAAGGATTTTTTGATGTTGAAGTGTAGGTAAGTGTGGATGCAGCCATCAGTGAGGTGAAGGTTGAAATCCAGGAAAGTGGCATGGTGGGTTGGGAAAGACCAGGTGAAGTGGTGGGGGAGAAGGAGTTGAGGTTCTGAAGGGAGGAGGATAGGGTGTCCTGGTCCTGAGTCCAAATCATGAAAATATCATCAGTAAACCTGAACCATGCCAGAGATTTGGGGTTTTGGGATGCTAGGAAGGATTCTTCCAGATGGCCCATATACATGTTGGCATAGGAGGGTGCCATGTGGGTGCCAATGGCTGTGCCATGGATTTGATGGTAACCTTTCTCCTCAAAGGAAAAGTAGTTGTTAGTTAGGATAAAGTTGGTCAGGGTTATGAGGAATGAGGTATCGGGCTTGAATTCAGAGGGATGTTGGGAGAGGTAGTGTTTGAGAGCGGCAAGGCCATGGGCATGTGGGACGTTGGTGTATAGGGAAGTGGCATCCACAGTGACAAGTAGGGATTCAGAAGGTAAAGGGGGTGGGGGTGGTGGAGATTCGGTGAAGGAAGTGATTGGTATCCTTGATATGGGAGAATGTGATGCCAGTTAACACTAGCATGATTTATAAATGTAGGCTCATTGTATAATAGTAACTTCGACAAAGAATTTGTTGAAGTGCCCATTCTCAAAACACTAACCAGTTATGGAAATTGTTACCTAAACGTTCTTGATCAGTAACGTGTCGTATGGATGATACTTATGATGAAGCAATATTTTATCAATGCTACCTATGGATATACTGGAATTGTGGTGTAATAGCTGAACATTTATCTGTGGGTTGTTGTATCCAGTTGCTAGTACACGTCTTTCATTGGCTTCTTCTTTAATACATGTGCTTTCTTTCCTTTTGCTGGTCTCCACATCACCATCAGATATAAAGGCATCCACAACTTTGTGGAAATAATGAACAGGATGAGATCTTCTATGAAAGTGTTTGGCATACAAACAACATTAGTAGTGTCAATATTTTCCCCACATTCACTAAATTGAGATGTTTTTTTCTTTTAATCTTTTATTTTTATTTGTTTACTTTTTTTTTAATTCTGTGGTTGCAGCATTTATTGTCCACAAGCACATCTGTTGCATGGATGATACGTAGATGTGCCGGCAATAAACAATCCACAAGTATTATAATGTTAACAGATTCTTTCTGGTCTATGCTTGCAAATACACGAGCTGTGGTCGCAGTGAAGTGTTATAATATGTTGCAAATCACTAGACAGCTAGAGTGGTGTATCAAATAGCCCTCTTTTTGATGAGTCAGAGTAATACGATGTTAGGAATGTGGTTTGTAATTGGAAGTTATGATATACTGGCCTATCCTACCCTCACGGCATGGAGGTGAGGTCCCACATGCCGTTGGATAACCAAGGAACATTGAGTACCATGTTGTAAATTATGGTCGTGTACTCATTTCAATTCCTCTGATTACAGTGTCAATTATGGCAAAGCAGTACAAAAGCTTGAAACAAAACATATGTAGACTTTTCTATAGAATCGTTTTCTGCAATAAAAATGGGGGTTACCATTGAAGATTTCAAAGTGCTCTTTGCTCCCACCACCTTTCCCTCCCCAGCAATACAGGAGGTGAGGTAGAGCAGTCAAGTGGTATCATTGGATACAAATTTGTATTAAAAGGTTTTGCAATTCATTGTGATGTTTTCTAGATATTTAAATGTCTCCAGTTAAAATGTATATGTAAAAGAAAGAACAGAGGATTGATATAGCAGATTTTACATAAATACTCATCTTGGCAATTATCCCAATGTGATGTTGCAAAACTCCTGTCAGAACATGTGAAGCATTACTCAAAAACAAAATTCAGGTCTAGTATGTAATCAGTGTTTCAAATTGTCCATGTTATTAATAAATAATAAAGTGAATTTTCTCTCTTCCTGTGCTTGATAAAAGTAAATAACACACAACATGTGCTTAAACAACTATTTGTCACATTACTTTATTTAACATTATGTCACTTGGTACTGCAGCACTTAAGATATTGTTGCAGGAAAAACTGTAATATTAGTGTTGTAGACACTTAATGCAGTGACAAATTCAGGATGTAAATCTGATTTGTAGTTTTAATTACATATACTGCAGTGTACTATAGTATTTATTTTTTCTTAATGATGTCTTCCTCTTGTATGAACCACTGAGATTTCTTAAGCCATTTTCTGTTGTTCCTTTCATTAATGATGGTCCTCTACTTACTCATTCAAAGCAGTCCAAAGAAACTGTTAAGCCTGAGGCTGTTGTTGGTGTAGTATCTTACAGTTTAATTTATTATTTTTATGTTCTAGGCTAACCGGTGGTGTGCAAAGGGGATAGACTTGCTGGCATCACAACACATTGAAAAGTGGTCATCATCTCCAGAAGTGGCTGAACAGTGCTTATCAGAAATTCAACAGTACATTGCAAGTGCAGAAGAGTTCAAGCTTAGTAGTCCAAAGGAGTTTAGAACACTTTTTCAGGATTCAATAACACCAGAAACAAAGGCACTTGTCACACAGGTATGTAAAATGCTCTAAAATTTTAGCTCTGATTGATTTAAATACTCAGAATATAACAACACCATGAAATAGTTCATTTTCTCTCAAAGAACATGTTCTGTGTGTCTTCTGGCATGTGCAACCCCCCCCCCCCCCCACACACAATGCTACTGTTTTTTCTAACATTAATTGTTTATGGACATGATGATATTCTTTATTTGAAGGTGTTACATCGAATAGATGATGTTACAATGATGTGCGATAAAAGACTGGACAGTTTGAAGCGTATGATCCAGAAGCCACCTCGACCTGTCCAGACAGTGATACCAGAGCCTGGTGTACCATTACAGCCTCCAGGAGGTGCTCCAAACTTATCACGTGATCATCACAATGTTAACAAGGGATCAAAAGTGTTTAGAAAAGCCAATACCATGCCAAAGGTTTGAACAATAACTTTCCACTTGTATGCTATTTATTGTAAATCCTCTTGGAGATAACTACTTCTATTTGATCTTAATTAACTTTGTTCACTTAAAAAAATTTATACTCTCTGGGCAGAACACCATTTAGTTTTTAATTTTACTGTTCTGTTTAAGCACATTTACATTGGAAGGTAATTTCTTGGTAACACCATCTGTTCATATAGAATTAGGAGGTACAAGTTGATCTGTAAAGATGTTAGAAAATAACTTTTTTTGAGAGGTTAATATATCACAAATTTATGCTTTTCCCCCCTCTTTTGTGTTTTGGTTTTGAATCTACACTGTGAGACTTACTTGTTTACATGAAAAGAACATACAGTATAACCCTGATTTTGCGTGACCTCAATTTAGCGTCAACCCCCATTTAACAGAAGAATTTTTAAGTCTTGAAAATTATTCCATAAGTGCAATGCAATTTTATATTCGATTTAACATAATTCATATTGTGGCGAAACCCGCATTTAGCGTTAGGAAATGTTGAAAGTCTCAAGTATTTATTTCTATTTGTTATGGTTATGCGACAATAAAAACCTATGAAAAAGACATCATAAGCTTGTGAAGGATGATTTAAGTCCTGTAATTGAGGCTTTCCTCCTCACAGTATAAATCGCAAATTTCATAATGACATATACCGTACACGTGTCCTGTGGGTGGAAAACGGGTCTGTGTGCTCATAAAAAAAAAGCCGATGTACGTAACACACAGAGTACAGATTACGCACTTAAGCGTGGCCCCTGAGCGAAGAATGTTGGGAGCTTAAGCTTGCATTCAGCTCGTAGTGCATTGTGTGTTAGAACAAGCCCCGCCATCTTACGGCCTATAGCTTACAGGTTTTAAAAGAAATATTAAGGGGTTAAAGCATCACAGATGGAATATGAAATTAAATATCATTTTAATGTTTGAGTAATAGAAAACTGGAATGTATATCTATAAAATACAGACACAACTTCTAAAGTTAAATTTCTTGGAGAAGTTTCTCAACCCTTCAGAATTAACACAGGCGTTCGCCAGGGCGATGGACTCTCACTAATTCTCTTCAATCTGGTCTTAGACAAAGTAGTGAGAGAATGGGAAAAAGAACTAAAAGGGAAAAACATTGAAGGAATTTATCTAGGACGAGGGAGAGGAAGATTCGAAGTGAAATGTCTCGCTTTTGCTGACGATATTGCAATTATTTCTACAGACAAAACAGATGCAAAAATAATGATGGGAACACTTCACAGAACTGCAGCCAAAACCGGTTTACAAATATCATATGAGAAAACGGAATACATTGAACATAAACACAACAGAGAGAAATATCTACAAACACAACAAGGGAAAATTAAAAGAGTTGAGAAGTTTAAGTATTTGGGAGAATGGATACAATCAAATGGATTGGATAACACCACAAGTAAAGAAAGACCAAGGAAAATGGAATTAGCATACAAACTCACCCAAAACCTATATAACAAAAGATCGGTATCGTTTAAGGCAAAAATTAAACACTACGCAACAGTAATTAAACCGGAAGGACTATATGGATCTGAATGCCTAACTCTGAATAAAAAAGGGGAACAAGAAGAACTAGAAAAGAAAGAAAGGAAAATACTCAGAAAAATTTTAGGACCACAAAAAAACAAGAATAACAATTGGACGAAGAGAAGAAATGAAGATTTATACAGAAACATAGAAACCATCACAGACTCAATAAGGAAGAGGAGATTAAAGTTTTATGGACACATTTACAGAATGAAAGACAGTAGGCTGACAAAGAAAATTTTTAATTTCATTTCCAAATTGAAGAACACTACAGGATGGCTGGAAGAGACAAAAAGGGATTTGAGAAAACTTAACATCACATAAGACTTAATATAAGACAGGGGAAATTTCAGGCTTCAGATCGATTCTGCAAAATTTCCCATCCAACAACAAAAACAACAACCTAGGAGGGTGATGTCCATTGAACAGAGGCAGGCCATCAGCCAACACATGAAGAAGTTCTGGGAAGATAAGAAGAAAAATATTGTACCATAGTCTTAAGTTCTAAGCGGTCTATAATTGGCCAAATTCTGTAATAAAAAAAAAATAATAAAAAAAAATGAATATTTAAAAAAAAGTTATGAAGTGAGTGTAACAATGCTTTCTGCCTGTTTTTATTGTCGTATAACTGAATAACAATCAGATTTAACATTCCTCACACCACTTTCAAGGACAGCCTTCTTTTTTATAAAAGAAGTCATCAGGGTATGTGGACTTATTGTAGCAAGTAACAAAGTGGAAGACAATAATCAATGCCAAGCTCGAATCAACAATACATTGACAATGTCTGTGGTGTACAATGCTGTTACGTGGTAAGGATGGTAGAGAGCATAAACATTCTGTTGACACATGAAATCAGTCGATTTTCGCCGATCACAGAGGAGCCACGAAACAATGTGTGACCTGTACAAAATCGCTGAAATGCTATATGCCTAATTCGTGTCAACTCTACATCGTACTGTACTTACGTGATATGTTGGCAGTGGTCATTGTGCATATCAGCATTTGCTTGTTTGTTAACGTGCATGAAGTGATACACCTGTGTACTGACAAAAAATATTATGACATTAAATTTCTATCACACTATAATTTCCGTTGCAAATTATCAATGTTTTAAATGATTAGTCTCTTCCAATGAAATCATGGGGATTAGTAGGTAGATGCATGAATGTAAATGGTTCAGTTTGTACGCATTACACATTTAATGATGACTGCTTACCATCAAAACTAACAGGCTCACTCAACATTTTACGAGACTTGGCTGACATGCTGTCCATGTATGTCAATGTTGAACGTAGTAATCCTTGGTAACATTCACCTTCAACACCGTTAATCAAGAGACCATCTTATTTACACCATTCTTCTTGGTGTATTCTCATGAAAGAACAACAGTGATGGACACTGTCTTTCTAGTTCAGGCTGACGATATGGGTGACTATTACATTGCCCAGTTATTAAACAGGGCTGAGGAGGCTTGGTAGGTGGTTCAACCCAATATTCTACAGCCTCAAGATAAAGATATGATATGAGTCATCCCACTGTTTTTTAATTATGAGTACTTTTTTAAATTTTTTATTTATTTATTTATTTTTTTGTTTTTGTTTTTTTGTTTTTTTTGTTTTATCATCCTGTTGACCTCGCCTGAATCATGTCTGTTCAGAAGGTTGGGCTGTCTGATAAACTATTCAAATATTACTTTGGGCCATGCAAGGTCACAAGACAGCTATCTGATGTTATGTAGTTTAAGATTGTGACCTCGATACAAGATGTGGAAAGATAGGTACATAGTCCTTGTCCCGCGAATAAAGCTATAGCCATAGAGAGATCCCATGGCTTTGGATAAATTCGAAGTTCCAGTATGTATCAACAAGGAGAAAGACAAGAAAAGTGATAATGTTTTTATATGTCCGACGAGGTCCAATGCCAAAATAAGCCCCAGCCATCAGGAGCTACAGTAGGAGAGGCTGACGACTCGTTCCCTCAGTAAGATGACGTGAAAATTGAGATTCTGTTCTCTGAATGTTGCAAATGAAACACTGAAAGTATGGTGTAATGGATAGTGGGTTAGACACTGGAGCTAAGGGATCTGGGTTTGAGACCCACCATGTTTGTACCTTTTAATTTGAATATACAGTCTAGTATCTTCCACATGTTCAGAAATAATGTTACACAAGTATCTGTTAGTGCATGTATCACTATGTGATAAAAAGTATCCAGATACCTAGTTGAATATGAGTTGCAAGTTTGTGTCAACCTCTATCGGTAATGCTGGAATTCAATATGGTGTTGACCTACTCTTAGCCTTGGTGACACCTTCCACTCTTGTGGGCATATGTTTCATCAAGTTCTGGAAGGTTTCTTGGGTAATGGCCAGAGGTGCCCATGGGAGGGGCATGATGCAAACTACATCATTGAAATTTCTGAGGGGGGTGGAGTGAAAAATTACTACTTTTGGCCAGCCAAACAATAAACCAATGTTATTATACAAAATAAATTTATCTTCCGAATCCAGGACCTAATATCTCTTTGGCCAAAGGGGTAGGAGCATTCTTCAAGGAGTGCTGCACTGAGGAGAGATACAGATGATAGTCGGTGAAGCCTGGCGTCAGTCGGCGTCCCAGAACATCCTAACTAGGTGTTCTGTAGGATTCAAGTCAGGACTCTGTGCAGGCCGCTCAATTACAGAGATATCATTGCCCTGTAACCACTCTGACACAGGCCGTACATTAGGAACAGGTGCTCAGTCCTATTGAAAGATGCAGTTGTCTTCCCCAAATTGTCCTTCAACAGTGAGAAGCAAGAAGGTGCTTGAAACATCAATGTAGGCCTGTGCTGTCACAGTGCCATGCAAAACAACAATGGGTGCAATCCCCCTCCATGAAAAACACGATCACGCCATAACAGAACTGCCTCTGAACATTACTGTTGGTACTACACACACTGGCAGGTGACGTTCACCGGGGATTTGCCATACCCACTCCCTGACATCAGATTGCCACATTGTGTACCATGATTTGCCACTCCAAACAACATTTTTCCACTGTTCAATTGTCCAATTTTTACATACCTTACACAAAGTGAGGCATTCACCTATGTGATGTGTGGCTTATGTGCAGCCGCTCGACCATAAAAACCAAGTTTTTCTCACCTCCTAACTAACTGTCATAGTACTTGGAGTGGATCCTGATGCAGTTTGGAATTCCTGTATAATGGCCTGGCTAGTTGCCTTCCTGTTACACTGCACAACCCTCTTCAACTCTTGGCAGTTTGTCAGTCAACAGACGAGGTTGCCTGTACGCTTTCATGCTGTATATGTCCCTTCATATCTCCCCTTCACTATCATATAAGAAAGAGTGTACCTAGGTATGTTTAGGAGTGTGTAAATCTCATGTACAGACTTCTGATCATGTTTGTAGTCCATTAGTCACACAGAGAGCCTCATTCTGCCATCTCATGATGTTTAATGCATACTGAAGTCACTGATATGGAATAGCTGGCAGTGGTGCCAGCACAATGCACCTAATACAAAAAACGTATGTTTTCGGTTGTGTTTGGATACTTTAGATCACACAGTGTGTACTGTGTAAACCTCTGGGCAGAGTTAGTTCATTCTGTGGTCTTGTACATGTGTGGCAAATGCTTAATACATTATTCTTTTTTAGTTCAAACCAGTGTTAGCTAATTAACTAGCTACATCCTGCAACACTGCTATGTGACAATATCATTGATAAGGATTCACTGGTGACATTGCTATCTCTTGTGAAAGTGAAGGAGAATTACACAATCTGCTGAACAGAATAAATAGTTTAATGAATGCAAAATACGAATTGAGGGTTTACTATAAAAATACAAAAGTAATAAGTAGTAGTGGAAAGAAAAAAAGTGAGGAGCTTGATATCAAGCTTATTGATGAGGAAGTAGATGAAGTTAAGGTATTCTAGTACCTTGGAAGTAAAATAACCAATGGTGGATGAAGCACAGAGCACATAAAAAAGTAGACTAGTGCAGGCAAAGAGGGCATTTATGCCCAACATAAGTCTACTGCTATTGAACATAGGCCTTAATTTGAAAAAAGAAATTTCTGAGAATGTATGTTTGAAGTAGAGTATTGTATGGTTGTGAATTTTTGACTGTGAGAAAACCAGAACAGAAGAGAAACAAAAGTGTTTGAGATGTGGTGCTACAGAAGAATATTGAAAATTACATGGACTAGCAAGATAACAAATGAGGTGGTTCTCTGTAGAATTGGTGAAGAGAGGAACACATGGAAAATACTGACAGAAAGGAAAGAGATGATGATAGGAGTTGCTTTAGGTCTAAGAAGGCATCAGGAAATAATCTACATGGTACTAAGAGAGCGCTGTAGAGGGCAGAAAATGTGAGGGAAGACAAAGATTGTAATCCTTCAGCAAAATATGTAGTACTTAAAGGTGCAAGTGCTACTCTAGAGGCCACTACGGTTGGGAGTTCGAATCCCCCCTCGGGCATGGATGTTTGTGTCGTCTTTAGTATAAGATAGTTCATAAGTAGTTTGTAAGTTAGGGACTGATGACCCCACAGTTAAGTCCCTTAAGCTTAACAAACATTTGAACATTTTTGCTACTCTAAAATGAAGAACCATCGTATATGAATGACACTCAAGTGGAAGATCATTTGCCTGTACACACATTAAAAAAGTATTGTGTCACCTTGGGTCCAAGGTCTACCAAAAACTAATATTGAATGTATATATTGCATCAAGAACACACATTGTCAATCAATGTTACTCAACCCACACAAAGATGTCAACTACCACACATGAGTGACAGAGTGGATAAGACAACTGTTCAGTTCCAATCAATAACACCTGGAATTAAGTACTGCTTGTGTTGACTGTAGTTCTGTTATTCCTAGTAGGTCATTTTCAAAGTTTGATAGTGTCTGCCTTATTACTGTGTGGTGAGAGGGACTCTCATCAAGGGAAGTTTCCAGACTTCTCAGAGTGAGCCAAAGTGATGTTTTTCAGATGTGTAGAAGGTACAGCCACCCCCATGAACCACAGACATTGCCGAGGTGGGGTGGCTTGCGTGCCTCAACGATGCAGATAGCCGTACCGTAGGTGCAACCACAGCGGAGGGGTATCTGTGGAGAGGCCAGACAAACATGTGGTTCCTGAAGAGGGGCAGCAGCCTTTTCAGTAGTTACAGGGGCAACAGTCTGGATGATTGACTGAGCTGGCCTTGTAACATCAGCTAATGTGGCTTTGCCATGCAGTTACTGCGAACGGCTGAAAGCAAGGGGAAACTACAGCCGTTACTTTTCCCGAGGACATGCAGCTCTACTGTATGAAAATATGATGATGGCATCCTCTCGGGTAAAATATTCCGGAGGTAAAATAGTCCCCCATTCGGATCTCCGGGCGGGGACTACTCAGGAGGATGTTGTCATCAGGAAAGACAATACTGGCATTCTACGGATCGGAGCGTGGAATGTTAGATCCCTTAATCAGGTAGGAAAATTAGAAAATTTAAAAAGGGAAATGGATAGGTTGAAGTTAGACATAGTAGGGATTAGTGAAGTTCGGGGGCAGGATGAACAGGATTTCTGGTCAGGTGAGTACAGGATTATAAATACAAAATCAGTTGGGGGTATCACAGGAGTAGGACTGATAATGACTAAGAAAATAGGAATGCGGGTAAACTACTATGAGCAGCACAGTGATCGCATTATCATTGTCAAGATAGATACGAAGCCAACACCGACAACAGTAGTACAGGTTTATATGCCAACTAGCTCTGCCGATGATGAGGAGATCGAAGAAATATACGAGGAGTTAAAGGAAATTATTCAGACAGTTAAGGGAGAGGAAAACTTAATTTTGATGGGAGACTGGAATTCGGTAGTAGGAAAAGGAAGAGAAGGAAAAATAATAGGTGACTACGGACTGGGTAGGAGGAATGAAAGAGGAAGTCGCCTGGTAGAATTTTGCACGGAACATGATTTAATCGTAACAAACACATGGTTTAAGAATCACAAAAGAAGGTTGTATACGTGGAAGAGACCAGGAGACACCGGAAGGTATCAGATAGATTTTATAATGGTAAGACATAGATTTCGGAACCAGGTTATAAATTGCAGGACATACCCAGGGGCAGATATAGACTCTGACCATAACTTGTTAGTCATGAACTGTAGGCTGAAGCTGAAAAAACTGCAGAAAGGTAGGAAAATAAGGAGATGGGACTTAGATAAATTGAAGGAAAGTGAAGTTCTGGAGAATTTCAGAGGGAGATTTAGGCAACAATTAACAGAAACAGGGGGAAATAAAACAGTAGAAGAGGAATGGGTAGCATTGAGAGATGAAATAGTGAAGGCAGCAGAGGACAAAATAGGTAGAAAGGCAAGACCTACAAAAAATCCTTGGATATCACATGAAGTACTAAATTTAATTGATGAAAGGAGAAAATATAAAAATGCAGTAAATGAAACAGGCAAAATGGAGTACAGATGACTAAAAAATGAGATTAACAGGAAGTGCAAAATGGCTAAGCAGGAGTGGCTAGAAGCCAAATGCAAATCTGTAGAAGAATGTATAACAAGGGGAAAAGTAGATACTGCCTACAGGAAAATAAAAGAGACATTTGGGGACCGGAAAAGCAACTCTACAAATATCAAGAACTCAGATGGGAAACCAGTTCTCAGCAAAGAAGGGAAAGCTGAAAGGTGGAAAGAGTACATAGAGCAGCTCTACAAAGGAAATGAACTTAAAGATGATGTTGTAGGAAGGGAAGAGGAAGTAGATCAAGATGAAATAGGAGATACTATACTGAGAGATGAATTTGACAGAGCCTTGAAAGACCTAGGTCGAAACAAGGCCCCAGGAGTAGATGACATACCCTCAGAGCTACTAAAGTCTCTGGGAGGGCCAGCCATGACAAGACTATTTGAACTGGTGTGTAGGATGTATGAGACAGGCGAAATACCCTCAGACTTTAAGAAAAATGTAATAATCCCCATTCCAAAGAAATCAGGTGCAGACAGGTGTGAAAATTACAGAACCATCAGTTTGATAAGTCATGGTTGCAAAATTTTAACACGAATTATCTACAGGAGAATGGAAAAGCTGGTAGAAGCTGACCTCGGGGAAGATCAGTTTGGATTCAGGAGGAACATAGGAACCCGGGAGGCAATACTCACTTTAGGTCTTATCTTAGAAGATAGATTAAGGAAAGGCAAATCTACATTTTTAGCTGTTGTAGATTTGGAGAAAGCATTTGACAATGTTGACTGGAATACACTCTTTCAAATTCTGAAGTCAGCAGGGGTAAAATACAGGGAAAGGAGAGTTATTTACAACTTGTACAAAAGCCAGACCGCAGTTATTAGACTCGAAGGGCATGAAAGGGAAGCATCAGTTGGGAAGGGAGTAGGACAGGGTTGTAGCCTTTCTCCAATGTTGTTCAATTTGTACATCGAGCAGCCGGTAAAGGAAACCAAGGAAAAATTTGGAATAGGGATTAAAGTTCAGGGGGAAGAAATAAAAACATTGCGTTTTGCTGATGACATTGTAATTCTGTCAGACTGGAAGAGCAGTTGAATGGAATGGACAGTGTGTTGAAGAGAGCGTATAAAATGAACATTAACAAGAGCAAAACAAAAATAATGGAATGCGGTGTTAGAAAGTCGGGCGATGCTGAAGGAATTAGATTAGGTAACAAAACAATGAAGGTGGTAGATGAGTTTTGTTACTTGGGTAGTAAAATAACATGCGATGGTCGCAGTACAGAGGATATAAAATGCAGAATGGCAATGGGAAGAAAAGCATTTTTGAAAAAGAGAAATTTGCTAACATCGAATATTAATTTAAGTGTAAGGAAGTCTTTTCTGAAAGCATTTGTGTGGAGTGTTGCCTTGTACGGGAGTGAAACATGGACGATAAGCAGTGGGGACAGGAAGAGAATAGAGGCTTTTGAAATGTGGTGCTACAGAAGAATGCTGAAGATTAGGTGGGTAGATCACATAACTAATGAAGAGGTACTGGACAGAATTGGCGAGAAAAGGAATTTTTGGCATACCCTGACTAAAAGAAGGGATCGCTTGGTAGGACACATTCTTAGACATCGGGGAATCGTAAATTTAGCATTGGAGGGAAGTGTGTGGGGTAAAAATCGAAGAGGGAGACCAAGAGACGCGTATAGTAAGCAGATTCAAATGGATGTGGGTTGCCGTTCTTATGAGGAGATGAAAAGGCTTGCTCAGGATAGAGTAGGGTGGAGAGCTGCATCAAACCAGTCTCCGGACTGAAGACCATAACAACAACAACAGAAGGTACAGAGATACAGGAACTGTCAGTGACTTGCTTCACTCTGGCCACCCAAAGGTTAGAGCAGCGGCTAATAACTACTTATAGATTTCAGCTCAGACGAACCATGAGACGAACGCCATAATGCTGAATAATGATTTTTGTGCAGCCACAGGACACCATATTTCAACTCAAATTGTCCTTTAGGCTGCATGACATGAAAATTCACTCCTGCCGTTCATGGTGAGGTCCAACTACGACACCTAGCAAGATCAGATTTCGAAAATCAAAGTATGGGACACACACAAGTATTGAAGATTGCAATACCAAATGTTGCCTATTTCCATGGCATCATCAACTTGGTGGTTATCCCTTAAAGCTTACACAATATGTCTGACCTAGTTGTTTCTGTATTTACATTTGTTTCTCTCGAAAACTTCTTTTTTAGTACCGTTTTTAATTTGGTAGGATATTTTTCATGATGGAAAAATTTAGTTTGCAGTGGTTTCTATGACTGCAGGGAAAACATATTTTTGCACTATTTACACTGCTCAATTTGCACCATGACTATTGCTCTTCAGAAAAGGTTTAAGTCTTGCAAAACATTGTTTTGTCCCTTTCTTGTGCACTTTCAAAGTTTCTGTTGCAGCTGTGACCATGAAATGCAACAGTTTTATCCCTAAAATGGTATTTATCGAGAATTTATATGATAGTATTTGTTATGATATCAACCATTTCAGCTGTTATTTTCTGTAAGTCAGTCACCTTCATATGAATACCTTTACTAGAAACAAAAAACTTTCCAGTTATTAATATCAATAGTACCAGCATATTTCACATCTTTTAGCTCTGCACAAATAATTTTTCCCCCTTTTGTTGTGGAACAATTAAACCTATGTCAAGGGGTTTTTGAAGAAATCAATTCATTGAGTGGTGACTTTCTTTATAAAAATTCTATGCCTACAGTTGTTACGTCCAGCCACATTTAAGATCACTTACTAGATTCAGCCCTGTTTGCTTAATATAATGTTAAGATTACAGCCAAGGCTCTCACTTTCATTTCAGCCCTGACATAAATAACTTAATTTCTCCCAAAATCTACATTGAATGTTGCCTGAAATTTTTGTATTGATCATTATCAGCTTAATGGGATTTGTGGATAATTTTTGACTTAATTTTAGTCAGTTCTTGTCAGATTGTCTATATTCTGTAAACAAAAGTTCACCGCCTTCATTTTCCATTTCGTATGTGTCCTAGATTTTGTGCGCTTCACAAAATTTATTAATTAAGAGAGCTATTGTGCTTAATAAATTCATTGAATAAAGTTGACATCAGCATACCAAACCATCGAATTGCATTTAATCTTTTTCATAATAATGACTGCTTCTTGAAAGAAATACACATGCAATTTTTTTTTTAAACTATTCTCAATTGATGATTCCACTCTGTTTTGGCCATCTGATTTAGCAACAAATTTTGATTTATTTATTATTATTATTTTTTTTTTTTAAGAGATCAGTCCATAGTTGCAGAATTTTGTTATTTTATAAGTATAATAATGTGCTTCACCAATTGGACCATCATCGGATTACATAAAGATGAGGGCTAATCTCATCATCTGTCATTGAAGAGCTTTAAAAAGTACATGTATGTAAAATCAAATTGTCAAGTATATAAAATGTGAGGAAGCGGTGGTCCCTTAAATTATATATATTTGACAAATGAATGTAAACAGTATAATGAGGACAGTTTACAACTCACCGCAAAGAGGTTACGATGAGCTGTGACAGACCCATAAAAAAGACACACAAAAGAATATAGAACATTCATGCAATCACACAGGCAACACAGTCTCACAACCGTCATCTGTGGCTGCCGCACTCTGATTGAATTCGGAGTGTGGCAGCTGGAGATGACATTTGTGTGACTGTGTTGCGTGCCTGTGTGACTGCATGAATGTTCTATATTTTGAAGAAGGCCATGGACGATAGCTTAAGTGATGTGTGTGTGTGTGTGTGTGTGTGTGTGTGTGTGTGTGTCATAAGACACACACAAATGACAACTGCCATTTCCCAGCTCTAAGGCTCCACTGAGACTTCATTTTCCCACTAACTACTGTGAAGATATTTTCAGGTAACTGATATTAACAAGGAATAGCAGTTTGCTTTTAGCACTGCCACTGTATGGTTCCACTGCCACTGAGTTTGCTATTAGAGGCTAGCTTTAGTTGATGTGAATGAAAATGATCATGATTTAATTCTGTCATAGACTGTTGACTGCATTTTCTTGGATACATTGGACATTACGAGATTGTCCTTGAGTTAGGATATGAGTTTAAATTTAGGGCTACAAAATGCATTCTCTGTCACACTTGCATCATTCAACTTAAAATCAACTGTTGCATTCCCAACTTAACTGACAGCAGTCACTTCGAAAATTGCTTCACATTACACATTAACAGCATTTGTGATGTGACCCCTATGGTTGTGTGTTGCCTAAAATAGTGCATTAGCCAGCAACCTATCTGGTAACATTGTAGCATTACATGACAAATGTCAACTAGCAAGTAATTGTAATTTTAACAATGGAGAATCCAATAGGAATATCAATAATGGAGGATAGGTAACAACTCACCGTAAAGAGGCTCACTGAGCTGCTGACAGACATGAAAATAGATAATTACATTCACACAACTTAAATTTTCGGCCATGGCCTTTGTCAGAAAAAGAAACACATACATTCACACACTCAGACAACTACACACACACACTACTATCATGTCCGGCCACTCCATCAACACAAGCTAGACTTTGAGTGAGGTGCAGAGTGGAGGGGGAAGGATGCTGGGTAAAGTTGGGGATGGAAAGTTCCTCATAGCATGATGGAATTTAAAGGTTCTGATAGGTGGGAATTTGAATTGTGGCATTGAATACAGTGAAGGGAAGGGGCGTGAAAGGATAAAAGGGAGGTGTAGAAGAGTGTGGGAAGGGAGTGGGGGGGGGGGGGCGGAGACTCGAAATGATAATAATAAGGAAAAATAAAAATAGGAAAAATAGGAAGAAAATAAAGTTAGGGAAAAAAGGAAGAAAATAAAGTTAGGGAAAAAGAAAAATAAATAAATACATAACTAAATAAAGTTGGGGAAACATAAAAAAAAAAAAAATAAGTAAAAATAAAAGTAACAAATTAAGTGGATATTGTAAGTGGTGATAAACAGTTGTAAAGTAGTTGTAATTGGCTTATAGAGAAGAAAATAAGATTGATGCCAGGGAGGATACAAGAATGAAGGATATGCTGTAGAGAGTGTTGCCACCTGAGCAATTCAGAAAAGCTGGTCTTGGTGGGAAGTATTTGGATATCACAGGCTGTGAAGCTGTCAGAGTGGAAGACATCATGTTGAGTGAGATGCCACTGGGTGTCAAGCTCTCTCTTCTCACCATTGGACAGTGGCCATCCATACACACAGACAGACAGACAGACAGACAGAATGTTATAGCCTGGTGTCATGCGTACTTTGTTTCCATAACACCTCTGTCTTAAACCTTCACAAGTCCATGTCTTCCACCTACCTAGCCTTCCCCTGGACCCACTCCAACACTAGATATGCCTTTTACCTTGCCAATGCACCCATATAGACCTTTTTTCCTTTTCTACATCCATCCTCTTTCCTTCCATCCTCCCAGCACCACCTTTTTAATGCTTCATATAGCTATCTACCTGTTCCACATTTCTGAACACTTCCACAGACAGACCATGCTACCTGTTCCCTCATCACCCCTTGCTGCCTCCTTAGCTAGATATCCACTTATCTACATCACAGTCAAACTTGAGAGCCTGCAAATGACACTTGTTATCTGTGTTTCAAATGTGCCCCCTTCCCTGCTCGCCTTCTCCCTTTTACTTTCTTTCTTATGAAGGGATTATTTCAAAAGCTGAATATTTCTTGTGTAGTCTTTCATTGGTTCTGTTTACGACTCAACGCCTCCTCCATGTAGTGATTACCTTAACTGTCTGTCTTCTCCATACTGCTCTAACTGTAATAGTTGTACCTACCTTCCCCTCTCTCTTTCTTTTCTGCCGTGCACATATGTGTTTGATTAATGAGTACTACAGATTCTGAGGCTAGTGTTACATGTGGGTATACAAAATTCTTTAATTGGCTGTGAATATCAAAATATGAATTGTATCTGTAATTTTTTATTGTCAATTTGCATTTCTGTAGAATTTGTTTACACAAACTAATTGACCGAGCCTTGTAGCTTAAAATGCTCTTTGGGTTTCAATTAAACTAGTGTGTGTATTATTAAGTAATGTATTTGCATTCTACTAGTTCTATCTGCTGCATTTGCTTCTTTAGTTTCACATGCAGAACAGGTATATTATGTGTGTAGATTGTATAATAAAAAACAAATCTTTTTAATACAGATCCCAGGAAAATCAAACTGTACAAGTTATTGAAATCATTCATTGGAAGAATACAATATACACCTTTGTGCTACTGTCTGTAATTGCTACTGCCATTAAATGTGTAATTTGACTGATTCGGATCCCTGAAAACTCCTTTATAATGACGTTTATGTAATGTCTATGTATTAAAGAAAGAATTCTCCTACTTATTGATATAGCAATTTTATGTATATTTCTTTTCTTGTAGATTGATATGCCCTCTGATTCCTGGCAGATTCCTGTAAAAACTTATGAATCTAATGATACAAATCTTTCTCCTGATAATGAAGTACATCGTGATCAAGAAACTTTGAAAATTAAACAAGGCCATGTCCTAACAGAATTGTTGGAGACAGAAAAGGTCTATGTTTCAGAGCTGGGGTCTATTATAAAGGTGAGTTTGATAATGTTTGTTAAATTATTTTGGCAGAAGATAGCCCATTTGTTATAAAATGAAGTTTGTCCCTCTTATGGACTCAAGTCTGATAAACATATTTGGTATGGTCAGTTTTGAAATGTAAAGCTTCACTGACACTCCTTACATTTGATTTCTCTGTCACTGCCCATGTATTCTGTGTTTTTAAATTTTTATACATATCCTTATTTCTCTGCATTGTTAACTGATATACAAGTAATTTGTTGGTGTATAACAGCAACCAGCCACAGTTGGTTTCATTATTCTTTATTACTGGTTTCAAATATTGTATATTCATCTTCAGACGGTATGTGCTTTCTAGACATCTGGCATTAGTTTAGTGTTGAATTGTCCTAGGATAAACAGACTTTATAGTTATACATGTGAGAAAAAAAATCAACACTAACACCAAATGTCTAGAAAGCATATACCATCTGAATATGAATATATTATATTTAAAGTATAATAAAACCAATTATGGATGGTTGCTGTTCTACCCAACAAGTCATTTCACATAAGAGCCACGGTCTCAAAAATGTCTGTTAATGACAAAATTGCTTTGATATAAAAGTTCCTAACAGTTTAAAACTATATGGTGTGCCAGAACTGGAACATCAGACCCTTGCCTATAACAAGCAAGTGCTCTGCTGATTGAGTTAGATATCTAAGCATGACTCATGACCTGCCATTACAGTTTTATTGGCCACTACTTCGTCAAGTACCTTCCAAAAGGCTAAGTTCTTAGTTTTGAGACATTTTGTGACACAGAGGTTTTAGCTGCCACAAAGTTTCAAATTCTTGCACACTCTGCTGAAAAGTGAGGCTTTGGATAAGCCTTAATTCCACTAAATCATTTCTTCTATGATTGCTTGTCACACAAGGTATGTAAAATTTTGAAAGGATGGAAGTAAGGAACTGGAGAATGTAAAACTGTTATGGCAGGTTTGAGTATTGCTTGAATACATCAGTCATAGAACATTTGCCCAAGAAAAGCAAAGGTTCCATTTTCAGTTTTTAATCTGGCAAACACTTTTAATTTACCCAGAACATCATATCTTCACTAATGCTTGTAACTATTGCAACATTCAGGAACAATGACATTAATGTTTAGAAATGAAGGTGCAAATAGAAGTTGTGTCAGCTATAAGTGACTGAGATTGCAGAGGGATTGTTCATAGCATTCACTCTTTAAGTATCTTGAGACATTTCTGTTTCACAATCTCAGTGAAGAACTGAGACAAAGTGAGAGCTAGTGATAGCATTTCATCTCAACATCAAGTGTGAGATAATTCAGTCAGGGTAAGTGTCAGAGCAGTGGATAGATCTTCACACAGATAATGAACCCCACCCACCAACATTGCAGCATAGGATGATGCCATCTTGTGTAGAAGAATAAATAATACAGGTTTGTGGACGTTGAATCAAAAAATGTTTGTAAATCTATTGGACCAAACTGCGTGGTCATCAGTCCGTAGCTTACAAACTACTTAAACCTAGGTAAACTAACCTAAGGACAAACACACACACCCATGCCCCAGGGAGGACTCGAACCTCCACGGCGAGCAACCGCGCGCTCCGCAGCGAGACGCTTTAGACTGCTCGGCTACTCCAACGCGGCGACATTGAATCAGTGTAAGGTACAGCAATATACAAGAGCAGGAGAATGCACTATAGTAAAAGTGAAGTAGGTCAGTACATGTATATTGAGATTTATTCTGGAAAGTCTGTTAATCAAAAAATCTGGTTTCTTATTACCAACACAATAATCACAATTTGAATACTAACTAATAGAAAAAGAGAGATGAATTTGACAGACCCCTCAAATATGTAGCTAAGTAGAACAAAGATTCAAATTTATTATTGAGATTGTTGGGAGTGCCAGCCAGCAATGGCGTAACTATTCACTTGGTGTGAAAGATAATGAAGCTTGAATCCATATATTTACTAAACTATAAATGTAATAAGTCATGCTTGCGAAATATTGGCACAAATTATTTATACTAATAATAAATCTGCAAATGTAGGCCTGTCACTGTTCACTTCAATCAAAATTACCAGACGAATCTTCATGCGGTTTTCACAGGAAACATGAGAAAACTTTGGGTCAACATATAGGCATAATTTAATCAAAATCGGAACACGGGAAAAAAAGATACCGTAATTTTAAGAGTTATCAGTAAAAAAGAGAGAGAGAGAGAGAGAGAGAGGGGGGGGGAGGGAGGGGTGTGTGGGAAAAAAAGGGTTATGATAGAAGAGTTTGGTTGATAGAACATATTCTAAAACATCAAGAAATCATTAGTGTGGTAACACAAGGATGTTTAGAGGTAAAATCTGAAGGATTTGACGTTACTGTCTTTTCTCAAAGCATAAATTCTGAGCAATCATTCAAGTTTCAGGTAACATACTAAGTTGTACTTATCTTTTTTACTCGGGGTTTATCTCTTAGCTGCATTTAGTGTACTGGTGTGTATTGTTCAAATAAAGAAAGAACTCCAGCAATTCATTTTGTAATCTTGAATCACTCATAACAATTTCCTTACAATGTTCCATATAATATGAAATCTCTTGACAAAACAAATGCCTTATTTCAGAAGCACCAGCATAATATTACAAACTGAAACTCGAACTGCAACTGCAACTTCAACTCGCACTCTCTAGAACTAGCTGCAACAACAACTTACTCCAGAACTTACTACTGAGTGCTCTGTGGCACCGCTATATATAGATCTTTTAACAATTGCCATTACAAACATATTGTTTACAATAATGACATGAATTGAATTACAATTAAGGAGTATAACATAAAAAGATTTTTCGTACACCAAATATTAGAATACATAAAGCTGAGATAAAATATAGATATAATTTAAAAATTTCTTTGCACTGAAACTCATAATATGAATACGTAGATCAATTAACTATGTGAAATGGTTAGTAATGGTTACTTAATTGAATTGGTCAGTGGAGAAAGGAACTATGTCACTTTTTTGTACTTTTCAGGAGAGACAAAAAAACTGTTTTATTGTTAATCTATTGAACAGATTGCACTGAAATTTTCGACATTTGTTGTACTCTAACTATACATACTGTGAAAGAAAATAATTTTTATATATTCTACAAAGTATCGAGAGTATAATACATTCAAAGATACACATTTCTTGATTAAAGCTCAAATTTATTGGTAAATTATCTTCAGCTGAACATGAAAACAACTATTTAATAGAATTCAAAGATCGGAATAGTTCATATCACAGTGAGTTATCACTTGAAGTTAGCCACTTAAAAATCTCTTCATATGGGAGAGAAGGGAAGAAAAAAAGGATGCATCTTCCCAAAATTCTCCCAATAATCCGAAGTTTACCATTGGCCTCCCCCACAGCTGTCAATACTTCTTACCTGCACATATTTTTAGAATGTTTATAAACTTTTCATGCTCCCTTTTAAAGTAAAGGATACTAGGAGTTTAATTTTATTACAGTTGCAATGTAATATAGGTGATTGCCAGATTCAGCTATTACCAGTTATTGCACATTGTCAGATCCTCTCGGCTTAGTTACTGTGTGGCACATGTACATCATCTTTGTTTATGGCTGCCTTAACGATGAAATACTGATGTTTAACACCCAGGAAAGTACGTATATAAAAAATCATGCTGAACTATTGTTGGACATATTTTGAGCTAAATCATAATGATGTATATTATAGAATGGCATCCTACATGCCACTCAATCGGGCTTCCCGACATATTGATAGTGTGGAGCCACTTATGCCACTTTTCTCACATTTTCTCTTGACAACCAATGGTGAAGGCAATTAGACGGGTATAGTATCCCTTGTTTTTAGACAAGTATTTCACTCAACACCACACTAATGTTTATTAAGAACATATCAGGTATCCAATGAAACCTGTGACTGGATTGAGAATTTCTTGGCATGGAAAGTCATTGATAGAGGTGAAAGTAATGAGAGTTGGTCTACAGAGAAAGGTATTGGGATCCTCATTCGCATGAACAGTCACAGGCAGACAGTGTTTGTTGGGAATGAGGATTACCCTGTGGCTAAACACACCTTGGTGCACAGACAGCACATCTTGGCACAGTGTTACACCGTCCGTTTATCTGGATACTTCCCACCGACACCAATCCCTCAGAACTCCGGAGATGGGAACTAGCCCTTCAGCATATTCTCTCTTCCTGTTGCCCACCTGGTCTCAACCTCCGCTAAATTTGAATTCCCGCCTGCCATCTTTAACATCTTAACATCTTTGCCTCGGTTCTCTGGACAGAGCCTCTGCCTGTAGTGGCAGCTCTGTCTAACTTCTTAACTTCTTTGGTTTCTATAGTATGTCTGTCTAGATGTGTTTGCGTCTGTGTAAATGTGTGGGTGTTTGTGTATTTGTTTACCTTCCTTTTCTTTCCCCAAGGTAAGTCTTTCCTCTCCCGGGATTGGAATGGCTCCTTACCCCCTTCCTTAAAACCTTCATCATTTCCTTTTCCCTCTCCTTCTGCCTGAAGAAGCAACTGGGTTGCGAAAGCTTGCGTTTGTGTTTTTGTGTGTATTCTATTTATTTGTTCTACTATCACACCTGTGCTCCTTCACCTGGTGAGTAATCTTCATCTATTTTTTATATATAATTTAGTACCAAATTTGATTGAAATCGGTCATTAGTTTAGGAGCAGATGTAGAATATTATTGCATGATGCTACTGTTTTTCATGAATGTCATTGTTTATGATGGTATATCTCTTGACATATTTGTCGCAGGTGGTTCTTACGCCAACCATTATTGTTGCCTCATAGTAAGGAACATGTGTACCAAGTTCAGTTGAAATCAGTCCAGTAGTTTATGAGGAGATGTGGAACAAACATACATGCATAAAGTCAATTTTATAAGATGTATAGATAACAATTGAAATCAGCCAACTTATACAAATTTCTGGGTATAACAAATGATTGTGCAGATATGAATCAGAATTATCATATTGTCTGTCCAAGGTGAGATAGATAGTAGACTTTCATCCATTGGAGATTGGCAATAAAACACTGTTGTGATCCATCTTGAGTTTGTGAATATCTCCTGAAGTATGTGAGGCCCATAACATATGGGTCTAAAAGGGGATATTGTATATATATGAAGAAGAGTACAAAATGATGAAGGGTTTTTGTACACATGGAAGAGTGTCAAAACAATACTGGCAAATGCTTTAAAATAAATGTCAACTATCCCATGAAAGCTGCTTTCAAAGCTTCAGTGGAAGAAACAATTAATTCCTCTAACTGGGGAACAATCAAAAATGGGGTCCCACAAGGTTTGGTCTTGGGTCGTTTGTTGTTTTTAATAAGGGCTTGCCATTCTATATTCACGAAGATGCTAAGCTAGTTCTTTTTGCTGATGATACAAATATATGTATTTTTTGTCTATCTGTGAGCCTGTGCTTTGGGTAAGTTATTAGATTTCTATTTTTTATACATATTTATCCCACCAGAAAAGTTTCCTTCTATAATATTCATTTCAACCTAAGGTTGCTTCTTCAGGAAGAGCAGGGAAGAAGAGGGCCAGGAACAAGGAAAGGATGAGGGTTTTAAGGGACACCATTTATTAAACTGACTCGTTCCACATCATTGCGAATTGTCATATTTATGATCTATGGAACAAGTATTAATCTAATTTAATCAAGATTTGTTCTTATGGTAGGAATCTAGGTATAAGCTACAGCCTCCTGTGTATTTCATGCACAGTGACTCTAAAAATACAAGACATAAATAACTACTGTGCATTCAGAAGCATTCATTCAGAAGCAGTCATTCTTCTCACAATCTATGTTGTTGTGGTGGTCTTCAGTCCGCAGACTGGTTCGATGCAGCTCTCCATGCTACCCTGTCCTGTTCAAGTCTCTTCACCCCACACGCTTCCTTCTAATGCTAAGTTGACAATTCCTTGATGTCTCAGAATGTGTCCAACCAGTCTATCCCTTCTCTTAGTCAGGATATGCCAGAAACTCCTTTTCTATCTGATTCGGTTAAGCACCTCCTCATTAGTTATATGATCAACCCAACTAATTTTCATCATTCGTCTGTAGCACCACATTTCAAAAGCTTCTGTCATCTTTTTATCTGAACTCCTTATCCTCCACATTTCACTCCCATACAATGCTACACTCCAGATGACGCTTTCAGAAAGGACTTCCTAACATTTAAATTAATATTGGATGTTAACAAGTTTTGCTTCTTTAGAAACGCTTTTCTTCCCATAGCCATTCTGCATTTTATATCTTCTTTACTTCGGCGATCAGAAGTTATCTTGCTACCCAAATAACAAAATTCATCTGCTACTTTTATTGTCTCAACTGCTACTTTTATTGTCTCATTACCTAATCTAATTCCTTCAGCATCACCTGATTTTCTGACATTGCATTCCATTGCCTTCGTTTTACTCTTGTTAATTTTTGTCTTATATCTTCCTTTCAAGACACTGTCCATTCCATTCAACTGCTCTTCCAGATCTTTTGCAGTCTCTGACAAAATTACTATGTCATCGGCAAACCGCAATGTTTTTATTTCTTTTGCCCTCTCCAAATCTATAAGTGAATGAAACTGTAAGAAACCCTGATACAAAGTATGAAGCATAGTATCTTCCATCATGCACATCACAATTATTTGCAGAGAATGGAAGTTGATGTTGCAAAATTGAGAAGCAAAATAAGAAGCTGCATTCAGAGTTGAGTGTCTTTTATATGTGCCTGGTAAGGCTCAACATACAACTTTGCAGTGAGTTGCAAAATGTCCTGATTATTGAATTTCAACCTGAATTTTCAGTTGTTACATTTTAAATACATATAGATTAGACTAAAGTCTCTGGGGGAGCCAGCCATGACAAAACTATTTGAACTGGTGTGTAGGATGTATGAGACAGGCGAAATGACCTCAGACTTTAAGAAAAATGTAATAATCCCCATTCCAAAGAAATCAGGCGCAGACAGGTGTGAAAATTACAGAACCATCAGTCTGATAAGCCATGGTTGCAAAATTTTAACACGAATTATCTACAGGAGAATGGAAAAGCTGGTAGAAGCTGACCTCGGGGAAGATCAGTTTGGATTCAGGAGGAACATAGGAACCCGGGAGGCAATACTCACTTTACGTCTTACCTTAGAAGATAGATTAAGGAAAGGCAAACCTACATTTTTAGCTTTTGTAGATTTGGAGAAAGCATTTGACAATGTTGATTGGAATACACTCTTTCAAATTCTGAAGTCAGTAGGGGTAAAATATAGGGAAAGGAGAGTTATTTACAACTTGTACAACAGCCAGACCGCAGTTATTAGACTACAACAGCCAGACCGCAGTTATTAGACTCGAAGGGCAAGAAAGGGAAGCATCAGTTGGGAAGGGAGTAAGACAGGGTTGTAGCCTTTCTCCAATGTTGTTCAATTTGTACATCGAGCAGACGGTGAAGGAAAGCAAGGAAAAATTTGGAATAGGGATTAAAGTTCAGGGGGAAGAAATAAAAACATAGCGTTTTGCTGATGACATTGTAATTCTGTCAGAGACAGCAAAGGATCTGGAAGAGCAGTTGAATGGAATGGACAGTGTGTTGAAGAGAGCGTACAAAATGAACATGAACAAGAGCAAAACAAAAATAATGGAATGCGCCCTTAGAAAATCAGGCGATGCTGAAGGACTTAGATTAGGTAACAAAACAATGAAGGTGGTAGATGAGTTTTGTTACTTGGGTAGTAAAATAACATGCGATGGTCGCAGTACAGAGGATATAAAATGCAGAATGGCAATGGGAAGAAAAGCATTTTTGAAAAAGAGAAATTTGCTAACATCGAATATTAATTTAAGTGTAAGGAAGTCTTTTCTGAAGGCATTTGTGTGGAGTGTTGCCTTGTATGGGAGTGAAACATGGACGATAAGCAGTGCGGACAGGAAGAGAATAGAGGCTTTTGAAATGTGGTGCTACAGAAGAATGCTGAAGATTAGGTGGGTAGATCGCATAACTAATGAAGAGGTACTGAACAGAATTGGTGAGAAAAGGAATTTTTGGCATACCCTGACTAAAAGAAGGGATCGCTTGGTAGGACACATTCTTAGACATGGGGGAATCGTAAATTTAGCATTGGAGGGCAGTGTGTGGGGTAAAAATCGCAGAGGGAGACCAAGAGACGCGTATAGTAAGCAGATTCAAGTGGATGTGGGCTGCCGTTCTTATGAGGAGATGAAAAGGCTTGCTCAGGATAGAGTAGGGTGGAGAGCTGCATCAAACCAGTCTCCGGACTGAAGACCATAACAACAACAACAACAACAACAACATAGATTAGATATCATCAGTGAGTCGGAACTTCAGGAGACAAATTGTAACTTGATATTATTTTCATTAGACCACAGTTGGGCTGATATTTGTCAGGTGGATCACATCCTCTCTTATTATCAGCCATTGTCCCTTACTCATTCAATGAGAGAGAGAGAGAGAGAGAGAGAGAGAGAGAGAGAGAGAGAGAGATTTTTTTTGGAGGGGTGTGGCGCGAGTAGATGTGTAGGCTATTAAAATATTGTACCATACTCAGTATATTGTGGAGCTCATGGAGGAATGGAGTTAGTATAACATAACTGAGCTTGAGGATTGTGCCATTATTATATCGACAATGGAAAGGTAAAAGGGTGTAACCCTCATTTTCTCCAGTAGGGGGCTACAAGCTTTTACGTTTTCACTGTCGATATGAAAACTTTTACTTTGGTAAAATTTAACAATGAGTGTGATGTATTTGTTTTTGGAAATGAAACTTTATTTTGTATTTTGACTTAGTTGATTTAAGTACTGATTTTTCAGCATTGTAATTTTTTTCTCCGATATTTTATTTTTTAGGGCTACAAACGTGAAATGCAAGCAAGTGATATGCAGTCTATAATACCTCAAGCCTTACTGGGGAAATCAGATGTACTGTTTGGTAATTTAGAAGAACTTTACTCTTTCCATGGTGATGTTTTTCTGAAAGATTTGGAAAACTGCATCACAAGTACTGAACTTGTGGCATTGTGCTTCATACAGAGGGTAATGAATCACAGGATACTGTTATTAAAGAAAAAAAAATTTTTTTTTTTCAATGTATATGTAAAACATTTTTTTTTCCAAGATGATGGAAAACACCAGTTTTGTATAATCAGATGTAGCATATCATTCAGTCTTAACACGATCAAGATAATTTTACCAGCACTAGTCACTTATTCATTTTGTTTAACCAAAAATCCAGTATTAAGTGAAATGGGATGAAAATGGAGAGAAGGCTGAAAGCAGTATTATTGGTGGGCTTTTAAAATTTCACAAGCACAAAATTCCAAGTCTGTCTGTGTGGAATGCAAAAGACATTCCTGGATGCATGAACTCAACAACAACATGTATTGGATGCTTCTGAAACCATTCAATTTGAAAAGGTGTGACAGTCCATAATTCAGTGAATGCATGTATGTTTAGAAGGAAGAGGAGGCCATTTGGACTGTGCTATGCATTACTAGAGCAACTGCAATACCTCTAAATTTCTGGTTGACTATGTTCTGATGAGAAACAACATAACATATTTGGAAAAAAAAGTCATCATAGTAATGGTTGACATGAAACATTGTAAAAGGCGAAGTGCCATTTCATATATATTTGATTTTTAATTTTGAGATTGATCACCGAGAAAACTTTAACAATCCAGTTTTATCTGTGTTGGGGAAAGGTTTGAATTTCGCACTGATGCCTAAGCGTTAACCAGTCATTGGTTTCTTAAGTTCTATGAAACAGACTGTTTCTCAACTACCTCCTGATGCTGCAGAAGAGGCTAGGAGAGGAACTTGTGTGTTGACTGGGATCCATCCACCAAAGTGTAATATAACAGCAGCTGAGGTATCTCCTTTACGTTCACTCAGAATGGATCCTGATATTGTTATCCTACCCGTGGACAAGCGAAACATCACAGTTTATTTGAAGAAGGACAATCACATAAAAAAATTCAGTGTCTACTTTCTGATTCGGCATGTTTTAAACTCGGTGATAAATCTACAAAGTGTGTTGAGAAATAGACTAATGATCTTCTGAAGAAAAGTCCCTTATTACAGGATACTATCAAGAGTCTTAATTCTTACTGTGCTGTACCACCTAGTTTGTATGGTCTTCCGAAGATCCACAAGGAGAACATTCCTTTGAGGCCTATAGTATCTATCATTGGTGCTCTGACATATCGTGTAGCTCAACATCTTGCTAGTCTGTTGTGTCCAATAATAGGTAGATGTGAACACCACATTTAGAACTTGGTGGATTTCTTATGCCAATTGCAGGGATTGCGTTTGACTTACTCTGATTTTTTAGTGAGTTTTGATGTGGTTCCTCTCTTCACTTGCATTCCTCTGTCTGTTTCTACAGCTAATTGAGGTTAAGTTTAGTGTCGAGTTAACAAACCTATTTTGACATGTGCTAACTTTCACTTACTTTTTATTCTATTGTCAGTACAACAAATAAACTGATGGAGTTGCAATGGAAAGCCCATAGTCACTTATTATGGCCAATCCGTTTATGGAGGATTTCAAGGAATGTGCTTTGGTGTCAGTTACCTTGAAACCTGTGTGTTTTTCAGATATGTAGCTAATACTTTCATTGTTTGGCCTCATGGAATTAGAATTTAAACGGCTTTTTGGAACACTTAAATTCAATGATGTGTTGGTCAGAAGGAAGGTTGGTGGTATGTTGGAGACATACTAGTTATAGGAAGCCTACTCTCACTGATTTGTATCTCTGAACTGATAGTTGTCACATCTAGCTCAGCATGGAGGAGTACTTTGTACCTTGGTTCACAGGGTCCATGTCATTTCAGACCCTGAAAGTTTGTCTACTGAATTATAATTATCTCATCTCGAGGTCACCTTTCATCAGAATAGTGTTTGTTGCGCTACCAGCTTCCTGTGCAAGGGGTGAGTGACGATAGTAATGAAGTGAAACCTAAATCTATGACCTTTTTGCCTTATTCAGGAAGCATTTCCAAAAGGATTGGTAGTATTTTGTGGAAATATGATGTGAAATGTGTTTTGCAACCACCTTCTAAGATAGAAGCCCTGTTGGAGTTAGTAAAGGATGATCTTGATTTGCATAATGCTGGTGTATATCGTATTCCTTGCAGTTTTAGTATTTCATATATTGGTCAGACAATTGGGACTGTGGAAGACTGGTGTATTGAACACAATCGTTACACATGTTTACAACAGCTGAGCAAATCCATTGTTGCAGAACATTCTCTTGGCACCGGTCATCTTATGGAATACAACAACACAGAGATTCTGCCATGCACTTCCACCTGTTGGGATAGTGTTATTAAGGAAGCTGTTGAAATTAAACTAGCAAGCAACCTTATAAATAGAGATGGTAGTTATTGTTTAAATTCTGCTTGGAATCTGGCCCTGTGTCTTGTCAAAAAACGGAGGGACAGAATTAATGCTATCTCACCTGTTGATTAATAGTCACTATCAGTATTTCTGATGTTGGTAATCTTTAGCAAAATGTAAAATGTCAATTAATTAGTTAATGAGTCCATCATTCATGTTCCTAACATATATTGAGCTATCAAATATCTTGGCCATTCTCAAAATAAGTTCAAAATCTCAATATATACAAAGAATTACGATATTCAAATTATGACAATTTCGTTAATTATCACAATTAGCTGGTCTACACAACTTGTTTATGAGCCTAACGTATATACAATGCTATTTATTTTAATGTCTTTATGTAGATACAAAAGTTTTTACCCTTCGTCTGTCTATTTGAAATAATGAACAATGACAAAAGTATTGTTTATAGAACTGTCTGGAAAGAAACTATAAGAATCTCTTAATTAATGAAATCTATCACATGTTTTAATCACAGTATCACCGAGACACTGTCCTACACTGATTCCTAGGCTGGCTATTTCGTTTTTAACTAACTTCACACACAACTTTTATCACATCTGAACCACACGATTCCGGATCCGACGCAGACAGTATCGTAGGATGACATTGAGATGAGAAGACCAGGCAGACGGTATTGTACGATAACATTGAGATGAGGGGGTCAGCAGTATCGTTACACCACTCACATAAGTACTTCAATTTTTCCAATTGCTTGCTTTTGCCCTGTTCCACAGTGAGCTATTTGATGTTGGTTATAAACTTTGTTACTTGAAAAGAGAATTGCTGGCTTTCACAGCTTGGGTTCTCAGTTCATTCATTTGTTTTTCAGCAGTATCTAGGGAATTAGGAATTATGGCTACGTCATCTGGAAAAGCTAGACGGTCTATAATAAGATCATTGTTCTTGTATCCCATTCTAACGCCATTCTCAATTTGTTCCTTAACTCATCTCTTTGTGCCATTGCCAATTAACTTCCTCCAGAATGCACTTGAAGAGATGGAGGCGAGAGTCTAGCCCCGGGCATTACGCCAGTCCTGATTTCGAAGACATCCGAAGTTTCTCCCGTGAATTTCACCCTGGAGGTCTTTGCTGGTTAAGGTCATTGAGTAATAGTTCTCATTTTATTGTCCAAGCTGATTTCCTTCAGGATGCAAAGAAGTGTTTATCAATCTATGGAGCTGTAAGCTTTTTGTAAGTCAGGAAAAGTAACTATAAAATTCTTTTTCCTGGTTTTTATATACAGAAGGACAGACTTAAGGTTTGTGATCTGCTCTGCACAAGATCGTCCTTTCCTAAGGCCTCATTGGTATTCATCCAAACATGAATAAACTTGCTCTTCTGCTCGAGTTTGAAAGGCCTTTGAGATAATTTTGTAGGTTATGAAGAGAAGGGAGATACCATAGAAGTTGTTTACATCTACTCTGCCACCTTTCATATGCAGGGAATGAATTAAGGTCTTTGTGGTATGGCTTCATAACATTTCCTCACTTTATTTAGTAATACTGTCTCCTCAGGCATTTCAACAATGGTAGTTTTCAGTTGTTTCTAATTTTCTGGGTGAAAAGACTGAAGTTCTGAGTCAATTCTCCACTGGTTTTCAAATTTTCTGTCTCAAATTTACTAATTTCTTCTGTGCCAACTCTTCTGGTATTTCTTGGGTGAAACTTGGTTTTGGAAAGATAGTGATTCGAGATGAGACTAGCATTTCTCAGGACTTTGACATTTTGAATCTCTCATGTTGCTTTTCGTGCAATGGGAACATGGTCTGTTTGAAATTATCCTAAGTGATAGTTTGGTGATAACCGTGTCTTCTGTTTTCTGGGTAGCTTTTTGAAGGCTGTTAACTATAGAACAAGATTGAATGTCTTACAAATGTTAATAAGTCTTTCTCCATTTGGTTGGTTTGTCAGTGACTGGATAGTCTCCAATGATGTTTTGGAATTTTCTTTCCTTGCCAATCTGAACACTGAAGCCACCAAGTAAAATTATTATGTGTTTGTCAAGAATTTTTGATATAACATCTTCCAGATCTTTCCAGAATTTGCTTGTTATTTCTGGGTCTTTCTTGTTCACCCGATTGGTTGGTGCTTGTAAGTTCATAAGGGTGTACACATTGTTCATACTCTGAAAGGTAAGGATCGAGACCCTGCAGTTTGGAGAAATGAAGCCAATGACTGAATTAATAATTTTCCTGCTGACAATAAACCCTGTGCCAAGGTTTACTACCTAAATGATACACTGGTCCTCCAGAGCAGCTGTGTCCAGCATTACCAGCCTTTAACTCCAGGCCTACAACAATATTAGTTAATAATTCATTTTCACCCACATCTGAGCATGTAAATTTAAAATTTAAAGTCTCTTGGTCCTTATAATGTTGGTTTAAAATCAGTTTATACCAGGCAGACAAATACATGACCTCTTTCCTAATAGTAACATATTAAAAAGGGAAAATATGTAAGAAACAGTGGCATATCACATTTGTAAAGAGGTATATTACATATATAAATTGTCTGTGATGCAAGGTGCCATATTTTTCAAACAAGAAAATAGGATATTTTAAAGTTTTCAGTAAAATAAGAGGCAAAAGAAAAATATGTAAAACTTTTTCATCACAAGTACAAAGGTTTCAAAAGCATTTATAAATAAATAAATTTATTACATATTTAGTTGCTGAATTCACTGAAACCAGTCAGTCCTGAAAATTATTAGTTCAGGAGGCATCCCACACATATTTTGCTGAGGAATGTCTCCTTTTCAATTATGTTGAATTTAGCATGCAGCATTTTGAGCAAATTTACCAAATGTGGCTAAACTTCACCACATGTATCAATGTATCTTTCTAATTCCCACTGAATAAGGGTTCTTGTAATTTATCCATGAACATTTGTTCAGTGGGGAAGGAAATTTTGGTTAAACAAAGAAAAAAATTGTAATATATTAAGAAAATTTGTGTGAGGCCAAAGTCTTGAACCTTAACTACTATGGACATTGACAGGTATACAATTACTATGGAAGCTTCCCTCAGACTGCCTTTTTATTTCTTTTATATCAAACCAGTGGTTTGCAGAATATATACTGTATATACTCGAGCAATCCACACTTTTTCTTTTCTTTTTTTTTTTTTTTTTTTTTTTTTTTTTTTTTTTTTTTTTTTTTTTTTTTCTGAATTTATGAACGAAAAACTGGGGTGCGCGGATTACTCGAATTTAGGTAGGTATTACTCCATCTGCAACAACAAAACACACTAGGTGGATATTACTCCGTTTTAAAAAACAGATGCCTTTTGGCCGGTATCACACGATAACATTTTCCATCAAATATTATCAACTATTCGTAATATTTCTTATGGATAATTCTTAATTGTGGTGTTAACAAGGGATATTCTGGTAGTCATATTTCAATATAGTAGATGACAAGAACTCTTTATTGTGTGCTGCATTGGCCACTATCAAAACTGTATATAATTTGCTTGACAATGACACAATGTATCAGTAATTTTACTTTAAAGGTTTCCTCACGTCACAAACAGATGTGGCAGAGTAGCATCTCTTTCTGTCAGTTTCTTTGGCAGTGCGGATGGTGCGTACGAACAGTTACATTTTTGTTGTAAGAATGACTAGTTGCATTTGCTTGTGATACCAACTTCCTGAGTAATAAAGGATGTTATATACTTAAGTTGGGTATTATGTTCACTACCACATTACCCACACCGGTATTGGCACTCCAGGTTTACAGTGATTTCTTGCTACTGGGTTTAAACATTAATTATGGAGCGGCATTGCAGCTAAGTTCAAACACACACACATCGTTTAGCAACAGCAATGCTAGCGCTTATAGCAGTTACATTTTGCAACTTTTATAATCAAATATACGGCAAGGTGCTACATTTGATGATATTTATTTGATGAAAGATACCTGTATGTCAATGTTTCCTATTACACTATCAAATATCTTTGATGTAAGTACATGACATATCGACTTTGACAAAGATTTATAACCGTGTAATACCAGTCTCAGCTCCATTTATTTAATAACTGTTCAGATTCTACAAGGATTCATTTCAGTGTGTGTTACTGTGAGTACATTTCCACAGTAATATGTTACAAATGAAATATTTTTCAGTTTGAATGAGAACGTGTAGTAGGTAAAATATGAGAATTTTTGGGGTTGGAACGAGATTCGCATGCACTGGATATGACAATCTTGTCTCTCTCTCTCTCTCTCTCTCTCTCTCTCTCTCTCTTTGAAATTTAACAGGCATGTGACATCCCAAGGTAGCTGCCCTCAAGTACTTTTGAAAGCCGACAGATGGTATCCTCATCTACATAAATCTATTTTCCCCCCCTCCTTCGTCAAAAATTGGGGGTGTGCAGATTACTCGAGGGCGCAGATTACTTGAGTATATACGGTATTTTCATGACTTCCTGTTGTTCATTACACTTTTTTAAAGTAGACTATATTGAAACTTGGTGTTTTTTAACAACTCAGAATTTATAAAATGGCAAAAAATACAACACTGCAAAATTTGCTGTGTATTTTTATTTTATGTGTTATGAAAACAACATCAAACAGTTAGCTCTCTAATCACCCACGGATTTTCATCAGAGATTATATGACAGATTGGAAACATAATTACATCCAAAAATGCCATTTCAGTTACGATAAAATGTACACAAAGTCAGCTTTCAGTATACAATTCATTTTTTCAATGTAGAGCAACTACTACATTCCGTAAGTCAGTGAAGGGATAACCTTTGTCAAATTTCACTTCTGCATTATCAAGTAAAAAGTAATTATGTCCTCTATGACCAGAGAAACATATTTTAGTCAGTTTCAACCTGCACACACACTCCACACTCTGAATTGGTATCTTGATCACTAAATATCTCAAAATGAATGCCCTTATCGCTGTCATCAAATTATTTATCTGAGGATTCACCAAAGCATTCTTGGACATCCACATATGTCTTGCATAAATCACTTTTCATAAAAGGTTCAGCTTTCGTCGCCATAAAGAAACAGTAAAGTTTAGCAAAAGCATGACATGCTATCACTATGGTACGTCTGTGAACCTCTCAGGACTAATAAATGTGAAACAAAGACTAGGAACAATCCAAGAATACTGGCATGTGTAGCTTGTCAGCCAATAGGAAGGTACATGGAAGAGTCAGTTTCTCTTTGCAGGGGCGTGTTAAATATTTAGACACAAAAATTCATAGTGGTCTGAGAGATGTTCGATGGTAGTTAAAGGTCAACGTAATGAATTTCTTTTGAATTGTAGATATGGCATTTGTTTTTTCCTTTGGGCATGTCCTAAAGAAGAGAAATCATTGATTGACATTAGCAGCCATAAATTTTTAAAATAGAAATATTTGAGCATCATAGCTGTTTTAGGACAATAACAAAGTTGAAAATTTGGGCCTGGCTATTGTGAGATGTCTCGTTGCCTTACTGTACTCTGTAATATATAAGTTTACATTCAAAAACTTATTATGGTTAACTTACATACCTTTCTAATACTGAATTACTTTGTTCACTGCAGCGTGATGCCTTTTATCGTCTGTACAGTTACTATTGCCAGAACATACCACGATCAGAACATCTAAGAGAAATGGTAGGCGAGAAAAATATATTTTTCCAGGCTTGTCAGTTGAAGCTTGGTCACAAATTGCCACTTGCAGCTTATTTACTGAAGCCTGTTCAGAGGATAACAAAATATCAACTGCTATTAAAGGTAAGAATAAATCCAAGATGGTAAGAAATCGCCTGTGTAAGTTTATTTATTGAGAACTGTTTGAGTGTTTACTTCTGCAGCAAACTTCTTCTTCTGATTATTATTATTATTATTATTATTATTATTATTATTATTATTATTTTTAAATGTGCAGAATGAGGTAACAAACCTTTCCATTTCTAATATGTTTTCAAGTGAATAACAGCTCATGAAAAAACAATCCATTCTTACAGCCTCATTTATAACTGAGATAAAGATATAAACTTAGCTTAAAAATGGAATTATTTCATTTCTTGCCAACAGAATAGGTAATCTGAATGACACAAATTTAATGATTCAACTATTTTTTTAGATCTAACAAGAAATAAGAGTGAAAACACTTACAAAAGAGATTTTTGTGATGGTATTGTTACTATTGAATGAAGCAGCACATACAGTGTGTGTCCAAAGTGAGAAAGAACTATTTTCACAATGAAACTGTGGTGCCTTGCAGTTTTCATATAATTAATAAATGACATTAATACACAAACATATATATTTATTTACCAGACTGGTTTTGAGCACATACTCATTGTCAGCAGTCTTAAAATTTATTTTTATGCTATCATTGAACTTGTTTTAGCTGTTCTATTAGGTTTCTGTCTTTTAGGGTGTTTTTTTATTATTTTAAATCAGGAAAATTGTGATTTACTAATCAGCAATATATTTTGCATTTTACACACAGTCCTCCTTAGTTGTTAGAACCTCTTGTGCACCACATCTTTCACATGACCTGATGTACCAGATTTGGCCCCACTTGCCTTATCCCTGTCCTCAGTAATGATATTTCACATCTACATCCAAATTCAGCAAGCCACCACACCATGTGTTATGGAGATTTAATTTGTAAGGCACTAACACTTCCTCCATTTCCGATTCCAGCATATGCAGTTTGCAGTCAAAAAGACTACATGTAAGTCTCCATGTGGCATTTAATTTTATCCTCCTCGTCTTTTCACAAGATGGACATTGAACTTGATCTGAAATTTTGGTGTAAGAAGTCTGTGGCAATAATGTTGGCACACCATATGTAGGTTTCTTTATACAGGTTGGATTTATGTTTATGGTTCAGGTCTCTCAGTCCATTAACCCTTTGCACTCTGTAAGGCAGATACAGGGCAGCTCCGCGCGCTCGTATTTAAATCGCTCCCGCCTGGTCGGCAGTGCACCACAGACATTTGCACGGATCACTTTGTGGAAACAATGAGGTCGCTGACCAACAATTGGGGTATACATGAAAACAAAATGTGTGATTTCATTCAAGTATATTTATGTAAGCTTTTACAGTACAAAACTATTAATTGTGTGGTATTTTTTGAAACACTCTTCAGGGTGGAGAGCTGGGTTTTGTGAGCATGTTTAGCAGTAATACACAGTTTCCCACCTGCCACCTTTCTTTTCTCTGTTGGAACACACTGCACAATCCTTATGCTTCTTCCCAGAAAGCTTGTTGATGATGTGCAACTTTCCATTAAAGCGTTACTTTGTCATCAGAAGTTTAACGATGTCCTCGTTTTTGTTTGCGAGTTCTTTCTTCAGCAATCCTCTAACACTTTTACGGAATGCTTTGTGAGATGGTATTGTCAAGTTGTTTTTCTCACAGCGTTCCTTTTATAGTAAATAGCTGTTTGCATGTCCTACCTCCAACAGCGGGTAAAAACATTAATGAAAAGTATCACGAATGATATTTGTGTGCTACAATGTGCTCTCTTTAAAAAGAACTACTAAATCACATGAATTTCAATGCAATGTTCATAGACCATTTAGCAGTGCAGAAGGGGGGAGGGGGAGCAGATTTAATCCATAAGAAAATTAAATAAGGTAAGCAAAAGTGCATTAATAAATGATAAGAATCAATTCCTTTGTGGTAAATACCCATATAGTTTATTAAACGAAATACATAAACATGCATTTAATTGTGACGTGTTTAGCCACTGATATCCTATTTCCAAACCATGTAAGTTTTAGCTCCGGTACAGGTTGTTGTGCTTTTTCCAACACTTTAGCACAACAACCGTATCAAAAATGTTGCATATTTGGGATATCATGTGTGCTATAGGAGATGAAATGTAAACTATTTTAGTAACACAAAAATACAATATAAAAATGACAAATACAGTATGTTCTATAATAGAGTATAGATAACAATCACCGGAAATACATACTCCACATGTTACAGGCACTTAAAGTAGACAACCACATTCACACAACTTAAATATTCAGCCGTGGTCTTCAACAAAAGAAGAAACATGTACTGATGAAGGACATGGCCAAAAATTTGTGTGAATGTGATTGTCTATTCTAAGTGCCTGTCAGTGGTTCTGTGAACATTTTCATGGTGAGTTGTTATCAAGCATCCATTACTGATATTCCAAACAATATAGTAATAGGACAGCTTAAAACTCACCACAAAGACGTGACAATGAGCCGTGACGAAAAGACACACACGTACAACACTTTCAGCTATTGGCCATGGCCTTCTTCAGAATTAAGAACATTCAAGCAATCACACAGGTGCACAACACAATCAACTAACCGTCAGCTCCAGCTGCCGCATTTAGAATCCAATCAGTTTTTATAATGTTAAATACAGTAAGTTGCCTCACAAACGTGTATATTAACATGGCGGTTGCTGGGTTACAGATGTCAGTGAATCAACACCTGTGATGTCACAGGAATATCACCGTTCTGTCACATGACCTTAAATGCCACTGTTTGAACATGCACAACAATTAACATCTAAAGTGTAGGATCAAAAACACAATAAACAGTAACCATGCTTCGAAGTTTGTATACACTGTATTAAAGGTTCCTGCAAACCTTGTCATTTAGTAGGCCTACTGTTTATTGTGGTAAAGTGTCAAGAAAGATGACATCAGTGACTAAAAGCTATGTAAACACTTTACCTTGGTGTCAGTTTTTGATGTTATTTAGTTATTGCTTCTGAAACTGAAGAAGATACAGTATGTAATCTTTTTTTGGCTATAATGTGACATTGCGTGCCTCACCACCAACCCTTTGAAATATGGAGGGGGAATAAGTCCCAGTGACAGACTGATCCATAGCTCGAGGTCTAGGTTTGTTCCGATCAATAAATGTCAGAACCTTCGCTCGTATGGAAGCAATGAGCTATGTTTGAACATGACCTTGCATTTTTGAAATGATAAAATTCCTTCAAAAAATTACAGCCTGTGAGGATTAATCCATATTCATCACCCTGTAATCTTCCATTGATCTTGTTTGCAGGATTTAATACACTACAGTGAAGATGGTAAATGTGGTAGAGAACTCCAGGAAGCACTTGATGGTATGCTGATAGTCTTGAAATGTGTAAATGACAGCATGCACCAAATTGCAATAACTGGATTTTGGGTAAATATCTACTTTGAACATTAATGTAACATTTTTCTGCTTTATTGTTGTACAAAAAGGATAAATTAATAATGTTTGTTATTACAGTGTCAGTTTTCTTAAAACTTCAGTAAGATTGCAACTAGGAAAAATATGTGAAGAACAGTGAACATGTTTTTACTGTTTTATACAAAATATTGTCTCTGTACAGGGAGTTAAAAAAAATCGACAAACTTTTGGTTTCTTAAATGAAAACAAGGAAAAGAGTCATGTAAACAAACATGGGCTCTAAAATGCATACTGTCTGTTCACTCTCTTTCTAAAGAGCCATGGTGGGGCTACTTTTGAGAGTCACTGTTTAGATACAAATCGAATGGTCTCAATCGGTATTGACAGCCTTTTCGACATTGCCAACCTATTTTACTTAACAGACAAAAATCATGTCTTTGTACATACAACAAAAGTAAACATATTTTAATAGTGTAACACACATAGTATAAGATCTCAGGAATGACATATGGTTTTGGATGTTGTGTCCTTAGTGATCACACATAGAGGAATGTGGGTTCTAATTGTAAGCAGTCAACGGGAACGTGGAGGATTTGCAACAGAAAACAGGGCAATTAGTAATAAGTATATTAAAGAAGTAATTACAATATGTAACTTTGACCATATACAAGATGACAGCAGCAGTCACATATAGAATGACACAAGCAATGAGGTCTATCCATGCTGGACGCCATCCAGACGTAGTCTGGCATGGTGTCTTCCGTAGCTGAGCAGGAAGGTGCTGGAGGTGCTCTCAACGGCCGTTGCTTGACTGGGCACTCTATGTGGTGTCCTGCAAAGGTGATGTTGCCAACCCATCACGTATCCATGTGATGGGTGCTGTATCGCTGCTGTCAACACAGCAAAAAGCAACTTTTTATTGTGCATGTTTCCTTTTATTCACAAAAACATAGACAATGTTAGAATTCTTTTTCTGCTATCACTTACAGCTAAAAATGTTGCCTGCTTACAAATTTATTTGTAGTTATAAATACTGATTTCAAATATTTATAATAATTGCAAAGAAATTGAGGCACTTATTCTTTTAAATGATAAACTAAACAGCAAATGACAGAACAGAAAAATACCCTGAAACACAGTAAAACAGCAAGACAATATGGCTACGAGAATATCAAAATAATGCTTGATAGAGACTGTAAACAACTGAATAGTGTTGCAAAGCAATATATAGGTTTTTGACTTCATATCTAAATACTGACTCTTACCTTAAGAACCATGCACTTGTTCTTCTCCGATACTGTGAAACCCATCTCTTCTACTGTAAGAACTTTGCTTTCCATGTTTTGGGAAGAGGTATTGTAGACCAAAACGGGGAAAAAAAATTCCTTGCTTTCATGTAAGGAAACTATCACCAAAGTTTGTGGGTGGTTTTTTGTACACCCTATACATGGTGATTCACAGAGATATGAATATATTTTAACCCAGATAGGGCTGACATCCTTCCAGAAGGATGAGAACAGCAGCTTACTTTTTTACTCTTGTCTGTAAGAATTCGTGTACAGTGTCATATTTTATTTCTTTGAATCACATACTCACATTTCAGATCAATTTTAGCTTGTATTGTCTATTGTAAAGTGCTTTATATGTGTATATTCCATCTGATGTGTTTTAATAAAACGATTCAACAAATTAAAATTATATAACATTCATTTTGACGTCATTCCAGAAAGAACGGCAGTATTGCCAAACTAATGGTGTGATTGTGAAAAAAAATCACTTATAATGATCTTGTGCAGTCATATGAATGTAATTAACAGCTTCTGAGAAAAAAAAAATTAAACCAAAAATAATTCTGCACTATCTGGGTTAATATGTTATTCTCCAAGTACAACTAAAGAAAAAAGTCAATATAAACATGTCTGCAGGTAATAAAAGATTTTGCCTGAAATTTAGCAACCTTGTTAATATGAAGCAATTGGAAGAGAGTACACTGTAATGCACAATTTGCTTTACTTTGTTGTTATTGGTCTGGTGAATCTAATAAAACATGTCCTGTTTGTGTATCTGCAGTACTTTTCCAAGAATTCAAGACAAGCGAAGAAATAATTTGGGAAAATTTTTAATTTGTTAACTAATTGGCCCAATTTTTTCTTTTAAATTCCAGACAATTGCAAAAAGTTTTCAACAAAATTTGTACAGTGTTTAATTTTGGAAAATGATGGTAATAAAGTTAACCAAAACTGTATGAATGTGCCAGATAATCTGCTTTTATTAATACCTACCATAGTACATGATCAAAATGAATTCATCAGATAAATAACAACAAAATAAAAGAAATCATACATTACTCTAACCTTGTACAATTTTTGTGATCGCTTCATGTTAGTGAGATTGCTCAATTTCAAGCAAATATATTTTATTTAGATATATAAAAATGAATATTTGTCTGTGTGTCCTCTGTGTGTTCATAAAACATTTATTCGATTGCAATGAAACTTTGGTGAACAGTTCACCGTATGCCCACAAAGGCTTCTGACCCAAAAACAAAAGAGCACGACACATAGCCGAGGAGATATGACGTCATAAATAATGAGTCCATCGTGTGAGAATACCCAGATTTGTGTGTCAATTATTTCAAAATGGGAGTAGTTAGGGACCTGCAACAAAGTTTGCATGTAATTTTCGGACGCTTATGGAGCGTTCTGTAACCCCACATCACACACACGCACGCACGCACACACACACACACACACACACACACACACACACACACACACACACACACACACAATGATCAAACAAAAAGAAGTCTACCACTCACAACAGTTTCGCTGTAGATGCCGTAAAACTGTCACAGCAGACATAACCTTTTATCAAATAAAGTTAGCATTACAGATTTGCATGTTTATTTTTGTCTGCAAGTCTCCTTTAATTCTCTTGCATCAAAAATTAAGCAATCTGTTTTCTTAACCCGCAAGTACTCGCGCCTTTAAGTTATGCGATCGCATATATAGCATTTTCCTGACAGTCACTGAAAAGTTTGTAATGTACTTAATATGTCTAAATAAGAATTTCTAGTTGCATTTATAAGAAAACACAAATATTTAATTAATTGGTAAAATGCTGATTCTGTGAGCAAAATGCTCATGCACGAGTCCTCGCAGGTTAATCTCTCTGTATGAAAAGTGAAAGGACACTTACTCACTCACTGACTAAACATGAAACTCGAAAACTACTTCACCTCTGAAGCTGAAATTTGGCAGGAATGTAGTTTATAGATAGAAAGTATTTTCAAATAGGTGCATGGCGGAGCACACTTCTCCTACAGACTCTCAAAATCTACAATTTCATTTCGATCTTCACGAAATTTGACACACTTTACCTTCAAAACAAGAGGAAGTTTCATATGTGAGGGTGAGGGTATTTTACAACCTAAAAATTGATTCCTAAACACCATAACTTGAGAACAGCTCAACCGATTTCACGGAGGGGTGAGGATAATTTGGATAACTAATAGTGGAGATTAATAAGCTGTGTGTCTCCCATTTTTCTTTATGATAGCTAGAACTCTGTTCAGGTAGTTAAGTGGTTAAATGTTGGCAGAGGAATTGCAGCCCATTCTTCGTTTAGAGCTGCAGCCAGAGAGGATAGTGATTTTGGACACTTTGATCTAGAGTGACATTCTCTTTCCATAGCTGTTCAATTGGATACAAGTCAGGCCTCTATAAAGGTAAATCTGTTTTATGAACATCATTTCATGCAAACCATTGTCAAATGTTTTGCTGCTTTATGGCTCGGCGACTTGTGCTGATATAATCATTTGCTCTGAACTGTGCCTGTACTGTAGGTAGTATAAAATTACACAAAATTTATTCATATTTTCCTGCATTTAGTATTTCCATTAACAAGAGATAACCACAATCAGCCATGTGCAATGTCACCATACCATATTCTCTGTATTTCACTGTTGGCTCTGCACACAGTGTAATGAACCTTCCCAAGGTATTCATCAGACCACCAACTGTTCCATCAGATTACCACAAGATATAACATGATTCTTCGCCCAAACAGTAATTTCTAATCTTTGTCTCCAGTGGCATTTGTGTTTGTATCACTTTAGGAATCTAGTCATTGTTCTAGCCGGACTGCTGGTAGCATATTTGAACTTGAGTGATTCCTTCTTTGCTGTTTCATGCATTTTTTTTAAACTGCCTTCTGCAGTGCTTCTATCAGTAAATAAGGTCTGCCTGGTCTGAGTTTAGCTGTGGTTGTTCCCTCTTGTACCATCTCTGATAAATTTCAGACTTAAGTGACATCCAGTTGGCTTTCTGTGAAGTCACTGAGTTTTTTCTACACTGACCCATATTAGTGTTACTGCTTCTCTTCTGGGAACACAATATTTACCGTATCTTTTTTGTTCTGTGAGATCTGTTTCTGAAATATGTTGCTTAATTTTGCATTAGAGTTGTTTGGATACTTTTAACTACATTGTAAGGCTAAGTAACTGCTTACTGAATAGGGAAAGGAACTCAATAGTGAACTAGTGGGTGAACATAAAGAAAAGATTGAAAATTTCCTACCTTCTGGACAAATTTCTATTTTGATGCTACGAAACATCCATTCAACTTGTGCAGCTCTTGCCTCTAGACCTTCAACATGCCAGAAGAGGGGCTGCTTGTTTCAGAAAATAAGATATGCACAAATGTCTGGGCTTATTGGATTGAAAGTATTTTATAGTTTGAAATGGCTGCTAGTTGTCACAGTGAATGTCTGGTAGATAGTATGTGAATGAAGGGACATATGAAGCCATTAGTGAAGCAGTGAACATCAAATATTTACAGGTGGTGTTGATATTCTAGTTGAATATTGGTAAGTATTGTGACCATAAGTATTTAATGAAGAAACAAAAGAAATTGAGTTGTTTAGGATTTTGAGTTATTCTTAAGGATTCCTAAAGACTACCTATTACTTCATTTTTTTTGTGTGTCCATGGCCATACTGTGTATATAGTTTCATTGTTACTTTCAAAGGTGAATTAATTATGGGCAAGCATGAAGTTGGCCATAGTTATTCTGCAGACATCATTTCTGTTCCAAGATAATGATTCTTCAGTAGACTGGTAGCTTTGCAACTATGCATCTGCAATATATTTTAAAAGCATTTTATTGTATGTCATAATTTTTTTGCTACAGGGGGATTTGAGTGACCAAGGAGAGTTATTAATGCAGGGCTCATTTTCTGTATGGACTGAAAGCAAGAAAGACAGATTACGAGAGTTACGTCTCAAACCCATGCAAAGACACATCTTCTTGTATCAAAAAGCCATGCTTTTCTGTAAAAAGATTACCAAGGAAGGCCAAAATAAAGCTGAATATCATTTTAAACGATATTTGAAGGTAAAGTATATTTTTGCACTTTTTTTACCATGCATACAATATAATTATATTATGAAAAATAATCCCTTCTTGTTAATGTAATAAATTTGCATATAGATAGAAAGGAGAAAATGCATATAAATGTGATGGAAATATGTAAGCTTAAGGGGAAAGTTTGTAGCTATCCTGTTACACCTTGGTTAAAGTAAAAGCAATTTCATTTCGATGTAACAATGGGAATGTCATTTCAGTTCATTGCTATATATATTTGATTAGTGTTTATGGCCAGCTCAGGTCTCATAGTAAATTCATGCTAAGAACAGGACAGTACATATTACACTACTTTGTAGAATATTCTATACAATTTTAGTATTGTAACTAGAATCAAAACACATTAGGTCGCAAACATTTATAAGTAATAACAAATTGAAACATGCATTTCAACATTGACATTTTGGACTAATGGACTATTATGCCAATGTAGTAAGCAATGTAGTAAGTTCACCGTATTTTTATTGTCTTGAACACTGTTGAGATTCACCACACATTATTACAACTTGAAATTGTATTTAGTCATTTTGTTCAGAGTTGAAGACGAAACTTTGACCATTATACTGACATAGTTTTCACACATTTTCCAACTGATACTGGCCGCAAGCTACTGAATTTTGGGTTGACTGGTAGTATTTAGGGACTGATGTAACAATGTTTTGTGATTTGAAAAAACTGTATAATATTTTATGAATTCTTATAATTTCTCATTTAGCATTAACTGTAAGATGATGATATAGTTTTGTTTGTGAAAAATGTTGCAGATAAATAAATCAGTAAGATATCTGGACCTGAGCTGCAGGCAGACACTTAAAGTAAACAGTCACATCCACACAACTTAAACTTTCGGCCATGGCCTTAATCAGAAATAGAAACGTACACATACACACAGCCAACCAGACATAACCCATCTCTGCTTGCTCCAGCAGAACCTGTCATGACATGTTCATAATTATCCAAAGAATGCAGTGAATAATAAAGCTAAGATACAGCAAGCTTATTTATGAATTTGCATTCTTTATGTGTTTATGGTACTGCATATGTTTATATGATGAATATATTCAAGTTAAAAAAACTGAGATAAACTTGGGAGGTAGAAAATATAGCGATAAGGCTGGTTGCTCAACTTGCTTCAGTCCATGTGGCTCCTTCTGGTGAGTGGTTTGAAGGTAAGGGAAGAGAGATGAAAGAAAAGGAAATGGGAAAAGTTACTGAAATTTTACCTAGTGTCCCAGTCTACAGGAAAGAAGGAAAGAGTTTTTTTGTTGATAATCAACCTGGCCATTTTATTACTTTTTATGACCACTTTGGTTGAGATTGCTCTAAATATACATATTATTTAGCAAGAGGATGAGAGAATATTTGGAGATGTTTGTGGTGTTAGTATTACAATAAATCTAACTATTAAAATCTACTTTGTTGTTTGAGGCAACAACAACAATCATTGTAAGAAGTATGCAGTTGAAAGTAGAGTACTGTTTACAAAACTGAGGCAACATGTCCAGTCTAACAAGTGTATTATTGAATCCAAAGATAGAACCATGCTTATATTCCAGTTTATTTGCTCCGATATTGTATATTACATAGGATTCAGACTGGGTGTAAAATAAAAACGTTTCTTATTAGCACTTTTATAAATTATCTGTTTAGATGCAAGAGGTTTTAGATTCCTGTTAGCTGCAGGGAAAATAGTAATATTCATTGTAACAGGTCTTGATGCATAGATAATTGTTATTTTGTGATAAATATCATCACATATGAGAGAGAGACAGCAGCTATTCAATATATAGGAATCAACAGCATCTTTCAAAGTTGTGTCTTATTCCTAATTTTATTGTGTTAAATTTTCTTTGAGGACAGATAGTCTACAGTAGTTTCATGACAGTTAATTATTCATGCTGTTTCTAATATCTGCTTCAATTTTTAAAATGTATATATCTTAACTCATTTTACACACTTAAAGATTCTTCTTCATGTAGAGCATAATACAGCAAAGTGAATAAATGAAAAATGCTTTCCAGTAGTTTTATTTTACACAAGAATTATGTCTTTTGTCTGACTTTCAGATGTCTCAGATAGGATTAACAGAGTCAGTGAAAGGTGATGGCCGTAAATTTGAAGTTTGGCTGCAGGGACGACAGGAAGTCCACACAATTCAAGCTTTAACCTTAGAACAAAAGGAAGTATGGGTGAGCAAGATAAAAAGTGTTCTGCTTGATCAGTTAGCAGAACTGAAAGGCGAAAAGATCAGGCAATATTCCATGGCAGGTGGAAGCAAAATAATTCACAGGTATAAAGCTATAAAGCAATATTACAAAATTTCATAACTATTAATTACAATGAAAAAAGCTTGAAATATATTCTGTTGTTATTTGACAATCATGAACCAAATTGGAAAGCAAAACAGAGAATATCTGCAAGAAAAATGTTTTAATTTAAAAAAAAAGCATTTGAAGATCCATTGACATCTCTTTAAGGATCAGAAGTACACACTAAATACAATGTTGTTAAAAACTGTGATATTAGATGCTGAATTTCCTATTATAAAATTGCTGGTAGGACAAAACTTTATTATTCTGTAATGATTTGAGATGATGTCCTCTAACAATAACATTGTACAATTCTTGTGTTTATTGGCTTGTATCTATTCCTTTGGAATCCATTTTGAAGAGGTATGAATGATACCAGTGGCGTAACTATGGGGGGGGGGGATGAGGGGGATAGAACCCCCCCCCAAAAAAAAACAACAAAGAGAGAGAGAGAGAGAGAGAGAGAGAGAGAGAGAGAGAGAGAGAGAGAGAGAGAGAGAGAAGAAATCATTTAACAGCAATCTCGTAACGGTAAAGATTGGAAACTTGGGGTGTTTTACCATAAGCTTTCATTGGATGGGAGTGAATTAGTTTCTTGAACGGGAGTGGTAGATACTAGTTTGTCTGGAAACTGACTAAAATTTTGGTTGTCAAGCAGATCTATTCCCCCCCAAAGCCAAGTCCTAGTTACGCCACTGAATGATACAGTGTATACTAAAAGGAAATATTAGAGTGGCAATTCTTGACATTGTTCACTAATGTTTCTTCAAATAGTTTAAAAGTTTATTTTCATTTTCCTATGTTAAGCATACTACAAACAAGTTTTCACAGCAGACAGGTTTTGCTTTTGCTGGCAAAGAAGTCTTACAATATGTACTGTTTAATCACTGAAGATAGTTTTCCAACATATATACGGTGACAACATGCAAGTGTTTGCAGCTAGTTTTAAATGGATAGCAAAAGCTACTGCAGAAGATAGCTATACATTTGTACCTATTAGCAATTCAATTAATTTGAATAAAAACAGCTAAATTAGAAGGCAGCAAGACTTGATAACAATGTTTAGTTTTGAATAATGTAAACAGGGAGTAAGGCTTTTCTTTCTGTATATGGGCTCCAATTTTATGTTTATGAGAGCTAATGCGTCACAAACTATCCACACCATTTGTAGGTATCAGTTTAAATGAACTGAATGTTAAATAAGTATCACTGTCATTCAGTTTCAGAAACCAGAATTATCTGTTAGCATATTAGCATTATAATTTGTTTCCTATGTTTTAAGAGCTTCTCTGACTTCATATGATGTCTTCTAACTACTGACCTTTAATTACAGGCCATTACACCAGACGACATCATGGGATAGTCATTCATGTCTTCCAAAAAATGGTGGTCTAACATATGAAGACTCTCAAAACAAACGTCCTCATGTGGTGACTGAAAATCCTGAAGAAGAAGCTGCATGGAGCTCAGAGTACAGCAACAGTGATGATGAGGATACTTTTGTAGAGCACACAGAGGTGACTAATTACTATTTGAGTTACATTAACAATTTAAAAAAAATCAGTATGCTCAATGAAGAGCTCTAAGTACCTGATTGAATTTCAAAACAGGAAAGGTTTTCAGCAGTTTTGTAAGGCAGTCTGATGTATTCTATGTTCTTTTGTGTGTGCAGATAAGCTACTACTTCATTTGGGAGATTAATATTACATTGTTAAGAGAAGCACCTCAGAATTCTATTGAAGTAATTGTAATAAAGAAATCTGTCAGTATGGCGAGTACAGGTGTTTCACATTTGTTTTCAATGGTTGTGTGGATAGGCTAAGAATTGACTCCAATTAGAATTTTGAACACTTGTCCTTTACAATAGTAAGCTGTCAGTCTATCCATGCAGACACTAAAGTAGGTGTCAAACACTTATCAGTGAAGTAATTCTTCCAATGTGGAGTCCTTATACTTCAACCTTTCCACAAGCTTGAATAACAATTTTCCAAAGAAATTATTCAATGAGTTAAATTGCATTGTATCTAAACACATATAGTATCCTAATTATTATATTGCTTCCATTTGATGATGAATCTGAAGTTCCACAAACCACTAAGTTGGGAATGCTGGCACTTCTGAAATTGGGCATGCACAATGCTCTGTTCTTGGACTCAAACTTACCAGACCAGGCAATCTTTTTGCCTCTCACTTTATATTTTCAGAAATTTTGTCCCTGCATTAAGGACAATGTTTGATACCAGAGACTCATCTTACTCATGAAAGGCCTTCATTCCTGCATCAGCTTATTTCTATGTCCTCCTTGTTGCATCTGTTGTTAGTTATTTTACTTCCTATGAAGTGGAAATTGTTAATTTCTGTCATGACCAATTTTGATGTTATTTTTCTCACCACTTTCATTTCTGCTACTTATAATTATTTTTGACTATATTACTTTTGAGGCTATTTGTGATCTCATTGAAAAATTAATTCCATTCAACAGATCCCGCAGTTCTTCTTCACTTTCTCTGAGGACAGCAACACCATCCACGTATCTTATCAATGATATCCTTTATCCCTGATTTTCGTACCCGTTCTTGAACTTTAATTTTACTGCCTTCATTGCTTCTACATTGACCATATCCCTGTCTTACACCCTTTTAATCTGAGCACTTCATTCTTGATCTTGCAGTCTTATTATTCCTTTGTTGTTCTTCTACGACATTATACACCATTTTACATTGTCAAATGCCTTTCTGGTGTCAACAAATCCTATGAAGGTGTCTTGACTGTAGCTTGCATCCATGATCTTTTAAGATGATTAGATCCTACCCTTACTTGCCCTTTTTATCTTCAAAATTGTGTGAACAATATTTTTCTGGAAGTGTGGCATTACATCACCATTCTCATTCTACAATGAACTTGAATAGTCAGCTGGTTGCCAGTTTCCCCAGTAATTATAGAAATTCTTAGGAACATACCATCAGAATTTTGGAAAAATACCATTTACATGGTATCAAAGATAGCAAGATCAGATAACTGGAAGATGTACACTTGTAACAGATTTAGATTAAGTGTGCTTGATACTTGCTGTTGATATAAAACAGGTCTTGTATTTTTGTGAAATGGAAAAATATACAGAATAAGGAAATCAGTGAAGATGTAAATGTAGAATGGATACAGACATAAGGATTCCTGTCTATTGAAATACATGGCCAAAATATAATTTTTTTTTTCAAAAATATCTCTTTACAAATTAATAATTTACTATATTGATGAAACACAGGTTTTGTATTTAGTGTAACTGTAGTGGACCCTTCCTTAATACCTTTCTAACTAGTTTTATTTTACAGGGTGGTAGGTATGTGGCTCTGGCTGATTACTGTGCAATGGGGCATAGTGAAGTCTCCATGCATGAAGGTGATACTGTTGAATTATTGAAGGTTGGCTGTGGAGGATGGTGGTACATCAGAGTATCAGGTCTGTTGATGTTTGAGCAAATTCTATTTTTGTATTGGTATTATTAATTTCACAGTATCCTTTCTTCTCCTTTCAATTTTTTTCCTGCCAATTCAGATTTGACACTCAACTTTTAACTAATTAAAATATGACTGTCAACTTTTCCAGATGTCCCCACAACCTATGTAAAAAATATTTTCATTCGTTGAAAACAATATATGTTACATGTGATCCTAATCTTTATCATGTGGCAAATTTTAAAGGAATCACTTTATTGTTACTGATTTAGATCCATAACAGTAACAGCACTCCTCCTGTTGTGAACAAATTTGTTCAAATGTTCAAATATTTGTAGAGCTATGGGACTTAACTTACAGGGTCATGAGTCCTAAACTTACAAATTACCTATGAACTAAGTAATACTAAGGATGGTACAAAAATCCTTGCCTGAGGGAGGGATTCGAACCCCCGACTGTAGTGGCCGTGCAGAATTTGACTGGCGCGCCACAGACCACTCGGCCACCGCGGCCGGCGAACAAATTTGTCATACAAAGGTTGTTGTTGTTGTTTTTGTTGTTTTCATTTTGAAGACTGGTTTGATGCAGCTCTCCATGCTATCCTATCCTGTGCAAGCCTCTTCATCTGAGAATAAGTACAGCAACTTACATCCATTTGAATCTGCTTACTGTATTCATCCCTCGGTCTCCCTCTATGTTTTTTACCCCCCACACTTCCTTCTAATGCTAAGTTGATGATTCCTTAATGTCTCAGAATGTATTCCACCAACCTATCCTTCTCTTAGTCAGGATATGCCAGAAATTCCTTTTCTCCTCAATTCTGTTGGGCACCTCCTCATTAGTTATGTGATCTGCCCATCTAATCTTCATCATTTGTCTGTAGCACCACATTTCTAAAGCTTCTATCATCTTTTTGTCTGAACTCCTTATTGTCCATGTTTCACTCCCATGCAATGCTACACTCCAGACAAATGCTTTCAGAAAGGACTTCCTAACATTTAAAGTAATATTGGATGTTAACAAATTTCACTTTTCTTCCCATAGCCATTCTGCATTTTATATCTTCTTTACTTTGGCCCTCAGAAGTTATCTTGCTACCCAGATATCAAAATTCATCTACTACTTTTATTGTCTCATTACCTAATCTAATTTCTTCAGCATTTCCTGAATTTCTGACACTATGTAATTGCTCTTCCAGCTCCTTTGCTGTCTCTGACAGAATTACTATGTCATCAGCAAACTGCAAGCTTTTTATTCCCTCTCCCTGGACTTTAATTCCCCCTCCAAATTTCTCCTTGAAATTCCTTCACAGCTTGCTCAATGTACATGCTGTCAGAAGCAAGAGAAGCCGAGCGATTACGTCAGGCGTCAGCCGCGAGAGTGTGCTGCGGGAAACTGTGACAAACACTAGTGCTCACCATGTGCGAGCTATTGATATAAACAGTGCCACGTGTGCGCGCGACCCTCAGTGTGTTGTTTACTAGGACGAGCCCACCTCCCAGGTGTTCGCACAGCCAGTTCACGCCCTGTTTTATGGTGTACTTGTGTATATGTTAATGAATAAAACATTGGCGATGAATGCGGTATTGTTCTCCATGCGTTTTTTATTCTAAAGTGGTTGTTTGTCTTCACACAATGACTACTGGTACTTCCGATGATATTCTATGACACCTCGTTGAACAACAAGAGGTTTCTGCATCGGTGATTCAAGCTCAAATCCAGGTATTGCAATCTCTTGCTTCAGCCTTGTGTCGCGGGTCACACCTTCCGTCCACCCCGAATGTTGTTTCGTCCCCTGCACTCCCTCTGATGTATCTGCCACCTTTTTCGACATACAACAAATCCGTAGAAGAGTGGGACGCCTATGGGAAATGCTTAAGACAACATTTTCACACCTTTGGATGGTCTGATGTTACCTTGTTTGTGCATTATTCCTGTCGTGGCTGTCGCCTTATATGTATCAGCTCCTTTGCCCTTGCAGGATCCTTCACCGCTGTCTTTTGATCAGATGTGTGCTCTTTTTGCACAATATTACCACAAATGAACTCATGTGATAGCTGCCCTTGTTGAGTTTTATCACTGCAGGAAGCAGCCCAGCAGTCCATCTGGCATGGACCGCGGAACTCCATGGTTTAAGCCGTCGTCGTCATTTTGAAACTGATGTGCATAAGGAATCGTATGCTGATCAAATGGTCTGCGAAGCTATTATTTGTCTTGCCCCTGATTGCGACGTTTGCAAGCAAGTTCTACTGTGTGAGAATCCTTCTCTTTCTGAGGTCCTTAACATCACATGGTCTTTCGAGGTCTCATGGGTGGTGGGCAACCAAATTGAGGCTTGGTGTGAGGTGGTGGAAATTCAACCCACTTCTTCTCCCATGTTACAAACCGGGACGCAAAGGGGTGGTGATGTTGCAGCGGTTCGCGCACAGCCGAGACGCCCGGGCAATCGGGCCAGTTCGTGGCAACAGAAACTGGGGCCAGGCGGCGTGCATTCACACACCCAGTCAACACTTCCTTCTTGTTCCTCAAAACCCAAGATTCTGACACTGACATGAACGTCATTTGCATCTCAGCGATTTCTGTAGCGCCCAGTAAGCTCTTTATTGACGTCACGGTTTTTCACAAAAGTTTGCGAATGCAAGTGGACAAAGGTGTGGATGTCACTTTATTAAACTCACGGACATATCTGGATCTGGGTTCTCCCTCTCTCTTACTGGTGCCATGGAAATAAACAGAAATAAATAAATAAACAAAATATTACAATTCTGGGACAGTTCTTGGCCCCAGTTACATACAAATCTGTCACTCATAGGCTCACTTTTCTTGTTGTAAACAATGCCCATACGGACAACTTGTCTGGTCTTGATGCTTTTTGGGTTTTTGGTTTCACTATTTCTGATGAAGTTAACATTATCTCTGATCAAGTGTCTTACCGACAACTCAACGCGTGCTAATAATTTCCAAGGCCACATCACTATGAAGCCCTCCACCAGGCCCCATTTTTTCTGTGCTCGGCCGGTTCCAATTCCACTTGATGACCAAGTCAAAGTGGAGTTGGACCGCCTGGAGGAAGCTGGGGTGCTACAACGGATTCCATCAAGTGAATGGGCAATTCCCATGGTCATTGTAAATATATATATATAATATTATAGAAGGAGACTTTCCAGGTGGGAAAATAGGTATAAAATAAAGATTTTTGACTTACCTAAAGTACAGGCTCGTCGACAGAAACACCAAACACACACAAAGACACAAACATTCGAGCTTTCGCCACCAGTGGTGGCTTCTTCGGGAAAAAAGAGGAAGGAAGGAGAGGAGAAAGGGAAGGATACGGCTTTTAAGGAAGTGGAAAAGGAGCCATTCCAATCCCAGGAGTGGAAGGACTTACCTTAGGGGACAAAAAGGAAGGTAAACAAATACACACACACTCACACATATCCATATCCAAACACACCTAGGCAGACATTCTGCCTAGGTGTGTTTGTATATGGATGTGTGTGTGTGTGTGTGTATTTGTTCACCTTCCTTTTTGTCCCATAAGGTAAGTCCTTCCACTCCTGGGATTGGAATGGCTCCTTTTCCACTTCCTTAAAACCCGTATCCTTCCCTTTCTCCTCTCCTTCCTTCCTCTTTTTTCCCGAAGAAGCCACCACTGGTGGCGAAAGCTCGAATGTTTGTGTCTTTGTGTGTGTTTGGTGTTTCTGTCGACGAGCCTGTACTTTAGGTAAGTCAAAAATCTTTATTTTATACCTAAATATATATATCTGGCAAGTTGCGCCTTTTGTGGTGATTTTAAACAGTCTGTGAACACTCAAGGCCATTTCACTCCGCGGTCACACTATGTCATGTGACAGACGTGCAATTCACACCGTCACCGGCTATTAGGACATTGTTTCTGCTGTAGTCAGTTCAGTTGAAACAGGTAATATGGTAGATGGTTCATGGTGTGACAGTGTGTTTTCTGAAGGTCTACCTTGCTTGGGTGATGGCGAATGTAGTTAGAGTAGTGATGAGGAAGACATGCTGTTGTACCATCCTACACAATTACCTTGGCTCAAAGGGATCATTTTCTCCAGTATGGACGCCTGAGGAAATCGTAGAAGCTTATAACCAAGCATGGAAACCTATTCCTCGTTATGGTGCTCAAGCATCTAAAGAAGTTACTGAGATAAGAAATCACTTTGTTAAATACTTCATGTTCGAAGATAGAAGTGTGCAGTGGTAGTGGAATCGCATTTAGTGATAACAAAAACAAGATTTGTTCTAACAATTTGTGTGTATTCTACTGTTGTATAACATTAATACTTAAACAACCTTTAATGATGTTAACAGTTTGTGACACGTAAGAATGTTTATTCTACTGTCTGTATAATGACGTTTTGTATGAACATTACTTGATATGAGTCACCTTTGCATAATAAAAATGCCAATTTGCATTAAACAAGCCTCTTTCTTTGAAAGTCATGGTTTTCTTTTTTTTTGAGAGATTTGGTATTAAGCAGAATTTCAATTTTACATAAAAGAGTAGAAATAATACGAATTTATGCTGATATTAAAGTAAGCCTAATAAATATTAACATGATACATTTATGGTGTTGATATTATTAGTAATCTATAGGATACTGTGAAGGGTTGTTACGAAAGTTTAGCTTAAACTAGTACTATGAAGAACTACTTACTATTTTTCCCAGTTGTTCTGCTACTTCGCCCCATGCTATGTCCTTTAAATTACTGTCTCTGTACTCTTCCAAATTCGTATCCCACAGCAGTGGACGGGTTCTGGCAGCTTCAATCAACTCCTTCATAACAACAAAACAGCTTCTTGTTATAACGAGTTAAAACACGAAACTGAGCGACAGTGTGTGAAGTGGTCATGTGCGCGACAGTGTAGTGGGCCACTGCGCATGCGCAAGTCAGCATAGTGGGCCACTGCGCATGCGCGAGGTCACAGATGTCGACAGACGTTTTGAAAGGATCGCTCGCGGAGCGATCCTGCAGATTCATCTGTCGATATCTGTGTCGTCTGTGAGGCTCTGCGAGGTTGGTGTGAATTGCCCCATTTGAAACTATGGAAACAGATCTGTAGAAAAGTCTGTCACGTGACGTCATGTGACATAGTGTGACCGCGGTGTGGAACGGCCTTCAATCTATCACCGACACTTATCCATTACCTCACTCTGATGAGCTTCTTGCAAAGTTGGCGAGTGGACAGTATTTCTCCAAGATAGACCTCTCAGAAGCATATTTGCAAGTCCCTCTCGATGCTGACTCTTAACATCTCTTGGTCCTTAACATACCGTCTGGGTTGTACCAATATTTGAGATTGCCATTTGGAATGGCCAGCGCTCCAGCAATTTTACAGTACTTCCTCGAACAACTCACACTGTCTGTGCCTGGGTGTGTTAATTATCTCAATGATATAGTAGTGTCCGGCCTTTCAGCTGACGAACATTTATGCAACTTACGTGCATTTTTCACAGTATTGCAGGTGGCAGGCTTGACATGAAATCTGAGAAATGCCATTTCTTTCGTCCTTCTATCACGTTTCTGGGGCTTGAAGTTTCTAGTGAGGGCAATAAGCCCCTCCATCAGAATGTGTCCCTGTGGTGTCTCTCCCTTGGCCGATGTCAGTCAAGGACCTTCAAGTGTTTTTAGGAAAGGTTGCTTATTATCATAAGTTTTTGCTGGGTTCATCTATTGCAAAATCTCTGCTTGACCTGTTGTGCAAAGGGACTTTGTTCCATTGGTCATTGGCTTGTGAAAAAGCATTTTGCATGTGAAAGGAGTTGCTACAATTGGCGCCCTGCCTCGTAACCTATCAATCGAGCCTCCCTCTCATCGTAGCGACAGACGCCTCCCAACACAGGATTGGGGCAGTGTTCACTCGTAAATATCCAGACGGATCTGAGCACCCGATTGCTTTTGCCTCAAAGACACTCACTCTGGTGCAAACCAGATATTTCCAAATTGAGGAGGAGGCTCCTACTATCTTCTATGCTCTGAAAAAGTCCCATGTCTTCCTGTAAGGCACAAAATTTCATCTCATAACTTATCACAAACCACTGGTTTCTCTCTTCCATCCTTTGGCATCATTACCTGACAAACCCGCTCACAGTCTTCAGCATTGGGCACTGTTAATATCTCACTATAACTATGCGATACACTTCCGCCCTACAACCAAACATGCAAATGCGGATGCTCTCTCCCACCTTCCGGCTGGTCCAGACCCAGAGTTTGATCAGGAAGAGTTGCCGTTTTCATGTTGACATTGCCGCTCAACAGACAGTGGACGGTTTTCCAATCACAGGTGCAAAGGTGGCTAACGCTACTGCTGCAGATCCAATTCTCTGTAAGGTGTTCTATTTCGTACAACATGGCTGGCCTGAGACCCTACCGAAACGGGCATCTGACCCTCTCAGGAACTATTATGCATTTCGACACCGTTTTTCTGTTGTGGTTGGCGTACTTCTTATTGATACTGAGGAGTCCTCTCCTCGGGTCGTCATCCCTTTGGCCCTCCGCACAGAGGTCCTTAAGCTGCTCCACGTCGATCATTGGGGGGGTATCTCGTACTAAGGCTTTGGTCTGCCATCATAAGTTTTGGCCGGGTCTGGCCGGCTATGTGTCACATATGGTTACCTCTTGCTCGCTCTGTGTACAACATCAAGCCTCTCCACGAGCGACATTGGCCCTGTGGCCTCAACCATCACAGGCCTGGGATCGCCTACACATAGACATTTCTGGCCCCTTCCTTAACGCCTATTGGTTATTGATGCATTCTATAGGTTCCCCTACGTTGTCCGTTACCTATCAACCTCTGCCACAGCCACTGTTGCAGTTCTGTTACACATATTCTCGATCGAGGCCTCCCCTCCATGGTGGTGTTGGACAATGGCCCTCAGTTCGTGTCACACGAGTTTGCCTCATTCTGCAATGCCCGGGGTATCCGCAATGTCCTTGCCCCCCCCCCCCCCCACCCTTCTCTTTCCATCCACAGTTGAATGGGGAGAGTGAAAGATTTGTTTGCACCTTCAAAACACATTAAAAAAGTATGTCTCTCAGTACCCTTTAGATATTGCTCTCTACCAATTTGTTTCATCCTATCGATCCACGCCATTCTGTGACAAGAGTCCGGGTCCAGGATTGGCTGTCTGGGCATGAGGATTCGGACGTTGGCCAAAATGGATCCTTGCCATTGTCGTCAGATGCTGGGGCCGCTGTCTCTGTGACATAAGCACAGAGGATGGCACCTGTGCATGTCGTCATGACCAGCAAACGCTCCACCAACAATGTGCTCCGCTACCAAGTTCACACGTTGAATAGGGGTTCCTGCCGCTACCTGCAAGATGTCCGCATCTGCCTGGGGCTGAACCACGTTCCTCCTGTGGGGGACCTACTGTCGCAGGTACAGTCACCACCCATACATGACCCATCTCCTCCTGCCACACCACTACCTTCGGGGCCCCTGTCACCAAGCCCTGGGCCCGAGGTGGAGATGGAGTCAGAGCCACAATCACCGGTGCTGCCATGTGGGTTGGCGGGGGAAGGACGTTGACACTGCCCGCGCCCGAAGTACTTCAGGCCCTACACAATGATGCCAGCCTGTCACCTCCGTCAGAGGCCAGCAGGTGACGACGCCATGGACAACTTTCGAATCCAATCTTCCCCAAGGGGAAGGAATGCTGTAAGATGCAGACACAGACAAAGCCGAGCGATTACATCAGGCGTCGGCTGCGGGAAACTATGGCAAACGCCAGCAATCGCCACGCATGAGCTATTCATATAAACAGTGCCCCTCAGTGTGTTGCTTACTAGGTACGAGCTTACCTCACAGGTTTTCGCACAGCCAGTGCACCCCCTGTGTTATGGTGTACTTGTGTATATGTTAGTGAATAAAACAGTACAGATTGAACAACATTTGGGAAAGGCTACAACACTGTCTTTACTCCCTTTCCAACCACGGTGACCCTTTAATTGAATTGAATTCAAATTTTATTTGATCTTGTAGGATTACATAGTGTACAGTAAATGTACATGTAATATATCACACGTCAGTAACAAAATATTTCCATCATCACTTACCCCTAATGTACAAAGAGCAACAAATAAAACTTGAAATTTCCTTGCCATCAGATAGTCTGAGTATTTTCTACAATGGTCATATTATGTATATTGTTAGACGTGTAAATAACAAAAAAAGAAAAAGGACCATTTTCACTTATTCCCTACAGCTTCATAACAATATGTACAAAATTAATTCAATATGTACTCCTCAACACTGTAGAATTCTTTTTCCACCAGATAGTCTTTCAGTTTCTTTGAAAAGTTTTTGTCATGTATATTATCAAGCAGTTTTTTTTTTTTTTATATAAGTTTCTTAACAGCTTGATGCCAGAGTACCAAGGTCCTTTTCCAATGATTGTCAGTCTATGGGGTATGCTTCTTATTTTATTCTTCCCCTATCTTAAGATGATCCTGACTGCTTTCTTTTGTAAATTGAACATTTTCTTCCTTTCTCAGAGGTTTGAGTTCCCCCACACTGTTACTCCATATTGCAGGTATGGTTCAAAGAGTCCATGATACACTGTGCACAATAGCTGTTTGTCTGCACATTGTGACAACTGCCTTATTATGAATATAACAGAGCTGAGTTTTCTGCAGACAGCATTAATATTTTCTTTCCATTTAAGTTCATTATCCACAGTAATACCTAAAAAAATCTTGTGGATTCTACTTCTTCCAGATTTGTTTCATTGACCTCTAGATTCATTTGCACTCACTCCTCTTTGTTCCTGAACACTGTTAACATAGTCTTTTTTAGGTTTAAAATTAGTTCATTTTCAGTGAGCCATTGAAATATAGTATTTGCCAAAATAAATGCACTTCTCTCGCGTTGTTCCATATTTTGCCCATGGTTCAATACTGTCATGTCATCGGCACACAATTTTTTCTTTCTTTTTTCTTTTTAAACCTACATCATTTATGTACAGATGAAACAGCAAGGGCCCAATTACGAAACCCTCCTGGTACTTCATATTTAATGCATTTGGTTTCTGATTTATGCGAGTTACCTATTGATACATATTGTTTCCTATTGCATAGGTAAGATTGAATCCATCCTCTTGCCCACAAATGCCGTAATCTTCCAGTTTTGTGTCAGTATTTCAAGGTCAGTGGGTGTCAAATACTTTGGAGAGATCCAAAAACATTGCAGAGACAAATTTCTTTTCATCTAAAGACTGTAAAACGTATCCAGTCCGACTATCAATGACAGATTCTGTAGATTTCCTGTTCTGAAACCATGCTGTGATGCTACAAGAATATTATGTTTGTGCAAATAGTTATCTAATTAATGATGAAAATTCTCCTCAGAGATGATAAATATTGTTGAAACGAGATAGAATGGCTGGCCAGTACTTACCATTGTGCTGTACCGCCGATAGTAACACAAATGAAGAAACAGAAAAAAGGGGACAAAAAGGACAAGCTTTCGGAACAGAGTTCCTTCGTCAGGTGACGAAGGTACTCTGTTCCGAAAGCTTGTCCTTTTTGTCCGCTTTTTTCTGTTTCTTCATTTGTGTTACTATCGGCGGTACAGCACAATGGTAAGTACTAGCCAGCCATTCTATCTCATTTCAACAATATTTATCAAATAGTTATCTAATCTATTATAAATCAGTGTTCCCAATATTTTTGAGAAACCTGATATCCGTGAAACTGGTCTGTAGTTGTTGGGATAATCTGTGTGTGCTTTCTTATACACTGGCATAACCCTGCTTGTCTTCAGTATCTCTGGGAAAAAATCCATCTCTGAAAGAGCTGTTTATATCCACTAATGGTGTGAATATTTGCTCACATACTGACTGTATCACATGATTCGATGTTTCATCACCACCAGCTGATTTCTTGGTATTTAATTTCTGTATAGTTTTTCGTATTTCAACTTTTGTAATGGGCCTCAAGAACGTGGCACTGTATGAATATTTTGTAACCTTTGTACCCTTCTTCTTTGGACTGTTTCTTTCCAGTTTTAAGTTCTCAACCAAATTTATATAATTGTCGTTGAGAACATTCACTATCTTTCTACCATCTGTAGCAGTTGTGTTGTCAATTTTCATTGACCTGATCTCTGTTTCTTTGTTTCGTTCAGCTTTTTCCTTTTTTTCCAGCATTTATTACACTCCAAGCTAGCTTTGTCTTTTTTAGTTTAATATGATGGTGTTGAGTTTGCTTTTGCCTTCCTTACTGTCTTTCTGTAAGTTTTACAGCCTTCAGCATTTCCCATCCGTCTCAGTTCCTGCAGGCATTACCCCTCCTAGTTCCCCCTCCTTCCCATCCCAATTCCTCCTTCCCACCCTCTCCAACCCCGTCTCTCGGTGGTACTCTGGATGACGGCTTGGCTATCCCATGGTACCGATTGTCCTGCACTTTGGTTTTGTCTGCTGTGTACACCGGTTTTTGGCCCAGTTTGGTCCCCCTCGGGGTTTGACCTTCCATACCAAAATTGTCCGATAATGTGTGAGCCAATTGGGGAAGAACTCCCGACCTAGCCCCTACAGCGCGGGTCCTATCCTTTCCTTTCCACTTCCTTTCCTCGCTGTAGCCCCCATCCCCCGCTAGGTCCCCAGCACGTGTAGCCAGTCCGTGTGGGGGGGCTGTTATGTACCCTTTGGCTGAGCCCCCTGACACCACAGGGATCACACTACTGGTGTCTGAGCTGCGACCTCTCCATGCAAGCCAAGGAGTTGATGCCTGTCCTCGGGGGTATCAGAACTCCCGGCAATGGCCATCGTGCCAGGTGGCCTTTGCTGAGGCTGGGTGGCGCCCATGGAGAGAGCCCCGGTTTCGGAGTGGGTGACACCAGGGCGGACGTCTAGCACTATGAAAAGAGTTAGACTCCAAAATGGTCGTGCATCGGCCGTCTCTCAAGACAGGAAGAGATCGTTTAATGCTGTTACTGCGGATAAGATGATGTTTCCCTCCCTTGCTACCCCTTGGGAGGAAGGCCAGGCTCGCCGGTTAGGAGCAAAACCCTTTCCTCGCTATCTCGTTTGCTCAAGGACTGATGGAGGGACTTTCACTTCCACCAAACCTCTGTTCTTTGTCGAGACCATAGAGGACAAGTTTGGTGAAGTGGAATCTATGGGTAAGCTTAGATCTGGTTCATTACTCATTAAAACAGTCTCGGAAGCCCAGTCTGAAGCTTTGCTCGCCTGCAACACCCTTGGCGACATTCCAGTCACAATTGTCCCGCACAAATCCTTGAATATGGTACAGGGTGTGATATTCCACCGGGACCTCCTCCTTCAAACTGATGAGGAGCTTAGGGCCTATCTCGAGCGGCGTGGTGTACATTTTGTTCGCCGCGTTCAGAGGGGACCTAAAGATAACCGCGTCGATACTGGGGCCTTTATCTTGGCCTTCGAGGGGGACACACTCCCAGAGAAGGTCAAGATCATGATATATCGATGTGAAGTGAAGCCCTACATTCCACCTCCCATGCGGTGTTTTCGATGTATGAGGTTTGGTCATATGTCCTCTCGCTGTACAGCAGTCCCAGTATGCGGCGATTGTGGACGCCCACTACATGAGGGGAGCCCCTGTGTTCCTCCGCCGGTGTGCGTCAACTGTCAACAACACCACTCTTCACGGTCGCCAGATTGCCCTATGTTCAAAAAAGAAAAGAAGATACAAGAGTACAAATCCCTGGAGCGTTTGACGTACCCTGAGGCCCGCAGCAAATATGAACGTCTGCATCCCGTGCAAATGGCGACGACCTTCGCTACGACGTTATCGTCTAGCCTTTCACCCTCCCCTTCCCACTCCCATCTCCCCCCTACACCCCGTCCACACCCCTCCCTCACATCTCCCTCTCCTGTAGCTCCTGTAGCCCTCCCTTTGTGTCCCACCCCTTCCCAGCCGGAGAAGTGCACCCCTTCTCCGTCGCCTGCCGGTGACAGTGCCCTATCTCAGGGCCTTCCGTCCCGGCGTTCCCCAGATCGGAGATCTTCGACCTCCAGCCGGCCATCGGACTCCCAGTCAGTGAGTTCAAAGGTCGCCCGATCCTCGTCAGTACCAGACCTAACTGACAAAAGTCCTCTCTCTGGGGTGGGTCCTGCCCGTCCCACACGAGAGAAGGAGAAGGAGAAAGAGAAAGAGAAGGAGAAGGAGAAGAAGAAGAAGAAGAAGAAGAAACCAAAGCTACAAGATAAAGCCCCTCCGGTACCACCGGAGGTGCCGACTGTGCTTTCGCAACTCGCTCATCCCATTGAGCCCGAGGCTGATCAGCTATTTATGGATGTTGTCCCTTCTTCTTTGGTGACGGACGCTGACAAAGCAGCGTGACAGACGTTATGCCATTCGCTTCCCGCCTAGATCCTCGTGATGTGATCATCCAATGGAACTGTAATGGTTACTACCGTCACCTCTTGGAGATTAAACAGCTAATCTCTCTCTCTTCTGCGGCCTGTGTCGTCCTGCAGGAATCGAGGTTTATGGATGCACATTCACCGACCCTCCGTGGGTTCCGTGCTTTTTGTCGGAACCGGGTTGGTCCCCTCCAGGCGTCTGGTGGGGTTTGTACTTTGGTCCGGACAGATATTGTCAGTACCTGGATTCCTCTCCAAACTCCATTGGAAGTGGTTGCTGTCCGGGTTCACTTGGACACTCCATTGACCATTTGCAACCTCTACCTTCCACCTGACAGGCCACCTACTCTCACGTCCCTAGTGGCCCTCCTTCAGCAACTCCCCCCTCCTTACCTCATCCTTGGGGACTTCAATGCCCACCATCCTTTGTGGGGCAGTGCTTATACATCTAGCCGGGGCCGCCTCATAGACCAGTTTCTTGCTGACCACAATCTGAGCCTTCTCAACGATGGTTCCCCAACTCATTTTAGTGCCGCTCACGGCACCTTTTCTGCCATAGACCTCTCTCTCACTTCTCCTTCTCTCCTTCCTTTATTTCACTGGTCGGCGTATGACGACCTTTGCGATAGCGACCACTTTCCGTTGATCCTTTCACTTCCCTCACGCCTACCACGAGCCAGGGTACCCCGCTGGGTATTCCGTCGTGCTAATTGGCTGCTATATACATCCCAGGTTGTGTTCCCATCTTCCCCCTCAGGCTGTATAGATGATATTATAAGCCAAATGACCAACATGATCACCCAAGCTGCCAACGCCGCTGTTCCCCGGTCGACAGGCCCTCCTTCTCGCCGGCCTGTCCCTTGGTGGAATGCAACTGTTGCCGCAGCCATTCGCGAGCGCCGAAGGGCCTTGCAACATCTTAAGCGCCACCCATCGCTCGCTGGTCTAATAAATTTCAAACGTCTGCGTGCCAGAGCTCGTTACTTAATCAAACAAAGTAAGCGGACATGCTGGGAGCATTTTGTCTCCTCGTTGGGTTCTTCTGTCCCTTTGACAAGAGTGTGGGCTATGCTCCGATCTATCCAAGGTAGCTGGCGGCCGTCTTCCGTCCCTGGTCTTACCCTGCCTGATGGGGTCTGCACGGAGCCATCTGTTGTTGCAGAACATCTTGCAACTCACTTCGCCAATGTCTCGGCGACAACTTCATATCCGGCGACCTTTCTCCTTCAGAAACACCAGGCCGAAACCTTCAAATTAGGCTTTACTTCTCACCAGGTGGAACCATATAACGAACCTTTTACTGACTGGGAGCTGTCGCTGGCCCTCTCCTCTTCTCGTGATTCAGCACCTGGCCCTGATGATATCCATAATCAATTGCTGAAACACCTTAACCCCTCACAACGACAATTTCTCCTAAAAGTTTTTAACCGTATTTGGCTTCAAGGGGTGTTCCCCTCCCAGTGGAGGGAGAGTATTGTGGTCCCTGCCCTCAAGCCTGGCAAGGACCCGTCGGCGCTGGACAGTTATCGACCAATAAGCCTGACAAGTGTCCCCTGTAAACTACTTGAGCGGATGGTAGCCCGCAGATTATGCTGGGTTCTTGAATCCCGGGGACTTCTCTCACCTTACCAGTGTGGGTTCCGGGAGGGACGATCCCCTATTGACCATTTACTTCGACTGGAGACTGCGATCAGACAGGCCTTCTCTAAAAGACATCATCTGGTAGCAGTCTTCTTCGATCTGCATAAGGCGTACGACACTGCTTGGCGTCATCATATTTTACGTTCTCTTCATGACTGGGGCCTCAGAGGCTCCTTACCAATTTTTATCCGTCAGTTTTTATCCCACCGCCTGTTCCGTGTCAGAGTTGGCTCTTCCTTTAGCTCCCCTCGGATACAGGAGAACGGTGTCCCCCAGGGCTCAGTGTTGAGTGTTACACTTTTTCTAATCGCCATCAATGGGTTGGTGAGCTCTGTTGGGTCACTGGTAACCCCGGCATTGTATGTCGACGACTTTTGCATATGGTACAGCTCCTACTCATTAGCCTCTACTGAACGTCAGCTCCAGAGCGCCATTCGGCAGGCTTCAGTGTGGGCTACGTCCCATGGTTTCCAGTTTTCCTCATCAAAAACGAGGGTGGTGTACTTTTGTCGTCGTACTACAGTTCACCCTGATCCAGAACTGTTCTTGGGTAATCAGCGCCTGGAAGTTGTAGCACAGCATCGTTTCCTGGGTCTTCTCTTTGACAAAAAATTGACTTGGGTGCCCCATATTCGCCACCTAAAGATTAGTTGTATGAGGAAACTCAATGCCCTACGTTTCCTTGCTCATTCATCTTGGGGTGCAGACCGAACAACTATCCTCCGTATCTATCGGGCTCTAATCTTGTCCCGATTGGACTATGGGTGTCAAGTTTATGGCTCGGCAGCTCCTTCTGCCCTGAAATTATTAGACCCGGTTCACCATTATGGTGTCCGCTTGGCTACAGGTGCATTCCCGACTAGCCCGGTCGACAGTCTCCTTGTTGAGGCGGGAATCTGCCCTCTTCAGGTCAGGCGGCATCAGCTTCTGGCGTCTTATGCCATCGCCATCCGGCAATATCCTGCTCATCCCGCTTACCAGGTTCTTTTTGCATATGAAGGGCTTCGACCCCCTGATACCCGGCCGCGGGCGGGCCTTCCCGTCGGACTGCGGCTTGCCTCTCTTTGCCGGGATTTCCATTTCCCTTCGCTAGATTGCGCCCCCCATTTTACTGCACGCACACCTCCGTGGATGGTGCCGCGACCACTAATTCGGACGGATCTCTTCCAGGGCCCAAAAGCTTTAATTTCCCCCATGGTCTTTCGGCGTTTGGTGCGCCCAGTACTAGAAGAGTTTCAGGGAGCCTCTATCTTCTACACTGATGGCTCGAAAACAGCGGGCCACTCCGGATATGCTTTTACGTCTCCTGTTGGGGCGGAATGCCATTCTCTGCCAGAGGCATGCAGTGTGTTTACGGCAGAGCTGATGGCGATTTATAGAACCCTCTGTTTTATTAAATGTTCTGCCGTGGAACGTGGTTTAATCTGTGCTGACTCCATGAGCAGTCTGCAGGCCATTGATCGTTGTTTCCCCTCCCATCCTTTAGTTATTTCCATCCATGAACTCCTTGCTGACCTTCATCGTGCTGCCTGCTCAGTTACCTTTCTCTGGGTGCCAAGCCATGTTGGTATTACAGGGAATGAAGTAGCTGACCAGTTGGCTAGATCGGCAATTACTCGCTGTCCGTCTCCCTTTCAAATTCCGGGTGCGGATCTGCGGGTGCAGATCAGATCTTTGCTTCACTCCTCATGGGATAGCAGTTGGAAAGCTACTGCCCCTTCCAATAAACTCCGCACCATCAAGGATACGACTGCAGCTTGGAGTTCATCTTTACGCCCTTCCCGGAGAGAATCAATTGTCCTCTGTCGCCTCCGTCTTGGACACTGCAGGCTGACCCATGGATTTCTTTTACGAAATGACAATCCACCACATTGTGATTGTGGAGCCGTACAATCCGTGTCTCATATTCTGACTGAATGTCCTCTCCATTCCACACTCCGTGGCGACTATGGCCTACCGCCTGCATTGCCTTCAGTTTTGGCGGATGACCCACGGATGGTTGATCGCGTCCTTGCCTTCCTCCGTGAAAGTAGATTTTATTGTCAGCTCTAGGACTCGCTTGTTCGGGGTGAGTGGGTTTGTGAATCTTGGCTGATTGTGGGGTTTAGAGCCTTATCCCCATCAGCCCCCCCCACTCTTTTACATTTTAATGTAGTTTTATTTCTCCCTGCTCTGGAGCTATGATACGTTGACCACTGTGCCATTAGTACCTTGTGGTTAAGGCTGGAGGTCGCTTCCAGAGCTGTGGGTTCGGACACTGTAGCATTTGCTGCCCTGGGTTGGTCTTAGTCTTGTTGACGAGTCGATTTTACTTCCTAGTGTAATGGTCTTTTGGCTTTCACCTATTTTTTGTCGAGTTCCATGGCGTATTCAATTTGAGGTTGAAGGGACTGATGACCTCGTTGTTTGGTCCCTCATGCCCACCACCACCCACCCACCCACCCTCAGTTCCTGCAGCTTCGTACATTGTTCTAATAATTCTCCAGTTATCCACTGTGTGTGTGTTGGTGAACATTTACTTGTCTCTTTAACTTTTGGGGATGCTGCCTCAAAGTGACATTTTATTGTTGTTATAAAAACATCATACTTTTCACTTACGTTCTGTGCCTGCAGAGTTTCAAACCAGGTTTCTCTTCTTAACATTGTTCTTAAAATATTTATATTTTGATCACTTGTGATTCTGATTTCTTTGGTTTTGGCTTTTTTCTTTTTCACTAGCCATGTCATAACATCTGCAAAGGTAGAACAGCTGTTCATCATGATCAGTTATTGCTGTTTGAACATGTGATTCGTAATCACTTCTACTGACATTGGTAATGATGTTGTCAATAACCAACTGCCTATGAGCTGTCAATCTTGTTGGTATAGATATTGTTGCCTCCATGTGTTATTGAATTAGCGATTCTTCAAAATCTTGCCTTGTTTTTGACCCTTTTCCCATGTCAATATTGAAATCTCCACATATAATAATATTTCTCTTCATATTCATTCGCAGTAAGCAAGCCTAGTCTGAACTTCAGTTAGTCCATGTTCACTGATACATAATATGTCTGGTTGTATTTCACTGAAGAGTATTTCCACTTCCAGGTTTTTTTTTTTTTTTTTTTTTTTTTTTTTTTTTTTTTTTTTTTTTTTTTTGCCAAAGTATTGTATATTTTGAAGTTACACTTTTATGTAATTTTCATTCTGCTGGCTTAAATGTTGGGGAATTTGCTCTGGGATCCTTTTCTGTACTTCTTTTATTTTTCACTGGTGCTTGCTTTTTGATTTTTCAGTGATAACCTCTAATTTTTCACCCCCATCTGGCCATCTTAGTTTCCCTTGTTTCTGATTATTTTGCAGGCATCTGTAAACATTCTGCTGAGTGTTACAGATCCCAGTATATTTAAGTGCAAGCCATCCTTTCCGAGACAATTTTCACATAGAAATTTGTTTGTGTCTATGAAAATTGTCCCTAGACCGTCACATTGTACCTTAATGGCGCAGTTTATTTTTGAGATATATCTGTCACTCACAGACCTCCTTTTTATGATTCCACTAATTATTAGCTTGGATCTCTTATATACACTGCAGTTGCCACTTTGAATTTTCCATGTTCGTAAAGTGTTTTCAGAGTTGCTGCTTTCTAATTCCAGGACGCACATCAGTTTTGCTGTTTGGCACTGTGACATTTTTTAGCAGCGAGTCACCAATTATTAGAAATTTATTCTCATCCCCTTGCATAGCTGTGGTCTTCTCTTTTCTTTTAGTACATGTCACTAACTTCCATGTATATTTATCTGTCAGTTTTTGGCTAACTGGATTTACCGTGACATCGGCAAAACTAGATGTGTTATTGTTTGTAACGTCTGTATTATGCACATATGCATTTTCACTATCTCGCTTTTTGTCTCATAGATTTCACCCATGTTCCCATTAGGTGCACATGTATTTTCACGATCATTTGTTCTTTTGTTTGAAGGATTTCAGCCACACAAGACTGTTTTTCTCTTAATAATCTCACATTTTCCTCCTGTAAACACAGTATTTCACTTTTTAATGCCTGCACTTCAACTCTAATAATAGCTTCTGGTTTTTGTACAAGTTGAAAATAGCTCTTCTCTCCCTAAATTTTACCCCTGCTACTTTCAGAATCTGAAAAAGTATATTCCAGTCAACATTGTCAAAAGCTTTCTCCAGATCCACAAATGCTAAAAACTTTGGTTTCCCTTTCCTTAATCTATCTTCTAAGATAAGTCTTAATGTCAGTATTGCCTCACGTATTCCTACATTTCTCCTAAATCCAAATTGATCTTCCCCAAAGTCAGATTCCACTAGTTTTTCCTTCTGCCACATAATAACTATTATTCATCACAACAGTGGTGAAACCTTTGATTAGGTCAGAAACTGTTTTTATGTTGTGTAAGGCTGTCCTTTCTTCAACCACAAGATTGGTATTCTCAGGAAGTGACTTGGAGAAGGATGCTGATGCCAAGGTGACCAGTGGTGGTTAGGTGGGAGAGAGGGAGGTTCACATTTAGATGATGGTAAGAGTTGGGAGATGCAGGGTTCAATATTGGCATTAGCTTTGATTGGAGGGACTGGTGTAAAAGTAGTTTTTCCACTGTAGGGATTGACAGGAGAGGTGGTCTTCGACAAGTCCAACTTGGTTAAATTTTGTTGTGGGGCTGAAGACGAGACTTATGGATATGACTGAAACTTGTGTGAAGTTGAGATTTTTGGCAGAAAGGTTAACAACCGTGTTCTGGGATTGTTTTGTCTTTGGGTATTATGTATTATTATTTTAAAATACATAATACCTAAATTCCGCAGATAAGACGACCTTCAGATAAGATGAGGTACACTTTTTCATCAAAATTTTATTATTTAAGCATATATCTGGCCTATAAGATGACCCAAGTTACCGTATTTACTTGAACACATGCCACAATTTTTTTCCCCAGTTTTCGCGATCTAAAAATACGCCTGCAACTTGGATATGGAGGCATAGCTTCAGAAAGTTCTGAAAATGCCGTTAGAAGCCGCCGTAAGTAGTTTTAGTGATTGTTCCACCTGGATTTCACCCTTTGTTGCAGTGTTTGCAGTCTGATTTTGAACTTTCATGTGTGTAGTGCTATGTTAAGAAGCATGGGTCTTTATTTTATTTTATTTTATTTTTTTTTTTTTTTTTACACTGCGAAGTTTAAGAAAAAATTAATTTCTTTCACCGATACGACATTGAATCGTGCCAATGCACATATTATGCAGGTGAAAACACATGAAATTGCCCGAGAACGGAAGATAAAGGATTTTGAAGGGAGCCGCAGTTGTTGCGTATAGTTTCAAAATAATTTAATCCTTTCACTGTTCCTTATGTAAATATACTTTAATCGTTTCAGTGCGACTCTGGATATATTGAGAAATTATTTTTGACAAGCGACATTGTAAAATCAAGCTGCATTGCAAATAATTAATTCTATTCCTGCTATATGGCATATAGATTTTCGTATGTATCCTTGTCCACTCAGTAAATTAATAAAGCTTGAATAGTGAAATTTTGTAAAAAATTGTGCAAAACTTCATTTTGTAAATCTTTCCTCCATGGTGTAAATTTCATCAGGGTAATATTGCAAATGTGCTGCATAGTGCGGTGTCACTTCCAAACAATATCTATCGAATCAATACGTTTCGAAATGATATGTATGGAATAAGCAAATGTTTCTGAACCAGAGATTCATACCCTTCACACCCTCACATACTAAAAAAAATTTGTTTGTCCTATAACTAACCTACCTTTAACTTTTAATAAACGTTATCTGTAGTGTAGCCTTAAGAAGGTTAGGTATTGGTTAAACAGGAAGTTTTCTTTTAGTACGTTAGGGTGCGTAGAGTCCGAATCTACAATCCAGAAAAACCAAATTGATTTACAGTTGTAAGTTTGATATATATCATTTCAGACCGAGCTACTTAGAGTGTAAGCTTTCTTCTAAATTACCTAGAAAGCTATACTCTTTAAGTTCCTGCCTAACCACATCCTTTAAAATCACGACATTTTTATAAAAATCATTACATTCGCCTATTCGATACCTATCATTTCGATACTTAACCTCTTCGATATATATCATTTGGAGGTCGAAGCCGCGCTATGCAGCACATCTGCGAAATTACCAATTTCAGACTTTAAATTCCATTCTAATTTTTTTTTTTGTACCATCGTATAAGATGACTTCGGATTTTGGGGCCTTTTATTTATGATTCAGCCATCGTCTTATCTGCGGAAGTATATGGTAGATGATTTTAGGTAAAGTCACAAAATTTGTTTTCCTAATTTATAAATTTCATCTCGAAAAACATCAGCTACTGCGTTTATTAAATCATTTTGAATGTTTGTTGATATGTTGTGGAAAATCATTGACTCTGTGAAGTGTTCTTTCAAAAGAGGATCTAACTCTGCATTTGCAAGAAGAAATTCCATGTAATTTCCTTGGTTAACATCTTTGTAATTTTCCTGTTGTCCTCTAAAGTGTAACCCTGTTTCCCTAAATAGCAGTATGTGTTATTTAACATGGTCAGTACTTTCCTATTCTTATTAAAATTAATCTACCTTGACCACACAATCATTAACGTCCTTATTCTGTCTTACTTTCTCAATGTACAAGTCTATTTCTACTGTTCATTGAGAACTCAAAAGAACATCGATTCTAGCAGGAATGGAATAAAACTGTTGTGTGTTTTAAAAAAAAGTAGGATGATGAATTCAAGACCAACCATGTTTCTTCCCTACAATATAAAGATGGTTTAAATAACAATACTCTTTCTTATTCCAAATAGTTTTGTTTTTTCCAAAAAACAGACAGGTTGGAATTAATAATAATATAATAATAATAATAATAATAATAATAATAATAATGACAGTTTACAACTCACTGCAAAGACATGGCGACAAGCTGCAACAGGCGCATACAAAAGATACATACATACAACACTTTCAGCTATCGGCCATGGCCTTCTTCAGAAAATAGAACATTCACACAGACACACAACAGAGTCACACAACCGTCACCTCCGGCTGCCGCACTTCGAATCTGTTTGTCAGATTATGGCAGCAAAGCCAATCTGATAACTCATACAACACCTTATGAAAGCATCTTTCAAATTCCTTTCCAATAGACCACATTTTGCCTCTATACACGTTGCTACTATAAAAGTAGGAGATGGTCTACCATTATTGATAATTTGTTTCTTCTCTTTTAAGATAGTAATGAAAAAGAACTGTGTAATAGTTTCTACATAAATCTTTCACTATCCATTGCAAAACTATTGCAGTCTTCATTATGCAAAAGAAACAGGGTGTGACACAATAGCAGTCGGTAAGCCAGCTAGCCAGCAGTGTGTTGAGGCACTGACAAGTGAAACAACGCCTTGGCTGCTGGCTTATTGACCAGTGGACAGAGCTGGCACATATGTAGAAAGACACTATTGAGAGGTGAAGCCATTGCCAACTGTGGCCAACTCCATAGATCACATTAAGTGTGTTGTATACTGCCAGCAGCTGGGCTCACAGTAGCCAGTCAAGTTGAACCATTGTTAACAAATAAAATCACAAAAATAATGTCCTTATTAAGAATGTACTTACATGTGTATAATGTACTTACTAAGAAAAATACCATAATTTCATTGTTTGAGTCAGTTGTTGGTGCATGACCCGCATATCCTGAGGAGATGCCATTGTTTACATAAAATAAAGTCAATTATTCCCCTTTAGAAGACTTACATGTGGCACATAGATACACATAACAAAATACAATAACAACTAAGTTTTAAGCTGTCACTCTACTTCTGGCAGAAATCACATATATTCACATACACACAAACTTTTACTACTGTGGCTACAGCAGTGTGCATTTGGCTGTTTGTGGAATTGTGTGTCTGTATGTGAGCTTCATGGCAGATATTGAGACAGAACTCTAAAACTATATAAACCTGTGTTCTCTGTATTTTTCCATGTGCCACACATCAGTCTGATAACGGTGAGTGGTGGCCGTTCCTTCCCTTTAATTATCATTCTGTTCAGTAATTTCCATTATTGTTATACATCATCTGAATCATTTTTTTTGTTCTCCCCGGCCTATCTTTTAGGAAAGGATTTGATCAGGACACGTGGGATGTGTGTACAGCTAAAACCGCTCTGCAGATTAGTAATACAAGTTTTATATACTGAAATATTCTCAATACCCAACTTTAAGAGAATATTCCAATTATATATTTTTGACGACTTTATAGGGTTCAATGAATGAAATAAATTGCAATTTGCGAACAGTTATGGCTTCACTGTACTAGGTTTAGATGGAATACCAAAGTGCGGTGAATGAAAATTTGTGCCCGGCCAGGATTCGAACATGGGATCTCCAGCTTACTGGGCAGACGCATTGACGACTCTGCCACCGAGGACACAGTGACCAACCCGACTGCAAGGGACTCTTCCCTGCATGTCTCCCGCCACACCCAAATCTCCATTTGTCACGCTATGTCTTTCCTATTACTTTGGTATTCCATCAAAACCTTGTACAGTGGAGCCATAACTGATCGCAAATTGCAATTCATTTCATTCATTGAATGCTGTAACGTAGTCAAAAATATATAATTGTATACAAGCCGATGCTGGACTCCTGGTGACAATTAATTATGTTCTCGATACCTCATGGTCTGTTCTCCCTTATGCGGGAATACAGTATTGTGGCTCTGAGCATTACAGAACAAATAGGCTGTGGTAACAGGAAAGAGACAGCGTGGCGAATGGAGATTTGGCTGTGGTGGGAGATATGCAGGGAAGAGTCCTCTGCAGTTGGGCTGGTCACTGTGTCCTTGGTGGTGGAGTGGTCAGTGTGTCTGCCTAGTAAGCAGGAGATCCTTGGTTCAAATCCCGGCCAGGCACAAATTTTCATTCGCCGAACTTTGATATTCCATCTAAACCTAGTACAGTGAAGCCATAATTGATCGCAAATTGCGATTTATTTCATTTCATTAAGAGAATATGTCTCTTCTCTCAGTGGCGTTTACTTGCACGATGGTTGCTGTGCTGTGTCCTAGTGATTGCCTGTTTCAGAGCCGAGTTCAGAGGGTCCTTCCAGAAGGTCTAGTATAGCTGCTTGTAGAGTGTGCGCTTTCTGGTTGCTCCGTCCAGGAGGCATTTTGCTGGCTTGTGATTGGCTGCCGGTCGTCCGCTGTCTTCTTCATGACTGTTTTTCTTCATCTGGCGTGTGGTGCTGACTTTACGCCACACCATCCCTCCTCCTCCTCCTCCTCCCTCCCCCCCCCTTTCCACAGCGCCAGACCTGAGTCTGTAGCTGTGAAGAATGGCAGACTACCGGCTGGGCCCCACCATCCGGCCTGAGCTTGTGAGGAAAAGTCCTCTGAGGAAACCTCCATAGGGCCCACATCCATGGTCTGGGGCCCATATGATGATGTAGATGGTGACGTCGGTGTCGACATCAGCATTGGATGCTGCATGGCATGTTGATCCAGGTCCATTGGGATGTCGAAGGGAAGCGGAGACAGTGAGGGCTCCCTCCATGAAGTCGGGCTGTGCTGCCGTTGAGATCTGCTGTGGAGGTGGTTGTTGAGGTTGCACTGGCGGCGGAGGCCATGCACTCGGCATGTTTCGTGAATTTGTTGTGAGAAATGCAGGAGGATCATGGGGTACACAACAAGAGCCAATTTGGTTGTGGTACCTGCATACAACTCCATCAGCTCCTGAAATTTCGAACATGAAAGCACCGAAACATTTGACGATCGCACCTCACTCCCATCATCTGCGAGCGCTGAAAACTCTGTAAAAGACTGGGTTGCATGGAGCGAAGCGATACTTGTGTATCATTGGCTGCTGCTACGGACAGTGTGGTGGGTGGAGCAAATGGAGCAGGGTGTGGTGGCGGTGGCGGCGGGCGTGCAGCAGCTCAGCCGGCAATGACCCTTCTCGTAGATGCAAGCGGTAGGAGGCGAGGAACAGTTGCAAAGCTGCCTCCCAGGAGTTCGTCGATCAGAGTTTAGACATCTGTTGCTTAAATGTCCAGACAAAGCATTCCCCAGCACCGTTGGACTGCGGGTGAAATGGTGCACTGGTGAGATGCTTAATTCCATTGTGTGCACAAAAGGAGCGAAATTCATGCGATCTGAACTGAGGGCCATTATCAGAGAGGATGAGTTCAGGGAGACCTTCCAGACAAAAAATTGAAGATAACACCCTAATCGTGCTACTAGAAGTCGTAAAAGACATTGGCACTGCAAATGGGAAACCACTAAAAGCATCAACCACAATAAGCCTCTTGGTGTTCCAGAAGGGACCAGCATAGTCAATATGTACTTGTTGCCATGGTGAATCTGCTTTGGGCCATGCAAAAAATTTCTCAGGTGGGGTAGCACAGATTGAACACTATGACACAATCTGTTCTATATGGGTGTCCATACCCTGCCAAGTACAGTGTTGCCATGCCAATTGCTTAGTGCGAACCATTCCATTGTTATTGGTGAAGTAAGTTCAATACTTCTTTCTGCAAACATCGCGGGATCAACACATGCGATTGTCCACTGACATTTGAAACTAGAATGACACCTCTATGGACTGAAAGTTCATTTCTTCTAGCAAAATACCTGCACACCAACGAATTTTGAATGTGAGGGCATTCTGTGCAAATGTAGCGCAGCAAAATTCGTAAATCGGGGTCTGTTTCTGTGGCCTGAGCAATTTTCCTATAGCCCAACGTGAACGATAGCAACAAACTATCTTCCTATGGATCTATTTGACAACAAGACATTGCAAAAGTGTCAAAGTCTTTATCAGGTCCAATCGGAAGACGTGAAAGTGCATTGGCATTTCCATGGCAAGTTATGGGTCTGTACACAATCTCGTATTGATACTGTGATAAGAGCAATGCCCAGAGTTGCAATTTGTGTGTTGTGTGAGTAGGAATCGGATTGGCTGAATGAAACAATGACGCTATTGGACAGTATCCCCATGCCTACGTGACAGCACTGCACCAAGACCATACTTGCAAAAAAAACTGGTTTTTCCAGGCTGAAGAGCACCAAACAGCGAACACTGAGCAATGCATCTTTTAATTGTTGGAATGTGCACTGGCACTCTCTTGTCCAAACTAAACGAATATCTTTATGGCATAGCTGATGCAAAGGGGCTGCAATTTGTGCTGCATTGGGAATAAACCGAATATAGTAAGTTAACTTTCCCAAGATGGACTGTAATTCTTTCACATCTTTTGGTGCTGGCAGGTCGTGAATGGCAAGCAAATGTGATTGAATGGGGTGCTCACCTTGACTGTCTATCACGTTTCCTAGGTACTGCAGTTCGGGTTTGAAAAAGACACACTTACCTAAGTGACACTTGAGAACTGCATCTGACTAAACTTGAAATAATTTTCTCAAATTTGCAATGTGCTCTTCTGGGGTGCGGCCTGATACAACTATGTCATCCAAGTAGTTTGAACAACAAGGCACCCTAGCTGTAAGCTGTTCCAAATATCTTTGTGAAATTGTGGGTGCAAATGCACTGCCAAACGGTAGACGCAGCCCAGATGAGTATTGACAACACACATTTTCTGTGATTCCTCATCGAGTGGCAGCTGAAGGTAGGCATTACGCAATTCTATTTTTTGAGAAATATTTTCCTGCATCCAATCTGTCCGTCAAATCTTCTAGTCTCGGCAAAAGACAACTGTCTACAACTATTTGTGGATTTACTGTGGCCTTGAAATCAACACCAATGCAGATGCTACCTGATGGCTCCGGCAAAATAACAAGCGGACTTGCCCACTGGCTAGCTTGTATCGGTTCAATTGCACCATTTTCTTGCAATGTGCAAAGTTCTTCTGCTACTTTGTCGCGTAAAGTGAGCAGTGCATCATGAGTACGAGTACATAGAGCGGTTATAAACATTAACACAACAGTGCGCAAAACAATCAGTGCTGCGCAGTTAAAGATTCCCACACTAACCCTATTCAGCTCGTGTTACTGGAGAAGAGAGATCACACTTTCTACTTCTATATGTTATGACTACAGCATTGACTAGTGGTCATTTGTACAAACGTAAAGTAATAGTAGCTGTTACTGGGCTTCAGAAACAAATTTCATATTCACTTTATGATTTAACAAAATACTATGAGCTTAACAGGGAAAGTCTGTTTAAACCCTATATAAACTGCCAGGCACCAGGCTTCTAATACTACCGGTAATGTATTATGATTCTGTATCTGGTTGCTGCTCATTAACTAACTAAATAAATGGTTTCTTTAAATTTATGTTTTTGAAATTGTTGCTTTGTTGTCTATATAATATACTTTTTATTTATGAAGTGAGAATCTTATTTGATGATTTTGATGTTGAAGAAATGTTTAACTTAGCTTCTTCCACAAAAGTTCTCTGAAATTAATGGGTATTTGTGAGTCATTATTAGGATGTTTCCTTACTATTAATTGATGTAGTGTGTTCAAGTTATGTTTTTCACTTTAGTTTTAAGGGGTCAGCTCTATGAAATTATTGTGCTTTGTTGTTGATGTATTAATCTGTGTATTTAGGAACTGGTTACTTAATGCGATTTTTATAAAGTATGCTGTAAGCTACTGTAGGAAATATGCCTTGCCAGTCTCTGACCTACTTTTATATTGCTTCTCACGGGATACTAGATAACTATGTTGTGATAATAGCATAATCACATCTGTTAACTAAATTTTGTGCCTATATTGGCTTTGTTTATTTAACAGTAATTATTGTGATGTTGATTATTTCATTTACAAGTTGTTTAAAACCTGGAATTTTATTGTAACAGTCATTCAAATTACATTATTCAGTTAAATTATGCTTAAACTTAAAAGCAATATACACAAAATTACATCGACCTTTATGTAGGTAATAGGTTAGTATCCCAGGAAACTATGTTGCAGTAAACTTATTAGTGGTCTTGGTTATTTAATGTTGCACTATTTTTTGTGCTGCCATTAACAGAGTTTGCCTATTTTGAATAGCATGCTAAAACAAGATGAATATGGAATTAAATAGCAGTACAGCTTTCCCTTAATTTAGAAATAATGCCTTGTTTATAGACCTTCTTACCACTGATTCCTGAACAGATCCCTCATCTGGCTCAAGATTATTTTTACTACTACTTTAAAATCAATTCACTGATACATTTGAAGAATAACCTGTTCAAATATGTCACTTCCACTTCCCTTCAGCAAACTAAAACTACTAAAGGGACGAATTAAGTTCAATTTTATACTCTTTATCACTTTTCTTGAAGCTAGTTTCTCCACCTACAGACACCTGTTTGCGAACTATCAACATATGTGGCTATAGATACAAATGATAACTAATGTATGCATTACCTACTAGATACCTTTTTTTCTGTATTAGCTACTAAAATCCTTACCCGCTCCGTCCCTGCCCCAAACAAATAGTTAAACCAGTTTTTTAAAAAAGTATCACTATGTCACATATCCAAAATGTAATTAGAGCTTTATTATATTAACAAGAGATTCATATTTTTACATGAACAAAATGTTGTTTGAGAGGCCTCATGTACCTATAAAAAAAGAAAGTGAAGCTAGAAATTTATGTTAAAAATTATTGCTGTGATGGCAGTACCTATATTTTTGTGTTGCACTCACTTACTGTGTTGTGTTTTGGTTGCAGCATCCCAGCTGGAAGGATGGGCTCCTTCTGCCTACTTAGACCCCCTAGGTAGAAAGTCTTCTCGAAATTCTCAGTCTGTTAGTGGTCGAGAATGCGGAAGATCTGCAGTAAATGCTCCTTCTGAATGACTGAAATTCTTTTACATACAGCTGCTACCACCATTCCACTTAAAGTTACAGCAGGTTGCTTGTTGCCTTCATGAGGAAAATAAGCAAAAGGGTTTTGCTTGCATGGTGATTAAGTGTACTTAAAAAATGAGAAAACTTTGTATCCAAACTTTTTAACATTTTTGATGATTTATTATGATTTAGGACTCAAGGCAAGCAAACATTTCTGTACTCAACCAGAGTTCCTGTAAAACTGATAGTTTTGTTCCCAATATAAGGTGCAGGTCATAATTTGCTGTAACTTTAATTGTTAACTAGTGTGTAAGTGTATATAACTAAAATAGGTAAACCATTTTTACAAAACATTTAACTATTTGATAGTCATATGTCAGGAACAATTCTAGTCCTGTGCACAAATGTCAAGGACACCAAAAAGTGTTTTGTAAAATTTTATATGCAAAATATGTGCAAGATTTATATTCTGTTAACATTTGCAGTCAGGGTTTAAAGGATACATTCCATACTGTTAAACATTTGAACTTATTTTTGTGGAAAACAGATACAGACAGTTGTTTTACAAACTGTTTACTGTTTTGCTGTTCAATTGTTGGTAGAGGTTAAACGGTTTGTTTGTTACATGTTGTTATTAAAGATAATGTGGAAGTATTTATGGCTCAGAAACTAAAATATTTCTGAGTAATAAAATAATCTTGCCAAATTTTGTAAAATTTTGGCTTTCACTATATTTATTAATTTCTTCTTTGCATGTGCACGTGTGTGTGTGTGTGTGTGTGTGTGTGTGTGTGTGTGTGTGTGTGTGTGTGTGTGTCCATGTTGGATCGTGATTATTTGTTTCTGTTTTTTTTTTTTTTTAATTTAATTGTTGGAGGAGGATGAGGGTGCTTGGATGGTGATGTGTATGAATTATGCAACTTGAGTTTGGTGCTTATGTGGAAATGTTCTGTGTAACAATGTATATGCAATTATGAGGACATTTAAATAATGCACATATATTATCGTGCACACAGAGCATGAACATATTCATCAAAATGATGATAATGCTGAACTGGTTCCTCTTTGTAAAATTTAATGTCATTTTATTAATACAGCAGTTCATATACCAGTACAGCCTACTGTCCCTTCTTATGTTTCATTATTTGTATATAAGTTTAGAGTAGCAACATAAACATTTCTTGTTTGGTATGCAAGTGTTTGTGAAAGATGACGAGGAGGTGATTACAGTAGCTGGTAAGGAATTCAGTAAACCTTGTAGTAACATTGCTATTGTTGCACATATAGAGCTGCAAGTTTATGAAGGTAAAATTAAGCAACTTTCAGTGCAACATTATCTGTTTAATGAAATACAGTCACTTTCTCATGATATATATATATTTCAAGTTAAAAATAATCTAAATAGGTGATTGACTGATATATCTGGTTTTGATTTGTGTACTGCTTATTAAATTGGTGTGTTTGCGTCTGTGTAAATGAGTGTGTGTGTGTGTGTTTGTTTACCTTCCTTTTCTTCCCCCAAGGTAAGTCTTTCCTCTCCCAGGATTGGAATGGCTCCTTACCGCCTTCCTTAAAACCCTCATCATTTCCTTTTCCCTCTCCTTCCCTTCTGCCTGAAGAAGCAACTGGGTTGCCAAAGCTTGTGTGTGTGTGTGTGTGTGTGTGTGTGTGTGTGTGTGTGTGTGTGTGTGTGTTCTATTTATTTGTGCTACTATCATACATGTGCTCCTTTGCCTGATGAGTAATCTTCATCTATTTTTTATATATAATTTTTCCTGCTTATTAAATTATGTGTGATTACATGCTGAAAAGTGATGTTTCTAAATCTTTTATTTGAAAGCAAACTTGCTCGATAGATCAACTGGTTTCTAAATAATGGCTGTTAAATTGTTTGGGTATCTATGAACTTTTTAACCAAAATTGTGTATTTAATGAACGACTTTTAATGGTTTATCTACTAAGTTACCTAAATTATTTTGTGTGATACTTCATTGTAATGTAGTTCTCTACAGAATTTTGTTTCATCAGTATTTAAGTTTATAACAGCCTTGATACTACAACTTCATCTGATCATTTTTTGTGACTAGTGTCTTCTAATATTAGGTTATTGGAGCACCCTCCTTGTTCCCATTTCTTATTTCAAGTGGTTTTAAAAAATCTTCCATAGTGTATATGGGAGCATTTAACAGCTGAAAATACCTAGTTACTTTCTTACTTAATCCACTTTTTACATCACTTTGTAGTAGTACTTAGAGGTTCAGTGCAAAATCCTTGTCGCAGTGGCTTGGCTGAGCATTCTATGCACCTTGCTACGGAGCCCGCAGTTGCTCACCATTGGAAGTTCGACTCCTCCCTCGTGTGTGTGTGTGTGTGTGTGTGTGTGTGTGTGTGTGTGTGTGTGTGTGTGTGTGTGTTTGTCCTTAGTGTAAGTTAAAGCAATTTTTAAGTCTAGGGACTGATGACTATAGCAATTTGGTCCAATAATGACAATCGAAAGTCCAGTAAGGAATGTTAATGATAATATGTTGATAGAGAACAACTCACAGTAAAAACAAACGTTGAGCTGCCAACAGATATAAATAAAAGATTTGGTCCAATAGGTTTACAAAGATTTTAATTTGATTTTTTGCAAATTCCGTTCTCTAATTTAATATTTACTTAATGAGATGCACTATAATGTAGTATCTTTTTGTACAACCTCAAAAATTAACTTGATTGCGTTAATTTACAATAAGATACCACCATTTACTAGTGGTCATTTCAGTTTAGGTAACTACTCTCAGTAACACATATTTCAGGTTAAATGTTACTTCAGTTTCTTGGTACTGGTAGTGCCCTGTTTAAAAACTATAAGCTACCTAGAATGAAATTTCCACTCTTCAGTGGAGTGTGCACTGATACTAAACTTCCTGGCAGATTAAACCCGTGTGTCAACTTGCATTCGAACCCTGGACCTACGATTTTCTCAGCCAAGGGCTCTACCAACTGAGCTACCTGTACAAAGCTCACTGTCCAACTTCACAGCATTATTGTCGGGCTGGAATACGATGATCCCTGGCTCTGCCTACTGGGCTGGGAGACCGCCCCAGCCGCGTAAACTGAAAGCAGCCATGTTTCCAAGTAGTTTGTTTGCTGCCTGACAGTATAGCTTAACGGTCGCTGCTGTCTGACAGAACTGGCAAAAGTGCAGAGCGCAGCCGAACACACGCATGTGCAGAGCAAAGCTCATGTTCGACTTGCTCCAATGGTCTGCTGCCGCAGTCGGCGCTGAAAGCCACTGAAAGCACCAGGGATCATGCTAGTCTGGCTCGACTATAGCTCCACCAGTAGGCTGTATCTTGTTCCTACCTTACATAATTGCTTGCGAAAAGCCTTAGGTTTGAATCCCAGTCTGCCATACAGTTTTAATCTGCCAGGAAGTTTCATCAGCTACCTATAATTGGCGTTACCTACAAAGGCTGCCCAATTTTCAGCCGTTCTACACATCCTCCTCCATTACCGCAATGACAGCCAATAATGTTCATTCTGTAGGCGCTTGGCTGACTACGAGTTACCCAGTGTTTCTCCCGCAGGCTCAACTGTTGGCACTCAGCCGCAGCTCCTCCCCTCCAAGCTTTCCTTATCACTCTGCCTCTGTGCGATGAAGTGCCTTCTTATATGACACCAACTATTGTGTTACATACCATTTCTTCATAATGGCAGAGGCATTTTTAGATGAGAAATGGGAAAAATCATATTTATTTCCACTAATTATACACCACACTCACAGTGAGTTTGAGAACACTTCTGCTCTAGCAAACTATGTGTTTGTGCCCTTTCTCTTCCCTTTTTTCCTCATACACTTCCATCTGTGTCAGGTTTCACTACTAGTTGTGGTAAGCACTGTATAAAAATCTTCCATTTTTGGCACCGCCCTCAGACAGATGACCCAAGTACTGACATGTGGTACTTGTGCCATAGAGTAGCCCTGACAACATTATTCATAACTTAAACATTATCAGTCTTTGTTAGGTTAAGTCATGACTGATCATGCAATATCTCTGACTTCCACTTCTCATCCTCTACGCCATCCTTCACTCATGGCCTAAATTGTGGGTAACCCTTCTCTTCTGTCCCCTATCTCCTCCCTGATGAAGGAATTAATTTCTCAAAGCTTGTGTCCATGTTTATTCTCGTCTTCATTTGAGTCTATTTTATGTGACTGTTAGTGATACCCAACTTAGGTAAGTACTGGCCAGTCACTCACTCTTTTGAATAAAACTTTCATATTTATAGGCTGTCAACCAACTGCTCTGGGGTGTTTCTGACTTTTTCAGTCAGTGTCCTCTTTTTTCTCATTTGTGTACTTTTGGAACATTTTGTTTCATATAGACAACTTCTGTAGTTTGTGAACTGCCTTTCTGGCCAAACAAATTATTAGGGCCATAGTAATGAATATAATTGGCTGGGGAAGTGATCACAGGAAGAAACATGAAGCCTCATGGCTCCACATCAGAAAGTTATAACCTTTTGGGCAAGAATATGTCCATCCCTTCCCTTTCTAGATACTCTGTCTGAATTTCTCCCATATAAAGTACCATTTACAGCTTTTAAATCCACTCAATTGATCAGAATCCATTTAATGCTGCTCGAAAGTAAAAACCATTACCACAGTTATTAGACTGTACCTTTGGTGTCTTTATTAACTTAGGAATTCACTATGAATTTAATTTTAGGGTTTGTGCTTAATTAGTGGCTGAGCACTGCCCATGTTGAACACACTTCCTCACTGTAATCTACAGTAAAGGTCACACACAATTTGTTTTACATTGCTGATTTCCTTAAATCTACATGTCTTAATATCATTTCAAACAAAAAACAAAATCGTTATATGATGATTTCCATGACTGACAGTCCTTTTACTAGTGAAACTACAAAAATACTGAAGTCCCGTTTCTATGTTTACAGAAATATTTCAAGCCACCATATGGCACGTGGTGGGGGTATCTCGTAATCATTTCCTTTCCTGTTGCACTTTCAAATGGTTTGAGAGGATAAAAAATGTCTATATTCCTCCATAAAAATCACAATTTCTATAAATAATCTAATTCTTGACAACTAGCATTTTCAGGAATTATATTTTCTGAGCAACTACTCCATTAACCCGCGAGAACTCGTGCCTTTTGAAAGTTACGCAATCGATCGCGTGTATAGCATTTTTCTGACAGTCAAAGAACAGTTTGTAATTTACTTAATATGTCTAAATAAGTATTTCTAGTTGCCTTTATAAGAAAACACACATATTAGACTATTTAAAATGGGTTAAATGCCGAGTGTTTTAAAATTACTGTGAGCAAAATGCTCATACACGAATCCTCATGGGTTAAAATGTTCCCACAAGCTCTTTTCTGCCACATTCTCATGTATATATTATTTTATTGTTGTTGTTGTTGTTGTTGTTGTTGTTGTTGTGTGTGACTGTGTAAGGGGAAAATCAAACAATGGAAATACCTTAAAGGATTCAACAATATTTTGGAAAGGATGGGTTGTTACTCACCATAGAGAGGTCCGAAGAGCTGCAGAAAAGCACACATAACAGAATAAACAAAACATGAAGTTTACAGCTGTTAAGCCTTCATCTGCCACAGTGCGCGCACGTGCGCGCACACACACACACACACACACACACACACACACACACACACACACAGAGTTGACGTCTCCCTGTCTTTAATGTTCACAATGCTAGACACTATTCAGTTGACACTCTTCAAGAGTCAATTGGTTGACCATGAGCTGTAGCAACTTTATTAAAACTCACCTCCTGCCATTACTTTTCTCTTCTCTGGGAACAATTTTGTAGTGCAGAGAATGCTCATTTTAACATGGAGCCTGGTACATAATGATGAAATACTGACATTGTTTTACTGGAAACACTGGAATACTTCAGCATTTTACTTGTGGAAGTTGAGAGACTGACCTAAAAACCTATCTTACATAATCTAACAATGGAGAATTGCTTCTATTGTTATCTTACGTAATCTGATAACTATCAAAATTTCTCTTGTAATATTATTTAGTGTATTGTCTGAAAACTGCAATTAGTTACTATCAGTTGTTTCATTAGACAAACAAGGAAGCAAACTAAATGCCTTTTAACCCATGCATACATTGCTGTAAGGTTTGGACATCATTGTGCATTTTTAGTTATCAGGGGTAATTTAGACTTTTTGCCCTTACTTAACATATGCTGTGTATTTTTTTTATTTTTTAAATTGTTCTACAGTTCATAAAACTATGTCCTCTTTTAATTATTTCAGGATGATACATTTTATTTTATTTATTGTTTTTACATATTATTTATCTTCTCTCTCATCTCTTTTTTGGGGCTATGGAATGAAGCAAGTATCGGTAAGTTCTGTGTAATGAGTGTAGAATCCAATTCAGTGCAAAATTACTATCAAAATTGAATTAATAACCTGAATATAACAGTAGGTCGGTAATTAGAAAGAAAGAAACTGCTTTTAACAGTGGAAGGTCCAAGTTGGAATTCAACAATAATAATGAGGATAGTTTATAATTGACTGTAAAGAGCTGTAACAAATACATGAAAAGACAATCATAAACACAGAACTTAAGCTTTGACCATTGGCCTTCGTCAGAAGAAAATCACCATTCATGCAATAAATATAACACACTTCTCTCTCTCTCTCTCTCTCTCTCTCTCTCTCTCTCTCTCTCTCTCTCTCACACACACACACACACGCACACAACTATCATCACTGGCCACCACATTCCGAATCATTTTCTGCTGAGAGGGGATTCCCTATGATATGAATACAGTGGTCTAATGTGATTACTGTAATCATACCAAATATTGTAATATCAAACAATGGAAATATGTCCAAAAACTACTGTAATCATCTCTTTATTCATCTTACTTTCTTAACAAGCCTTTTTCATGTTATAACATGTTTTCTACAACACATTCTGCAGACCTATATTTATTGATATTTATATTTTTGTTATTTGCCAACATATGCAGTAATTATATGTTGGGTACATTACTAGTATCATTCCAAGATTAAAAAAACCTATAAGGCTATACTTTTTCTAAAGTTGCTCTTACCCAACTTTAACAGATCCAAAGTGAGATGTTAAGAATATAAATTTTTAATTGACAATCAGTATTTAAATAAGTATTTGACTAGTGACTCAACATTAGGTTGGTAAAATTTGTGTTAAGTTTGTGTGTGCTATTTGAATATTTAAGTGTGCATGTGTGAGAATATTTTGTAATCTTAAATGTGTGTTAATATCTGTAAATCCATTTCAATGGAGCTGTTTTTGTACTGTTTGTACAACTATTTATTACAATGCATTCTAACCCTTTACTTTTTCATGTAGTAATCCGAATTTGCATTGTTGTGTGTTGAACATTAACAACAATGTTGCATGACCTCTTCTATATGTGTACTATAAAAAAATCATGTAATTTGTTATTTTGAATTAGGATTTGATGTCCATACACTGACTAAACACTCTTTTATAAATGTTGGTACTGCTTTCTTGTGACAACATGTGGCTTGCATATTGTACTTTGTTCAGTCATTTTATAACACTCACCATTGACTTACAATTTTTGAATGGTCCTATAAATTAAATAAAAACAAAGTACCAATATTTCTGTAGTTAATAAGGTTTGAAAGGAAAAGTACAAATAATGCTAATGTCAGTAATGCTGCCTTGTACAACAGAAATTTGTAAATATTCCTACTTGTGGTGCTACAGTGACCTCCATCTTCCATGCATTTTGCCACATTTGTTACGATCCAGTAGTTGATCTAATGAAGAGCTATAACACATCAAAGTATTTGAATTTATTGTGAGAAATCCCATGTACTTCATTCAAGTTCATGCTTCTCAGTCTTATGTCAAATATGGGCAAAGGTTGGTTTTTGTGGCTCCTATTACACCCATTATTTACACGGATGTCTTTACCTTCACCAAATTATTGTGTCAGGACCTCAGGGCACGTACTTACATTTTGTAGCCATGCAGATTTAGAATCGCTAGTTGCAAAATTGTATGACAAGGTTTTTTTTTATTGTTGTCTTCCATTAACATGAGGAAATATGCTTTTCTGATAAACAGGAAAAACAAAACCATGACTGCAACATTATAGTACTGTACACAGTCCTAAGTCTCCTGGAATTTTAGTAAAATGTGAAGTAGTGTTTTGTATTAAAAAGAAACAAACCATGAAAACTGCCACTATGCATAATATATATGTAAATTCCGTAATCTACACAAAGATAAGTCTATGGATCACATGTGTTGTAAATTGATTGGGTTATGATCACCATCTGGCTGCACAACATTTGCAGCAAGCTGAAACTCTGTAACTAAATTGGCAAAAGCATATTTTATTTAATTTGTAATGCACTGTTTTAAGTAACTGATTTGTAGTATATCTGAAGTTCAGTCTTTCCACAGCTGATTTTTTCTTTGATGCTCAGAGTCTACAAAAAAAAGTATGGAAGAGGGCTATAGAAAATTGGGAAGTGGTTTTTCCTTGGTTTTAATTTCATTAGAAATAAGTATGACAAACTTATCTTTGGCATGCTCAGAAATTCCTGCCAATAGCTGATAATGATATTGTTAGTGCCACAACATATTAAATAAAATCTTATTAATTTGTTGTCTGTTCATATAGATATTGTTATTTATTTTTAAAGTTTATCATTTCACATTTTAAGAATGCACTGCATTACTCATTTATTTTTATTATTATTATTGTTATTATTGGTATCATTATTTCTCATGAGATGTCACCAATTTGCATCACTGATATCATCAATTAATTCTTGCACCTTTCATTACGTTGTTGTATTGACAATAGTTGCTACTTACTTGATGTATTTATCTTATTGTGTTCACAAATCTAGTCGATGATAGAGTTATGGGGGGATTACTCTTGTCATCCAAAAGTGATTGTGTCATTCTGCATTGTTCATGCAACAATATAGTATGATGGGAGCAAAGTATAATTATTTTCTTAGGAAGTAAATAATATTCTTTGGAACACAACTTAGGGAGAAAAATAAAAATCTAGTGATATTGCCATTTTCAAAGATGACTACTCAGTCTGTAGGTATTGTTTTACAGATATATTTTTTGAGCATAGGTATTCCCTTTTTGTGCTCATATTTGGTGTGTCAATGTAATGAATGCCATGTCCAGTATTTGTGCTCTATGTTATTCATATAGAGAAATCATATTGTTGGAATATTTGCAGTGACTTCATCACTTTTCCTGATATACAATATTATGATTTGTAAAAGTGACCGTTAACATTTGTTTTTGCATGTCTGATGTAGTTCTTCACTTTTTTTTTTCCTTTAAATAATAGTGTTGTTTTTACTTATATCTGATGCTTAAGTACATTCTGCAATTTTAATATAAGTTGCAATGTCTTGTTATTGTGAGTCTCATTAAAATTTGCATTTTAGTTATGTGCTCTTGTTTTTTAAACACATTGAAGTATCCAGCTCTGTTCAGTGATACTCAGGTTTTGAAAGAATGCATTTTCCACTGGAATTATATCTAAGCAACATTTGTTTGTTGCAATCTGACAGTATATTTGAGGAAATAATGTCAGCTACTATTATAATTTCTACTAATTTTTTGGTTTTAAGATGTAATTCATCTGGTGTACTAAGTATGAAAAGTACAAAGTTTTATACACAAGTATGAATGTTTTGCAGAAAACATGATCAAAATGTGTTAGGTATAAAATGCATTTCATGTAACAATGGAAAATACTTGTTGCTTGTTTAGGTCAACTGCTCAGAAAACGTTTTCATAATCAGAAGGTCGTATTCATAATTTTTTGTAATATTCATTTTGTGAAATGTCATACTGAATTTTGTCACTGGAATGATCTGATATTAAACTGTTGTATTACTGAAATCCATATCAGTTTTTAACTTTTTGTAACTGTAGTGTTGTTCATTTGTAACTTGATTATTTTAATTTCTTTACTTCATCAGATTGTTACTAAAGTATCATATCAGGACTCTCTGACATAATCTAATTATGTTCATAGATTTTAATTTAAGACAGTTTCTACTAATTCAGTGCTTTAATATTTTATTAACATGTCTTGGCTGCTGTAGATAACATGTAGTTACAGTACCACTATCAGTAAATGACAGAATCATCAGCATCAACCTGAGAACTATGATAAATACAGCTGCACTGTATCAGGCTTTTATACATATTCATATACATGTAAATGTTCGATGTACTACTGATGCACAATCACTCGTTGTTGTAGTAATGATTCATATTATGATGAGTTCTTGAAACAGGTGTCAAATACAAATTGTAGTACCATGAAGACAGCATGCAATAAAAATGAGGTTGGCATAATTCAAATCAAATGATTCATGTTCAATATCACATTTCTTGCATGCTGTCTTGTGTACTACATGCTTGGTTATACAAATGAGTAGCATGTTGGCACAACTGTGTCAAGTAGGTGCAGGTCATGCAATTTTGCATGGGCCCTCTGTGGATCAGCAGAAGTCAGCCGAGTTCATCTTCCACCTTGTTATTTTCAAAAAATAGCTCCATGTACCTGATGATTCCATTGAGAAAAATGAAGGCTGTCATTGAAAGTGGTGTGAGAAATGTAATTCTGCTGATTATTCAGTGCTGCAGCACTAAAGAGAGCAGAAAGCATTGCTGCACCCACTTAATAAGTCCTTTAAAAATATTCATATTTCGTAAAGTACTGCTTTATGATTGCTCAAACACTGTGTTGTGTAATTCCTGTACGTTCTGTAACGCTTTAACCATTACATATTGTTGTTTTTAAAACCTGTAAACTGTACGCTGGCTGCCCTGGGAGAAAGGGGTGGGGCTTGTTCCAACAGTCAATGCACTATGAGCTAAATGCAAGCTTCTGCTCCCAACATTCTCCTATCAGGGCCATGTAAAAGTGTGTGAACTCAAGAGTATGTCATATACCTACAGTGGTCAGTTGGTACAAGTAGTAGACCAACAAAGGTGACATAGTCAGAGTCACATATTGAATGGGTCGTGAAATGCTCGAAAAATCTCTGGGGCACTGTTCTAAAGTACCGAAGGGAGAACTGACAGCACCACTAGTAGCAGTTGATGGTGATAAGAGCAAATGTTGAAATGTTCCCCGCCACATAAAACCATTGAGTATTCAGTGTGTGCGTGTGTGTGCATGTGTGCACGCAACAATGGCAGCTGTGTAAACAATGCCATACCAACAGGCAAATGACTGTGGGGCACAAACTGTAGCCTGATTAAAATTACTTGCTACTACACACTACAGTTTTACCACATAGTACTCGTCTGCCGCTTGGCTGTAGGCGAAGCACTAACACAGCAGCTCTGTTCAAAAATTCTGCGTAAGAGGAAACCAAGATTTAATAACAACAATGTGAAAAGCTCTGTTTACAGCTAATTTTAAGTGTTCATTGACTGAACTGCAGCAGAAGACCCATTTTATAGTTCTTAATTTAATCCCATATTGTAATTCAACTACATGTGAGGTACTAAGTATCCAGTTAAAGGCATTCAACCATCAGCAGCAGAACTAAAATCATAATTTCTTCATTCACAGCAAATAAAGCTTACCTCTGAGTAAACTCAAACAGAAAAATTGCAGATACAGTGCTAAAAGCAAACTGTAATTTCCCATTATCATTGATTACCTGAAACGATTGATTACTAACACAAACAGATTCCAACAACAATAATAATAATTATAAAAAGAATCATTGGATGAAAAACAAAAGCCAATAAAAAAGTTTATACTGTTATGAAACATATGTAAAAAGGTATTAAAACTTAAACAATTCAATTAAGTCAATAAAAACAACAAAATAATTTTGATTTATAAATTAAAATAATAACCTCTGACAGGGTTTGGACTCTGTAACTTCAGCATTGGAATCTATGTCTTTACCACTATGCTATAGAGCCACATTGAAGGTCACAGTAGATCCCAGTAACAACTCTGAATTGTAGTCCATTTTCATGTAAGTTATACAAGCTTATATGTGTGACATAATATTTGTATATGTGACAGGGAATCACAGTGTGTGCTTAGTGCATATTTCGTTAACACCATTGTCCATGACATTTATTTATTTATTTATTTTTGCATGGTTATCAGTAAGTGATAAAAAATGTGAAATAAAAAGGGCAGACCTATGAATCAGCAACATAGCAACTCAAGAAAGAAAACCAGACAAGGAAATTGAGGTGAACTGACTAGATGTGGCAGTTTGACAATGGCGAATAGCTCATGTGTGACATTGAGCTCTCTGATTGGAGGAAAGCAGCTCTAGTGCGTGAACTGTCGACTAGCAAGTAATTTTAATTGGACTATAGCAATTTGCCGTGTTAAATGGTCACTTTGAAAACTTTCACTGAGGAGAATAGTGACATTGTTCAGTTCACAGTCAGATTGGAAAGTCACTTGGCATTGAGAACTGGTGGGGGAGGTGAATCCAGAGTCCTGTGACAGACTACAATTCATTCACTGGGTTACCTTTTCATTGGGTCTGGCTCTATTTGAACTTAGTGAAGTTATCAGTGTGTCAGGTCAAAGGGAACTGAGGCAGTTTGGTGGCACTATATCCTGGATGCTACTGGATTTGTGGTTCCATGTTGTTTTTGCAGTGCAACTTTGTCTACGCATAGCGATCTCAATATAAAGAGCGTAACCAAGAAGGTTGACGTGAGGAAATGTACAAAAACTGTATCGAAAATGGTAGTCAGGGTGACCACTGTGGGATGTACCACTTAATACGGGATATATTACAAATGTTTTTTAAATCTTGTACACAGCAGAACAGAACATCAAAGAATCAACTGGACACATTGTAACAAACATCAGTTGTGAGGCACTCAAAGAACTTCATACAAAGAAGAAACAGTCTGTTTGAGGTCAACACGTGTTGTATCATTGTCACAGGAGCTCTCATTTAAATCTTAAGCCTGATCACACATGTTCAAATATATAGCCTTTGATTTTGTTTGGGAAGGTTTTACAAAGCATTCAATTTTAAACTACGAGTCTTGCATTTGACCAGCTTGAACAATGTTTGAGTAACAAATAAATTATTTATTCCATATAGGGGAGGGGAGGTGATGAGCTCCTAGTAGGCACTGTATGCCAGAACTTCCTGCTGAGTGCTACTTAGTGCCACAGTGCAGACTTTGACAACACCACATAAGACATGTTACATATGTTTAAATCTGGCAAGTTGGAGGGGGGGGATACAACATATTAATTGCAACTTGGCACTGTATATCTCAAACCACTCTATTACACTCCTGATATTGTGACACGGCACATTATTTCAGTGAAAAATGACATTTCTGATGGGAAACATTATCGTCATGAAGGAATGTACGTGGTCTGCAGCCTGTACAATAATTCTCAGCCATTGTGGTGCCTTGCACGATCTCCACTGAACCCATGGGTGTCAATGAGATTGTTCCACATAGCATAACTGAGCCACCATCAGGTTGTTTCTGTCCCACAGTACGTCAAGGAGCTGTTTCCCTGGAGGATGATGGATTTACACCCTTCCATTGGCATGAAGAGGAATGTATCAATGTTCATCAATCCAATATCAAGTGCTGATGTCCAATGTTGTGGTGTTAACATTGGCAAATGCATTGATCATTGATTGTGGATGTCGATCGTTAGGAGTGTCGAGGGCACTGTGTGCTCACACACACTCACACCCTGCCTAGCCTTAAAATCTGATGTTACTTCTGCCACAGTTTGCTGTCTGACCTGTTTTAACAGTCTCCCCTGCCTATGATCGACATCTGTAATGAGGAATGGCTGCTGAGCCTCTCAAAATTTAGACTTGGTTTTGCCATACTTTGAAGTGAAGATACACACCAGCTCTCCTACAACAGCTGTCCAGACGTGCAGTTTCCAAAATACTCTTGCCAAGCCTAGTAGCATTCAGAAGCTGTCCTCCCTCAAACCATATAGATTAGCACACTCGCAGATACTACATGCTGATCAATGTATGTGGCTTTTTGTAGAAAGCAGTCAAAATAATAGTTCGGTTAATCTTTCATAGTCACTTTATTTCCTGACTACAAATCCAAAGGTCGCGGGTTCGATCCCCGCCAGGTCCTAGGAATTTTATCTGTCATTTTCCACTTCTTTCACCTCTGGCAGTATTGCTCATGTGAAAAATACCGAGTAGCACCGTGGTTTGGAACCCACGTCAAACTGTAGGTCCCCCTGTAACTGGCTGTGTAAGTCAGTTCGAAGGTCGGAGGAAGGCAACGGCATACCACCTCCAAACAGGACCATGCCTATTAAGCACTGTGGTGTTCAAACCAATCTTCAGATTGTTGACTGCTTTACCTTTAAGAAATTAATCAATGAAAAGAAAAATGGATATAAAAGTAACAGCCACCATTAAATTTTTACACTTGAAAGCATGATGCCAAGTGAAGCATCTCTCTTTACCAGATTGCTTTCCAGCTTTACATAGCATTTTAAGCAGATTGAAATAAGAAATTGTATACCAATGCAGGTTGATGCATTTGCATGTTTTCAATTTTTATATGGATTACCATTACATTCAAGTGCAAGTAAGTGTTATTTTTCTACAGTTTATCACAGGGAGGTCAGCAAACTGGGAATGGATTCATTTCACAGTTTGTCATCATTTTAATATATCTAGCTTATTATGCAAATGTTCTATGTTATAGAATTAAATTCCTGGTATTTTAATTTCAGCCACCCTTCATAGTGTAAAGGCCATCATTGTGGCTGCTGTAACAATCCACTAAAAATGACACTGAAAATTTAGTTAAAATTAGTGTCCTTGTGTTTGTAATAAAATAATCGGCCTTTATCACAAAGATTATTTTAAATTCACATTAACTTTAATCGAGTTATCGCATTCCAGGGCTCTTATGTGTCTTGAAAGCAACTACAAATAAGCTCTTTTACTGGCTTGCTAGGCCTAACATAATTGAGGATTTTCTTTCAGGGTTAACTTCCTTAGCCTTCGATAAGCTAATATCATACTACAAGGTGGCAGCTGCTGGGTTTGGCCCACCCTGTGTTTGTTATTTCCTCAGTACCCACCATATCTGGTGAGCATTCCCCTATCCGCCCCCTGGGGAGGCACCCGATGAGAAACCAGCAAATTCCAGAAATATAACCTGAACATCAGCAAGGCCAAGACAGTGGTGATGACAATCAACAGAAGTGGGCAACCAGCAAGCCTAATACTAGGAGACCACCAATAGAGTGTGTGGACAGGTAGCTACATCGGTATATAATTTCTTATGTCAAACTGCTTAAAATGCTATGTTCAGCTGGAAAATAATCTGCTAGCAGATGACAGCTGTCACGTTTCTTTCCTGTGGGTCCCTGGCCACGTGGGTGTGCCCGGGAATGAGGCCGCCGACATATCAGCCAAGGCCGCAGCTCTTTTGCCTCGCATGGCTACCTTTTGCGTCCCATCGGACCATGTTCAACGGGCTCTTCGCCGGAGTATCGTATCGTCATGGCACAGTGCGTGGCTTTCACTGTCCAACAATAAATTGCGAACTGTCAAACCAATCCCGACCGCTTGGAGAACCTCCTCACGCCCCTCTTGGCGGGAGGAGGTCATCCTGGCCCGGTTGCGGATCGGTCACTGCCGTTTCAGCCACCGTCATTTGTTAACCGCCGATCCTGCACCGCTGTGCTCCTGCGGTGAATTGCTGATGGTGCGACACGTTTTATTGTCTTGCGTAATTTTTAATCACATCCGTGTAGCCCTTCACTTTCCGTCTACACTAAAGGAAATTTTAGCTGATGACACATGAGCAGCTGCTCGAGTTTTGCGTTTTATCAACTTGGCCAACTTATCGAAGGATATTTAACCCTTCTTTTTGTTTTTTATCTTTTGTTTTTAGCCTCTTCTTGATGTTCTGACAGTCACCAAATTTTGTTTTGTTTTTTTGAGATCTAGCGAATCTATGTTCTTGTCTGGGCGCTAATGACCATAGACGTTGTGCGCCCTAAAACCAAAAAAAAATAAAAAAAAAAAAAAATGGGAAAATAATCTGGTAAAGAGAGACACACAATTTAGCATCATGTTTGCAAGTGTAAAATTTTAGTGATGGCTGTTTCTTATATTTGGGGGATTCCTTACGATTTGATGACAAATCAAGTCTAAAAGGGCAGACAGTGAAACACAAGCAAATTATTATATAATTTATGCTCGTGGGGCTGCAGCCTCCCCCAGAGCATGAGGAGAACTTCTCCTTCTCAATATGAAGCTGTTTTCCACTGTTAGATTATATATATATAACGAAAAGTATAGAAGGAAACTATCCTGGTGGGATAAACAAATATAAAAAAATAGAAAATGGATGACTTACCCAAAAGGACCGGCTTGTCGATAGACACAAATAAAAATAAAAATCACACTCAAACACACAGACAAGCTTTCGGCACCACAGGCAGCTTCTTCAAAAAAAGAGGAAAAAAGGGGAGGAGAAAGGGAAGGACGTGGGTTTTAAGGAAGTGGAAAAGGAGTCATTCCAATCCCAGGAGTGGAAGGACTTACCTTAGGGGAAAACAAGGAAGGTAAACAAATACACACACACTCACACATATCGAAACGCAAACACACCTAGACAGACATCTTCCTTAAAACCCACATCCTTCCCTTTCTCCTCCCCTTTTTTCCTCTTTTTCCTGAAGAAGCTGCCTGTGGTGGCGAAAGCTTGTATATGTGTTTGAGTGTGATTTTTACTTTTATTTGTGTCTATCAACGAGCCAGTCCTTTTGGGTAAGTCATCCGTTTTCTATTTTACCCTTCCTTTTTTCCCCCTAAGGTAAGTCCTTCCACTCCTGGGATTGGAATGACTCCTTTTCCACTTCCTTAAAACCCATATCCTTCCCTTTTTCCTCCCCTTTTTTCCTCTTTTTTCCTGAAGAAGCTGCCAGTGGTGGCGAAAGCTTGTATGTGTGTTTGTGTGTGATTTTATTTGTTTCTTTCGACGAGCCGGTCCTTTTGGTAAGTCATCTCTTTTCTATTTTATATATATATATATATATTTTGAAATGAGAGACATCCTGCCAAAGATCCTTCCCACCCCTCCTAAAGTGGTGTTCCGTCGCCCTCCCAACCTTCACAACATCCTAGTTCATCCTTATGCCACCCCGAAACCCAGCTCACTGCCACAGGGATCATATCCTTGTGGAAGACCCCGCTGCAAGACCTGTCCAATCCACCCACCCAGCACTTCCTATTCCAGTCCTGTCACAGGCTTATCCTACCCTATCAGAGGCCGGGCCACTTGTGAAAGCAGCCACGTAATTTACCAACTGTGCTGCAAGCACTGTACAGCTTTCTATATTGGCATGACCACCAACCAGCTGTCCATTAGGATGAATGGCCACCGCCAAACTGTGGCCAAAAACAAGTTGGACCACCCTGTGGCACGGCATGCAGCGGAGCACATGCTTGATTTCAATGGCTGCTTCACAACCCGGGCCATCTGGATCCTCCCATCCACCACCAGCTTTTCTGAACTGCGCAGATGGGAGTTATCCCTACAATACATTCTCCGATCCCGAAATCAACCAGGCCTCAACCTACGATAACTTCCCTATATATATATTTTTCCATACCTTACAGTTCCTACCTCTCTATCCCAAACCTCACCTATTTTGAGTGGTGTGTGAATGTGTGATCGTGTGTTTGTATGTATATATATGTGTATATATGTGTGTGTGTGTATATATATATATATATATAATGTGTGTGTGTGTGTATATATGTATATATATATATGTATATGTGTGTGTGTATGTATGTGTATATGTGTGTATATGTGTGTGTGTGTGTGTGTGTGTGTGTGTGTGTGTGTGTGTGTGTATGCGGTCTTGTGTACTTGCAGTGTGCATGCATTTTATATATATATATATATATATATATGTTATTTTACTTTCTCCGCTCACCCGCCTCCCCACTCCATTCCTAAGCTGCATCTCGTTATTCCCATCTAACCCATCCCCACCACCGTGACGTAACCTTTCTATCCCCTCCCCCTCCCCTCCCCTCCCGTCCCCGATTCGCTGCAGAGCGTGATTCGAAGTGTGGCAGTCGGAGGTGATGGTTGTATGACTGTGTTGTGTGCCTGTGTGATTGCGTGAGTGCTCTATTTTCTGAAGAAGGCCATGGCCGATAGCTGAATGTGTTGTATGTGTGTGTCTTTTGTATGTGCCTGTCGCAGCTCGTCGCCACGTCTTTGCGGTGAGTTGTAAACTGTCCTCACTATATATATATATATAGACGAAGATTACTCACCAGGCGAAGGAGCACAGGTGTGAGAGCATCACAAATAAATAAATGGACACACACACACACACACACACACACACACACACACACACAAACGCAAGCTTTCGCAACCCAGTTGCTTCTTCAGGCAGAAGGGAAGGAGAGGGAAAAGGAAATGATGAGGGTTTTAAGGAAGGGGGTAAGGAGCCATTCCAATCCCGGGAGAGGAAAGACTTACCTTGGGGGAAAAAAAGGAGGGTAAACAAATGCACACACACCCACATATTCACACAGACACAAGTACACCTAGGCAGACATACTGTAGAAAGCAAAGAAGTTAGACAAGATACCACTTGAGGCAGAGGCTCTGTCCAGAGAACCGAGGCAAAGATGTTAAGATGGTGGGTGGGAATTCGAATTTAGTGGAGGTTGAGACCAGGTGGGCAACGGGAAGAGAGAATATGCTGAAGGGCTACTTCCAATCTCCGGAGTTCTAAAGGATTGGTGTCGGTGGGGATTGGTATCCAGATAACCCGGACAGTGTAACTCTGTGCCAAGATGTGCTGACCGTGCACCAAGGCGTGTTTAACCACAGGGTGATCCTCGTTACCAACAAACACTGTCTGCCTGTGTCCATTCATGCGAATGGACAGTTTGTTGCTGGTCATTCCCACATAGAGCGCTTCACAGTGTAGGCATGTCAGTTGGTAGATCACGTGGGTACTATCGCAAGTGGCTCTGCCTTTGATCGTGTTCACCTTCCGGGTTACGGTACTGGAGTAAGTGGTGGTGGAAGGGTGCATAGGGCAGGTTTTACAACGGGGGCAGTTACAAGGGTAGGAGCCAGAAGGTAGGGAAGGTGGTTTGGGGATTTCATAGGGGTGGACTAGGAGGTTACGGAGGTTAGGTGGGAGGCGGAAAGACACTCTCGGTGGAGTAGGAAGGATGTCATGAAGGACGGATCTCATTTCGGTGCAGGATTTAAGGAAGTCATATCCTTGCTGGAGAGCCACATTCAGAGTCCGCTCCAGTCCCGGAAAGTATCCGGTGACAAGAGGGGCACTTCTGGGATTCTTCTGTTGAAGGTTCTGAATTTGGGGGGATGAGGAAGTGGCTCTGGCAATTTGCTTCTCTACCAGATTAGGAGGATAGCTGCAGGATGTGAAAGCTGTTATTAGGTTATTGGTGTACTGGTTCAGAGCTTCTGGACTGGAGCAGACTCGTTTGCCACGAAGACCTAAGCTGTAAGGAAGGGAATGTTTGATGTGGAAAGGATGGCAGCTGTCATAATGCAGGTACTGTTGTTTATTGGTAAGTTTGATGTGGACGAATGTGTGAAGTTGGCCATTGGACAGATGGAGGTCGACATCGAGGAAAGTGGCAAGGGATTTGGAATAGGACCAGGTGAATTTGATGGGACCAAAGGAGTTGAGGTTGACTTGGAAATTCTGCAGTTCTTCTTCACTGTGTGTCCAGATCATGAAGATGTCATCAATGAATCTGTACCAAACTTTGGGTTGACAGCGTCCCATGAATAAGTTTGCGTATGAGGGGGCCATCCTGGTACCCATGGCTGTACCCTTTAGTTGTTGGTATGTCTGGCCCTCAAAAGTGAAGAAGTTGTGGGTTAGGATGGGTGAAGCTGGCTAGGGTATTAAGGAAAGAGGTTTTAGGTAGGGAAGTGGGTGGTAGGCGTGAAAGGAAATACTCCATTGCAGCAAGGCCCTGGGCATGTGGGATATTGGTGTATAAGGAAGTGGCATCAATGGTTACAAGGATGGTTTCTGGAGGTAACAGTCTGGGTAAGGATTTCAGGTGATCGAGGAAGTGGTTGGTGTCTTTGATAAAGGATGGGAGACTGCACATGATGGGTTGAAGGTGTTTGTCTATGTAGGCAGAGATTCGTTCTGTAGGGTCTTGGTAACCAGCCACAATGGGGCGGCCGGGATGATTGGGTTTGTGAATCTTGGGAAGTAGGTAGAAGGTGGGGGTGCGGGATGTTGGTGGGGTCATGAGGTTAATGGAGTTGGTTGAAAGGTTTTGTAGGGGGCCTAAGGTTTTGAGGATTCCTTGAAGCTCTTCCTGGACATCAGGGATGGGATTGCCATGAAAGACTTTATATGTGGTACTGTCTGAAAGCTGACGCAGTCCCTCAGCCACATACTCCCGCCGATCAAGTACCCACGGTCATGGATCCCTTGTCGGCTGGGAGGATGATGATTGAATGGTTAGCCTTCAGATCACGGATAGCTCGGGATTCAGCTGCGGTAATGTTGAGATTAGGATTAAGGTTTCTCAGGAAAGACTGGGAGGCAAGGTGGGAAGTAAGGAATTCCTGGAAGGTTTGAAGAGGGTGATTTTGAGGAAGAGCAGGTGGGTCTCGCTGTGATGGAGGATGGAACTGTTCTAGGCAGGGTTCAATTTGAATGATGTCTTGGGGAGCTGGGTCATTAGGAGTAGGATTATTTTTCCTCGTGGCAAAGTGTTATCTCCAGCAAAGACTACGAGTATAGGAAAGTAGGTCTTTGACAAGAGCTGTGTGGTTGAATTTGGGAGTAGGACTAAAGGTGAGGAGGCCCTTGGATAGGACAGAGGTTTCAGATTGGGAGAGAGGTTTGGAGGAGAGGTTGACTTCTGAATTAGGATGTTGTGGTTCCGGATTGTGTGTTTATATATATATATATAATAAAATCAGTTTGAGGTACGAATTTTCTATGCCGCTTCCCCCCTCCCCCAGGCAAAGATCCTGGATTCGCCATTGATGTATTCTAAGAACAACACACATACCCAGGCCCAAGGAAGGACTTGAACCTTCGACAAGGAGTGGCCTTGCAGTCCATAGCAAGGTGATCTGACCTAAACCACACAGCATTCCCGAGCGTCAAAATTGTTTCCAAATTTGCAAAAGTCCCCTCTAGGATGACCAATTATCCCGTATTTTCTGGGATCTCCTGCATTTGATATTTTTTCATAATCTCCTGGCTCCCGTATTTTCAGGTTGAGTGGCAATTTTTTTTCTCATGTGTAACTTTTTTCCTCCTTTTTTTATATATGTACAAATATATTTTACAAACATTTACATTTTGCTCATGCTGTCAGAATTAGTTAAAACATTAAGACAGCGTAGACCACTGACTCTATATCAACATTGTCTATTGATTATCTTAGAAATGCTCAACCAGTGCTTGGCGGTTAGATGTCACTTTGTTTCTGTGCCTGTGCTTACTGTGCAAAATTATTCAAGAATTGATGATGGGCAGAGAGGATGAAGCTAAAGTGAGAACCTTTATATTCCTGGATTGAATCAGCAAGGTCAGACACTTATAAAGTAAAGTGCTCAATCAATTTTGATAAGTTTGGTAAACTGGTATGTTATGTTATGGTTAAACCAGAAAGTAATGCTCACACTGAGGGTATTTTCTTTTATGAATAATAAGTGGACAAATCCGCCTCCGTAGCTCAGTGCCAGTGTCGCAGACTACCACGCAGGGGGCCCGGGTTCGATTCCCGGCAGGGGACTGGGTGTTATGTGTTGTCCTAATCATCATCATTGGCACGTAAGTTGCCCATGCGGCGTCAACTAAAAGGACTTACACTACTTAATCCCACAAGGGATCTCCCGGCCAAGAAAAGCCATACGCTCATTTCCAGTGGACAAATCTAAGGAATAGGAGTAGCACAAAGCTGATCATATATTTACACAGACGCAAGTACACTTAGGCAGACATACTTTCTACAGTTCTACAGTATGTCTGCCTAGGTGTACTTGTGTCTGTGTGGGTGTGTGTGCATTTGTTTACCCTCCATTTTTCCCCCCAAGGTAAGTCTTTCCTCTCCCGGGATTGGAATGGCTCCTTACCCCCTTCCTTAAAACCCTCATCATTTCCTTTTCCCTCTCCTTCCCTTCTGCCTGAAGAAGCAACTGGGTTGCGAAAGCTTGCGTTTGTGTGTGTGTGTGTGTGTGTGTGTGTGTGTGTGTGTATTCATTTATTTATTTGTGATGCTCTCACACCTGTGCTCCTTCGCCTGGTGAGTAATCTTCGTCTATTTTATATATATATATATATATATATATATATATATATATATATATATATATAAAATAGAAAAGAGATGACTTACCAAAAGGACCGTCTCGTAAGGAGCCATTCCAATCCCGGGAGAAGAAAGACTTACCTTGGGGGAAGGAAAGGAAGGTGAACAAATACACTCACACACCCATACATTTACACAGACGCAAACACACCTAGGCAGACATACTATAGAAACCAGGTTTCTATAGTATTTCCTTTTCCCTCTCCTTCCCTTCTGCCTGAAGAAGCAACTGGGTTGCGAAAGCTTGCGTTTGTGTGTGTCTGTGTGTGTATTCATTTATTTATTTGTGATGCTCTCACACCTGTGCTACTTCGCCTGGTGAGTAATCTTATATATATGTTTCCCAGCTATCTTGTCCACCCAAAATATCTCTGGAACAATAACAGCTATTGGAAAACGACTTTCACCGGTATCACTGTATGTCTGCGGCCCATGAATGTACATATTTGAAAACATTCTAAACTGAAAGCAAATGTGTTTATTAACCCAAACTTATGTTTTTTTTTAATGGACACCTTATATTTTTTCTTCAGCAATCCATAGCATGACAAATCACATAAACAATGGCGTTGATTGCATCACAATATTCCAATTACATCCCGAGATATTGCGACGCGAAGTTGATGCTTGAAAAATCCGAAATACGCTGCTAGCGCACGTCCTGAGGCTCAGGCGTGAACCCCATGCTGCCCGTAATCGCGATGTGATTGACATGCGTAATCGCACTTCCATACTTACCATGAGGTCCAAAACAAATAATATGGCCTGCTGCCATCCTGCATTAAAGTCGTACATTCCAGCAGGTATTTATCCCATAGGCTAGGGGTGATTGGTTCTGTAACATATCTGTGTACCGCAACGTTAGTCACAAAGTTAACTTCGATTATCGTTAATCCGTTACTAAAAAGGTAATGCTGTTCAACGTTAAAACTTTACTGTAGATCTAGCGCAAGTGACAGTGAATCATTCACTCATAATAGTAAAATTCATGTTGATGGTTTTAGTGAAACGAGCAAGTGGACTAAAGGTTTTACCGTTGTTTAGGTGAAAATGTTTTGATTTGGGAAGTCCAGGTAAGACATAGAAGATGAATGTAAAAATGTTTAACCAATTAGTTTTATTATCACATCATCGTCAATGTCATGTTTATCTAATGCTTTACATGACAAATTGTTTCAAACAAATGTTACTGAACATCACTGGGTAAAATGGCCCTTTGTAGAAACTTGCACTGTGATACCAGCACTACATACTAAAGATAGCGTTCACATATCATGCTCAAAGTGATAACAATTGGCTGGCATACATAGGGTCACTCTGCGGATGAAGGATGCCCTACTTGGTGCTACTGTTTCCTCTTTGATGGCTGTACAAGCATCAATAATGTGTTGCTTCATGTCCTCTGTTGTTGCTGGTTCATGTTGGTAAACAGCATCCTTCACTGCTCCCCAAAGAAAAAAATCCACCAGTGTAAGGTCTGGAGATCGGGCAGGCCACCTAACTGGGCCACCACGTCCAATCCATCTACCAGGGAACTTACGGTTCAGAAGTCGCTGTGCTCTTAAGTCATTATGTGCAGGGCATCCGTCATGCTGATGCCACATGACCATTCTCCTGTTCAGAGGTACGGCATCCAAGAGAACAGGTAGATTGTGTCGTATAAATCTGGACTACTGTCTGCCATTTTGGACGCCATTTACCAAGATAGGTCCGATAATGGTATCTCCAATAATCCCACACTAAACATTCACTTTCTACGGATGTTGATGCTCTACCTGACAGAGCCATTTTGGATTGTCTGCAGACCAATAATGCCTATTCCTCATATTGACAATTCCTTTGTTGGAGAATGATGCCTCGTCGGTAAAGAGAACATCTGCGAAAAAATTTGGATTAGTCAGAAGTTTTTGCTGAGCCCACCGACAAAATGTTGCCCTGCTGCTGAAGTCATTTCCATGAAGATCCTGGTGTAAATGAACATGGTAAGGATGAAATTTATGACGTTGAACAATACGCTGTGCACTTGATTTCGACACACCAACTTCATGTTCAATTTGACATGTGCTGATGTGAGGATTCACAGCTACGGTAGCGAGCACAGCAACTTCAGCACATTCATCTGTGCATGTTCTAGGACGATGTCTAGGTCTTGGATTTAAGCTTTCCGTTTCACGTAGACAAGATGTGAGACGACGAAACATCCGGCGCGAAGGCAATGGCTTGTCAGGGAAACGTCTTCTGTACAGTCGTCAGTCGTTCTGCCTGAACAGAATTTCGCCCGCCTACAACAGGGTACATTACAGGTAAGTAGAGTAAGGTAGAAAACAGACATATTAACGTAATAATCATAATGTTCTCTAACAGTACTATAAATAAACAAGCAATCTAATAACGTATTTCCCGTCAACGTACAGTCTCCATAGATCAGCAGCATTTCTACCATATCTTCAGGTGTGTACATAATACAGTATAAGTTCCACAACACAACGTTTATTCATAATGTGTACTACCTCCGTGCCGTCACTAGATTACTTTGATGCACGACTACACTGGCAAGCGGTATACTGCACGCCAAAGCAACAAAAAAATGGGATGCTCGGAGGGTGGTGGAGTACAGGAGTTTGCATGGGTCGCAAATCACAAACGAGGCGAAGTGGTAACTGTGGCTGTAGTGGGAACTACGTTGGACACGTGTCTAGGTAGAGCTAGGCCCTGGATGAACGAGTGCGCGATAGGTACAATGGGTCATTTAACGCATTCGATAAACCTTATTTTGGGTGCAGGATAAATAAGATAACCTGACTGGTGTATACCGATCGGTACTGGTTCATATTGTGTACGTAGACACATAAACGTGCAAGAGGGAAACCATTATGTGCTTATGAGAGTTGATGGCAGCAGACCGTATTATTCTTTTCGGACCTCTTGATAAGTATGGAAGTGCGATTACATATGTCAATCACATCGCGATTACGGGCAGCATGGGGTTCACGCCTGAGCCTCAGGACGTGCGCTAGTAGCGTATTTCGGGTTTTTCAAGCGTCAACTTCGCGTTGCAATATCTCGGGATGTAATTGGAATATTGCAATGCAATCAACGCCATTGTTTGTGATTTGTCATGCTATGGATTACTGAAGAAAAAAATATAGGGTGTCCATTAAAAAAAAACATAAGTTTGGGTTAAAATACACATTTGCTTTCGTTTTAGAATGTTTCCAAATATGTACATTCATGGGCCCCAACCGTACATCGATACCGATGAAAGTCGTTTTCCAATAGCTGTTATTGTTCCAGAGATATTTTGGGTGGAGAAGATAGCTGGGACACCCTGTATATATGCTGACGCAGACAAAATCTGTTGTGTAAGTATTTGTGATATGTAAATAAATAATTATCTTTTACAAATATTGCTTTGATTCTTTTTTTGTGAAATTCCGCTATGCTCTTCATCCCCATATTTTTTGTCAATGCAGGGCCTGCTCTAGCATTAATGCCGGCCCGGGAGGAAAAGTTACAATGTCAACCCTCCAGTGGCGTAGCTACGCTCCAAGGGCCCCGGGGCAAACATGACATTGGGGCCCCCTTTAAACTGAATCTACACACATGCAAAACTACATCATCAGCTCCCCACCACCCACTAGAAAACATAATGAGGCTAACCGAAATACTAATAAGTGTGTCACGCATCAGACAATATTTAATCGTACTCTCCAATATAATTAGGTTTTCTGACAGCCCAGTCAAAGAAGGAAAATAGGAAACTTTTTAGGATAGTTTCAGCAAAAGGAAATTACCGGATTTTCTTTGATGAAACTATGGATTGAGCTGTGCCCCTACCAGGCTTCATGAAGTGTATGTTAGTGTCTGGCTAGGAAAAACGAATAAGTAAAATAACTAAGTCAACATCTTCGCTTATTATCATGACAGTGGAGTAGAGGGCAGCGACTTGAATGCACAATTCACTATTGCGGCAAAATTATTACATGAAACCTCTGAACCGTTAAACGGCAGAGTAAACAAACAGTGTGCTGGTAGGTCTCCAGACATCGCAGGTGGTGGAAGCGATCTGATAGACTAATTATCTTCAAAAGCAGAAAGCCAAGAGCGCAAAATAATCATTTGCTTTACGACGGCCAGTTTCAATGGGCTATGCCACCATACTCTTCTGGTCATATAAAGTCATACAACGTGGTCATCTTACATTATTAAAAAATGGAGGTTAAGTAGTACGTGCAACATAGCACTTCGTCGAAATATAAAATACATCAGTTAAAACATCAACATCTTGTAACAGTCTATGGATACAGCCATACATATCACCACTTGAACTGCTTTCCATTTCACTGATGACGTGCCGATCAGTAATACAATCTACAAAATCATCCACGATCCATATTTTCTTCTTTCACGAATTTCAGAATGCAGTTGGTTACATTACTACATTGGGATCTGTGATTAAGGAGCAATTCCTTGGGGAAATTTACTCAAACAGTTGTGTTACCATTGTAATACCGTTCTGAAATAAGACATTGTCGAGAGTTAATATTCAAATGTGGACAAACCCAGTAGACTGCTGAGAAACACAATGCTGCGAAGTCACAGTGAATAGCGCTATTTCACAAAGATTGGCAGGCACGGCAACTCAGAATTCAACCGACAACACACTAACGGTGGCAGGGTCCATGTCTTAGTGGACAAGCAAAATCTCTTATGTTTATATTCTGAGGGGGGAGGGGGGGGAATACATTTTGGATTTCACTTCAAAGGTTGGACGTTTGTTGGATAGGGTTCGAAGAGTTAAAAGTCGAAAATCTTTCATTCATTAACCTAACTAATAGGGAGACACGAATGTTCGGGAAACATGCTTTTTTCACACTGAGAAGACACAACTTTCATGCTGCCCCTGCTTCTGCTGCTATAATAGGCCGACTGAAGTGTTTTGCACAGCGACTGGCGGCTAGAACAGAAGCAGTGCTCCGCCACCCGGTGGCCCAGTGCGGCTACCGTGGGAAACTCGGTTTGAGCGGAGCGGGGTATGTTGGACGGTAGGATGGGAGACTAAAAAAAATTAAAAATTGTGTACTCTACTTAAAGTTTTTTGGAACGTAGCTCATGGAGGCCGAGGGGCCCCTTGAGCTTGGGGGCCCCGGGGCACTGCCCCGCCCAGCCCTACGATAGCTATGCCACTGCAACCCTCGTCAAGCGCACATACAATTGAAGGAGGGTTGGAGTCACAATCGACACATTATAATATTTATAGTTCTGATCTAAAAATTTCTAGACTCTGACACTTTATTATGATTATTATTGCTGTTGTTAGTGTTGTGTTCATTTCACACATAATGACTATTCCGAATTATGACCCTCTCAAAATCGAAAGCCTGGATAGTGACCTTTCCAATCCAGAAAACCTCAATCCGCATCTGTCCCTTGTAATTACGTAATTTAAATATTTTATTTATTGAAATAATATAAAAATCATGTATGTAAATGGATGAGAGAAAATTACATCATTATTTGCAAAGCATAAAGTGACACATCACGAATAAATGAGAACAGCATAATCACATAATTACACAATTTACAAAAGTTAGTTAAACATACAGATAGCACTGAAGACTTTTAAATGGAAACAATTTACAAAGTACATTCTGTTTAAAACACGAAATGGTGCGTCATTAAAATATAAAGCAGTGTAATCTAATTAGTATGTTTCTTAATATTGGCATTTCTCACTTAGTGAGTCCTCTGTGGCGACCACTTCATTTATATTGTTTCCCACTCACCATAACGTGCTATTTGTTATGCACTCACCTACACAGAACATTGTGGTTACATTGATCTCTGTGTGGAAGCAAAGTGCCCCAAAACCATAGAACACCGCCAAACATTATTGAAGAGTGAAAGATTAAGCAGAAAAGTGAACACTGTTGAGTGAGTAATATATTGAAGTATGAAACCAGAAACATAAGCCCTTCTAAGAGTCTGGAACAGTTTTAGGTAGATATTGCAAAATGCTGCAAACAGAACCATTCTTCGCCTTGTTAATAGCACTCCATGAAACTTTATGTACAGCTGAAGAGAAATTTATGGGCTTCAAGTGGACTACGAAGACCGAAAGGTTCAAGACTAAACTTGATTTATTGCGCCAGTAAAAATCAAACCATATTCTTAGCGCATTCAAAATTGTCGGCAGCGGTGCTTCAGATGACTGGAGATTCACTTCTTCCAGTGCCGGATCTATGATATTTCCGAACCGGGGCGGAATTTTAATGGTGACGCTGTGGTGGCGCCCCCTCCTACCCTTACACAAGCGCAAAGGCTGCTCTGCCCCACCACAGTTCAATATTTGATACAACAAAGAATATAAATGTCATTTGCCCTCAAAATAGCGACACATTTGCAAAAACATCCAAAGATATGTAGCAAGTAACAGTCCAAAAGTGTATCTATTAAAAAGAAGGTTGGGTTTAAAAAAAATTGCTTGCAGTCAGACTCGAACCCACTACCTGTGAAACGTAAGTGTGGTGCCGATAATCCCACGATTACTCTTGCTAGAGACTGGTGCTTTATTATTATTCATGGTCGGATATTCTGAAAGCTTTTACAGTTGACGCGTCTTTAATTGATGATATCTTACCAAATATGGCGCGTTTTTGATCATTCTTCAATGAGCCAAAAACAAATATGAACGTCGGATGTTGCCTTCATGGAGGATTTGCCCATTCGCAAGGCGAGGTGCGCAGCAGCTCCATTGTCCCTTTGCTTCAGCCAGGGGCTGGCGTCTCTACCAGCTCCAACGCTAACGATAAATGCGGCGTTTCCCCTCGTCCCTCCCTGCCTCGGGAGCACCAATATGCTGCCTTCAGGGGTTTCAAAAGAGAATTTGAACCTCAGCCAGCCGCGGTACGACTCGTACACGCGCTGTTTCCGCGACATAAAGCGTTTCTCATGCGATAAAAATATCTTGACTGTACTTATAAAATGATCTGACAGAAGACTGAACGAAGAATGATAGTTGAAGAACACGTTTTATTACCTTTTTCCACGACGGTCTTTTTTCTGCGGGCTTCGCTGAAACAGTGAACACATAGGATACGTCGCCACTGGACTTCGTAAACGTCGTAATGCGATTTCCATACATAAAGTGCAAAGTATTAGGTAACTAGGTAAAATTGTTAAGTTTTGGTGTCTGATATTTCAACTCTTATAATACACAACGCAAATAATTTATATCTTACAAAGGGATCCAAGCTATGACGCCACAAAACATTTTTCCTCACTTTTAATTATGCGAACTGCTTAATTACCTCTTTTAAGATTACTCATCCGCTATTTCATGCTCAATCGACAACATGGTCAAACCATTCAATCGCTTTTGCGTAGTTGTCGAGCGTAAAAAGGTTTTTTCATTAGTTTTAGTTTGGAAAAACTCCTTTCCCCACTTGCAAAGCTTACAGGGATGGTAAACAATATTCTTAGTGCAATGCTAAGGTTTGGAGCAAAATTTAGGGCTGGTTGTTACTTTCAGCACATCACTTGGGCTTTTATTTTTAGCCAAAAGCGCAGATAAAGCAGATATTTCTTCTACTAATTCTAAGCCTTTTATATCAGCTTATACACCATCAGTTAAAATAATTTCCAGATTTTTGCAGAAGGTTATTAATTTTTCCTTAGAAGTATTTTTAACTAATATATGTTATACAAAAAGTGAAAATCGTTATTGTGTTGTTCAATTGCTCGAATCTAACGCCAGATGAAGCGTGAAGAAGTTGTAGTTTTCTTTTGCATCTTCGATCGGTTCATCTCTTTATACGAGAAATTTATCTTTTTTCTTCTTACTCTATGCTGTGGCATTGTTGACTCAAAATTGCTTTCAAAGACGTTTTCATTAGTCAGTTCTCCTGCATCTACAAGAATTCGTTCGAAAGACTCGTCCGACCGAAATTGCTCAAAGAAATTCTTACAGGTTTTCAGAAGGTCGATTGCAGTTAATAACTCAAGTCTTTTGTCTACAGAAGCTTACCTATAGGATTTATACATTGCAGTATTTTATGTCATGTGACCAATGAACATAAGAACTTAAACTGTTTAATACAATTCAATAAACCTGAAGCTGCTTCTCTTAGTGAATTATATCAGTATTGTCATTTTCAAAAATGCTTAATAAAGCATTGTATACATTTCCAATCTGAAATCTTCAAGGCGATAAGGCCTACTTTCCCATATAGTTTCAATTTAAGTTTTCAGAGTTAATCTTTGAACATGTTTCAAAAGTATTGTCCAGCGAAAAGTAGATGCCGGAAAAAAAAGAAAGTTTTTCTGGACAAAATTAAAGGAACTGACTGCTTCCAAGCAAGGATGCCTTTGCCACATCGTTAACGTATAGATTGAGCTAGTGGTTCGCATAAAGTACGTAGAATGCTCTTTGATTTAAATTCCTAATCCTAGTTTGCACTCATGCCGCTGAAAGTTTCACCTCAATGTTAGACTGTGGCTTCCTTACATACAATGATTCCCAGCTCAGGTAGTAAATGGACTTGGTCACCCAAGACCTCTCTCCTCCACATTACTTTACGAAGTAGGCTTCTAACTTCATCCTTGCAGTGTCGTGCAAAATAATTTTCTATAAGATCGTTGGGAATCATGTCTAACATAAGGATGTTTTTCTCTTAAGTTGCACATTTAACAGCAAAAAATTATATGCCGATTTTGTAGTGTATCAAAAATTTTCTTAGTTTCGACTAAAGAAAAACATTATTAGAGATATTGCATTGTTTAAGGGCTCTCATTGAACTGCTACTTGTCGATCTAGGCGCACATGCCGCAATTTCAGTCTCGCGTTATTCCAGAAAAATTGAAACTGTATTATTGCCATTCCACTTGCCGCAGTATTTATCAGATGTGTCCGGAGTAAGGGAAAGTAAAACCAACGATGAGTGTGTATTCATCACCAGGACTAGTGTGAATGCTGTCTATTAACTTTCTACATTTGCAGAGTTTTATATCTTTCAGTAAGACACCAAACGGTTCGGCTGGTTATTTAAGTAAACACAAATTTTGTTAGGGACCAAGGCAAGGACCCTCAGTCTCGGAGCTCCCTCAATCTCATACGTGTTCTTTTTTCTTTTTTTTTTTTCAATCAAATACTGTACTGTTGATGCACCCGTAGCCGTAAGAAGAAAGCAAGGAAGTATTGAAATTAATCTTACTGAATGTGATTAATTATTTCGAGGGAACATCGTGTATCTTTTTATTTTTGCGAATGTCGAATGAACGTACGATATTGTATTGTTCTGCGACTTTTTCGAATGCATATGTACACAAACGGACCATGTTCTCCCTGCGTATTTGTGAGATGCGAAAATTGAGCTCTGTATGTGGGGCAACGTCGAGTGGCGGTAGTCAATGGCTGCCCCTAATTGTGTCCATTGCTTCAATTACGAGTGGCTAACATCGTCTGAGCTTACGACTCTCGTTGTCCGATAGCCGACGCGAGGCGGCAGCCATGATTTGCTGTTATGCACGTTCCGAAAAGCCTAAAAGCACAAACGGGGAGCAGACCAAAAGGGAGCCAGATGCATGATTAAAAAATAGATGACCTCAACTTGTTTTCAATGTGTGTGGACATCGAAAAAATAATTGATTAGTCGTTGCCACAAGTAAAAGGTACAAATTAAATTTCTGCTACTCCAAAGTCGAACATGAACGCAGAATCTCTCACGCAAAAAGAGATTTAGTTTTTTGGGGCTGCTTTGACAAATTATGGTGTAAATTATTGTCAAAACCAATAGTTATGAGGTAATTTTCGAGTAACTACACTTTTTTTGCATCTTAAAATACCTGGCTGAAGACATGCCTGTAGATCAAATGAGTAGTGCATACAGAGGAATGGGGGAATGGGAGGGAGGAAGAGGATGAGATTATGGCGCTCAAGCGCCCCCCCCCGCCCCCAAGTTCAAAAATGTTCAAATGTTTGTTAAGCCTATGGGACTTAACTACGGGGTCATCAGTCCCTAAACTTACAAACTACTTATCAACTACCTTATATTAAGGACGGCACAAATATCCATGCCCGAGGGGGGATTCGAACCCCCGACCGTAGTGGCCGTGCAGACCGTGACTGGAGCGCCTCAGTCCCCTCGGCCACCGCTGCCGGCCCCGCCCCCAAGTTTTTAATACCTTGATGTAGAGCACCATGAACTGGGTCAAGCTCCATCGAAACCCAAACCCGGCCGATTCCGCCAAGGTACGAGTTAGACTTGCGCATAATACGAGTAGTTCGCGATCGGGAGCGCTCACTTTAGTTGACGGCTCTGCCGCGAACTAATTCGTTCTTTTAGTTCGTCCGCTCCCAGTGACGGCTGAGCGGCGTGGTCTGCGCATGCAGGTGGAGGGAGAAGTTCCCCCACCTAGCTGCTTCATGCGCTTGCTGCTTGAGCCGCTAACGATATCTCGCTAACCAAAAGAAACATTTTGTAAATAAGTTCTCGCGTTTAAGTATAGAGTTATCTCTATATCCTGGCATTATGGAATTTATTTATCAGATATTGCAGAGTGCAGAATACTTCAAAACAGAAATTTTGTAGCACTGAACTACGTAATCTAGCAGGCAGACGCTCACCTGGAAATGGCTCTCATCAGCAGAAGGCAAACACGTGAGTTTTAATTTTGTTGAGCGCCCTCTCGCTATTGCCCGTCGTTCTTCGGAAAAGAATTCAACGAACTAAAAAGCGAGATACTTTTGGCATAATAGTTCGCGACCGGTAGCGCATATCTTAGTTCGCGACCGGTAGCTCTCCTTTTAGATCGCAGCTCAGCCGCGAAGTAGGTCGCTCTTTTTAGTTCGTCCGCTCTTTCTAGTTCGTCCGCTCTTTCTAGTTCGTCCGCTCTTTCTAGGTCGTCCGCTGTTTCTAGTTCGTCCGCTCATTCTAGTTCTTCTGCTCATTCTAGTTCGTCCGCTCTTTCTAGTTCGTCCGCTCTTTCTAGTTCGTCCTCTCTTTTTGGCTTTTGCTACCGCTACTAAAAGAGCTCTTTCTTTTGTTATGACAGCTTTTTTTATATAATGATCAGAGTTGCAAGCCCGTATTTTTGGGTAATTAGACATCAAATACTAAAGCAAATAAACCAGTTATTTACAGGAATGGGAGGTACTTTGCTAGTAGTAAATATTATTTAGATACTGCTGAATACCTTAGAAAAGAAAATTTGTGGCAGTGAACTATGAAACTACAGCTGAGCTGCATCTCAGCTCGAAATGACGGTAACTGGCAGGAGGGAATCACGCGATTCTGCGCGCTCTCCCGTCCTCTCGCTTCTCCCCGTCAGTCTTCGCAAAAGGAGCGGACGAACTAAGAGGCAAGGCATGTGCGAACTAGTTCGCCTGTGGAAGCGCTCTTCCGAACTACACAAGACTGGTACGAATCCTCTCTCGGACATGAGGATGCGTGTTGTCCTTGACATGAGTTAAATAGTGTCTAAGTTTAGAGACAGGTCTAGGTCTTACACCAATATAATTTTCCTAGACTTACAAAGTATTTAAACTGACTTACACAAGACAACACAAATACCCATTCCCGAGGGAGGACTCGAACCACCGGCGGGAACAGGTGCTCAATCCAAAGCATGACGCCTTAGACCACGCGGCCATTCCGCATGGCATGAATAAAAGACCTTTTTGTAACCCATACCAAAATGCCGAATACCTAGTGCAGTAAAAAAAAGAAGAGTGCATATTTTCAGTCGAGTACTCTTTCCTTCATCACATTTACATGCTACACATTTATCGGAAGACTCAAGCCGAATTTCGTAAACAGTTTTTTGCTGTCGTGTTTACATGTCTAAAGCCAAAAGCGGATTTCTATCCGAGACGAATATGGCGACTGGAACGAGTTCAAATATCTGTTTTAGTTCCCACAATAGCTATTTTTCTTTAATTGAATATTATGAGGCTACTGATTGAAGCTCAACTTCAAAAGTACAGTAACTGTATCCACATTAATATAAAATAACAAGACACAACCTGACTACCCACGCACGTTTCAAAACTGGTTGCTTTTGGATAGGAGCGAAAATCAGTTGTGGATGTGCAAAACTGGCTACTAGAAACCGTTTTCCAGACTCCATTTTGGATTAGAGGCGGGGGAATGGGGAAATCGCTTTACGAAATTCGGCTTCTGAGATCCAAATAAGCGATGTGCTTCTGATTAAGTGTATATCCCTTCCATAATCTTGTATGATTTTATTAGGTTTCAATTGTATCGATTTCTCTTCTTCCTTGATAAATTCATAGAATTTTTACTATGGCTATAATTATGACAAAGAGACTGCATAACTTGGATTTCAAATTAACCTCTTCAGGTAGTCTTGAGGGAATTCTTTTGTCTGAGCTCGAAAGAAATCTCGATGTCCGATTATATTGTTTCTTTTTACTAAATAAATAAGTTGACCTGCAACTTCTACATCGAAATTTGGTTTATTGGAGGGTATTAGTATCTCAAGTTTATTTCATAGGATATACTTCATGTGTCTTCGTGAGCTACTCATCAAAATGTCAGTAGGAAATCAAGCTAACGGTCATATTCATTTTAGGATTTTGTACCATTAACACCTTGTGGTGTACGCAAATCGCTTGCTTTTTCATTTTCGAAGTTTGTCGCAACGAAAGGTAACCTACATTTTTATAGAAAACTAGCTGAAAACCCGGCGTTGCCCGGGTATTTATTTATTTATTCGAGCATTGAGTTAGTACTTTTCCTAGCCACTCTCTCTATCTGTCCATCTCCTTTTATTTCTAAAAACATATTGCATTTATCAGAGAATATATAAGAAATAAGAAATCACACGTAAAATGCACTCGTTTTGAAGAATCCAATCACGAAATTCAACAATAATGATTGATCACTCGCTGTAATGCGCGAAAAGTCAAATAGATTTTTTTAAGAGATATATTAAAAGAAATTTCTTTTTTACTGCTTTATTTATTGATTCTTACATTTCCTTATTCGTATGTTTATCCTTACAGAGAAAGAGCTGAAGACATTGTAGCACGTATAGACCAACGTAGACCAAAGATATGGTCTGTGGCATCACGTTTCACTCCTTGCTATAGAGTTGCAAATGTCATCGCTGGCCTTCAGTCCGAATTTTTTTTATAATTTGACGACTTTCAACCACTATATCTTGCACCCCCTTATAGCTAACGGCATGGAACTGCTATGGTGTACAACGGAAGACTTCGGACAACAATTACACACAATTTATGTCTTGTGGTTCAGACGTGACAAACGTACACCGAACAGACATTCACATGTATACATATAGATGTAAATATAATCGAACGAGAGTATATGGAGATTCAAAGGAAAAGTGTAAGAAATAGAGTCCCAAACATCTCTCAAGTGCATGGAGGAGTTTGGCAAGTTTTTGCTTATTTTTCAAATAATGTGATACAGTGAAACACTTGCAACACTACATGCTGTTGTTCAGTGAACAGAAAATTTAATTTTCTCAGATGTAGTAAAGCTTACACAGTTGACTGCACTTTCTCTCGTATATGCAACTCGGTTCGCACGCCAGTAATCATGTACTGATCACAACAGAAGCAATTCTGACAAACCAGTCATAGGAGGACTGCAAGACTCTCTTAGCTCTATATTTAGCCCTGAAAATCAATACCCTCCAGTCTGTAAGGACACTGCGATTGACCGAGTGTTGTATAGAAAAAAGAACAAAGTGATCCTGAAGGTTCGCCCCACAAACAGCAACATGGTAATGAAAATAACTACAATCGCATAAGCCTCAGTCATGTCCGCAGTTACATCAGGGACCGGGGCATAGCGGGTATTTGAACTGTCCTTACTACACGAACATTTTATATGAATAAAGCGATCTAATTCGAAAAAAAGCCTTTGTTTATAACAACGTTTCGATAGGTGTCATCATCAGATCTGTAATTAAAAGAATTGTAAGAGTAGCAGGTGTTAGTTATAGACGTATTGGGGAAGTAGGGACGTATATTTGATTTGGAACGTACGAAAGTTATTGAAAATACAATTTTATTATTATTATTATCATACATATTTCAAAAATTATGAAAACTAAAGTCAGTCGCCCAGGTTGTTCTATTCGGCCGATTTCCTTCATTTATGTTTTGAACGAAAGGTATTCATCCACAATTAGCCATCAGCTATCCTTGCTGCGAACTAAAGTCAGTCGGTCAGGCCGTTCTATCCGACCGATTTCCTTCATTTTTGTTTTAGACCAAAGGTGTTCATCCACATATTTGTACTCGATATCCTTCTGTCTTAGTTGTGAATATTTTAATCGGTTTTACCACATCTACGGTACTAATTAAGGCACGCAGTTCTTTTTGGCCGGATCAAGCTATTTCATTTGCGCTTTTAAACTCTTGTATTGTTTGATTCTGAAGAAAGCTATAAGAACTGATTCAACTAAGCTTCCATTTAATTTTTCCCAACATTTTTTTGTCATTCCAATAAGCATAGCTTCTCTTCTAGAAATTAAACCTAAGAGTCGACGAACAGTAACATTCTCTGGGAGGAAGTACTGTTTAAATCTATAATAAAATATTATGCTTTGATAAATATTCCCATGTATTTATTTCGACTTTACGACACTGATCACTAATGATGCGAAGTATTCGCACGGGTCATCTAGTTATAATTTCTTCTTTCTTTCTCTTTGGCCATGTTCCCGTATTATTATTATTATTATTATTATCACAGTCTAACATATACAGTCGCGACACTCATTACAGGTCACTCACTTTTTGTGGCCCCTCTGTGATCGGCGGAAGTCGTCCGAGTTCGTGTGTCTACGGAATGTTTATGCTCTCTACCAACCTTACCTCGTAACAGCATTGTAAACCGTAAACATCGTCAATGTCAGTGACGTAACTAAGGGGGGGGGGGATGATGAGGGGGATAGAACCCAAAAAATAAAAAAATAAAAATGTATAACAGAAATCTGGTAAAGGTTAAGATTGGAAACTCGGGGTGTTTTACCATAAGCTTTCATTGGATAGGAGTGAATTAATCTTCAACGGGAGTGGTAGATGGTAGACTGTCTGAAAACTGACTAAAATTTTGCTCATCAAGCAGATCTATCCCCCCCCCCCCCCCCCCCAAATGCCAAGTCCTAGTTACGCCACTGGTCAATGTATTGATTTGTGCTTGGTATTGATTACTGTCTTCCACTTGGTTATTTGCTAAAATAAGTCCACATACCCCAACGACTTCTTTTAGAAAAAGGAAGGCTGTCCTTGAAAGTGGTGTGAGGAATGTTAATTCCGATTGTTATTATGTTCTTCGACAATAAAGAAATCCACAAAGCGTTGCTACACCCGCTTAAAAACCCCTTAAAATATAGTTCCAGTTTTCTATTACTCAAACATTAAAGTGATACTCAATTTCGTGTTCCATCTGTGACGCTTTAACCCGATACATGTTGTTTCTTTTAAAACCTGTAAGCTATATGCCGTAAGCTGGCGGCACTGGGAGAAAGAGGCGCGGCTTATTCTAACAGCCAGTGCGCTACGAGCCGAATGCAAGCTTCAACTCCCAACATTCCCGCTCAGGGGCCAAGTAAAAGTGCATGATCTGTGAAGGTTGTTACCAACGCCGCTACCGCTCCTAGCGGTGGGCAAGCCGCCGAATGCGTAATGTTTGTTTATAATTATTTTGTACAGAATTAACGAAATAGTATATTTTTGGGTCACAAGCATTAGTAAAATATCAATATACATAATGCAGAAATTAATGTAAGAACAGCCAAACTTGATTCAGACGTATAAAAAAGAACTTGGTCATGAATCAATACTTACCAATATGTGCATATTTGCAGCTTATTCCGCTGAAACTAAGTAGAAAATTAACATAAGAGAAGCATAAATTTCCATTATGCTCTTTTCTTACAACAACAAAGAGTTTTTGACACGTATCAATTCGGTTTGGAGTCTAATGATTCGCACGTTTTTAGGCTTCACTCGTCTTTCTTATACGCGCATATTATTTTGAGGGTGATTACTTTAGCTTAAAAAGACAATTTCTAGAAGATTCTTTCCGTTTGTGGTTCGGCTGTAGCATCAACTGTGCAATAGCGTTCTTCTTTGTTGACAACAGTTTGATTGCTTTTTACGTTTTCTTGCCACGTCTGTGACTTTTTCCTTCAGTTACAGCTGTGGTGATTGATTTGATACGTTAAATACCGAAGTTATTGCATTCTATGTATGTTTCCTACGTTCCATCCTCATCGATTTTACTGCAATTGCAGTGAAGAAACGATAACGTTCCTTAGTAGAAAAGCGACGTCTTTCTGACAAAGGGCAGATCTTCTGGTGTTTGCTAGACATTCTTTATTTTTTACATAAAACGAAGTTATTCTGTAAAAGCCTGTAGGTTACAAGATAATTGCAAATAAACTGTCCTGCACTGTACCGTTTCGTACATTGCCAGATATCTTAGGAAATATAAGACAGACAAATATGGAGCTATTTTTACGCTATTACTTACCTATTTTATAGCACTACATATGGCCCCTAATGTAAAAAGTATGTTAAAATCAATATAAACGAATCTATTCGCACTCATCGAATATCACATTCAGAAATGTGGTTTGCCGGCCACTTGGAGCGCTGCTGTCGCATGTATAACAAAAGTCTGCAGGAGTGTCGTGACTGTTTATGTTAGACTGTGATTATTATTTTACAAACACATTAAGTAACTTCTCACGTCAGCGGCTGCGCAATCCATGACTTAGCGCCTTAGACCTTAGGTTAAGAAACGTTTGAACATTTCAGAGATGTTGACGGAGGTAAAACTGCGAGGGCGTGTCATTAGAAGTGCAGTGTCTGAATAATTCAGTTGCCCCCCCCCCCCCCCACCCCCAAAAAGGATATAAGCAATTGCAAGAAATGTTTGTATAGTCTATGGGACTTAACTACGGGGTCATCAGTCCCTAAACTTACAAACTACTTATGAACTAGGACGGCACAAATATCCATGCCCGAGGGGGGATTCGAACCCCCCACCGTAGTGGCCGTGCAGACCGTGACTGGAGCGCCTTAGTCCCCTCGGCCACCGCGGCCGGCGCAATTGCAAGAAATGATTAATAATTTAATTAAGAACACTTGTGGAGATGAAGTAATTGAGGTGATGGACGAATAGACTAGCACGAGACGTAATGTATATATTCCGAATCCTGTTGCTAAAAATGAATAAATAGGTGACATACTAATGAAAGAAGTAGACAGTAGTATACTGATACGTCGGAGACGTCTTTGGGTAACTTTGATGGCAGAGCAGTGTGCGGCCAGATAAACATCCGGCCCCCAGTTCTGGCCCATCTCGCAGATTCGATCTGTGACGAAGAATTATTTCAGGAACCTGAGACGAAAATTACTTTTACTATGCGCTGGAGCGGTGTAGTTGTGTTAAATGCATCCGTTTTGGGCGTATCAGATACACGGTGGCGTCGAAAGTATTGTAATACACGCCAACGAAATTTAAGATGAAGAACTGACTATGCCTAAAGAAATAACACGGAACATGTGAGTGCTACCTAGCGCGTATAGGCCCTGCCTGTAAAGCATCCCGTAGTTGGTAAACTAGTGTTTTGCAACGCTGCTCAAGTTCTCCGTAGGCTACTAAAGACAAGTGCGTATTTAGTCTCGTTCGAAATGTTGAATTGTGAATACCTACTGTTGCGGTAATTGCTGCGATCTTGTTTTGCAAACGGATGGAACAGAAAAAGGCGGATAAAAACTGGCAGAAACACTGTTGAAAGAAAAAAATATAAATAAGTAAATCTGTGCGAGAAAATGTTGGAGAGATAAATTCATATCAGGGCCTCAACACATTGGTGTTCAAATATTTAATACAGCGGTTTCCAACTTTTTTGCGCCGACCACAGGTTTTACTTTTTTTATTGTTTATTTTATTTTTTTACGATCAGAGGTCCCGTAGGTAAACATGCAAAGAAAGAAGTTATAAATAGAGCCCCTTATACGTACGTCATCTCCACTGTTTACGAACCTGGTTACATCCATGTCGGTAGAATATTCCGGCGTTACTGCTTCCTCTATTGCAGTTTTACATAAAATTATCGAAACAACACAGAGGTGTCAGAAGACGTCTGTAACACTCCTTAAGTAATATACAGACTGGCTTTTCGACGTCTTTTGAAATTTTCCATATGAAAATTACAGGAAATATTCATTACCATTTTTTAAAATTTCTGTCTTTTTGCATTTTGGAAAATTTTGTACATGCCGAAATGCCAATATCTCAATACGATGTACAAATCTGCACAAATACAAATTCTATTGGCAACCCGATATGAAGAAAACCAGCGAATACTGACTCAGCACTATCTCCACGAGGAAGAGCGAATTCAAGAGTACCAGGTTCAGTTCTGTGGCCGCCATCCTGATGGCGGTTTTCTGCAGTCACTCCAATGACTCCATACGAATGCCAGAATGGTTCCTTTACATAATCCATGGCTGCTTTCTTCCCATTCAGTAGTAAGTATCTTACGCCACGAGCAGCCAAAGCTGTAGCACAGTCTGTAGGTGTAAACACTTCCACCCGCCTTATGGTACATGATATTGCTAATTTTCAACACAAAAAATAAAATTTTCGACGTAACAGAACGGACCATTCCCAAGTCCTACTACACGATAGCGATAGGGCACATCACTGTTACTTGACTGTATATCTACCATGTATATAGCGACTTTTGCTTACCTTACCTTCGTACGAGCCCACTTTTTAATAGATAGGTCATCCCTCACCCCTCCACCTATCTTTCCTCCTCCTTTACTGACTCACCCGCCACTGACAACATACAGATACACTGCTCAAAAGAATTAGAGGATCAAGTGAGCTATCATACACAATATACATGTGCTAACGTATTTAATCAGAAATTGGATACAATTGTAATTCGTGTGCGATACATTACTAAATTTTGCTGTCTCAGCTCTTTACTTGAGGTCTGCATGGCGTTTACTTAGAGCGAGGCACCATGGGGCTACTATAATAGTGAAAAAGTCATTCTCGTTGCCGTCTAGTAAGGTGTGTGATCTCCTCGGACGAACAGTACAGTTGTAAAACTGCGTGGTATGGACAGTATGAGGTTACCAATCCGGATACCAGTTCGGTTTTACAAAGAGTATTATGCGGCATTGCCCCCCCCCTACTTAGCTTGCATTTATCGCGAATCTTTAATTCAGCGCAAAGTGATTGGAAAAAAGCGCAGGTGACTCCCGTTTATAAGAAAGGAAAGAGAACCGACCCACACAATTACAGGCCAATATCGTTGACATCAGTTTCAAGTAGAATTTTGGAGCATTTTCTCAGTTCGAATGTAGTAAATTTCCTTGAAACGGAAAAGCTTCTTTCTGTGAATCAGCACGGGTTAAGAAACATCGTTCATGTAAAACTCAGCTTGCCCTTTTCTCACATGACATCTTGCGAGCCATGGATGAAGGGCAACAGGCAGATTGTGTTTTTCTCGACTTCAAAAAGGCGTTCGATGCAGTGCCACACTGCAGACTGCTAACGAAGATACGAGCTTATGGAATAGGTTCACAGAGTTGTGACTGGTTGGAAGACTTCCTAAGTAATAGAACGCAGTACGTTGTTTTCGACGGCGAGTGTTCATCAGAGACGAGTGTATCGTCAGGCGTGTCCCAGAGGAGTGTTATAGGACCGCTATTATTTTCTATCTATATAAATTATCTGATGGACAGAGTAACTTGCAATTTGCGGCTGTTTGCTGATGATGCTGTGGTGTATGGGAGTGTGTCGTCTTTAACTGACTGTAATAGCGTACAGAATGACTTAGACAAAATTTCTAGTTGGTGCGAAGAATGGCAGCTAGCTCTCAATGTAGAAAAATATAAGGTGATGCGCATGAGTAGGAAAAACAATCCCATAACGTTCGAATACAGCGTTAGTAGTCAGCTTCTTCGTGTTGTCGCGTCGTTCAAGTATCTAGGCGTAACACTGCAGAGCGATATGAAATGGAACGAGCATGTAAGGACAGTTGTGAGTAAGGCGGACAGCCGACTTCGGTTTATTGGGAGAATTTTGGAAAGATGTACTTCATCTGTAAAGGAGACCGCGTATAAAACGCTTGTACGACCACATCTTGAGTATTGCTCAAGTGTTTGGGACCCACAAGAGATCAGTTTAAAGGAAGACATGGAAGCAGTTCAGAGGCGAGCAGCTAGGTTTGTTACTGGTAGGTTCGACCAATGCGCGAGTGTCACGGAAATTCTCCGGCAACTCAATTGGGGATCGTTGGAGGAAAGACGACGTTTTTTTCGTGAAATTCTGTTGAGGAAATTTAGAGGGCCGGAATTTGATGCTGAGTGTAGTACGATCTTGCTGCCGCCTACTTACATTTTGCGTAGTGATCACAAAGACAAGATAAGAGAATATTAGGGCTTGTACGGAGGCATATAGGCATTAGTTGTTTCCTCGTTCTTTTTGGGAGTGGAATAGGAAAGGAAATGCCTAGTAGTGGTACAGTGTACCCTTCGCCACGCACCTTACGGTGGACTGCGGAGTATGTATGTAGATGTAGATGTATCTTGACGGATATTTTGACAGTCTTCAGTGAGTGCAACATTCAGCTATGCAACCGTGATGGCTAGTGCTGGTCTGGCTGTAGTGCGTCTGCCAAGTGCATCCCAAACACCCTCAATTGGGTTTATGTCCGGTGAACAAGCTGGCCACTCCATTGGTTCCATTTCCTCCGCTTCAAGCATGCAGTCCACCAGAGCAGCTCTTTGGGAACGAGCGTTATCGTCCATCAAACGGAAGCCATCTCCTATGGCACCAGCTTAGGGCACAACAAAAGGTCGAAGAATCTTGTCTCTATACGTCTGAGCAGTCAAAGCGCCATTCTGAACGACATAGAGGCCAATAAGTCCGCCATACTGACTCTTGCCCACACCATTCGTCCACCACTGTTCCGGTAGAGGGAGTGGTAGGATTGAGTTGAGCTGCGAGAAGTCTCTGCCTCTTGCAAAATTAATTTGATTTTTTAATTTTATACAAAATTTTGAACTATTTTAGCCAAATTAGTAACAATTTTATTTAATGTAACAATTTCCAAAAGATTGGTAAATTATATTCAGTCCACACAATCAGTCATTTAATCCTTTGTGTTAATAAAGACACATATCTTTAAACTGTACCATAAGACCTTTCTACAGTACAATATAGTCTTTAATAAAAAAAAAAAAAAAAAAAAAAAAAAAAAAAAAAAAAAAAAAAAAAAAAAACAAGCGAGCGAACAAAAGGCAATCACTTTCATTCAAAAATAAATAAATAAAAAATAAAAATTCATTTATCAACAACTGTGCAAGGGGCAGTGTCTATTTAATTTTTTTTTAATTTTAAACAAAAGGGGAACACAAACGCAGGTAAACTACCACAACCCTGTAATAATATTATTTGTCCACACACTAGCACTTAAATGCCTAAAGGTTCGGTTACGAGATTCTGAAAAATAATCAGTTAAGTATAAAATTTAGAATTCACATAACTTATAGTATGCTGACCATTTTTAAATAATATCCAGAAACACTATCAACCACGAATATTTGTTATAAACACCAAAAGCAAGACATTGGATTAGCTGTGGACCTGACAATTTAACGACAGCTACAAAGCCAAGTTCCCATTTAAATGACTCAACGTATGCAGGACCAGTTAAATTAGTTCCAGTACCACTGCATAACCACTGCAAAACCATTTAGAACGCGAGCAGAATAACACACGATGATTCAAGCAAATAATCCTCAGCACCATAGTAAGCCACAACAGACTAGCGTCGCATCTTTTTATCTGTGTCATCAGTACAATCGTGCGGATCACCTTGAGCCTCTTTCAAATAACTCGTAAGGCCACTGTAAGAGTCACAAAAAACTAAATTCACGTGTAGGCACTGTAACTACAGTACACTCACACCGTGGACTTCGCTGTCTGCAAATTTCCTTTAGTGAAGAGACTACGGTCAGACAGCCTTGTGGTATACTGCGCCTGACGACGTAGTCACTGCCCTCCAGGCAACTTCCATCGATGTCGTCCGTCACGGCGCTCAGTTAAATATCCAGTAGCGTCTAGGGACAGTAGTGCGTCGGACCCCAGTTACCCTTTCAGCCGATAGATGTCTCTACGGTCGCAAGCTATGTCCTGCAAAGACACCATTTCCCTTACGTATTTTCATGCTTTTGTCCTTATAACTCGCTTGTTGCTATTTCTAAGTTACGGCACTCTTAGGAGGTACCAAAATCATATAGTTCTTAGTAGAATTATTTGTAAATTACAGTCAATAAATGCGATATTGGCGAGTAACCCTTGATATTACTGGTAATGTAAAAAAGAAAGCTTTCGGAAATGTGCTCCTAGCGAAGCGGATGAACGCATCATATTGAGAATAAACTGAGCGTTGGCGGTGGTTCGCTTCCCGATCAGGGCTAACATTTTTCCTTTTTTGCCTTTTCTAAAAGTGGTCCTATACTGTTATTTTTAAAAGGAATTTACCTTTTGCTGCATTTTGACATACTTACGTATACAAGCACTTTCTCTAAAAAGTGCGATTGTTCTCTTTAGTGAAAATACAATGAAATATGGGCCAATGAATTGTAAACGTTGTCTCGTGAACTACCTGCACATAAACTGAAGACACACTGTAATAATTCATGTTCTAAATGTCAAGCTGATTCAAATAATTTTGTATATAGATTACGTACTAGAGTTATGTGGCAACTGTCGTTTCTTAATGAGACTGAAGTGCCATGGTCCTTTTTTGCAACAGCTGTTATACACGTACTTGCGTCCTATATGCACTGTTTGTGAGATAATTGTGGCCGGCCGCGGTGGCCGAGGAGACTGAGGCGCTCCAGTCACGGTCTGCACGGCCACTACGGTCGGGGGTTCGAATCCCCCCTCGGGCATGGATAATTGTGCCGTCCTTAGTTGTAAGTAGTTCATAAGTAGTTTGTAAGTTTAGGGACTGATGACCCCGTAGTTAAGTCCCATAGACTCTACAAACATTTGAACATTTTTTTTAGATAATTATGCTAATACTGTAGCCATTTAAATGATCTCAAGAGCTTTGTTTGTATTTTCTAGTAAATGTATGAAACTATTTGTATCAGCATGTCATTTGCAACATTCACTATAACAATTTGTCCGCACTTTATGTGCAGGTACTGCAGGGCCGGATCTAGGACATTTGCCAAGGGGGGGGGGGGGGGAAGCTTAAATTTGCTGCCCCTTCTTTCGACCCTCCCCCCCCCCCCCGCGCTTTGAGAATCGACTTTTTGACGCTAACTGAGTTACATATTTCTAAATAAATGTCACAATCTCACAACATGAACTTATTTTGTTGACTGAATTTAGATCAAAGGAAAACAGAACAATTTTAATACCTACAAAAATATTACAAGATTCCTAATCGTACAAAAATCAATTCAAAATTTCGCTTTTCGAGCTTTTTTTGCTGCAAAACTGTTTTTGATATCATCATACTTAGAGAAGCTGCTTGTTTGTGCTCTATGGATATTGTACTCAGATTTGTTAAGCAGTCGTGCTCCTCGAGTGTATTTAATTAGTTTCAGCTTGCTGAAACTTCTTTCTGCAGACGAAACAGAAACTAGAATGGTAAGATATATTTTAACGCTGTAGTAAGGTTGGGATACCCCTCTACCAATTTATTTTTATAAATTAAATTTAATGTTGATGATGCAGTGGAATCTTGCAAGGCTCTGTCTACTACCAGCGCATGTTGTCTGAAACTTTCAACTTCAAGTTCTTCCTCGCTAAGATCTTCTGCCAGTTCCGCTGCTTTGGCCTTCAAGTCCTCCACTTCCATTTCTCGAATTTGCACACCACACAGAAAACTAATTTTTGCACCTATTTTCTCAAGTGCGGTAAACCTAGTACTAAGCTCTGTCAATTATTCCTTATTTTTTCTGTGAATGTTGGATACTTCATCCTCACAAAGCACATCGGCCATTCTCTTCTTTCTTCGAATCCTTTTTTCAGAGAATACCGTTGATACCTCATTATCTTCTGCTAGCACTTTGGTCTCAGAAATAGCAGAATAGCAGATGTACAAGAATCCTGGGAAGTTTTGAGAAAGCCCAAAAGTCCTTGAATGTTTCGAACAGCTTTATCAATTGTAAAGTATTAACTTCGTAGAAACTGATTCACATGAGCAATTAATTTTAATATTGCATACCAGAAACAAGTTAAAATATGAATTTGAGTTCTTTCATATATTTTTTTAAATAGATCTTGTCTCTGATTTTGTTTCTGGTGTTGACAATTTATAAGTTTCAGTTTCTTCCAGGGCCTTCAAAACTTTATGAAAATGCTTGCAAACAGCTTCAACCGCATCTACTCTTTCAGATCAGCTAGTCTTGCTGAATGTCTGCTGAATCTGCTCCTACTAAATTTAAAGAGTGAGCAGCACATGATACGAAATAGGCCAGTTTATTCTTCTGAAGTATTCTTGACTGTACCCCTCTGTACTTTCCAGCCCTGTTTGCCCCATTGTCATGAGACTGCCCCCTGCAGTACTTAATGTTCAACCCACCTTGTTCCAATTTTTGCAGTATCTCTTGACTAAGGCCTTCTCCTGTTTTGTCTGTAACTGTAAACAAGCGAGTAAAAGTTTCCACAACTTCTGATTCATTTTACTTGACACATCGAATTACTTGTATCATCTGCGTATTGTGGCTGATATCTGGAGTGCAGTCAAACATCAGTGAAAAGTATTTAGCAGCTGAAATATCTTTAATTATATCTTGTTTTAATTTGTCAGCAATCAAGTCACGGAACTCATCTTGTATATTTTTGTAAAAATAGCTAATTTGGCCTTTCTTGTGGCGTTCAATACGCAGACGAAGGGGGACACTATAGTATGATATGAGATCAATTGTATTTAGAAATTTGCCGCTATGTGGATCACAAAAATCACCATCTTCTTTTGTACCTCTAAAAAGACTGCTTTGCTTAGCTAGAAAAAGGAGAGCATCAATAATACAGTGAGATTCCTCCTGTTTTATCTGGTCTTGCTGCCCAGCGTGCGATACTTATCAGGTGGGTTTGTCGGAGGACATCGAAAGAGTCGAAAGAAGGGCAGATTGTTTTGTATTGTCGTGATACATGGGAGACAGCGTTACGGGAATGATACAGGATCTGGGATGGGAATCATTAGAACAAAGGCGTTTATCGCTGCGACGTGAACTACTTATGAAAATACAATCGTCAACATTCTCCTCCAAATGCGAAAATATATTGTTGACTCCCACTTACGTAAGTAGGAAAGATCATCTTAATAAATACGTGAAATCAGATCTCTAACAGAGAGATTCAGATGTTCTTTCCTCCCGCGCGCTATTCGAGAATGGAATGGGAGATAAATAGTATAAAAGTGGTCCGATGAACCCTCTGTCAGGCAGTTAAATGTGATTTACAGAGTATCCTGTCTAGATTTCTATCAATTCCACCGCTACCGAGAGAGGACTCTAGATCCTTAATGCTGTTGACTTTCAATAAGAAGTGTGCGCACCTGAAATACTTTTTTTTATAAGGTCTGGAACGTTATTCAAATTCATCTGTTCTACAAATATTACCTTGATATGAAATATGAATATTCATTTATCTGAAAAAGGAAATCTATGCAAATTAATAAACGTTGTGCATTTACTTATGCAATAACGCAAACATCTCCCTCATTCTGACTAATATCTAGTAGATTTTTAAAGTTTGATTAGCTGAAGTACCTGTAACAGGGCAACACTGAAGTCAGCAACCAGGAATTTTAGTTTTATTAAATGATTTCGGTATTTCTTGCAGTCATTTTACTTTTAATAATTCTGTGTCAGTTAATTTTATTATATATATATATATATATATATATATATATATATATAGAGTCGATCAAAATTTGCCGCCCCTTAAATTCTGCCACCCGGGTCAACTGCCCCCTTTCTCCCCCCCCCCCTCTCCTAGATCCGGCCCTGAGGTACTGTAGTTCAGAAAACAGCGTTTGCAGTTTGTTGGACTATATTTCACGGCATGTTCACTAAATAGAACAAACGTTGAAAAAGCGGTTGTACTTGCAAATATGTCGGAATATCACAACTCGTAAATTCCATTTAATAAATGTGTCAGAAAACTTTCGGGAGTCAAGGTGAAAAATGACAATATTGTCGGAAGCGAGATAGGAATCACCGCCCACGCAGACATCTCTTTTTCTTCTTAGTTTTTTCTTTTATTTTGCATTTTTTCTCTTTTGTTGGCTTTTTTTCCTTTCCCCTAAGCTCTGCCACTTCAGGCGTTGGCTCATATCACCTATATTACCACCAAAAATGTACTAAATTAACCTACAAAACAAAATATCTAGTGCCACCGCCACTTTCACCGAAAGCTAATTTGACATAATATCGCCAATTCTTCAGGTGCCACCGTCAACGAAAAAAGAATACATTCAGTTTCCTCTAAAAGCAGATCTTTTCTGTCACCATCTGTGAAATAATAACAATATTTAATACACCAGTGCCATTCATTCTCATGCAAATGACACTCGAAAACTAACACGTGAATATTCTCAATAACAAAACAGGAATTCAAGTAGAACCTTAGGTCTGCTTTCTGCTTTATTTATCAGGAAAGTATCCTGTGCTTTATGTTGCGTCTTTTTACAGTTTAAATTTCGAACTTCACGTTTTAGACTGCTGATAGCACAGCGTTACAGAAATATCATGGAATATTACACACACACACACACACACACTTGTATTACAGTAATACTGAAGTCTTAGAATGATTCATATTTCAAATTTCAAAATACGAAGGTAGAAATATTTACGTAAATTAAACAGTTGGAAGCCCTGGACTCGCATAGCATCACGGTAGCATGATATAACGTTGCCCTTGCTTCGTATGATGCCATAATTGTTAAAAGTAGATTCCGCGATTATATTTTTTGGTCAAAGAATTGATGGTACCTAATGTTTGAATTTGAAATAAGTTAAAGTACAGCACAAAATGAACATTAAAGCAAATAAACCGCGGATTGCATATTAAAGTTGGGCACCATACAAGCAACAGCACGTTATAAAACTTACCGAAAGCATCTAGCTGGATCCTGCACTTCGTATTGTAGAAGCTGGAAATGATAACTTTTTATAATAAGTGAATGTTCGAGATACTTTCCGTAGGAGATCAATGTTCAGACTGTTCACTTCGCTTTTCACTGTTGTGTGACCGTGGGTGGAAGATGATGTTACTGGTAACGATAAAAAAAATATTAAAAAAATGATCGGACTTCGTGAAATTACAAAAGAAATGACTGCAGGTTCTAAAATCAAGCAAAGTATAGTGTAAGGATGATTGATTGAAATTTTGCAGACAATGCGAAGCGATTGTAATGGCGTCTGAGCATTAAACTATTACGGATGTAGAGGAGCTGAAAACCTTAAGAAATTAAATATTTGGCGTGGAGGGATTCATTTAAATAAAAGCCAAAGAGGGGATGATTTTAAATTTAAGTAATATATTTTTACAACTTGCATAACAATACCTGAATAGATACATGAATGGAAGACGTCCGTACGGAACGAATAAAGACAAGAGAGTGAGTCAAACTACTATCTCGGTTCCGTCTTCTCGCTTGTTTTTAAGTAACAAATGTTCAGATGTTTGTTAAGCTTATGGGACTTAACTACGGGGTCATCAGTCCCTAAACTTACAACCTACTTATGAACTACTTACGAACTAGGACGGCACAAATATCCATGCCCGAGGGGGGATTCTAACCCCCGACCGTAGTGGCCGTGCTGACCGTGACTGTAGCGCTTCAGTCACGTCGGCCACCGCGGCCGGCAGTAACAAATGACGAACGAAATTAAATTAGTTGTATTACGAGTCAGAGGGAACCGGAGGCGATAAGTATCGCTGATCAAAGATAAACAAAATATAAATAAAAAATTTCAGTGTATCGTTACAATGACCGTAGAGACAACTATCGGTTCGTACGGGTACTGGGGTCCTACGCACTACTATCCCTATCTGTTGAATATCCACCGGCCGTCCCCCCTTGGTAGCTCCATAACTGCCGGCTGCCCGCGCGGCTCTTCTTCTCGTGGTCTCGTGCTGGCGCCTCCGCGGCGCTCCACTGCAGTGCCACCAAACAGTTCTCGCGGGCTGCCTGTGACGCAGGTTTTCTCCACCCGCGGCACCTTCACGTCTTATGGCACCACAATTTTCTTATTTCTTACACATAAACATTTCTTACACATAAACATCATTGTTCCGAGTTTCACTTTCTCTCGAGAAGAGCTGAACACAAAATCTTGAGTCATCTGTGAACACAACCCAGCAACATTCATTACGACTCCAATCTTGACGTTTATCCGCCCAGTTTTTGCGGGCTAAGCGGTGTTGTGCTTTTTATGTGACACCCACACACTAGGCCTCTGTGCGTAGAGCCCACATTCCCGAAGACGATTTCGGACACGGTTTGGGTTGTAATTGCACGTCTTGCTGCTGCCTGACGGTTGTGTTGCACCTGAGTTGCATCCAGCATCCTGTCTCAACAGACTGTTCACCATAGATAAAGCTCTTGCTGATGCTAACCATGGACGACCTTGGCCTTGCCTCTTTTTTTTTTTTTTTTTTTTTTTTTTTTTTTTTTTTTTTTTTTTTTTTTTTAATGGTTCCTGTTGTCTGAAATCGCGTCTAGGTTCTGGAAATTACACTTTGCGACACTCCAATAGCTGCAGCCACCTTTTTATGAGCCTGTTCGACTTCCAAGCTTACTATGCCTCTCCATACCATAGCTTTTGGTAAGTCACATTGTTGTTGTATTGCACTACGTGCTCACTACACTATCCAGACCCAACTGCTTGTGTAGCCGTTTGGTAGAGAAAACACAATTCCATCCCCTCTGCAGCAACTTTCTGGCATTACCATTACCTTGGTTGACATAATGTTGTCGTCTCCACTCCGTAGAACCGACAGGAAGATGTCGACGACAATACTTCAGAACCTAGATCTCAACTTCAACTGCTTCCCTAATTGTTTTGACCAGTGTTCTTAGGGCAAGGGCTCATTTAAGGATGACTGACAGGAACACTAAAGGACTCCATCACCTTCCAGCACAACTGAGGGACTGGTGCAATTTTGTATGCAAATTAAACCCTCTCCCCTCCACCACCTCATCCCCTCTACCACTTGAATTTGATGGGAAGAGATTCGTGTTGGACGTGAAGGTTGTTCTATATCACGAAATGAGCCTATACAAGAACTAACTTATTAAAAATTCGCGAAAATACACTCGAAGCCTATGAAAATGAATGTCAAAAACGTCATAAAATACGCGAAATAAATGTTAAATGAAGTCTTCAGAGTATGTTACATCATTCGTAAAAAATACATAATGGTCAGCCTTCCCTTCACAAATACCAAAGGTGTGTCTTGGATGAATGCTCTCTATGAAACAGTGCTCTCCAGGTCTAAGCCATACAGGTAAACGACCATGATTTGTTTGTATGCAGACTCTGCTTTCGTCACAGCACCACATCTTCCCAGCCATCCTCAGACAGCACCAGCCGACATGCACGTGGATGCTGTGGCGTGAGTGGTAGGTGGGCTAGAGGTGTTAGTGCCCATTGTCTCAGTGCTAGTAAAAACCGTGTTAACACTTCTGGGCTCACAAACCCTTTTGATCTGTGCTGTGATAGCTGCAAGATCTCCCACTGCTGCCATCACAGTACGACGTTCTGGGGAACGTCTGTCCTGCATGGACGTCCAGAACATCTTTCACGTGTCCATAGCAACAGTATCATGGCACAACTGATGCAACACATCCCACGTTTTGGCAATTCTCAGAAAGGACTACTCCACTACTAGGAAGGCCACAATTTGACCTCTTTCAAACTTGCTCAGTAGGAAGCAAACATCTGAGACAGGACAGAATGGCAACAGTGCAACATATTCAGGCTCAATTCAACACAGGACATGAGAGACACGTCTTCCAGTGGACATTCCGCAGGAACATGGATACCATAGATACCAGCGCCGCACGCAGGTGCCAATGTTACCACAACGTCAGCGGCGACAATGACTTGCATTTGATGCCAATCACCAGGGATGGACAATGAAACAACGGTGGAATGAGATACGGTCGGACGAATCACGATTTCAATTGCACCATATCTATGGGAGGCACCGTGTGTGGCGCAGATTCCATGAGTCGATGCATCCTGTCTACCAATAAGGTGTGGTTTAAGGTGGTGATTTACTGTGGTCTGGGGTGCATTTTCCAGATGCTATAAGCCCCCTATTTGTTATAAAAGGGTCTTTGGAGGGTCCACATATGTTGACCAGTTTGGGGAGCATCTTCACTCATTTTTGCCATCCCAGCTCCCTGACAGTTGTGCGGTGTTTCAAGATTCCGCCACATCGGTCCCACACCGCCCAAGAATGTGCAGTGGAGGTCCACGGACTGAAATGGTCACTCAAAAGCCGAGATTTGAACCCCATCGAGCATATTTGGGATGTCAAAGAACCCAGGTCCTATGTCATGGATCCTGCACTCACGAACAGACCATAAGTGGTTGCCGATCTGCGTACGATTTGGTGTGACCTGTGTCCGGACGAGAACTTACTTCCACGGCGTCTCACTGCAGACTGGTCGGCCAGAGGAGGTCCTTCTGACATTAGGTGCCTATTCATTGATCTCTATACTATTTGGAAGTAGAACCTCAGCTGTCTGAGCGTGATAGTCACAGATGTTAATATTGTGGTTCTTGCCAAATTACAAGATGCCTGCTATGAGGTATTACCAGAAAAAGAAAAGAAAATAGGTTTCGATTCCGCTCCCATATCAGCCTAATTATTTCGTATATTGACATGTATATCAAATTAAGAGGTAAGCTATCAATTACTTGCACATAATAATTGATGAAAATTCGTTTGCCAAATTAAACATGGCGGGCAATGCGAAATCGTGTGCAAAACATATGAATGTGGAGGCATGATGCAGTTCCAGGTTGTAAGAGATAACTCTGCCTTTCTCATGGCTTTTGCTAAGTTAGTGTAGTACTGCAAGGTTAAGAAAATACAAAGATACAGATAACCACTTTTCTCCTTACTAAAGATACTGGGGTATTGTAACGGATTTCGTGTAAAACAACTGACGCTCGTATCCAGATAGTGAAACCATTACGTAAAAACGACAGCGAAAATAGTTTCCTGAAATTCGATTTTAGTCTTTCGCTAGTTGTACTGCTTGTAAGCGTGCTGAAAATTACATCCCACAGCTGCTGTCAACAGCGAGCAGCACACAGCTGGCTCCGCGGTAACCGGAAGGCTTAACGACTCTTAATCTTGCAGAGTCGCTGGACGTGGCTGTTACGTGTGTTTCGGAGGCCGAGCTTGACAAACGGCACAAGATGAGTTGACTGCGGGTAATACAAAAGTACAGTAATTTCACGTGACACGACTGGCAGGTATTCTCTCAAGAGAGATGTTCAGCCCCCTGTCTGGAATTTCTTACAATTGGAAGCCATTTTGACGCCTAGATCGCCTTTAAATTAACCCAATAACCGTATTATGGAATGGGAACTTAGAGTAATATGATGGAATCTGAACCGAGTGTCAGTCGCAGCAAATCTTTAATCACTGACATGTGATGACAAGCGTACAGGTTGGCTGGAGAAAAAAAAAAAGTCTAGATTAGATTAGATTAATACTTGTTCCTTAGATCATGTATACGACATTTCGTAATGATGTGGAACGTGTCAGTTTAGTAAATTTTGTCTATACTTGACAATCTATATTTTAAGGAATTTTTTTTTTTTTTTTTTTATTTTTTATTTTTTTTTTTTTTTAGTATTTTCTAAAAATTCATCTACATTGTAGAAGGAGTTGCCATTCAGAAATTCCTTTAATTTCTTTTTAAATACTAGTTGGCTATCTGTCAGACTTTTGATGCTACTTGGTAAGTGTCCAAAGACTTTTGTGGCAGCATAATTCACCCCTTTTTGAGCCAAAGTTAGATTTAACCTTGAATAGTGAATATCATCCTTTCTCCTAGTGTTGTAGCTATGCACACTGCTATTACTTTTGCATTGGGTCGGATTGTTAATAGCAAATTTCATGAGTGAATATATATATTGTGAAGCTACAGTGAGTATCCCTAGATCCCTAAATAAATTTCTGCAGGATGCTCTTGGGTGGGCTCCAGCAATTATTCTGATTACACGATTTTGTGCAATTAATACTTTTTTACTCAATGTTGAATTGCCCCAGAATATGATACCATATGAAAGCAGTGAATGAAAATAGGCGTAGTAAGCTAATTTACAGAGACTTATATCACCAAATTTTGCAATGACTCTGATAGCATAAGTAGCTGAACTCAGACGTTTCAGGAGATCTTCAATATGTTTCTTCCAATTCAGTCCCTTGTCAATGCAAACACCTAAAAATTTTGAATATTCTACCTTAGCTACAGATTTATGTTCAAAGTCTAAATTTATTAATGGTGTCATGCCATTTACTGTATGAAACTGTATATACTGGGTTTTATCAAAGTTTAATGAGAGTCCATTTGTAGAAAACCACTTAATGACTTTCTGGAAGATATCATTTACAATTTCATCCGTTAATTCCTGTTTGTCAGGTGTGATAGCTATACTTGTATCATCAGCAAAAAGTACTAGCTTAGCATCTTCGTGTATGTAGAATGGCAAGTCATTAATATATATTAAGAACAGCAAAGGACCCAAGATCGAACCTTGTGGGACCCCATTTTTGATAACTCCCCAGTTAGAAGAATTAATTGTCTCATCTACATCATGTGAACTGGTTATTTCAACTTTCTGCACTCTTCCAGTTAAGTATGATTTAACCCATTTGTGCACTGTCCCACTCATACCACAATACTTAAGCTTATCTAGAAGAATCCCATGATTCACACAATCAAAAGCCTTTGAAAGATCACAAAAAATCCCTACTGGTGATGTCCGGTTATTCAAAGCATTTAATATTTCATCAGTGAAGGTATATATAGCATTTTCAGTTGAAAAGCTTTTTTGAAAACCAAACTGACATTTTGTTAGTTGACCGGGATTAGACTCCGCGACCGTTTCCGATTTCCAGATTAGACACTTTATGACTAGACTTCAACACTGGATCATCAAAACCGATGGTGGGAAACTGAATAGCATTGTCCGGTTCATAGGAGTGCGGAAATCGCATACTCTGTACAGTGGAGTCCCGAAAACTCGGCATTCGGTAACCCACCAGTCCGGGGTAACTCGGCCACCCCCTGCACACCCTCTGAAATTATTCCCTGATCGCAGAATGCGAGATAGAATTGAAATCGTAGCGTGTAGCACGTATAGGCTATGCTATAAATGGGCCTAGACATCGTCTTTTCTTGTGCCACCTAGATACTATTTAAAAATCCTTTGAGTTTAATTAGCACGTTGATGCGTCTTCATATTAAAAAAACGGTGTGCTCAAAATAATTGGAGTGCAATTTTTCACAGTGCCTTATAAAATCAGCTTAGGCGTGATCGAAATTTTAGTGTAATATGTTTTATGAAGTAAATCACTACTGGCCATACTTTTCATTGTTCATCTCTACATTTTCATTCCCAGTGTTGTTCCTGAACAACGGATTAAAATATGTGATTGTAGACTTTCTCGATGGGTCTCGGTGAGGATATCTTCTTGGGTTGACAGCCGAGTCAGTGTCTCCTTCTCTGGGAACGTTTCGACAAGTTTTCTACTGGCCATCTACAGGCGAAGACATCCTCGCCTGAAGATGGCAAGTAGGAAACTTGAAGAAATGTTGCCAGAGAACAGGGCATTGACTCGGCTGTCAACCTGACATTTCCTCAACGTATTAAAAGTTGATTTATACCGTATTTTGTCCATCAAGCCTTAAAGTTGCATTTTTGTTTATGAACAACATGCTTCTAGTACCACATTTTGCCGATTGGTATGGCGTGCAGTCACTTCTGAGACATTGATCTTTCCATCTTGGAGGTTGTGTTGCTTCGCCGTCTGTACGTGGCTAAGAGTGTGAGCGTGAGTGTGGTTCCTTTTATTTTATTCCAGCAGTGAATTGTCTTGTCTTCGTGCTGTGGCAAACATTATGCTAGCATTATTGATCTGACAGTGTTATCTATCAACAAAATAACGCAGAAGTAATAAAATACCTCGATACAAACATCTGTGTTGTGTATGAAATATATAACATAAAAAATCAGTAGTTTGACCAAAAATTTTAAAACACGTATTGCGATGTTCACTGCATTGTATTAATACAGAAAACACTGAATTTTAATTTTTTCAAAGCTGACTTCATAATGTGGGACTGAACGGGTTAATGTACATTTCTAAATGTAAATTAAAGTACGTAATCGTAAGTAACGAATATCATTTCTTAGAGATTTTCTTAAATTTATTTTGTGTTGCTGTATTCCATCATTTGTATTCTATTCTAAAAGTATTTTATAACAAAAAATCTTACCAATACTTTTTAACACCGTTCCCGATAACCCGGCAAATTCACAAACTCGGCCAACCTTCGGTCCACATTAGACCGAGTTTTCGGGACTCTACGGTACTATTAAAGAAAGCTAAACCAAGACTTTGTATCTGTGTCAACGAGAATAGGATTTTCCAGAGACAGGCAGAATGGTGCATAGTCTCTTCGAAAACATTACAGAAAAACTAAAGGTAAAGCATCTTAAGCAATCACAACCTGAGATTCATTTTCTCAGCAGCCACAGACTGTTTTTCTTCATGGGGGAGGGAAAGCGCCATTAGCAGGCTCTTTACTGACATGATGTGAAGAGTGTTATCGACAAGGGATGTCAAATAGATTCCGTATTTCTAGATTTCCGGAAGTCTGTTGACACTGTACCTCACAAGCGTCTTCTAATCAAATTGTGTGCTTATGGAATATCGCCACAGTTGTGCAATTGGATTCGTGATTTCCTATCAGAAAGGACACATACACTGTAAATGACGGAAAGTCATCGAGTATAACGTGATATCTGTCGTTCCCCAGGGAATGTTATAGGACCCCTACTCTCCCTTACTTTTATAAACTATTTAGGAGACAATCTGGGCAGCTCTCTTAGACTGTTCGCGGATGACGCTGTCATTTATCGGCTATAAAAGTCACCAGAAGATCAAAATTAACTGCAGAATGGGTCAGATAAGGTAGTATGGAGCAAAAAGTGGCAACTGACCCTTAATAGTGATAAGTGTGAAGTCATTCCTATGATCACTAAAAGAAATCCGTTAAACTTCAGTTACACGATAAATCAGTCAAATCTACAGGTCTTAAATTCAACTAAATACCTAGGAGTAACAATTACGAATAACTTAAATGGGAAAGAACACACAGAAAATCTAGTAGGGAAGCAAACCAAAGGCCTTGTTTCATTGGCAGAACGGAAGATGCAACAGTTCTACTAAAGAAGCTGCCTACACCACACTTGTGGTCCTCTTTGGATATTGCTGCGCATTGTGGGATCCATACCAAATGGGACTGACAGGCGATTTAGCGCAAGTTCAGAGGAGGACAACTGGTTTTGTATTATCGCGATATAGGAGAGAGGGTGTCACGGAAATGATGCACGAGTTGGGGTGGAAATCATTAAAAGAAAGGCATTACTCGTAACGAGATCTATTTGCAAAATATCTTTCACCAAATATTTCTTCAGAATGCGAACATATTTTGTTAGCACCTACCTACATAGGAAGACAAGATCATCAAAATAAAATAAGAGAAATCAGATAGAAAACGGAAGGTTTTAGGTGTTCCTTTTTCCCGCGAGAAATATAATAAAAGCGATTCGATGAACCCTATGCCATGCACTTCCATGTGATTTGCAAGTATTTATATAGATGTAAGAGTCCTGGCTATGATACGATTGCTCTTAGTTAATTGTTTCCTGTCGGGCATACATTGTTCGATATTGAGAGGTAGGAGTTATCATCAATTTTCTGGAATTCACAAGTAGCGGTCTTTTCCATTTGATATCAGGAGGTGAAATGTGGCTCAAGATACGTACCCAGTATGTGGGAATAGATAGTATTCATCTACTCATGTGCATGGATTCGTTATGTTGTATGGGGAATTTAAAAGTGTTCCACACGAGTACATACCATTTGTAGCAGCATTAACAGACCGAAAGACCTGCATGTAGTTCGTACAGTCGGCCGAATCTTGGAGCACATTTACATAATCTTCATGCGGCCACCCAGGTCACCTCATCTGTCACTGTGCCATTACTTTGTTGGGGGGGGGGGGGGGTTCTCGTGTTTAAGTTGTATTTCAAAAACTTTCATAGTCTTCAAGAACTGCAGCATAAAATGAAAGGGTACGAAACAACCCTGTGGTTATTCAAAAGTAAACACCAGAGGCCTGAGCACAACTATCGTGCTGTTTAACGAACTGTAGGATTTCCTTTTCCCAGAATTCCTGTGGCACTGACAAGAGCCAGGGCTCTACTGTGTTCTTCAGTTCGTCGACCGAGTTGAAGCGCTTCCCTTTGACACGTGTTCTAGCGGACCATACGGACTGAGTCACAGGGCGACATGTCCGCGCTGTAGGGCGGATGCTCTAGCTGCTCCCACTTGAACTTGCCCAGTACACCTTGTGTGAGCTAGGTGACTTGTAATCGCGCGTAATCATGGAGCAGAATCACTCCCTCCACGAGCAGCCCAGGCCGTTTGTTCTTGATGGGCTTGCGTAGACTACGGAATGTCTCACAGTACGCGTCACTGTTACCGATTTTTCCGTGTTCGATGTTTTGGATATGTTTCGGAACTCGGATGTCTAAAAAGACGGTGAGCATCACCTTGCATTCTGAGTGAACACCCTTGAATTTTTTTAAGGGGAGGTGATGGCACATGATTCGCATCCCTAGATGTTGCACTACGTTATCCCAAGCGGCATATTCAAACTTCAGCCGTTTTGTTTGTTTCATAGCTTTTAATTTGAAGAGCACTTGTATTTCGGGTGAGATGGCAGCAGCTGCAGCATTCCAGCTTCGATCCACCTTACTTTATTTTATCGTGTCCGGACTATTTAAAGGATATCGGCCAAGTACTGGGCTACGTCTATTCCATTAGTATTCGCGAGCCACAAATCTTCGAGGGTACACCGGTGTGGACATTTTTCACATGTAATAAGGTGTTCCATATTTTGACTTTCTCCACAGTGGCAGTTTTCATCAGTTTGGTCGATTATACCCCACTTAAGCAAATTTACTTTTACTGGGGCGACCCCCGGTTCTGAGCCTATTTAAGGTTCTCCAGGTTTTAAAATTTAGGTTTTGGCAGGTCCACTGAACCTGAGGGAGAGGGAAATTTTCAGGCGGTTCGTTCTGGACGGTTACAAGGAAACTTCTCCTAGACTTCAGTCGTGTGTCTGTTGGTCGGGCTCTGTATAGGACATGCCGCTCATCTGCGAGTTGTTTTATTTTCTCTACATGTTCTAAAGCGTTTCTGCGAGCTGCGGGATCTGCAAAACCAGGTGCCTCGTACAAGAGTCTGACCGGCGTTGGTTTCATGCACCCTGTCACTATCCTGCAGATCTCATTGAGGGCCACATCTACCTGTTTCGCGTGAGCGCATCTATTTCATACAGGGCACGCGTACTCAGCCGTTGAGAAACAGCGCCTGTGCCGTTGTTCCTAGCACACCAGGACATGCACCCCATTTGCTACCCGTTAGCTTTCTAAGTATATTATTTCTCGTCGTTATTTTCTGTCTCGTTTTGATGCAGTGCTGTTTATAAGTTAGAGACCGATCCAGAATCACGCCAAGATATTTAGGGTGATCTGTGTGTTCTAAGGTGTTCCCGTTCCACGTAATTTGGAGTTTCCGTTTGGCTTCTTTCGTGCGAAGATGGAAAGCACAGACATGAGTTTTGGAAAGGTTGGGTCTTAAGGAATTTTGATTATAGTACGCAGTCATTGATTTTAAGGCATTTTCAAGTTTTTCCTCTACTTCTTCAAATCTTTTTCCTTGAACGCATATTGCAAGGTCATCGGCGTAGATGAACTGCTTAGTGTGGGCCGGTGTAGGTTGGTCATTTGTGTGTATGTTCAAGAGCATTGGAGCTAAGACGCTTCCCTGAGGGAGGCCGTTCTTTTGGTCCCTCCATCTACTCATTTTGCCCTCCAACAATACGAAGAACCTTCTGTTCTGTAACAATGAATGTACGACCCTAACTAGATGGTAATCACTTAGTGTCTCATAGATTTTATGGAGTAATATATTGTGCCTGACGGTATCGTAGGCTGCTGTCAGATCTACGAAGCCTGCCCCTGTTATTAGCTTCCCTTCATACCCTTCTTCAATACGTTCTGTCAGTGAAGGACTTGGCCGGTACAGGGCTTGCCAGGTCTAAATCCTCCTTGTTGCGGAATGAGGTGTTTGTCAACATATTTTCCTATTCTGGACAGGATAAGTCTCTCATACAGTTTAAAAAAGTGACAGCAAGGAGATGGGTCGGTAGCTACTAGGATTCTCTGGGTCCTTCCCTGATTTAAGTAACGCTATTACTTTAGATTTTCTCCAGGGTTTTGGCATTTTGCAAGTTTTGCAGCACGTATTGAACAATTGTAAAATCCAACTCTTGGCCCTTTGCCCTAAATTCTTGATTTGTTCAGTGCATATGTCATCCACACCAGCAGCTTTCCCGTTTTTTAACATGTTCATGCCATCTTGAAGTTCTTTCATAGTGAAAGGTGTCCCCAAGTGGTTGGTCTCCCGATTGATATTTCTGGTAATTTTTGGGTACTTTTGTTGTTTCTTGATTTTCCCGTTCAACAGTATTTGGGTGACTACTTGGTTTGCTGTGATCTTGCATGATAATATTTGTTCCTTAGGGTCGCCGCTCAGTTTCTTAATCAAGTTCCACGCTATTTTGCTACTGTGTGTCATGTCCATTTTTTCCAATATTTCGGTCCAATTCTCCTTTCTTTCTTGGCTTAATTTTTGGAGTAGGGCTGTTCCACAGTCAACTGTTTCTTCGCTGAAAGGATCAGCAGTATAGAGTGTTTCGTATTTTTTAAGAAGTTCTTTGGATTCACTGGACATTCCAGCGACATAGTGTTGTCTGCACCCCCTGCATTATTTCAGTAAATTGTTCGTAATTTTCTGGTCTTGGTTCAACATTTTGTATCTCAGAATCTATCATAGATGCATAGCTTTCCCATTTTGCCTTCTTAAAGTTAAATCTCCTCCTGAATGGGATGGTCTGTGGTCTGACTGCTGGATAGATGTTAATACCAACTGGTCTATGCTGTGTCTTTGGTATGGGGCCATATACCACTTTAGTACATCGGTCCTCAAGATCGATATTTGAAAAACATATATCCGGTTTGTATCCCTTTTTCCAGACATTACTTTGGAAGGATGATGGGAGTTTTGGGTCATGAATTAGTGCAAGACCACTCGTTTCTGCCCAGGTCTCTATGACATCACCATTTGCATCCGATTCTGCATAACCCCATAGTATGCTGTGACTGTTGAAATCTCCCAAAATGAGCTGGTTGGGTTGTGACTGGAAGTTAGGTGGAGGCGAAAAGGTAAAGGGTTGGTTTGGGGGTTTATATACCGAGGTTATGGTGCGTTTTCCAATTTCGATGGTAATGATTTCTATACCATTTAGGTTAGTTGTTCCCACAGAGGAGACCACAGTTTGAGTTTTCACGAACACAGCGCTCCGATGCTTGTTGTGTGTTATTTCTGCCGTTAATTTCATACCTGAAATGCTCGGTCTTCTGGCAGTTAGGTCTCTGTGAGTCTCTTGAATGCACAATACATCGCACTTCGAGGTCTTACAGAATTCTGATAAGATTTCTTCTTTAGCGGTGGTGATACCCGCGATGTTTATGCTCGATACTGTCAGTGTTGGTTCTGAGAAGAACCATTGTGGCTTTATGTTATGGCGCTTCATCTTTAGTCCGATATTGGAAGGATTGGCCTTCTACTAGTAGACGTTACCAGGGGACGCCGCCGATAGTATTTGCTAACTGCAATTAATGTGGTGCTATCGGCATCATGGAGGCTCCTTCCTTGTCCCCCTTCGATCCACCTTCAGGTACTAGCTGACCAGGGTCAAAAATTGCCAAGAGGCGAAGGGTTGTCCATGAAAATATTGAAACGACTAGATCAAGAGTTAGGATTTCCTCTGTTATTTCAAAGGTTCTATATTGGGTAAGTACTGTCATCACAGCATAGCCAAACTTTCTGTACTGCATTGAAGGAATATCATTGTACCATAAGGTGAAAAACCTGATGGTATAACGATATGCACAGAAGATATGGCGGCAGTATCGCGTACGGTGCGTCGACAGAGCTGTAATTTGTATGCAGCTGATTTAATGTGAAAAGGTTTCCAATGTGATGTGGCCGCATTACAGGAATGGAAGTTGGAGCTAGACGCATGGAACATTTCACTTCGCAAATCGTTAGGGAATTCAACATTTCGAGATCCACAGTGTCAAGAGTGTGCCGAGAATACCAAAATTTAGGTACAACCTCTCACCACGGAAAACTTAGTGGTCGACGACCTGCACTCAATGACTGAGACCGGCGGTGTTTGCGTCGAGTTGCCGGCGCTAACGGTCAAGCGACATTGCACGGAATAAACGCAGAAAACAATGTGGGAGGCAGGACAAACGTGTCCGTTAGAAGACTAGCGAAATTCTGCGTGAATGGGCTGCGGCAGCAGACGACCGAGTGGAGTGCCTTCGTCAACATCATTATATTGCCTGCTTCTCCTTGGGCTCTTGACCATCTTGGTTTCACCTAGACGACTTAAGTCAGATGAATCCGGATTTTATTTGGTAAAGAGGTGATCGTTGGGTTTTAATGTCGCGCAGAGCCCGCGAAGTCACGGACTCAAGTTGTCAACGAGGCATAGTGCACGCTGCTTTTACACGGAATGGGTTGAGTCCTCTGGTCCAACTGAACGATCATTGGCTGGAAGTGGTTACTCGGAAACCATTTCTAGCCATTCATTGACTTTATGTGTCCAAACGACGATGAAATTCTTATGGATGAGACTGCTTTATGTTACCGAACCACTATAGTTTGCGGTTGGTTTGAAAAACGTGGTAAGAAACTTTGCCGTATCAAAGGCGCTGCTATATGCAGAAATTATTTTTTAATTACGGAAGGTCTGTTTCAGCACAATTGCCATCTTCAGGTTTCTGTGAAGATAATATAGATAACATAGCATTAATATGTGCGGTTCGATAGCACAGTGGTAGAGTGCTAGAATACAGATCTAAAGGTCGCGGTTTCGATCCCCGCCATGTCCTAGGATTTTAATCTGTCACTTTCCACTTCTTACACCTCTGCCAGTGTTGCTGATTTGAAAAATATCGAGTAGCACCGTGGTTCGGAACCCACGTAAAACTGTAGGTCCCCCTATAACTGGCTGGGTAAGTCAGTTCGAAGGTCGGAGGAAGGCAACGGCATACCACCTCCAAAGAGGACCCTGCCTAGTAAAGCACTGTGGTGTTCAAACCAATCTTTGCACTGTTGACTGCTTTACCTTTTTTAGGAATAATATTTCAATTTGGAACGTGACAATATAAACTAATAACATAGGTACAATAAGTTTACGTACATTAATCTTTACTTCCTTGTAACGTCGTTGACTTATTTGCTGTCATGGTGATTTTTTTGCTGTTAATAGTGAACATATTTAGTATCATTCTTATACAGGGTGAATCACCTAACAGTTGCACCGCAAATATTGCGGAAACGGAAAGTGCGATTGATGTGCAGTTTTCACAGAATGGATTAGTAGTCAAGGACTCGTATTGTTAGCCAATAAACAGATTGTAAAAATACCTAGAAAGTATATTTTTTATGCAAACATACAATTTTTCAAATGGAACAATGGTTGTTTTTATCATGCACTGGAATTTTTGACACCAGCTGTGTACAAAGAATTTTGAATGACATTTTTATCACGTTTAGTTTGGCAGCTACAACCATTCAAAGTTTTGGGGGCGGAGGCTACGACAGCGTAGCTCACTGGCTGGTGGTCATGAGCACAGAGTAACACATTTGTCTCTGTCATGAGACAGTGGGCCGTGCCCCAGGTGCTAGCCACTCGGCCATAGAGATACGCTATCGCAGCCTCCGCCTCCGAAACTTCGAACGGTTGTAGCTGACAAACTAAACGTGATGAAAAAGGTTATTCAAAATTCTTTGTACACAGCTGGTGTCAAAATTTCCAGTGCATGATAGAAACAACCATTGTTCCATTTAAAAAATGTATGTTTACATAAAAAATACCGTTTCTAAGTAATATTACAATCTGTTTGTCGGCTAAAAATACGAGCCCGTGACTACCAATCCATTCTGTGAAAACCGCACATCAGTCGCACTTTCCTTTTCCGCAATATTTGCGGTGCAAGTGTTTGGTAATTCACCCTGTATATCACTCAAATTCCGAATGTAATTTTTTTCAAATTCCGAATTTAATAATAATTTCTTCATATAGCAGCGTCTTTTATAAAGCAAAGTTTTTTACAATATCGTTATATGACATACATGAAGCAGCGGGCCCAGATGAATATAAAAAGATTTGAAAAATTCCTCATAATTCCTGCGAATGATTCGTCCACCCAGACAACCTGCCACGAGTGCCATCGAACATTTATGGAACGCAATCTAAATGTCAGTCCGTCCACAAAATCCTACACCGGCCACACTTTGGAACTACACGCGGTTGTAGAGGCAACCTGCGGGTGACCTCCAGCGGCTTGTTGGGTACATGCCACGTCGAACTGTTACACATCGCCGGACAAAAGGGGGTTCAGGAGGTACCTCATGACTTTTGTCACGTCATTGTATATTAAGAAGACTGATTGAAACGTCCGCAATGTTTAGTGCGCTGTTAAGTGTTCCGCGCATGCTGTCATATATTGATTTTACTGTTGGAATTGTAGATAACAGGCTAATACAGACACGTATATCTTACGGGATGTAGGCAGTAAAGAAATCTCCTAGCGGACTGCTGATGCCCTCAACCACTGTCCCAGGGTGGGCGTAAATTCATACAGCGTCTAGACGCTGTGAGTGAGAGGGTAAAGAAGAAAAACTGCAAGTTAACAGCTTCCCTGAGGCGTGGCCTAAGGCCGAGCCTAGGGCGTGGCCAACTGACGTAAATCATTGTTGTTGTTGCCCATACTGGGTAGCGTCGTGACGTTTTACTTTCAGCTGAACAATGTTGCTACCAAGTATGGATTTTGTTAGTGCACAAACAAGCCACCTCCCCACCCGAGGAATGACAGAAAGGACAGGGCTGAAACGTGGTTCGCTAGAGGACTCAGAGAGAGGACAAGCCACAATTTAGATTGATTGAACCAAGCAGCGGCCAATAGCAAATTGTTAACTGTCGGAAAGCGGGGAAAAGAGGTGCGCCCACACCGGCCGTTAATACCCCAGTTTTTGGATCAAGAGGGGAGTTTTCAGTCAGACGACTCGGGCGCCAGTCCGTGACAATCGCTGTCGGCCTCGGGGTGCTCCACGACAGTCTGTTTCTCGCGGAGAGTGCGTCTGCCTAGGGAATGCTGCTAGGGAACGTAATTACTGGCTTCTGTTGTGACAACCGATTTATACTTCTTGCTTTTTAAATGAATAACCTCAGTGTAGGAGACTTAGTATGGGATGCAATAAATTTAATGCCATGTACCTATGAGTCCCATAAAGTTTCCTAAACAAGTATCCTCTGAGTTCGAAATCCGCATCTCTAGTAGATGCCTGTACTGTCTCTCTGCAGTCACTCCTTTCCGCTCGGGATATGCAGACTGACCTTGCTACCTCTTCCCTCTTTCCTATGTAGGACACGACAATGCGTCAAATCATGTTGGCAGACAGACTGCAGTAAGCGGCGACGTCGCCATCGCTAATGGTTCGTTGTTTCTTTTTTTGGGACCGGGAGCCCGAACTGCCTTGGTTATCAGTCACCCAGCGCAAACATCCATGCCGAAGGTGGGATTTGAACCCCCGACGGGGAACGGCCTCGCGCGTCGGAACAAAGCGCCTTAATGCGCTCGGCCGCTCCGCCGCGGCGAAAGGAAGACATGGAAGTAGTTCAGAGACAAGCAGCTAGGTTCTTTACTGGCAGGTTTGACCAAAGCGCGAGTTTCACAGAAATGCTCCGGGAACTCAAATGGGAATCGCTGGAGGAAAAACGACGTTCTTTTCGAGAAATTCTGTTGAGTAAATTTAAAGCGCCGGAATTTGAAGCTGTCTGTAGAACGATTTTCCTGCCGCCTACATCCATTTCGCGTAAAGATTACAAAGACAAGAGAAATTAGAGCTCGTACAGAGGCATAGAGACATTCTTTTTTCCCTCGTTCTATCTGGTAGTGGAAGAAGATAACAAATGCCTAGTGGTGGTATAGTGTACTTACTGCCACGCAGCTTACGGTGGATTGCGGAATATATATGTAGATGTATAATATTTTCTGTGTGCTCTTTCCCATTTAAATTGTTCACAATTGTAATTTCTAGATAATTAATGACATTACGGCCTGTATTTTTGACTGATATATCGTGTAACCGAGTTTCGTATTAATCAATATACTTATATAAAAATGGAACGTGGGGCGTCTGTCCGTATATGGCACTTGGTAGCCAAAATTATTCACTGCAGACCAGTGGCAGATATGCATAATAGCAGCCTTTAGGTTCGCGGTGTCCACTATGGTGCTTTGGTCACGGTGTGGCGGTGGGTGTGGCGAAAAAAAAAAAATCCTTAAAATGTGGAGGAATACGACGATCAACAGATGCTCAAAGATAAAAAGACTCAAAGATAAAACACTGGGAAACACAGACATACATTAACTAAGCATTAACTACACTGGCAATACGCCAATGATCTCAATATAAACACTGGAAAGACAACTGTAGTGCTTAGGATCATGTGATGCACTTTCTTCAGTTGTTTTTCTGCAACAAGTGTACGAATAAAGGAAAATAAGTGCATATTACAGTTTGAATGATAAAACTGCCAAGAATGATGTCAAAGCATAAGAATAAATTTTCGCTTTCTCGATCCGTTTCTAAAAGACAGAAAACGGCGCTGCAAAGTGAATCTACAAATAATAGAATTTTGAAATTTGTAGACGTTGTTTATCTTACACTGTAGGTATCGATGATATTTCGATATTACCATCCCTACGGGGATTTTTGACTGGAATTTTAAAAACACGTGATTCGATATTTTTCGAAATTCAACCATTAAGAGACTGAAATAAGGGAACATCTTTTAAGGGTGCTACTAAGACTGTTTTGATGCTAGAAATGCGAAAATTTTTATTTGGAACAAAGATTAAAATTTATTAAAAATGTGTTTCGGGTCCTCCCTAGGGCACGGGTGTGTGTGTTTGCCCTTAGGTTAGTTTACCTATTTTTAAGTAGTTTGTAAACTACGGACTGATGACCACGCAGTTTGGTCCGATAGATTTACAAACATTTGAACATTTTTTTGTGTTTCGGGATATTTTGAATTCTACAATCTGTGGTGCAATAGGGGGTGGTGAGTTGTATCAAAATACTGTACTTAATTAGGAAAACATTTTAAAGCTAAATCTATGAAAATTTATTTTTAGAAATAGAAACAATCAATGCAGACCATCCAGACTACGCGCGCGAAGCAGCGGGAATTAAGCTGGTTCATATCATAAATACCTATTTATAACACCGCGGGGCGGAGCTAGCAGGTGGAATATCAGGAGATGTCAAGGAACTCATAGTGAGCGGATAAATTTGAAAGTGGATGAAGTTTGGAGCTGGGAATGTCTGCTGGAGGCCAGCAGACAGAGCAGGCGCCGCGGCCATGTATTTTTGGTCGCAGCCGCCGCCACATGGCGCCGCAGACGCCGGCAGGAAAAAACACAGCACAGCACAGCCACCCCTGGCGTATCTCGACACGCGGTATTTCGGGGCTCAGAGGGTGATAAAACACGGCGAGAGGCGGCAGCGTGCTGGGGGAGGCAGACTCCTGCAGAGCTCTCTCCCAAAATGTCCCCAGCCACAACCCTACCACCAACCCAAAATGACTTGTCTAAAACTGCCTGAACCTGTGGCCAGGGAACTGAACTCAGCGGTTCTCGTTGTTATTGCCTTCAGGCCAACGATTGGTTTGATTGTGCTCTCAAACACCGCAAACAAACGTACGGTGTCACACCACGGAGAGTGTCTTATAGCCGGCCGCGGTGGCCGTGGGGACTAAGGCGCTCCAGTCACGGTCCGCACGGCCACTACGGTCGGGGGTTCGAATCCCCCCTCGGGCATGGATATTTGTGCCGTCCTAGTTCGTAAGTAGTTCATAAGTAGTTTGTAAGTTTAGGGACTGATGACCCCGTAGTTAAGTCCCATAGACTGTACAAACATTTGAACATTTTGAGTGTCTTATAATCTGAGGAGGCCCTGATAAAGGGAGAAATGCGTCATTAATAAAACACCCTGTAACAAAGACGGTTTTCATTGAAGAAATGTTATTCAATCTATACAATGAGCAAGCTGTGATGGAAAGCAAGGAGAAATTTCGAGAAGGAATTAAAGTTCAGAGACAAGAATTAAAATCCCTGCGATTTACTGAAGACAGTATAATTTTGTCAGAGACAGCAAGAAGCTTGAAGAGCAACTGAAAGGAGTGAACAGTGTCTTGAAAGGAGGTTATAAGGTGATCACTATTAAGAACAAAACAAGCGTAATAGAATGTAGTCTAACAAAAACAGGCGATGCTGAAGGAATTAGATCAGGTAACGGGAGAATAAAAGTACTGGCAGATGAGTTTTATTATTTTGGTAGAAAAAGTAGAGTAGAATGGCCACTGGGAAGAAAAGCATTTCTGAAGAAGAGAAATTTGTTGACATCCAATATTAATTTAAGTGTTAGTAAGTACTTTTTGAAGGCATTTGTCTGGAGTGTAGCACTGTACAGTAATGAAACGTGGACGATAAGTATTACAAATAAAAAGATGATAGAAGTTTTTGATACTTGGCGTTACAGACGAATACTGAAGATTATATGGGTAGATGGCGTAACTAAAGAGGAGGTACTGAACAGAAGGTGGGGAAAAAGACATTTCTGGCATATCTTGACTAAAAGATGGGATCGATTGGTGGGACACATTCAGAGACAGCCCTGTGTAAGTCTCTGAATAAGAACGACATCATGTATCCTTTTCAACTTGCTTAGGCCGGTATTACACGATCATATTTCTTTGTCAAAGTTGATATGTCAAGTATTTATGTCAAAGAAACTTCATAGTGTAATGGGGAACTTTAAAATACCCCGTCTTTCATCAAAGACATATTATCAAATCTAGGGCCTCGCTGTTGATTTGATCCAAGGAGGTTAGAATAAAGGGAGGTGGCTTTATCTATGCTGAGAACAGGATTGTTTGAAGCCGGAAGATCCATGCTTTTGTGCCCAAAACAAAGAATTCTCGCGTAAACCCTGTGTGAATATTGCCCTCTTTACGTAATGTCAGTAAATTGACAGTCACATCGGAGTATTTACTTAGATATGACATACAGTTCAACGACTAGAATTACTATACACACCCACTATGACTAATGTTTTGGGCACAAGCAAATGCTGGCTTTCCTTTTTCCAACCTCCTTGCCTTTTTCAGTGTTAGGGCATCTCCAGAGATTCTGACCTTCTTGATTTGATCATAAAAGTCGTTTGTCTTCTGTTCACTGCAATGCGAAATATCACCGCTTTGAGCGCTAGCATCGCTGTAGTTATTTGACTGCTCTTTGTAAATACGCATCCCATTAACAAGGGCTTCCAGAACTGGATTTCGTAAACCGAGTTCCCAATTGCGCTTTTGGTTGGTCATGTAAACACTCCAAAATCGTTTCTGGAAATTCACTTCACTGAAACGGTTTTCCAGTTTCACAATCGCTTTTCGTGCCCGTGTAAACTCATTCGTTTTTGAAGCGCTCTTGGCTTGTCAGGTTGTATTTTCTTGTTAAGAATTTTCGGCACATATGGACAGAGTGATATTTTCTACCATGAAATAAAAGTATAAATATAAGAGCGATCATGAATCTGTGTATTTAAGTAAAGAAAAATAGTGATCGTGCTGCCTAAATCAGGAACTGAATCAGCTGTTTTTTCAGTCGTCCTGTTGCGTGATCTAGGAAATCCAGTTCAGGCCGTAACATGTAAACACGACAGCGAGAAACGGTTTACGAAATTCGGATTTCGTTTTCCGGAAATAAAGTTTCATGTAAACGTACTGATGGATACATAGTTTAGTTTGTATGTTCAATCAACCAAAAATTAATAGAAATGTATGAACCTGCCGAGGCGTTGTATAATGAGAGACATTATGAGAATAAAAGTAGGTTTAAAAGATTCGAAAGCTCTAAGAAAATCGCGGAGGTTATTAGATGCGAAATACGGTTAGGTTGTACCGCAGACGACAAGGACAAGTAATTTAATTTTTGAAACCAGGGTGCCTCACGTTAAACAGCGCCTCATCTATCTTGTACATTTATATAAATTAGTTAGTTGATGAAACACAAATTATATTTTATTTGTTTATAAAGTTAATGCCCATATTGGAGCATAACTATCATACAATTATTAAAAATAATTCTTAATGCCAATCTAGTGTATTAAACATTTATTTAGTTTCAGATATCCAACCTTCGCTGTATTATAAACTGACTAGCTGAACCCCCGCTGCTTCGCATGCGTAGGCTGGTTGGTCTGCACCAGTTGTTTCTTTTTAACCCTGATGAAGAATACATATCTTAAGTTTCGTAGTTATAGCTTGAAATTTGAGTTAAGAGCACTATATTTTTGAAAATCAATTTTTGCATCTCGTATTTCACCGCCTTAGGTCGAATTTTCAAAAATACCGAAACACGTGTCCTTTTAATCTTGAACCCCGCATCCAAATCCGAAAATCTGTAGTTCTAACTTCAAAATAGCCTAAATAGCAATATATTTCCGAAAATCACCCCTCTTCAATTTGACCCCCATGATGGTTGAATTTCAAAAAATACCAAAACACGTATTTTTTAAATTCTAACCAACTATACAAATACCAATTTTTGCAGCTATAGATTCAAAATTGTTTTGACAACAATGTATTTCCGAAAAGAATTTTTGATCCCCTCTTTTACCCCCTTAGTTGTTGAATTTCCAAAAATACCAAAAGACGTGTCTTTTTAATCCTGATCAAGAGTCGATATCCTAAATTTCGTAGTTATAGCTTGAAATGTGAGTTAACAGCAACATATTTTTGAAAATCAATTTTTGTGTCCTCTATTTTACCCCATTATTGGTTGAATTTCAAAAAATGCCGAAACACGTGTCTTTTAAATTCGAACCCTGAATTAAAATCCGAAATTTTGTAGTTCTAGCTTCAAAATTGCCTAAATAGCTACTTATTTTCAAAAAAACGTTTGCCGGCCGCGGTGGCCGAGGGGACTAAGGCGCTCCAGTCACGATCTGTACGGCCACTACGGTTGGGGGTTCGAATCCCCCCTCGGGCATGGATATTTGTGCCGTCCTAGTTCATAAGTAGTTTGTAAGTTTAGGGACTGATGACCCCGTAGTTAAGTCCCATAGACTATACAAACATTTAGAAAAAACGTTTCATCCCCTATTTCACCCTCTTACGGACGGAATATTGAAAAATCGCTTCTTAAATGACGCCTACAGAGTAAGATCAACACCCTCTACAAATTTCAAGTTTATATCTTCAGTGGTTTGGGCTGGGCAATGATGAGTCAGTCAGTCAGTCAATCAGTCAGTCAGTCAATCGGGATACTTCCTTTTGTATATAGAGATTCAGACGTTTCAGGAGTTATTTTTCTTAATGCACATTGTGATTTCGAGTGCTGTACTGGAGGCTAGAATTGATCTTTATAGTAACCCCATCTTCTGCAGATACAGCATTGCACATGCGCGTATTCCGCTTTGTGGTGTGAGGAGCCAATTTATTGTGGCATCCATTCTCAGGTCCTCCACTTGCAGCCCCACTACTAATTTCCTGAATGTTTTTGTTGTCACCAAGTGTAACCCATATCTTCACCCAAGTACTTTCCTTTCTCTCCTCCCCCCCCCCCCCCCCCCCCAGACACACATTTTCTCCGTCAAAATGCATACATAATGTAATATTAACGGTAGCAACTACACCGCATAACAAGTTTCTATTGACGGCCATCTTGAAATACGACGTAATACCCCTTTTTAGCGCCACGTGAAAGATATATGAATTTCATGAATAAATGTTAATGTTTCTGTATCAAGATTTGATTAAAATATTATCGTGTAATACCGACCTAACGGTATCTATCTCTCGAACCGTTTGCGATTTTTTTACCTCATCCATACCCCTCCAATGATAAATTGACGATCCCTTGATGTCTCTGAATGTGTCCCACCAATCGATCCCATCTTTTAGTCAAGATGTGTCAGAAATGTCTTTACCCCCACATTCTGTTCAGTACCTCCTCTTTACTTACGCCATCTACCCATATAATCTTCAGTATTCGTTTGTAACGCCAAATATCAAAAACTTCTATCATCTTTTTATTTGTACTACTTATCGTCCACGTTTCATTACCGTACAGGGCTACACTTCAGACAAATGCCTTCAAAAAGGACTTGATAATACTTAAATTAATATTGAATGTCAACAAATTTCTCTTCTTCAGTAATGCTTTTCTTCCCAATGGCCATTCTTCTCTACTTTTTCTACCAAAATAATAAAACTCATTTGCCAGTACTTTTATTCTCCCGTTACCTGATCTAATTCCTTCAGCATCGCCTGATTTTGTTAGACTACATTCTATTACGCTTATTTTGTTCTTAATAGTGATCACCTTATAACCTCCTTTCAAGACACAGTCCATTCAGTTCAGTTGCTCTTCAAGCTTCTTGCTGTAACTGACAAAATTATACTGTCTTCAGTAAATCGCAGAGATTTTATTTCTTCTCTCTGAACTTTAATTCCTTCTCCTTAATTTTCTTCACAGCTTGCTCACTGTACAGATTAAATAACATTTCTTCAATGAAAACCGTCTTGGTTGCAGGGTGTTTTATTAATGACGGATTTCGCCCTTTAGCAGGGCCTCCTCAGATTATAAGACACTCCGTGGTGTGAGATCGTACGTTTGTTTGCGGTGTTTGAATGTTTATTGCATTTCTGGATTTCTTCGTAGTCCTTAACAAGAGCGCTGGTCCCCGAAAACTCAAGATAAGCCCATGTTTACAATTGCGATCACGGGCAATGGCCGGGCGTGGTGCACAGACCAGAGAATAATAAAACACCCTGCTACCAAGACGGTTTTTATTGAAGAAATGTATAATTTCAGTGGTTATTGTATATCATGATTTAGAAATCATTTGATTGAATAACATTGGGCTAAGGCTACAACTCTTACTCCTTTCCAAACCACTGTGTCGCTTTCACGCCCTTTCAAGTCATAATGTGAGTATTGTCTCATGTCTTCCTACATTTTGCCTAAATGGAGATCGATCTTTTCCGTGGTCAGGTTCTACTAATTTTTCAGTTCGAATCTAAATAATTCGCGTCAGTGTACTACCTCACCGCGCAAAACGCTGAATAACGCTGCACGAAACACAGATGCTGCATTCGCCTTCTGCAGTCAGGCAAGTCGGCTATTGCCGAACAATATAAATGTTCAAATGTTTGTTAAGCTTAAGGGACTTAACTACGGGGTCATCAGTCCCTAAACTTACAAACTACTTATGAACTACCTACAACTAAGGACGGCACAAATATCCATGCCCGAGGGGGGATTCGAACCCCCGACCGTAGTGGCCGTGCCGACCGTGACTGAAGCGCCTCAGTCCCCTCGGCCACCGCGGCGACTCGAACAATATATTTCCACTGGCCACTCAATGGAGTATAAAACAGCAACTCTGACCGCAGTGACATCTTTTTTGAATTATTAAAGAATCTCTTGAGATACCCACTCGGAAAATATGGAACCCTATCATCTCCTTATTTGCTCAAATCCAAGACAATAGAGTGCGCCGACGTCCGTGGAGACTGACAGCGCAGACGACAGCTGAGTTCCGCAGTTCACTAGCGATGCTGTGCGTGTGTGCGTGGCGAGCATGGGGCCCCGAGCTAATGCAGTCTTTCTTTCTTCCTTCCTTCCCTCCTCCCTGAACTACATTTCCTTTCCCTTCCACTCCTTACCTATCCTCACTCCTTCCCCTTCCCCTTCCATCATACAGATGGCTCCAAGACCAGTGAAGGTGTTGGATGTGCGTTTATTGTCGGGAATGACAGTTTTCAGTATAGGCTTCATGACCACTGCTCGAATTTCACAGCTGAGCTTTTTGCCATCTATCAGGCTGTACTATATATCGGCCGACACCGTTATCCTTCCTATGTCATCTGCTCTGACTCCCTCAGCGCCATTCAGAGTCTGAGGGACCCCTTTTCGGCCCATCCTGATGTGCACCGAATCAACCGCTCCCTTCAGTTATTAGCTTCTGACGGCTCTCGCGTTCACCTCCTGTGGGTACCTGGCCACCCAGGCGTGCCTGGTAACGAGGCTGCTGATGCTGCGGCCAAGGCTGCAACTCTCCTACCTCGGACAGCAACGTACTGAGTCCCATCGAATGATATTCGAGGGGCTCTTTCCTGTCGCATTTTATTGTCGTGGCATAATGTGTGGACCTCGCTTACAAATAATAAGCTCAGAACCATTAAACCGCTCCCGGTGGCTTGGAAGACCCCCTCAAGCCGTTGGCGACGAGAGGAGGTCATCTTGGGCCGGTTGCGGATCGGACATTGCCGGTTCAGCCACCGCCACTTGTTAACTGGTGACTTCCCACCGTTATGTTCCTGTGCTCACTCGCTGACGGTGCGCCATGTTTTATTGTCTTGTCCAAATTTTACTCCTGTCCGCATTGCACTGAATCTACCGAATACCATGGAAGAAATTTTAGCTGATGACGCACTAGCTGCTGCTCGAGTCTTGGATTTTATCAAATTGACCAATTTATCAAAGGACATTTAGTTCTTCCTTTTGTTGTATTTTACTCTATGTTTTAGCTGTTTTCATGAAGGCATATTATCCTGCGGTATAACCCAGTATTGATTCGGGCGCTAATGATATCAGCAGTTGTGCGCCCTAAAAGGGGAAAAAACACACTCTTATACTCAAGACGCGATTGCACAAGCGTTTTCAAAATTCTCTCAGTTAACCGAAGTCGGCTGTCTGCCTTTCTCACAAACGTCCTTACTACTAATGCTGTATTCGAACATTATGGGATATATGGTAGCGAACGCGAACCAAAGGCTACGTTTCATTGGCAGAACGCTTAGAAGGTGCAACACTTCTACTAAAGAAACTGTCTACATCACACTTCTGCTGCCTATTTTGGAGTATTGCTGCACATTGTGAGATTCCCACCAAGTGGGACTGACGGACGATTTAGCGCAAGTTCAGAGAAGGGCAGCTCGTTTTGTATTATCGCGATATAGGAGACCGTGGTTCGGAACCCACGTTAAACTGTAGCTCCCCCTATAACTGGCTGGGTAAGTCAGTTCGAAGGTCGGAGGAAGGCAACGGCATACCACCTCCAAACAGGACCATGCCTAGTAAAGCACTGTGGTGTTCAAACCAATCTTCGGATTGTTGATTGCTTTACCTTTTTAGGAGACAGAGTGTCAAGGAAATTATGCCCGAATTGGGATGGAAATCATTAAAAGAAAGGCTTTATTCGTTGCGTCGAGAATTATTGGCGAAATTTCTTTCACCAACTTTCACTTTCAAATGCGAACATATTTTGTTAGCTCCCACCTACGTAGGGAGGAATGATCACCGTAATAAAATAAGAGAATTAGGACCGAAAGCGGAAAGATTTAGGTGTCCCTTTTTCTCCGCACGCTATAGGGGAATGGAACGGTAGAGAAATATCATAAAAGCGGTTCGACGAACCCTCTGCCATGCACTTCAGAGTGACTTGCAGAGTATTTACGTAGCTGTAGCTGTAGACTATCCATGTGTATGCGCCATCACAAAAGCTATATGCTATATCCCGGAATGCTAATAGCGTAACATCGTATTAAAAAAAAAAAAAAAAAAAAAAAAAAAAAAAATCGACCATTTACTTCACGGAAAACATTTTTACATGTTAGATAACCTTCCATTTTGAAACAATGCGCGCCCCACGATTGCACAAATTTCAAACTTGGTCATTGGCAATAGTGAGTCGTCTCTGATTTTAAATCTTTTTTAATGGCTTGCCGTACTTTGACGAGTCTGCCTCGTGATGACAATTTTCGTCCAAACATGAATATAACGGATCGTAAATGCGAGCCGACATGAACACCAGTGAAGTGGCTTTATGTTTACTACAGTCCTTTCAAAAGCACACACCTTACTGGACTATTAATGTATAAAGCTGTTAGTACTTTCCCATTATGTATTCTTTCGAGGGGAGGATTTCTTATGGTACCTAAAGTTTTTGTTGACAATCCTTACTTTTCTACATTACATTCCCGCTGAAGCAGTCACCCTTTAGACTTCCAAGAATACTTTGATTCCTGCTAAAGTATTGTTTCTGTATAAAGTTAGTTTTGACGCATTTCTTTTATATTACGTTGAATGTATAGCACTAATATTGATATTTTGAAGTATTGACGAAGATATTGTAAGAAAAAAAACTATAGAAAAAAGTAACAAGGATTAAATTAGCGCTGACATCCGTAATAACAGTATCGCGTAGAACAATTGTACAGTTACATCACAGATAGCCGCACATCGACTTCTACTGTGATTAAGGCGCATTACGCTGCCCATTTCGTACACTTCGTCCACAACCGCCTCGGCACGGATTTCATTGAGCTAAATGGCACGGCAAGGGCTTAAGCAGATCTAAATTTCAGCAAGTGAATAGCAATGTCCGCGCGGGAATGATCGTGTGGTCTAACATGCGACCGCTTCCATTGGAGGTTCGAGTCCTTCCTCGGGCATTGGTGTGTAGTTAGTTAAAGTAGTTTGCAAGTCTATGGACCGATGACCCTGGAAGTTTGGTCCCTTAGATTCACAAAAATTTTTACACACACTTCCTCCTAACTGAATGGGAAAAGAAATATTGTACAGCCATGAATCCACAAGCACCAAAACTAAGATCACAACCAAAGATAAACAAAATAAATTGCCCGATACGCCCTATAGTCGATTCACGAAGCAGCCCAGGGTACAAAATTACTAGTAAAATAAATCACATTTTAACTGAGATGTACACATACACAACAAATTACTCAATAAAAAACAGCAAACAGCTAATAGAAGAAATTAAGAACGTTAAAATTCCTCATTCTGCTCAACTAGTATCATTTGACATCACAAACCTATACACAAATATACCTATCCCAGAAACACTAAAAATCATCAGGTCAAACCTCATAAAATACAAAAAACTATCAATGGCTGAAATCATTGAATTCATAGATCTTCTACAACTAATACTTAACCACAACTACTTCACTTTCAACAATAAAATGTACAAGCAACATAGAGGTTTTGCAATGGGCTCAAGTATAGCTGGCACAATTGCCAACATATATATCAACCACCTAGAGCAAAAAACTCTTGCCATGAAATCCAATTCCATGGATAAAATCATTTATTACAAACGATATGTGGACGATACCTTGCTCTTGATAGATGGTGACCATAATGATATCAATAATATCCTCAATACACTAAACAACCAGGACCAAAATATAAAATTCACAGTGGAACATGAAAACAATGGCAGTATCAACTTTCTAGACCTAACTATTAGTAAAGTAAACAATGCACACACCTTCAAAGTCTGCAGAAAACCAACAACAGCAGATTCCACCATACATAACTCATCCTGCCATCCAACAACACACAAACATGCTGCATATAGAGCATTTGTTAACAGAGTCACCAACACACCAATGGAGAACAATACAAAACTTGAAGAATTCAATATCATCAAACAAATAGCCACAGCAAATGGTTATGACGACACACTGGTTGACAACCTTACACAAAAAAGCAAAACCAAAAAGAAACCAATCCCCACACAGAAATAAAAAAATAAAGCCACAGCATTTATGCCTTTCATTGGCAAACTATCCTACAAAATAGCAAACATTTTCAGACCACACAACATCAACATATCCTTCAAAACAAACAATAAATTACAACACTCACTGAGACACAATGTAAACCTACTTACAGATAAACACACACACTCAGGCATCTACAAAATAGTATGCAACACCTGTAATGCCCTGTATGTAGGCCAAACAGGAAGAGAATTCAAAACAAGATACAATGAACACATAAATGCCTACCACACCAATAACTTTAATAAATCAGCAGTAGCTACCCATATAAAGAACACAGGACATCCATTCCAGAATATCAAGAGTGATCTTCAGATACTGCATAAAATGGACAAGGGACACATAATGGACCTCTATGAAGAACTAGAAATCTTCATCCATGAGAAAATACATGGTGACCTTCTACTAAATGATAAACTGGAAAGCAACAATACTAATTTCTTCAAAAATTTCTCCAGTGTTGAATGCATTTTTCATTAAAATATAAAATTAATAAAAGTAAAATTAATAATGTAACACTGATTGATTAATTCTTTAAAGTGTAGCAACTTCTTTTTCAACTCATGCATCTACATATGCACTTTTTATGGCATATTCACTATAAATACTGATGTAAGTAGTTTATCTTAGCTTTTAAGGATCTTTGTACAGTAACCTCAAATACAAAATGTCCACATGTGCTGTAAGTATATATGTAACTATGTTCTTGTGTTGTGTGTGCCAGACAACAAGATTATCAAGATTATCAAAACTGTAAGTACAAACATAACCTCACTGGCATCCACAACACAAAACATAATACGTCAAGAATGTAACCAGTAACTGTAAAAATGCACCCGATGATGGCAGCATGCTGCCGAAACGCGTCGTGCCAATAAAAATATTTATAAATAGTGACTGCTGCAGCAGTAATCATAAAAAAATTGAACATTATTGATTAGCCATTATCAATGCACGCATTTTATAAAAAGATGTCACCTAGGCCTTGGATAAGTTCATACCCACATGTCACAGTTCAGATACTATTTTTTTTTTTTTTTTTTTTTTTTTTTTTTTTTTTAAGATAGTATCCACATCGTAGGATATGTAAGCAAACCGGCATGTCAAAGTCTGGCTACCTTCCTTTTTTAATATAGTATGTGGACTAACTGTGACGTCTGTGTGAACATATATATGACCTATAACGATGAACATCTGTTTATGAAATGCTTATCTGTTAATGGTTAGTTGATGGCCGAAATCTGGATCTGTTTAAATGAAGATTTAAAATCAGCGATGACTGATCGCTGCCATTTACCACGTTTGATTTTTAAGTGTGCCATAAAAGGGAGTAAATAATATGACGAATGACTGCGGCTCTGCCCCTCCCCCCCCCCCCCTTCTTTCTACATTCACCTCCTCCTGCCTCTACCTACATCACCTGTGCAGCCCCTACTCCCCTCATTCTGCGCATACGTGTAGTCCACAGTAAAATTTCCTATATTATGTATTTGTTTCAATCTGTCATAATCTCTCCTCCTCCACCATGTGCTCGACCCCTTCCTTCTCCGTCCGTTTCCTCTCCTCGTTCAGTCCATCTCCCTCCCCTCCCCCTTCAACACACAGTATACCTGTCAACTTTCGTAGTGATCAGTCAAAGGATGTCAAAGTCTACTGTGAAGTTCAAATTTGTGCTTATATGAGGGGTCACAGCCGTAATATATTTTAAGAAATGCATATTATCAACCATCAGCTGTTTACTATAGTTATAACTTGGCCGGCTTCAGTTTTAAACCATTTTAAGAAAAGTAAACTAAACAGACTGATTAAGTTGACATGCAAGTCAATCATTAAAAACTTTGTAACATGTCACTTGACAATTCTTTATGACAAATAATAAAGATTTGGATTTAGGAGAAATGTAGGTACACGGGAGACAATACTCACTTTACGACTTATCTTAGAAGATAGGCTAAGGAAAGACAAACCTACGTTTTTAGCGTTTGTCGATTTTGAGAAAGCTTTTGACAATGTCGACTGGAATACACTTACAAATTCTGAAGATATCAGGGGTAAGATATAGGGAGCGAAGAGTTATATTCAACCTATACAAAAACCAGACAGCGGTTATTAGAGTCGAAGGGCAAGAAAGGGACGCAGAGGTTGGGAAGGGAGTAAGACAGGGTTGTAGCCTTTCCCCAATGTTGTTCAATCTGTACATTGAGCAGGCAGTGAAGGAATGGAAGCAGAAATTTGGAGAGGACATAAAAGTTCAGGGAGAAGAAATAAAAACATTTCGGTTTTCTGATGACATAGTAATTCTGTCAGAGACCGCAAAAGATCTGGAAGAGCAACTGAATGGATCGGACAGTGTCTCGAAAGGAAGATATAAGATGAATATTAACAAGAGTAAAACGAGGGTAATGTAATGTAATGTAATGTCAGAAAATCAGGTGATGCTGAAGGAATTAGATTAGGTAATGAGATAATAAAGTAGTGGATGAGTTATGTTATTTGGGTAGCAAAATAACTTCTGATGGCCGAAGTAGAGACGATATAAAATGTAGAATGGCTATGGGAAGAAAAGCGTTTCTAAAGAAGCGTAACTTGTTAATATCCAATATTAATTTAAATGTTAGGAAGTCCTTTCTGAAAGCATTTGTCTTGAGAGTAGCATTGTATGGGAGTGAAACGTGGACGATAAGGAGTTCAGATAAAAAGATGATAGAAGCTTTTGAAATGTGGTGCTACAGACGAATGATGAAAATGAGATGGGTAGATCACGTAACTAAAATGTTCAAATGTTTGTATAGTCTATGGGACTTAACTACGGGGTCATCAGTCCCTAAATTTACAAACTACTTATGAACTACTTACGAACTAGGACGGCACAAATATCCATGCCCGAGGGGGGATTCGAAACCCCGACCGTAGTGGCCGTGCAGACCGTGACTGGAGCGCCTTAGTCTCCTCGGCCACCGCGCCACTAATGAGACATCAAGGAATGTCAACTTAGTATTAGAAGGAAGCGTGTGGGGTAAAAATCGTACAGGGAGACCGAGGGACGAATATAGTAAGCAGATTCAAAAAGTTGTAGGTTGGCGAATGTATTCTCAGATGATGAGACTTGCACAGGACAGGGTAGCGTGGAGAGCTGCATCAAACCAGTCTGCGGACTGAAGACCACAACAACAAATAAAGAAAGACAGCTGACGGTTGATAATATGCATTTCTTAAAACATTGTGAAGTTTCCTGCTCGTGCTCCATACTGTGCTTTGCGGAGTAGAAAAACGTTCTACACGAATATACGAATGTGCCAACTTTTATGATGAACGACGAAGAGGTGTCGACATTCCTTTGCAATTTTCCTGTTGACCCACCATTAGCGTTGATGATAGCAGCTTCCACTCTCGCAGGCATACGTTCAACAGGTGCTGTAAGGTTTCTTGGGGAATTGCAACCATTATTCACCGAGAGCTACACTGGTGAGAGGTAGGTCGACGAGGCCTGGTGCGAAGTCGGCGTTCCAAAACATCCCAAAGATGTTCTATAGGAGTCAAGTCAGGACTCTGCGCAGGCCAGTCCATTACAGGGATGTTATTGTCGTGCAATACACCACTACAGGCCGTGCATTATGAATAGGTGCTCGATCGTGTTGAAAGATGCCATCCCCAAATAGCTCTTCAACAGTGGGAAGGAAGAAGGTGCATAAAACATCAATGTCGGCTTGTGCTGTGATAGTGCCACGCAACACAACAAGGGGTGCAAATCCCCTGCATGAAAAAACACGTTCACACAATAACACCGCAGCCTTCGAATTTTACTGCTGACACCACACATGACGTTCGCCGCGGTGGAGTAGCCGAGCGGTCTAAAGCATCTCGCTGCGGAGCGCGCGGATGTTCGCCGTGGAGGTTCGAGTCCTCCCTGGGGCATGGGTGTGTGTGTGTTGTCCTTAGGTTAGTTTACCTAGGTTTAAGTAGTTTGTAAGCTACGGACTGATGACCACGCAGTTTGTCCGATAGTGTAAAAAGATATAAAATAGCCAAGATCGCTTATCATCAATTTTTATTAACGACGACCGGTTTCGCTGAACTATGTCAGCATCATCAGGTCAAATAAAATATTTTACAAGGCCATAATCTTGTAATGTAAAACAGTTGTTATATAACAATTTACAGTCACTCACTGTGATAATTATGTTTTATTATAATGACATAGTGCACCTATGCACTGTAAATTGTTATATAACAACTGTTTGGCATTACAAGATTATGGCCTTGTAAAATATTTTATTTGACCTGATGATGCTGACATAGTTCAGCGAAACCGGTCGTCGTTAATAAAAATTGATGATAAGCGATCTTGGCTATTTTATATCTTTTTACAATATTATAAGTGGATCGCCTCCTAAAACGTAAACCAACTTGGTCCGATAGATTTACAAATATTTGAACATGACGTTCACCAGGCATTCGTTATACCCACAGCCTGCCATCGGATCGCCACATTGTGTACCGTGATTCGTCACTCCACACAATGTCTTTCCACTGTTCAATCGTCCGATGTTCATCCTCCTTCCACCAAACGAGCCGTCGTTTGGCATTGACGTGCGTGATGTTAAAAGTTGTGTACGTGTTGTTTGAAGTTGAATCTATCGTTTAATCAGACAACAAAGTAGTTTATTTTAAAGTTACTCATTCAAAACCTCATCTGGTATTAATTGCAGTCCAAATGGTTGTCATATATTGATGTTTAACAGTCAAGATCACTAAGTCTTCAGATAACTTCATCAAAATTTAACTGAACACGTACATTGTTCATTAATTCAGTCATCTGGTTTAATTATGGCCCTGATATTGATGTATATACTGTTAAATAAGAAACAGCGCATTAAACTGATTCTGTGCGCAACGGATCTTTTAACAAAACAACTGTGACACGTAACCTGTATGAAACACACACTGACTAGACTCAAAAAATTTGACTGCGAAAAAAATATTAAAAACACAAACCACTTTCTTAATGTTCGACTACGTGAATTTTAAGCAGATCAGTAACTGATTATCAAAATTCAGTATCATTCTCAATTAACTGCAGTGTTGCATAACAATCATTTACTACGATACCCATAAAGAAATCTGTTCAACAAGATTACCAAAATCAATACTGCACTTTAAATCCACAAATAACTAATTATCAAATAAATGAAGTAGGTCAATCTTCTAACTACGTAAATGAAACAGGAAAGAAAGGTCAACTTTGTTACTTATTATTAATAATCACCATTACATTACCTAGATGATACAACCTTTTCATAATTACATGAAATGCTATTACCTTAATTCCAGAGGTGGTACAACGTTTTTCACAATTACAAGAAATACAATATATTCCAAATACAATCAAATCAACTTGCTGGCACAGCAGCCTCTGCTCTACATCGGAGGTCTCTAAGCGAGCTGAACCACAAGTCCGACTCTCTGTCTCTCTGCACGAGCTACAATGCTATGCGATACATAATCTTTGCCAAAGATGAAACTTCACAGATTTACGTACACATATCGATACACACAGTAGAATCAATATTATACATTCTCTTGCAAGTAAGCTACTCGACACAAAATAGAAGGCACAATATTAGACGTTTTCTTACAAATTCAGCAATATACATTTTCTATGGACACATTTCAATTTGTGGCTTATGGGCAGCCGCTCGACCATGAAATCCAAGTTTTGTCACCTCCCGCCTAACTGTCATTGTACTTGGAGTGGATGATGTTGCAGTTTGGAATTCCTGTGCGATGGTCTGGATAGATGCCTGCCTATTACACTGTACGACCCTCTTCAACTGTCGGCAGTCTCTGTCAGCCAACAGACGAGGTCGGCCTGTCCGCTTTCGTGCTGTACGTGTCCCTTCAGGTTTCCACTTCATTATCACATCAGTAACAGTCGACGACGTTCGAAGTTCGTGAATTCCTCGGAGCGCCCAATTCTGCTCTCTAGCGATATCTAATGACTACTGATGCCGCTGATATGGAATACCTGGCAGTGGGTCACAGCACCTAATATTAAGAAAAGTAGTTTTTTTGGGGGGGGGGAGGGGGGGTGTCCGGATACTTAAGATCACATTATTTTCACGGAAAACATTTTTATATTCCGCCAGCCACCGTATGGCGCATAGCGGACTTCGACATCACTTTGACCTATCACCATGAAAGTTGCAAAATATAAATAATTTTTCATAGACAAAGGGGCGGAGGATATTGACTGACAGAAAGAATGGAGGAAAAGCGAGGAGATGGTTCGAGAGAGGGAGGAAAGGAGATGGATACAGAGACAGGTAAGAGAAGACTGACAGAGGGAGGGTGTAAGATCAGGTAAAATAGGAAGGAGTAAGGAGGTGATATTGGAAGATTGAAATAAAAACTCGTAGATATTTCAGGAGATCTTACTGTGAATTAGACGTACCATTTTCAGCTTCTCGTGCCGTGATACGAGGGTCGTCCACAAAGTAAGTTCCTTTTCTATTTCTATCCGCGGCTGGGCTACGACCGCATGCGCGGCAGCTACTCTGACTCAAGGAGAACATCGCTGCTGCCCCCGTATGCTTTGTAGTGCTTCTTTATAATGCCATCAGTAATTGAAAATGCCGCCGCGCGTGCAATCAGATCTGCGATTCGTTTTCTAAATGCAGAGAGAGTTAAACCAGAGGATATATTTTTTTCTGTATCTGTACACGTTTGTTTTATATAACCAAACGGAACTTACTTTGTGGACATACCTCGCAACTAATCCACGTGTATCTCTTAGCCATCGACCATCATGTGGGACCTGCATGAGCATACCGCCACGGCGTGTGCTCTTTCTTTAAGATAACGCCGTAGCACATCGGCGAGTGCTACGTTGCAGTTTTTTCGTGATAATACTTTTAAGCGATCTGTGATGCTCCTTACCTGACCTGGCTCCTGGAGACTGTTGGCTTTTCCAACGATGAAAGAACTGTTCGTGGTCGCACCACAGACATATAGTACTAGACTGGCAATGCCATACACTGTATCATTGGTCTCAGTGAAGTCTCGCCGCCATATTTCTATACTACAAACGTTTAAGCAGTCGTTTGTGTTGCTACAGAAAACTGTCGTAAAAATACCAATGAACTGACGTAACTACGCTGTCTTTAGACTTTTAACATAACGGAATTCGTGTGTTGTACATGGCTGTAATTTTTTGAACTGGAGTAAGCTTTGACACATATCGTACAGTAATGAGTTGCATTTATTTGCTATTATTATTAATCTGTATCAGTTCATTCTACTTCGGATTTTCATTCAGTAGTATGGTAATCATAAAAGAGTTGTTTATCCTGGATAACACATATTCTTCTTCTTTTGAGAATTCTTAAGAAATCTACAGTCTGCTTTGACACAAACACTAATGAATCGCATTTCCTGTTTTTATTAACCAGTTACCAATTTCGATCAACTTTGGCTTTTCTTTTAATAGTATTACCGTTATAAACGTGCTATTTGCCGTGGATTCTTCGGAGTCTTTTCGGGATAACTACCGTCTGCTTTAACTGTACGTAACGGTAAAATTTTAATTACCATCCAGAAGGCCTCGTATCATTATGTTGGCAACATCAACAAAAAGTAGAAGGCCCTCGCCAGGATGTCAATATTCTTAGAAATCCTCATTGTGTGACTTAATTAGTGTTTCGTACAGACGATGAAATAAATAAATCATGCTGTTCCTGCTCTATGGCTGACAAGTTCCTGCATGTACCCTCGTTCGTAAAAGTAATTGCCCTCGTAAACGAAGACTTCATGACGAAACATATGCAATGTCACGCGTCTGGCTAATGCCAACGTCACATTATTGATAACATAATCACGCAAGGCCGCCATGATCTAACCGTATATAACACATACTTCTCATAACACGATTTGACATTGTAGCCTATGTATTAAATTCAGTTATTGCAGAAGTATTGGCTCAAATGCAAATCATGTTCAATCCAACTAATACAGCTTACTACATCATATCAGAAGATCAGAGTAGTGGCGTACGGAAACTTTTGACGTGAGGTGAGGCAAGATGGCGGCGTCAGGCATCAGTCACAGATGGACGTTTGCCAGTCTAGTAATGTATGTCTGTGGGTCGCACATTCACTAGTCGCGCATCAGCGATTTTCCGGTTTTCAAAGCAGAGTCCTAAAGAAGCGACATGGCGTCGTCGTTGTGTGATTGCAGGGAGATTACATCGAGAAACGACAGAAGTTTCACAGTTTTGCGGGTGATAAGTTTGTGACGAAAAACATCGGATGTATTGTAACTAGAATCCATCTCGTAATACGGGCGCGAAGACTGGGGTTCGATACGCAAACGCTTTCAAATTCCTCCACAAGTAAAAGTTCACGGGGTGTACGTCCAGACAGCGTGGAGACGCCGCGCCGAGTGACCGCGTGGTCTAAGGCACCATGCTACTGACTGGGCGGCCGTTCTCGCCGGAGGACTTCTCTCTCGGGCATGTGTGTGTGTGTGTGTGTGTGTGTAAGTTTAAATAATTTGTAAGTCTACGCACTGAAGACCATAGCAGTTCGGTCCAGTACTTTTACATACAAAAACACAAGCGCGGAGGCAATCTGTCACCGAATCTGCAATGACGCACCTTGCGTGGTCACATGGATATATAAAAACGAAACACTGGCGGTGCATGTACGATAACAACAACGTAAACAGACTTCCCCAAGAGTGTATGTTCGCCACGATTCTTCTAGATAAGCTTAAGTATTGTGGCATCAATGGGACATTGCACAAATTGTTTCTTACAGTAAATGGCATTAGTAAATTTAGACTTTGAACATAAATCTGTAGCCAAAGTAGAATATTCAAAATTTTTAGGTGTTTGCAATGACGAGGGCATTTATTTAGGGTTCTAGGGATCACCACTGTAGCTTCACAATACATATAGTCACTCATGAAATTTGTTATTAACCATCCGACCCAATTCAAAAGTAATAGCAGTATGCATAGCTACAACACTAGGAGAAAGGATGATATTCACTATTCAAAGTTAAATCTAACTTTGGTTCAGAAAGGGGTGAATTATGCTGCCACAAAAGTCTTTGGTCACCTACCAAGTAGCATCAAAAGTCTGACAGATAGACAACTTGTATTTAAAGAGAAATTAAAGGAATTTCTGAATGGCAACTCCTTCTACAATGAAGATGAATTTTTAGATAAAACTTCAAAAAATAAAAAAACAACAAAAAATGTAATAAAAAATCCTTAAAATATTTATTGTCAAGTGTAGACAACATTTACTAGACTGACACGTTCCACATCATTACGAAATGTCGTATATATGATCTATGGAACAAGTATTAATCTAAACTGATCTAGAGTTGCCATGATTACTACGTTGCAGACTATGAAGTGTAAACATGGAAACAAAGCGTTCCTGGACCTATATTCATGTAACATTATGTCTTGATCTTGGTTAGAGGAATGCGTCCTGCAATTTGTGCCGTACATTTTATTGTTACGCGCTCTGTAGCAGCACTCGCTGGGAGACTGGTCAGCTCCGTCAGTTGGCTGGAGCAAGGGTGCATGCAGGGCGGGGGAGGGGGGGGGGGGCAAAATGTGGGCTTACACTGGATAAAATCGAAATGTTCTAGTACCAAAATCTTTCTTCATTATTTAATATTACTTCTGAGTATAAGATGAATAGCACAGATTTCATTATGCTTGGAACTCAATCACAACAAATCACAACAAATGTTTCATAATCACAACATCTAACGTTAAACGTATCCACCTAGTCAATGTTATAGTTGTTGTGGTCTTCAGTCCGTAGAACGGTTTGATGCAGTTCTTCACGCTACTCTATATTGCACAAGCCTCTTCATATCTGAAAATGTCAACGAACATCCCTTTAAATCAGTTTACAGTATTCGTCTCGCTGTCTGCCTCTTCTATTTTTACCCCAACTACAATACTATATTGACGATTCCTCGATATCTGAGAATGGATCCCTTCTTTTAGTCAAGATGTCAGAAATCTCTATTCTCTTCAGTTATGTTCAGTACCACCTCATTAGCTGCGAGGTTTACCCATCTAATTTCAACATTCTCCTGTAACACCACATTTCAAAACTCCTATCATCGGCTTGTGTGAACTGTTAATCGTTCACGTTTCACTCCCATACAAGGCCACACTCCAGACAAATGCCTACAGAAAAGACTTCCTAACACTTGTATTAATAAATTAATAAAATTCAGCAACCAGTTGCATAATATCTGCACTCAGTGTTGATTCTGCTAATAGCATATACATTCAAAGCAACAATAATAAAATAGACCAGAAGTAGGGCACTCAAGCGCCCGAATCCAGTCGTCTAAAATAAATAATCACAAGCAACTTGTTGCTGAATTTTATTAATTTATAACCTGAACAGTTGCTGAAATGGGTAAATTACTTCAACTTGTATTAATATTCGCTGTCAACCATTTTCTCCTCTGCAGTTTTACAAACAACATTAGCCCCCATGAAACATGACCTTATTTCAGAATAGTGTTTCTGCAGTTTCGCTATCTAGTTTGAGCTACATTAAATTATCAAATGATAATTACGCTAGGGGCACGACCTAGGTAAATTCATTGGGCATTGACCTAGGTAAATTCTAGTACACATGAAAGAGTTCCAGTCATAGACGTGGGCCACGGCGGAGTGGCCAAGCGCATTGACGCGCTAAGCTCCGATGCACGAGGCCGTTCCCCGTCGGGGTTTCGAATCCCCCTCGGACATGGATATTTGAGCTGTCTTTAGTATAAGTTTGTAAGTTTAGGGACTGATGACCCCTCAGTTAAGCCCTATAAGCTTAACAAACATTTGAAAATAGAAGTGACAAAGCACACTAGCTAGCCAGACACGAGAGGAAAAATTGAAGTGCAGCTTTACGTACCTAATTCAGATATTTTCATGTAGAGTAAACAACTAGAGCAGAGCACATGCTTCAGTTCTACCACCGAAAGCAAATAAGAACCATATAAATAGTACACTACGCTACAGGATACAGATGACCAGAGCACAGGATGAACAGATTGGGCGATATGTCGGGTTTTGAGCTGTTAATAGTAGAATTTGTTTTAAAGACACGCAACCACTGCACATTGAGATGTTGCATAGTGAAATGTCAGAACTTTTTTCCAGACAACACAATGAGTGTCTTAAGTTGCAACACTTTATCCCGAACTTCATTAAAAACGTGAACTTTTCGAATGTACAGTCCACTATTCGCACCTGCTGTAATGCTCCCCCAAGTTCAGAATGTGTTGTAAGAGGTGAAGTCGAGAGATGGAGTAAGAAATGGGAAAATGTTGACCAGAGTGACAAGCCGAAGAACGCAGTCGAAACACTAGAGGCATGTTCGGAATCGTTCTTCTCAAACATTCGAACACTATTTCAAATATTTGCTGTCCTTCCTATGTCAGCATGCGGTTGTGTGCGAGGTTTTAGCTGCCTGCGTCGTCTGAAAACTCACTTGTGCTCGACAGTGAAGGAAGAGAGACTGAATGGTCTGGCACGTAATGTATATTTTCGCTCGAGCTCCTCGACGACTTTTCTTTTATTTGTAAGCCATGTAACCTTTGTAACAGAATAAAAAGAGAATAATATGAAGTATCTCGATATATTTCAGTATAAAGATTTTATTTTATTATATTATTTATTTTATTATTTTACGTCGGTGATTCCACAGACGAGAGACTGCAATATGAAAACTGTTGCTAGTTTTGCACTGATAGGAAATCACTTAAAATGCGAAAATTTGAATGTTGTTGAGTTTTAGGGCGGTGGAAACTTGAGGCGGTTTTGTGCCTCATAAAATAATAGTTACATTCCTCGGCTTAATTAAATAAAAAAAATTCCTTACCGACCTATGTGAATAAGTGAAACTGTTTATTAAGTTCAGAAGAGATGTCGGAAAGAAATCAGCAGTAAGGCTTTAAAAATTAATCTGAAAGTAATACTAATTACCGAGAGAAATTATTGTAAGAATAGTTCATGGCCGGCCGCGATGGCTGAGCGGTCTGCGGTATGCCAGTCACGTTCTGCACGGCCACTACGGTTGGGGTTCGAATCCCCCCCCCCCTCGGGCATGGATGTTTGTGACGTTCTTAGTATTAGCTAGTTCATAAGTAGTTTGTAAGTTTAGGGGCTGATGACCCCGTAGTTAAGTCCCATAAGCTCTAGAAAGATTTGAACATTTTTTGAATAGTTCATGATGAGATTACTACCTGAAATTTACACATCTGAACAAATAACATAGGATGATTTCAACTATCATGAAATGAAAATTAGGACGAACCTTTGAAAATATATTATGATGAAAAATATTACAAAAGTGAACTATTGAGAAACAAAAAGAACAATAGGAGAAGGACAAAGTGCAGTAAATTCATAGAGCAGAATAGTGAGACCAATATGACGTATGTATCAACATACTTTTGTTGCATAATATCTCTGACCGCTGGTTTTATAGTCCGCGGCGATAAAGTACTATCATTTGCCTCATTACATTTTACTGTCATATGTTCAGTTTCATAATATGTCATATTTTGACATATTATTAGTTCTATGATTCCTTGCTGTCTTTGTTTTTTAACTGACACTCCATTGACACTGAGCCTGTATATTAAATAAATGTTTAACATTAAATACAGTGTGCCTCAAGGTTCTATCTTGGGACCAGTGCTCTTCCTGATCTTTATTAATAACCTAGAGACATCCAGCAGCTCCCAGAAATATATAAAATTTGCAGATGATACAAATATACTAATAAAAGGTAAAACGGTTTCAGAACTACAACATGAAATACAGAATTGCACTTCACGCATTGAAGAATGGTTCACCACTAACAATCTTGTTATTAATATAGAGAAAACGTTGTAAGGCTACTTGCTACGTGTACGACAAAAGAAACCTTAAGGAATGTGTATTATGCCCGAGCAAAATCACTGCTGCGATATGGGTTAATTTTTTGGGGGAACTCACCAGAAAGCAGATACTGTTTTGTAGCACAAAAGAGGATCATACGGTCAATTGAAAATGCAACACCCAGGAAATCTTGCATACCGCTTTTTAAAGCGCTGCAAATACTACCATTGCCATGTCTGTACACCTTGAGATAATTATTTATATTAAGAAGATTTCAGTAGCACAAAACAATTTACTATATACAAACAAATCAGTTCACACACATGACACAAGACAAACACTTGACCTTCATAGTGAGCACCTACGAACAACTCTCCGACAAAATGGACCTCTTCAAATGGGGAAAAAATTGTACAACAAACGTCCTCACCATATCAAAACAATCAAATAACACCAGAAGTTCAAATTGGCTGTAAAAACTTATTTGAAAGATAAATGTTATTACACTGTCAGTGAATATCTGTCAACTTAAACTTAATGTCATGTTTTCTCACATATAACTACTGTAACTATAGTCACCTATTGTATAATGTTGATTGTATTATTATTTAGACATGCTAAAACCTACTTAATAAATGTAATATACTAATGACTCATTTTTGTTGTGATGTGCCATATATACGTATGTGTATATAGAAATCTGTATACTTATGTAAAAAACTTGTAAGCAATATCGTATATCAATAATTTTATGAAGTGGATGCTTAAATAAATAATAATAATAATAACTTTTAGTTTTTCAGACATTTGAGATACGAACACGTTTATGGACAATTTGAAGCGTATAAAACAGCAAATCAGTTCCTGTTCACCTGTAAAAAAGTTTAAATTGAATATGTATTTATATTATAATCTAAGAACTCATAGAAGGTAAAATTGGCTTTCCGATTTGCCACGTGCCCCGTGAAAAATAACCATGTATGGGCTACTGGTTGTGACCGAATTTTGTAGGTGTCTGTTCGAGCCTCTGTGATCAATACGATTGATATAAATGTACAAAATATAATCGATACACTGTAAATAATATAATTATGTAAATAATAAGTTTTAGGTAAATAATATAATTGATACAAATAATGTAATTGATATACATATAACTAATTATATAAAGTCGCAATAGGTAAAATTTGATTTCCTATTTTGGCCCCTCCTGAAACAATTGCTGCGTGCGCCCCTGGCTGGAGGTGTTCCTGTGTCGACGCCTGAGGCTTCCGCGAGCACAGCGGCGCGACGCGGCAGGGCGGCGGCCGGCTTTCCACAGCATCATCCCCCCACCTCCTCCTCCTCCATCTTCCTCCCCCCCTCCTCCCCCACCCACCCTGCTGTCGGCGCTGCTTCCGCTGGTCTTCTGGAGGAGCCGCCTGCAGAGTGCAGACAGGCTTGGGCGGGTCGGGGGTCTGCAGCCTCGCGATCACCGCTCTGCACTTCGCAAAAGCAAGCAGGGAAGATCGCGATTTGACGTCCCGTCGACAGGATGGTCATTACAGGCGGCCTGCACTTCGCCTCTCATCATTCCGCCGTCTCGCAGCCCCAGTAAAGCTTGCTGGCCACGACGTACACAACTTCACTTTACTTCACTACAAAACAATTTAACAGACGCTGCATTGCACTGATTTAAGAGACAGCAGCGTGAGATGAAATAATATAAAGGAAAATCTGGAGAATAGGAATATAGTTTCTTATCTCTAGTGCTTATCTCGTTTAGTGTGGGGTCCGCTTTTTCTAGGGACTCCAAATTTTAAAATAATTAATTAAATAAAAATAGCGGGACACTTCAATAATAAAGATATTATCGTTTTTACTCACCTTAAGGAGCCATACACGGTACTTTCAATCGCTTCACTGTTGCTTCAATCGCTTCAAAGGTAGACTGTGTTTTTCTCGACATCAAAAAGGCGTTCGACGCGGTGCCACACTGCACATTGCTAACGAAGATACGAGCTTATGGAATAGGTTCACGGATTTGTGACTGCCTGGAAGACTTCCTAAGTACTAGAACGCAGTACGGTGTTCTCGACGGCGAGTGTTCATCAGAGACGAGTGTATCGTCAGGTGTGCCCCAGGGGAGTGTGATAGGACCGCTATTATTTTCTATCTGTATAAATGATCTGATGGACAGAGTAACTTGTAATTTGCGGCTGTTTGCTGATGATGCTGTGGTGTATGGGAGGGTGTCGTCTGTAACTGACTGTAATAGCATACAGCATGACTTAGACAAAATTTCTAGTTGTTGCGAAGAATGGCAGCTAGCTCTCAATGTAGAAAAAATGTAAGGTGATGCGCATGAGTAGAAAAAACAATCCCATAATGATCGAATACAGCATTAGTAGTGAGCTTCTTGATGCTGTCGCGTCGTTCAAATATCTAGGCATAACATTGCAGAGCGATATGAAATGGAACGAACATGTAAATACAGTTGTGAGTAAGGCGGACAGCCGACTTCGGTTTATTGGGAGAATTTTGGGAAGATGTATTTCATCGGTAAAGCAGACCGCTTATAAAACGCTTGTACGACCACGTCTTGAGTATTGCTCAAGTGTTTGGGACCCGCAGCAGATCAGTTTAAAGGAAGACATAGAAGCAGTTCAGAGGCGAGCAGCTAGGTTTGTTACTGGTAGGTTCGACCAATGCGCGAGTGTCACGGAAATGCTCCGGCAACTCAAGTGGGGATCGCTGGAGGAAAGACGAAGTTCTTTTCGTGAATTTCTGTTGAGGAAATTTAGAGGGCCGTAACTTGAAGCTGAGTGTAGTACGATCTTGTTGCCGCCTACTTACATTTCGCGTAAAGATCACAAAGACAAGATAAGAGAAATTAGGGCTCGTACGGAGGCATATATGCATTCTTTTTTTCCTCGTTCAATTTGGGAGTGGAATAGGAAAGGAAATGCCTAGTAGTGGTACAGTGTACCCTCCGCCACGCACCTTATGGTGAATTGCGGAGTATGTATGTAGATGTAAATGTACCTCGACTCCTCTTACCCTCCGCTGCCGAGCTCATGAATCTCTTAGGTAATCTTGCTTCCCCCATGCGTGTAACATGATCCCACCATCTCAGTCTGTTCGCTCTGACTGCTTCATCTTTGGTGTTCATTCCCAGTTTTTCTTTGATTTCCTCATTATGGGCACCCTTCTGCCGTTGTTCCCATCTATTAGTAACTGCAATCATTCGTGCTACTTTTATATCTGCAACCTCTACCTTATGAATAAGGTAACCTGTATCACTCCTATACAACAACGTTGGTCGAAAGATAGAGCGGTGCACAGCTAACTTAAGGCGTTAGGAGTAAAACCCAGTGTGGCCCTGGGCAAGTAAGGCTAGCAACCTGCTTCCCAGGTACTTCAATATCGTGCTGGCAACAATCAGAGCAAAATGCCCACATTTTAAGGTAAAAAAGAGGGACACTGCAATAATAAAGATATTATCGTTTATACTCAGCTTTAGGAGCCCTACACGGTACTTTCAATCGCTTCACTGTTGCCGCCCCTGCCGGGTTTGTGGACTGTACCTTGCAGATTCACGAATCGTCAATTTTACAATATTTTTAAACGGTCATTTATTACATTTTGTGTGGTGTCTGTAATGGCGAGTGTAAGTAGGTATGGACGTTAGGAGCTCTACAGCCGTAGCGCGCCACTTGTGCAAGTTTGAGACGAACGGGAGGCGACCACCGGCCCGATGCGGGAGACCCGGGTTCGATTCCCGGCCTGGCTTACAGTTTCACTTGCGGCCATTATTTAATTTCAATGCAGCGACTGTCAATCCTTCCTTTCCTAATCCTTCTTCCTTCCCCTATTTTATCAATAATTTGGAAGTCATTTATTGTCCCTGAAATAGTTTTATTGTAATTACAGCTTCCAGCGTGTTATTGTTCATGCGATTTCTTTTTTCCAAACTGCATTCACAAGGGAGAATATACGCTTTACAGCGGCGTTATTTCCCGGAATAGAAAACGAGAAATCTAGCAAATCCTTAAGGTTTTCATGTGATACTTTTCGTTTAAAATACTGTGTGAAAAGCGGATATTTTTTCTTTAGCCGCCAGCACCATTTCACTGTCACCAGTAGTCGAGTCTGGTGGTCTCGGGTTAAAGCTGGGACGGAAGGGTCGCAGTTGCGAAACTCGGCTGGATCACGAAATTTTTCAGTCTGCCTTTTAATCCAGCCTTTACCTCTCAGCGATGTGAGGAATCTGCAGACACGACACGTGGATCGGATTCCACGTTAAACTGTGGGGCCCCTTTCCCTAGTTGGATGATTGGGATACGTTAGGGACCTGCAAGACATCGAAGTGGCGTCCGGTTCAAAGAATTGCATCTGGCCACTGAGCCACACGAAATTATTATTACTGTCACCCGTAAGCTTCTTGGGAAAATGCGAACCATTCTTCTGCCAGACACTATCGAAAAATCTGCTTCTCTGTGTTTCTTAGTTTTAATATCTTTGCTATGGCCAATTGAGAATGTAGATTTGCAAATAACGCAAAAACACTCTGTCCGTATCATTATCAACGCTATTAACAGAAGAAAATTCGCGTTTTAAAACGTGCGAAAACCCGGTCGAAATCACGCCCTTTTTTCGGTGGCTTTTCACTATCAAAAACAACGAACCCGGTTCCAACACTCTGAGACTCACAACACGTATTGACTTCTGTTCCTTCAGTATTGTACAACTGCTTGCAAGTATAGTATTGTTTAAAGTGTTACAATTAACTGTTGATATCAGAGAAAATTGTCGTGATGTCTGCACGTGGTAACAATGAGTAGCAAAATACGTCGTCACGTTTTCGTTTGAAAATATACAGGAAGAAAATTTACTGTCCAGGTGACTATTTTGTGTCCTACGTTTCTATTGCAAATTCGAGGCACCAATTTCTCAAATTCCCACCAAGAAATTATAGTCAACTAATTAAGGAATAAAACAAAACAAGAATTTAATAGGAAAGTAACATTGAATAGCATTACAAATGTAGGTCCCGCGAAACATATAGGCGGGACACGCGACACAGGTTTCAAGATCGGTACCGTCCTGCTAAAAGCGAGACGTCTAGGAGCCATACCCTTTCACGATTTAGCAGTTTTTGTTTATTTATTTATTTTTCTGCGCCAGCTTTTCTTGCTGACGCAAAAACCCGCCCGGTTATCAGCGCGGCTTAGCACGACGTTCCGCCCACTGAACTGACGTCGTGGATCGTCATTCCCGTCTGCCTGAATGTGATTTTCAGGCGGTTTCCCACATACAACTAGATGAATAACGGGCTGGTGTTCACGTCCCTCTTCAATTCCACGATTGGCACACTTTCACATCTATAAGATTGCACACGTTTCCTCCTTCTGAATGGGGAGGGGTGTTAATGGAGGCCGCGGTGGAGTGACCGTGCGGTCTGAGGCACCTCGCTGCGGAGCGCGCGGTTGCTCGCCGTCCGAGGTTCGAGTCCTAAACTGTTCAAATGTCTGTAATCCTATGGGACCAAACTAGTCATCAGTCCCTAAACTACTTAAACTAAGTTCAACTAACCTGAGGACGACAGACACATCCATGCCCGAGGGAGGATTCGAACCCCCCACGCCGGAGGCAGCGCGATTCATAACGTGTCGCTCCAGACCGCTCGGCTATTCGCGCGCGGCGGTTCGAGTCCTCCCTCGGGCATGTGTGTGTGTTGTCCTTAGGTTAGTTTAACGTAGTTTAAGTAGTTTGTAAGTCTAGGGACTGATGACCAACGTAGTTTGGTTCCATAGGATTACAAACTTTTGAACATCTTGGTAATGTAGAAGGTGGCAGGAAGGCCATCTGACTAACCCTCAACCAACCATGCCAAATCCCAAGTTAATCACTCTGCGCATCTCGAACAAAGGCGAAGGAAAAGAAGAAATCCTTACTGATGCCATAGTCAACAATGAAGATGAAAGTCATGACGCCGTCTGTCTGTGAATCGCGCAAACGTATTAGTTGACAGTTCAACACGAAAATTTCCATCTTCAACACACAGAATGTAGAGCATTAATTAATAAAGTTAAATAGCATTCTAGAATATGCTTTAAACAAATACGTACTGAATAAAATTATGAGAAATAGAGCGTTTAATATGTACGATGTCTGTTCTCTCGGTCTTGCCCTACAGAACAGACACCATGTGAAATTTCCGAGCTGTGATATATGCCTATACATAAGAGAAGTGACGGTGCAGATGTTGTTGTAATGATTTGTCATCAGCTGTCGTCAGGCGGTAAATGATCAACAACGACATACGACAATGTGCGCGTGGACTGGGATTCGAACCCGGGTCTCCTGGTTTCTAACCACTTACGTCACACAGGCACCGAGGCTTCAATCAACGGTAGGAACTACCACGGATGCGTGGCCGTTCCCGACGGAGGCTCGAGTCTTCCTCCGGGCGTGAGTGAGGTCGTTATCCTTAGCATAAATTTGTTTACGTAGTCTAGGACCCGTTGAGCTAAGCAGTTTCATCCCTTGGGATTAAAAACTTTTTTGATTAGTACTACCCCGGCCAGCCTCCCGCGCGGCCTACATTCTCGTTCGCCGCACACTACCGCAGTAATGACCTGCATTAGAGATTAGATTAGATTAATACTTGTTCAATAGATCATATATACAACATTTAGTAATGATGTGGAACGTGTCAGTCTTGTAAATGTTGTCTACACTTGACAATCAATATTTTAAGGATTTTTTATTACAGTTTTTAATTTTTTTAATTTTTAATTTTGTTTTTTTAAGTTTTATCTAAAAAATCACCTACATTGTAGAAATTCATTTAATTTCTTTTTAAATACTAGTTGGTTATCTGTCAGACTTTTGATGCTACTTGGTAAGTGATCAAAGACTTTTGTGGCAGCATAAATCACCCCTTTCGGAGCCAAAGTTAGATTTACCTTGAATAGTGAATATCATCCTTTCTGCTAGTGTTGTAGCTATGCACACTGCTATTACTTTTGAATTGGGTCGCATTGTTAATAACAAATATCATGAGTGAATATATGTATTGTGAAGCTACAGTGAAGATCCCTAGATCCCTAAATAAATGTCTGCAGGATGCTCTTGGGTGGGTTCCAGCAATTATTCTGATTACACGCTTTTTTGCAATGAATAATTTTTTACTCAATGTTGAATTGCCTCAGAATATGATCCCATATGAAAGCAATGAATGAAAATAGGCGTAGTAAGCTAATTTACTGAGATGTATATCACCAAATTTTGCAATGACTCTGATAGCATAAGTAGCTGAACTCAAACGTTTCAGGAAATCTTCAAAATGTTTCTTCCAATTCAGTCCCTCGTCTATGCAAACACCTAAAAATTTTGAATATTCTACCTTAGCTACAGATTTATGTTCAAAGCTTAAATTTATTAATGGTGTCATGCCATTTACTGTATGAAACTGTATATGCTGGGTTTTATCAGAGTTTAATGAGAGTTCATTTGTAGAGAACCACTTAATAATTTTCTGCAAGATATCATTTACAATTTCATCAGTTAATTCCTGTTTGTCAGGTGTGATAGCTATACTTGTATCATCAGCAAAATGTACCAGCTTAGCATCTTCGTGAATGTAGAATGGCAAGTCATTAATATATATTAAAAACAGCAAGGGACCCAAGACCGAACCTTGTGGGACCCCAATTTTTTAACTCCCCAGTTAGAAGAATTACTTGTTTGATCTATATCATGTGAACTGCTTATTTCAACTTTCTGCACTCTTACGGTTAAGTATGATTTAGACCATTTGTGCACTGTCCCACTCATACCACAATACTTAAGCTTATCTAGAAGAATCCCATGATTTACACAATCAAACGCCTTCGAGAGATCACAAAAAAATCCCAACTGGTCATCCATTTCCCCACCGCTCGCAACTTTGTTGAATTCTGCAGGTAGTCGGACATTGAAGTGCATCCTCTTTCAACCCGTCTAGGTATTAGAACAGCGTAATATAGGGTGCCTGTTACCTTGAACATTAGGACCCTTTTCAGTATAGATACATGTTCAGACTTGACTGAAAATCTTAAACAGTTTCATTTTCATTTTAAATCAGTAAACGAATCGAAATTGTATGTCCAGACATCCTGTGATTATAATGTCTTTGAATAGAGGATGACAAACAAAACGCCGAAACACTAACTCTTTTTCTAAAACTCTTCTAAAATAACGCATTAATGACAAAAAGGCAAATATCGAAATAAATAAGAAAGGATAGAAAAACAACTGAAATAGCTCAACAGACGAAAAGCTTCTGCACTTGATGCGATACCATTTCGACTCTACAGAGAGTGTAGGAAGCAACTTGCTCAAAACTTCAAATGTTCGCAAACCTATGGGACCAAACTACTGTGGTCATCGGGCCCTAGACTTATATACTACTTAAACCAACTTAACTGTTTCAGTCCACATAATGAAATCAGTATTAGAAGAATTAAAATTACGTGTTTGCTGTATTAATACAGTGCAGCGCTCGCGAAAAGCAAAGGTCCCAGGTTCGAGTCCCGGTTCCGACACACAATTTTAATCTACAAGGAAGTTCCATCAATATATGTGTTTTAAAATTTTTGGTGGAACTATTGATTTTTGTATGTCATGTATTTCATACACAACGCAGACGTTTGTATCGAGGCACCGGTATTTTATTACTTGGACGTTATTTTGTTGATAGTTAACACTACCAGATGAACAATGCTAGCATAATCTTCGCCACAGCGCCAAAGGCAAGACAATTCACTGCTCATACTCTCAGCTACGTACTATTACTTCAGACTTAAATTGGAAAGAACACGTAGAAAATGTCATGGGAAAGGCGAACCAGAGACTGCGCTTTATTGGCAGAACACTTAAAACATGCAACAGAACTAGTTGCAGTCTGCCTAGTAAGCAGGAGGTCCCGGGATCGAATCCCAGCCGCGGCATAAATTTTAATTCAATGTCTCTAATTCAGTTTAATATCTTTAATGAAAAATAGAAATACAACACCTAAAAGCGACGTGAAATGGCTAATTTACTACATTATTGTCATACAAATTACGGATCATCAAATAAAGAGTTACCAGTAAAAAATTCGAATAGATTATCAGACCGTCTCGTATGGTGCAAGGCGAAGTACCAACCCTGCGAGGCAGGGAGGTGCGTCAGAGGTGTATAGAACCCCTGCGAGGATTAAAGGCCAGGGGTGGTGCACCGGCCAGCCAGAATGAAGGTTTTAGGCGGTCTACCACACTCGGTTTGGTAAATGTTGGGCTGGTCCCCCAATATTCTGCCTCAGAGGATGTGAAACGCAAACAGTGACAATACTGTCATACAGAGAACAAATAGATTTTACCTTTTTTCCTGTAGTCTCACACTCTGGCAGGTGTCGTAAACATACAACATGGACATACAAACATTTGAGCCGAGGCCGGGATTAGAAACCGCAACCCCCTGCTTACCAGGTAGATGCGCTAAGCGCCTAAGCCCCTCCAGGCACACGGGCTTAACACAAATCAAATGTTCAAGTGTTTGTATAGCTTATGGGATTTAACTACGGGGTCATCAGTCCCTAAACTTACAAACTACTTATGAACTAGCTAATACTAAGGACGGCACAAATGTCCATGCCCGAGGGGGGATTCGAACCCCCGACCGTAGTGGCCGTGCAGACCGTGACTGGAGCGCCTCAGTCTCCTCGGCCACCGCGGCCGTCGGGCTTAACACAACTGGACGGACTACCCAACATGTACCACGTCTGACTCAAGCTTTCACATGTGGTCCTACATAGACCTCTACACTGCATGGCTCGCAGCTCGCCCTGTATTGCCACCGGGCGTACAGTCAACGTGTGCATCCGCACTAAACTATGCGTCAACTCTCGGCATGGAGACTTACAATTAAGAACAGTCACCGCAATTGTTAGCAGAGAACAAAGTTAAACGATAGAAAGACAAATGGGACATGCGGTTCCTCCCCAAGGTTGCTTTGACGTCTTTGGGCTCAGGAAAAGCATCGAGCCACAAACTTAAAATAACAAAGCAAAGTTTGCCAAATCCTGTAAACTGGATCCCGTACTAGACGTGATAAATCCAAGGTAAAAGAAGACAAGCAGCACATATTGTCAACTTGGAACATACCTTCCTAAAATTTCCTAGTAATAGTGATAATAGTAATGACCATTAATTACAAAAATATGATTGTAACAGAATGAAAAGCTGATTTATTTAGACAATCGAAATCTGTATTCAAAATTTAAGTGCGCCAGATAATATATTGCTCCGTCAATTCATTGAAGTCGCAACACAAAATTTGCGTAAATTTAAGGAATGTAATTGGCGTTAGCCCAGCGGTCTAAGGCGCCTCGCTGCGGAGCGCGCGGTTGCTCGCGCGTCGGAGGTTCGAGTCCTCCCTGGGGCTTGGGTATGTGTGTGTGTGTTGTCCTTAGGTTAGTTTACCTTAGTTTAAGTAGTTTGTAAGCTACGGACTAATGACCAAGCAGTTTAGTCCGATAGATTTACAAAAATTTTATTTGTAATTGGCGCAAAATAATAACCGATAGATATATTCCAAATTATCGATGTCGTTGCATTTACATTTAAAGTTACGTGCCTGCATTTTATAAGTGAATAGAAATTTAATCGGCAGAGTAAAAGCAACGCAAGCGACACACTATTTAATCAATCTACTAAATGGTTTTGACTGTACTGATTCTGCTGGTGGTATCCGCAATTGAACATAACTCTTGGAACCATTTTTCTCTTTCTTTCTTTTATTTACTGATTTAATCTAGGTTGAGCACGGCTAGCATGAAATGATGAAATGAATTTTATAAATCGGAAAGAGAAGTTATTTAACCAGCACGCCTCTAACATTTAGTTACTTTCCTAAGTTGGTGGCGAAACCATAATCGTTGTTTACTGTAACATAAAACACATATATTATTAGTTAACAAATTTCACCATCAACAGTTTCATTTTACAATGCAATGCATCTAGAATCCTCACAGAAAATCAAAGGAAAAGAACAAAGCGTCCGTACCATACGACAACCTATCCGAGAGAGAGAGATGTTCAAATGTTTGTATAGTTTATGGGACTTAACTACGTGGTCATCAGTCCCTAAATTTACAAACTACTTGAACTAGGACGGCACAAATATCCATGCCCGAGAGGGGATTCGAACCCCCGACCATATTGGCCTTGCAGAGCATGACTGGAGCGCCTCAGTCCCCTCGGCCACCGCAGCCGGCAGAGAGATGTTCAAGATTTGTAGAGCTTATGGGACTTAACTACGGGGTCATCAGTCTCTAAACTTACAAACTACCTATGAAATAGCTAATACTAAGGACGGCACAAATATCCATGCCCGAGAGGGGATTCGAACCCCCGACCATATTGGCCTTGCAGAGCGTGACTGGAGCGCCTCAGTCCCCTCGGCCACCGCGGCCGGCAGAGAGATGTTCAAGATTTGTAGAGCTTATGGGACTTAACTACGGGGTCATCAGTCTCTAAACTTACAAACTACCTATGAAATGGCTAATACTAAGGACGGCACAAATATCCATGCCCGAGGGGGATTCGAACCCCCCACCGTAGTGGCCGTGCAGACCGTGACTGACGCGCCGCAGCCGGCTCGGCCAACGCGGCCGGCTGAGAGAGAGAGAGAGATAGAGAGAGAGAGAGAGAGAGAGAGAGAGAGGATGTGACGGCTGCAGCAACCGCTTCGTAAAAATCACATGCAAACTTGTTCACTAGATTGTTTATCAGAAAGTATTTATTTATGTCGATATATTCACAGTTTTTGAATTCGCATTTAAAAATTGTACATTCTAGATAGAAAATGCAAATCGCGACGGTTCTTTAACTGTTCATTTTAGAACGTTCCTTTAGAGGAGGCATATGTAACACTACAAACTCTCATTGCGCAGCAACAGCCGGCAACCGTGTTACACCATCAGATCAGCGTCTGAGAAGTTCACTGTCAACGACCTATATAAATAACATAGACTGGCTAAGGTGCTGCCATACTTGAAGCAAATTAAAAGCTCGGCCGCCATGTTTTACGTCACGTAGGCGTATCCAGTCGTCTGCTATAGCACTGAATCATGTAACTTTCACTTTGTGCATTGACTTAACAAACCATTCTCTACCTGCTTATTGTTATTTTTATACCCAAGCTAATATGGATAAATGATAGACAACAAGTGTGTGGTAGACAAATCGGAAAATTTAATTCCAAATGCCACATACACTGGATCAGCTAAACATCGTCTCATTCATATAAAAAACATGCCTTTTCACTGTCCTTTAAACAATATTAATTTCGTTTACATTTGCCTAATCTGCTTACCTCTTCCCTCCGCAGATTTGAATTTATATAAATGATGTATTCTACAACTGAAGTAATGTTTTAATAACAGCTTTATTAGGCTGGAGTAATGAGATTCCTCCCAAAATACCGAGGATACCATTAAGTGCTCGTAGTTGGCAAGTAACGTAGGTCTGTTTCCCAACATTATAAATACATCTACATACATTCCCAAAAGAAAATTTGTCTTCCCTAATGATGTTTCATGATTCCTCAGAATCTTTTCTGCCACAGTTTTACAAGATCTTTATAGGGATTGAACAGATATCTTTTATACCTTTAATCCGATTAATCCTGTTTTACTCTCACTTTTATGAGCAAGGAGAAATTCCAAGCAATCTAAACACTTAAGTTTTTTACTCACTTGCCTAATGATGCTTCCAGAAATACATTCAACTACTTTTTCGGAATATAATGTCAGCATTTCCTATTCTGGTACATAGTCATTTCCAAACAATAGTCCTACTGCTCTCTGAATGACTTAAATCGTGATTTGCAGTAGGTCATAAAAGAGGTTCCATGTCTCCTGCTTGGCTACGTGACATAGCTTCTAATGAAGCTGATTCAGCTATTAGCCAGAAGCTGCTTTGTATCATTGTTGCTTACATGATTTCTCCTTAAAATGCGTTGAACAGATGTAACTGTATGAAGTAGGTTTCCATTTATCTCGCCTATATTGGCTAACCATCGTTTTGTAACTTCTTCATTTTTCAAAGGAAAACTGAAAAATATAATTACAGCTTACTTTAGTTACAGTTAAACACATAAGCAGCCCATAGGGCTATTGTATGCAGAAACGTGGTAAGTACAAAAGACGGGCTCACGAAATGTTAGAAACGAAAACATACAAATACCAATTGAAAATATGATATTCCAACAGTCTCATTACTGCGATTCGTACAGTTATACGTTGCGCATACACTCGGCATGATTTCAGCTTAATAAATAACCTTTGAAGCTTACTACGATACATAAAATGTGAAACCAAAACACGTAAATAGCGTCGGTCTAATTTTCGTTTCGGCGCACTTGACGTTTAAAAAATGGTTGCCACAGTTCCTGGTTGCTGCCACAAGGAGCGCTGTTCACCCAGAGACAGCCAGTCTATGCAGTTTATATAGCTCGTTGTTCATTGTAACCATTACCAGCAGACTGCTGCACAAACTGCAAAGATTAGCTGGTGTTCCATATTACCCCACATATTCCAGAAGCTCCTCTACTCCTCTAATGGAAAGGGGTTATATCGTATTCATGTCGAGGATTTTTTGTTTTTTTTTACTTTTTTTTATAAAAGGTTTATATTTCCAAGAAAGTCGAGTTCATTGGATAGGGGCTAAGGGGATGGGCAGCATACCGGGCACAACCATTTCAAATAAACCGTCTTGAGCGACCTTGTGAAAATATTCATAAACGGTCAGTCGGTCGGTCCAAGTGCGACTCGAGTGTTTTCATGTTTTTCTAGAGAATATTACATAGGATTTGCAAGCAAAAAGTTTGTAGTAATATATGTATTTTAATTCTAACATATAATGGATGTCTTATTCGAAACGTATTTCTACATAACAATGTAACTTTTGTGGGAAGCAATATAGTATTGTGCAGTGTACTTCGCAGTTTTATACGCACGTAGTAACGTGAGCTAATCGCAAGAATAATGAATCATTGAACACACCATTATTCTTTGCAACAACATCGCTTAATGTGCATATCACATCTCATACCCAATGCAGAAACGTATTTTCTCCGTTGTATATTCAAGAATTATTGATAATGAATTAAAATTTCTGCCAAGGCCGGAATTCGAACTCTGAATCTACTGTTTACTAGGAACCCGCTTTATCAACTTTTTCTCCTTTTTATTTATTTATTTATTATTGATCGTCTGGTAGATCGTTTCTGTGCAGACGTTGGTTCGTTTTGTTCATCGTTGAGTTCTTGAGTTTTATTTATTACAGAGGACGGCTAGCCCTCTGACCGAACGTGCTACCTCGACCACGCCGGCGACCAACTCAGCCAGATATCGTTGATACTTTGATAATGCATAATATGTCTGGTTAATGAATTTATTGTTTGAAGTTATTGATAAAATAAAATGTATTGCTAGTTTTCTTCTTTAACCTTCCCTTTGAAAATTTATTTGAATCCCGTAAGAAAGTGTGGAAGAATGTGTCGCGATGGTAAGATCGAGGAAACGAAAAACTTGACTTGTTCGCGAAAGTAAACTCTGATTGACTTTCGTATGTATTAACATCGTTTACCACAAGCTGTAGCCGTGATATAGTTTTGACGCGTGTACATGTAATTACTTAAATGTACGTTTCAGTTTGTTCGAAAATAAGTATACATTTTTCCCATGAGTTTGTGTTTTTATTCAGATTGTTAAGTAGCACCAACACTCTTCGCCTCAACGAGACGAGTTGTTGTGTCAGCGAGAACAACTATTTTGCGCAGGACACCAATGTTTTTCCTTGTGAAACCGACGCGCTTGGATCGGCAACAAGAATAACTACTCTGGGGGCACGTTTGCTCGAGAAGTTTTGGATCCAGACCAAAAACTCGAAACGGTGTACCATCGTATATCCTGTTGGGCGCTTAACTGCCTCCACTCTATCGCTTTACGATCCGTAAGGACGGCTTGTGTTCTCTTATTCTTTGTACCGCGCAGTGCTATAACTGTTCAATCTTATTTCCAGCACTGTAGTGATAATTTAATTTCTTTCAAACAGTGAGGAAGTATTTCACATTTCATTGCAATATTTTTCACTTCATCCTTTTATATTTACACTCTATTTGTGATTGCAAAGAGCACGGCAGAGGGTAGTATTTATTGTTCCACGGATTTAAAATTCCCCACGTCTCATTCGTGACTAGTGTACGTTGTTGTTGTGGTCTTCAGGCCGCAGACTGGTTTGATACAGCTCTCCAAGCTACCCTGTCTTGTGCAAGTCTCTTCATCTGAGAATACGTTCGGCAACCTACATCCTTTTGAATCTGCTCACTGCCGGCCGCGGTGCGAATCCCCCTTCGGGCATGGATATTTGTGCCGTCCTTTGTGTTAGCTAGTTCATAAGTAGTTTGTAAGTTTAGGGACTGATGACCCCGTAGTTAAGACCCATAAGCTATACAAACATTTGGATCTGCTTACTGTATTCGTCCCTCGGTCTCCTTCTACGATTTTTACCCCACACACTTCCTTCTAATACTATTTTGACAATTCCTTGATGTCTCAGACTGTGTCCTGCCAATCTATCCCTTCTCTTAGTCAGGATATGCCAGAAACTCCTTTTCTTCCCAATTCGGTTTAGCACCTCCTCATTAGTCACGTGATCTACCCATCTAATCTTCAACATTCGTCTGTAGCACCACATTTCAAAAACTTCTATCATATTTTTGTCTGAACTCTTTATCGTCCACGTTTAACTGCCATACAATGCTACACTCCAGACAAATGCTTTCAGAAAGGACTTCCTAAAATTTAAATTAATATTGGATGTTAACAAGTTTCGCTTCTTTAGAAACGTTTTTCTCCCCATAGCCATTCTGCATTTTATATCTTCTTTACTTCGGCCATCAGAAGTTATCTTGCCACCCAAATAACAAAATTCATCTACTACTTTTATTGCATCATTACCTAATCTAATTCCTTCAACATCGCCTGATTTTCTGTCATTACATTCCATTACCTTCGTTTTTCTCTTGTTAATGTTCATCTTATATCTTCCTTTCAAGACACTGTTCATTCCATTCAATTGCTCTTCCAGATCCTTTGCAGTCTCTGACAAAATTACTATGTCATCGGCAAACCGCAAAGTTTTTATTTCTTCTCTCTAAACTTTAATTCCCTCTCCAAATTTCTCCTTCCATTCCTTCACTGCTTGCTCAATGTACAGATTGAACAACATTGGGGAAAGTCTACAACCCTGTCTTACTCCCTTGCCCTTCGACTCTAATAACCGCTGTCTGGTTTTTGTATAGGTGGAATATAACTCTTCGCTCTCTATATTTTACGCCTGCTACCTTCAGAATGTGGAAGAGTGTATTCCAGTCGACATTGTCAAAAGCTTTCTCCAAATCTACAAACGCCAAAAATGTAGGGACTGGTGTATAAAAATCATTATTGCTTGCACACCCATTTTTAAATAATTATATTAAGGCAACACCAGAACACTGTACTATCTGTTAATATTTGTTTCTTTCGCTTCAGTCACGATCTCCACGGCCACTACGGTCGGGGGTTCGAATCCCTCCTCGGGCATTGATATTTGTGCCGTCCTTAGTTGTAGGTAGTTCATAAGTAGTTTGTAAGTTTAGGGACTGATGACCCCGTAGTTAAGTTCCTTAAGCTTAACAAACATTTGAACATTAGTTTCTTTCACAAGATATATCTTTCCGCAGAAGAGCCGTCGTCAGGTGTCTTGTTCTGCAAAAATATATTTTGCATTATATAGCCTCGTATTACACAGACATAAATTAAAAAATTCTAATTATACATGTTTTAGTACATATCCTTCTGAATACCGTATGTACTACACTATGTATAATTAGAATTTTTAAAATTATATCTCCATAATACTAGGCTATGTAATGCAAGAGGGTGAGTCAGTATATATGTTGCAAACTGAGGTAGCCACGCCAGTACTGTGTATACAAGCCAGAAAATTGCTTTACTTTTCAGCTGACTCCACCCGTAAATTTAAACACTCGTACCATCGTTCGAGAAAGCTGTAAAAGCCTGGAGCTTGAAATTGTTGAGACAGCGTTTGCATCACATAACCCTACACTGCATGAATTTTTATTTTGGCGCAATATATAGGTAGAAAATGTTCACCTACACAGGGGAAAAATAGTGAAAAAATTATATAACTCATTTAACAATGTGAAAGTCATTATTTACCTGTTGACATTGCCAGCATCATGCATTTAGACCTAAGTCATTCTGCAGAAAACTATTGGTATCTAACATGTTTCCTACTCCGATTAGATGTCTGTAACACGATATTTTTATTTTTATTTGACAGAAGTCGTATCAGTTTGTAATTACATTAATGCTCAACAGTGAGTAAAATCCGCTGGAGTGCTCTTTGTTGCATTTCTCCTCAATTCATGACTGCGCTACCTTCTATGGAGGAAACGATCAACTAAATGCTATATGCATGGTGTTGCCATCTGTCAACAAGAAGTATGTCTGAAAAAGTAACAAAAATTTGCGTTGCCAAATGGCAACACTATGCAGTGTAGGGATAAGTTCCTTACACTGCTGCAACCCACAAGACGGATGTGTCGCAGTGGTAGAGAAATACCCCTACACAGCGCGCAGCACTGACGGTCTACCTCAGTTTAAGACATACTTACTGACCCACCCTCGTAAAATATGTTTTTGTAGAATAAGACACCAACGACGGCTCTTCTGTCGAAAGATATATCTCGCGAAAGAAAGAAATATTAACAGATATTTAGTAACACTGCGGAAAAAAAAAAAAAAAAAAAAAAAAAAAAAAAAAGAATAAGAACTCATGAAAATATTGAGGCAAATCCGCTAAAACCGTTATGTAAAATGGTTCGTCTAAAACTAAGAAATAACTAAGAAACAAGAAAAGTAAGTTTCATAAAAATGGGTCAGGAAACGAATACTTTCTTGTACGCACATACGTTTGTGTTTATAGGAAGGACAGTAGGACGGCCTCGCGGGAATGGCAGAGCGGTTCTAGGTGCCATGTCAGGAACTGCGAGGCTGCTACCGCTGGAGGTTCAAGGCCTCCCTCAGGCATAGGTATGTGTGTGTGTGTGTGTGTGTGTGTGTGTGTGTGTGTGTGTGTGTGTGTGTGGTGTGGGTGCGTGGGTGTGTGCTGATTACCATAGCGCCGGCCGCGGTGACCGAGCGTTCTGCGGCGCATCAGTCACAGTCTGCACGGCCACTACGGTCGGGGGGCTGAATCCTCCTCGGGCATGGATATTTGTGCTGTCCTTAGTATTAACTAGTTTGTAAGTTTAGGGATTGATGATCCCGTAGTTAAGTCCCATAAGCTATACAAACATTTGAACATTTGATGACCATAGCTGTTTGGTCCCACAGATTTAGAAACATTTGAACATTTGACTGTACGACGCTTGATTGCGGATATTAGCACAGACTCCGGGAAGAGCGTCTGCTGTATTATGATGTGTTACTCATACTTCTCTACTTACTATTAAGTAGTCTGCAGTCAGTTGTGTGGTTCGAGTTGTGATTTAGGCTACGTTAGTTTACGTCGTTCATATGGGTAGGCGTACTTTGGTTTAATGCGCTGCATTATCTGTGATTTGTGATTAACGTATTGCCTACCTTACTGGAGGATGTCCATTATCAGTAAAGATTACAGATTTGGTTCATCCACGATGATGCACCAGCACACTTTCGTTACAAAATGCGCGAACATCAGACGCGGATATTTCAGGACCACTGGATGGGTCAGAGACGCCACACGCCTTGACCTGCTCTTCACCAGACCTCATCCCCTAGACTTCTGGTTTTTGTGGTCTTCAGTCCGCAGACTGGTTTGATGCAGCTCTCCACGCTACCCTGCCCTGTGCAAGTCTCTTCATTTGAGAATACGAACGGTAACCTTCATCCTTTTGAATCTGCTCAATGTATTCGTACCTCGATCTCCCTCTAGGAGTTTTACCCCTCACACTTCCTTCTAATGCTAAGTTGACGATTAATTGATGTCTCAGAATGTGTACCACCAACCTGTCCCTTATCTTAGTCAGGATATACCAGAAACTCCTTTACCCCCAATTCTGTTGAATACCTCCTCATTAGTTATGTGATCTACCCATGTAATCTACATAATTCGTCTGTAGCACCACATTTAGAAAGCTTCTATCATCTTTTTATCTGATCTTAACAGTCACGTTTCACTCCCATACAATGCTACACTACAGACAAATGTTATCAACGAAGAACTTCGTAACATTTAATCTAATATTGGATGACAACAAATTTCGTTTCTTCAGAAACGCTTCTCTTCCCATAGCCATTCTGAATTTTATATCTTGTTTACTTCGGCCATCAGAAATTATCTTGCTACCTAAATAAAAAGACTCATCTATTACTTAATTCCTTCAGCATTGCCTGATTTTCTGATACTACGTTCCATTACCCTTTTTTTTTTTTTTTTTTTTTTTACTCTTAGTTAATGTTCATCTTATACCCACCTTTCAAGTCACTCTTCATTCCCTTCAATTGTTCTTCCACGTCCTTTGCTGTCTCTGACAGAATTATTATGTCATCAGTAAACGGCAAGGTTTTTATTCCCTCTCCCTGGACTTTAATTCCCCCCAATATTTCTCCTTGCATTCCTTCACAGCTTGCTCAATGTACAGATTGAAAAACAGTGGGGAAAGGCTACAACCCTGTCTTACTCGCATCCCAACCACTGCGACCCTTTCATGCCCTTCGGCTCTAATAATTGCTGTTTTGTTTTTGTACAAGGAATATAACTCTCCGCTCCTTATATTTTACTCCTATTACCTTCAGAATTTGATAAAGTGTATTCCAGTCAACGTTGTCAAAAGCTTTCTCCAGATCCACAAATGCTAAAAAAAGTAGGTTTCCCTTTCTTTAACCTGTCTTCAAAGATAAGTCGTATTGTGAGTATTGCCTCGCGTGTTCTCAAATTTCTCCTAAATCCAAACTGATGTTCCCCTAAGGTCGGATTCCACCAGTTTTTCCAGTCGTCTGTAAATAATTCGCGTCAGTATTTTGCAATCATGACTTGTTAAGCGGATAGTTGTGTAATTTTCACATTATTTTGCACTTCATTTTTTCGGAATTGGAATCACTATATTCTTTTTTAAGTCTGAGAGTACTTCCCTGTCTCATTCATCCTGCATACCTGGTGGAACAATTTCTTCGCCGGCCGCGGTGGCCGAGGGGACTGAGGCGCTCCAGTCACGGTCTGCACGGCCACTATGGTCGGGGGTTCGAATCCCCCCTTGGCTAGGATATTTGTGTCATCCTTAATAATAGTTAGTTCATAAGTAGTCTGTAAGTTTAGGGACTGATGACCCCGTATTTAACTGCAATAAGCTATACAAATATTTGAACAACAATTTCTTCATGACTGACTCTCCTAACGATAACAGCAGTTCAGACGGAACATGATCCACTCCAGGGGCATTGTTTCTACTGAAATGTTTTAGTGCTCTGTCATATTCGTCTCGTAGTATCGTATCTCCTTTCTCATCTTCCTCTACTTCGTTTTCCATTTCTAGAATATTGCCTTCATTTCGTTTGTACGGGCCCTCTTTATATTCCTCCCCCCCTTTCAGCTTTTGGTTATGGGGACCAAAATTTTCAAACGTTTGTAAAGTTGTAGGACCTAACTGAAGTGGCCGTCGGTCCCTAAACTTACAAAATAGTTAAACTAACTTATCCTAAGAACAATACACACACCCATGCCCGAGGGAGGTCTCGAATCTCCGACTGCGAATGGCCGAGCGCACCGCAGCCAAGCGCCTTAGCGCGCACGGCTATTCCGCCGCGGTGTTATCGAGACACCTGAATGAAGTGGTTTACGCAACTTCAATCAACGATGTGCAGACACTACAGAGTCGCGTCTTCAGTGTGTGCCAGCAAGTACTTCAGCAACAACCGGGTATACTTGGAAGGTTTGCGTTATAGCTTACGCCGAAGGGCAGAGGGATGCATCTCCATCAGTGGATGCCACATGGAGCACATCCTATAAACAAATATTACTGTCAAGAAGTTGTGTTTGCGGACCCATGTTTATTAGACTTGATATTTCTTGTTCCGATGAGTACTACCACCGCTGAAAGTATTCGACACGTTTTTCAATGCTCCGTATTTAGTAACTGACGAGCAAAAGGATATGTCCGAGATGTATTTTCTGTAAGAAAGATCACTACAAAAAGTGACACCTATTCATTTCTTATAGAGGAGGCTCCGATAACAATGTCAGCTCTCTTCATCACTGCCGGCCGCGGTGGCCGAGGGGACTGAGGCGCTCCAGTCACGGTCTGCACGGCCACTACGATCGGGGGTTCGAATCCCCCCCTCGGGCATGGATATTTGTGCCGTCCTTAGTTGTAGGTAGTTCATAATTAGTTTGTAAGTTTAGGGACTGATGACCCCGTAGTTAAGTCCCTTAAGCTTAACAAATAGTTAGTTCGAATCCCCCCTCGGGCATGGATATTTGTGCCGTCCTTAGTATAAGGTAGTTGATAAGTAGTTTGTAAGTTTAGGGACTGATGACCCCGTAGTTAAGTCCCATAAGCTTAACAAACATTTGAACATTTCTTCATCACGTTTTGTGTCGCATACAAAATTATGGGACAGCAACTCTTCGATTTTAGATAAGTCTTTCGCTAAATCACAGCATCCTAATAAAAGTTACAAATGATTTGTATCATTTACTCTAGAATGCGATTGCGAAATATTTTGGCTGTATATTTTGTTTCGATTGTGGTCTTCGAAATTTCTAGATTTTTTTGTTTTGTTTTTTGTTTACGGGTCTCTTTTGTTAGCACTGGGACAAAAACAGCTTGGCCCAGCAAGGAGTTATAATAATGTACGTAGATGCTTGAGCATTTAAGTTACATACGTCGTCTCATGCTAAGAACGTTTCTTCGCAAGAGTGGCACTGTCAGAGGAGAATATGTATTCGTGGTTTCAAATGTTTAAATGTTTGTAAATCTAAGGGACTTAAGTACGTTCGTCATCAGTCCCAGACTACTTAAAGTAACTTACGCTAAGGACAATACAAACAGACATGCCCGAGAGAGGACTCGAACCACCGACGGCGAGCAACCGCGCGCTCCGCAGCTAGGCGCCTTACAACGCTCGGCCACTCCACCGTGGCTGTACGTGGTTTCCTGAAAATATTCTGTTGCGGTACAGATATCACGTGCCTCACAATGTACGAGTTAAATTGTGAAGCAACTGAAGACGTACTCGATAGTTGAAATACACGACTATTCTTGTCGGCAAAATGTGTAAATTGCCCACAGATTCACCGTGGAATAGGGGCCAAACGCAATGTCACGCCCAGCTGTAGTGAAATGGTGCTAATAACGTGCTGCCTAAGGACATAAAAGATGGGTGATGCCGGTTGTGAAGGAAGGACATCGACTACAGATCACAGTGTTCAGGTAATTGAGAAACTGATTCTCTCCACTGTCAGATTTCCAACGTTGAAGACGTTCAGGCAGAAGTTCTCAAATGACTTCGTCATTTCTGTCGTCGATGAATGCTCCGACCCTTAACCCTTTAATGCATAGTGTAGCTGATCAGCTACATACCTATTTTTTCATTATCTCTCAAACATTATAACATTAGCTAACATCAGACTTTTATGCTGGGCAAAGTACAAGTGTATCTGAACATACAGTGCACCAAATCCTTCTAACGATGAGCCTCCGCAACGATGACACATACATGTGCCGATGTAAACTCCACAACTACGACCAAAATGGGCACGAGACCTTCGTCACTGGACGTTGGTGCAGTGGCATACCGTTGCACGATGTAGTGTATCACGATACCCTCGTCATCATGTGGATAGGAGGGGACTAATACTTCGTCTTCCAGGAGAACAGCTCCTTGACAGCTGCTCTGTGGGACGGAGACAAGCTGACCGCGGCTCACTTATGCTCAGGGGAACATTTAAGCAGACATCCATGAATCAAGGGAAGGGCAAGGAAGTTTCAGACCACGTAAACCCCTTCATGGCGATCATGTTTTCCAACGGCAGTGGTATTTGTCAACAAGATAATGCATCAAGTCACAAGACCATGAGTGTGATGGAGTAGTTCGAGGAGCACAGTGACGTGCTGGCCTCAAAACTCGTCAGATGTGAATCCTACCGAGCACATATGGAATGTGATTGGACCCAGGCCCTCCCTCCCTTATATTTACAAACATTTAGACGTTTTTGTAACAATGTTTTACTCTTGAAATATTTGTTGGTGTGGTGTCGCACAAGTACAAAGTGCGCGCCACCTACTTTCGCCGCGCGCCGCCATGCACGCACGGCGCGGCGTTCTGACGACGTCAGCCACGAGCGCCCTCTGGTAGAACTCCGCTCGTGGCCACCACTGAACGAGATCGTTCACTTGGGACTGAGTTAGGAACCAGTAAAGACTTCGGAATCCGATAGGCACCAGTGAAGACTTGGCTATCAGTTAGGCACTAGGCAGGACTCTAGCTCAACTATGTATCAACATTCTGCAGTACTATGTAAAAGTATTGTATAAATTCTGTGCAATATATATCTCATTCTAATTTACTCTAGTGTTTCTAGTTCTGGCTGCTCCCCTCCGTACCTGCACCAGCGTGCTATCTTTATTTCTGTGTCGGTCTCATTCCACTCGGCCACCGACACCTACAACGGAACGAGACACAAAAGCGGCGACGAGGCTGGGACACAAAAGTTGGCATATATCTAACTGCAACACTACTTTGTTTCTTTGGAACTAATGACGCTCCACCTGGAAGAAATGTGTGTGTGTGTGTGTGTGTGTGTGTGTGCGTGCGTGCGAGAACGTGAGCCAGCGTGCTCGCCTTTCCTGGCAGCTACACAAGGCGGATCGCTGCTGCGGTACCATACCCGTCAGTCGGCTTGCTTTCTTGTTCTCGGTTACCGGTCCATGTAAGGCTACGAGGCGCTGCTCGTACCGAGAGAGATGTCTGACGCAGTTCCGCATCCGGTAGAAGTCTTCGGAAGTTCCAGGCTTTAATGGCGCTAAGAAGTCGGCCACAGTAGCTAGTACACACAGACTAGCTGCGTATTACCATGACAGGCCATGTAATTTACACTGAATGCTGCACTACGCCAAAGGTGACACGGATTCATGGTTCTATTTTCGAACATAGTCACCAAGTTTCTGACTTTTTATTTTAAGCTATTAAAAACTTCCACGATTAATATATAGTGAGAAAAATATTGAAAAAGTTCCTTAAAATTATTATCTACTACGAGCAAGAAACCACTGGTCAGCTATATAGTGCTTCCATGATGTATCTGATGCAGTAAATGACACTATTGTGCCGCTGATCTTTTTATAAAGTAACTCTTAATGCAACGGTAGAATGTGCTCGAATACTTTAACATGGAAAAGAAGATATATTAAAGTAAACAAACGCACATGTCACGAGTAACTCAATGCAGCTAACTGTTAAGTGAATCAGTACTCTGCGACTTATATGCAAGAAGCACGTCCCAGAAATTATGTAACAATATAATGTTTGTAAAATAAGGGAGGGAGGGCCTGGGTCCAATCACATTCCATATGTGCTCGGTAGGATTCACATCTGACGAGTTTTGAGGCCAGCACGTCACTGTGCTCCTCGAACTACTCCATCACACTCATGGTCTTGTGACTTGATGCATTATCTTGTTGACAAATACCACTGCCGTTGGAAAACATGATCGCCATGAAGGGGTTTACGTGGTCTGAAACTTCCTTGCCCTTCCCTTGATTCATGGATGTCTGCTTAAATGTTCCCCTGAGCATAAGTGAGCCGCGGTCAGCTTGTCTCCGTCCCACAGAGCAGCTGTCAAGGAGCTGTTCTCCTGGAAGACGAAGTATTAGTCCCCTCCTATCCACATGATGACGAGGGTATCGTGATACACTACATCGTGCAACGGTATGCCACTGCACCAACGTCCAGTGACGAAGGTCTCGTGCCCATTTTGGTCGTAGTTGTCGATGTTGTGGAGTTTACATCGGCACATGTATGTGTCATCGTTGCGGAGGCTCATTGTTAGAAGGATTTGGTGCACTGTATGTTCAGATACACTTGTACTTTGCCCAGCATGAAAGTCTGATGTTAGCTCCACCACAGTTCGTCGCCTGCCCTGTTTTACAATGCCCAACCTACGAGTTCCGACAACTGTAATGCGGGGTTGCCACCTAACCCGTCAGTGGCAAGACGTGGTTTTGGCACATGTTGAAGACACTCACCACAGCACTCTTCGAACACCCGACATATCGTGCAGCTTCCGAAATGCTCGTGCCTAGTCCCCGGGACATCATAATCTTCCCTCGGTCAGTCGATAAATTGCGCGCCTTCTCCATCTACGCATGGACTGTGCGTCCACTGATACTATGTTCACAGTACGTGTGTCTGACTAGCGGTTGCTGATGGACAGGCGATTCTGCTATCTCCTGCACGACGTTATATCGATAGTAGATAGGTTGTCATAATGTTCTGAGTCATGTGTATATAGACTGCTCAAAACAATTAGGGGATCTGGTGAGATCTCACAAAATATACAAATGGTAAAGTATTTTATTCAGATATTCGTTACAGTTGATGCAGTACGATATTTTGCTGTCTCAACTCTTTACTTGAGGTTTACATGGCGTTTACTTAAAGCGATATATCATAGGGCTACCAGAATAGTGAAAAAATCATTCTCGTTGCCCTCTAATATGGTGTGTGATCACCTTGGAAAGCCAGTACAGTTGCACACCTGCGTTGCATGGACAGTATGAGGTTATCAATCATCTCTTGAGAGATATTTGGTCAGTCTCCAGTTAGTGCAAAATCTAGTTCTGCAACCAAGTGCATCCCAGACATGCTCAATTGGGATCAAGTCCCTCAGCTTCAAGCATGTTGTCCACCAGTGCAACTCTTTGGGGACAAGCGTTATCGTCCATCAAAAGGAAGCTATCTGATATGGAACCAGTGTAGGACACAGCAAAAGGTCGAATAATCTCATCTCTATACCTCTGAGCAGTCAGAGTGACATAAAGGTCAGTACGTCTGCCAATGCTGACTCCTGCCCCATCTTCGTCTTCTTGTTGTGTCGTACGCTGGTGCAATAGGAAATGGGTTCCTTCTGCTGGACGATAACGCTCGTCTCCACAGAGCTGCACTAGTGAATAACATGCTTGAAGCTGAGGGACTTAAACCCAATTGAGCATGCATAACATGTTTGAAGCTGAGGGAATCGAACGAATGGAGTGACCAGCTTGTTCACCAGACTTAAACCCACCATGATATGGTGATGATCTTTCTGGGGGGGGCGGGGGTCTGGACTGGTTGCATTGCATTTGCCAAGTGGACATGCTCAATTGGGTTTAAGTCTGGTGAACAAGCTGGCCACTCCAGCTTCAAACATGTTGTCCACCAGTGCAGCTCTGTGGGGACGAGCGTTATCGTCGTCCATCAGAAGAACCCATTTCCTATTGCACCAGCGTAGGGTACAACAAAAGGTGGAAGGAACTTCTTTTGACCAGTCAAATCACCATTCTGAACGACATAGTGTTCCGCCAATACTGGTTCCTGCCCATTCGTCCATCGCCACGACGTACTGGTTACCTGCAAATAAGCAGGATTGTTCCGAGTTCCACGTTCTTTCCAGATCAGAACGTTTGTCCGGTTGTACACAAAATCTTTAGTTATCTGTGAACAGTATCTGGAGCCGATCGTTACTCCGATGCTGTTATTCCCCCGCCCTGTTTCTGCAGCCTAAGCGGTGTCGTGGTTTTAATGCGACACCCACATCATAGGCTTCCGTGCGTAGCGGCCACATTTCCGAAGGCGATTTCCATGTTGATATTGCGCGTCCTGTTGCTGCCTGGAGGGTGCTTTGCAGCTGAGTTGCATTCAGTCTGCCTCGACGAGCTGTTGCCCGGAGATAACGATCGGCTCTTGCTGATGTTACCTGTGGATGACCTTGACCTTGCCTTCTTTTAACGGTTCCTGTTGTCTGAAATCGCGTCCAGGTCCTGGAAATTCCACGTTGGGACACTCCAATAGCTGCAGCCACTTCTCTATTGCACCTTCTGAACCTACTTGCTTTTGTAATTCGTTTGGTAAACACAACACCAACCCCCTCTGCACCAACTTTCTGTTATTACCACTATCTCGGTTGCCGTAACGTTGTCTCCATCCCGTAGAACTGACAGAAAACGTCGAACCATTTTAGTTGATTCTGTTAATGATAATGCGTTAGAATCTAGGTCCTTCACTGTTTTGACCAGTGTTGTTTCACCGTCCAGCGTCCTCGCGAAGACGGTCAGGGGCGGGCGTGGCTGTTTTGTGACGTTAGCAGAGACGTGAAACAGCCAGTTGGCGTTAAATATACGCACTTGTGCCGGAGACAGTGCCAGCGGCGGGCCCCGCGTCATTGAAAAAAGAACGCCGCCGGTTCTCGGAGGAATCCGCACTCGAGAGCCAGGCGAGCGCGAGCGCTGTGCGAGTCTGCTATGAGAGCTCCCAGCCCTGTACTCCGTTTACACGACACTGTTTAAATATATTCACCGTCAACACTACGACGTCGTTAGCGGACATCCACGAAAGAAGATGAAGCGATTCTCATCGGTAGCGACAGATATTTTTATACTACATCTACAAGGTAAAGAAGGATACTTCCTACAGAAAAATTAATGATACATTTGGAGACAAGAAAAGCAGCTATAGGTCAAGAGCTCGAATGGAAAGCCAGTACCTAACAAAGAAGAAAAACTGTAAGTTGAGATGAAATATAGAGGTTTTTGGAAACATTAGAGTGCAATACTATTTTCGGTCTTATTTTAGACCATCTTCAGGAAATTAAGCTCCATTGATGTTGTGGAGCTGGCAGGAAACTTGGAGCCTTCTAGTGCGTCACTGCAGTCCAGCCAGCTCCACAGCATCAATGGAGCTTAATTTCCTAAAGATGGTCTAAAATAAGACCGAAACTAGTCGAAAAGAAATATTTTTTTTGCACTCTGACTGTTTTTTATATATAGAAATGTAGAGGGACTATACAATGATTAAATGAGAAGAAAGCGGTATTATAGAAAGGAAAGAAGAAGTAGATATGATGGGAGATACGAGACCGAGCAGTGAAAGACCTAAGTTGAAACAGAGTGTCGACATTCCGTCGGAGTTACTCGATGTGCAAGAAGTATGACACGTGCGAAATACCCCCAGTCTCCAAAATAAATGTATTAATTCCAATTCCCAGGAAAGCAGGTGCAGAGAGAGGCGACTGTTACAGAAACATAAGTTTATTAACTCATGGTTGCAAAATTCTAATACGGATTAAATGAAAATACTGGTGATGGCATCCGACATCGGGGAAATTCAGTTTGAATTTAGGAGTAATGTAGGCACAGACAACGCAATACTCACCTTACGACTTACCTCAGAACATAGTTTAAGGAAAGACAAACCTTAAAATTCTTATTCTAGATGGGGTAAAATATAGGGAAGGAAAAGTTATATACCCCTTGTAAAAAATGACATAAAATCCAGACACCTGTTTATAACAGACGAGTGGCATGACAGGGACTAAGTGACTGGGTAGAAAGAAAGGCATGGTTATTCGATATGTAGCGTGGAAGAAAGCAGGTAGGAATTAGGAAACTGATTTTAAAGTTCAGAGATATATAATAAAAACTTTGTGGTATACCGATTATGTCTGACACAAAAATAAAAATAAATTAAAAAAACGACGTGGAAAGGAAATTTATTGGAATGGACAATGTCCTGAAAGGAGGGTATAACATGAACATTAGTAAGAGGATAACGGATTGAATTAAATCAGGCGATATTGAGGGTATCAGATTAGGAAACGAGACAATAAAATTTTTAGGTGAGTTTTGTTATTTGGGGAGTAATAGAACTTGCGACGGCCGGAGTACAGGAGAAATAACATTCATCATATCTGATGAGGAGAAATTTGTCAACGTCAAATATTAATTTAAATATTACGACTCTTTTTTGAAGGCATTTGTCTGGAGTATATACATGAGCGAAATGTGGACTGAAGCAGTTCAGACAAGAAGAGGATATATACTTTTGAAATATGGTGCTACAGAACAATGCTGAAGATCAGAAGGGTAGATCTTATAACTAATGAGGAGGTGCTGAATATAACTCGGAAGAAATGAAATTTGTGACTAAAAGACGGGGTCATCTACATCTAAATCTACATGGGATACTCTGCAAATCACTTTTAAGTGCCTGGCAGAGTGTTCATCGAACCACCTTTATAATATTCATCTTCCATTCTCGAACAGCGCGCGGTAAGAACATCTTAATCTCTCCGTTCGGGCTCTGATTTCTCGTATTTTATTCTTTTTCCAGTAATGTAATAGTAATTCCTAGGTATTTAGTGGCGTTTACGGCCTTCAAATTCGATTGATTTATCTTGTAAACAAAGTTTAACGGATTTCTTTTGTACTCATGTGGACGACTTCACACTTCTCATTATTTAGAGTCAAGTGCCAATTTTTACACCATACTGATATCTTATTTAAATCGTTCTGCAGTTGGTTTTAATCTTCAGATGACTGTACTAGACGATAAATGACGGCGTCTTCTGCAAACAACATAAGAGAGCTGCTGAGATTTTCTCCGAAATCGTTTATGTAGATAAGGAACAGCAGAGGACCAATAACACTACTTTGTGGAACGCCGAATATCATCTCCGTTTTAGTCGATGCCTTACCATCGATTACTACAAACTGTGTCCTCTCTGACAGGAAATCCCCTATCCAGTCACAAATCTGGGGCGATATTCCATAACCACGCAATTTGATTAAAAGCCGTTTGTGAGGTACGGTGTCAAAAGCCTTCTGGAAATCAAGAAATACGAAATGAATTTGAGAACCCTTGTCGATAGCACTCATCACTTCGTGTGAGTAAAGAGCTAGTTGTGTTTCACATGAACGATATTTTCTAAATCCGTGTTGACCTTGGGTCAATAGATCATTCTGTTCAAAATAATTCATAATATTGGAATACAGGATATGTTCCAAAACCCTGCTGAAAATTGACATTAATGAAAAAGGCCTGTAGTTTAGTGGGTTATTGCTACTGCCTTTCTTGAATATAGGTGTGACCTGTGCGACTTTCCCGTCTTTTGGTACAGATCCTTCTTTTAGCGAGCTGTTGTTTATGGCTGTTAAGCTAGGAGCTATCGCATCAGCATAATCACATAGAAATCTAGTGGGTCTACAGTCCGGACCAGAAGACTTCTTCTTGTTAAGTGATTTCAGTTCGAATCCTCCCTCGGGCATAGATGTTCGTGTCGTCTTTAGTATCAGGTAAAGCAGTCAACAATCCGAAGATAGGTTTGAACACCACAGTGCTTTACTAGGCGTGGTCCTGTTTGGAGGTGGTATGCCGCTGCCTTCCTCCGACCTACGAACTGACTTACCCAGCCAGTTATAGGGGTACCTACAGTTTAACGTGGTTTCCGAACCACGGGTCTTGATATAAGGTAGTTCATAAGTAGTTTGTAAGTTTAGAGACTGATGACCCCGCAGTAAGTCTCTTAAGCTTAACAACATTTGAACATTTGATTTCATTTGTTTCACTATTCCAATGATATCTACTTCTACGTTTCTCATTCTGGCCTCTGTTCGTAATTCGAAATATGGAATATTGGTTTCGTCTTCTTTGGTGAACGAATTTCGAAAAGCTGTGTTTAGTAACTCTGTTTTAGTAGCGCTATCATCGGCAGGATCGCTATTTGTATCACGTAATGAGGGTATTGTTTGTGTTTTGCCTCTATCATATTTGACATATGACCATATCTCTTTGGGTTCTCAGTCAGGTTTCGAGAAAGAGTTTCGTTGTGAAAAGTATTGTAAGCATTTCGCATTGAAGTCGTCGCCAAATTACGAGCTTCTGTGTAGGATCGCCAATTTTGGGGTTTTGTGTTCGTTTAAATTTTGCATGCCTTTTTCGTTTTTTTGCAACAGTGTCCTGACCTGTTTTGTATACCAAGGGGGATCACCTCCTTCTTTTATAAATTTATTTGGTATAAAACTGTCAATTGCTGTCGATACCACTTCTTTGAATTGAAGACACATCTGGTCTACACTTACGTTTAGGGTTTGGAATGAGTCGAAACTGTCTTTCAAGAAGCAATTTAGTGTATTTCTATCTGTTTTTTTGGACAAATATACTTTTCGTCTATTTTTGGTAACTTTGGGACTTTCGATATTCAGTCTCGCTACGACAGCCCCTGTGTTCACAAATGCCTTTACCCGATTTGATGATCGGGATTATTTGTTGCAAAGAGATTAAGTGTGTTTTCACATCCATTTACTAGTTGGCTCATGAACTAATTGTTCGAAGTAATTCTCAGAGAATGCGCTGAGTACAATTTCGCACGATGTGTTATGCTTATCTCCCAATTTGAAAATATAATTTTGCCAACAGATTGAGGGTAAATTGAAATCACCGCCTACTATTGTTGTTTGGGTCGGATAAGTGTTTACCATTTGACTCAGGTTTTCTTTGAACCTTTCTGCATTTGTATCGTCAGAGCTGGGAGGCCGGTAACCAATTACTAAGTTCTTAGGTACAAATTCTAGCCATAATAGCTCAAAGGAACTATATACTTCAACTTCTCTACACAAAAGACTACTTTTGACGGTGACAAACATGCCTCCCCTATTTTGTTTAATCTATCCTCTCTGAACACAGTTAGATCTTTAGCAAAAACTTCCGCTGAGCGATTTCCGGCTTGAGCCAACTTTCACTGCCTATAATGATATGTGTTTCGGTACTTTCTGTTAACACTTGGAGCTCTAGTACTTTCCCAACACAGCTACGACAATTTACAACTGTTATAACGATGGCTCCTACATTTCTCCTGTCATTCACCTACGCCCTTTGAGACTGCCCATTTTGTTTTTCCCCGAAGCCCTCTAACCTAAAAAATCGCCCAGTCCACGCCACACAGCCCCCGCTACCCGTGTAGCCGCTTCCTGCGTGTTGTGGACTCTTGATCTATTTATCGGAACCCGAAAACCCACCACCCTTTGGCGCAAGTCGAGGAATCTGCAGCCTACACGGTCACAGAACCGTGTGAGCCTCTGATTCAGGCCCTTCAAATGTTCAAATGTTTGTAAAGCTTATGGGACTTACCTACGGGGTCATCAGTCCCTAAACTTACAAACTACTTATGAACTACTTACGAACTAGGACGGCACAAATATCCATGCCCGAGGGGGGATTCGAACCCCCGAGCGTAGTGGTCGTGCAGACCGTGACTGAAGCGCCTCAGTCCCCTCGGCCACTGCGGCCGGCCCAGGCCCTCCATTCGGCTCTGTACCAGAGGACCGCAGTCGGTCCTGTCAACGATGCTGCAGATGGTCAGTTCTGCCTTCATCTCGCATGCAAGACTGGCAGTCTTTACCACCTCAGATAGCCGCTCAAGTCTCTTCCGACCAAAAGCGACACACGTCGTTGGTACCGACATGAGCAACGACACGCTGTTGGCTGCACCCTGTGCCCTTCATGGCATCCGCAAGGACCCGTTCAACATGTGGAATGACTCTCCCTGGTATGCACACGGAGTGCTTTCTTCCCCTCCTTACTGGCCACATCCCTAAGGGGCCCCATTATCCTCCTAACGTTGGAGCTCCCTTCTACAAGCAAGATTGACCGGATCTTGCTGACTGAGAGGTAACCACAGGAATCGTGGCAACAACTGGGTCAGGAACACTGTCCATCTCCGACAGCGCCTCAATCCTGTTTGAAAGACGAACCGGGAGGGCCTCACGATCGGTCCCCCGGAATGTCTTATGCCGGCCGCCACGCGCCGGGGAGACCTCCCAAACCACCATGGACGGGGCGGCGACCACCATACCGGACTAGCCAAAGCCTCGGGCCGATCGGTGGGCACATCAGACGCACAGGGCGACTGTTGGACCCCCGCGACCGACCGACGGCAGGAGCGCCCATCCACCGCAGCCCTTAAGCTTCGCAACCGCAGCCAACGCCGCCTGAAGCTGGGAACGAACAGTCACCAACTCAGGCTGCATCCGCAGACAGTAATCACAGTCCCTAGCCATGCTAAGTTAAAAGAATAATTGAAGTGTAGGACTAAAAATCGTAAGTACCTTTGAAACGATAATTAACGAGCGGAAGGGTACACTAAACTGTTTACGCGAATATGAATCTAAATAAAGACGCGAGCACACAAGAATTTAAGAAAAGAAAGACGCAGGGAAAAAAAGCAAAATAAGTCGCTTCTGCTGAGAACCCGTTTTTACTCACAACTGGAGAAAGCTGAAGGAGCTGCTGTCTGCTGATGTGTGAACTGAAGGTAGTAAACAAACAGGGGGACAGACAGACGATTCACGCCCCGCAATAATACACTAACCAGATATTTAAGGCGAATATGAATCAAATAAAAACGCGAGCACACGATAAATTTAAAGAAATGAAGGGAAAGCCCACAGAAAATTCAAAATATGTAGCTTACACTTACAACTGAAAATGTGCTGCAGCTGCTAAGGTGCGCACTGGAGGACGGCCACTCAGCGACTGACGACTTACAGGACACATCACGGATTAGTCAGTTCATTATGAGAAGGAAGGGAGACTGCTAAAATCCTCAGAGCGAGACTACGAGATGGATACACTATAGACTTGCGCATAATAGTTCGCGATCGGAAGCTCTCACTTTAGTTCGCGGCTCTGCCGCGAACTAGTTCGTTCTCTTAATTCGTCCGCTCCCAGTGACGGCTGAGCGGCGTGGTCTGCGCATGCAGCTGGAGGGAGAAGTTCCCCCACCTATAGGCCAGTCGTCGTAGACAAGAAAATGGCCTTAGGTCCAAAAAATTGCAGGAATCTGAATTTTTGGTATGTTGTTAGGACATATTAGAGTAATATTAAACCAAGTTTGCAGCTTCGAAATCCTTTAGCTTAACTTTTAAGAGCCAAAAAAACCTCGAAATTTTCGGACGTTTTTCTGATTTTGGCTTATAACTCGTGAAGGGTGTTTTTTTGACGAAAAGTCACTCGCACCTTTATTAATTTAGATAAAATATTGTAAAATTTAAGCCCAACCGCAGCCCTGTAAGTCCAATAGTTCCCGAGATATTGGACTTCAAAAATTGACTTATTTCTCCAAAAAATTCGAATTTCCAGTTTTAGTCATCTTTCGGCTAGAATATTGGCTCTAATGATATCCCACGGGGAAAGTCATACAAAACAAAGCCATAGAGCAGTTATTTAGCTTTAATCTAAGTATAGAACGAAGTCCATAGGCCCAATAGATGTCTAGTTATCGTTAAAAAACTAAAAGGTGGAAAATTCGGATTATTCAATAAACTGACCCAAATGAATTGCAGCCCTCATATCCAATATATGTTAAAGAAGAAGGAGGAGGAATTACTGACGATGATTATTAACGCATTGTATATAAATAAGTGTAATTTGTGTGTTAGTGCATACCAATATATTTGTGAAAGTAGATATTGCTGTAAAAACAACGAAAGCCTCTCCGTATGTATTTGTCTGCCATTAAGGGATTGGGACTTTCGTTCGTAGCGAGGCCTTTTGTTGTGCGAAGGCACCACCGCCCCCCTCACTCCGAGTGGTGACCCAGCGGTTGTTCTGTCCTGCCTTCCAAACTTCTTGTCTCCGAGGTCTTACCCACTACACCCAGTTTGCCCCTAGAAACGACCGTATTCGGATCTGTGAAGAACGTTTCAAACAAAAATAGTCTAAATATCGATCGTGGTGGTGTTTTAAGTACTTTTTTTTTTTACAATATGTCGGAGCTACTCTCGTCGGATCTTTGTTCCGGAGTCGTTGGGAATTGCTTGGAGGGAGAACAGTGACAGTGAAAAAGCGTTGAATTTAGATGCTGATAAAAGTGTGTCAGAAACTTGGGCTTGAAAGGATCATGAGGTTTTTGTGCATTTTAAACGAATTGGCCGTACATGACGCATGCAGGAAGAGGTACACTGTGGAAAGTAATGTAAAAACATCTGTACAGCGAGGAGGAGATGTCTTCATCTGCTCAGCCATCGTCTTCGCGTGGGGAAAGGCTGAGAAGTGAGTCGGGTTCAAGGCGTCACATCATTGAAGATGTTTGTTTCCCTTACGGTGAAAAATTCTCCTAGGAATATTTCGAAAAACAGATACAATTGCCTGAATATCTACGGGATGAACTCCATCAAGCGGAAACACTGGAAGTGAAGGAATCGTTTGTGGAAAAAGCTAGGCAAACTGGTGAATGGGGACAACAGATTCTTCAGCATCTTTCATGTATGAGTGAGCTTGTTCCTGTTGAGGGTAAGTAACACAAACATTGCTACCTAAAATTGCACTCCTTGTCGCGATCTACTGGTGCATGATGTAAACGAGGGCGTCCTGAACATCCCTTCCTTATCGAGGGTATGGAGCGTACAAGAGCATACCTTCCAGAAACAAGAGAGGAAAACCAATTTTCCGTAAGTGACTTGATTGCAGAGAACTTCACAGGTAATTACAAACCAACAGTTGCAAGTATTCAATCTCATCTTAAAAGGCGATATGGAGAAAAAATTATTTTTGCGCAGGTTGGTCCGTATCACTGCCCAGTCTTGATGTTCACAGACATTGGACAAAACATTATCTTTTTGAAAAGTGGTACAATCAAAGACTTAGCCATCCTGCTGAAGAGCGGCTTAGAGTTGTCAGAGCTGCAGCAGAGATTATCCTGCAAGACATTCGTTCCCAAACATTTGACACTACTCAATATCCCCTATCAGAGGCCTTTTTAAAAGACGCAAGGGTATCAGTTCCTGATTCTCTGCAACTGTTGCTTGAACAGATTATCCTGAGAAATAAACGTTCTTCTCTCGAACAATGGAAAAAGAGTACGTTCCGTGAAATGGGTGGTATAATGATCATGACCCCTCACTCATCCGTTCACCTTGACAAAAACATACCATGTTTGAAGTCTGTTTCTGCAGAATCTATCAGGTTCACACACTGCCACACACATTAAACATTCTTCTATTAGAAAGAAATCTGGCTTGTCAGCCATTTCAATTAACGAAGTGAAAATCGCTGAAGACATTTTGCCATAATCCCCCCAAACCTGCAGTGGTTGTTTGAAAAAGCAACTAACATGCCAGGTATCCCAGGATGGAATGGATTCATGGACCAAGTGACAGAAGATCTTCCTAACAAATGTTCAACGATTGTATATCTCCATTTTATCCATGCTCCCCAACCAACTACGACACTTTTATTTACGGCAAGAAAACACATTTTGTGACCTACGACCAACAACTGTACTTGAAAGCCCGAGACAATGTGGAGAGCCACCAGCATCCTCACCTCGTCAACATAGCTTGGAGGTTTTCAACTCATGTCATTCATGGGGGCCATCGGTGCCATAATGGCAGGAAGTGGACTCAAGGAACTTCAATATTTGCTGAAAACAGTGTTGAAAAATCCTATTTATATACAATGAATTAATAATCATCGTTAATAAGTAATTCCTCCTTCTTTAACATATATTGGATATGAGGGCTGCAATTCATCTGGGTCAGTTTATTGAATAATCCGAATTTTCCACCTTTTCGTTTTTTAACGATAACTAGACATCTATTGGGCCTATGGACTTCGTTCTGTACTTAGATTAAAGCTAAATAACTGCTCTATGCCTTGGTTTTGTATGACTTTCCCCGTGGGATGATCATTAGAGCCAATATTCTAGCCGAAAGATGACTAAAACTGGAAATTTGAACTTTTTGGAGAAATAAGTCAATTTTTGAAGTCCAATATCTCGGGAACTATTGGACTTACAGAGCTGCGGTTGGGCTGAAATTTTACAATATTTTATCTACATTAATAAAGGTACGAGTGACTTTTCGTAAAAAAAAAAACACCCTTCACGAGTTATAAGCCAAAATCAGAAAAACCTCCGAAAATGTCCTAACAACATACCAAAAATTCAGCTTCCTGCAATTTTTTGGACCTAAACATACCTGGCGACTGTCCTACTAGCTGCTTCATGCGCTTGCTGCTTGAGCCGTTAACGATATCACGCAAACCAAAAGAAACAGTTTGTGGATAATTTCTCGCGTTTAAGTTTAGAGTTATCTCTATATCTTGGCATTATGGAATTTATTAGTCAGATATTGCAGAGTGTAAAATACTTCAAAGCAGAAATTTTGTAGCACTGAAATATGTAATCTAGCAGGCAGACGCTCACCTCTAAATGACTCTCATCAGCAGAAGGCAAACACGTGATTTTTAATTCTGCTGCGCGCCCTCTCGCTATTGCCCGTTGGTCTTCGGAAAAGAATCCAACGAACTAAGAACCGAGACACGTTTGGCATAATAGTTTGCGACCGGTAACGCATGTTTTAGTTCGCGACCGATTGCACATATTTTAGTTCGCGACCGATCGCACATCTTTTAGTTCGCGACCGATCGCGCATATTTTAGTTCGCGACCGGTAGCTCTCCTTTTAGTTCGCAGCTCAGCCGCGAAGTAGGTCGCTCTTTTTAGTTCGTCCTTTAATTATTTTTTTTTTTTTGGCTTTTGTTACCGCTACTAAAAGAGCTCTTTATTTTGTTATGACAGCTTACTTATATAATAATCGGTGTTGCCCAAGCGTGTGCTATTACCCGTATTATTGGGCAATCAGACATCAAATACTTAAGCAAATAAAGTAGTTATTTTCACGAACAGGTGATACAATGGTATTCAACTAGTTTGCATACAGATTGCTCGTAGTATTTTATTTTTAAAATGGATTTATTTCTTTATTTGGTCATTGAAGGAACATTACCTACAAAATATGCTAAATGCGTATATTTTCATGAATAAAAATACACTTTTATAAATGACTTTTTAATTTTTATAGAGTTTTGGAAGTGATCAACAAAAATATTACTACTATGATACATGTCAAGTATTATATGACACAAAGAATATACCTATAACATTAACAAAAGAAACTTTTCTAATTTGTTGCTTAACAATTAAACACACACAAAATAATCATGAGCCCTGAGTGAGAACGTATTTGTTCATTTTTTGTGCTTAATATCATCATTCTTTAAATATTCATCATTCTTCTAATCATCAAGTTACATATCACAAAAATTTACATATTATTATGTAAAAATATTAATTTTGAAATTTTGTTCGTTGGGGACTTTGTGCAAACAGGTGCTAAGGGAAGTCATTAGTCACCCGTACCCCCTCTCAACCAAGTCCCCACGCGCAGAAACTCATTTTTGTCTTCGGTGCTGGGCGAGTCCAATCCTTTGTTTTGGAGGGGGCGGCCAACTCAGTTGCATCGAAAGTTAAGCCATTCCGGTCAACCTCACTCTTATTATAGAATTTGATTTTGTATTAACAAATGAAATAGAAGAAATTTATGATCTTCACGCTAGCGATATTGATGACATTGGGTTTCGATCTTTACATTCTGACGACAAGCAGTAAACTACAGTTTTGTAGCTAATTAATTTTATACGGGTTCGTTACTTTATAGTGTTAGTGTCGCTTATACGACGTCATCCTCAACATTCTACCTGCGAGCCGTCAACAGAGAGAAAATGGTTGATGCATAATTTCTCGCTTATAAATGCAAACGATGTTAAAGTTTTAAGTTATCTTTACTTCTTTACACTATGGAATGAGTGTTATATTTAGACACTGCTGAATTCCTTAGAAAAAAAAATTGTGGCAGTGAACTATGAAACTACCGCTGAGCTGCATCTCAGCTCGAAATGATGGTAACTGGCAGAAGAGAATCTCGCGATTCTGTGCGCTCTCGCGTCCTCCCGCTGTTCCCCGTCAGTCTTCGGAAAAGGAGCGGACGAACTAAGAGGCGAGGGATCTGCGAACTAGTTCGCTTAGTACGCCTGTGGGAGCGCTGTTCCGAACTAATTCGTTCGCGAACTACACAAGACTAATACACTAAGCAGGGGCACCGTTATTTACAGATGAAGAGTAGTGTGGAGTGCTACATCAAACCAGACTGAAGAATACAAAACCACACACAAAACCTCATTTTCATGTCTCATACGGTGCAGGTAAACAGTTTCCATTCAAAACCATTTCCAGTTGTCTCGGAATGGATGGTTTTCAAGGGAATTTAATGGAATTCTTTCTACAAAATAAATATCAAATTCACGTAACGCTGATAAAGTTTGGTAACGATCAGACATCCTACTTTCCTAAGTAGCACAAAGTCACAACATTACTTACGTCCGGTGACTATGGTGACCAGGGGAGCTACAATATATTCAACCCCATCGTCACGAAATCAGCTCTGTACGATGCGAGCTGTGTGAACACAGGCCTAGTCGTTTAGGAACACAGCATCACCAAGGAAGAAATGTGAAAAAAAACCTCATCCGCTCAAATACCATTGCTTCATAGTCCAGGTTGTACGGGGCTTCGGCACCACATGTTTCTTTAACGGCCATTCGCATTGCGATGCAGTCTTGCCCCAGTTCTCTCCATATGGAGCTCCCTTCATGGTGTTAGGGTGCTGACAGAATTCGCAACTTTAATTTTTACACTGATCATCATCATCATTAGAGACTGATTATGCCTTTCAGCGTTCAAATGTTCAAATGTTCAAATGTTTGTTAGGCTTAAGGGACTTAATACGGGGTCATCAGTCCCTAAACTTACAAACTACTTATGAACTACCTACAACGAAGGACGGCACAAATATCCATGCCAGAGGGGGGATTCGAACCCCCGACCGTAGTGGCCGTGCAGACCGTGACTGAAGCGCCTCAGTCCCCTCGGCCACCGCGGCCGGCTTTCAGCGTTCAATCTGGAGCAAAGTACTTCTAATAAAATTCCTCCATGATCCCCTATTCAATGCTAACGTTGATGCCTCGTCTGATGTTATGCCTTTTACTTCAAAACCATTCTGCACCGAATCTAAGTACTTTCTTCTTGGTCTACCTCGACTCCTCTCACCCTCCGCTGCCGAGCTCATGAGTCTCTTAGCTAACCTTGCTTCTCCCATGCGTGTAACATGACCGCACCATCTCAGTCTGTTCGCTCTAACTGCTTCATCTATGGTGTTCATTCCAAGTTTTTCTTTGATTTCCTCATTACGGACACCCTCCTGCCATTGTTCTCATCTATTAGTACCTGCAATCATTCTTGCTACTTTCATATCTGTAACCTCTGCCTTAGGAATAAGGTAACCTGTATCTACCGAACTTTCACTACCATACAACAAAGTTGGTCGAAAGATAGAGCGGTGCACTGCTAACTTAGTCTTGGTACTGGCTTCCTTCTTGCAGAAAAGAGTAGAACTTAGCTGAGCACTCACTGCATTAGCTTTGCTGCACCTCGATTCCAGTTCTTTCGCTATGTTGCCATCCTGTGAGAAAATACATCCCAGGTACTTGAAACTGTCTAGCTGTTCTAACTTTGTTCCTCCTATTTGGCACTCAATCTGTTTTAATCTCTTTCCCACAGACATTACTTTTGTTTTGGAGATGCTGATCTTCATATGATAATCCTTGCACCTCTGATCGAACTCTGAAATATTAGTTTGCAACCTTTCTATCGAATCGACCATTACAACTAAGTCATCCGCATATGCGAGACTGCTTATTTTGTTTTGACCTATTTTAATCTCGCCCTGCCAGTCTACTGTTTTTAACATATGACCCATGAATAGAATGAACAACAGTGTGACAGGTTACAGCCTTGTCTTACCCCTGAAACTACCCTGAACCATGAGCTTAATTTGCCATCTACTCTAATTGCTGCCTGACAGTCTACGTAAAGCCCATTAATTGCCTGCAAAAGTTTGCCTCTTATACCATAATCTTGAAGAACTAACAGTAGCTTCCCCCTCGATAGTAGTTGCAATCTTTTCTGTTTCCATGTTTGAAAATTGGCGTGATTACCGCTTTCGTCCAGTCAGATGGAACCTGTCCTGATTCCCACGCCTTTTCAGTTATCCTGTGTAACCATTTGAGACCTGATATTCCATTGTATTTGACGAGTTCCGGCTTAATTTCATCCACCCCAGCCGCCTTTCTTGCACTGTAATCTACTGACCATTTTCTCCATTTCCTCAAATGAGATCCTGTTTCCATCGTCGTTCCTATCCCGTTCTACCTGAAAATCTGACACATCATTGAACGTTTCACCTACATTGAGCAATTCTTCAAAATATTCCCTCCATCTGCTCAAGGCATCCACAGGATTGACCAGCAGCTTTCCTGACCTGTCCAAAACACTTCTTAATTCCTTCTTCCCTCCCTTTCGAAGATTGCTAATTACGCTCCAAAATGGTTTTCCCGCGGCTTGAGCTAGAGTTTCTAGCTTGTTTCCAAAGTCTTCCCATGATTTCTGCTTGGAGTCTGCAATTATCCGTTTTGCTTTGTTTCTTTCTTCAACATAACTTTCTCTGTCTGCCTGATTTATAGTATGGAGCCACTTTTGAAATGCCTCCTTTTTCTTTTTACAGGCTGCCTTGACTGTGTCATTCCATCAAGCTGTCTGTTTCTTCCTGCCTTTACACACTACTGTTCCAAGACATTCTCTAGCTGCTTCCAGTAGTGTGTCCCTGTACCTTGACCATTCCTCTTCCAGTGACTGCAAATCATTACATTCAACTAACTGGTACCTTTCCGAGATCATTGTTATGTATTTGTGCCTAATTTCCTTGTCTTGAAGCTTCTCCACTCTTATCCTTCTACACATGGACCTGACTTTCTGCTCTTTTGGCCTCACAAAACCAATTTTTACACTGACTTTTGAAATTTTGTCCTCTTGTTTTCCACTGTGATTATTTTGAAAGAACGTCCGTCAGTATCACTCAAGACATGTATCCACTAAAGATGTCACGTACTGGATATTGTTTCTCCACCATCCCGGTTGTTGTTATTGTTGTTGTACCCTTCAAACTGGTTTGATGCAGCTCTCCACGCTATCCGATCCTGTGCAAGCTTCTTCGTCTTTCTACATCTACATCTATATCTACATGGGATACTCTGCAGATCACATTCAAGTGCCTGGCAGAGAGTTCATCAAACTACCGTTATACTATTTATCTCCCATTCCATTCTCGAATATCGCGCGGATTTAAAGAACACGTGAATCTCTCCGTTTGAGCTCTGATTTCTCGTATTTTATTCTGATGATCATTTCCACCTACGTAAGTGGGAGTCAACAATATATTTTCGCATTCGGAGGAGAATGTTGGCGATTGGAGTTTCCTAAGTAGCCACACCGCCATACATACTCAGCAATCCACAGTAAAGTGCGTGGCGGAGGGTACACTGTACCACTACTAGGCATTTCCTTTCCTATTGCACTCCCAAATAGAACGAGGAAAAAAAGAATGCCTATATGCTTCCGTACGAGCCCTAATTTCTCTTATCTTGTCATTGTGATCACTACGCGAAATATAAATAGGTGGCAGCAAGATCGTACTACACGCAGCTTCAAATACCGGCCCTCTAAATTTCCCCAACAGAAATTCACGAAAAGAACGTCGTCTTTCCTCCAGCGATCCCCATTTGAGTTGCCGGAGCATTTCCGTGACACTCGCGCAGTGGTCGAACCTACCAGTAACAAAACTAGCTGCTCGCCTCTGAACTGCTTCTATGTCTTCCTTTAAACTGATCTGCTATGGTTCCCAAACACCTGAGCAATACTCAAGACGTCGTACAAGCGTTTTACACGCGGTCTCCTTTACAGATGAAGTACATCTTCCCAAAATTCTCCCAATGAACCGAAGTCGGCTGTCCGCCTTACTCACAACAGTCCTTACATGTTTGTTCCATTTCATATCGCTCTGCAATGTTACGCCTAGATATTTGAACGACGCGACTGCATCAAGAAGCTCACTACTAATGCTGTATTCTAATATTATGGGATTGTTTTTCCTACTCATGCGCATCACCTTATATTTTTCTACATTGAGAGCTAGCTGCCATTCTTCGCACCAACTAGAAATTTTATCTAAGTCATCCTGTATGCTATTACAGTCAGTTAAAGACGACACCCTCCCGTACAACGCAGCATCAGCAGCAAACAGCAGCAAATTACAACTTACTCTGTCCATCAGATCATTTATACGGATAGAAAATAATAGCGTTCCTATCACACTCCCCTGGGGCACGCCTGCTGACACACTCGTCTCTGATGAACACTCGCCGTCGAGAACAACGTACTGCGTTTTAAAAAGTCTTCCAGCCAGTCACAAATCTGTGAACCTATTCTATTATTTTCGTATCTTCGTTAGCAGTCTGCAGTGCGACACTGCGTCAAATGCCTTTTTGAAATCGAGAAAAACGCAATCTGCTTGTTGCCCTTCATCCATGACTCGCAAGATGTCATGTGAAAAAAGGGCAAGCTGAGTTTCACATGAACGATGTTTCCTAAACCCGTGCTGGTTCGTAGAAAGCTTTTACGTCTCCAGAAAATTTACTATATTCGAACTGAGAATATGCTCCAAAATTCTACAGTTTACTGATGTCAACGATATTGACCTGTAGTTGTGTATGCCAGTTCTTTTTCCTTTGTTATAAACGGAAGTCACCTGCGCGCGAAAAATGTAAGCTAACTAAGGGGCCAATGCTGCAGAATACTCTTTGTAAAACCGAACTGGTAATCCATCCGGAACAGAAGACTTTTTTTGTATTTAGCTCTCTCAGCTACTTCTCTACACCGGAAATTCCTATTACTATGTCCTCCATTTAGGAATTAGTACGTTGATCAAATGATGGTACATTTGTGCGTTCCTCCTGCGTGAAATATTTCTTAAAGGTTAAATTTAGAACTTCAGCTTTCCGTTTGCTTTCTTCTACTACTGCCCCGGAATGATCAACGAGTGACTGGATAGTGGGGTTGTAATGATTCCCATTCCAGATCCTGTATCATTTCCGTAACGCTGTCTCCCCTGTACCGTTACAATACAAAACGAGCTGCCCTCCTTTGGACTCTTTCGATGTCTTCCGTCAAACCCACCTGATACGGATCCCACACTGGGCAGCAATACTCCAAACAAGGACGACAACCTCCACCCTTTTCAACCTGCTCTGTATTCGTCTCTCGGTCTCCCTCTGAGATATTTACTCCCCACACTACCCTCCAGTGGCAAACCGACGACTCATTGACATCTCTGAATGTGTTCTACAAATCAATCCCCTCTTTTACTCAAGACTTTCCCAGATGTTTCTTTTCTCCCCGATTCTGTTTATTAACTTCTCATTAGTTGCGCAATCTACCCATCTAATTTTCAGCATTCTCCTATAGCATCAAATTACAAAAGCTATCGTTTTTACGCCTGAACTTTTTATTGTCCACGTTTCGCTCCCCTATAATGCTGCAGTGCAGACAGATGACTGGTATTTGGAAATACTATTACTTCCAGCAGCGCATGCTGCTGAAAGGGTAAGGTTTCGGATCGTGTACAATATTCCTCATGCTATGAAGTCATCTTGAGAACATCTGGATTGAACTTGAATATCGCATTAGAAGTAAGGACCACTTGAAAGAACTTCTTCAGAGAAGAATAGAGTTTGCTCTCAACAAAACACGTGGCGAAAAGACTAACTTCAGTAATTGATTGTAAGGGGATGATAGTGTTCTCTGCTTGAAGACGTATGTCCAGAACTAAAGAAATTAATTTCTTTATTTTTGGTTGTAGAAATAAGTTTACAACTTCAGTAGAAGACTAAACTTTATCTTGCACCAGTTCTATTTATAATTGTTGTTATATCAATGATGTACGTAGGCCACCAACAGGCAATTTACAATATCTGTGCGGATGCGCAAACACGGCCGATTCCTTGCGGGAAGTGATGGCTTCGAGCAAGAGGAAGTAACGGGCAGAGGTCACGACCATCGTAGTGCAAGAACGAGTAAACGTGATAATGTTCGAATACTTCTGTCGGCCTCTGTACCTAATTACTAAACGATCTCCTTTTACGAAAGCTTTTTAGAACGTTCCTGCCATTCCCTTCGCGAGCCTCTGTAGAATTAGGGCTCACAGTTTATACCTCGATGGATAAGCCTAACTGTTGTGTAAGGCACCATCAACACCAGACAGGCGTCCCCGCGTGGGATATAGTGACGTCAGAGCGTGGCGGCAGACGTGGCCTTGAGGCAAGCCAAGGCCGTGGACCGATAAGCGTCGTATTGGGACTGGTCAAGGGTCAGGGCGCGGCGCCAGAAGCGAGATGGCCGAGTTCTACATATTATGCACTCTGCAAGTCACTCTTCACCACGCAGCACCCGTCCGGGCTTCCGTCCGTTCATCCAGACAAGGGATATCGAGGCACAGAGGTGTGAAATAAGTCATGGGGTACCTCCTAATATCACTGTGACATCTTTTGTCAAGTAACGTGCAGTAATGCGATGTGGTATGGACTCAAGAAAGGAAGAAAACTTAAAGTTTAACGTCCCGTCGATAGCGTGGTCATTAGAGATGGACTTACGCTCGGATTTGTATGGACTGAACGTCATTGTAATTCCCCTGCCGGAACCTGGCATGCTGCCTCTACAGCAGTCCACAATTTTAAAAGTGTTTCAGGTGCACTATTTTGTCAATGAAGTGACTTCTATTATGTCCCATAAAAGTAATGTGGAATTGATGTCGGATGACCTAGGTGGACAAATCATTCGTTAGAACTGTCGAGAAAGTTCTTCAAATTATTCGCGAACAACTGTGGCCCAGTGACACGGTGCATTCTCATCCTGAAGTCTGTGAATGGCTACGAATGGCCTCCCAGTACCCGAACAAAACCTTTTCCAGTCAACGATCTCTTCACTTGGAGAAGAGGAGCTAGTTCTTTCCACTATGGGTCCACCATCAGTTTGCACATTGACTTGTAGAAAACTTGACCGCCGGCCTCGGTGGCCGAGGGGACTGAGGCGCTCCAGTGACGGTCTGCACGGCCACTACGGTCGGGGTTTCGAATCCTCCCTCGGGCATGGATATTTGTGCCGTCCTTAGTATTAGCTAGTTCGTAAGTAGTTTGTAAGTTTAGGGACTGATGACCCCGTAGTTAAGTCCCATAAGCTTTACAAACATTTGAAAACTTGACCCATGTTTTCGTGAGGTCTGGACCACATTCGAAGCCTACCATCAGCTCTTACCAACTGATATCGGGACTCATCTGACCAATGCACGGTTTATTGACGAGGCCAGGAGAGGTGCAGGCGATGTAGTGCTGTTACTAAAACGCACTCGACTCGGTGGTCTGCTGCCATAGCCCATTAACGCCAAATTGCGCCGCACGGGCCTAACGGATACATTCGTCGTACGTACCACATTGACTACTACGATTATTTGAAGCAGTGCTGCTTGTTTGTTAATACTGGCAACTTCGCAAACGCCGCTGCTCTGCCATTAACTGCAGGCCGCCGACCACTGCGTTGTCCATGGTGACAGAAACGTCTGAAATTTTGTATTCTAGGCACAAATGTTCAATTGTTTATAGAGCTTATGGGACTTAACTACGGGGTCATCAATCCCTGAACTTTACAAACTACTTACGAACTATCTAATACTAAGGACGGCACAAATATCCGTGCCCGAGGGGGGATTCGAACCACCGACCGTAGTGGCCGTGCAGACCGTGACTGACGCGCCGCAGACAGCTCGGCCACCGCGGCCGGCATTCTAGGCACACTTGACGCTGTGGGTCTTGGAACATTGAATTCCCTAACGATTTCCGAAATGGAACGTCCCATACCGCGGCGGAATAGCAGAGCGCACTAAGGCGCCTTGCTGCGGTATGCGCGGCCGTTCGCCGTCGGAGGTTCGAGTCTTCCCTTGGGCGTGTGTGTGTGTGTGTGTGTGTGTGTGTGTGTGTGTGTGTGTGTGTGTGTGTGAGTGTGTGAGTGAGTGAGTGTGGTGTTCTTAGGAAAAGTTAGTCTAAGTAGTTTGTATGTTTAGGGAGCGATGACGACCATTACAGTTTGGTCCCATACCTTTACAGTCTTTCATCCGCATCAAAGGGTGCAAAAAGGCAGCTAAGAAAGTTAAAGAACAAACACTTGCTACTTTTGATTTTTGATGCGTCCGAAGCCTCAGTCGTATAAAAGTTTTTAAAAGACTTGACAGTCATTTGACTGGTAATTTTATGTTTATTGTCACAACCAGGTTTCAGCCTTAGGCCATTTTCAAGTGATAAAAGTTGTCTGACAGGTTTCCTTATGCCATGGTCATTTGTCTGACAGGTTTCCTTATGTCGTGGTCATTATCATGGCATAAGGAAACCTGTCAGACAACTTTTATCACTTGCAAATGGCCTAAGGCTGAAACCTGGCTGTGACAATTCTTTATATCAAAATGTTCAAAATTTCTTCCTCTAACATGCCCCACATTAAAAAATAAATCATTCTGTAAATCCCTGTAGATCTTCCCTTCTCAATAAAAATGTCGTGGAATCTCCAATCTTCCTAAATAAAACATACGGTTTTCTCAGATCCACATGCACACATCGCTGATATGAGGAACATTCAGTCACCTTACCCCACTCCCCTGGCTTGCTAAACGACTGGTAATAATCCGACAGAAAATGTTTGAAACTACTGAGAACAGCGTATGAAACGTAGCAATTAATATCTTGTAGGACTAGTCATTGATGACAGATCTAATCATGAACGATTAGCTTCAGCTGAACGTGGAACACCTAAAAAAAAGTTATCAACTAATATTGAAATTAGGGCACCTGTTTATACAGAAACTATAAGATTCGATAATCAACCCTGCTATCCTTACTGCACCTTTTCGTGTGTAACTGTGTCACTACAATTGAATATTTGATAGCTCCATCTAACCATTTTCTTTGTCCATTTGCATCCGTATGAGGCAGCTAAAAATCATAATCGGTGTACTCTAAGTTTTCTACGGTGTCTCACAATGTTGTGGAAAAATAGTGAGGAACAGTGTATTTGGCAATTTCTAAAATTCCTTTTGAGCCTTGTATTAAGAATTCTCAGCCAATTATCATCTCATTACCAACAGTTCCTTTATAACATACTGCCTGCCCTGTTGGAGGATGTGCCACGACAACAAATACTGCAGATGGGGTTTATGCACGACGGAGAACCAACAATGTGTGAGAAAATCGTGGAGGATACAGACCTTAGCCACCTCGTTCCATAGCCTGCACTCTCCTAGAATATGCTTACAGTGACGCTTAAAGGCACTAAAGTATTGGGTCATCAATAGATGTGAGCTCTTAAAACAACAACAATCGCTTTGATTGAGAGATGCGTTACCATTGTTGGCTGGCTGTTGGCTATTCTTGTTGCTACTCCATGCGGAGATTCGAGACGCATCTAGTCTTGATAATGGACTGGATTCGGCGAGAAGTGTTGCACATAGAAGGAGGTCCGATTTTGTCTTAGGTCAGAGGATATTAACGTTCATATGGAATCAGAAATACAGTGTTTTCCCAGCCTTGCCACGCTGTTCTGTCCTGTGCCAGAATGCTGAAAATTAAATGGGTAGATCGCGCAACTAATGAGAAGTTAATAAACAGAATCGGGGAGAAAGAAACTTCTGGGAAAGTCTTGAGTAAAAGAGGGGATTGATTTGTAGAACACATTCAGAGATGTCAATGAGTCGTCGGTTTGCCACTGGAAGGTAGTGTGGTGAGTAAATATCTCAGAGGGAGACCGAGAGACGAATACAGAGCAGGTTGAAAAGGGTGGAGGTTGCCGTCCTTTTTTGGAGTATTGCTGCCCAGTGTGGGATCCGTATCAGGTGGGTTTGACGGAAGACATCGAAAGAGTCCAAAGGAGGGCAGCTCGTTTTGTATTGTAACGGTACAGGGGAGACAGCGTTACGGAAATGATACAGGATCTGGAATGGGAATCATTACAACACCACTATCCAGTCACTCGTTGATCATTCCGTGGCAGTAGTAGAAGAAAGCAAACGGAAAACTGAAGTTCTAAATTTAACCTTTAAGAAATATTTCACGCAGGAGGACCGCACAAATGTACCATCATTTGATCAACGTACTAATTCCTAAATGGAGGACATAGTAATAGGGATTTCCGGTGTAGACAAGTAGCTAAGAGAGCTAAATACAAAAAAGTCTTCTGTTCCGGATGGATTACCAGTTCGGTTTTACAAAGAGTATTCTGCAGCATTGGCCCCTTACTTAGCTTGCATTTTTCGCGCGCAGGTGACTTCCGTTGCCAGCCCAAACACAAAAACTCATATACTACTTTTAGTGTCTCATTGCTTAATCCAATTCCTCTAACATCGCCTGATTCAATTGGAATAAATTCCATTACCTTTCTTTTGTTTCTGATGATGTTCAGTTTATACACATTTTAACACATTGTCTATTTTAAACACCGCAAAATTCGAAGAGAATTGAAAGTTTTTAAACAAGAAGGCCCAAAAATATGTCGTATTTCTGTTTGGAAGTTCAGAAACGTTACTGTTTTTAAATATTTCCTAGGGCTAACGGAAATAGAGTATGAAGGAGACAGTGTTGAGGCCAAGCGGACGCACAGAGAATTATCAAGCGATAGAAGACGACAAGGCTACGCACGGGGCGAGGGTCAACATAAAAAAGAAGAAAAATATAAGCCACTAACAGATACGGAAAAAAGCACCAAAAACATCGCCTCCTAGCTGTGGAAAAAAAATTAGAGGTCCTGAGGCAGAGAAGACGGGTACAGCACTTTTCGTTGGATAGGTGAAGGAAAACGGAAGCAGATCATTTCTAGAGTAAACCATTTTCTTCGTGCTGATACGGGCTTTTTGTCGCTTGAGATATTCGTACACATACGTCTGGGTCGCTAACAGAGAAAAACAGTTCTCTCCTTCTCGATTAGTGGCAATTTGTATAAAGATTAATGTCAATGACCGACCACTTCTCTTACGAAAATTGGAACTATGAAGCTGGAAGGAGGAAGGAAGATTAGAGTTGTTTAACGAGCTGTCAATGACTTGGTCATCGGAGGTGATTTGTTTCTTTATTTATCTATTTGTTAAGGACGAGAAAAGGAATCGAGAAAGGAATACCATACCGGTATTGATTTAGGGAAATTTTGGTATACCCCTTTTTTGTGGTTTTAGGGCGCACAACTGCAGTGGTCATTAGCGCCACAATCGGTATGGCCGAAGTCGGATTTGAACCACCGACATTCCGAATGCGAGACCAGCGAACTATCCATTGTGATATTCCTCCCGGCCTGATAGGAGAAAGAATGCATTACTTGATCACTAGCGTTCTCGTATTTCCATAGTGTCATAGAAAATAATGACTTCCTCCGGTTACAAATACAGCTACTAAAGGATAGTTCCCGTTATTCAGTACCACAGTACCACAGTACTCTCAGCAAATACTAGCAACACAGACGAAAGGCGATCCGTACAGAATTTACGTGCAGAGACGAATAGTCATTTTTAAATGGTTTAGTGGCTTGTTCGACTGCTCACAGCTCACATCTACTGCGCTTCGCAAGCTGAAGAGCAGGTTTCTGCCACTGGAAAATGAAGACCAAGAACACTTCTTTCTGGAGCTGAAGGTCCGATGTGCTCTCCCCAGAATCCACAGATTAAGTACTCTCATCAGAGCCTGTAAGCTTATCATCCGGAAAGCTCTTTGCTTGTCACGAGTCCACGTAATCCACTCCACAAATTGGCCAATGCCAGTGCTGTGGCGTGCAGGCGTCAGCATGTCACCATGGTGACAACACTAATAACGAACAACGCTAATGCTCTCTGGTTGCTTTTGTACATGCCACAGACGACTGATACCTTGGTTATTTATATACCCATCATTATTATGTACGGGATGAACGGTATGAAGTTAAGCTGTTCACTCAACCACACCAGTTCAGGAAAAGCGGGAAATCCGCCTTCGAGTCCCGATTCCGTACAAATTTTCATGTTTCAGAATTGGAATGTACAGTTGATACTGATTCATACCCGCCAAAAAAGTTCAAATGTTTGTAAATCTAATGGATTTACCTGCTGCGGTTATCAGTCCCTAGGCTTACAAACTGCTTTAACTAACTTCTGCTAAGGACAACACATATACGCATGCCCGAGGGTGGACTAGAAACTCCTACGGCGAGCAATCGTGCTCTCCGTAGCAAGGTGCCTTAGAGCACTCGGACACTACACCGCGGCACTCGCAATTGCGTATAAATTTATTGCATTCAGTTTATTGAGAAAAAGAAATTGGGCCAAGATGAACGAAATATTTCTCCCATCTCTGAAACCGCGAAAAAAAAAAAAAAAAAAAAGAAAAAAAAAAACCGGAACTACTACTTGTTGAGCTTGCACAAACTGTGGACACAGAAGGGACTACTCGTACTGAATCTACAATTACACAAATACTCAATAAGTAAGAAAAAATAAATCAAAAGCAGCCTGAGAAGACCAAATTGTTGTAAACCCAAAATAAGTATGGAACCGGCCTTTGTACAAACAATGAAAAGGCTCATAAGAAGGCTCAGAAGATTGGAAAACGGCTATCATCTGTCCAAAAAGAATAACGGTTTAGTATCTGAGAATTAGAGGGTAGTATCCCTACTACATGACAGCTATAAAATACTGCCACTACGCTTCCTAAATTGGATGCATCACTTGCCGAAGAAGCGATAGGTAACTGACTACCAATGTGGTTTTACACGGAACCGATCAACATAGGATCGCCTATATGCCTACGACAAACAAGTGAGAAATGCAGGGAGTATAGTACATGCTCTTCATTGCCTTTAATAAAGCCTACAACAGCGTACATAGCAATACCATAATCAGAGTACTAAAACAATTTCCATCTAAAATAAACCGTTGCCAATGTATCTGAAACAAACATTATGTATAGTACGGACAAGTACTAGTCTATCAGACCAGTATGAAGTAAGAACTAGTTTCACTCAGGGGACTACCCTATATCGTTCAAACTCGTTTTAGAAAAAATAGGCCGGACGCATATGAACACTGACCCATTGGAGTTTACAACATGTCACTGACTAGACTGCCTTATGCAGATGATATAAACCTAGTCAGCAGAAGCAGAGAACATTTCAGAAGAACGGCAAGCTCGTTCTGCAAGATCCCCGTAGTGCAGGCCTGCAAGCCAGTGGAAATAAGACGGAATAAATGAACCTCAGCAAGTCAGTAGTTACGGGGTCTCGGTGGCAGTGGGTAGTTTCTGTTTCAAATGAGCAACAAGTTTCAAATACGTGGGTACTCTCTTCACTGATCAGAAGTACTGTGAAACTGAGATAAATGCAGGAACTGCTGGAGCTAATAGAGTGTACCTGAGCCTTAAGGATGTGCTGAAGAACAGATGCCTTTAAGATCAGGCTTTATCAAAATATGATTATGCCAGTGGTACTGAATGATTGCGAAACCCTCACCTGTAAGAAAACAGATGAACGAAATCTACGCTGCTCAGAACAATTAGGGGATCAGGTGGGATATCACACGATATACGTATGGTAACGTATTTTATTCACATATTCGTTACAATTGTAATTTGTGTGTGATGCAGTACATTTTTCTGTCTCAACTCTTTATTTGAGGTTTACATAGTGTTTAGTTAGAACGGGGTAACATGGGGCTACTTTAACAGTGAACAATTCATTCTCTTTGCCCTCTAGTATCGTGTATGATCAAATCGGATGTTCAATACAGTTGCATACCTGGGTGGCAGGAACGATATGAGGTTATCAATCAGCTCTTGAAGGATATTTGGACATTTTTCGACGAGCGCAATACCCGCTCTGCAACCGTTGTGGGAGGGTCTGGTCTGGCTGCAATGCGTCTGCCAAGTGAACATGCTCAATCGGGTTTAAATCCGGTGAATAAGCTGGTCACTCCATTCACTCAATTCCCTCAGCTTCAAGCATGTTGTCCACCGGTGCAGCTCTATGGGGACGAGCGTTATCTTCCGCCAGAAGGAACCCATCTCCTATGGCACCAGCGTAGGGCACAACAAAATGGTCGAAGGAATCGTCTCTACATCTCTGAGCCGTCAAAACGCCATTCTGACATAGAGGTCCGTATGTCCGCCAATACTGACTCCTGTCCACACCATTCGCACACCACCATGACATGGTGATGTTTCCTGCACATACGCAGGATTGTTTCCAGTTCCACGTTCTCTCCAGATGAGGGAACGGCGATCGTCCGCCGGAACAAAAAATCTTGACTCATCTGTAAACAGAACCACGAGCCATTTGTTACGACTCCAATCCTGATGTTCCTCCGCCCAGTTTCTACGGGCTAAACGGTGTCGTATTCTTAATCGGACACACACCATAGGCCTCCGAGCGTAGAGGCCACATTCTCGAAGGCGATTTCGGATTGTTCGTGTTGATATTGCACGTCTTGTTACAACAGCTGAACGGGCAGAACAAGTGTTGTCATGTATTTCATGCTGTGCTCTGCTCATCGTTCCGCGCATATGCGTCAACATAGTTGCTTTCACAACTCCAATGTATGCTTCTCCTTAATGTTAGCCTTCACCACTCACACAATATGCACATATATTTTCATTCTCCGTTTTTATCGCCATATAAAAATTGTACATTCCCATTGATTTTCATAAACTGTATCTCTTGGCTGAAGAGCGGCGCTCATACCGCTGCCAGCCTGACCCACCTGGGGGCTTCAAAATATCAATTAAAAAAATAATAACAAAAAAACAAAAAAAATCTGTCTAGAGGGTGCGATACAGCTGAGTTGCATTTAGCCTCCTGTCTCGACGGACTGTTAACCGAAGATAATGGTCGTCTGTAGCTGATGTTACACGTGGCCGAACTTACTTTTATCTTCCTCTAACGCTTCCTGTTGCCTGAACTCGCGTCCAGGACCTGGAAATTATACTTTGGGACACACTCCAATAGCTGCAGCCGCCTCCGTCTGTGTCCGTCCCGCTTCCAACCTTGCTATGGCACTCCATGCCATAGCTTCGGGTAAATCGCGTTGTTGTTGCATTGCACTACTTGATTACTACACTATCTGAGCCCAATTGCTTGTGTAATTCGTTTGGTAAACACACGTCAACAGCAACCCCCTCTGCAGCAACTGTTATTACCACTATCTCGTTTGCCATAATGTGTTTTGTGTCCACTCAGTAGAACCAGTAGAAAGACGTCGAACCATTTTAGCTCATTTCGCTTATGAGAATCCTTGAGAACCTAATCTACATTTACATCCATACTCCGCAAGCCACCCGACGGTGTGTGGCGGAGGGTACCTTGAGTACCACTATCGGTTCTCCCTCCTGTTCCACTCACGTATTGTTCGCGGAAAGAAAGATTGTCGGTATGCCTCTGTGTGTGCTCTAATCTCTCTGATTTTATCGCCATGAACTCTTCGCAAGATATACGTAGGAGGAAGCAATATACTGCAAGACTCCTCGGTAAAGGTATGTTCTCGAAACTTCGATAAAAGCCCGAACCGAGCGACAGAGCGTCTCTCCTGCAGAGTCTTCCACTGGAGTTTATCGTTCATCTCCGTAACGCTTTCACCATTACCAAATGATCCTGTAACGAAGCGCGCTGCTCTCCGTTGGATCTTTTCAACTTCCTCTATCAACCCCAACTGGTACGGATCCCACACCGGTGAGCAGTATTCAAGCAGTGGGCGAAGTAGTGTACTATAACCTTCTTCCTTTGTTTTCGGACTGCACTTCCTTAGGATTCTTCCAATGAATGTAAGTCTGTCATCTGCTTTACCGACGATCGATTTTATATGGTTGTTCCATTTTAAATCACTCCTAATGCCTAATCCCAGATAATTTATGGAATTAACTGCTTCCAGTTACTGACCTGCTATAGTGTAGCTAAATGATACAGGATCTTTCTTTCTATGTATTCGCAGCACGTTACACTTGTCTACATTGAGATTCAATTGCCATTCCCTGCACCATGCATCAATTCGATGCAGATCCTCCAGCATTTCAATACAATTTTCCATTGTTACAACCTCTCTATGTACTACAGCATCATCCGCAAAAAGCCTCAGTGAACTTCCGATGTCATCCTCAAGGTCATTTATATATATATTGTTAACAGCAACGGACACACGACACTCCCCTGTGGCACACCTGACATTACTCTTACCTCGGAAGACTTCTCTCCATTGAGAATGACATGCTTCATTATGTTATCTAGGAATTCCTCAATCCAATCACACAATTGGTCTGATAGACCATATGCTCTTACTTTGTTCATTAAACGTCTGTGGGGAAGTGTATAAAACGCCTTGCGGAAGTCAAGAAACACAGCATCTACCTGAGAACCCATGTCTATGGCCCTCTAAGCCTCGTGGACGAATAGCGCGAGCTGGGTTTCACACGATCGCCTTTTTCGAAACCCATGCTGATTCCTACAGAGCAGATTTCTGGTCTCCAGAAATGTTATTATACTCGGACATAATACGTGTTCCAAAATTCTACAACTGACCGACGTTAGAGATATAGGCCTATAGTTCTGCACATCTGTTCGACGTCCCTTCTAAAAAAAAGGGGGGGGGGTATGATCTGCGCCATTTTTCAATCTTTCGAAACGCTACGCATTTCTACAGACCTACGGTACACCACTGCAAGAAGGCGGGCAAGTTCCTTCGCGTACTCTGTGTAAAAACGAACTGATATCCCATCAGGTCCTGCTGTCTTTCCTCTTTTGATTGTTTCCTATCCCTCTGTCAATTATTTCAATATCTGCCATTTGTAATCTGTGCGGCAATCTAGAGAAGGAACTACAGTGCAATCTTCCTTTGTGAAAAAGATTTAGAAAAAGACATTTAGTAATTCAGCCTTTAGAGATATCTCAAATGATTCCCTATTTGTGTTTACTACTGTACGTGGGTTTGAAGGACACTGTGGGTTGGCGTGTCGTGATTATACCTGGCTGGTTAGTCAATTTATAGCTGGAAAGCTACAAAGGTAACTTGAAGGGCGCAAGTAAATTTCGTAATGTGCCTCTACGGTTCGAAAATAGAGAGACGTCTAATTACTTACGTTATGCAGTCGTTCTTTTTTAAAAGTTATGTACTTCACTTTTTCAGGGGCACACTGTACATTATCAAAAGGGAAAGAAACGCCACAGAGAAACAGAAATATACTAAATTTTGATCTAGAGGACCAAACCACGTCAGAGCATTCTATACTGCGTGTCATCAAAGGTGTCGCAAGTCTCCTAAAATCAGAATGTAAAAAAGTTGCGGTAAAAATACAAAACATCTGTATCTTTTTTCATTGTGTATGTAGTTAGACTGTTCAAATGTTTGTTAGCTTAAGGAACTTAACTGCGGGGTCATCAGTTCCTAAACTTACAAACTACTTAAGTTATAAACTAACGTAAGACAACTAACTAAAGACAACACAAACATCCATGCCCGAGGGAGCATTCGAACCCCTGACGGGGAACGGCCTCGCGCATCGGAGCATACCGCCGTAATGCGCTCGTCCACTCCGCCGCGGCTACTTAGAGATGAATCATAAAAATTAATATTTCGTAAAAGTACCATTTGTTACAATATGATCTCCAAAAAATGTTCAAATATTTGTAATCCTAAGCGGCCAAACTGACAAGATCGTCGGTCCCTAGACTTTCAAAATTCTTAAACCAACTTATGCTAAGGACACACCCAAGCTCAATGAAGGATTCGAACCCCCGGCGGGTGCAGCCGCACAATCCTTGACGTGACGCCGTACACCACGCCGTCAGTCCCGTTTGTAAACCTATTGGAGCAAATTGCTATGGCAATCAGTCTCTAGACTTACAAACTACTCAAAACTAACTTACACTAACAAGGGTACCACATGGGTATGGGGTTTTAGAATTTGTTGATATTTACGGTACGTGAAGTTCAGAACTTAAATAACAATCAGCGAAAGTCATTCCACGCAACTCTAAAAAAGTCTCGAAAAAATCGACTTTGAAGTTTTGCAACTACACGTAAGTACCAGTAAATAAACCGATTGCAGTATCTGTCGGTTTAGCTCAGGTGGTAGCAACCTGGTCTCACAACCCCTCGGTCAGTGGTTCGAATCTCGCAGTGTTTTTTTTTTTCAAATTTAGTTATATAAAACGTTTTGGGATCTCAAATTCGACGTGTTGTGTTAGTTTTTATGTGTATGTAGACGAGGTGAACACCTTTTCCTCACCTAAAACGAGGGTTGAGTAGGTTAGTTGCTTGGAAAGCTTTTAGTAGCTAGGGAGATGACTTTCCAAAAACAGCATCGTAGCTCTTCACAAAATAAACCACTACCGTCGTCAATCGATAGTGAATGTAAAAAAAAAAAAAAAAAAAAAAAAAAAAAAAAAAAAAAAAAAAAAAAAAAAAAATAAGAAGAAAAAAAACCTTACTATTTTTTATTGTAACAGACATTATTAACAACCATCTCGTAAAATCGGGTGTACTGCCGGTGGTCCGCGTCTTCCCAACACGGATATTTCGACGTCGTAACTCGGCGTCTTCATCAGGTGTTCCCTGAGAAGTCCCAGTCTCAGGGAACACCTGATGAAGACGCCGAGTTACGACGTCGAAATATCCTTGTTGGGAAGACGCGGACCACCGGCAGTACACCCGATTTTACGAGATGACAACAAATCGCCGGGAAAGTCTTAGAAATTATTAACAACATTTTCTAAAATACAGAAAATTACAAATAAACAAAAATACATGCGTTTTTCGCAAAAACTAACATTGTGTATTAAAATTATGTAAGATTCGAACATAACGAAAAAGATTTTTTAAAAATAGGATACAATCACGGCAGGATTGGTAATAAAAATCGTGTGGTTGTCAGGTTCAAATGTTTGTAGAACTTATGGGACTTAACTACGGGGTCATCAGTCCCTAAACTTACAAACTACCTATGAACTACCTAAGACTAAGGACGGCACAAATATCCATGCCCGAGGGGGGATTCGAACCCCCGACCGTAGTGGCCGTGCAGACCGTGACTGGAGCGCCTCAGTCCCCGCGGCCACCGCGGCCGGTTGGTTGGAACGCTATCAGCTTAGCTACACCGACAGATGATGTAATTGTATTATCGGTATTTACGTATACTTGCAAAACTTAAAAATCGATTTTCTCGATAATTTTGAGAGTTGCGTCGAATGGTTTTTGGCTGATTGTTATGTGAGTTCTGAACTTCACCTACCATAAATAATAATAATAATAATAATAAAAAAAAAAAAAGTTCTAAAATCCGACACCCATGTGGTCTCCTTATAAGGACAACACATACATGCATGCCCGAGGGAGGACCCTCACCTCCGGCGTAAACGACCGCCCAGTCCGTAGCATGACGCCTTAAACAACGAGGCCATTCCCCGCGCTGTGCCACGTTTAGGAAAAGTTTGGAAAGCTCTGACATGGGCGGTGTATTTGGGTCCGCATGGTTCAGAGTGCGAAAGCCTGAAAACAAGCTATTTGACGTGTTGGGGTGCTATCTTATCGCCGGGCCCTGGAGAGGCAGCGCGGTCGGGCCACAGAGTAACATATAGCCGGGCGCATTGTGCGGGGCCCCTGGTGTCGCGGCAGCCCAGCCGCCATCTGGCAGCACGGACTCCGCGGCGCCAGCTGCCAGCAGTCTGCGCCAAGAGCGGCGTCACGGCCGCCCACGCTCAAGACCGCCATTTTCCTGGCAGCCGCGGAAAGCTGCGGCCGACGCGCAGTTTCTGACCCTCACACCCGGAAACTCCTCGCCGCCGCTCAAACTGCTCTCACTCTTGTCTGTACAACTGCAGTGCAGCACTTATTACCATAGATACTTTTTCATATTCCACTTGGTAATATCCAAGCTAGTTGTTCACTACCTCGTCAGAAGTACAATGCATAAATAATCGAAATAGGAATGCACATGACAAAGACTTTCTCCGAGTCACAAAGACGTTGCGTTTTTAGCAACATGAAGAGCATTCGGTCGCAGAATTTGAAAATAACTGACCAATACTGAATGAGTGATTGCTTATCTTTAGTACCACAACTCAGACGGTCAGGAGAAATAAGAGGTGATATGCAACACAGTTTGTTGTTGCGTCGCTATACGCCACATCGCCGGCAGTCCACGCACGTCGCCACACCACTACAAGACGCGATAAGTCGCTCTATGGTACTCCGGCCGCCGGGGGCGTCCGCAGTCTCGGTACCTCTTTGCCTGCTTCGCGCGCCGGCCAGTAGGAAGAAGGGGGCTCGCCAGCATATGCCGGCGCCAGCGCACCACAGCAACACGACAGCTTCGATCCAGGAGTTCAACAGAGGAGTTCCATCTACCAGATCCAGCAGGCTACCTTTAGCACAAGCCGGAACAGTATACATTGCCGAAGTGTGCAATAGTTAGGAAGAATTTTACACCACCATGTAAATAAATTATATGTAGACTAATCAATTCTTTCAGTTACAGACCATGTCCACATCCTTGCAAGTCACAGTCCACCTCCTGATCCCACTGCATCCCGAGACATAAGACAGTTTACTAAGCGAGATAGCGAAGTATCTGGCGCGGGGCTCAGCGCATTCGGTGCGATGGTTGGATGCTCTCTGTAATAAAAATAAAAACTGTGCCAGAACTCTAGGTTCACCACGGGACAAGCGCGTTTGTTAAGTATTTACGTGACTTTCCTAAATCACTCCAGCAAAATTCCGGGATGGACCCATTGAAAGGACACGGCCGATTTCCTTCTCCAACCTTACCCAAACGTCTAAGCGTGACAGTGTCGACAGGACTTTAAAAACTAATCTTCTTTCCTTCCTTCTGACACAATTTATCTAAGTAAAAAACAGTTCAAATGTTTGTAGAGCTTATGGGACTTAACTACGTGGTCATCAGTCCCTAAACTTACAAACTACTTATGAACTAGCTAACACTAAGGACGGCACAAATATCCATGCCCGAGGGGGGATTCGAACCCCCGACCGTAGTGGCCGTGCAGACCGTGACTGGCGTGCCGCAGTCCCCTCGGCCACCGCGGCCGGCTTATCTAAGTAATTGTTTCAAACTACACCACTGGTACACAGTCTTCTTCTTGCTCTATAATGTATTCTTTAGTTCGTTGCTAAATTCGCAGATTTTTACTAACGAACCTTTCACATTTTCAAATGCTGTATTAGGTATTAGGTATTCTACTCCTTATTTCCTCCAGCAATACTCAACATTTGTTTCCAAGCTTTCAAGATATTTAAAAGATAAATACTTAAAAAGATCTCACATGTTCTAATGTCAGTCTTTCCAATGCTACCCTGATGCACTTTCATATCTGCTGATTATTATCTGTTTGATCATTCCCCTTTCCAGTGATTGTTTTCCTGGAAATGGCCTTACACAGAGATCGCAACCACACCCCCTACCCTAGGCCTTGAACGCCCCCACTGTTAATACCTGTGTAGGTGGTCAGGATGGCCATGTGTTCTGGTGGTAAGTTAAACTTGCGTTGTTTTACTAAGTCCATTTATTTTCTTAGTATACAGTGGAGCAGGGAGCCCTCGTCAGGGATCTCTCGGTCCCTTTGGGCCCGGATCAGGCGGCGCGCTCAGCGCCTGCGACACTCCACGACGTCACAGCGCTGGGGTGCCCTATAGAGATGGTTCAGCCAGACGCATAGCGCGCCCGTGTCTGCCGCGTGAGAGCTGCTGACCCTACCCGCAGAGACGTCTGGCTCAGCCGAGCGCCGGCGTCGACTATCGTTGCTGGCTGATTGATCGACAATGACCTCAAACGGGTAGCCCCGCTGATAGACGTCTGCCTTTACTTCCCACTGTTACACACATTTATACCCACAACTCACTTAATTGGCCGCTTTGTGACATGTATGTTAAAACACCCATCTACTGCAATCCTACTGCCAGTCGAGGCAAGTCTCTCTGAATCAGGTTCCTCAGGCCAGCAGATGTGTAACACTGCCTGACCTGGCATTGTGGCATGTTGGCCTAATCCGCCGGCGGCCGGGCGGTCTGAGGCGCGCCACTCACAGTCTGCACGGCCGCTACATTCGGGAGTTCTAATCCTCCCTCGGGCATGGGTGTTTGTGTTGTCCTTAGAGTAAGTTAGTTTAAGTTAGTCACGTAATTCCTGTGTAAGTCTAGCGACTGTTAACCGCGAGGTTTGGTCGCGTAAGACCTCACACACATTTGATTTTATTTGGCCTAATCCGTCCATGCCATTTCATTCCATATATCCACATACAATAACCCGACTCATTGCTCTACCCACTGTTTGGAAAAGACGCGGCCCCCAAGTCGGATTTACACACAGTCTGTTTCAGACCGAAGCTCAAATGTTCAAATGTTTGTATAGCTTATGGGACTTAACTACGGGGTCATCAGTTCCTAAACTTACAAACTACTTATGAACTAGCTAACACTAAGGACGGCACAAATATCCATGTCCGAGGGGGGATTCGAACCCCCGACCGTAGTGGCCGTGCAGACCGTGACTGGCGTGCCTCAGTCCCCTCGGCCACCGTGGCCGGCAGACTGAAGACATACCGTTCTTATCTCTTCACTTTCTTTCTTCTCTCAGGCTCTTACTGCGTCACAGATCCCTAAGCCCTCGGAATCGGTACCTGCGGCTAAAGGTGGGGTCCCCCTTTGCTGTTACTTTGTTTTGCGTAAACATAAGAGACACAAAGTAGCTCAAAACTATTGCTCCACTTCAGTATCATTTTGCGGTGTTCCTGCTAATACTGTAACACATATCAGATCATCTGATCCAATGAGATTTGATTTTCCTGATCCCAAATAAGTCGATACAACAACTACAACAGTATGTCGAGTCCAATTAACTGCAACTCTACTAGATTAGTGTTAGACAGGTAGGGAGAAATTTGATCCTACTATAAGTGGTTGCATTTATCAATAGACCACTCCCATGAATGGTTACTCTTTCCATTTGTAGCAGTCTTCCTTGTCTACAGCAAACCAAGATAAGTACCTCTGACCCCCTCCAGAAAAACACCTCCAGCTTCTTCATTACCTGTTTGCACAACTGATCGTCAGAGTCCCCTATAAAGAGTTAGACATTTGTCATTATATATGTGTACCCCTTTGCATCTACATTTCCGTAAATCACGATTAGGAACAGCGTCGCTTAGCATGCCCCCCCCCCCCCGCCTCCCCATTTTCCACACCAGTCTTCATACAATGAAAACATTCGCTATACGTCTCCTTTCCCGGAAAACACAATAACAAAAGAATCAAGAAATTCCATCACTTTTGGCTCTGTTTTGACAGATCCTGCCTTAGGTCGTCTATACCCTTTAAACCCATCTGCCGTACCCTCAAATGGCTTCAACTCTGCTTATGTGCACGATCACCGTTCTGGTGATTTTTTTATCAATTTAAAACTCTCCCGCTGTTCTTTTGACTGTTAACTAGCCGTGTTTGTGAAGTTAACAATTGACTGCTTGCTCACAAAATCTAATTACGGCGATATTCACACCGCGGCGGAATTATACAATTCCCTTAAGCAAAACACTGATTCTATAAGTTAAGCAAACAGTTCTACCTTTACTGTAATCTTTAGAGGAAACTGCAGACAATTAAATAATGATCCGCAGTTATGGATCTAAATCAGAAATGTTGGGAATGGAAACGCAAATATTCTCTGCTCCAGAAGGGGGCAGAGACACAAGATACATGAACAAATTACCCCGCATTAATCCAAAATAAATGATGAGGGGAGAATTTAAATTAGCACAAAAGGATTATAGTTTAACAAATTAATTTAATGTTCCAAACAAGAACAACAAGGGGGAAGACCATTTTTTTACAATTACAATAAAAAACACACCTTACAAAATACAGTATTCAAGATATCCACAATTACATGGCCCTAAAATTGCCCACCTGCAAAATTGAGTACAGGTTAATTACGATCACGTTTCATAGGCGGGAACGGAGGAATTGCAGCACATTCACACACAGATTCATACGCCAAGCCATGCAGGTACTTACCAAGCACCCGACACCAATACACCAAGATGACACCCAAGCAATGCAGTGAATGCAGATCGAAGGTTAACTCGCGGACAATGAAATAGTACTTGCCTTCCATAACGTGTCAAGCTAGTGGCTTAGGCTCATGATCAACTATCAGAAACAAACGCACTTGGTTTAAGACCACAAGTGCGGTGTACAGATGGAAGTTAAAGTTTCCCTAGAATTTCTAACTATACATTAAATCAAGATTTCATTAAATAATATCTAAAAACGGTCGCTCTGGCGTTCGTTTAGCACAGGGAGAAGAAAACTACAGAAGGTTAAAGTTGTTAGATCAATACAGCACTCTAGTAAGTCGGAAAACAAAATATACATAAAGTTAACAAAATCAATTTCGAAGAGAATAAGATCGCGAAATATATCGTGTAACTATTCTTTCTGATCAGAGGAATGATATCTATTAGATAATCAAGGTTACAGATTGCTACAGCACAATACAGAGTTCGGTCACAAAAATTCAGATAAGTGAATTAACTCTATTTCATGCAAATTAAAAACACGATATACGTTATGCAATGGTTCTTTCTACACAGAGGAAAAAGATCTATTTAATGGTAATAACCACGACAGGGAACACGCTAATCGGCACACATGTGGGTCGACAAGTACACAGATTACAAGTTAGAATGGACAATTTTCGGGGAAAATTATCACGCTACACTCACTAGGAAACACCTTAGCAAATTAGCTATACAGCTATTAACCATTCATGTACACTGAATGATGGAAAAACTGAAGGCTTAGTCTGATATCGTCCACGTGTTCTGTCGACAAAGTACGAACAGTATAGGCACTGCGAATCCCCAAAAATATTACAATTCAACTACGATAAAAACGCGAAATACACTGAACACATTTAAACAGGCTAAGAAATGATTTAAAAGTTATAAAGTGCAAGAACTATGCTAACTAAACACCATCAGAGCTTTGGAGTCAGATTCCAGCAAAAATCGACATAAAATTAGAAATCCTGTACTAAATTAAGCAAAATCTCACTACTACACATAGTGTAGCTGCTACTTCCGGAATTAAACTCGCGAAAAGGCATAAGTATGACTATGGAGCCTGAACTAACTCGAGCCATGAGGCCACAGCAGAACCAAACCCAGAGGAACTTACCCTACCAGGAACAAAGAAGCGAATGAATCGCTCTCTTGACCACCGCTTAACCGTTAGAGGAGGGGTAGTGGATGATGATGATGATGTTTGGCGTTTTAGGGCGCTCAACAGCGAGGTCATCAGCGCCCGCAGGGTAGTGGAGGGAAGCCCAGAGAGCGTCACCGTTCATCAGGCAGGTAACCTGACCAACTCCCAGCCAAGGAGGTTAAGAGCAAGCTACATTAGGAATCTTTGCTAAGACTGGGTTCATCTCAGCAGTTGGCAAACCTACCTCTCGCCCAGAGACATTCCACATCCAGCGTTTGAAAGAAACGACGACACAACACAGACGAGGCGTGCCTAGCACTTCCTAAACTCTCTTACACACAAAGTTTCATTCATTCTGTGGAAGCCAGGGCCAGTGGGAGCACATCACAGTACACACTAATAGCTATTTGGGGCCTCATGTACAACATAAACACTTAGAATTTTACATGCAGATAAAACTAAATCAATATATCATGCCTGGTATCTCGCATATTGCGAGTGGAGTGTCTTGCTACACTCAAAATGACTGAAGCTCATCAACATTTGTTCATGGGGAGTCAATTAAATGGAACACGTTATGTGGACGTGTTTCAAATTTCAGTGTTATTTTATGATAACTTGTTTTCCTTCTGATTTATTTTTGTATAATTTTAATGTTTTCGGGTGTTATAATGGAATGGAATTATTATTTAACAATTCTAACGTTTCTTATAGCAAATACAGTCCAAAAGCCATCATACAATCCGATCTTGAAATTTTTTTCTCCTGTTTTTAGAAAGAAAAAATAGCAGAGACAGCAAAAACACAAACAATATAGCACAACACTGACGTAAGCAAATGTGCAGCGAAGTTCCAGACACTTCCATTGGCTGAGAACAAGTCAGTCCTCTGTTGAAGAATCCATTGCCTACAAGGAATTTCAGGAACCCGTAACCTTCACCCACAGGGTGCGACTACGGCGTATGATCCTAAATTATTTGCGTCGAAAAATTGTTTCTCGTAGTCACCATTTTAGCAACTCGTATGATATAATTACTGTAATGCTTCCTATTGGAACACCAACTAAAGGAAATAAATTTTGAGAGAAAACTTGCGAAGTAATGTTCGTCATCTGACCATGAGATGTAACGTCAATACCTGTGAAACGCTGCTGTAAAATCAGCAATATTTTCAGTTTAGACCAGGAAAAGTGACAAATTTCGCCATTTTTCTTTCGAGACGCTACCAGAAAGTAAGTTTCCCAACATTTTAGGTTAAGGCAAGTCTCATCACCCGTGTCGATCCTGTCAAAGGAATCGTCGCCGTCATCGTGATGCCGCTGTATGAATGACAGTGCAGTTCCAAAGCGTTTAGTTTTATGCTCGGATGTCAGGATTTTCGTCACCCACCTGGCGCCGGCCGCGCTGGCCGAGGGGACTGAGGTGCTCCAGTCACGGTCTGCACGGCCACTACGGTCGGGGGTTCGAATCCCCCCTCGGGCATGGATATTTGTGCCGTCCTTAGGATTAGCTAGTTCATAAGTAGTTTGTAAGTTTAGGAACTGATGACCCCGTAGTTAAGTCCCATAAGCTATACAAACATTTGGAACATTTGAACCCACATGGCATGCTATTTCTTGAACGATAGGTGCTTGCTAAGTGACAATTTCATGCAACAAGTATCGCGATATCTGCACAAAATGGCTGCTGAGCTCCGTAATCGCAAAGCAACTGTTCTCAAGAATGCGCCGCCGCGCCAGCACAACCAGATCATTATCGATGAGAGACGCTGCACACTTCATCTGGATATTTTCACGAATTTCGAAAACCCACACGTACAGTTTGCTTGTGATGTTCTGCCAGTAGACTGACAAATCTGACGATAAATTTCGATGGGGCCATGTTTTCTGCATTAAGAAACTTTACTGATGGAACCTCGCAGGCTCGCGGCTGGGTCGCCCACGGTCTTCGATGCCGCGGCACCTTCACGTGTACCGGACGCAGTTGATCCGTCGTCTCCGCAGGGTGGGTGGCGGGTAGCGCGATCGCGTCGCTTCACAGGATCCGAGCAGCCACAAGGTGGAGGGATCTGTTAGTGATGGGGAGCTCCAACGTTAGGCGCGTTATGGAGCCCCTTAGGCAGATAGCGTCCAGGGCCGGAAAGAATTCCGATGTGCACTCGGTATCTCTACCGGGGGGGGCATCATCTGAGATGTGGAGGCGCCCTTTCCGGGGCTATTGAGCATAGGGGAAGCAGCCGTCTGCAAGTTGTTCTGAGGACATTCTTAGATCGTACGGGCGGGTGGCGGAATTGACGAAGACTGCTGGCCTCGCGCATGGGGTGCAAGCAGAGCTTTCAATTTGCAGCATTGTTCCCATAGTGGATCGGGGTCCTTCAGTTTGGAGCCCAGAGGGGGTCTCAACCAAAGGCTTCATCGATTCTGTGACAGCCATGGCTGCCGATATCTGGACCTGCGTTATCGGGTGTGGAATTGTACGGACTCCTTGATAGACCATGGGTACACTACACTAAGGAAGCATCTACTCGGGTAGAAGAGTACTTGTGGATGATTTTTTATTTTATTTATTTATTATTTATGTATTTTTGGCTAAGCGATAGGTCTGATGAATACTCGTTTATCGATATACAAACAGTGACATAAGGTGGCATTCAGGACTTTTTTAACTGTCAAAATATTAGCTGTATATTTTCAATGTATTAGAAATAAAGTTCCCGAATTTACTGCATTGCAGGAAAGTCTCCGCGCTCGAATGGTCCTCGGGACTGAGTGTTGGCTGAATCCATACGTTGGAAGCTCCAAAATATTTAGTGAAGAACAGGATGTATATCGCAAAAATAGATCTGATACGACAAGAGGGGGGTATTCATTGCGGTCCACAAAAGTATTCCTTCTGCTGAGCTAGAAGTGAAGAGTGACTGCGAGGTTATCTGGACACGCGTAACAGGTATAGGCGAAATAAGTGAATAGTTGGGTGGTTTTACCGGCCACCCAGTTCCACCGTCGCAGTGCAAGAGTCATTCAAAGAAAGTTTACGATCTCTAGCGCGAAGATACCCGGACCATGCTTTATTAGTTCGGGGCGACTTCAACTGCCGAGTATGGACTAGGATGCCTATGTTTTCACTACAGGGGTACAGATAAGCAGTGTTGTCATCTATTGTTGAGTAATTTTTCCAAACACTGCTTTGAGCAGCCCATACGCAATGGAAATATTTTGGACATTATAGCCACAAACAGGCCAGACCTTGTCAGTGATGTCACTATAGAGACAGGGGTTAGGGATCTCTATGTCCTCACAGCGACAATAGCCACCAAAATTAATAAATCGGCACAAAGCCTAGGAGAGTGTTTATGCTAGAAGGAGCAGCTGTTAGCGTCCCATTTAAGGAATGAATAGACATCGTTTAGTTCCAGTACGGTGAACGTAGAGGAATTATGAATAAAATTTAAATGCATTGTAAGTAAAGTGCTGGAGACATATGTGCCGACAAAGTAGATGGAAAAGACCACTGTGGTATAATAGCAATATTCGAAAAATGCTGAGAAAACAAAGGCTGTTGCACTCTCGGTGCAAAAAAGGCCAAGCAAATCAAATCAGACATAAGTTACTAGAGATTCGCGGCTCTATGAAAAGAGCAATGAATGAAGCATATAGAGTAACTACCATCGCCATACCTTAGCAAAAGATATTGCCTAGAACCCGAAAAAATTCTGGTCCTATGTAAAATCGATAAGCGGATCAAAGGTCTCTACCGATTCACTCGTTCATCAATCTGGGGTGGTGCGAGAAAACTGCGAAATGAAGGCCGTAGTTTTCAATTTAACATTCAAGAAATCATTCAAGCAGGAGACCTTGCAAACATTTCTTCATTTGATGGTCGCACTAACTCTCAAACAGAAGACATAGTAACATGCATAGCTGGTGTAGAGAAGCAGCTGAGAGAGTTGAAAACAAACAAGTCCCCAGGTCCAGATGGGGTGGCTATCCGGCTTTACGAAGAGTACTCGGCGGCGTTGGCGCCTTACGTAGCTTGCATTTATCGCGAATCTTAAATCCAGCGCAAAGTTCCACTAGACTGGAAGACACAGGTAACTCACGTGTATAAGAAAGGCAATAGAACGGACCCACGAAATTACAGACCTATATCATTAACACCAGTTTGCTGTAGAATTCTTTAACGTATTCTCAGTTATAATACAGTAAAGTTCCTTGAGACGGAAAAGCTTATATCCATGCATCAGCACGGCTTTAAGATGCATCAATCGTTCGAAATCCAATTTGCCCTTTTCACTCATGACATCCTGCATGCTATGGATGAAGGGCAACAGGCAGACCGCATTTTTTTTTTCTATTTTTGAAGGACGTTTAATACGGTACGACACTACAGATCGCTAACAAAGGTACGAACATTTGGAATAAGAACTCAAATATGTGAGTGGCTCGAAGACTACTTCAGCAGTAGAACCCAATACGTTGTTCTCTATGGCGAATATTCATCAGAGACTAGAGTATCGTCAGGGGTGCCCCAGGGAAGTGTGATAGGACCGCTATTTCCAGGTGGTGTCAGGAATGTCAGCTAGCGCTAAATGTAGAAAAATGTCAGGTGATGCTAATGAGTAGGAGAAACAATCCTGTAATGTTCGAATACAGCACTAGTAGTAGTGTGTTGCTTGACAGAGTCGCGTCAATTAAATACCGATATGAAATGGAACGAACATGTAAGGACAGTCGAGGAGAAGACAAATGCTCGACTTTGCTTTATTGGGAGAATTTTGGGAAGGTGTGATTCGCCTGTAAAGGAGACCAGATATAAAACGCTTGTATGACCACGTCTTGAGTATTATTCAAGTGTTTGGGACCCCACCAGGTCGGTTTAAAGGAGGACATGGAGGCAGTTCATAGGCTTCGATCAATGCGCGAGTGTTGCCGAAATGCTTCGGAACTCAACTGACAATCGCTGGATGGGAGAAAATTAGAGGGCCGGAATTTGAGGCGGACTGCAGAACTATTCTACTGCCGCCAAGTTACATTTCGTGTAAAGACCACAAGGATAAGATCAGAGAGATTAGGGCTCGTACGGATGCATGCAAGTATTCGTTTTTCCCTCGTTCTATAAGGGAGTGGAACAAGAAAGCAAGTAACTAGAAGTGGTACTGAGTACCCTCCGCCACGCACCTTCGGTTTGCTTGCGGAGTATGTATGTAGATTTATATGTGGGGCGATTAAGAGACGTCATTTCGGGGCATCATTCAAGCTGCCGAGCGCTGCAGGCCTTAAAGCGTGCCGCGGTAGCTCAGATGGTAGAGCTGTTGCCCACGATAGGCCAAGGTTCCAGGTTCAAATCCCGGTTCCGGCACACAGTTTAATCTGCCAGGAAGTTTCAAATAACCACCCTTTCCGCTACAACAACGTAATAATCAGATAAAATGTTTTCGAACTTCCAGCCGCGTCAAACTGTTAAAAATGCTCGAGCTTTCGGCCCAGGCTCCTCGGCCATTTTCAAGTGATGACTGTGGTGTGGCTGTTGTTGTTTGCCCTTTATAAACGCGCTACCACCCGCGACGTGACTGGTGCCAAGACCAGCGTCAAATAAGGTAGCCGTTTTCGTTGCAAGGGCCGCCTGTTATTGACGGTGTAGTCACAATTTTTTATCTCGATCATACAAAAGCAATGATTTATCATTAACTTCAAATGAGACTCCCCAACAGGCACCTTTATCTTTCTTGGGCAAAGGGTTGGTATAGGGAGATCCGAGGTCTTTGGATACTTATTGCTACCTCTGAGGGGCATGTACATGGAAAAATCATTCTGGGAGACACATACTGAACATCAGTGTGTGTGGGTTTTTTATTTTTTATTTTATTTTATTTATTTATTTTTTTGGTTACGGGACTTAACTACGGGGCCATCAGTCCCTAAACTTACAAACTACTTATCAACTAGCTTATACTAAGGACGGCACAAATATCCATGCCCGAGGGGGGATTCGAACCCCCGACCGTAGTGGCCGTGCAGACCGTGACTGGAGCGCCTCAGTCCCCTCGACCACCGCGGCCGGCGAATATCAGTGTTTTAGCTGTCGACGTTAAATGCTAACTTTCCACATTGAAAATTGTGGATCATGTTCTCAGACGTAATAGCCTTTTCTTGATCTCATGACATCACTCTTTAATATTACGAATGGCACGGATCAAAATCTGAGACCGTGTGATGCTGTTAGTATGTCGTTGGACCTACGTTACCTTGAAGTTTAGATCGGTACCGAGCGAGATGGCGAAGTCGTTAGTACTCTGGATACGCATTCGTGAGGGTGACGGCTCAAAGCCACGTACGACCATTCACATTTAGAACGGACAAAAGAAAGCATTTGTTGACAGCTTTGACTATCACCGAATTATCAGTTTGATAAGTCATGGTTGCGAAATATACCAAATATTGACACGAATTAAAAACAGGAAAGTGGAAAACGTGGAAACCGATCCGAAGTAAGATCAGTATGGGTTTGTAACACTTGTCACAGTACTGACTCTACGAGTTATCTTAGAAAATAGGTAAACGAAAGTAAGGTTTGGGGAAGGGTTCTAACAATGTTGACGGAAATTGAAAGCTTAGGCCTATATACAACTTAAAACATCGATAAGAAATAATATACAGGTGAGTCATAAATGAGGAAAAATCTTTCGTGGAAATTGTCACACGCTGAGCTACTAATATAAATTCGTTTTCTGCATGTTCCTGTGGCAATAAATGACAATGCAATTGAATGGTAAAAATCTGGAAATATGAAGAGGACTTTTGGGTGTTACTGTGCGCCAACATTGGCCAAGGTGACAGATTAACAACAGGGAGTCAGGGCACAAGTTCCTTTTCCTATGCCAGCTAACCAAGATATACAATACCGGCCAGCGAAAGCGGTACGAGACAGATGTGATCGCTGCCATTGCTCGCAGTGTCACGCAGACCGTCGCTTGACGCCGCATGTCTCGGCTTCTCGTGAGCGGCTAGATTACCTACAACACTCGCATGTTGTGCCCTGTTGCCGATCTGTCCTCTTGGCCAGTGTCGGAGCACAGTAACGCCCCAAAACAACCACTTCATAATTCCAGATTTTTACCATCCAATTGCATTGTCGTGTATTGACATAGGAACATGCGGAAAACGAATTTATGTTTGTAGCTCAGTGTGTGACAATTTGCACGAAATATTTTTCCTCATTTATGACTCACCCTGTACATGATTGGAGGAAAGAGGGGGCAGTGAAAGACATAGAAAGAGGGAGATCAGGAAACGATTGCAGTAATCAGTTCAAATATGTGGGTTGCAGTAGTTATTCGGAGCAACAATAATTTTTCAACGAACGCCACAACAACAGCTTCGAACATGTCACTGTGCGCTTGCCTTTACCTCACGGCCAGAAAGAGGCGAGCTCTTTGTTCATGTCGGTTGCTCATACGCGCGCATGCGCCGTTCCATTCCCAACAGGTAGAAGAATGTTCCCTTTTTGAAGTAATATTGATGAGGTCCGCCTTACTGGAGTCAAAGCTAGCTTCAGGTGGCGCATTTTTCTTGTTTTCCGAGTGGCGCTGAAAGTAGCACTTGGCTACTTCGTACTGATGGGCGACTCTTCACGTCGTGATATCTGCGGCAGGTGGGTGCCAAGTCTGAGATCTTTAGCTGCGGCCGTTAAAGAGGCAAAAGCTAAATGAGGCGTATCACTCATATAATCGCCAACTGCCCCCTGCACAAATTTGTTTGGAGCTGCTCCGCTTCGCCTCGCTGAAAAGCTGCAAACTAACTCCTCGTGTTTCTTAGCGAATGGCTGATAACTTCTCTTACATATACAGTTGAGGGCCAATTCCTATAAAATGTGTCATGTGCAAATTCGCCTTTCTGTACACGCGAAATCAGAATTAAAAATAATAGTGCTCTGCACTTAAAGAACTGTATTGTGTTCGCTAGACTGACGCTGATGGGCATGCTTTCTTAAATAATTGGGCAATATTTTACTTGCGCCCTGCGTCTGTAATCCGAAAATTAATGATCATTTGGAACTTATAATAATATTTTATTAACAAAAAACCTAACACTTTGTAAGCGTATTGAATTCAAGGCCCGGATTTTAATTACCTAAAAAACAGTAAAATATGCAGCATTTATGACCTAAAACTTATATAAATATGACCTTAAAAAAGTAAAATATGACTTAATAGAAGTTTATTTCAAGCATTCTTGTTTCATTATTTTCTTTTTTATTTACCATAAAATAATACAAAATTCCCTTCTCAAAATATTGTAAGTACAGTTCTTTCTTTATGTAGGGTTTGAGGCTAATTAGCACCTATTTTTTAAACGTCTTATATTTTCTAAACACAAAGTACAGTGAACAGGAGATCATCTGTCGAAACAGTGAAACAATATTTTTATTTCTGCACACAAATTATTTAAAGCACTTAACATTATTTAATACCGTCTATTAATATTCAGTATCTGCAAAGTTGCACTGGATCACAAGGTGCATTTTCAGGTTTTCCATTGTCAAAGATCTACGGTTGTCGCTGAGGATTATTTTGTATCTGGAAAAACTCCTCTCCACTTCACAAGATGTTACTGGAGCGTATTTGAAGGCAGCCAGTCACTACAGGTCAGCTTCGCTTCGCTATCGTCAAATGTTGCGGCATTCCCAGGAAGACTGTCACTAATTTTACACATTGTAGAATATCCAGGATTTCGTTGTAGAACACTTTGCAGTTTGTTTTTCACTTTGTCAGCCACATGACCATTGGTTCGATCCAACTCACTCTGCACATGTTGCACAATACTCAGGGCCTCACATAGCTGAGTGCCAACAGCTTCCAGTCGTTTGATGGCTTTTGATATCACTGAAAAATTGGCATTGATGTATGCCAAGTTTCCAGACAATGTATCTGTAAATACGTCTTTCACAGTTTTGATGGCATTTGATTCATCGCTATCAAGCTCACAGAAGATTGTCTTTATTTGGGTGTAGTTGGTGCAGTAATACTCAGCAGCATTAAGCCAAGAACCCCATCGTGTAAGAACAGGTTTAGGTTGGAGGGGTATTGAATGTGCCTGTTCCTTGAATTTCTGCACCCGTAGCGCAGCTTTGATATAGATTTTCTTTCCACAGGAAATTAATTTGTCCACGTCAGGTAATTTGATCGTACTTCTTCAGCAACTCTGTGCATCGCATGTGCAAGGCAAGTTACATACACCATACTTGGGTAGAGAATCTGAAGTCCTTTTTCTGCTTTAGCCATATATGAAGCGGCATCTGTTACAAGCAGCAGAAAATTGTCTCTTTTCATACCATCCGGCCACAGTAGCTTCAGAGAGTTCTCAAACAAAATAGCAATCGTCGAATTGTTTACTCTATCGAGAGCTTCACATGTTAGTAGGAAAATATCTCCAGGCCCATCAACTTTTAGAACACCAACAACAACATTTGCAATATACCGCCCACTAACATCCGTAGCTTCATCTATCGACAGCCAGATCTTTTGCTCAGCAACAGTAATTCGTATTTTGTTGAGCACATCATTGTAGCATACCGATGAATAGTTCTTTCTCAGCGTAGATTCATCTGGAACTGGATGTATTGTGTACTTCTCCAAGAACCGTCTGAAGCATGGATTCTACAGCTTTTCCAATGGGTTGTTGCAGGACACCATCATCTCACACAAATCCTTGCAGAATGATTGCATGGTTGAAGATTGACCTGTCTGTTCAAATAACAACATTTGTCTGCTGTTATTTTCATCACTTCGTTTCAAACAGTTGCTGTGTTTGGCGGTATTCAAATGTCTGTAAATCTATCGGACCAAACTGCGTGGTCATCAGTCCGTAGCTTACAAACTACTTAAACCTAGGTAAACTAACCTACAGACAAACACACACACCCATGCCCCAGGGACGACTCGAACCTCCACGGCGAGCAACCGCGCGCTCCGCAGTGAGGTACTTTAGACCGCTCGGCTACTCCACCGCGGCTTGGCGGTATTACAGTGTTGTTGCACATTAAAGCGCTTTTCTGCACTAACTTTAACTTCACACAGTTTACAAAATAGTATTTTCCCATCAGTATTAAAGAACTTCTCTCCAAATTCTCGAACAAATCCTCGCAACTTCCCACTGTCTGAGCACTTTGCTTTAGGCATGATGAACAAGGCACAAGCTGTATTCAAACTGGTGACTGTGAACACCTGCGCGACTGCGATTATTATTACGACAGAAGCCGCCTTTGTTGGCTCTGAGAGCGTATTCTCGACTCTGCGCAACAGTGTTTTATGTTCGTGAAACGACTGTTGTGCTACACTGCTTTTCTACTACAGTCCTAAGAAATAAAGCTCTGTACCTAATTTATCTGTTTATGTTTCATAATATCACGTTAAATATTGTCTCATGAGCAACATATTCATTTTCTTATTCCTGTATCCCGAAAGATACAAGAGAAAAAGTATATGCATTTTGGCAAAATTTAGCGGAAATATGACCTGTTATAATAAAAGTTGGCCGCAATATGACCTATTACTAAAATATGTTGAAATATGACTATATGCACAATTAAAATATATTTTTTCTACACTAAAATGCCTAGATTTGTGTATAAATTGTTCTAAAATTCACCCTGAAGTTCAGAAGAAAATATGACTTGTCATTAAAATCCGGGCCCTGCTTATTAGTAAGACGATGCTTGGTACACTAGAAACAGATTTCACGACTTAAAGTAACATATGAAATTTATCACAATAAATGTATACTCAAATACACAACTTTGCGCGTTGGTGAAGCACAATCACACTGATAAAATCCGTACATGTGAACAAATACTTCAAATTTGATTTGACTGCCCGCAATGATTTCAAATCTTAATAAATTTAACCCTTTGCGTGACAGTAGTTTCACTACGACACCACTTCTTGCTGTGCCGTATTCCCTTGTGGCATAGGTACTCACTGTGAAACCACCGTATCTCCATAAAGCCATAAAAAGACTTTTAGAATGCAACTCTTTGTGGACAAAAGAAAATCCAAAGAAGCGTATTAGAAAATCGAAACAATGTGCAAATTGTAGTTCAAAAGAAGCCACATAGCACGAGATTGTCATACCAAATGTGTGATGTCGGATTTTGCCCAACTGATTAAAAAAAAGTGTCTTTTCTTTTTCGCAATATCATGAGAAATAGAAAAAAGTGCTACATGTAATGTACCTAGAACTTTTGCATAAAACGAAAAAAACATTTTCTTTAATTGAAAAAAAGCAATAAATATTTGTCTAATAAAAATGTTAAAAATTCAAAATTATTGGTCTCTTTTAAATACACCGAAAAATCCCTTGTGTCACAATGGTTCGCAGTGAAACCACCTCTGTATATCTATATATATAAAAATGAATTGCTGTTCGTTAGTATCGCTAAAACTCGAACGGATGAACCGATTTGGCTAATTTTAGTCTTGAAATATTCGTGTAAGTCCAGGGAAGGTTTAAACGGTGATAAAATATGAAAAAATTGTCCGAAAGAGAGGAAAATGGGGAAAAACCGGAACAGCTATTTCCAGTGAGCTATCAATACCGTTCATCCAACTGCGACAAAATTTTGTACTTTTCATGTTGAAAGCAAGAGGAAGGTTCGCATCAAATAAAAATTTGGAAAAGTCGTCCGGAAAATAGGAAAATTTAGGAAAATCTGAAAGCGATTTTATTGTATGAATGAAAATCAATTGCCGCATGGTTGTAAGAGCATTAATTGAGTACGGCTTGACAGCACAAGGTTTGTATGAAATAAAGTTTTTGGAAAATATACCGGAAAATTGGAAAACTTGAGAGAAAATGAAAGTGCGTTTTTCAATTTGATTGATCTCAGCGCTATAAGTGACTAATCGCACAACGGAGAGGGGCAATCCTTTTTTTGTTTTGTTCATTATGGTCTTGGAAAAGTTTTCAGTAAAGAAAAAAATAGGGACAGTTAAAGAGGAAAGTCGCAAAATTCGAACCAAGTTCCTTTTTCAATGTGTTTCTAAATGTACTCAACACTATAAGTTGAGAACAGTTCATCCGACATCGATAAAATTTTGGTCATTTGGCGTTCAACGAAAGTTGAACGTTCTTATGAACTAAAAATTTGGGAAACTTACCCGGAAAATTTGAAAATTCGCGAGAAACTGAAGGAACTTTTTTCAATCGGATATCAATATAATTCGTGTGATTGCGATAAAATTTTGCATATTTGACGTTCAAAGCAAGAATAAAGTTTCTATGAAATAAAAATTTGGAAACGTTTCCTGGGAAATTTGTAAATTCAGAAAAAGTAAAAAGAGAAATTTCTATGAAATATCAATACCATTCATCTGATTGGGATAAAATATTGCACATTCGACGATCAAAGCAAGAGGAAGGTTTGAGTGAAGTAACAGTTTGGAATAGTCGTCCAGAAAATAGCAAAATTTGTGAAAAACAGAAAGAGCTCTTTTCTTTGGGATATCAATATCATTCGTGCGATTTCCATAAAATTTTGTACATTTGACGTTCAAAGCATATTAGGACTGCGAAGAATTGCCGGGTCGACTAGTTTTTTATAAAAATTCAATTTTTAATAATGATAATATGCTCCAGTAAGGCATTAAAGAAGGATAAAAGCAAATTTCAATGCCTATGATATCCAAAAGTGTTTGTGTGACTCAAAGAGTTAAACAAAGTCTTGAAGCACTATTACGAAGTGAGGACTTAGCTAGACGAAGTGTAACGCTGTGTTCTGAATCGATGAATACTGTCTGCTGGATCAAAGGCCGTAGGTGACGTCTGTTCGCTTCGACCAATCCGGTTTCACATATGTGATATCCTATGTTCTGCGCGGCCCCCTGCTGGTATGTAGCAAGGACCGCCCTGGTCGGACAGTCCTGGGGCTCTCGTCAGGGAGGGGGGTCCTCCTAATACCTCGAGATTTATTTTGGAGCGCACCCTTGGCCTCTCGTTCTGGGGGGGAGGGGGCACCAAATCTCAAAGGTTACTTTCTTATGAACACATGTATTTCAGAGTGGACAGGGAGCCTCATTTTGTTTTGCCGCCGCCCCGAGCCTCCGTCAGCCTGAGTCCGCCAGTGCACTCAGTGCTTTGGTTCCCCCCCCCCTCCCCCCCCATCACGCGACACTACACCTCTCCTCTCCTGCGAGACAATAGTTCGCGGTGCAAAAGTATTCACTGCGGGTGGAGTCTACTTACTGTTAGTTGGCGCTAAAGCGACCATTTGTATCGGAAATTACGTTAAAAAACGTGGACTTCGGTAATAAATAGTATTTTGAACCAAGTACTATGTGAAAACAAGAATTAGTTTTTTTCTTTGTGCGTGTGGGGTGCTGCATAACAGATAAATTCAAGGCAGAAGTAAACAATAACACAGTGAGTACGGATTGGTATTACAGAATTAATTCTGGAACAGATGCAAAATTAATCGAAAAATTACTGTTTTGTTCAGTCTATAATATTATAGCGGTAACGAACGGAAGTGCCGCTATGTGTCAGGCTGAAGTTTTGGAAGCTGTAGACGACTCTTAGTGTAATAGAATAAAAGATAGCACCACTTAGTTGCCATGTTAACAAGTATCCTCTGGTTGTGGCCGAGGATATCTAGTGTGCAGAAACAGCTGGCTGTCAGCTGATACAGTAAAACTTACAGGTATGTTCCTCCTGAGACTGCTCTTGCTGCTGGCATACTCACCCCATGTGACACTACATCGCAATCATCGCATAAACTAGACATTTTCAGTCAATTTCAGTCTTAATAATTTTGTAAGAGGCAGAATTGTCACATTTTTTCAAAAATTTCATTAAAATCGGAATATCTTTAAAGTTTCGAAATAGTAAAGTCACAGAATAACCGCGTCTAAACACCGCAATACCAAGTCACCTTTTGTTGCAAATAGTAGTATAAATAGTTCCGCAGAATAGCTACTCGCTCTCTGTCTTTGTTTCTGTGGCATTAAAATCTCTCAGTCTTGTCTCAGTCTTTGCGGTCGTGTTTGCGACATAGTTAAAGTCAGGTGCGAAAATATTCCGAACTCTTAATTTCGATGGAATCAAATTTTTTAATATAATTTAAAGACTTCATTACTTATCATAATAGGGTAGAACTGTTACGCGAGTGAGTAAAAGTTATCTGTGAACTTTAATTCGTGTTAGGCTACGGACTTAAAAAAAAAAAATTCTGCCTCCCGATATGACCGGGAATAATACTCAAGGGAATATCAAATATTGTTTAAGGATTTTTTCATTGAGAAACTTTTAAGTTAAATAACTTCAAAATTGAATTGGGAAGAATATTCCGAATATTAACTTGTCAAAGATATTGAACTGTTATTCTGTTATGTACTGTCGAGAACTGTGTACTAAAAAAAAAAAAAACTGTGACTTGGACATTGTATGTTACAATTATTTTTCTAAGGTGAAATATAGGTAAAATGGTGATTAAAATTTGTCTCGACCACGTCTATTAGTACTTTGCACCTGTCCTTAAATATTGAAATTTGAGGAATATTTCAAAAGTAATATCTTTGACTTGTCTCTGAAATAAGGTGAATGAATGTTATTAGAGGACGTAATATCCAGTAAAGATATTTAAAGTCAAACAAATCAGTAATAAGATTTTTAAATACAAAGATTAAAAGAAGGGTTTATATGACGTGCTTCTTGGAAAGGAACTACCGGGAAAGAAAAGATATTATTCTGAAAGGACTTGGTAATTTAAATAAGCCCCTGAGAAATAAAGAGCTTATGTTTAAACAGTAAGGAAAATATTCAAGAAACTATGTTAGGCTCTGGAAGGTTTAATCCAAAGGTATTAGTAAACTGAATATATGCATAATCATTAGGTGTACCAACTTAAATACTCAACGTATGCCTCAAATAAAATTTTACGAGCCTATTGAACCCTAGCATTGAAGACGACGAAAGCTTACACGCCCGCTGACATGGCCTCTATCATACAGAAGCAATACATACAAACCATAAATTACTACCAACCAAATATAGGACGTCACACCCACCATCGTCAGTGTTTGGGAGGCTGCGGTGGTCCCTGTGTTGACCCCTGACCCATAACGTCTCTGTTACCATCGCCGTCCGGAGTAGATGGCTACTGCCGGCGGGAGCATAAGAAATTTTCCCTTTCTTGCCCTGTACTAATCTGCTGCACAACAATATAATAAACACACACATACATATATATACACCTTCTCTATGTTATTAACCATTATTTTCTCAAGGTTTTAGGCCTATATATCGAATATACTACCTCTGTCGACAAACTTTCGTAAATAGTCCTGTAACACTAACGTAGATGAACTACGAACTACATTTACCTTACTGTCTTTCGAAATAGTCGCCTTTCATAACTATGCAACACTCAGATTTGCGATACATGTCCCGGAGACTTTGCGCGAAGTCTTCCTATGGGATTGTGTTCAAAATTCTCGCCACCTTTCAGTAGATGTCAGGTATATTGTCAGATCTCTTTTCTTTCAAAGTGAGTTTAGGTCGAGGGAATACGAAGAAGTCCAGAGGATTGAGATCCGGTGAGTATGGTGGATGTTCAAGTTGCATGACAACTTTCGCTACACACACACCGGTATCGTCAAACACTTCCTGGAAAAAAGAGTTGTGCAATTTGAACATCCACCATACTCGCCAGATCTCAAACCTCCAAACTTCTTCCTATTCCCTCGACTCAAACTCTCTTCGAACAGAAAGAGATAAACGATTTACTGACGAACGAAACGTGACGCGGCTTTTGAACACCACCCCAAAAGAAAACTTCGTGCAAACGTTCCAGTAGATGTATCGCGGAGCTCAGCGGTGCAGAGTTATGGGAGGTGGCTACTTCGAACGACAGTAAAGTAATCTGCCATGAAGTTTCATATCAGCGCACACTCCGCTTCAAAGTAAAAGTTTCATTAAAGCAACTGTAGTTCATAGTTCATCTACGTTAATGTTACAGAACTATTCACCGGTCTTTATTGTCAGAGGTTGTAAATTAGGTGTCCGAAAGAACAGCCTCCCACATACTTATTAAATATATCGAAGCGACGACGACCATTGATCCCTACAATGCTCGATTTCTTACAGGAATCGGCGAAATACCACGAGTGATGAGGATAATGGGTATGAGTATGATATCAGTAATGATTGGATGAGTAAAATTTCAGTCTGACCGGAAGCGTACTAGAGGAGTCCATGTATGTGCGCTGACCACAAGCAACTTCTGTAACGACACTCGAATGGCGTACACGTGTGCAATTTTGGTTGCAGGTGTAAACCCGGCTTAAGAGCTGGGTAGATATATTGTTTATCTCAACACAATTTACTTTTTTCTCTCGAGTTGTTGCCGCGGTGGAGTACCCGTGTGTTCTAAGGCGCCTTGCTATGGAGCGCGCGGTTGCTCGCCGTCGGAGATTCGAATGTTCCCTCGGACGTGGGTGTTTGTGTTGTCCTTCGCGTAATTTTCTACAAGTTTAGTTTGTAAGACTACGGACTGATGACCAACGTAGTTACATCCCTTAGATTTATAAACATCTCAAGTTGTTATTGATACGTATGACTTTTTTGAACTCGTAGGTGGACACTGAAACCACCGAACAAAACAAAAAACATTACTTGAATAGGTGTCTGTTTCGTAACGCTCCAGTTTCACGCACCAAGCAACGACTGCTCATTATTCCGAGCAGTTTTCAGGGTCTCGACAAACTAATTAGCGCAATCTGCACTTTGTTGGCTCTCGGCAGGTACTTGTTGCCATACGAGGCACCAGAGAAACAGCATTTTCGAACGCCGAACGCTACCATTTTAGTGTCTACCGGCTGTAGTCCGACTTGCTCGCAGCTACATTTGTGTTCTTGCAACGGGATGGGCGATATTTTGTGCATCTGCACAGAATATGTAGACTACACTCCCCCGGATAGCCGTCTGTGTTACAACTCCCGTTTTCGGGACATAAAAAGAAGAAAGGAAGACTAAACTTCCTTTCTTCTTTTTAAACGTTCCGACGACTTGATAGTCATTAGAGACGGCGCAGGCCGCGGTGGCCGAGGAGACTGAGGCGCTTCAGTCACGGTCTGCACGGCCACTACGGTCGGGGGTTCGAATTCCCCCTCGGGCATGGATATTTGTGCCACCCGAGTTCATAAGTAATTTGTAAGTTTAGGGACTGATGACCCCGTAGTTAAGTCCCATAAGCTATACAAACATTTGAACATTTTTGAAGAGACGGCGCACAGCATCGTATTCTTTTGGTAAGGATAGGGAAGGAAACCGAGCGTTCCCTTTGAAAGGAACCATCGCGACATTTGCAAATGTTCAAATGTTTGTTAAGCTTATGGGACTTAACTACGGGGTCATCAGTCCCTAAACTTACAAACTACTTATGAACTACTTACGAACTAGGACGGCACAAATATCCATGCCCGAGGGGGGATTCGAACCCCCGACCGTAGTGGCCGTGCTGACCGTGACTGGAGCGCCTCAGTCACCTCGGCCACCGCGGCCGGCACGACATTTGCCTGGAGTGATTTAGGAAATTCACGGAAATAGTAAATGTGGATGGTCGAAGGCGGTATGAAACGGAGTCCTCCCGATTGCGAGTCCACTGTATTACCACTTAGCCACCTCGTTCGAGATTTTCGAAACAGGAAAATTCAAATGTTTGTAAATCTATAGGGCAAACTCCTATGGTCACCAGTCCCTAGACTACTTAAACTAACTTACACTAACAACAGCACACACACATACACACACCAATGCCCAATGGAGAACTCTAACCTCCGGCGGGAACGACCGCTCAGTCCGTAGCATGACAAGCACCGGTCCCGGCTCCGATGCGCTCGGCGGATTAACGACGAAGGTCCTTACGCCGACCAGCCTGGATGTGGTTTTTAGGCGGTTTCCCACATCCCGCTAGGTAAACGCCGGGCTCGTACCCGACACTCTCCTCACACGATTCAATAACGTTTATAAAACTCCTAAATTAACCACGCCAAATCCATAGTAACAATACCGACTCCGCGTCTACATGGGATAAGGGCAAAAGGAGTATCCTGTACCATTACATGGATGGTGTCTGTCCATACATAGACTCTTATTGAGTTCTTATGCTCAATTCTAATGCTATAACCTGAATATCAGTTGATACCATATTGAAAGCCGTGCAACTACAATTTTGACATATAGCAACAAACTCCCTGTCAGAGAAAACTGGTTTCTTATCCGGCGTGGACATATTCTCTCATTCAATGGCTTTTTGTTTACGTTCTCACCCAGGGACTGATGTTCTTACGAATAACCAAGTACATTTAGAAAATTATTCTTCTGCCATGAAGTAGAACGATAGCCATCGGTAGTTATAAATGGTAGACGGTGAGATTACGTCCACACATATTCACAGGAGAGACATTCTAACCGAAAAGTATTAGCTTTTAAGATGTCTCGGCGCTGCATATTGATGCAGAACCACAGTTATTTTCAGTTTTTTAAATATCTTTATAAAGTGGCAGCTAGTTCTAGAAAAACGTATTTGATGTGGAGATGATATGAGGTTTAAGCAATAAGACAAATTTAAACTTCAGACACTTGAAAATAGCTACACGGTCCAAATAATTATTGTGTTATGACAAATGAAACAAAACAAATAGCGGTAAGTTTGTTTGAAAACTTCTAAATGAATGTGGTTCCTCACCATGGAAAAGTCATCCCAGCATATGTCTAAGCTGAACTAGGGACTTCGTGGAATTGCTAAACGTGAATTGCCAGTCGGGGACTTGTATCGCCGTCTCCAGAACACGAGTCCAGTTTTCTCCCATTGCTCATCTTCACTCGGCAGGAAGGAAAGGAAGAGTGCAAAAATAAAAATTAAAATCTTTGTACATCTATGGGACTTAGCTTCTATGGTTATCAGTCTCTACATTTACATTCTACTTAAACTAATTAAACTAACCTAAGGACAAACACACATACCCATGCCCTAGAGGGAACTCGAACCACCGACGGCGAGCAACCGCGCGCTCCGCAGCGAGACGCCTTAGGTGCTCGGCCACTGCACCGCGGCGAAGGAAGAGTGCCTAATGTCCTATCAGCAGTGGTATCATTAGAGATTGAAACACAGAACGTACCGTCTCGTAAATTCACCATGCACTGTCATCACTAAAGCAAGTGAGCAACTCAATAATTTCACCTTTCGGAAATTACAGACTCCTTGACCAGAAAACAAATGATTTTTATTGTTAATTTATTATTATTATTATTATTATTATTATTATTAGTAATAGAATTGCGCAAGCTAAACTAGCCTTCAACAATAAACGGATGCTTCTTACATCAAAAAATATAAAGGAAGACACCAAAAAAGCATTTATAAAATGCTATGTGTGGAGTGTGGCATTGTATGGCTCGAAAACTTGGACACTCGGCGTTTGCGACAGGAGAAGACTAGAAGCATTTGGATTGTGGTGTTGGAGGAGGATGCAGAAAATCCCTTGGACGGCCAAGATGACAAACGAAGAAGTTCTTAGAAGAATCGGCGAAAAAAGAGCACTTGTGAAATCGATAATGAAGAGAAGAGACAAGTTAATAGGCCATCTGTAAAGGCACGATGAGTTTATAACTAATATTATGGGAGGGATGGTAGAAGGAAAAAGAGGCAGAGGAAGACCCAGACTGCAGTACGTGAAACAGATTCAAAGAGATGTAGGAGTGGAATCATATTAGGAAATGAAGAGGCTATCCGAGAACAGAGACCAATCTTCGGATTGAGAACGAGAGAAGAAGATTATTATTATTATTTAATCTCAGAGAAGGGAAGTCCTTTACCTGTGTTAACGGTTGGCGAACAGCCGCCTGCAGTGTTGTACGCATTAGACGTCTTACATCGAGTCTAAAGAGTAACCTCCATATATAAAAGGCAATGTCCCGACTGACTGACTGATCATCGCCCAGCCCAAACCACTGAAGATAGAAACTTGAAATATGTAGAGGATGTTGATCTTACTCTGTAGGCGTCATTTAAAAAGCGATTTTTCGATATTTCGTTCGTAAGAGAATGAAATAGGGGATGAAACGTTTTTTGAAAATACGTTGCTATTTAGGCAATTTTGAAGCTAGAACTACAAGATTTTGGACTTTAATTCAGGGATCGAATTTAAAAGACAGGTGTTTCGCCATTTTTTGAAATTCAACCAATAAGGGGGTAAAATAGGGGACGCAACAAAATTGATTGTCAAAAATATGTTGCTGTTAACTCAAATTTTACGCTAGATCTACGAAACGTCGGATATGTAATCTTGGTCAGGATTAAAAAGATACGAGTTTCGGTATTTTTGGAAATTCAACAACTAAGGGAGTAAAATAGGGGATCAAAAATGCCTTTCGAAAACACATTGTTGTCAAGACAATTTTGAAGCTAGAACTGCAAAAATTGGTATTTCTATTGTTGGTTAGAATTTTAAAAAATACGTGTTTCGGTATTTTTGGAAATTCAACCATCAAGGGGGTTAAATTGGAGAGGGGATGATTTTGGAAAATCTTTTGCTATTAAGGCAATTTTGAAGCTACAACCACATAAATTGGTACATGTTTTCTTGGTCAGAATTAAAAAGATATGTGTTTCGGTATTTTCAGAAAATTAATCATTTAGGGGATGAAATAGAGTGCGACCTTCCTATCGGTACTCACAATAAGATTTGGGCAATACATAACTCAGGGTAGTAAAAGGTTTATGGCTCGTTGTCTCTGTTCATAGGGGTGAGTTATGTATGTCAGCTTCTATGCCCTAAACAGCTACCCAATATGTTTAAACAAGATCAATAATTAATCTGTAGTTTAGCCAGTCTATCACTCTGCATATGATGACGCCAAAATATATTTAAACAAACATAAATTAAAACTCTGAATAACGAACAAAATTGATTCGAAGATAAAGATTAGAAGAGAGTCATTCAAGAAGTAATTTTTATAAATCTAGTTTATTACTCTTTTTTGGGCTTGAAACTACGGAGGTGGTCCTACTTTATACATCGATAAATAACTATTGTTCATGAGAGCCACAATAAGTATCACACGCACACGAGAATAAGTTCAAAATTATCAATCGTAAATTAATGAAGTCCAACAAACATTGAATTTCCAAATTAATCCGTGTTTAATTACAGTATTTGTCATCACACGAGTACACGATTGCTGAATTATCACAGTTCCACAGCCCTACTAAATTAAATTACGTTACACTGCTTGTTGAAAACCCGTCTCATTCGTATCCACTTCCATTGTGACGCGCTGTATAAAACGAAAACGGCTCGTTGCATATATTTTTCTGTTACAGGGCACGCTTTCTGACGCTTGGAAAGGGACTCGTAACTTGGACGCGGTGGTGCATGGTTGTAACGCTGGGCGGTCTGAAGCCGCGTTACGAACTTGTGATTTGAAGGATTAGGCATGTGTGGACTTAGAAAATTTACGGGACTGTGACGGCAGAACTTTGTCTCTGGTTGCAAAGTGGTAAACTGTAGACGTTAGCGTCACAACGGAAGTGGATACGAATGAGACGGGTTTTCAACAAGCAGTGTAACGTAATTTAATCTTCAATACCTCTTATGCATATCATTTTGTTATATGTAAAGCTAACACTATTGAAGTGGAGTAAACTCGAAACAGTTACAGTACGTACGCTTCATTGTGTAATATTATTTCAACCTTCATTTCCATAGCTCTTCAAATTTCACTTTTCCGGGGACTCGCTGTTGTTCCTTCATTGTACAACACTACGTGTTAGGCGGCTGCAGTGAAGCGGGACGAGTGGGGAACAACTCTTGCGCACGAATGTTTAAAAGCTGTACTTTGAGGAGGCCGTAACTGCGTAGTATCCGAATAATAGCCCAAATTTTCACGTGATATCGATTTCTGGAGTTGACATCTAGCTCATGTGTTTTTTTTTTTTTTTTTTCCTCAAGAAAATATGAGGTCAAGTTGATGATGTTCCCTTGTAAGTCATCCTGTATGCTATTACAGTCATACACCACAGTATCATCACCAAATAGTCGCAAACTCTGTCCATCAGATCATTTATATAGATACAAAGTAACAGCGGTCTTACCACACTTCCCTGGGGCACGCCTGACGATACACTCGTCTCTGATGAACAACCGCCGTCGAGAACAACGTGTTGCCGGCCGCGGTGGCCGAGGGGACTGAGGCGCTCCAGTCACGGTCTGCACGACCACTACGGTCGGGGGTTCGAATCTCCCCTCGGGCATGGATATTTGTGCCGTCCTTACGATAAGGTAGTTGACAAGTAGTTTTTTAAGTTTAGGGACTGATGACCCCGTAGTTAAGTCCCATAAGGTTTACAAACATTTGAACATTTTTTTTGAACAACGTACTGCGTTCTATTACGAAGTCATCTAGCCAGTCACAAATCTGTGAACATATTCCATACGCTCGTATCTTTTTGAAATCTTGTCCTTCATCCATGACTCGCAAGATGTGACGTGATAAAAGGACAAGCCGAGTTTCACACGAACGATGTTTCCTAAACCCGCGCTGATTCATAATAAAGAAGATTTTCCGTCTCAAAGAAACTTACTATATTCGAGCTGAGAATATGCTCCAAAATTCTACAGGTCGAGCAGGCATGGAATAATGTAATCTGTCAGATCCAATAGCGACTACACCAGTTATTAGCATGGGTGTTTCAGCATGCATCGATCCCTGGTACCGCCGTACCGCTTGAGCTATTGATCTGCAAATGCGATCATTTCATGTACTCAACAATAAATTAAAATTGTTAAACTCTTAGAAGGTATACTATTTTTTATTTCTGGCGGTGAATTTGAACGACAATTGACAGCCACATCAGTTATGGGCTGCTGCTATGGGGCCACTCTGCTGGCTGTAAGGATGTGCTCTTACTGCAAAAGAAAGCTATGAGAATCATTACCTCAAGCAAAAAAAAACTGACCACTGCAAACCTATTTTTTCTAGATCGGTTGTGCTCACTGTGTTCAGCCAGTATATATTTAACTGCCTCGTGCACATAAAGATAAACCAAGAGACCTCCACGAAGAGGAGTGACATCCATTGACACTGCACCCGTAGTAAAGACAGTCTAGACAGACCAAAGATGTCGTTTAACAAAGACACAGAGCAGCTTCCCAATGGTAGCTATAAAATTATTTAATGTGCTATCAAAGGAAACCACTGGAGCAATTTAGAAAAACCATCCTATGTAAATTAAATGAGAAACCAATGTACAGCATTGAATAATTTTTTTCCAGCGATATCACAGTGACTACCTGACTTTTAACTTAACATCAAGAATAGACTATTTGTTTTTTTGTTTGTTCTTATATTAGTATTATTGTGCAGTTATTGTTAAGTGCATATTATGCTCAGTATATGTTAAATATGTGTAATCTGATCACAGTTGTTAGATTCATTTTATTGTGATGTAAATATTGTATTTTTGACGCTGTCTGTCCAGCCATGACTGGTGAATGATAAAGATTTGGTAATAAATTGGAAATACGCATTCGCTCCTTCAATCCCTTTAACAATTCCAACGCTACACTGAAGAGCGAACAGCCACTGCGTCAGTGAGAGAAAATGAAAGAAAATTCTTGCAAATAACCGTGACGGTACGCACCCACTAAGCGCAGGATTATTGCCATGCTGATTTCTAGGATATAGCGGCATGACGCACGCGTTAGGAGGACTCAGTTTATGCAGAATACATTAGTCGCGGCTGCTTAACGAAATATTTGTGTACGAGGGGACAGAACACGATTGTGGCAAAACAGCTTTATTTCTGCACCGGCTGCGATGAATCACGAGGGCGCTAAACAGAGCTACAATTAAACGGCGGAATTGGCGCGCGACGCGTGTGCGAAACGTGAACTTTGGCGCAGGCGCGCGTCACTAAGAATAGCATCGGCTGCATACACCCACCAGCCGCTCTCGCCCCAGCCGCCGCTGCGAGGATGCGTGCCGGGACGGCAGTGCATCTCGCTAAATGTTCGGCCACGCCGATCTGGAAAGCCAGTCGTAGTAGATAACCAACTTGTTCTGCACTTTTCTCTCTTTAAATAGGAACATATCTGTCTTTTTCTGCTCCAACAGAAGCATTTCAGCTACTTCTCTTCCTTATAACAGCGTGATGTGCTGCTATAATAACACCTGTAGATCAGTAAATATTTCATATTTTTGGAAACATTTTTGTTTCACTTATGGGGAACAGCACTCTTATTTAAATTTATATATAAAGAACAGTCTAGAGTGCAAAAATATTTTTTAAATTTTTTTCTCTGACTAGTTTCGGTCTTCAGGAAATTAAGCACCATTGATATTGTGGAACTGGCAGGAGACTTGGAGCCTTCTAGTGCGTCACTGCAGTGTCCAGCCGGAAAAAATAAAAAAAAATCACTCTGTTCTTCATATATAAACAGTAAATATTTGACAATTTCTTGATATGCTTCAATACGTTTATTGACAGGGTATGAAAAAAAAAAGTCATTTATCAGACAGTATGATACCCAAAATAAAATAAAAATATTCACAGAACAGTTGTCGTAAAATATACTGATACTAATTTCCTAACATCCACCAAATCCGGATATGAAACGATCTCGATAATGGGATGAGATATTCTGCTCACAATTTTATATAATATTTCGACACCTCCGCTGAATTTCATAGGCTGTTCTGTATAAGCTAAAATCCACCATAAGCAAAATCGACGAAATGTGCTTTACTTCTGCAAATTCTTTAAAATATGTACCAATCCTTCCTGTATTTGATGTTGGAAGGCAGTTGTGAAATTTATCGAAAATAAAATCATTGTTTCATCTAGCAAAGATATCAAATTGTAAGATGTGTAAGAATGAAATTTTTTTCTCGGAGTAGATATCTTAAGATCGGATGGTAAGATTCTAGAGGCCTGAACATCGTCTCTGAGCACAATTACAACTTTTGGTACCCAAACTTCATAATTTTATAGTGTACCTAGATAACACTTGATTTTCGAAAAGGGGGAGAACGGTGTTTCTAGATAAATATCAAAAATTTAAACCGTTTGATATGGTTTACTATTTAGATATTTGCAACCTAAGGTGCAAAAACTGCTAAAACCAGTCTGACAATGCCGCGGTGAAGTAGCCGAGCGGTCTAAAGCGCCTCGCTGCGGAGCGCGCGGTTGCTGGCCATCGGAGGTTCGAGTCCTCCCTGGGGCACGGGTGTGTGTGTGTTGTCCTTAGGTTAGTTTACCTTAGTTTAAGTAGTTTGTAAGCTACGGACTGATGACCATGCAGTTTGGTCTGACAGATTTACAAACATTTGAACATTTGGTTTTACGAATATGTCGATAAGTAAGCTATCTTTGCACCTCTGTATCTTAGTAACGAATAAAGATATGGAAAATTTAAAAGGCGTTCGAAAATAGCATCTTAAGAAAGTGGAAAAAATTTCGGTGATTTTCACTTAATAGGAGGTATACAATTGGTCATAACACAATTCATAGTTTTGGTATCCAAAATTCGTGGGTTTCTCAGAAACCGCACATGAACAAATGGTGATTTTATTTACCGGACAAATAGCAACCGGTTTTCTAAATTTACCTAAATTTATCTAAATTTACCTGGGCTGTTTAAATTTTAACCCTGTGTTGTGGGATGGCTACAGTATGCTAATTCTTCTGAGAGGTGTACAAATGATCACTAGGCCAAGGGCTATCCAAAACATAAAACTCTCTGAAACTTCCTAGCAGATTAAAATTGTGTGCCGGAATCGGGATTCGAACCTGGACATTTGCCTTTTGCGGACAAGCGCTCTTCCACAATACTCATTATCTTTGTCACCGATACAACAAGAGATATAGACCACCGAAGAATCGCATTTTAGTACGCGGCTATTTCGAACAAATACGGGCGCTGATGACCTCGCTGTTGAGCGCCCTAAAATGCACGATCATCATCATCATCATCGAACAAATAATACCGTGCATTGTATGAATAACCTCCGTTAAAGATAGGAAGCCAAGCTGGAGGAAGTAGTCCACATGTCCGAACGACAAAGTCTTATGGGTTCAAGTGTCGTGTCTAAAACTAAGTACTGTATATATGTGCTACGCACGCGTTCCCGATCCCACCTCGCCACTGGTATACCAGCCCCTCCCCCCCCCCCCCCCGGCCCAAGCAAGTGTCGCAGGTCACAGGGCACAACAGTTGATAGCCAGCCGCAATAAGTCTTAAACAATTGCAGTGACAGGAAACAATTGTACTGGTCGTAGGTCAATTGGTCTAATGCAGGGGTGTCCAACCCGCGGACAAAAATCGGCCCAAAATAAGCAGCAATGTAACTCAAGAGTGCACATCCACATCATCGGTAAACAATAAAAATCCGAAGTTGTCATAAATTGAATAATTTCAATTCGAAACTCACCACGCGGTGCTTTTTTCATTGGTCCATCCCGTCGTTAACAGTACCACAGTCTAACATAGCAGTCGCGACACTCACTGGTGTAAAACCTGTTACCATCTGGCAGATGCGACGACACCAGCGCTCCAAGGGTGAGCGAGAAGCCACCTGTTAACGTCACATACATCGTACGGGTAACACTTATTTTCCAGCCATTTTCTCGCAATTTACGATAAAATTGTTTTCTTTTAGACTCGAAGGCGTTAGTGTAATATCAGACGAAACGGATGATACTAAAATGAACAGCAGTGGAGCTAAAACAGATTAATTGAATGACGGAAGCTAGAAGCTACTCAAGTAGAAATACATGATAGGTATCCGTGACGCTGTCCCGCCGCCAGTCGACCCTGCTGGCGTTGCTGGTGCTGGCCTGGGGCACTATTATGTATCTTTCGTACCGTTCGGTTCGGTGTGTTTTTCTCGGTCGTGACGTCAATTTCGATTCGGTAGCGAAAATGGTTATTCTGTACGCTCCTGAGGCCTGCTACCGCCCGAAACAGCCACCGAAATTTCGAGCGCTGCACCGAAAGCCGCTGAGTTTTCGGTGAGGCCATTTGGTTCGTTTCGGTGGGCTTGGATTGCGAAGATAAATTATTATTTTAGCAATGCTGTGTCGTTTTAAATTCCGATAATGATACATCTGTTGTTTTTAAGTAATAAGTAACTTTAAAAAGTTAATTTTCAAGGTTGTCTACAGATATTATCAGAATGTTTCGTTAAAATTGCTAGCGTTCTAGAGTTTAATATAATGAAGTAGCACTTGTGTAAACTCTATAGCAATAAACTTTTTTTAAAAAATACGCGTCTCGGTAATGTCTTTAATGCGCCGTTTCATTTATCCTGCAAACTCTCATATTACGAAAGTGTAACTACGGAATCCATCAAATACGGCGTCATCTTCGTTTTCGCCGTTCGCAAAGCTGTCGCGTCGTATTTGGCAAATTTTCGTATTTGTACGTGAGAATTACTCAAATATGCACTCCAGATACTCCACCGCATTGAAAATCTTCATAAAATGAGCCATTTTTACCGCAATCTTAAGTCCTCTTGTGCCCACAAGCACGTTACCGACGTATCTGAACGGTACTTAGTAGTGTTTTACCGTTCTTTTCCGTACAAGCAGAGTACTGGCGGAAGTGGGGTTGTGAGGTGGCATCGTGAGTCGTGTCGGGATAGCACAGTTGGTAGTGCGCTTGCCCGCGAAAGGCAAAGGTCCCAGGTTCGAGTCCCGGTTCCGGCATACAATTTTAATCTGCCAGGACGTTTCATATCAGCGCACACTCCGCTGCAGAGTGAAAGTTTCATTCTAGAAACATCCCTTAGGCTGTGGCTAAGCCATGTCTCCACCATATCCTTTCTTCCAGGAGTGCTAGTCTTGCGTGTTTGCAGGAGAGCTTCTGTGAAGTTTGGAAAGTAGGAGGCGAGGTACTGGCGGAAGTGGGGTTCTGAGGCGGCATCGTGAGTCGTGTCGGGATAGCACAGTCGGTAGTGCGCTTGCCCGCGAAAGGCAAAGGTCCCAGGTTCGAGTCTCGGTTCCGGCACACAATTTTAATCTGCCAGGACGTTTCAGAGTATTTATTACTTACAGAAAACACTTTTACAACGTTTAAGTTAAAATGTAAAGGAATTTTGTGAAGTTAGATTGTGGAAATCATACAAATTAGTAACAGTATAAATAACCGATAATCATCCCGCAAAGTAGTGAATGTAAACAAAGAGTAGTATGTTGTGCGGACGACGCCGCCACCTCTCTGCTCACCTGGACGCCGCCGCCTTCTTCGACGCCGCCGCTCTCCAGCCTTGCTTGCTGGGACTGCTGCCGCTGCTCCCTCCCGTCGCCGGGGTGAAACAGTTTTCGCACTACCTTTTGTAATCGTGACGTCACCCGTCAGCTTTCGACTATCGAGTTGTGAACGAGCCAAGTGAGCTGTGTGCCTTTCGATTACTTGTTTACTCTAGTTGAAGCTAAATAATTTTAAATAGGCCTATGCTGTGATCAGCCAGTTCGCTAAACTAGTTTACTGTTGAGAAAATACACCACCGGGCAATAGAAAAGTGTATAAAGGAAGGTGAAGATTTTTTTACCTGGTACAGGCAATTGTAAATTATAGTAATTTAAGGGGGTATTTGACTGGAATGTTACTTAAACGTGTTCCAGTAATGTCGTTCTCACTGTAAGTAGCATTTGTTCGTATTAGCACATTCATATCAGAAAAGCCTAACACTCAATGCTATTCATTATTACTAGAAATAGGTAATTTCTACAACGAAGTATAAGCATATATGTGTTCCATAGAGTGGTTCCTACAGTGCTGTACAGGACATTTAAAAGCAATAAGAAGGCTACCTACTACTTTTTTAAACGCTAACTAATTATCGTTTATGGGCCAAGCATTGTACACAACAAACAAAAATTTCTGATTAAAATGCAGGAAGTATGACACGCGCTACACAATCACATTCTTATAAACAGTTCAAAAACAGTCAAAATCCGTACAATTCCCTCATTACACAGTCCTAAACATTAACTCGACGCAACAGCGATAGACAAATCGATAGTATGGTTTCAGGTTGCCTTCACAGCGCCGCTACGTCACAATTACGTCACGATTGCAAAAGCTAGTGTGAAAACTGTTTCACCCCCGTCGCCGTGTGTCGCCACCGCCGCCATCGCCGCTCCTGCTGTGTGTCCCTGTTGTTGCTGCCCTCGTTGTGTGGACTGTCGTCGTCGTCGTCGTCGTCGCCATCGCCCGTCTTCGTCCCTCTCTCGTCTGTTCCCTATCGCTTTTTAATACTACCTCACCATGGACAGCTCGCCAGTAATCATCACCACACCTCCCCCTCCCAGTCATCCATTACTACCACATGGAACGTCGGACATCAGCAACCTTTCCCTGTCCCTCCACTTCCCATCCTCCTGTCTACCTCTGCATCTGTCCAGTTTGCCCCTTCACTCCCTCCTCAAACTTTTTGTTTGTTTGTTTGTATAGATTAAGGGACTTAACTATGGGGTCATCAGTCCCTAAACTTACAAACTACTTATCAACTAGCTTATCCCAAAGACGGCACAAATATCCATGCACGAGGGGGTATTCGAACCCCCGACCGTAGTGGCCGTGCAGACCGTGACTGAAGCGCCTCACTCTCCTCGGCCACCGCGGCCGGCCTCCTCCTCAAACTCTCCTGGCTCTCTCGCTCACCTACTTCGAAGGAGTTTGTGACACTTGCGAGGAGTGACACTTGCGCGGAAAGGGAATGTGTAGACACTTGCGCGGAGACCCGGACGCTGCAGGTAGTGAACAGGGTGTTCCAGAAGTAGCGATACACCACCCCTACTCCACGCCCTCCAGCCGCTACCTGTGCCGTATTCAGGAAAAGGCCCACCGAGCGAGGTGGAGCAGTAGTAACGGGACGTTCGCTAAAAATAGGGTATATTACAAGATTCACGTCCCTCGCATTCCGGCCCAAAATTAGCATGGGCCTATATTTCGCATTCATTGAAAAATGCGAATTTTTCCGGTACCTACTGTTTACTTTGTACATATTTAAGGGCAGAAAATAAAGTTATCTCCCAATATTTCTGGTTAAATAGTGTTTCACTCCAAAATACCATTTATGACGATTTCGGATTTACTGCGTTTTGAGTCAGAATTCGCATCTATATTCGAATTTATCGCAAATACGAATTTTTCCTGTCCCTAGAATTACCTCTAAAAATAAACAACTGATCAAGGCACTAAAAGCAAGGGCAGATCATTAGGTGTATTTCTACAAATAACTAAAACACAATTTGATCGTGGAATTATATACAATCTCATTATAAAGGTTTTTTTGTAGGTGGTTTTGAGCAGCTTTTAAATATGTTAGAAATTGCATTATGAAATATAGACAGCTACACGTTATGTTTATTATGAGATATCGATTTCGGCTAATTTGAGGTCATCTTCAAGTCTCAAACAACAGGTGTTACTTATGCATTTTTCCAGTGGCACTCATAACCTTTAACTGTTTACACACAAGGTCTAACGTTGTTAATCGCGTTAGCGATGAAAAGAGAACCCAGAATCTTTGCGTCTAAATGATACATATATTGGTGTGATGTCTTATTTCGAAAGAACAGACATCACACCAATACATATATAGCTCTCGGTGAAATGGAACGGTACGATGTCGTTACGTAGCACAGCACGGCCGACTAGAAACGCAGGAGAAGTGCAAACAACGTTCTCTCTCAGAGGTATGATTATAATTGGGTTCGGCGTAGACTTCTACAACATACAGTCTACACGGCGAAGATTACACCAAAAAATTTAACTTTTCGTCTACTTTGGCGATAGCAACCAAATTTTAGAATCGTGTCTACTATGTTAAGATTTAGCAACACAAAACGCTTAAAGTCCATAACTTCACTGGTTTTCGAGTTCTGAATTTTTAATATGTTTTTAATGTTATTATAGAAAAAACAAATTTGGGACTCACACTACAATTTTCATATGGCAGATTTTGTAGGTACATTCACAAGACATAATTCAACGGTTGTGTGCATTCATATTATGAGAAATATCAATCATTTGTTTTCAGTGTTTATTTCAAATTTCTACATTTAAGTTTCTTTAATTATTAGTACTTAAATGTGGTTATGAAATAAATAAATTACGTGTATATGTGTAGTCTTATGCGGCCAAACTACTTAGGTCATTGGTCACTAGAGTTACACACTACTTAATCTTACTTAAAATGACTTAGGCAAAGTACAAACAAACATACCCATGTCCGAGGAAGGACTCGAACCTCCGACTGGCCGCGCAATTTGTGACACAAATTACATGTTTGATAATATTAATGCATAGAAGTATGAAATCACGTCAAGACTACTTCCTGCAAAAATTTTGACAAAAAAAGTTGGCACTGAGTTTAGAAAAACAAAATTCTGGTATATTGGATTTCAACATTTTATCAAAAAATGAATGTTACTTTTTTTTTACTACTACAAGAGATACAGCCATTCAAATTTACGGCCACCAGAACGTTTTCCCTTCCTGAGTAAATGAGCTGTTTCTTGTAGTTTCAACATCTTTTCCTTGAATGTTCTGAATATAAATCTTCACACAGACTTCTTGAGGAGAGTGATACGGATATCTGATTGTAAACCACTGCCTATTACCTTAGACCTTTTTGACTGTACTGAACAGTAATTCCGCGTATTCCGTAATTTATATGTATACAGTTAACAGGCAATGTAATTTATAAGCAACTATTGGCTGCCAATTTCGCTTCATTTTTCCTGGCAGTCTTGCAACTTGTTTCTCCCTGTTGGTTTATGCCGAGTTCGGAGTAAAAATGGTTCTATATGACGGTGATGGAAAATAGAATTTATCTTCAGCATTTTTGGGGTCTACGAATAAACGCTTCAAGTATGTAAAATACTCATTGACTTATTATTAACGTTTTTTAATTGAAGGTTTAAGGTTGCGCCTTCTATTAAAAAGCATAGTAGCTATTTTTAAAGAGATGGAAGTTGTGTGATAGTGGGGTTAACTACATAGCGGTCAATTACATCAACGTATCTGTGCAGGATGCCTAATATATTTATTGCTTGCGCAGGTGTCTTGATATGCTTAGTGTTCTGAATAATATGCTTTTAGGAGGTATGACTGTGGAAAGTCATAGTCTTGTAGTAGCAGAGACTGTCTTAATAACTCTCCAAACATTATCACTATTAAAATACCTTTTTGTTTACAGGAGGAACACTCAACGGATTAATATGTAGTTAGAAAAAGTTACTATACTGCTCTTCAGCTTTGAAAGGGTTGTGCAATTTCACTGATTTTCGTGTTATATTGACAGTGTGGAAACTTGACCACAGCAGTGCTAGACTTGTTGGTGTGCCTGTACCCAGGAAAAGCCATCAGCCGCCCCAAGGGATCCGGGTTCCGCGCAAGTGTCACTCCGTGCAAGTGTTCCAACCCCCTTCGAAGAATTTCCCATCCCTGTCTCCTGCCAGAATCACCTGTCGTCGGCCGGCCGCGGTGGCCGAGGGGACTAAGGCGCTCCAGTCACGGTCTGCACGGCCACTACGGTCGGGGGTTCGAATCCCCCCTCGGGCATGGATATTTGTGCCGTCCTAGTTCGTAAGTAGTTCATAAGTAGTTTGTAAGTTTAGGGACTGATGACCCCGTAGTTAAGTCCCATAGACTCTATACAAACATTTGAACATTTTTCACCTGTCGTCGAACCACAATGGCAGTCTCCGCCACCTACCACCCACTAGCCTTAGCCTCTTGGATCTGTCCCCCACCACTTTCCCCTGCAAGTTGTTCCATTGCCTCCTTCTCACCCATCCGTCTCCAGAAAACCAACAAAACGTACCAGACTCCAACTCTTCCTCAAGGAGAAGCAAATTATGGCCACAGTTTAGATCCTTCCTGCTCCCCAGTCCAATCCTACTGACAGAAAACTAAAAAACACCGGCACTAACTGCAACAACTACTATGTCTTGAAAGCTTGCCCTAACCTTGCTGCTCTCGCAACCTGCAACACCTATGGTGAATCCCATCCCACCTACTCCTACAAATGAAAAGCCGTTCCCCGTTGGGCGTTCGAATCCCCCCTTGAGCGTGGATGTTTGTGCTGTCTTTAGTATAAGTAATTTGTAAGTTTAGGGACTTATGACTCCGCAGTTAAGTCCCATAAGCTTAACAAACATTTGAACATTTTTGAAAAATCTTCTCCGTTTGTAATTTTGCAGTACTTTCGTTCATTGCGCCTCGCTCACTTCTACTTGATAATATGACCAACTGATGACAGAGCTATGCAATGATGGGCAACCAGTAGTTCGTTTAATTGCGTCATCATAGCTAATTTGAAAAGATAATGCTTGAAGGAGCCAAGGAAAATATTAACAGAGAAGTTCATCTCATATAAAGAGGGAAATATGTTTCATTTTGATCGACATTTCTGTAGGATGGGCTAAATTTTTATTGTCCTTCCTGACTGAAAAAGTCTATATACTTATCTTACATAATTCTTTTTTAATTTTGGTGTCGATTTGATTTTTGTCGAGAATAATAATACTTCAAATTAAGGGAGTAAACTTTAACTTTGAAGCATTGCTATGATTTCGGGTAAATTTCTCTTTCACGGTGACGATGTAGAGAGAGAGAAACAGAAGTGATCGAGAGAGAGACAGCCGAAACGAATAGGTTATGAATGTTACTGTGCTTGCAAACAAAACAGGCACAGACGCGGTGGTTAATAGGAGCAACCCTAAAAGAGAAATGCCATTAAGGCAGCTTCCGTCATCCACCGAACTGAGAGTCAATTCGTGTGTGCGAAAGGTCTGAATTTTAATAACTGTGAAGTTTTTGAAGTACGTTAGAACTGCGTGGTTACTTCGCAATTCATAGGAGTAAAGCGTTCGTTCTGAACGACTCATTCGCGACCTACCCACGACTGTTTACTAGGCATGGTCCTGTTTGGAGATGGCATGCCGTTGTCTTTCTGCGACCCTTGAACTGAGATTTTTTTTTCCTTTTTAATTTTGTAAGTCACTGAAGATGCGTCTTTAAGTCATGAAACCGATCGTTTTTTATCAATTAAATTTTATTACAGTTAGAACGGACTTACTTTTCCTAATGAATAGCTATAATTGTATTATTTTATTTGGACAATTACATGACTGTTCTGCACATGTAATTCATCTTATTCTAAGAAATTACAAGTACAATTGGACTAGCAATAGCGTGGCGCTATGTTTACTTTCCAAATGCCCGGTAATTTTTTTAATTCCAATCTTATGTTGGTCCACCTCCGTCTTCTCCCGCCTATCGCCTTCTATCCAACTTTCAGTTCATTTCGGTTTCGTTTTCACGCAGCTCTGTCTTTAGGGCTTGAATAATGTGTCCTACAATAATATAATTTTCCAGGGACATAGAGAGGAATATCAGTAAACTGCCTGCTAAGTGTGTTGAAAACGGAGTTCGTATTACCACCTCATGAGAGATCGAGCATTTTTCCCCATGTTTCTTAATTTTTACGCATCACGTATCGTACTATAATACAACCTCTGACGATAAAGTTCGGTGAATAAACTATGAACTGCAATTATCTTACTGTCATTCGAAATACTCACCTTCCATAACTATGGGCCACTGAGCTCTGCGAAACTTTGCACGAAGTCTTCCTTTGGGATGGTATTCAGAAGCATCGTCAAGTTTTGTTGGATGTCAAGAAAAATCGTCAAATCACGTCACTTTCAAAGCGACTTTGAGTCGAGTAACGGGAAGAAGTATGGTGGATTGAGATCTGGCGAGTACGGTAGATTTTCAAGTTTTCAAAACAAAAACAAAAAAAAAAAAATAAAAATAAAAAAATAAAAAAATAAAAAAATAAAAAAAAGTTCAAATGTTTGTATAGCTTATGGACTCATCTACGGGGTCATCAGTCCTTAATCTTACAAACTACTTATGAACTAACTAAGACTAAGGACGGCACAAATATCCCTGCCCGAGGGGGGGGGGGATTCTAACCCCCGACCGTAGTGGCCGTGAAGACCGTGACTGTAGCGCCTCAGTCCCCTCGGCCACCGCGGCCGGCTTCAAGTTTTCATCACCCCCTTTTTTGTCACTAACTGTTTGACGATATTGGATGTGTGTGGGTGAGTGTTGTCGTGCAATTTTAACATCCATGACACCGTATCGCAATCCTCCTGACTTCTTCCCTCGACTCAAACTCACTTTGATAGGAAAGAGATTTGTCAATAATCCTGACATCCAACGAAACGTGACGAGGCTTTTGAACACCATCCCAAAGGAAGACTTCGTGCATGTATCGCAGAGTTCAGCGGTGCATAGTTAAGGGACGTGACTATTTCAAAGGATCTTTAGGTAACTGTAGTTCATATTTCATTTACGTTAATGTTACAGGACTATTCACCGAACTTTGTCAGAGGTTGTATAAGGTACGTTCAGAGGTGTATGTGCATACTGTATTCAAAATATATCGCGAATAGAGTTGGTCGTAAGGACATAATAAATCTAAAACTCATTTGTGATGGCGCGGATTTTCATAAATACTATTTATGTCCCATCTCATTAACTATGTGTCATACTATGGTATAACTCCAATATACACTCAGTGATATACGTGCTTATAAAATATCTCGCGAATACTTTTAGTACTGTAGAAGAAATGAAGTGATAAGTCATGCCAAATGCCATAGCTTTAGACAGTGGCGTAACTATGACTTGGCTTTTTTTTGGGGGGGGTGGGGGGGTGGGGGGGGGGGGAGAATAGATCTGCTTGAGGAGCAAAATTTTAGTCAGTTTCCAGACAGACTACTATCTACCACTCCCGTTGAAGAATCTAATTCACTCCCATCCAATGAAAGCTTATGGTAAAACGCCCCAATTTTCCTATCTTTACCTTTACCAGATTGCTGTTATACGATTTCTTTTTTCTGTTTCTTTTTTTTCTTTCTCTTTCCTTTTTTTTCTTTTCGGGTTCTTGGGAGGGGTTCTACCCTTCATCCCCCCTCCATAGTTACGCCACTGGTTTTAGTGCACGAACAACGGAGAATTAATATGTGATAAACGTCTTTCCTTTAATAATTTTGCTGAGGTATTAAGCGAGAAAAAATTTCTTAAAGTTTGATATAATGTGTAAAATTTGTTGCAAGTCGCTAAGTGGTGCCACTAATAGATAGTCCATGAATAAAATCAGCATTCAAAAACGGGATTCACCGTTCAAAACAATTTCGTTCCAGCCGCGTTCTGCCTGCAGCTCCACGATGGTCAGATCTGAAGACACAGTGGTGAGAGGCTGTTGAACTGTTGCTTTATGCATCGCCATACTTGTCCTTCGACCATCATTGTGGTTTGAGATGGTATTGACTTTCATACTCGCACCCCTCTAGTACGCAATGGCGGTAGACCAAACACCTCTCGTAAGTGTTGCAGCTTGTTATCCTTCCATACTTTTCTTTTTCTTTTAGTAAAGAAGCTTCTGAAACGTAACAGGTACTCTGAGGCAGTTGCACATGCACGTTATACGACTAAACGAAGGCACCATTCGGGTGAATGAAAGAGAACCAAAAATCTTGTAAAATTCTCAAGATCCAGTCACATAATATGAAGACTGGCAAAAGGAAAGAGGATGCTTATCCGCGAAACGGATGACTGGGGAAAGAAATACAAGTTCCCAAACGTTATCTCATGGTAAAGTTCAAAATGTTCAAATATTTGTTAAGCTTGAGGGACTTAACTGCGGGGTCATCAGTCCCTAAACTTACAAACTTCTTATGAACTACCTTATATTAAAGACGACACAAACTTCCATGCCCGAGGGGAGATTCCAACCCCCGACCGTAGCGACCGTGCAGACTGTGACTGGCGCGCCGCAGACCGCTCGGCCACTGCGGCAGGCTTATGGTAAAGAACAAAAAGCAGCTTCAACAGTTACGAAAGGGAAACTAAAGGACGACTTCTAGGTTTTACTCCAACACATAGGTACCCCTAATGGGCAAATGACGGAAAAATAAGGGGAAACTGTTGGAACAGTAAGACAACACACAAGTTGCAGGGAAAAGAGTAAGTTTTCGCAGGTGCATGAACGATTGAGGATGCGTTAGTAGCCGTGAATGAGTGCCGCTGATTGGAAGTTTGCAAACTGCTCCTGACAGTGTCTGAGAGACTTGGCCCGTTTGTGAGCAGCCCAGAGGAAAGCCATTAATTCCACGCCGTCCACCAGCTTCAGGTACCCTACCAACCAGACGGTGGTATTGAGTTTTGTACGCGGTCCGGATGTCGGGCATGGTGACCATTCCACCAGCACATTAGAAGGTTTAATGTAAACGAAGGCTTCCGCGGCCGTTGTCATTGTTTATAAAACTCTTCTGGGTGTTGGACCGCATCGTCAAAATATCAAACACTTCACCGACGTTTCGGCCACTATTGCAAGTGGCCATCTTCTGGGTGTTACATTTACTGTAACACCCAGAAGATGGCCACTTGCAATAGTGGCCGAAACGTCGGTGAAGTGTTTGATATTTTGACGATGCGGTCCAAAACCCAGAAGAGTTTTATATACAGTTAGAAGGTTTATTTGGTGTCTTTTTTTTTATTAGTGGTTTCGATGAGCTACGTCATTATCTTCAGAATTTTTTTTACAATGTTCTCCTATTTTCAATAAAATAGTTACTTGTGAAAATGTAAGTAACAAGGAGCTCCTTGTTACTTGTGGCAAGAACGCACGCAATTTTTAAATGTGCAATGCAGATGACGATCCACTTTGGTGATGCAAATTTTAATCGTTTAACAATGTTGTTTTTCTTATACTACATTTTCACAAGTAACTCTTTATTTTATTGAAAATAGGAGAACATTGTAAAAGAAAAAGTTCTGAAGACGACAAAACTCATCAAAACCGGTTAAAAAAAAGGCAAATAAACTAGCGATCTTGCCTAAAGTAATTGTGATTTACATTAGAAGGTGTTGTCCCATTGACCAGGGCCACTATGCCTCAGAACTTTCCGATAACAACGCTACAACTATATAATGCGCGATCACACGTAGCACGCAGTATTCAACACTTCATCGCCTTTTGGAGTCCAGTGCCGCCATTGCCTCTCTGTTCTCCCGATAGCTCACCTTTCGAAAACGTCTGACCCGCAACAATTGGCGCGGAATACACTACAGCAGATCACCTTTGGTATTATGGACTTCTAAACCTTGACAACACAACCAGAGTCTCTTTGATTCGATGGTGAGGTATGTAGCAGTAGGTTTAGCCAGCAATGGCAGCAACATTCAGTACAAAATTTGGATGTGATATCTACTGTCCTCCTTGAAGTTGTATTTTGCACGGCCACAAATTAATTACAGTCCATTACTATGTATTGACCAAATGAAAGACGAGAACATTTCTGTTAAAAACGGAAAATAAAATTAGAAGAAAATGAGGAGAAATATAGTACCAAAACATAGAATTTTTGCCGTCTAAGTACGGCAACAAGAATTAGAAACTCTGTATCACAGTAAAAGGCACAAATGTCTGTTAATTAAAAAGAAATAAGTGTGGCTCTGATGGTGATGTACGAGTTGACCAGTATCTTTAATCATTAAGCTCTGTAGTATTACAGATTTTATTACTCTTGTTTTGCCATTGATCAGAAGTTTACCAAGTACTAGGTATATCTCAGATTGTACGTATCACTATGACACCGGAGAAGAATACTGCTAAAGTCGAATGCCTTGTTAAAGGCATGTAGGCCTTCCATACATCCACACTCCGCAAGCCACCTTATCGTGTGTAGCGGATGGTACTTTCTGTACAAATGACACTTTGCGAATGGCTTACAGGAACGACATTGCCTTTGCAATCTTTTTGAAGGGCATACATAGGCGGAAGCAATATTCTAACTTTAATACCGTGACCTAATCATGTACTTGGAACGTAATTTGGGCAGAAGACAAGACTAGGCAAGACGTGTGAAGATACGAACTATGCCGTCTTGCTTGAATACCAATGCGTCCCAGGCCTCCCCCAGTCGTGTAAAAATAGAGGCTGATTTTTTTTTTCTTTTCTTTTTTTTTTTTCGTAGCAAAGCGAAGGGCGCCTCTCAAGAATTCACAGCAGGGTATCGACGAGGCTTCATCACAATCGTGGTAAAATGGGAAAGGAAAGGAAAAGAAAAGCTCAGAGTTTAACGGCGCGTCGACGTCGAGCTCATTATAGACGGAGTGAAAGCTAGTATTGGACAGAATGGTGCAGGAAATCGACTGCGTGCATTCCGTAAGGGCACTCTCGGCGTTCACATGAAAAACCTTACGAAAAACTAAACCTGAATGGCTGGATGAACATTTCAACTTCTCGCGAATCCAGTTTTAATACCCAGCAAACTAACACCATATTGTCAAGTGGAAACACAGACAATCTTAATATAGTCAGCGCTCTTCCAAGATTTTTTTTTTCGTGGGTGTGAGGGGAAGGCAGTCACGCCTACATACTAATTGTTGGGGGAACTGAGTCACTGATTTCTAGTATAACTTAGACATATATCTTTCTGTAAATCGTTTTAAAAATGCGTTTACGGATAGCGTGGAGAGATATAAGTAAATAAATACTACGTAGTACAAGTTGTTGTGTTCTCCAGTTCGCAGAACTGGCTTGATGCAGCTCTCCACGCTACCCTGTCATGTTCAGGCCTCTTTATCTGAGGATTCTTTTAAATCTGCTTACTGTATTCGTCCCTCTGTCTCCCTCTACGATTTTTACCCCACATACTTCCTTCTAACGCTAAGTTGACGATTCCTTGATGTCTCGGAATGTGTCCCACTAACCTATCCCTTCTCTTTAGTCAGGATACGCCAGAAACCCCTTTTCTCCCCAATTCTGCTGAGCACTTCCTCATTAGTTACGTGATCTACCCATCTAATTTTCATCATTCGTCTGTAGCACCGTATTTCGAAAGCTTCTACCATCTTTTTGTCTGAACTCCTCGTCGTCCACGTTTCACTCCCATACATTAATACACTCCAGACAAAAGCTTTCAGAAAGGACTTTCAAAAAAATGTCTGTAAATCTATCGAACCAAACTGCGTGGTCATCAGTCCGTAGCTTACAAACTACTTAAACCTAGGTAAACTAACTTAAGGACAAACATACACATCCATGCCTCAGGGAGGACTCGAACCTCCACGGCAAGCAACCGTGCGCTCCGCAGCGAGGCGCTTTAGACCGCTCGGCTACTCCACCGCGGCAAAGGACTTTCTAACATTTAAACTAATATTGGATGGCAATAAACTTTGCATCTTCAGAAACGCTTTTCTTCCCATAGCCATTTTGCATTTTATATCTTCTTTATTTTTACCATCAGAAGTTATCTTGCTACCCAAATAACAAAACGCATATACTACTTTTACTGTCTCCTTACCTAATCTAATTCCTTCAGCATCGCCTGATGTTCTGACACTACATTCCATTACCCTCGTTTTACTCTTGTTAATGTTCATCTTATAAATTCCAGGTCCTTTACTGTCTCTGACAGTATTACTATGTCTTCTGCAAACCGTATGGTTTTTATTCCCTCTCCCTGGACTTAAATCCCCTCTCAAATTTCTCCTTCACAGCTTGCTCAGTGTACATATTGGAGAAAGGCTACAACCCTGTCTTACACCCTTCCGAATCACTGCGACCCTTTCATGCCCTTCGACTCTAATAATTACTGTCTGGTTTTTGTACAAGTTGAATATAGCACTTCGCTCCCTATCCCTGTTACCTTCAGAATCTGAAAAAGTGTATTCCTTTAACAAACAGCAGATTTTTCGAAGCTCCTCACCGTCACAGAAAAAGATTTTACTGGCTAGATTCCATCGTGACGCTGTTCACAAAAGCAATAGATAGGGAGGGTAGAATGGCCAAATTTTGTACACTTAAGGTTTTCTGCCTTCTGACTTAAGTGTGGTAAGGATCATAAAGTGAGGAAATTTATTAAAATGTCTTGAAATATTAATAAACAGATTTTATAGTCATTGAGTCATAAGAAATAAATACAAAGCAAATTATTAATAAAAATCATGCACAGTAACTTTCTTTAAGAAACTGTGCCTTATGTCGGCCTCGTAAGTCTTTGGTACAAAAACATAAATAATAATCATAATAATAATTTTCTAACATGTAGAAACAGAGGCTCACACAAATACATTATCTTAGTAACTTCAAAGAGAAAACAGCACTAAAATATAGGATAAGTCACTGATCAATGCAAAAATCACATGCAAAATTCTTCTTCTTAGGCATGGATGTACAGACATCATGAAATCAGCGAGAACATTGAAGCCACACTTCTCCTCTGGTGTCCCTTGAGAATGGTTTACCACACATACGACAGTTTACATCCTCAGCAGAGTCCTCATCATCTGTTGACATATAGATGTCTGAAACACTTGCTGAATCTGTTTCCACGTCCTTATTTTTTGTGGATTTTCTTTTAGAGGATCTTGATGATTTGGACTGAGGAGCACTACTTTTATTTTCAGTTCGAGTTTTTCCCATCTGGCTTTCGTCTTGTCCCTTGCTCTTCAGTCTTCGCAATTCCAGATGTGGAACGATTAGGCCTTAACGTTTGTACTTACTTGATAAGACTGGTGTCCGAGAACTGAGAAAGTTTAGTGAACTGAAAGTTAAGAGGCGAACTGTGGTTTGCTGCCAGGTGCCTTTTCGTATTTATGACTGTTTGTTCCTTCTAGAATGTTTTCGTTTAAATGTTTAATGTTGAGTGGGATTTGACTGTTTAGTTCTCTAAGTGATTTCTATATAAATGCTTCAGTGTTTGAACAGAATCATGACTACTTGCTTCTTTAAAGAGAAGTCCTTAATAGAAAGTTTAACATTTGCGCACAGTTTATCACGCTTGGGTTTCTTTAAGTGACCTTCGGTCTGCCAAATTGTAAATGTTTGATGCTTTTGAGCAACTTGATAAAAGGGCTTGTAGTTAACGAATTGTGTAAACTGCGAAGTGGAAGATTGTCAAAGAGGCTTGCCTGCCGTGTTAGTTATTGCCTTACTAAATTGTAAATTGTTCGTCAATGGGTGTGTGTGCGTTGTGTTGTTAATCGAACTGTATTCAGCCTGCCAGTTTTGGTGGCGAATTGCTACATTTGTTGCTGACAAATTTTAAAGTAAAGAAGTTATTTATTTGTGATGAGGTCTGCGGCATGGCAAGTCGTAGTTGAGGCGTTTTGCTGGAAGTGGCATTTAAATTGGTTTGTTCGTTTCAATAAAAGCTTTATTGAAGCTTGCTTGTCTCCCAACCTGCAACCATCGCTTTCACGTAATCCTAGTCTTGGCTATCACAAATGGAAATAGGATTAACATAAAAGGAGTGTAATCTCAAAAATGCATGACTTGAGGCATAATTTGTTGATGTTAAGTGTCACAAAACGTATGTGATTCTTATCAGTGCACTTCTGCTTTCTCATTATGAACTGGCTCCTGAAACAACCGACAATTCCTACCCTGTATTGTTATTGATGACAACTAATGGTGTTCGTATGTTAACATGGTAAAGAATATATTTGAGCCCAAACTAAAATTCCCGGCGGCCACAGTGGCCGAGCGGTCTGCGGCGCGCCAGTCAATGTCTGCATGGCCGCTACGGTCGGGGGTTGGAATCCCCCCTCGGACATGGGTGTTTCTGTCGTCTTTAGTATAAGGTGGTTCATAAGTAGTTTGTAAGTTTAGGGACTGAAGACCCCGCAGTTAAGTCCCTTAAGCTTAACAAACATTTGAACATTTTGAACAAAATCTCCCGGTACAAAGACCTGCGTGTATCAACAAAAAGTAATGATATGCGTGTGAAGTAACATCCACTGTTTGGTGTACTACGATTTGCGTCCTCGACGTGTAACCATCACTATGACACTTATTCTCAACAACTCAGATATCTGGCAACAATCAGAAAGACTGCGTGATATTTTTTGTGTCCCATCCTCGTCGCCACTTTTGTGTCTCGTTGCCGCCGGTTGTCCTAGGTGTCGGTGGCCGAGTAGAGAGAGACCGACATAGGGAAATAGGATGCACGCGTGTGCAAGTACAGAGTCTGAGGTGACCAGCCAGTGGGACAGCAGAAACTAGAAACACTAATCTAGATTAGAACAAGATATATATTTCGTAGAAATAATACAATACTTAACTTCGTTAACTGAAGACTAGTGGAATGCAGATACATAGTTTAACTAGATAGAGGCCTGCCTACAGATGAGTGTTCGAGTGCGTGTCTGATTGCCAAGTGACCGATGCAGTTCTGTGGTGGCCACGAGCGGGGTTGCAGCAGAGGGCGCTCGTGGCCGACGTCGTAAGAACGCCGCGCCGTGCTTGCATGGCGGCACGCGGCGAAAGTACGTGGCGCGCACTTCAGACTTGTGCAACACCACAATATTACTACATAATAACGTCCTCTCCCACCTTACACACCTGAACGGGTGCACTCAGATATAAAATTTTCCGTTCACTATGAAACAACCATAAAAAAACTCGGCTGAAGATACGCTCCGAACATGGCTCTACGAGTTCTTCTGCTCAAAAACTCATGATTTCTAGAGTAGCTGAATTGAAAACCTACCCAGCGTTCATAGGTATAGCCAGTATTTCATTTTAGGAGGGGTAACTGGACACTGAAATAACGTGGACTCAAAAGAACACTAATACTGTATATATTGTATATTACGCAGAATGTTTCATTGAAAAAAAACTGTATACTGAAGAGCCATCATGGTATGCAACTACCATTACGAACTTTTTAAGAATCTGCGTTGTTTCTACAATGGGTAACAGGCAAACCGTATTCTGAAAATTGGCAAACGCGATCGAAGCTCGGGTGGTAACGATAAAGGCAGTGCATGAAGCAATCAATAATTTCTGAAGCAAAGCAGTAAAACCTATCTCTAACACAAAGTTTGATCTTGCATTAAGGCTGTCAGTGTCAAAAGGTAAGCGCACCGACACTTGTTGAGATAGAAGCCGAAATAGAAAAAAAAACAAAACGAAACCCGAAATGCCAAAATCCATCTTCAAGTACACATTCACAGAACAAGATAAGGAACTATTGCCACCATTCAATATCCTTATTAACACGAAAATAAATGACATTGAAATCAGTACTGATGTTTGAGAATAGCTCAGATCACAGTAGCTCCAGGTCATGACGACGCTGTGTCTACGCTGAATCTCCGACCAAATTAGCCTCCGCTCTTGACAATGGTTTACTGAGATTATCTTAATCAAGAAACTATTTCTAAATGTTCAAATGTTTGTAAGACTATTGGACCAAACTGATGTGTTGATCAGTCCTTTGACTTACAAAATACTTACACTAGCCGGCCGCGGTGGCCGAGGGGACTGAGGCGCTCCAGTCACGGTCTGTACGGCCACTACGATCGGAGGTTCGATTCCCCCTCGGGCATGGATATTTGTGCCGTCCTTAGTATTAGCTAGTTCATAAGTAGTTTGTAAGCTTAGGGATTGGTGACCCCGTAGTTAAGTCCCATAAGCTATACAAACATTTGAACATTTTTGAACTTAAACTTATACTAAGGCGAACACACACACACACACACACACAAACACAAACACATACACTGGCCCGAGGGAGGACTCGAACCTCCGGCGGGAACGGCCTCCTTGTTCGTAGCATGGCGCCTTAGACCACGCGGCCATTCCGCGCGACGAACTGTGCCCAGTGATTCGAAAAGAACGTACGTGAAGCAATCTATAAGGAGCAGTCAAATGGAAACGAAAGAGAAGGAAAGAAAAAAGTGAAAGTTTACTGTTTCAGTACTATTCAAAAATGTTCAAATGTTTGTATAGCTTATGGGACTTAACTACGTGGTCATCAGTCCCTAAACGTACAAACTACTTACGAACTAACTTACACTAAGGACGGCACAAATATCCATGCCCGAGGGAGGATTCGAACTCCGACCGTAGTGGCCGTGCAGACCGTGACTGGAGCGCCTCAGTCCCTTCGGCCACCGCGGCCGACCCAGTAGTATTCACCATAACTAAATAAATTTAACACACTGTGGGACAAGATGATCAATGTCTTCATGAAAAAATGTTTGCAGTTGCCTAAAGAACAGTCATGCTACTCAGGTGAGCACCTCCTTGTCCGAAGTCAAGCGATGCTCACGAATGTCTTTCTTCTGGGATAAAATAATAATAATAATAATTGAAGCGACGTGGGTAGAAATCTGGACTCTGTGGAAGATGTGGAAGATCGTCTTAACGATACTTATGCAGTCTAGCAGGAACAACTTTGGCAACATAGAAATAGCGATCGGTAAAAATCGGAACTGTCCTGATTTCTTCTCCTTGACCTAGCAACTTTTAGGTTTGTGAGTCTTCTCCTCACATAGTACTCCCCTCTCCTCTGTACATGCACACACAATCTTAGCCTACTTTCATGGATCATCACCTATGAGCCCCTCTTTCGCTGCTCCCCTGACTTAACTTTGTCAACATTGCGGGAGGTGTTTGAACCGCTGAACCCCCACCCCCTTTCCCGCGCCGGCTACGCCCATGCAAGCGTTGGAGACTAGTGCAAATAATGAAAAAACAAATGATCAAATGTTTGTTAAGCTTATGGGACTTAACTGAGCGATCAGCAGTTCCTAAAGTTACAAACTACTTATAAACTAACTTATACTAAAGACAACACGAACATCAATGCACGAGGGAGGATTAAAGCCCCCGAAGGGGAACAGCGCCTGAATGCGCTCGGCCACTCCGCCGCGGCGCAAATAATGAAGGAGAATATGTTATTAAGGACCAGATTCTCTATTGTGTGTATCTGTTGTGCAAGATTTTTCATGTTGTAATGGAACGTAAAGCTCTGTGCTGTGAAGTAACCAATTCCCGCGCCTTGTCTTCCCGTGAGAGGTGGTCTTAAAGCAGTGGTGTGCATACGTGGTTGCGTAACGTATTGCGTGGCGGCGCGTAGCGAGGGCTGCTACGCAGAAGCCGGCGCCCGGTTGGACGGAAGCCCAAAACACTGGCTGCGGTCTGAGGCCGCCGGCTCCGGGAATGCGGTCCTCTGACCAGCACACCTCTGCAGTTGTATACACACGTCGTGTGGATCTGGAGGTACGTCATCCAAAGCCGCGTTCACGCGCATGCTACCGCGGCTGCAGTCCGGACACCCACACCAAAATGTCTTAATTCTGTGGTGTGTTCCCTTCCACAGTCGTAATGTTCATTGCAGTTATTTGTTATGGGCTTATTCGGAAGGATTAACACTTTGACTGCCAATCACGTCAATTGACGGGATATCGAATCTTGTGTAGAATGCCAATTACGTCATTTGACGTGATCTTTGTTTTCATACTTTTAAACACAAAATTAAGTTTACTGACGGGCTAGATCCACCTTAGATGTCTAAAGCAGCCTGTAGATCTTGTAAATTTCGCTTCTAAATCGGCCGACTGGTCGCATCCAAGTATGAAACGGGACAGGTAGGAAGTGGTGCCCGCTCTCTCAGTAGGTAAATGAACGGACGTGGCTTCATGCTCTCTTACGATGGACGAAATTTTGCATGAATTTGACAAACATTTTATTGATAATGACAGTGAGGACAACGAAATCGACAATTCAGATGATGATCCAGTCTTTGTGCAACAAGAACTGCGTCAAATTATTTCGAGTTTGATGATTCTTCAACCGATTGTTTTATAAGGACAGGGGACCTTATTGCTCATTTTAAAGAGCAAACAATTTTTTATGCCAGACAGAAGATAAGGAAACCAAGTGCAGCTCGGCTTACTGCTGCAAGCAGAATGTCTGGCATTCTAAGGTATGGAATGGTTTACATGGCCGGCAGTCAAGGTGTTAAGTCAGCATTCGCTGCGGTGGAGTGGCTCAACGTTCTATGGCGCCTAGCCTCGGAGCGCGCCGCTGCTCGCCGTCAGTGGTTCGAGTCCTCTCTCGGGCATGGGTGTATTTGTTGTCGTTAGTTAAAGTAGTTTGTAAGCCTAGGGAGTGATGACCAGAATGGTTAAGTCTCATAGATTTATAAACATTTGAATATTTTTTCAAGTCAGAATTCGGTTCTCAAATGCTGGGCTTCTTAGCGTGAAGGAGTCTGGGACCATTTGCGAATGACATTTGTGCTGAATGGGATATGTTTACCTCTATGCAGAGACCTAAACACTTTGATAGTTTCTTTGTTCTATCGTATTTGTTGGCTTAGACAACTCACAATCAAACTGTCACTTTTCAACCTAACCTGTCATCACAACCAGCATTTCTGCTTTTGTCATTCCTTGGCTTCGCCAACACACAAACAAATTAGTACACTGCTGAAACTAACAAGAGGACCAGATGAGCTATCATTCACAATATACATACGGTAACGTATTTCATTCAGATATTGGTGACAGTTGTAATTTGTGTGTGATACAGTACGATATTTTGCTGTCTCAACTCTTTACTTAAGGTTTACATGACGCTTGCTTAAAGCGAGGCACCATGGGGCTACCATAATTGTGAAATTCTAGTTCAAATCAAATGTTCAAACGTTTCTTAAGCTTATGGGACGTAACTTCGGCGTCATCAGTCCCTAAACTTACAAACTACTTACGAACTACCTTATACTAAGGACGGCACAAATATCCATGCCCGAGGGAGGATTAGAACCCCCGACCGTAGTGGCCGTGCAGACCGTGACTGGAGCGCCTCAGTCCCCGCGGCCACCGCGGCCGGCAAATTCTAGTTGCCCTCTAATACGGTGTGAGATCATCTCGGACGGCCAGTACAGTTGCACACCTGCATAGTATCACAATACGAGATTATCAATCAGCTCTTGAGGGATATTTGGCCATTCTTCCATGAGTGCAATATCCAATTCTACAAGCGTTATGGGAGGTACTAGTCCGGCTGCAATGCTTCTGCCAAGTGCATCCCAGACATGCTCATTGCGTTTAAGTCCGGTGAACAAGTTGGCTATTTCACTCGTTACAACGCCAATCCTGATGCTACTCCACCCACCCAGTTTCTGCGGGATAAAAGGTATCCTGGTTTCATTGGAACACACATCACAGGCCTGCTTTTTGCGTAGTAAATGAGTTGCATTCAGCCTGCTGCCTCGACGGCTTGTTAACCGGAGATAACGGTCATCTCTTGCTGGACGGCCTTGGTCTTGTCTGCTTTTAATGGTTCCTGTTGTCTGAAATCGCGTCCAGTGCTTGGAATTACACTTTAGGTCACTCCAATAGCTGCAGCCACCTCCCTCTGTGTCTGTTCCGCTTCCAACCTTCCTATGGCTCTCCACGCTATAGCTTCAGGTAAGTCTCGTTGCATTGCAGTACCTGCTCACTACACTATATGAAGCCAACTACTTGTGTACTCGTTTGGTAGAGTACACACAAGTCAATACCAACCCCCTCTACAGCAACTCTCCGCTATTATCGCTACCTCCGTTGCCGTAATGTTGTTGTCTCCACTCTGTAGTACAGAAAGAATGGTGTGATTACATTTTCACGCAATTTGGGTGCATAGATCCTGAGAAATCAGTACCCAGAACAACCACCTCTAGCCGTAATAACGGCTTTGATACGGATGGCCATTGAGTCAAACAGAGCTTGGATGGCGTGTACAGGTACAGATGCCCATGTAGCTTCAACACGCTACCACAGTTCATCAAGAGTAGTGAGCGGCGTATTGAGACGAGCCAGTTGACCGGCCACCATCGACCAGACGTTTTCAGTTGGTGAGAGATCTGGAGAATGTGCTGACCAGGGCAGCAGTCGAACATTTTCCTTATCCAGAAAGTCCTGTGCAACATGCGGGCGTGCATTATCCTGCTGAAATGTAGGGTTTCGCAGGGATCGAATGAAGGATAAAGCCACGGGTCGTAACACATCTGAAATGTAACAGCCACTGTTCAAAGTGCCGTCGATATGAACAAGAGGTAACCGAGACGTATAACCAATGGTACCCCCTACGATCACGCAGGTTGACGAAGTCACGCTTCCAATATGCGATCAACGCGATGTCGCCAAACACGGATGCGACCATCATGATGCTGTAAACAGAATCTGGATTCATCCGAAAAAATGACGTTCTGTCATTCGTGCAACCAGGTTCGTCGTTGCGTACACATCGCAGGCGCTCCTGTACTTGATGCAGCGTCAAGGGTAAACGCAGCCATGGTCTCCGAGCTGATAGTCCATGCTGCTGCAAACGTCGTCGAACTATTCGTGCAGATGGTTATTGTAAACGTCTCCATCTGCTGACTCAAGGATCGAGACTTGGCTGCACGATCCATTACAGCCATGCGGATAAGATTCCTGTTATCCCGTCTGCTAGTGATACGAGCCCGTTGGGATCCAGCCCATTCCTGAACCCACCGATTCCATATTCTCTCATTGGATCGCGACCAACGCGAGCAGCAATGTCGCGATACGATAAACCGCAATCGCGATAGGCTACAAGCCGACCTTTATCAAAGTCGGAAACGTGATGGTATGCATTTCTCCTCCTTACGCGAGGCATCACCAGGCAACGCCCGTCAACTGCTGTCTGTGTATGAGAAATCGGATGGAAACTTTCCTCATGTCAACACGTTGTAGGTGTCGCCACCGGCGCCAACCTTGTGTGAATGTTCTGAAAAGCTAATCATTTGCATATCACAGCTCTTCTTCCTGCCTGTTAAATTTCGCGTCTGTAGCACGTCATCTTCGTGGTGTAGCAATTTTAATGGTCAGAAGTGTGTATCTCTTTACGGCATCCTCTTGAGTAGTCCGCGCGTGGAGATCCGAATAGGAAACAATGTTACCTCCGCATTGTATTACCAAACACTTCATTTGAATTAAGTAGGCCTATGTACAAGATGGCAGGGAGTGGTCAGGAGAGGAGGGGGCGTCACTTCGGATTAGGAATGAAAAATATTAGACATTGCTTTTTTGAATTATGTAGGGATACATAGACGCCAGAGAGGTCGCCGCTGGTTCATAGCAACAAGATAGGCGGCGGAAGAAGCGCCATGATGCGGGCAGGGAAAGGCGCGTCTGTTCAGATCGGAGGCCAGAAAGGAAGAGAGCGTCGCCTTCGGGGTTGCGGCCTGCAGAGTCTAGCCTCAGATACTCACGCGATGCCCTCCTCAGTCTGTCATTACCTCCTTCATACAGTGAAGTTAGAGTCTGGTACGGTCAAAGATACTGGTTAAGATGTAGCTGAGTGGCGTTCAGGTTATCGGCTCGTGGTTGCTGACCAGACCATGCCGAAGCTTCTACTGGAATGAAATTTAAATTGACAGTAAAATTTTTACTGAATTTGCCTAATATCATGTCCTTTAGTACTCTGAACCAGCGGTCCTGAAAAAGTATGAGTAAAATTTTCCAACTGCCGTGCCGCAATAGATACACCGGTTACCGTTAGATTGCTGAAGCTGTCGGGCTAGGCTAGCACTTGTCTGCGTGACCGTCCGCGTCTGCCGAGCGCTGTTGGCAAGCGGGGTGCACTCAGCCAACACCTCCTAGAAGACAAGGCCTCACAACAAACCGTGCTGCGTCACACGGAAAGGCCGCGAACGCTAGCTGATTGGCCGGCCGCTACGAGGCAGTGGGCGTGCCCCAGAGACCGGCCAGTTAGCAAGAGTTCGCGGCCTCTCGGTGTGACGTGGCACGGCCTGTTGTGAGGCCTTGTCTTCTAGAAGGTGTTGACTCAACCCTTGTGAGGCCAACTGAGGAGCTTCTTGATGCAGAAGTAGCGGCTTCCGTCAAGAAAGCCGACACAACGGCCGGGTGTGCGGGACGCTGACCGCGTCTCCCTCCATACCGCGTTCGTTGATGCCTTCGGGTGGATGATGACATGGCGGTTGGTCGATACATGTTGGGCCTTTCGAACCCTCTAGGAAGCTTAGTTTAACTTTATGAATAACATTTGTTAGGTTCTTCACATCCCTTCTGTTATTTTAAATTTGTTAACAAATGTGTACGTATAGTTACAGTATAAAGTTATTTTTAAAATTAATCAGCAACTATAGGTTTCTTAGTGCATCCGATCGTGGAACAGTAGTTGGACGACTCGAAGCCAAGAGAAGTGTTATTACTGTGGCCACAGTAATGGCCGTGTCCACAAGTACTATCTAGCCATAAAAAAAAAAAAAACAAAAAAAAAAAAAACAAAAAAAAAAAAACCAGCCGCTGAAGATCCTCCACAGTGCAAGAGGGAAAGAGGGACGATACATATTCCTTGGGTCAAAGAAGAAGAGACAGCTCAGTTCTAGGCAAATCGCTTCACACCTTGTAACCACTAGCAGTACACGTATCTCTGCGAGAATCATTTCGTAGCGATTCAGTCAGAATAGTTTAAAAGCTCAGAAGCCTGTGAAATGCCATCGACGAGGAAGTATAGGAGTGTTGGTTGGGGTCAGAAACATTGGCTCAGACTGACGAATAATCCTAACTGTAGGAAGAAAGGAAGCTTGGAGTTTAACGTCCCGTCGACAGCGTGATCATTAGAGATGGAGCTTACGCTCGGAGTGTTTCGGTAAGTATGTGGAAGGTATTCGGCCGTGCCTTTTCAAAGAAACCATCCTGGCATTTGCCTGAAGCGATTTAAGGAAATCACAGAAAACCTAAATTGGATGGCCGGAGGTGTATATTTAAACCACCTTCCTTCCGAATGCGAGTCCAGTGTATTACCATGGGCCTAACTGTGACGAGCAATATGGCCACCAGTGTGGAAAGAGCAGAGAGACGCTACCACGACATAATACTCATGAGCTTCATCGTTATGGCCTAGGTGTAATGATGTGGGCAGAACGGCCTAACACCGCTAGACATATTTGCGCAAGGCACCGTTAGAGCACAGCAGACTCACAGGGAGATTATTGTGGACCACGCCCGTCTGTATAGGGGCGACTTTATGGACGAAAATTTCCGGCTACACAGGACTAATGAGGTATTGAAGACACTGGAAAGTGAAGGTGTTGAACGAATGAAATGGCCTACAGATTCCTCGGGTGCTATAGAGCATACCTGAGATGCTCTTGGCAGATATAAATTCCAACAAACACCCCTTCCCCGGACCGTGCAAAAACTGGAAACCGAAGTCAGATAAGAGTCGGACAATATCCCCGAGAACCCTTAAAGAGTTTGGTAGCCAGCATGAAGAACAGGACAAAAACGTGGTTTAGTGACCAAAGGGGTCATATTCCTTACTGCGAGTCCGATGTTCAAATGTTTGTAAAGCTTATGGGACTTAACTGCTAGCTCATTAGTCCCTAAACTTACAAACTACTTATGAACTACCTTATACTAAATACGACACAAACATCCATGCCCGGGGGAGGATTTGAATCCCCGCCGGGGAACGGCTTCGCATATCGGAGCATAGCGCCTCAATGCGCTCGGCCACTCCGCCACGGCTGCAAGTCCGATATCGACCTTCAAGTTACGTGCCAGATCTTTGTCAAAATTATATACGTTACCCTGATTTCCCATGTATTGAAATCTGTGTTTCAGGTCGTCCACCATTGTCTATGATTATTCTTGTACAACGATGTCTTCTCCTTACCATTTCTCAAGCAGTTTCGCGATGTCGAGGCGACAAAAAATGCGGAATCTTACCGTCAGTTGTTGTTCCCACGTAGCACTGGCGAATGGGACAAGGAGGAGGGGGATTATAGTGCGTTATCTGGCGTTGGTGTACAAGGAATTCCAATTCTACATATGTCAGGTGTGGCGCAGGTTTTAACGACTCACAGCCTCTTGGCTTTCGGAAATTGAGACGAGCAGGAAACAGTATCCGCGTAAGGAGAATGTGCAGCGCGACAACGGGTTTTAAGTCGCCACTAGGCCACGGGTTACTGGTTACGCCACACCGTCGGCCTACGAATACGATACGTGGCGCTCAGGGTGCTGGATTTCCTTACACTTGCGCAAACGCATAAGTACAGTTACACCTCGATCACTTGACGCCCAGAAAGACTGAGCTCCTTCGTGCACCTCCTTTTATCTATATTCATAAAAATGTTAACGTTCGTCTTCGCAAAACCTTTAATCACCTTACTTAGTTATTTCGACAAAACGATAAATTTTTTACGATTTTTGTAACCATGTTTCCCAATTTTAAAATTTATATAAATGCATATATGACACATATTAAAAATATGACGTATATAAAATCATACGCGTATTCCAGTGCAACGTTGTGTCAAAATTTTGAAGCATTCGCTCAAGAACTACTGCAGTTTTGCCCTTAGGAACATCCACATTTCATATTAATTACAAATGTAAATGTGACATCATATAATGCGTGATGTAGAACTAACAAAGAGATCACATGCGTCTTGCATTTTAGAGTTCTTTGATATTTATGGTACGCGAAGTTCAGAACACAAATAAGAATCAGCCAAAGCCATTCGACGCAACTCTCAAAAATTCCCGAGAAAATAGACATTGAAGTTTTGCAGGTACACGTAAGTACCAATAATTAAAACAGTGGCACAATCTGTTGGTGTAGCTCGGGTCATAGCATTCTTAGTGTTAACAATCATGGGGTTGGTGGTTCGAATCCTGCAGTGGTAGATTTTTATTTTATTTCATTTTCGTTGTGTTCGAATACTTTCACCGCAATTTTAATATCTAATGGTAATCTTTACGAAAAATGCACGTATTTTTATTTACTCTTAATTTTCTATATTTTATAAAAGATTGTAAATAATGATGGTTACAGTCAAAAAACATAAGTCACATTTTTCAGAGTACTTGCTTTGTTATTAGTTGACGACGGTAGCCTTTGTTTGTTAAGTTTGTGAAGAGCTACGAGGCTGTTTTAGAAAGTCATCTCCATGGCTATTAATAGCTTCCCAAGCAGCTAACGCACTTAATCATAGTTTTAGGTGACGACAAGTTCGTCTACATACACATAAACAAAAACTGACACAACACATGGAATTAGATATCCCAAAATGTTTTATATTACTGAATTAAAAAACAACGATAAAATATATTTGTTCCGGGGGGGGGGGGGGGTTCCAACCAGCGACTTATAGTAGTGAGGGCAGGAACGCTACCATTTATTTATTTATTTATTATTATTATTTTTATATATATATATATATATATATATATATATATATATATATATATATATATATATATATATATATATATATTTTTTTTTTTTTTTTTTTTTTTTTTTTTTTTTTTTTTTTTTTTTTTTTTTGCTCTACAGGCTGTTCTGTTCATTGCGGTCCTGATCTTGTTTGTTCATTATTGTTCGGAGTGTTCTTGGCTCAGCTTTTTTTTTTTCATTGCAAAGGGCGTTCAGCCGTCAGACCGGACGCGCTGAGCCACGGCAGCCGGCGTGAACAACAATCTAAGAAGTACCAGGAATCGAACCTGGACTGCAAAACTTGCAATCCAAGCACTTGTCCTCTACGCTATTCACACTCGTCATCACTTTTCTCTGTATGTGTCAACAGAGGGACCACCTGAGCCGGCCGCGGTGGCCGAGGTGACTGAGGCGCTCCAGTCACGGTCAGCACGGCCACTACGGTCGGGGGTTCGAATCCCCCTCGGGCATGGACATTTGTGCCCTCCTAGTTCGTAAGTAGTTCATAAGTAGTTTGTAAGTTTAGGGACTGATGACCCCGTAGTTAAGTCCCATAAGCTTAACAAACATTTGAACATTTTTTGTAGGGACCACCTGAGCTACACCAACAGCTGGCGCAACTGTTTTAGTTCTTGGTACTTACGTTTACTTACAAACCTTCAAAGTCGATTTTCTCGAGAATTTTTTAGAGTTGCGTCGAATGGCTTTGGCTGACTGTTATTTAACTTCCGAACTTCACGTGCAATCAATATAAACAAATTCTAAACTCCGATACCCATGTGGTTTCCTTGTAAGAGTATTCCCTTAACTTTCCTACAGTACCTTCTTACAAACGTATTACGACAGCATGAAGGCAGCAGGCCACAGACTGTTCTAACCCAGATCTCCAAATGGGTTAACCGTTCCTTATAAAAGCGAAGGAGTTTTGTGTAATCTAATACTACCCCAAATCATATTATCGGATGCAGGACCGGCATGACGACACATAAGACAACAGTTCATCAGTCTCTCAGCACACTGCCCTCCAGTCGCTAATACGAAAATCGTGGTGGTGCAGGCAGATTCGGTCGTTCCATCCGATTTCTATGTCCCTCGTACATCGCACCACTGCTGGCGCAAAAACCTATAGCGTTCACTCAGTTCACTCAGTGGTAAATACAAAAAAACTAGGATCCCTTCTCTCAAATTGACACATTTACCCCTCTCTACCGTCTCTGATAGTTTATATGATTCTCACGGAACCGCTCTACACATAGAAATAAATGGCTATAAAAAAAAAAAAAAATAAAATAAAAAAAAAATAAAAAAAATAAAAAAAAACCATAGCCGCAAAAGACGTATTATCACTGGAAACATGAAAGACCTAACCACTTTTCGTAGCGTTTGGCAGTGGAGTTTCTTCGGGATCTCGGTAATGCCCTTCCAGGCATAAACGGTATTGCGTTCTCTATGTAGCTCATTAACCGCCTTAACCGAAGACGTTGGTTTTAATTAAGACAATAACTAATATGAGTTACATTCAAGTTATAGTATCTACGATTTTTTCTCACAGATAAATCACATGGAAAATGTGAAAGGTCTGTCACATCACGACGTAATTTCCTACAACTGTAAACATTTTTCAGAACGACAACGACGTGATTCCACGGACGATGTGAATGCTGATTTCGGAGTCTGCTTTGACCACTGAAAAACCGCTGGTGCAATTGTAGCATGGCTTGTGAATGTGCGACAACGAAGTGTCACCACTTATGAAAAGGACGTTGCGTTCATACCGTCATCACAGGTCAACATTGCCAGACAACATTCAAGTACGCAGCTTCGTGGTCATCCATCTGCATTCGCGGCACCCACTTGGAGGACACTTCTCGCATTTCCTTGTCCTCGTGCAGGATTGGGTGTACAGATAACACGGAAATGCCAACTTTTGAGGCTTTGTGTTCGACAATCCTTCGGCAGGTGCGAGGCCAAAATTCTCTTGGTGTGCTGCCATACGAAGTTTAGTCTTATTTTAACTGTCGCACGCACAGTGAACACATACACGACACCATCCACACATGTCTCTCTCTCAACTGGTAATGAATTTCATTCGGTCGCTCACTACACAAAAATGGAGAAAACGAATGATTACACACAGTTCTTGTACTGATAACGCTGCCATTTTAAGAACTAGTTGATCCGTGCGAATAATTCACACTTTGTCCTGATCAGTCACAGATAAGTAAGATAGTAATGGAGAAGAAGTAGATGCAAGAACATATGTATGAAAGATAATAAACATTTAATAGAAGTAATAAATATTAGTCTCATTGTAACAAAATTTACATAATTAAATACGATATCATTAATTGTGAAACATGAAAAGTCATTATCTGATTTTTTTTTCATGATTTTACTTTTTTGAAAAGTTTATTTTACAAAATTCAGTTCATTCGCGCAGTACACAGCGTTTGATTGAACAAAGTAAACAATTCCAACAGCTGTTGTGCATCATCGTGTGAAACACAAATCTCGTGATAAACTACGCTTGCATAAATAATCTAAGAAACTGCAAGAGCCGTCGTGCCTGTTAGTTAAATTAAATTATTTGTGTATTTTTCGTCGTCACATCGACATGTTTATCCGAAATCGTGTGATAAACTATACTTCAATCAAAGGACTTTGGTTTGCATAAAGAATGAGTCATCTAAGCAACTGCAAGGGCTGTCGCTCATATCAGTTAAACAGATTGTCAGTATATGGCACCTTCTACATTGCTTTTATGTCAGCCGCGCAAACTAAGTTGATACTCGGCGCGGTGGCTAATGGGGGCAACCGTAAATACAGGTCCCATTTACGATCATTCGCCGGCTATCAAATTAGATTGTACGAACAGAACAATACAGTTTTTAACTACGGGGTCATTAGTCCCTAAACTAACAAACTACTTATGAACTAGCTAATACTAAGGACGGCACAAATATCCATGCCCGAGGGGGGATTAGAACCCCCGACTGTAGTGGCCGAGCAGACCGTGACTGGCGCGCCGCAGACCGCTTGGCCACCGCGGCCGGCAATAATTAATTTTGGATAAGTAATACAGGAGTTATGGCGTACCCACAAAAAACACCGATTAGAAATAATATATACGATATTATGTATATATTATATATAAGGGCACATGAACCGCCTGAATCACTAAAGGCTCACCAAGAAGATCCTCACAGCGACAAGCAGGGGAAAGGCGTCCAAAGTCAAGTGGTTCACCTCTGTTAGATCAGACTTAGAGGAACTGCAGATCCCATTACAGATAACCGAGAACCGAACGCAATACCGTCAGACCATCCTACATGGAGTCTTCCCACTATCTCTCACAAGCAAGAAATGTACAGGCACCACCAGACCTAAATGGACGGATGAGAGGAAGCAGGCTCATAGCCAGAAGATGAAGGCGTACTGGGCCAAGAAAAAGCAGAAGACCCTAGCTGAGAGTTAAGACGAGCCTCGTGGTCCCTAGTAGGCCGAAACGAACTTAAAAAAATATGTTATTTTTTAAGAAATTTATACTGTAGCAGTCACTTTTTACTAATATTTTTATTAGCAACACACGTTTTGGCAGTAAACTGCAATCAACGAGAGCATTACACAGTTACTAGTTCATTATTGTTTGGTTATGTTTTGGGTTGTAGGTGCCAGTACGGTTATGGTTGGACATTCTAACCTGTTCAGGAACATACAGTTATTTTACTATGTATGTTTCGTGACTATACGTACTAAAATAGATGTATCTTCCTGAACAGGTTGAAATGTCCAACTATAATCTCACTGGCACCCACAACACAAAACATAACCAAACAATAATGAACTCGTAACTATGAAATCAGTGGCGTATCCAACGGGGTGGCGGCTGTCAGGCTGCACCCTCCCCCCTCCCAGGCCCTCCTCGAACCCCCGACTGGAGAAAGAGTGGAAAGAAAATAGAAAGGGATCAATCCTTCCAATACTGTAGGGCGACTTTTTTTCTTTTTTTCTTTTTAGAAATCATGTCAGCTCTGATTGACATCAGCCCCCTCCAGACCACGATTCTGGATACGCCACTGTATGAAATGCATCCGATGATAGCAGCTTGCTGCAGAAACATGCCATGCTAATAAAAATATTAGTAAAAAGGGACTGCTGCATAATAAATGATTTAAAAAACGTATATAATACAGTCGCAGACCTCGTATGAATGCACATAACATGGATAAATTTATGAAATTATATATATGATAACAGTCCTAATTCTCATCGCTGCCGGTAGAGTTCTATGTGCCGTACAGTGTTACCATGTTTTTATCAGCAGCCAGTCCTGAGGAAAAGAATCGGAAGTGTAATACTTGAATGCAGCTCGTAGTAAGAAGACGTAGTGTAGCCAAGCAACGCAGACTCCCCCGGGTTGCGGAGAGTCATCTGTTTAAAGATACGCGGAGCAGGCGGAGGTGAATGGGCGTTTCCGGTGGGCGGGAGCGGCACGTTAATGAGAGACGGGAGCAGGGGCTAATGCTCCGATGACAGCCAGCTAGCCCGCCCCGGCATTCCCGGGCCGTGGCTAGGAGCCAAGCCGCAGCCGCAGACGGGGCCCGACCCGGTACAATTCCACTGCGACCAACCCTTCCCTCATGTTTGCCTTCTATTCTTCACTGTCGCTCCACTATTTCCTGCTCGCCTTCTCCCGACTCAGCCTCTGTCAAATGAGGCCACAAATGGAAAAACTTCTCGTACATGGAAAGCTAGTGGATACATCATACCTCATACAATATTCCGACGGAGTATGGTAATCTTGTGTTTCGCACTTGCTTTCTTCGCTCAGATCAGACTTGGGCAACGTTCACTGACCTGCGGGCCTGATTCAAATACTCACTTATGGTCGCGTGTCTCCTCGCTACGTGAGGCGGCAGCAGCACTCCTAGCTAGTTAACATCCGTAGCCTTATTCATCACTTAGCTGAAAACCTGGTGTTGCCCTTGTGTTTTTTTAATTCAATTTTTTGTTAGTTCAGCTCCTACTCCCTACCGAGCGAGATGCAATTGGAAGAACGGGGGTTTAAACAGGCGCCGGCCGCGGTAGCCGAGGGGACTGAGGCGCTCCAGTCACGGCCACTACGGTCGGGGGTTCGAATACCCCCTCGGGCATGGATATTTGTGCCGTCCTAGTTCGTAAGTAGTTCATAAGTAGTTTGTAAGTTTAGGGACTGATGACCCCGTAGTTAAGTCCCATAAGCTTAACAAACGTTTAAACATTTAAACCGGCCTTCGGCCTTACTGTGTTTCGTTTTCAGCAATTTCTCTAAATTGCCCAGTGTAAATAACGGATTAATTCCCCGCAAAAGGCATGGCCAATTTTCATCCCCATCCTTAATAGAAAAAACAGTGCGAGCTTGTACTCGGTCTCTAATGATCTCGTTATCGTTGGGACGTTAAACACTAATCTTCTTCCCTTCTTTCTTCCGCTTGTCTATGTCCTTGTCCTCCTCTCTCCTGCCACCTCTCCGTTCCTGTCCATCTCTGCAAATTCAAATGTTCATATGTTTGTAGAGCTTATGGGACTTAACTACGGGGTCATTAGTCCCTAAACTTACAAACTACTTAGCTAGTTCATAACACTAAGGACGGCACAAATATCCATGCCCGAGGGGGAATTCGAACCCTCGACCGCAGCGGTCATGCAGGCCGTGACTGGCACGCCGCCGCGGTGGAGTAGCCGAGCGGTCTAAAGCGTCTCGCTGCGGAGCGCGGTTGCTCGCCTTGGAGGTTCGAGTCCTCCCTGGGACATGGGTGTGTGTGTGTTGTCCTTAGATTAGTTTACCTAGATTTAAGTAGTTTGTGGACTGATGACCACGCAGTTTGGTCCGATAGAATTACAAACATTTGAACATTTTTGAACTGGCACGCCGCAGATCGCTCGGCCACCGCGGCCGGCCATTCAAAAGTGACGCTTTAACAGTCAACTTGTGATCGTTAGTTCCTGCCATTGCTACCGGCTGCCACTTCCACCGTGTCTATCTTTGCTTGAGACAGAGAGAGAGACGTATCTAACATACTCCCACCCCCTTATCAATAGACAACTCCTAAGCCCTTACGTTCATGGAAGCTTTGAAAACTTGGTTCGAAGTCTATGTTTATAACTGGAAACAACAGCAATAAAATACCGAAAATCGGTACTTTTAAACACCGGTTATTTACATTGTTTTCTTTCGTTAGAATATATGCATATAACTGAAAACGGTTGATGCAGCGATAACCGACATTCTTATCTTGCCGGGATGGTAGGCCTGATTTGAATTGATTTGATTCTTTCAGGGAAGCCAAAACAGTCTTGGTCTAACCTGCCACTGCCCGCACCGAAACTAAGTTTATTGTGCGGTATCGGTCCCTGTATGTCTAGTAAAGCCAACCAATGCCCTTGAACAGTGAAATGAGTCCCTTTACCAGTTCTTTATTAGACACAATTTCTTCGGGTCTGGTTGTCCCAAATATTCTGTGCCTTTTATTCTCCAATGCAATGCATTCGAAGATTAGATGTGATGCAGTTTCATCACCGTCATCACATTTATGTTAAGAACAGTTTCAGTCTTGATATTGAGTCCTTAGGAGCAAGTTCTGATTGTATGTCATGTATTACGTGCACTTACAACTTACGAAATAAAACGTAAACTTTTACTTCCATTACCAGTGTGTGAAAAATAATTATTGCACTGAATAAGAGGAGAAGATATATACATATTGAACTGAATTTATATTTTTGGACCTTATATCAGAATTTCTCCGATTTTATACCAGTGTAGGGAGTCAGCAATAATTTTATTACTGGAAAACAGTGAGATCAAGTTTTATGAATCGACATATTTTACGATTGATTCAGTGAGCAACATCTGTGATAGTAAAAGATTATCTTAGGAAATCTTCCACAAGATTTTTTTCCTAGAATATTCAAAGAAAGTGCGTAGCAGATTTTGAACTTTTACAGTATTTTTTGGAACAGTTTATTTTTCTATTATCTTGCACAAGAACCTAGCAGCGAATATTTAAAAGGCTTTTCCTATGAATGAAGATTTTTATTAATTCGAGTGTCGTGGAATGGCCAGGGTCGAAGTCTGACTAAATCAAACTGAAGAAATTTACTCCTGAATACACAATTCCTTTATAATCTGAAGGAAGAATCGGCTGTTCCACCACAGCCCCCCACCTCCTCCCCCGGATACGCCGCTGTACATATAGAGTGAGATTCCTATCCGTCTGCACACTTTTCGTCGATTTTCAAGACGACTATCGTGGTGTTCAGTCAAACGATTTTGAAGTCTATTATTGAAAGACTTGTTGAAGCAGTAAGGGGTTATAATATAGTCGGCTGGCATTTCCCCAACCTTTCCACTATTTCCTGTTCGGCTTCTCCCGACTCAGCCTCTGTCAAATGAGGCCACAAATGGAAAAACTTCTCGTATATGGAAAGCTAGTGGATACTCGGATGGTATCAAACACCTCATACAATATTCCGTCGGAGTATGGTAATCTTGTGTTTCGCACTTGGTTTCTTCGCTTAGATCAGACTTGGGCAATGTTCACTGACCTGCGGGCCTGACTCAAATACTCACTTATAGTCGCGGGTCTCCTTGCAACGTGAGGCGGCAGCAGCACGCTCATAAAGTTAGCCTCCGTAGCATTATTCTTCACTAGCTGAAAACCTGGTGTTGCCAGCTTGTTTATTTATGTCAGTCTTTTGTTAGTTCAGCTCCTACTCCCTACCGAGCGAGATGGTGCAGTGATTAACACACTGGACTCGCATTTGCAGAACGATCTGAATAAGATATCAGTGTGGTGTAAAAATTGGCAATTGACTCTAAATAATGAGAAGTGTGAGGTCGCCCACATGAGTACGAAAAGGAATCCGTTAAACTTTGTTTACAATATAAATCAGTCAAAAGATCAAATGTTCAAATGTTTGTTAATCTATCGGACCAAACTGCGTGGTCATCAGTCCGTAGCTTACAAACTATTTAAACCTAGGTAAACTAATCTACGGACAAGCACACACAACCATGCCCCAGGGAGGACTCGAACCTCCACGGCGAGTAACCGCGCGCTCCGCAGCGAGACGCTTTAGACCGCGCGGCTACTCCACCGCGGCTCAATGAAAAGTGAAGGCCGTAAACTCCACAAAATACATAGGAATTACTATTACTTCAGACGTAAACTGGAAAGAACACGTAGATAATATCGTGGGAAAGGCGAGCCAGAGACAGCGTTTTATTGGCAGAGCCCTTAAAACATGCAACAGAACTACAAAAGAAACTGCATACATTACGCTGGTCCGCCCTTTTTTGGAGTATTGCAGCCCAGTGTGGGATCCTTATCAGGTGGGTTTGACGGAGGACATCGAAAGAGTGCAAAGAAGGGCAGCTCGTTTCGTATTGTCACGATACAGGGGAGACAGCGTTACGGAAATGATAAAGGATCTGGGATGGGAATCATTACAACAACGGCGCTTATCGCTGCGGCGTGTGCTACTTTCGAAACTCAATTCGCCAACATTCTCCTCCGAATGCGAAAATATATTGTTGACTCCCACTTATATAGGTAGAAATGATCATCAGAATAAAATACGAGAAATCAGGGGTCGGACGGAGAGATTCAGGTGTTCTTTCTTCCCGCGCGCTATTCGATAATGGAATGCGAGATAAATAGTATAATTGTGGTTCGATGAACCCTCTTCCAGGCAATTAAATGTGATTTGCAGAGTATCCCATGTAGATGTAGATGTAGAACGGGATTCAAACCGGCCTCCGGCCTTACTGTGTTACGTTTTCAGTAATTTCTCTAAATTGTCCGGTGTAAATAACGGGTTAGTTCCTCGCAAAAGGCATGGCCAATTTTCTTCCCCACCCTTAATAGAAAAAACAGTCCTAGCTTGTACTCCATCTCTAATGATCTCGTTATCGTTGGGACGATAAAAACTAATCTTCCTTCCTTCTTTCTTCCGTTTATCTCTGTCCTAGTCATCCTCTCTCCTGCCACCTCTCCCTTCCTGCCTATCTCTGCCTCCCCATCTAAAGACCTCAATTTATATACATTTACAGTGGCGTATCCAGGATCGTGGTCTGGTGGTGGCTGAGGTCAATCACCTAGTTGACGTGATTTTTTCTCTCTCCCTTCTCTAGGGGTGGCTACAGAAAGGTCTGGGGGGGAGGCTCCAGGAGGGTATGGGGGGTGCAGCCTGACAGCCCCCTGTAGTGGGACGAAATATTATCCCCTGCTACTACCTTTACGTCAGCTCAGTTTCGCAGGTAAAAGGACGTATTTATATGCGTTGTTGTTAATAATGTTTAGTCTTAATACGTTGTATTTCATTCTCAAAGGAAATATGTGTTTTTTTTTTTTATATTCATGTGCGGTGACAACGGAGCGACCTACGGAAAATAGCATCTTCTCTGCTGAAGCCAAAGAAGATGTACCTGGCCACCAATCGTCACGGGTTGACAGCCACACGCTCAGAGAATATCCTGTTAGAGTACCTCCGTTGCCAACCGTCACAATCATATAAACAAGGAAAATTGAAAAAATGTAATGTAATAAAAAGTCTGTTCATGTTTTATGTTAAGAACAGTTTCAGTCTTGATATTGAGTCCTTAGGAGCAAGTTCTGATTGTATGTCATGTATTACGTGCACTTACAACTTACGAAATAAAACGTAAACTTTTACTTCCATTACCAGTGTGTGAAAAATAATTATTGCACTGAATAAGAGGAGAAGATATATACATATTGAACTGAATTTATATTTTTGGACCTTATATCAGAATTTCTCCGATTTTATACCAGTGTAGGGAGTCAGCAATAATTTTATTACTGGAAAACAGTGAGATCAAGTTTTATGAATCGACATATTTTACGATTGATTCAGTGAGCAACATCTGTGATAGTAAAAGATTATCTTAGGAAATCTTCCACAAGATTTTTTTCCTAGAATATTCAAAGAAAGTGCGTAGCAGATTTTGAACTTTTACAGTATTTTTTGGAACAGTTTATTTTTCTATTATCTTGCACAAGAACCTAGCAGCGAATATTTAAAAGGCTTTTCCTATGAATGAAGATTTTTATTAATTCGAGTGTCGTGGAATGGCCAGGGTCGAAGTCCGACTAAATCAAACTGAAGAAATTTACTCCTGAATACACAATTCCATTAAATCTGAAGGAAGAATCGGCTGTTCCACCACAGCCCCCCACCTCCTCCCCCGGATACGCCGCTGTACATATAGAGTGAGATTCCTATCCGTCTGCACACTTTTCGTCGATTTTCAAGACGACTATCGTGGTGTTCAGTCAAACGATTTTGAAGTCTATTAACCACAAACATGCTAACTTCATCGTCCGAATGTTTATTAGACCCTTGAGTAACAATTTTGAGAAAACCAGTCAGAAGCTTTTCGGTGTTCCTGGTATAAACTTTAAATAAGGCCTTGTCTTTATATTCCTCCATGGAATAGATAGCGATGTCGACACCTGTAGAAACTACGTACAATGGCATGCGGCTGTAGTTACTGTCTAGGTTAATTAAAGACTCACTCGGTGGACTACAGTGCACCTCCGCAGTATACGAAAAGGTTCTTGTAGGCAATCTTGCAGTAGGGATGAGAAAAACCGACCGGTCTTTACCGGTACCAGTTTTTAATGTTTTAATGCTTGTAATCCGAGGGGACCAAACTACGTTGGTCATCAGTCCCTAGTCTTACAAACTACTTAAACTAACCTAAGGACAACACACACATCCATGCCCCAGGAAGGATTCGAACCTCCGACGCAGGAGGTCGCGCGATCCGTAACGTGGCACTCCACACCGCTCGGCTACCCCCGCGCGGCCCGGTACTAGTATTTTAGTTCTGAATAAGCGGTACTTTTCGGTATCTTTTGATGTCGATTATATCTATCTGCTTTTTCATTTTTTGCTAGCATGTTTATTCATAGAACTTCTATTGGTGTGAAATATTGGCTGGTTATTGAAAATGGGAACAGTAGTCCAACAGAGCCATTTCATAACAGTGCAGACATTAGATGTAGCAACTAACGTAAAAATCTGCCCAGGATTACTGAGACAATGACTTTCCTGTTGTCAAATTACTTGACCTCTACTCGTGAATGTGCAAAATGGAATATTTGCTCCCGCCTAGTCGAAACGGTAGTTTTTCGCTCATTCTAGGGCACTAGTTGTGTGATAGAATGGCAGCATCCATAGTTTGGAAGTATTTCACGAACTACAGTAACAACGGGACACGATGTAGATTTGATTGATATGTGTATTTTCTTATTGATTAGCTTTAAACTTGGGGTAAGGTAATAACTGAACCCCCAATTGTGCTTGCTTCAGGTTGAAAAACTCATACCATTCAAAAGTGACGCTTTAACAGTCAACTTGTGATCGTCAGTTGCTGCCGCCATTGCTACCCCTACCACTTCCACAGTTCATGGAAGTTTTGAAAACTTGGTTCGAAGTCTATGTTTATAACTGGAAACAACAGCAATAAAATACCGAAAATCGGTACTTTCAAACGCCGGTTATTTACAGCCTATTTATCCGTTAGAATACTGTATAGAACTGCAAACGGTTGATGCAACGATAACCGACATTCCTATCTTGCCGGAATGCTAGGCCTAGGTGTAAATAAATTTTCTGATATTTTGCCCTCCTGGAGTGATGGCGTTCTGACGCCGAAGTTGGGTGGCCTGAACTGGTCGAATTCCCAGAACGCAGGAGAACTGCGTATTCGTACGCTACCACGTAGCTTGAACGACGATTCGGAATTATGGCCAGGAAAGCAAGTTAGATTTCACCATGTTGCGCTTTTTCCATGTCAATTAAGATAGTCTTTCATGTCGCAAATCCGCGGTGATATTTGTGGACCCGAAAAAATTATTTTAGTAGCATTAATCGAGTGATGTTGACGACTAGTTGATTAATTAACGGACTGCTGAGCTTGGAATCTGTTTACTCCGAATTTCCTTGGGAGTTGTAATCTGTAATCACAGCCAAATGATTAACATTGAAGATGAAGGTGAAGTAATGAATTAAAATTTGCGATGTGGCTGGGAATCGAACCTGGACCTCCATACTTACTAGACAGGCGTATTACCGTTAGTCCACCGTACCACTAACGATTAAGGCGCCTCGGAATAGTCTGAGTACAAATGTTCAAATGTTTGTAAAGTCTATGGGACTTAACTACGGGGCTATCAGTCCCTAAACTTACAAACTACTTATGAACTACTTACGAACTAGGACGGCACAAATATCCATGCCCGAGGGGGGATTCGAACCCCCGACCGTAGTGGCCGTGCGGACCGTGACTGGAGCGCCTTAGTCCCCTCGGCCACCGCGGCCGGCAATCTGAGTACGACTTCCCTCCACGTCACAAACTTTAATTCAGCTTCCTTGTTCCACAGATAATTGCCACTACTGCCAAGGCTCTCCATGCACCGGAATAGCACCCCGGCAATGGACATAGTGGAACATTCCTGCTAAGATGATATAAATATCAATTTAAATATAAATTAAGAAACTCTGAGGCGGTTTTTATCTCAATTATGCCCATGATGTTGAAGATGAAGGTGAAGCAATGAATTAAAATTTGTGATGCGGCTGGAAATCGAACCCGGACCTCCATACTTACTAGGCAGACGTCTTACCGTTAGACCACCGCACCACTAACTGCCTAGTAGGCATGGAGGTCCTGGTTCGATTCCCGGACACATCACAAATTTTAATTGATTGCTTCACCTTCATCTTCAATGTCATGGACATATTTGAGACGAAAAACCGTCTCAGGATTTCTTAATTTATATTTAAATTGATATTTATATCATCTTAGCAGGAGTGTTCCACTATGTCCATTGCTGGGATGCTATTCCGCTGCATGGAGAGCCTTGGCAGTAGTGGCAATTTATCTATGGAACAAGGAAGCGGAATTAAAGTTTGTGACGTGGAGGGAAGTCGTACTTATACTATTACGAGGCGTCTTAATCGTTAGTGGTGCGGTGGTCTAACGGCTAGCCTGGTTGTGGCTTCAGTGCCAAAGTAGGGGATTGCTGCTGAGGGTGTAGTACGATGGGGACTTCGTGTGCCCCGTGTCCGCTACGGTAGCCGTGAAGGCCTCAACAGAACCCTGAAACAGCATTGTAAGCTATAATTATGCGGACATTACTACGTTGATGAATGCGTTCGATATACTCGTAAATAATATTAATATGAGGCAATGAAAATAAGAATTAAGATCGGACAAGGTAAATTGAAATATACGGAAATGTATGAAAAAAAAAAAGGGGTTAAGTCATTGCAATGATTATCGAAGGTGCGCTGCAAGTATGGGCCATGGAGGAAAACGATATCTGGACAACCTTTGCGACAAACTGAAGCAAGTAATCCTTGATACCATGGAGGAAACAAGTGAGGAAGAGGGCATGGTTCTTGTGTGTCAGCTGTTAACATAAAAGTTATGAAACCATTGTAATAATTAAGGTACTTCAAATGTTAAATAAATGTATTTTAAAAAAGTAAAACGTCTGCCTAGTAAGCATGGAGGTCCGATTCCCGGCCGCATCACAAATTTTAATTCATTGCTTCACCTTCGTCTTCAAAGTCATGGTCATATTTGAGACGAAAATCCGTCTCAGGGTTTCTTAATTTATATCCAAATGATTAATTTTATTACTCTCTCTTTTTTGCGGTGGCGGCTACTATGGACAGATGCTGTGGCCTTGCCGCGTGCATTATGTGTTTGACGAAGTCATTGCGCTAGAATTTTCAGCTGTGTTGCTTGGTGTATTACGTGTCCCGCCTCTCGCCATACGAAACTACGGCCAGAATCACAACACGCATTATGTCTTCTGTGATGCGAGTAGATCAAGCGAACCCAGTCCTCGTTTGGTACAGTCACTGTGCTTTTGCACCATCGCAGACGGTGTCACTGATGTGCTGGTGCCAAAGGAACAGAACGTACTACGAATCGTCAGCAGAGAGCCCTCCCCGTTAAAGCCCTGTACAGAGAAAGTAGCGCCAACTCAGCGGAGGACGCCATTATTGGGCCACGCGGCTGGCGAGCTGCCATAGCATACTACAATGTCGCTGCGTTACAGCGCGTTTATAATCACTTCACGGCGGAGGTGAAAGTGTAGTAATAAAAATACACACCGAAGGACAATTTGGCCTCAATGAATGCTACGAATACAGCTACAAGCAGTCAACACGACAGACTTTGTAACCCGTCTGCTAGAGCGAGTTCGTAGACATGGACTTTTATTTGCTTGTTAATTGGGACGAAATCATAATCAATTTCTGTGCAAATGAGTATTCAATAGCGTCCTAAAATATTGTGAAACATTAACAAGCGTCTATTGTTACCTTGAAATAACGTGGGATAAACCTTACGAAATTATAGGTTCGTGACAAATACGTCACTGAAAGATAAGAATGAAAGCTGGAGATTATGTTTACATTAACGTTTACATTGTGTCTTACTAATAAAGTAATAACAAGAATAAAATAAAACAAAAAATTTTTAATGTTATGGCATCAGAATTAACATCATGCTTACAGTCTTTACAAACTCATTTTGCATTTCTCATGCTCGTAATCTTGCTCCTGCGTCATTTTTTTGTTTATGTCGATTATATTACATCTAAAGTATGTACTCAGCCCACCTAGAATTCCATGGGAAGCATCTGTTTGATTTTATCCAATTAACCATTAGTTCATAATTCTTGATGTAATAATAAGAGTATTACAGGGGTATGATTTCTTACCTCATACAGTTTAGCTGAGCCATAGCAGGTGGAAACACACCCTGCAACATTCCATATTGTTTCCTATTGTGGGTAGGTTGTATAATTTGTACAGGGTGTTACAAAAAGGTACGGCCAAACTCATAGGAAACATTCCTCACACACAAAGAAAGAAAATATATTATGTGGACATGTGTCCGCAGACGCTTAATTTCTATGTTAGAGCTCATTTTAGCATTTCTCTGTAAATGTAAATTGAAATAATTCGTGCAGACAGTTGTCAAAATACCCAATTGTTTCGTTAGTATGTACTGTACTTCCTCGATTCAGCGCCAGTTGGCCCAATTGAAGGAAGGAATTGTTGTTGGTCTTGATTGGGCTTCATGTTCTTCCGCCTACGCTCACTGGAGCACGTTATCATGATTTCATACGGGATACTCTACCTGTGCTGCTAGATCATGTTCCTTTACAAGTACGATACAACATGTGGTTCATGCACGATGAAGCTCCTGCACATTTCAGTCGACGTGTTCGTACGCTTCTCAACAACAGATTCGGTGACCGATGGATTGGTAGAGGTGGACCAATAATTCATGGCCTCCACGCTCTCCTGACCTCAACCCTCTTGACTTTCATTTATGGGGGCATTTGAAAGCTCTTGTCTACGCAACCCCAGTACCAAATGTAGAGACTCTTCGTGCTCGTATTGTGGACGGCTGTGATACAATACGCCATTCTCCAGGGCTGCATCAGCGCATCAGGGATTCCATGCGACTGAGGGTGGATGCATGTATCCTCGCTAACGGAGGACATTTCGAACATTTCCTGTAACAAAGTGTTTGAAGTCACGCTGGTACGTTCCGTTGCTGTGTCTTTCCAATCCATGATTAATGTGATTTCAAGAGAAGTAATAAAATGAGCTCTAACATGGAAATTAAGGGTTTCCGGACACATGTCCCCATAACATATTTTCTTTCTTTGTGGGTGAGGAATGTTTCCTGAAAGTTTGGCCGTACCTTTTTGTAACACCCTGTATACACAATCTGGAGATGAGCTACAACTAACGACGTGACACTGAGGCATTATTCCTGCAAGAGTAACAAAAGTGAGAAAAAGGTCGCATTACTGCACCATTAGGTGTATTAGCTGTCTCTGAAACACAATTGTTGTAAATTGTTTCAGAAAAACTCTGATTAATTGGAAATTCGCATTGCTCATGAGTGTTATTAGTGTGCACAGCTTCGTACCTGAGAACTAGAAAGAAATAAAAATAAAAAGGGGAGAAGTCACCGGGATTCGAGGTCACAGACAGTACTTCGTATTTTCCAGGAGCAAGAATGGACGCTATAAAACAGCCAGACTTCTCCACATGTACGCAGTACTTCTTCGTAATGTGACCCCGTCTTTGTGGGAAAAAATCAAATGTTTGTTAATCTATGGGACTTAACTGCTTGGTTATTAGTCCCTAGCTTACAAACTACTTAAACTAACCTAAGGACAACACACACCCATGCCCGAGGGAGGACTCGAACCCACGACGGCGAACGGCGGCACGCACCGCAGCACGGCGCCTCAGTGCGCACGGCGCCCGTCTTCGTGACTGATTTATTAAATGAGACGATGGAATTACACAGATATTTGTTTATTGTGCAAAATACAGCATGTACATATTATATTAAATATCGGGTAGGACTTAACTAGACTTTATCTCAGAAACAGAAATACGAACGACATCGCTCAGTGCGCCACACTAATATAAATTCGAAACTGCCGTAAGTTTGAATTCTATACGCTAGCATAAAACAGTTTATAAAGTTGTTCAGTTAGCGGAAAACGAACTTTTATAACACACAGTCTTCGTAAAGAAAAGAAAATAGCACTTTTATGCAACATACGTAGTGGCTACATTAGGTTGGCCCAGGAATGACTACCCCATACCACGTGACGTCGAACTGACCGATGGCAAGAAGCGATTGTCGGCAGTCCATACGTAAAGGTTGTCTCTACTCTGTATATTCGCCGTAGCACTGTGTAGCGTGCGACTACGTGCCTTGCACTCCTGTTAAATATGGCTGCAACTGCACCCGCTGTCTAACGGGTTCCTTTCTCCTTGATACCCGTTGCACAATGTAGCGGTCTTCTGCTGCTGTAGTTGACCGTAGTCGACCACCACCTGTCCTACGGACAGTAGTGGCTGTAGTTCGCAATGCTTCGCAGCATAGGAAACACTTCAGTGGAACAATAAAAAAATAAAAAATAAATAAATAAAAACTCCTTGGTAATCGTTCACCTTTTTCTGTTTCCTAACCAGTGTAAGAACGTCCAAATATTGTCTCCGAGCCGTGTTTGAATGAAGAATACCACCACAGGGCATGTATCTACCCGCTGATTGACACACACTGTCTTTTCGCGATACCTCAACTGTGCTGTGCCATTTGGCAATGTAACCACATTGAGCTCACGCCATATGAAGCTCAGCATTTCTGACATGTTTCCTCACTTTAATGTTCAAATGTTTGTAGAACTTATGGGACTTAACTACGGGGTCATCAGTCCCTAAGCTTACAAACTACTTATCAATTAGCGAAGACTAAAGACGGCACAAATATCCATGCCCGAAGGGGACTCGAACCCCCGACGATAGTGGCCGTGCTGACCGTGACTGGAGCGCCTCAGTCTCCTCGGCCACCGCGGCCGGCTCCTCACTTTAATTCATTGCCGTCGGTGTATCCATCTGTTTTGTGGTCTTCTTCTAGGTCGTTTTTTTGGTAACATTGGCTCCACTGTAGAACTTGTTTCGACCATCTACCATCGTTTGCTCAAGCAGTTTGACCAGCCCACTGCCATTTCAGTGCATTCATTTTTTCCACTACGACTGTTAACCTTTGTTACACGTCTTATCTCAACTGCACTCTTTCTGTCTGTCTTTGTGTAACCCAACATTGATCTTTCCATTCCTCTTTGGGTTACTATTAGTTTCCTGAATATAAATCATTGAATGTCCATGTTTCATAGCCATAAGTTATTACTGCAAGTATACATTGGCCAGGAACTGATTTATTCAGCTCAACCGACATCTTAGACTTAAAAACTGAAGAGTGTCAAAATGTTTGTAAAGCTGTAGAACCAAACTTCAATGGTGATAAGTTCCTAGACTTTCAAACTACTTATGCTAAGGGCAACACTCACACCCAAGCCCGACGGAGGACTCGAACCTCTCCCGCGCGGCACTGAAGAGTGTCTCCCGTAAGTTTGCCATCCCAATTTAAAACGTCGAAATATTTCTGGTTTTAAATCTCCTTTATGTTTATCGATTGACCAAGAGAGATGTATTCGACCCTTTGCAGTCGTGTATACTTTCCGCCGGTACATTTATTGATCATGATCTTGGTTTTATCAGTGTTTATTTTCGGACCTACTTCAGAGCATACCAACGCAAGTTCCGTAACTAATATCAGTTCTTCCACGTCATTTGCAAACAGAACAAGATGATCTATAAACCTCAAGTTGTTCAATCCTTTTCCCTTTTCTTACCAATTCAATTTAGACGTAGCTTTTTCTGGGACTGTCGAAAATAATTTGAGAGATGTAGAATCATCTTTTTCTGCCCTTTACAATGGGAAGTTGATCAGTTTCTACAGCAACACTAACAATGGCAGTGGAGTTTTATATATGTTGTACAGGATTTCTTGTTCTCTTAGAGCATGAAACACAGCTGGGTGACTCATCGAATTCAATGCTTCTTCAAAAATCTATAAAGGTAAGGCAAAGAGGTAGACAGTACTCATTTATTTTACTAATTGTTTCGCCTAGAGTGAAGATGTGGTTACTTGTACTAAATCATGGCCGGAACCAAACTTCTTCAATGAGCTGAGCCAGGTCAAGCGTAGTGCACAATCTGGTAGACAAGACTAGTAAAAACTTTGTATAGTAGGCCTATGGACAGAAGGCTGACACGGCTCTAGTTCTCTACCTTTAGTACTACCTTTTTTATGTATGACGGTTATTTTGGTTTTGTTCCAATCTCATGGTAATGTTCCACTAAGCAAAGAACCCGAGAATATCTTAGCTAAATAATTTATAGATTCTTCATCCATCAGCTTTAAAATATCGATTGTTAACTCGTCACTACCTGGAGCAGTTCCATTTTTCATATTCTATATTCCATGTGTGACTTAACAGGGGAGTATTCCTGGGATTTGGGAGACAGAAGCATCCAGTTCATCTAGGATTAAGGTATCATTATTGCTTCTACTCTACAGGTTACTATAAAAATTTCCGATACATTCGAGTAACTTATTTTTTCTTATCTGTAATTCAGCATTGATCTATTAGTGATTCCTACAAAAATCATAAGCTTTCGCTTGGCTCTCTTAAACTAGATTTATTTTCGAGACTGGCTTTTAGCATATCTTCTTCATACTTCTTGTCGTCTTCTTTCATGATGTTTCTCAGAGCCTTGCACAGTTACCCATATTCTTTATTCTTTTTTCCCCCTCTTGTCCATCAAACCTATCGTTTTATTTCTCAGCTTCCTGGATTGGTTTTGAGATTCACAAAAGCCACCCACTTCTTCCGCTTTTGTGATTCGTATCTTTCTTACTTCTTCTGCTTCACATTTTTAAATCTTCTCTTAATTAGTTCTTGAAATTCCTCTTTCCGTACTTTTGAAATTTAAAATGTTTCTTTTCCCTTTAATTGGCTTTAACCTTTCATATTTTGTATTAATTTCAAATCTTGCACTTAGTAATTGTTGATCAATGTTCGTATTGAACCTCTATAGCATGGTGACATCTTTAATGTTTTGAGGCCTGTTGGTAAGAATGAAGTCCATCTCATTTTTCACTTCAAAGTCGGGACTCCTCCAAGTCAATTTGCGACTTGGGTGTTTCATGAATAAAGTATTCATAATAGGTATTTCAATGCACTCTACATATTACACAAATCTCCATCCTATGTCATTCCTTTTATATATTCCATATTTGCCAACAACTGAACCACTTGCTTTGTATGTTCCAACTTTGGCATTTCAGTCTCCAATTATGAATTTATGGAAACAATCTCTAATTTTTTCACACGTTTCTGACAGACGTTCATAGAAATGTTCTCTCTCTTCGTCTGATTGAGTAGAAGTAGGTGCATATGTTTGAACTATTTGGATCTTACAACTTTCTGATATTTTTAGGGCCACACATGCCTTTATACTTGAAGTTCCTTCTAATACTGTTACCTTGCCAACAATGCTCAACTCAGTTTATTTTTCCATTTGGTTCACTACAGCAATATAAAAAGTTCCCTAATTTCAGGCGAAGGTAGTTTTCACCTTTAAGGCGTAAGCCAACGATGCATTAACACGCTCGATCCCTAGCGGGAGTCCAGTGTAAGATGCGAGCAAGTGAAATCAAATGGGCACGGGACACTACAATCATAGTGTGCTAAAAGATGGGAATTTGTGGTGGAATAAACTAATTCGTTAAGGCGGCCGAAGGCCCAAAACGGGAAATCTACGTTCAAATCCCGGTGCAGCATAAATTTACATCTTTGCCATTGGATTTATTCCAATGCCCTGAAACGATCGAAATGTTTAAATATTTCGAATTCGTAAAATTACGACCGTTAATGTCAACAAATGGTGTCAGACACCATATAAATAATTGGAAAAAGATACCTTACACTGAAACCGAAAAAGAGAAATATCGAGTCAGCCATAAAACATAGCAGTCATAGCAGAGTTTAAGACTGGAACGTGAAACAATAACACAAACTGGCATCGAATTAGGAAAAAAAATGGAAAGTAGAAAAAAACACCGAAATTGAAAATAAATAACACCGAGTTTGATAAAAACATATCAAAGATGTTTTTAAAAAAAAGACGAAGGGAGAAAAACAGAAATGGCAAATACATAGCAAAAAATGGGAAAAAATCCGATAAATGTGCCAAAATAATACAGAAATTGTCAAAAGAAACAATAAAATGTGCAAATAACACTAAAATTCGCCAAAAATTAATTTGCAAAGTAGAAAAAATACCGAAATTGAAAATAAATAAATAAAATAAAATAAAATAAAATAAATAAACAACTGAGTTTGATAAAAACATATCAAAGAATTTAAAAAAAAAACGAACGGAGAAAAACAGAAATGGCAAATACATAGCAAAAAATGGGGAAAAAATCCGATAAATGTGCCAAAATAATACAGAAATTGTCAAAAGAAACAACAAAATGTGCAAATAACACTAAAATTTGCCAAAAATTAATTTGCAAAATAGCACTGAAATTTCAAACAATAAAAAAGAATTTACCAAAAAATAAAACCGAACTGGGAAAAGGAAAACTGTAATCGGCAAAAACGGACTGGAACTTCAAAATAATAAAAAAAAAGCCCCGGAACGAACGCTTAAAATTAACTACGTTCATTGAAAAATGCGAAATTGGGAAAAGTAGCATCCAAATTGGCAAGAATTTTTTTTTTTTTTTTTTTTTTTTTTTTTTTTTTTTTTTTTTTTTTTTTGTTAGTAACATTGAGTCGTTCACATATGACGTAATATGGTGCTTGTGGTGTTGAGGCAAACTAAAGAAAGCAACAGAGAGGAGAGAGGGTCCCCTGTCTTCCCAGGCGTGGGAGCCAGGGTTGGTGCCAAGGCGTTGTCTTCCTAAAGCACTGCAGTGAGTCAGCAGACGGTGTTCCCAGGTGCGCACGATGAGTGTGCGGGGCGCAAATAGGGACCACGAGAGGGTAGCAAACCACCAAGCTGTGTCTCCATACTACCACGTCTGCTTTAAGCCTAATCGCTGTGTCTTGTTGAGCAGCAGAATGAAACACGTTTCTGAACTTCAAAATTTTAAACATGGCTGCAATTCAGCAACGGTGGAACACTATCCAAAAGTCAACACAGTTTCAGCCGACCAGTTGCATAAAAATGGTTTACACGCATGAACCTTGACCTAGATTTCGGCAAAAGTAATTTTGCCTTCTTCAGAAGTATTACATAAAGCCCACATTAAAAATGTTGTTCAATAAAATGTGGCTAACTCCATGTCAATAGAATAAAAAGTAAAATTTAAAAGAATGTCACATCACAAAATTGTGGAGCACGTCCACACACAGGTCGAGTGAGCACTGCATGGAGTACGCAGTAATTTTATTGAAAATTAATGTTTTTATCTAGGCAGGGTAAACTACCCAATCTTCGACTAAAAGTTGGGCTGACGGCGAAGTGCTACCAGCGCGGTTCCTGGGTGCATTAGGCAAGAGAGCTAAATGCTCTGTCACTAATTAAAAAAAAAAAATGAACTATGAACAACGCACAGCAAAGAACATACGTCTGCAACGCACCGAATATACACAGAACAACAAAACAAAACTAAGAACAAAAATAGCACTCGGTTAGAGAGCGAAAGGTCATGGGTTCGAAACTCGCAAGGACCACAGATTTTTTCACTTTAAGTTTTAAGCTAGCCTTCAGCTCTCAGTGACGTGAGGAGTCGCCAGAAACGACATGAGGTTCGAATTCCACGTTAAACTGTAGGTCCCCGTTTTCCAGCTGGATAACTAGGGTAGTTAGAACATGTTAGGCGCCGAACTGGAGTCCAATCGAAAGACTTGCATCAGCTCACTGGTCCGCACGACATTATTATTAAATTCGTATGTAATATCAATTGCTGTGCGGTAGTCCCGCTAAACCTAAGAAATGGCTTCACTGATTTGGGAGATAAAGAAAAATAATAATAATAATAAAAGGAAACCCAAAGGAACTGGTGAATTAATATTTTACGCGGTGTCACATCGTTCATCCAATGCGATAATAATTTTGCACACTCGAGTTTCGAAACAAGAGGAACGGCACTTCCAATGTAATTCGTACAGTATAAGTGCTTTTCAACAGACTCCGACACCAATCTATAGTGTTATTCCGATGTTGGTGAAATTTTAGACACTTGCCTTCGAAACAACTGTGTAGATTAGATCTGGAAAGTTGCATGGCGGAGGGTACTTTACTCCAGACTTGGACACTGTCTGACCGGTCGTATGGAAGGCGGGGGAGGTAATGACAAAGGTAGGGAGTGGATAGGTGGATAGAGAGGAGGAGATGGACACAGCGGAGGGAGGAGTACATGGACTAACTGAATATTGCAATAAATTAATACCCGAGGAACGCCGGGTTTTCAGGTAACTAATATAGTGAGAGGACTAAGAGGTAACAAAAAAGCATAGAGATGGCGGAAGTTATGGGCAGAGAGATTAAGGAAAAGGGTGTAGGATGTATATTCCATTCCCATGCATATTTAGCAACTGCGAAGTATTGTCGGGTTCGGTAGTTTTAAATAGAAGCGATCTTAGCCGTTCTGTATTGAGTAAAAAATATAATGAAATACACTTCTCAGTCGATAAGATAGTTTACTTGGATATTTTAAAAGTCGTCGGTGATCCACCTGAAGTCATCGCCCGACTCACTAGGGGATCGCGATCGTTTGGAAACCGCCGGAGGCTGGACTAGGGAAAAAGGAAGATGAGCTGTTCACTTCTGATAAACCGACATGTACACGATAATATTAATATCGCATACAAGTACTCATTAAAGAATTCCCATTAGTTCAGTAAGCTAGGGACCTACTTAATCAGCCTACAGTGTTGTGGCATCGATAGCATTTCTCTTGCAGGGATGATATCCAATGTTCCTAACAGAAAACAGAGTGTCTCATTAACCGAGTCTATCTCCGGTATGAAAATAACTTAAGAATGGGAGAACATGGCATGTGGAGTGCCACAAGGATTGATGCTGACTCCATCCTGTTTCTATGCTACTTAAATGATCTTCCAATGACTTTAAATGGTAGATCAAAAACGGTAATGTTTGTTGACAACGCAAGCATCCTAATCAAGGCTACAGACTGAACTCTAGGTTAACTCAGCTCAAATGATGGCGGAACAGAACTACAAATTATAGATATGTCGTCTTTTTCGGGCATATTTAATTATAAACGTATGCAAGCATCTTAGTAGGCAAATGACAATTTCTGTGCGGGTGTACAAATACGCCCGATCCCTTGCGGAAATATAATGAAAGTTGCGAGCAAGAGGAAATAATGGGCGGAGGGCACTACAATCGTAGTGCGATAAAACTTAGAATTTGGACAGGACGGGAAGCGTTTCACAATAGCCTAATAGTTTAGAAACAACGTTTTGTAAAATCGTATACTTGGGACGCTTTCAAAATTAAACACAAGTTCGTAAAGTTTCTAATTTCTGGATGGTGAAACATAGCTAGTGCGGTGGCTCACTGTTGCATGCCCTCTCTAATAATAAAAATAAATAAATAATAAATTTTAAAAAGTGGCTAAGTCGATCTCTGGCCCGTAGCGACAAATCCGGATACGAATCCCAGTTTAGCAACTACGCCATTGGATTTATTTCAATGCCCTGGAATAGTCGAGATGCAGAAAAACGACAAACATTTTTCAGTCGATTGGCTTTGCAATAAATGCTGATTTTCTAAGGAAACATATTTATTCTGACTTTCTTTTTGAATGGATTCCTCTTTGGATTGTGACCAAAGTGTACTGGTGCGCCATTATGCATGAATTACATCTGTAATCTGTACTGGCGAATCCTTCAGTAAGGTAGGCAATGCATTAATGAGGAAGTCTAAATAACGAGCCCCATGTAACTTATGTAGTAGCACTATGGCCCTACTTATCTATCGCCACATACGCCCGCCCATACATTGCTTGAAATACACACGGCTCGTACCATACGACTGGCTACAGACTACCTAATGGTAGTCAGAGTACTGTAAGACATCATGATACCCTGCTGACATATTTGACGGGACGCCAATGCAACGACTGTGCTAATCACCGCAACCAAGCGTCACGCAGCTCTCCCTATAAAGATGTGTTTATCTCAGAAAGTATGTGCTTGCAGATCCATATTTAATGGACAGAATTTCCTTGTTTCGGTGAGTACTACAACTTCCCAAAATATTTGGAATTTCATTGAACACCCTGTATTTTACCTAATGGAACTTTCCAAATGCATAAAAAAAATCGGAGTAAATGCCCCTTGTCCACCAGTAGGCCCAGACCTATGTACTGTATAGACGATAATGGGTAAATCTTGCAGAACAGGATATGGGGAGGTATTTTTAATATAGAGAAAGGTTTTGATAACTTGCCTCGCCCATTAATATAACCAGCAAATATACCGAAAAGTAAAAAATTTAAAGAAAATAAACTATAAGAATAATTAAAATCAGAAATAATATAAGCAAACTGTGAACCCAAAATAATAGTAAATAAAACCTAAATACCAAAAAGCTACCTCTTTGAGGAGACATCGAAAGGAGGAGCTCCATATAAAAGATATGGGTCATGTAACTTAGGCTCTGAAATTGTGGGATGAACTCAAATGACAACTTGCTCTGTTTCTAAATATTCCTCATAGATGACGATAATAATAATTTCGTGTGGCTCATTGGCCTGATGCAAGTCTTTCAATTGGACGTCCCTTCGGCATAGGCGGATCCAAAATAAAATAAAATAGGAAAAGAAAGGGAAAAAAGGATGAGAAGCTAGCGTGTTATCACTGCACTGAGTCTTCAAAACTGTGATACTTTTGTTTGATTGGGCGTGGGGTAAGAAGGGGTGGCCGGTACAAGAGTTTTTCTACTGAGCCATAGTTTATCTGACGATGAGAATTCTTTCACCGCCCCCCCCCCCCCGCCCCCCGCTTAGTAAAACACTGTAGTGTTAAAACCAATCTTGGGATCGATGAGTACTTTACCTCTTTATGGTGAGAAACAGTTGAAATCTTATTCTGTATCGACTCTACGGCTAAGTTAGTTCCTCTTTTGACAGTAATATAACGTAGAATTCTTCAATAAAATAAAATAGAGAGCAAGAGCGAGAGAGATAACCACAACTACTAAAAATAAGACGACCGACCCCCTGCTTAGGGCACCAGGATAGAGAATAAATATTTGTTGCTATAAGCAGACAATATGTGAGAGCTATGATAGGATCGGAAGGACAAGAAGTCCAGCAATCGTAGATGGTAGTACGTCTGGGCAACACGAGAAAAAAAATTTCCATTACCTGACCCTACATCCTATCGTAATCGCAGAGAAATGTAGCTTCCTTCCCTGTGATTTGTTAATGAAAGGAGAACTTGTCTCTTATCGAAAGATATCCTAACACTTTGAGTAAAAATAATCTCAAAACAATTCGTGAATTTCTTTACTTATGGGGCATTATAAGATCATTTCAATTTTCATTTGATGTGTAGAAATCGCGGACAGGGCTGTAAATCATGCTGGCTGGCTTCTAGTTAGCTGCGCCTCTTTCCTCTACAGTTGTAAAAAGTGTTTGTGAACCGTGCATTCCCATTGCATACATTATACCAGACTCATATTAATCTGTACTGTAACAGTGCAAAATGTTCAAAGCTGTAAGTGTGCATGTTGGACGAAACGCCGCAAAACACGAATTGCGCAGTTGTGCATCACGAGCGTTCAGGTTGACCTCCCGCGCTGTCCGCCTGCGCGAAACACTCTGCGACATGCGTGCTGCAGTTTAGTCGCGCTGCCGCTGCTCGCGGCCGGCGCCACTAGTACTAGCTTTCAAACAGTCCACTGCATGCCTGCCAACATATTAGAATTGGGCGCAACGCCGCGGCGTGAACTTGTTTCTTCCTTAACCGAGAATTTAGTGACGCGACCGAACTGCTCTTGCGGGGTACGGACAAATCTGTCTCACGTTCAGACCTGATACTGAGTTCCACATTGTAAAATAGAGAAAAGACGTCATAAAATATCTTCATCGTAAAACATTTTGGTAACGGGGATTATTAACTGCCTGCTGCTGAATTAGCAGTTGAGGTGGAACAGCAATTACAGCATTGTGGGGCGTTACATTCAAATTTCCCATACAGCTGTTAACCTGTGCTTTTAGTCTTTTGTGCTTTCGCAGAAAAACTTCACGTACCTTCCTCGTCCTTGACCAAAGGACTTCTGTTGTTTCCTGTAATCTCCTTACTTTTTTCCTTCGCCATGATTAACTATTTATGTTTCTTTCCCCTGATGTGGTTGATTGTAGAGCAGCTTCCTGTCTAGTAGTGTTACGCTACGCATTTGACTTCATTCCTCCAGCGTAATTCTTGGGCGTCTTTTTCGTATGAAATATGCAGTTGTTAACTACCCTGTGTTGAAATATCCTTCAAACAATAACTCAACTTTTCTTTACTTTGGGGCCCGCAGTGTGGAATCTGTCGTTGAATGGCATAATACCTTTATATATTTATACCTTTCACACTGCTGGTATAGTGCTTTATTTATTTACTATGAGCTCATTTCGGCTTTATATTGCCATCATCAGGTTTTCTGTGATATAAATGAGATAATTTATAACAACAGTTATTTTCCTTTAGCTGATAACTATAGTGATCTCTGAGTAACTATATAAACATATAATGTCGCGAAAACACTTTGGAAATAGCTGTCCTTTTAATCAGGCTGAACCGGCTGCGGTGGCCGAGGGGACTGAGGCACTCCAGTCACGGTCTGCACGGCCACTACGATCTGGGGTTCGAATCCCCCCTCGGGCATGGATATTTGTGCCGTCCTTAGTATAAGGTAGTTGATAAGTAGTTTGTAAGTTTAGGGACTGATGACCCCGTATTTAAGTCCCATAAGCTTAACAAACATTTGAACATTTTAATCAGGCTGAAAATAAAACATCCGTTACAGGCATATAAGCCAGTTATAATTTAAGTAAAATCAATATCATCTTAAACATAAAGTACAGCAATAAGAACGCCATTAAATGTAAGTAAATTAAATGTATTAGCCATAAAAAATTGATATATGCCAGCTTATGTAACCGTTGTTATAAATTATCTCGATTATATTACAGAAAACCTGATGGTGGCAATATAAAGCCGAAATGAGTTCATAGTAAATAAATGAAGCATTATAACAGTAGTGTGAAAGGTATAAACGTCATTTATAATTACTCAACTACTTGTTTGTGGTACTATACCGGTAATGGCAAGTGACTAAAATTCCCTACGAGGGGGCGAAAGCTGTTCTTTCAAAATGTACAAGCCTGTTTATGCATTGATCCACTCTGATATGCCACTGACACAGATGTCCTACCGAATAAAATTTAACAAAATAAAAAATTCCATTAAATGAATATAAAAGTTAATCGATCCCCTTCTCATTTTTTCGATAATAAACTGCACTTTTAATTACTAAACTCCCACCAGAAGTATGAATGTATTATTTTACCGAGCGAGGTGGTGCTATGGTAACCCACTGGACTCACACTCGGGTGGACGTTGGTTCAAATCCATCTCCGGCCAGCCACATTGAGGTTTTCCATGATTGCTATAAATTACAGCAGGCATATGTCAGGATGGTGCCTCTGTAAGAGCACGGCTGGTTTTCTCCCTTCAAATGTTCAAATGTTTGTTAAGCTTATGGACTTAACTACGTGGTCATCAGTCCCTAACTTACAAACTACTTACGAACTAGGACGGCACAAATATCCATGCCCGAGGGGGGATTCGAACCCCCGACCGTAGTGGCCGTGCTGGCCGTGACTGGAACGCCTCAGTCACCTCGGCCACCGCGGCCGGCTTTCTCCCTTATCTTAACCAAAAATTCTCTAATGACCATGCTGACGACGGGGCGTTGAATCCTGAACTTTCTTCCCCTCCGATATTATTTTCATATCAAAATAAAACAATGTTTGGTACTTAAAATAATTACTTTTGATTTCATGATAAGCGGAAGACAAACTTGGCTAAACATCTATGATCCAAGACAATCTTTGAACCGCAGTACTACAGCGATGGAAATGGCGAAGACATTGTTACGATTGCGGACGTTAAAATGCGGCCTGGTGGTGTGTGGGTACAAAGCTTTCGAGATGCGTTCCTTGGGATTCATATCAGGCGAATTTGGTGTTAAAGACTAGGATGACTACCTCTCCCGTACTTTCCGGGTTCTCCCATATTGTATGAACTTTTGTTTAGTCCTCCCAGCTCTGTCATAGACCGCCAGTTTCCATCGTGTATTTTGTATTTTTGTCTATGATATTGGGAAGTACAATCAGCAGTTCCAATTTTCTTATCAACCGATCTCGCAAAGTTTTCTTGTAGTAATCGATACTATTATTTATATCTAGTCTTTTGTGTTCGTGCTTCTACAGAAAGAAGATATTTTAACTTAAAGTAATGCGAGGTGCGGATAGCCCCGGGCCTCACGTCCTGAGGGCGAGAACTTACAGATATGGAAACCGCGCAGCACCTGATCGTTTCGAATCAAATTCTAAACTATGCCAAAACATGTTCATTAAATAAGAGGCAGTCTGGAGTTCGAAGCCCAATACGTCTGCAACATAACAAGACAGGTACTCCATTCGACGAATCGAGACAGTGCGGGTCAGCAATGCCACACGCTGTGACGCCCTGCAGAAGCGTAGGGCAAGTCTGATCACATGTTTACCGAGGTTGGGAGGACGGTGAACAATCGGAAGGCGAGGTTTCTCTCAACAGCAAGGCGCTTACATGCCCTCGGAAATGAGGAACAATAATGAGGATAAAATTTGTAGTTATGGACACAATCATTATTTCCTGGTCTCGGTGACGCAAGCGCTTTAGTTCGATTTGAAGAAAAAATGAAACAAATAAATAAAACTACTCGTTAATAATGTTATCGGACAAGGTCTACTTTTTACCAGTACATACAGAACAACCTGCAGTCCGAGGAATCAGATGAGCTGCTGCTAATAATTCTAATGACGCTAATAATTAACCTCTCTTCGTAAACTTCCATAATTTTTTATCCACGGGCATTAAAATGTATTACAATTTCTAGTGCGTAAATATATTGTAAACACTGTATTTTTGACAAATGTTTGTTAAGCTTAAGGGACTTAATTACGGGGTTATCAATCCCTAAACTTACAAACTACTTATGAACTACCTACAACTAAGGTCGGCACAAATATCCATGCCCAAGGGGGGATTCGAACCCCCGACCGTAGTGGCCGTGCAGACCGTGACTGAAGCGCCTCAGTCCCCTCGGCCACCGCGGCCGGCTGTATTTTTTTTTTTTTTTTTTTTTTTTTTTTTTTTTTTTTTTTTTTTTTTTTTTTGACCGTCATGTCATATATTGTATTCCTACTTGGCGCTATGTACGCTACGAATGCATCAATTTTCTAGCACATCACTGACCTCATTTTGTTTTGCCGTGCTGGGTCACCGACAGGGTTTATGCGGCGAAGTGTTTGTAACAGGAGGAAAACGGTTGCTATTGTTGGCAACTCGGCATTTTCGCTCCGGTCTCCGACACGCCTAGTCCACCACTGCACCTCAGATTGACAGATGGGAAATGAGACAGAAACTGAAGACTGAGGGTAGCAAAGCAAAAACAGAAATAATTAACTCAGTTTTCAAATTTACCTCTGCAATGGAACACAAAGATAATTGCCACATTTTAATCCTCTTATTACTGGAAAGATGAGTGAAATAAGTGGCAGCGTCAGTGTCGTTGGGCAACAGTTGAAATCGTTAAAATAGAACGAAGCTCCGGGGTAGTAGAAATAATCCACGAAGCTATGTCCTAGAAATAATCCACGAAGCTATGTCCTGTACCCGTGACATCAATTTCTTTAAGAATCTAATAAAATATCCTGGCCTCAAACGTGATGAAGTATATCTGTAGAATAAACTTCACTTACCAACCAATATGGATTCAGAAACATTAACTATTTGCAACCGAACTTGCATTTTCCTCACCTGACATACTGAATGAAAGCTTTGGATCAAGTCTAAAAATCAAGTAGATGCAGAATGCTAAGCCAGTGGGGTGTTCATTTTTCAGCCGTTGGCCACACTGCTACGAACGAGTAGTGGGGAAAAAGGGGTGGGGAGCCTTCAGTTTACTTGCAGCACATGTTATTCGAATCAGTTGTAGGTGGTGCGAGTTTAGAGTAACAGGTGAATACGCGCAGTGTCAGCCGAGTGCAAGTGCTAAACATTGAAACGAAAAGTGACGGATTATTTTACCGTCAACAAACCGTGAATACTAGGGAGGCTGTAGAAAATGAGTGGTGAGTGTTCTTATATTATGCTGCAGATTTCTTTCCTACATTACGATTCTAGTTGTAAATCAAAATTTGTATTGCGAGAATAGAATTTCTGGGACATCGTTGAAAAATACATTAAAGCCGCAAGCGTGTTTATGGAACCAAGTCATATGAAGGTCATTCTTAAACGCAGAGGTCAATTTGCATTTCGACCTTGCTTGCGAATTGATGTATATCCTTTGCGAGAGTGTTGTGGGGAATGAAGAAATTAGAAATATACTGACACTTTCAGTATAGGTGCGTTTTAAATTGTTGCCCTGTATCACGTTCTCATTTTTAACTCCGCAAATGCAGGAAACTATTCACTCTAGTAATCTGTGCGACATCAAATTGTTTCCCTTACTGTGTCAGCCTATTTTAAATGTATTGTCATTTATTAGTTTTAGCTGGGAATTTTCGCCTTGGCATGCCCAAATATTCTGATGTTATATGAATTTGTGGTAACTCATGTGGCACAAATTTAAAGCTGTTAACTTACAGCTTTACAATGATGTAGGTAGTCACTGTCTTTTCATTTCTCTCACCTGTATCTTAAAAAAAATAATCCCTCTGGTGTGTACTGAATATCGTGGCTATTACTTATACTAATATTCGTTCGTTAATCTCCCCTTGTTGGTGGAAAAATGGAAACAAGTTTTTTCATGGTGTAGGCCTGTTGCTCACAAGTATCTAATTTCTATCCTGCATAGATATATGTACTGCAGGGTTCTTGGTATCACACAGATTTGATTCTTCCACAGTGACCATAGAATTGTTCCTTAGTAATTTTCCCTCTAGAATAAAGTTTCATCTTGTGAAGAGGCAGAAGTGTTAATGCATATGTATGGTAAGTTACACTCATACTGTAAATGGTTATACCAGTACACGTTGCCTTTGTCTGCTATGAAGCAAGCTAATGCTGGAGAAGTCAGTATACTTCACAATCCCTGTATACAATCTTGGAGAGTTGGCATTTGATTGTAATATTTTTTTGTAAAGGAAGAGAGGAGGGAGGGGGGCGTTACACATTTCAGGCATGGGTGTACAGTCACCTTTTGTTTACTGTCATTGTTGTAACACTTGGCATGCAATTCTGAAGTTCTAAATACATTCAGTATTTATGTTTTGTATCCACAACCAAAAAGGAAATTATCAGTGGCATGTACAGTGTATTGAGTGTACTGAACATTCAGGTCAACTCCATGAGTAATAACTGATGTCTCAGATGTAACAGATATAGGCCTACTAGTAAAATATTGTGGATCATTTCTTACTACCATAATTATTTCTTAAACACCCTAATCATAGGACCATAACAGTAAGAATGCAAGTCAAATTATATTGGCCTACTTTGTAAATGAAGTACTGTATAAGATGTATTCAATGTGACTGTTATTTACTCACACTTAAGGCACCATGTGCCCCAGTGAAAGATGTTGCTGCTCCAAGAAATGCCAGTGTCTGGCACAGTGCCTGTGAGTGACTCAAAATAGACCAGTTGATCGTTACAGTGCCTGTGTATGGATGAGAGAAAGGGAGAAATAAACTTTACTAATCTCTTAGATGTGCTTTTTGTGGTGGCTCGGGGTTCATCTCATGTTTAACTATAGATATTCTAACAAGAAGTCAGGGTAAAACTGCAGTGTCTGTTGCCTATGTTATTAGCACAAAACTTATATTGGCAACTTTGCCGCGAACGACTAAGGGAAAACAATAATTGGCGTGTTTCTTAATCGGAGATTAGGGCGCTACACGCCCTCACATACTAAAAAAAAACTTCTTGTTTAACCTATACCTAACCTAACTTTGAGTAAAATGATCAATGTTTCACACAGATCATAAAATAAATAAAACATGCTATATCTGCCCTATGGTTGATCGCTGTGGTGCATACGTAGATATTCTGTAGTGTCACCAACATTTGACACGTGGGCAACAGACTCTGCAGTTTAGCCGAAGTCAGAATGGAAGAGAGAACTCTAAATTTCTAAAGACAAAAAGTGAAAGTGGCACGCCAAAATGAAAATTATTTAACACTCTCAAAAATTAAAATTTTCATTAGGTATACATGTGGTTGCACTCAATGTTTGAATCTCGAAATAACTTAAGACTACTGGAAACTAATTGAATTTTAAGTCGAGGCAGAAAATTTTCTCAGAATAACGTCTGAATGGTCCTGAATGTGAACGGTCTGATGTAGAAGCCACTTCTAGAGCTGCAATATGGTGTGTTCTGAGACTTGGTTTCCATTGTCAGTTTTGTTGCCCCCAGAATTGTTGGGACTGCTAATACGGTCTGATTGGCTTCTTGAATCAAGATATACTTATAACCTAGATACTCTAGAAAACACTTTCATAATATTCTCCCTGGAGCCATTTTTCTGTAGGTAGACTACGTGAATAGAAGTACAAAGGCTGAGTATTTCTTGTAGTAAAGCCAGTTAAGTCTGCTAGAAATTACTACATCATACACAGTACTCCACTCATTCTTACTATTTTAACTCCTTAATTGTGGTATTTAACTTCCCTAATAATATTTGAATGCCCAGTTATGGAACATGTTTTTACATGTCTTGCCCTTATCAATATTATTAGTCTGTTTTAATTGAATTCATTTTTTACTCTAAAGAATGTTTTGATAACCTATTTGTATTGAGAAAAGTTAATTTCTTGCATAATATTAGCACAAATTTTTAATTTTGATGTGCAATTCACAGGCAATTATTTAAGATCAACCTATTAAGGACCAAGCATTAAAATAAGTATTTTTTAAAATTTATTTATTGAAAAAGCTTTAGGTCATTTGCTCTAATTGTACACTAATATAAACATCCAAAAAGATATATGGTGTCCTAATACTAATTAGACTATAGCAAAATGTTTTGTTGAGGCCTATACAACTTTTCTTATAAAATGTTTTAAAACATTTTGAATGGCATTGTGCATTACGTTTTCTTCATTTCTGAATTGTACTTGTACATTATCTACATCATCTTCTTGCTTTGTTTTCCTCATCTATTATTAGGCATATGTGGCCTACATCATCAGAGCATATTTTGTTTTGGAAAATAGCTTTTGGAGGGACATCTGTAAGTGCATTTCCCTCTTTTTTCGGGGTTGCAATTTCTCAATATTCTTCATTCTCAACTGCAATATCATCTGATTTCATTAGGATCATGCCTAGTATGATTGAAATTCAAGTTGTGGCATATTTTCTTCATTTCAAAGATGTATATTTTCCGTGAATTATTACTCTATCAAGTGTTGTTGGTGGCGGTGGTCTTCAGTCCGGAGACTGGTTTGATGCAGCTCTCCACCCTACTCTATCCTGAGCAAGCCTCTTCATCTCCTCATAAGAACAGCAACCTACATCCATTTGAATTTGCTTACGATAATCATCTCTTAGTATCCCTGTGCGAATCCCCCCCCCCCCCCCCCCACACACACACACACTTCCCTCCAACGCTAAATTCACAATTCCTTGATGTCTAAGAATGTGTCCTACAAATCAATTGCTTATTTTATTCATGGTAGGCTTATGCCAGAAATTCCTTTTCTCCCCAATTCTGTTCAGTACCTCCTTATTAGTTATGTGATCTACCCACCTAATCTTCAGCATTTTTCTGTAACACCAGTATTATCTTATTTAAATTTGCTCATTGACAATTCCATTATCATGTAAATTAACACCATCCATAAGGTATGTTGATTGTACAACGCTTCCAACTTGGGTTGGGGCAGAGAAGTACTTTTTTCTATCTGACTGTACTGTTTTGTATTTACTAAAGACTTGATGGTGCCACTGTTTGTAACTACTGTCACAATCAATTTGTCCCCCCAGGGGGCCCACAGCTCTTTTGTGGTTACGTGTGTGGCGTACCCATTGCAGCCTTTTTTTCCTGCTTTCCCCAGGCTGCATTACCCTTCCTAGTTCCCCCTCCTTCCCATCCCAATCGCTCCTTCCCACCCTCTCCAACCCCGTCTCTCGGCGTTTCTCTAGGTGACGGCTTGGCTATCCCATGGTACCGATTGTCCTGCAATTTTGGTTTTGTCTGCTGTGTACACCGGTTTTCGGCCCAGTTTGGTCCCCCCTTGGGGTTTGACCTTCCATAACAAAATTATCCGATAACGTGTGAGCCAATTGGGGAAGAACTCCTGACCTAGCCCCTACGGCGCGGGTCCTATCCTTTCCTTTCCTCGCTGTAGCCCCCATCCCCCGCTAGGTCCCCAGCACGTGTAGCCAGTCCGTGTGGGGGAGGGGGCTGTTATGTACCCTTTGGCTGAGCCCCCTGACACCACAGGGATCACACTACTGGTGTCTGAGCTGCGACCTCTCCATGCAAGCCAAGGAGTTGATGCCTGTTCTCGGGGGTATCAGAACTCCCAGCAATGGCCATTGTGCCAGGTGGCCTTTGCTGAGGCTGGGTGGCGCCCATGGAGAGGGCCCCTGTTTCGGAGTGGGTGACACCAGGGCGGACGTCTAGCACTATGAAAAGAGTTAGACTCCAAAATGGTCGTGCATCGGCCGTCTCTGAAGAAAGGAAGAGATCGTTTAATGCTGCTACTGCGGATACGAGGATGTTTCCCTCCCTTGCTACCCCTTGGGAGGAAGGCCAGGCTCGCCGGTTAGGAGCAAAACTCTTTCCTCGCTACCTGGTTTGCTCAAGGACTGATGGAGGAACTTTTACTACCAACAAACCGCTGTTCTTTGTCGAGACCATAGAGGACAAGTTTGGTGAAGTGGAATCTATGGGTAAGCTTAGATCTGGCTAATTGCTCATTTAAACAGTCTCAGCAGCCCAGTCTGAAGCTTTTCTCGCATGCACCACCCTTGGCGACATTCCAGTAACAATACTCCCACACAAATCCTTGAATATGGTACAGGGTGTGATATTCCACCGGGACCTCCTCCTTCAAACTGATGAGGAGCTTAGGCCCTATCTTGAGCGGTGTGGTGTACATTTTGTTCGCCGCGTTCAGAGGGGACCTAAAGATAACCGCGTCGATATTTGGGCCTTTATCTTGGCCTTCGAGGGGGGGACACTTCCAGAGAAGGTCAAGATAATGATATATCGATGTGAAGTGAAGCCCTACATTCCACCTCCCATGCGGTGTTTTCGATGTATGAGGTTTGGTCATATGTCCTCTCGCTGTACAGCAGTCCCAGTATGCGGTGATTGTGGACACCCACTACATGAGGGGAGCCCCTGTGTTCCTCCGCCGGTGTGCGTCAACTGTCATCGACACCACTCTTCACGGTCGCCAGATTGCCCTATGTTCAATAAAGGAAAGAAAATACAAGAGTACAAATCCCTGGAGCGTTTGACGTACCCTGAGGCCCGCAGTAAATATGAACGTCTGCATCCCGTGCAGATGGCGCCGAGCTTCGCTACGACGTTATCTTCTAACCTTTCACAATCCCCTTCCAACTCCCATCTCCCCCCTACATCCCGTTCCCACCCCTCCCTCACATCTCCCGCTCCTGTAGCCCTCCCTTTGTGTCCCACCCCTTCTCCGTCGCCTGCCGGTGACAGTGCCCAATCTCAGGGCCTTCCGTCCCGGCGTTCCCCAGATCGGAGATCTTTGACCAGTCGGCCATCGGATTCCCAGTCGGTGAGTTCAAAGGTCGCCCGATCTTCGTCAGTACCAGACCTAACTGACAATAGTTCTCTCTCTGGGGCGGGTCCTCCCCGTCCCACAAGAGAGACAGGAGGAGGAGGAGAAGAAGAAGAAACCAAAGTTACAAGATAAAGCCCCTCCGGTACCACCGGAGGTGCCAACCGTGCTTTCACAACTCACTCATCCCATTGAGCCTGAGGCTGATTAGCTATTTATGGATGTTGTCCCTTCTTCTTTGGCGACGGACGCTGACAAAGCAGCGTGACAGACGTTACGCCATTCGCTTCCCGCCTATCTCCTCGTGATGAGATCATCCAATGGAATTGTAATGGCTACTACCGTCACCTCTTGGAGATTAAACAGCTAATCTGTCTTTCTTCTGCGGCCTGTGTCGTCCTGAAGGTTTATGAATGCACATTCACCGACCCTCCGTGGGTTCCGTGCTTTTTGTCGGAACCGGGTTGGTCCACTCCCGGCGTCTGGTGGGGGTTTGTATATTGGTCCGGACAGATATTGTCAGTACCTGGATTCCTCTCCAAACTCTATTGGAAGCGGTTGCTGTCCGGGTTAACTTGGACACTCCGTTAACCATTTGCAACCTCTACCTTCCCCCTGACAGGCCACCTACACTCGCGTCCCTAGTTGCCCTCCTTACCTCATCCTTGAGGACTTCAATGCCCACCATCCTTTGTGGGGCAGTGCTTATACGTCTAGCCGGGGCTGCCTCATAGACCAGTTCCTTGCTGACCACAACCTGAGCCTTCTCAACGATGGTTCCCCAACCTGTTTTAGTGCCGCTCATGGCACCTTTTCTGCCGTAGACCTCTCTCTCACTTCTCCTTCTCTCCTTCCTTTATTTCACTGGTCGGCGTATGACGACCTCTGTGATAGCGACCACTTTCCATTGATCCTTTCACTTCCCTCACACCTACCACGAGCCAGGGTACCCCGCTGTGTTTTCCGTCGTGCTAATTGGCCGCTATATACATCCCTGGTTGTTTTTCCATCTTCCCCCTGAGGCTGTATAGATGATATTATAAGCCAAATGACCAACATGATTACCCAAGCTGCCAACGCCGCTGTTCCCCGGTCGACGGGCCCTCCTACTTGCCGGCCGGTCCCTTGGTGGAATGCAACTGTTGCCGCAGCCATTCGTGAGCGCCGTAGGGCCTTGGAACATCTTAAGCACCACCCATCCCTCGCTGGTCTCATAAATTTCAAATGGCTGCGTGCCAGAGCTTGTTACGTAATCAAGCAAAGTAAGCGGACATGCTGGGAGCATTTTGTCTCCTCATTGGGCTCTTCTGTCCCTCTGACAAGAGTGTGGGCTATGCTCCGATCTATCCAAGGTAGCTGGTGGCCGTCTTCCATCCCTGGCCTTGCCATGCCTGATGGGGTCTGTACAGAGCCATCTGTTCTTGTAGAACATCTTGCAACTCACTTCACCAATGTATCAGCGACAACTTCATATCCGGCGACCTTTCTCCTTAAGAAACACCAGGCCGAAACCTTCAAATTAGGCTTTACTTCTCACCAGGTGGAACCATGTGACGAACCTTTTACTGACTGGGAACTATCGCTGGCCCTCTCCTCTTCTCGTGATTCAGCACCTGGCCCTGACGATATCCATAATCAATTGCTGAAACACCTCAACCCCTCACGACGACAATTTCTCTTAAAAGTTTTTAACCGTATTTGGCTTCAAGGGGTCTTCCCCTCCCAGTGGAGGGAGAGTATTGTGGTCCCTGCCCTCAAGCCTGGCAAAGACCTGTCGGCGCTGGACAGTTATCGACCAATAAGCCTGACAAATGTCTCCTGTAAATTACTTGAAAGGATGGTAGCCCGCAGATTATGCTGGGTTCTTGAATCCCGAGGACTTTTCTCACCTTACCAGTGTGGGTTCCGGAAGGGACGATCCCCTATTGACCATTTATTTTGACTGGAGACAGCGATCAGACAGGCCTTCTCTAAACGACATCATCTTGTAGCAGTCTTCTTCGATCTTCATAAGGCGTACGACACTGCTTGGCGTCGTCATATTTTATGTTCTCTTCATGACTGGGGTCTCAGAGGCTCCTTACCAATTTTTATCTGTCAGTTTTTATCCCACCGCCTGTTCTGTGTCAGAGTTGGCTCTTCATTTAGCTCCCCTCGAATACAGGAGAACGGCGTCCCCCAGGGCGCAGTGTTGAGTGTTACACTTTTTCTAATCGCCATCAATGGGTTGGTGAGCTCTGTTGGGTCGCTGGTAACCCCGGCATTGTATGTCGACGACTTTTGCATGTGGTACAGCTCCTACTCAGTAGCCTCTACTGAACGTCAGCTCCAGAGCGCCATTCGGCGGGCTTCAACGTGTTCAAAGTGGGCTACGTCCCATGGTTTCCAGTTTTCCTCGTCAAAAACGAGCGTGATGCATTTTTGTCATCATACTACAGTTCACCCTGATCCAGAACTATTCTTGGGTAATCAGCGCCTGGAAGTTGTAGCACAGCATCGTTTCCTGGGTCTTCTCTTTGACAAAAAATTGACTTGGGTGCCCCATATTCACCACCTAAAGATTAGTTGTATGAGGAAACTTAATGCCCTAAGTTTCCTTGCTCATTCATCTTGGGGTGCAGACCGAACAACTATCCTAAGTATCTATCGGGCTCTAATCTTGTACCGATTGGACTATGGGTGTCAAGTTTATGGCTCGGCAGCTCCTTCTGCCCTGAAATTATTAGATCCGCTTCACCATTATGGTGCACGCTTGGCTACAGGTGCGTTCCCAACTATCCCGATCGACAGTCTCCTTGTTGAGGCGGGAATCTGCCCTCTTTAGGTCAGGCGGCTTCAGCCTCTGGCGTCTTATGCCATCGCCATCCGGCAATATCCTGCTCATCCTCCTTACCAGGTTCTTTTTGCATATGAAGGGCCTCGACCCCCTGATACCCAGCCGCGGGTGGGATGTCCCGTCAGACTGCGGCTTGCCTCTCTTTGCTGAGATTTCCACTTCCCTTCCCTAGATTGCACCCTCCATTTCACTGCACACACACCCCCATGGATGGTGCCGTGACCACTAATTCGGGCGGATCTCTTCCAGGGCCCAAAAGCTTTAATTTCCCCCACGGTCTTTCGGCGTTTGGTGCGCCCAGTACTAGAAGAGTTTCAGGGAGCCTCTATCTTCTACACTGATGGCTCGAAAACAGCGGGCCACTCCGGATATGCTTTTACATCTCCTGTTGGGGCGGAATGCCATTCTCTGCCAGAGGCATGCAGTGTGTTTACGGCAGAGCTGAAGGCGATTTATAGAGCCCTCTGTTTTATTAAACATACTGTCGTGGAACGTGGTTTAATCTGTGCTGACTCCATGAGCAGTCTGCAGGCCATTGATCGATGTTTCCCCTCCCATCCTTTAGTTATTTCCATCCATGATCTCCTTGCTGACCTTCATCGTGCTGCCTGCTCCGTTACCTTTCTCTGGGTGCCAAGCCATGTTGGTATTACAGGGAATGAAGAGGCTGACCGGTTGGCTAGATCGGCAATTACTCGCTGCCCACCTCCCTTTCTAATTCCGGGTGCAGATCTGCGGGTGCGGATCAGATCTTTGCTTCACTCCTCATGGGATTGCAGTTGGAAAGCTACTGCACCTTCCAATAAACTCCGCACCATCAAAGATACGACTGCAGCTGGGAGTTCATCTTTACGCCCTTCCCGGAGAGAATCAACTGTCCTCTTTCGCCTCCCTATTGGACACTGCAGGCTGACCCATGGATTTCTTTTACGAATTGACAATACACCACATTGTAATTGTGGAGCCGTACAATCCGTGTCATATTCTGGTGGAATGTCCTCTCCATTCGACACTTTGTGGCGACTATGGCCTACCGCCTTCGTTGCCTCTAGTTTTGGTGGATAACCCATGGATTGTTGAGTGGGTTTGTGACTCTTGGCTGTTTGGGGGACTGCGGGTGGGGGGGGAGAAGGCTCTAAACTCCACACTCTTGTACTGTTTAACGTTGTTTTATTTCTCCCTACTCTGAAGCTGTGATATGTTGACCACTGTGCCATTAGTAACTTGTAGTTTAAGGTTGTAGTTGCTTCCGGAGCTATGGGGGCTACCCTAAGTTGGTTTTAGTCTTGTTGGTTAGATGATTTTAATTCCTAGTGTTATGGTCTTTTAGCTTCCCCCATTTTTCGTTGGGTTCCGTAGCATATACAATTTGGAGTTAAAGGGACTGATGACCTCATTGTTTGGTCCCTCATGTCCACCACCACCACCACAATCAATTTGTCTCATAATGGCAAACTGGACAAAAATCAAATTTTTGTAAGTGCAACCAATATTAGATATAATTAATGAAAAATATCTTCAATCTTGAATATTTTATATAATCCCATTGACGAGGAAATGAGCACTTAATCTCGTAGATCTTCCTGCAAGATATTCATCAAAGGAATACCTGGTCAGGTTTGGCTTCAAATTGTGGTGTGTATGCAGTTAAAATTACTACTTGTACATATTCATACCTTATGGTGGGAAGCAGAGAAATATCTGAATTTTATTTGGGTGAGCAAGTAGTTATGAATTTTCTTTGTTTGTGAAGAGCTGTGTCATCAATGTAGATACTTTAATATTTTTTCCCCTCTTATTCTTTATTTTGTGTTTTAAAACAAAGAGAACTGCTTTTAATCTGTTGAGGCTACATTGATAAACAAAAATGTAAATACTAGGTGTACAATCCACTAATGATGACCAAAAATAAAAATTGAAATGCATATGGAGAAAATAAAGATTGCAGCAAGAAAATGACTGTTTCCTTTTTGAAGGGTGGGGGTAATGTATTCAGGAATTACTGGTAGCCGCACTTTCTCTTAGGGGTTCTTGCAAGCAATCCCTTAATTAATGTAGATTCTCCTTCCACATGTTCTGATTCAAGGCACAGCTCATTGGTGACAGCTTGGTGAAGTTCTTATGATCATCGGAAATATCATGGAGTGCAGCAAGTCAGTTGTTAGCTTCATCATACTCTTGTTGGCATTCCAGTGTGTTTCTTAAGAGACAGTTGTTAACATGGATTCTTCCACTCTTGTGTACTATACAGATGTATTACTTTTGAAGTTGTTCTGATGGGCCTGTAAGACCTGTTAACTAGCAACTGAATAATTCTATGTAATGACTTTGAATGGGGTACCATGGAGACATTGTCACAATTTACAGATGGCCCAAAAATCAGCAAAGTAGTAGTTAAGTAACTTCCTGGCAGATAGATTTCATTCTATTTCATTCTAATAGTTAAGTAGTTTGCTCGGCTTTTGTGTTCTGGAGGCATGTGCTATTACATTCTCTTTTCCATGCAAGATTCATACTAAAACACCATATCCACTAGCATCCATATGCAACTCTGTAGATGCTCTCTTGACATAAAGAGCAATTACAGGATAAGTAACCCCCCCCCCCCCCCTCAGGGAGCTCATGGTACATATATTGCGAGCACAGGGCCCCGAGCTGGTGCAGCCTTGTCCTCCCTGGACTACATTTCCTTTTCTTTCCCCTCCTTTCCTATCTGCACTCCTTCCCCTTCCCACCAGGGAACTGATGACCTAGGCAGTTTGGTCCCCGTATATCAACCAACAGGATAAGTCGTCAGAGCTCTTTGCATGATATCAAGACTCGTGTTGAGATTTGCTTCAAGTAAATTTACCATCTTTTAACAGCTGCTGGAGTGGTCTGGCTTTCATATAGAAATCTTTAATCAACAGTAAAGATAATATAACTCCAGGAAGCTTCTTACAATCACAGGTATTTTTAGGAATAGGTAATTCTGGTATAGATCTCACCTTCTTTGGAGCAGGTCTCATACCTTTGACACCCAAGTTTTCTTTTATGCTTTGGTCCAGAGAGACAACATGCTTGGATTAAGTTTTAGCCCACCAGAGAGTACTGTAATGTCATCTTTAAGTGACAAAGACACATTGCCCACTTCAGGCAACATAAGATATGATCCGTCACCCATTTTAAAGTTGCTGGCACATTATGCAGACTGAATGGCATTACTTTAAATTCATACATGGCCTCTGCGAGTTGTGAAAACAAGTTTTCTTGTGATCAGACTCATCAATTTCTGTTTGCCAATATCCTGAATACAGGCCCATAATTGAGAAAAACTTATCTCCCCTCAGACAGTCCAGTACATCATTTCATAAACGTGTCCTTTTTGGTTTCCTTACTTAAGTGTCCCTTAGTCAGCACAGAACCACTACGTACCACCCTTGTTTTTGCCATGAGCTAATGCTGATGGAGAAGGTTGAATGATGTCAGATTTTCTCAGATATCTATTCATGAATTATTCAATGCACTGTTATTGATACACAATATGCTAATTGGCTAATGGTCTCCTCTGTTAATTTTTAACCTTTAACTGGCCTGACTTGCTTTTTACTTCCGGATTGAGTAACTTGGAGAACTCTTGAAGAATGGCAAGTAGCTTCCCCTATATGTCCACTGGTAACTCTGGTGACTTTCAAGCATGATTGATTTTGTCAGGGAAGCCAAAACAGTTTTGCTCCAACCTGCCACTGGCCACACCGAAGCTAAGTTTATTGTGCAGTATCACCCCCTGTATATCTAGTAAAGCCAACCAATGCCCTTGAACAGTGCAAGGAGTCCCATTACCAGTTCTTTATTAGACACAATTTCTTCGGATCTGGTTGTCCCAAATTTTCTGTGCCTTTTGCTCTCCAATGCAATGCAATGCAATGCATTCGAAGATTAGATGTGATGCAGTTTCATCACCATCATCACAGATCCTACATTTAGGATTCTCTTCTGTTATTCCCATTGTATGTAGGTGTTCTTTGACATTCCCATGGTCTGTCAGCAATCCAACCATGAGTCTAAGCCCAGGATTACAGAGCTTCTTTTAAAACATGGTTTTGGCATCATTACCTTGCCATGTTTTTGTTTATAGACCTTGGTCCAATATTCTACATGCTGTCTTCTGGGCCAGTTACTTAGCTCCAATTTGATCATTGCCTTGGTGATTGTCAGGACAGGTTCCGGTCCAATTAATAGTCTCTGCCATCACCTGGGTAATCTGTCAGCATGTTCATTGCCACTGATCCCAGAATGGCCAGGGACCCACTATAGGTTTATCCTATTGCTTTCCTCTAGTTCCTCCAAAACCCTGTGACATTCTGCAACAATTTTAGATCTTGTTGCAGGAGCTGCCAGTGATCTCAGGGCTGTCTGAATAGATGTAGATGCTAGCACCTACGCAAATTCTCCTCCACACATGCCCTGATGGCAGTGATTTTGGCCTGAAATACTGAGGCCAGTTTCCCTAGAGAGATGTCATCCTCCAGCCTCGGCTGCACCCCGTGTACCCTGTCCCCAACGCCTTGGTCTGATTTCGACCCGTCAGTGAACCAGACAATATCCCCTGTACGGTGTCAGAACTATTTTCTCCCACTGCTCCCTACTTCCAATTATTATATTGAAAGGCTCGTTGAAGCAGTATGGGTTATAATATGTACCTCACTCACTATTTTAGTGTGTGCTTCTGGATATCCCAAAGAGTTCCAGTTTTTGCCAGATTTGAGCCTGTATGCACCAACCGCTGCCTCCATCTTGATCCAAAGGTGTAATGGGGGCATATCCAGCATGGTTTCCATCCCAGCAGTTGGTGTGCTGCTAATTCCGCCTGTTATGGCTAAGCAGGCTAATCTCTGCACCTTACCAAGCTCCTTTGCAGCAACCTGCTGTTCTACATTCTTCCACCACACAACTGCCCCATAGGTGATCCTGGGTCTAATCACTATGTTGTATATCCAGTGCATACCCTTGGGGCTCAGGCCCCAATTTTTTTCCACAAGCTCTCCTGGTACTTAAAAGAGTACCTTTCACCTTGGAGCAAATATTCCTAATGTGAGGGGTCCATGTCAGTTTCTCATCTAAGGTAACCCCTAGATATTTCACTGTCCCCTTCACAGGTAGAGCTTCGTCGAAAAGCTTTAGATTCCAACTTGAATGTTGGATATGCTTCTTTGTGAATGGTTCAACAACAGTCTTCTTAGGACTAACCCCCAGATCCTGTTTTCTGCACCAGTTTTGCACAATGTCCAATGCACCTTGTGCCATATTCTTGACTGTGTCAGCAAATTTGCCAAGTATTACTATGACAAGGTCATCTGCGTATCCTTGGCAAAAGTACTGCCTAGAGTTTAATTCTCCAATGAGATCATTCACCACTAGATTCCACAATAAAGGGGAAAGAAGTCCTCCTTGTGGGCAACCCCTAGTGCAGTTGATTACCATTTTTTCATTCATCATGGTAGCCTCTAGCTTTCTTCCACTGAGCATGGCCCTAGTCCACCTAGGTCATGCACCTCTGCTGCCCTAACCATGGAATCGAAAGTTGTCACTAAAAGCCCCCTCGATGTCCAGAAAGATACAGAGGGCTATTTCCTGAAAGTGTAGTGCTTTCTCCACCTTCCCAACGAGTTGGAGTAGTACTGTCTCACATGATTTACCTGGCTGATATGCACATTGATTTGAATGTAGAGGAGCCCTACTTAACCTCCTCTCTCCAACATGTACATGAACCAGCTTTTCCAATGTCTTAAGACTAAAGGTCAGGCTGCTTGGTCTCATATCCTTGGCCTTGTTATGATTAATTCTCCCTGGCTTTGGAATGAAGACAACCTTCACTGTCCTCCAGGTATTGGGAATGATTCCTGCTGCTAGGCTAACCCTAAATAACCTGCATAGGAATCTTATAAGATTTTCTCCCACTTGTTTCAGGAGAGAGCTGGAAAGATTCCATCAGGGCCAGGTGACTTGAACGGTTGTAATGTTCTCTCCGCCCATCGGACCTTCCTGAAATCGACGCATTCCTTGGCCAAATCGCAGTCCTCTTTGCGAATACCTGAGAACTGTTGTCTCTCAGGGATCATATTCTGTTCTGTGTTATCCACCAGAGTATATTGAGGAAAGTTAGTATTGAGGAGCAGTTCCAGTGTCTCATGTGCTGTCTTTGTATACTCCCCATCCTCTTTCTTCAGTGTTCCTCCTGGATTAGTTGGTACCCTAGTGAGGATTTTATGAAGTCTGGCTTGAGCAGCCATGTCCTCCACTTCCTCACAGAATACCTTCCAGGATGCCTCCTTTGCTCGTCTGATGGTAAGGTTGTAATTGACAAGGGCCTCAAGATATTTTGCCCATTGTCCTCTGCGCCTCGCAAGGTTAAACAATATTCGTACCTGGTTCCTTTGCATTTCTAAGTTATTATTCCACCAAGGCACACTCCTCTTTGTGCACTTCTTGGTGATTGAGCAGTTGTCCTGGTATGAGGTCATTATAGCAGAGGTTACAGCCTCTGCTACGTCCTCAAACTCTGTTTGATTCCTTATCGAGGTTTTAATTTCCGATAAGCTGAAATCACTCTCTCCTATGTCTCGCAGTCTGTTTTCCTGGGTTTCCTATAGGCCATGGTCTCTCTGGTTTCCATTTCGACCTTGAATTATATCACTGTTTGACATAGCTGCCCATCATCATGGAACCAAAGGTTATGTCAATTACTTCTTCCCTTCTACTATTCCTGAATATAGGTTCATCACCCCTATTCAGGATCTCCAAGTTGTTAGGAGAAATTCAAGAAGGTGCTCACCTCTAGTGTTGGTGTCCCTGCTGCCGCACACTAGATTGTGGGCATTGGTGTCACATCCCACCTACAGTTCGTCACCTTGCCGATGGCAGGTTTCCATCAGTGTCATCACTTCCAAAGAAAGAGGAGAGCTGTCTTCGTAAGGAAGGTATGATGAGGCCAAAACAATTTCCCTCGTGATACCTTACTCACATTGCAGCATCCTGATGGTCGCCAGGTCCCTGGAACAAAAATCCATCATTGGCATGAAAAGGATTCCATTTCTAACATCAATGCATGTTCTGGAGTTTCTAGCATAAATCAGCTTACCTTCAGTACCACTTGAGGCCCAATACCAGTACCACTTGAGGCCCAATACACCCCCTTTGTATAAATAGTTCTTGTATCAGGGCCACATCCACTTCCTGTCTCCCCAGGGCAGCTGTGGCCCCTTTACTGTGCTGCAAGTTTATCTGCAGCACTTCCAGTCCCCATCTTGCTGCCATTATTGCCTCTAAGGTCTTTGATAACCCTGACGGCGACCTGAGAGAACCCTAAAAACAGTTTCAGGCCTTGCTCTCGCATTGCCTTCAGGAACTTCTCTCCGACCTCCACCACCAGGGTTCGTCCTTCCAGAACGACCTTTTGGTTGATTACCATCCAATCCTCTGTCGATATTTATGGGTTCTGGACCTTTATTTTCTTGAACAGAGTCTTCGGAGGGACATCCTTAAGGATCTTTGGTACCCATATTGATACCTTTGCGGTCTTTAGGAGTTAGAGTGCTGTCTTGACCAGCAGCTTTGCATCCTCCCACGGGGATATCATGGGCACCTTGTCCTTAAGCCATTCTGCTGAGTTTTCCCCCTCACAGACAAAAATGAGGGCACTGTGATCTAGATAGACCCTCCTGAATTTGGGTCCTGGCCCGGAGTCCCCCCCCCCCCCCCACCAATATTTTCAAAGAGGGCCATCTGCATGAGCTCCTCCTGCTGTGTGGTGATGCTCACCAGTGGATGTCCTTGGACAACCGCCATCCTAAAGACAGAGACTGCAGTACTACAGGTCTGTTTCCCTATTTCCTGCCTCAGGCTTTTTAGGATCGCGCTTGTCCAGAGAGGAGGGAGTTTTAGATTCTTCCTAACCAATGCCATCTGTCTTTGACATCGGGGGGTCTGTGTATCGCCTTCGACCTGAGGCAGTTTCTGTTTGGGGGTCTTGGGCTCAAGTCCTTTTAATTCCCTCCACTTATACTTAGGAAGCCATTCTTTTCCTTCCTTTTGCTTCTGTTCCTTGAGAAGTTTCCTCCTCTGAGCCCCAGACAAGGCCTTAATCCTAATCTGGTCCAACTTCTCTGTTACAGTTCCCACTTCTAGACCCTGACTCAGAAGTGAGAGTGCACTCCATCGGTCCTGATCCTGATATCTGAGTTGTTATTCCTGTAGTCAGTGTGTATACAAAACCTCAACCAATGGACCTCACAGTGGAAGGTAACAGGGGCTTACCAATGGACAAAGATGTATTTATTCCAGTTTCTGTTGTCTCATTTAAAAAAAAGGAATGGAGGAATTGTGGATAGTTAACTGCCACAGATTCTCACCTACGTAGAGAGACATGATCATGACAATAAAATAAGTCAAATCTAAAACAGAAAAATTCAGTTGTTCCTTTCTCTCTGCACATTTAGTGAATGGAATGGTAGAGAAATTCATAAGTGGTCCAATGAACTCTCTGCTATGCATTTAAATGTTGTTTGCAGAGTAGGCCTAATTATGTGTGTGTAGATTTGACAAATGACATCTACAAGATAAGTTTCTTCCTTTATTGCAGCCATCAGTATGATGTTCAGAAATCATTAAAACTTGTTGTGTCCAGTAGGTTTCCACCTACTGCCACAATTTGACATTGTCTGCTGTCAAAATCTTCTTTAGTAGTGCCTGGTACATGTCCTCAGCTGCACCTTTAATGAGATTTGGAACTTTCCCTTCCTTCATCATAAGGTTGACAATATTACACTGCCCCAAGAAATCTCTAAATGTGTGCTTTTGTAGTTTCACGTTGATGCTGTGTTCTGCTCTTCAGCTTGATATATCAGTTGCTCTGCATCTCCAAAGCATTTCTACCTGGAATGCCACCCAGCTTGTTCCATGAGCCGTGGGCTGTCGCGCCAACAGTCCGCTACACCGTAAGCTCTGTGCGTGCTTAAATGACCATCGTTCGGCGCGACGGTGGAACGTTGTACATTTCAGAGCCCGGGGATCTTGGCTTAATCGCCAGAGTCGCGAGGACGGTACAAACCTCAAAAAAAAAAATTGATTGATTGATATGATATATATCAATCTCAAGGTGTGCTATGTGCCGAGGAGATGCATGGCTGTTGAGGTTGAACAGTCGCTGAGTAACCTCTGAGGACCTCGTCAAACCTCAGTTGTATAAGGCTTTCCCAGGCAAGCGGGGACCGTTGTTTCCCTAGCTGCTCGTGGGACCACCATGAAGTGATCAAGAAATGTTGCCGGACGTACAACTGGTGTCTCTAAGCGTGGTAGAAGTGAATTCAATGCCGCACAATATGAGCCCCAATCATTCCCTTCCCTAGCTACCCCATGGGGGGAAAGAAGGGCGAAAGACAGGGTTGAGCCATACTCCCCTAAATTTCTTGTCTGTGCCAGAACTGATGGGGAAACATTCAGCAATACTAAGCCACTCTTCTTCGTGGATAACTTAGACATCCCTAAGAGTTCATCATACTTGTCTTCTAAGATGAGAAGCGGTGCAGTCCTCATAGAAATAGCATCCCGAGCACAGTCACGGGCACTTCCAGCCTGTGAAAAGCTGGGAGATGTTCCTGTGACTATCAGCCCTCACAAGAGTCTCAATATGGTTCAGTGGATAATTTACCATCGAGATCTCCTTCTGCAGTCGGACGACAAATTACGCGCCAACCTTGAACGACGTCGGGCGCGTCTATAGGGGCCTAAGGACAACAAGGTAGCCACCAGTGCCTTCATCCAGGCCTTTGAGGGCAATTCTTTGTCAAAAATGACAAATAGTCATATAATGAGGCCAAAAAGAAATTTGAGTGACTGCACCTAGTGGCATTGAAAACAACATTTGCAACTGTCACGTCGTCACCTTTTCCTTACGTGATGGCAGCCCCCATGTTTGTGCCCACTTCTGTGGCCCCTCAGAGCTGTAAAACTGTATCAGCCCCCTCGATGGTTGGGGGCTCTCCACCATGTGCTCCCCCCAATACATTTCCTGGGGGAGCACATCCCCCCCACACCGTCGGGGACAACGGTCCCCGTCACTCCGCTGGAGAAAGAACAACTTCCTCTGGCTCCTCTCACTAGGAAGGGGTCCCTTGGGATGCTCCCTTCAGAGGCCTCTCAGAGTACCACAGACGGTCCCAGCCCACAGCTGTCGGACTCGCACACCCTTGGTCAAAGGGCTCCGCACTCTACGTCGGGCCTTGACACTGTCTCTCAGAAGCCCTCTCAATCCTTAAAACCAAAAGGACAGCGAGGGGAAAAGAAGCCGAAGAAAAAGGAATCTTCTGTGGCTCTAAAGCCACGCCATCTCACATCTTCGGCTTCTGATGACGAGTTGGAGATCCTTGCATCCCCCAAGGATCTCGCTCTCCTGGACTCTCCAGAACCAATGGTTCTGGATCCAGTAGGTACGCATTCGACAGCAGCAGGTAGTGAACCTATGCACTAATCATTCTTATCCTATCATGGCCTATCCAGTCAGTGATAACCAAATTCTCCAGTGGAATTGTGGCAGTTTTTCTCCCATTTAGCAGAGTTACGCCAGCTTCTCAACACATCACCTGCACTGTGCATTGCCCTGCAGGAAACCTGGTTTCCCCCGACACGATGCCCTGCCTTAAGAGGCTATCGGGGATATTACCGGAATCGCACAGTTTATGACAGTGTTTCAGGTGGAGTCTGTATTTTTGTCCATTCGTCTGTCTACAGTGAGTCTATTGCCCTCCAAACGACTTTAGAAGCTGTGGCAGTCAGGGTGAAGAGTACAATCAACTTCACCATTTGCAGTGTATACCTGCCCCCATATGACGTAGTACCCCAACATCTCTTGGTGGCGCCGATTTCTCAGCTCCCCTCACCTTTCTTACTTTTGGGTGATTTTAATGCCCACAACCCCCTGTGGGGGGGGGGGGGGGTACTAAGATTGCTGGCCGTGGCAGAGATGTTGAGTTTATTGTCTCGGATTGACCTCTGCATTTTAAATACCGGTGTTGCCACATACTTCAGTGTGGCTCACGGCATTTAATCTGCTATTGATCTGTCGGTCTGTAGTCCTGGCCTTTTACCGTCTGTCCACTGTAGAGTGCATGATGACTTGTGTGGTAGTGACCATTTCCCAATAGTCCTTTCACTACCACGGCCTCAGTCCCCTGGACGTTTGCTCAGATGGGCTCTTAATAAGGCTGATTGGAACGAGTTTACTACTGCTGCAAAAAATGGCCCTCCAATGAATGCCACCATAGGTTGAGGTGACTGAAAGTCTTACCGCAGCCATTATTTCTGCAGCTGAACGTATGATCCCTCTCTTCTGGATCCCCTCGGCGGAGGACACTGTCCTGGTGGTCACCAGAGATTGCTGAGGCTATTAGGGATCACAGGCGTGCACTCCAGTGCAATGAGAGACCCATCCTTGGTGAACCTCATTGCGTTAAAGCGGCTCTGTGCACAAGCGCGTCTTTAATTAGGTGTCGTAAGCAGGAGTGTTGGGAAGGGTACGTGTCCACTATTGGCACATGTACCTCTCCATCCCAGGTCTGGGAGAAAATCAGACGCCTCTATGGATACCAGAGTGCTTCAGGCGTGCCAGGGATTTCTATGAATGGAGTAGTTTGTACGGATCTGGATGCAATTGCTGAACATCTCGCCGAGCCCTATGCTCGGAGTTCTGCATCTGTGAATTACCTGCCATCTTTCCGTACCGTGAAAGAGCGGGAAGAACGGAAGCGACTGTCCTTCTCAACCCGCTGAATGGAATCCTACAATGCTCCACTCGGCAAATGGGAATTCCTCGGTGCCCTTGCACACAGTCCCGATACCAGCCCCGGGCCAGATCGCATCCATAACATTCTACACGAAACATCTTATCCATGTTCAATCGCATCTGGAACGATGGGTGTCTTCCCGTCAGTGGCGATGAAGTATCATCGTGCCAGTGCTTAAGCCAGGTAAAAGCCCATGTGATTTGGACAGCTACTGACCCGTCAGCCTCACCAACAATCTTTGCAACAATCTTTGCAAACTGCTGGAACGTACAGTGAGCCGGCGGCTGTGCTGGCTACTCGAGTCTAGAGGCCTGCTGGCTCCATGCCAGAGCGGTTTCCATCAAGGCCGCTCCACTACAGACAACCTCGTTTACTTGGAGTTCTGTATTCGTACAGCCTTTGCTCAACGTCAACATCTTGTTATGGTGTTTTTTGATTTGAGAAAGGCATACAACATGGAGACATCACATCCTTCAGATGTTACATGAATGGGGTCTTCAAGGCCAGCTCCCTATTTTTATCTGAAACTTTTTAGCTGTCCATATGTTTCATGTCCAAGTTGGTGCTTCTCGTAACACCCCTCGTGTGCAGGAAAATGGGGGTTCCTCAGGGCTCTGTTTTGATTGTCCTCTTATTTTTAGTGACCATTAACTACTTGGCGACAGCAATTGGGTCGTCAGTATCACCCTCTCTATGCTGACGACTTCTGCATCTCTTTTATTTCTTCCAGCACCCAAGTTGCTGAACGTCGGATACAGGGAGCCATTCAGAAGGCGCAGTCCTGGGCTCTAGCCCATGGCTTCCAGTTCTCTCCTGCGAAGACTGGTGTTATGCACTTCTGTTGGCGTCGGACTGTTCATCCACAGCCCGAAATTTATCTCTAAAACTACCTATTAGAGGTTGTTGACACTCACAGGTTTTTAGGGCTCGTCTATGACTCTCGGCTGATGTGGCTCCCCCACATTCGTCAGCTGAAACAGAAGTGCTGGCGGCAACTGAATGTTCTCCACCATCTGGGCCATACGACCTGGGGTGCTGATTGGTCCACACTGTTGCGGATATACCAAGCTCTGGTGCACTCCCGTCTTGATTTTGGCAGCCTTGCCTATGGCTCCGCATCCCCCTCGGCATTGCGCTTGCTGGACCCCATTCACCACTGTGGGGTTCGCATCGCGACGAGTGCCTTCTGCACCAGTGCTGTGAACAGTTTACTTGCCGAGGCCGGGGTCCCACCTCTGCGGATCCGCCGCCAGCAACTGCTCGCGGCCTATGCTGCTCATGTCCATAGCTCGCCATGCCATCCGAACCAACATTTGCTTTTCTCTCGCATGGTCGTCAGTTTTCAACAACGGTGACCCCGTTCCGGTCACACGATCGCCTTCTGTGTCTAGTCCCTTATGTTGGAACTAGTCTTTCCCTGTCCCATCTCCGTATTGGGCCCATACGTGTACCGAGGCCATGCTCTAGACTGGACTTGGCCGATAGACCCAAACACTCAGTTCCTCCAGAGGCACTCTGCCGTCAGTTCTTTGCTGTTGTTGCAGAGTACACTGGATACGACATAGTGTATTCGGACGCATCGTTGGTTCGTGGTCATGTTGGCTTTGCCTATGTCCATGGCGATCATGACGAGCAGTGGTCTCTGCCAGATGGCTGCAGTGTTTACACTGCAGAGCTGGTGGCCATTCTCCGTGCTCTTGAGCATATGCGTTCCTGCTCAGGTGGGTCTTTTCTTCTCTGCAGTGACTCCCTGAGCAGTCTTCACACTCTGTATCAATGTTACTCACATTCTTCTTTGGTGAAGGCTATCCATGAGACACTTTTTGCTCTCGATCAGTCGGGACGTTCTGTGGTCTCCTGGTCACATCGGCATCCCGAACAACAAACGAGCTGATAAGCTTGCCAAACAGGCTGTCCGTGTGTCTGTATTAGAGACTGGCCTCCCGGCTTCTGATTTCCAGTCTGTGTTGCACCATAGAGTATGTGAGCTTTGGGCCACTGAGTGGCGTAGCCTGAGCCATCCCAACAAACTCAGGGCAATAAAGGAGACTAGTGCTGTGTGGCACTCCTCCATGCAGGCCTCTCGCCAGGACTCTGTAGTCCTGTGCCAGCTCCGCATTGACCACACTTGGCTCACTCATGGCCACCTCCACCGCGGTTGTCGTTGTGGCTCTTGCTTGACGGTGGCCCACATCTTGATGGACTGCCATCTTTTAGCTGTCTTGCGGCGGGGTTTTAATTTTCCTGGAATTTTATCTGAAGTTTTATGTAACAATGCCATAATGGCTGACTCTGTTTTAGGTTTTATTCGCGACAGTGATTTTTACAACCTTATATGAAGCTTTGGTTCAGCCCATTGTATTCGTTTCTCTTGTCAGCTTGAAGGTTTCCTTGTTTTGCCCCGTGGCTGACCCTTCCTATTTTAATTTCGTGGTCAGTCAACTACGAACTTCGGCTTTGTCGTTCAATTTCCACACTTGTTTGGTGTTTCCATGTGATCGTCTTCTTTTGTGTTGTCTCCTGCCATGTTGTCTCTTGTCGAATTTGCTGATATTTTGATTGAGTGGTGTTTTCCTCCCGTTGCAGTTTTAACTCTGGGCGACTTTTTCAGTATTTCCACACTTATTTTGTCCTTTGATGTAATGGAGGACTGATGACCTTCACAGTTTTGTCCCCCTAAAACACCAAAGCAAACAACCATTGCTGTTTCCTGGTGGACAGGCCCTCCTGGCCACCACATGGTTCTGTGGTGGAAAGCAAACAATGCCGTGGCAATTCATGAGTGCTGTTGAACCTTGCAACATCTTGAGAACCACCCATCCCACACTGCCCTTATCAACTTTAAATGCCTTCTTGCTAAGGCTCATTATGTAATCAATCAGAGCAAGTGGGTGTGCTGGGACTGTTTTCTCTTCCTTGGGCTCTTCTGTACCCTTGTCATGTGGGCTAAGCTACGCACCATCAAAGTTTGTCTGTGGTCTTCTTCAATCCCTGGCTTTGCCTTACCAGATAAGGTGTGTAGTGATCCATCAGTTCTCGCAGAGCACCTTGGGGCTCACTTTGTGAAGGCATCAGTGACTGATTCCTATCCAGTGGCTTTTCTTCTCAGAAACAACGGACTGAAGCCTCAAACTTATTTTTTACCACTCACCAGGAGGAACCTTATATAAAACCCTTTACTGAATGGGAACTACTTCTGGCCCTTTCCTCTTCTCATGATTCCACACCTGGCCCTGATGCCATCCATACTAAACTGCTCCAACATCTCAAACCTCCTCAATATCTATATCTCCTCCAGGTATTTAGCCATATTTGGCTCTAAGGGGTTTTCCCGTCGCAGTGGAGGGACAGTATAGTGCTTCCTGCTCTTAAGCCTGGCAAGGATCCATCATCCCAAGACAGTTACTGGCCGATTAGCCTGAAAAATGTACGATGTGAATTACTTGAAAAATGGTTGCCCGCAGATTATGCTGGGTGCTCGAATTACATGGTGGTCTGTCACCGTATCGGTGTGGGTTCTGGGAGGAGCGTTCTACTATAGACCATCTACTTTGACTGGAAACAGCAATCAGACAGGCCTTACATATACATCATGTTGCTAGCTTCTTTGATTTATGTATGGCATACAACACCGCTTGGCATCATAGTAGTTTATGTACCCTTGATGACTGGAGCTTACGAGGCTTCCCACAAATTGTCAGTCAGTTCTTATCCTGCCTCATGTTCTGGGTAAGAGTTGGCTCTCCCTTCAGCTCCCCATAGATCCAGGAGAACGGCGCTCCACAGGATTCTGCCATCAATGGGTTGACTGGGCCACTTGTCACTCCTGCATTGTACGTAGACGACTTTCATTTATGGTACAGCTCCCACTCTGTAGTCTCGACTGAATGCTAGCTCGAAAGTGCCATTCGGCGGGCTTCTACATGGGCCCTCTCTCATGGGTTTCAGTTTTTCTCATCTAAAATGCGAGTAACGCGTTTCTGCTGTTGTATCACAGTAGACCCTGACCCAGAACTCTTTTTGGTTCTGAACGCCTGGAAGTTGTGGCACAGCATCATTTCTTGGGTCTCCTTTTTGATAAAAATAACTGACTTGTCTGTGCCATATTTGGCAGCTGAAGATAAGCTGCATGCAGAAGCTTTGTTTCTTAGCTCAATCATCCTGGGCTACAGATCGTACAACTTATTCATATCTACCAGGCTCTGATTCAGTCCCAGTTAGATTATGGGTGCCAGGTTTATGGCTCTTAAGCTCCTTCTGCCCTGAGATTGTTAGACCCAGTTCACCATTATGGTGTCCCCTTGGCTAAGAGTGCCTTCCAGACTAGCCCTGTTGACTGTCTCCTTGTTGAAACGGAATTCCCCCCTCTTCAGACTAGGCGGTATCAGCTTTTGTTGTCCTATACCACTGCCATTCATGATTCCGCAGTCATCCCACATATCATGTTCTTTTTGAGCGTGATGGTTTTAGAATTCTTGGTATTATCCCTCGAGTGGCTTTACCCATATTATTGCAGCTCACTTCCATTTGTAGGAACTTCAATCTCCCTTTGCTTGACTGTGTGCCATGCTATACCACGCACGCCTCATTGGATTCACGTCCTGGCCATAAATCTGGTAGGATCTCTACCAAGTTCCAAAAGCTTAAGTCTCCCCCATAATCTTGCAGCGTTTATTGCACACAGTACTTGCAGAATTTCAGGGTGTCAAGATTTTCTACACTGATGGATTGAAATATGATGATCATACATGATATACATTTACATCTCCCATTGGTAGAGAATGCCATTCTCTGGCAGAGTCATGCAGTGTGTTTATGGCATAACTGATGGCTATTAGTAGAGCACTTCATTTTATCAAACAGGTAGCTCTTGACTGTGTTTTAATTTGTTCAGACTCAATGAACAGCCTGCAAACCAGAGACCGATGCTACTCCTCCCATCCTTTGCTCATTGGTATCCACAATCTCCTTGCTGACCTTCGTCATCCTGCCTGCTCTTTTGCTTTTCTCTGTTCCTCAGTCATGTGGGTATCTTAGGAAATGAACAGGCTGACCATTTGGCTAGAGTAGCTGTAACTTACTACCCTTTCACCTGTGTGATCCCGCTTTTGGATTTGTGGGTGCAGACGAGATCTCTGTTCATACAGGACTAGAACAGCAACGGGCAGGCTACTGTCCCATCTAATAAAGTACATTCCATAAAGTTGACCACCTCACCTTGGAGTTCATTATGCTCCTCTCGGAGGGAATCCACTGACCTTTGCCGTCTCCGCATCGATCATTCCAGGCTGACCCATAGTTTTATTTTATGCAATAACCCTCCCCCACATTGGCATTTTAGAGCCCTACAATGTATGGCTCATATCTTGGTAGGATGTCTGTTCGTCTTGGCGCGCCATTCCAAATACAGAATTCTGAATTCATTTTGCTCAGTTTTGATGGGTGATTCAAGGATGGCTGGTAGGGTTCTTGGGTTTTTCTGTGAAAGCAGTTTTTACTGTCAGATATAAGATTTTATCGCTGATGCTTGGACAGGATGGGTGGTTTTGTAAATCTTCCTGTGAGCAGGAGGGCTTTCCCTCTGCCTCAGACGTCATTCTCCTTTTAATTTGTTTTTAATATTGTTTCCTTCTTTCATTTTTAAGTTTCTGCTTTAGGAATATACTGTTCACCAGTAGATGCTCATCATCAATGAGTGGGGGTTATAGAGCTGTAGAGATGTGCATAACAGAATTCAGCGTTTTCTGTTGGTTTTAGTCCTGTTGTTTATAACTGATTTTAACTCCCTGTTAGTTCCTCCATTTTCCTATTGGTATGTCCTTAGCTGACCACACCTTTGCTTGCATTCCATTCAGAGGTAATGAGATTGATAACCTAGCTGTTTGGTCCCTTGTACTCGTTAACCAACCAACTTCGTTGTACCAAACAAGTTGCAGTAGCTTTTGAAGATTGCTGGAAGTTCTGAAACATTTTTAAGTAACACCTGTCACTGTCCAAACTTATCATTTTGCTTTAAGACTATCAAAATACAATAAGATGAAGGAATCCTGGGTCATTATATTTGTAAATATAACTGTCTTCATCCCAAGTGTGGGGTCAGGCTCCAGTCATCTGAGCCACCAATGATTAAAAACTGTTTCACTTTTGTCCTTCAGGGCAGTCTTTGTGCTGATGATTTGGTTCAGACTAACTTTGCAAATGCAGAAATGAAAAGTTGAACATATCCTATGTATCACCTCTTGGCTGCCTTTTTGCAAAGCCAAATCATGTAATGCTCCTTTCACTGACTAACGCTTCCTCGCAATAATGAGCAAGCAGCTCAAAGGCTACATTTACTAATGCACGTAAACTGCAGTTGGCTCAACTGTCTCCTCTTTGCAGTAGTGACATAGGAATCACCATCCCAGTCCTCAAGCCAGACAAAAACAGAACTCTTTAGTATAATACCCTTATCTGACATTAGTGAACTAGTAACCTCTGGGGGCCACTGATCTCCCCTGAGGTGACAACGTTTTCATTTAGTACAGTTCCCATTTGATAAATTATGCTAACTGCCAGTTCCAAGACACTGTCAGAAGCCATATACAGGTTGTATCTGAAGTGGATGTAGAAAATGAGTGCTGGTAGGGAGGTTCACGTAGCAATCCATGTTTGCAACCATTAATGTATGGCGCTAGGCATCGCTGAATTGCGTCACATGCCGCTAAGATTATAGGTGCACAACATGCCATCTAAGTCATCACAGTAGCCGGTTTGCAGGGCAACGTCTTCGGTGTATTTGTAGCAGCAGGGAAAGGATAAGTTGGGATGAAGTGTTATAACCTTTATCAAAAATTACAAAAAATGTTCGAAAGTACGCCCTCCTGCTTGAGTGCTTGTATCGTGCAAAAACATTGCAGTGATAGTTGGAGTCTTTCAAACAGTCCTGGCAAAGTGGTGATCACATCAAAGACCGTCATAATTCACGCTATCAGCTCATCAGTCTCAATGGGTGTTTCATATAGAAAACAGATTTCAGGTGGCCTCAGAAGAAATCGGTGGGCATAAAGTCAGAGGAATATGCATTCCATGCCACTGGCTCACTGCACATTATACACTTCCCACCAAAGGTTTCATCCAAATCCATTTGCACTGCATGTTCAGAGTGCGCAAATGCATTATCGTGTTGATACCACATTTGCTGTCGCACGTTGACTGGAACATGTTGAAATAACCATGGCAATTTTTCCTGCTAAAAGGTTAGGTTGGTGCTTGCATTCAGTTGCCACAGGAATACGTATAGGCCAAGCACATTTTCGATTACCAAGCCAGCCCAAATGTTGACAGCAAAGCGATCTTACTGACCAGAACAAAGGTGGTGTCCAGATTTTCCATTGCCCACACGTGTTGATTGTGGCTGTTATCCTCTTGTGTAAAGGATGATTCACCCATAAAAATTAACCAGTTCAGAGATCTGGTTGAATGGCAAACCTTTGAAAAAACCACTGGCATAGTTCAATTCAATGTTTGGCTTAAGAGCTTGAACCTTGCAGTAGAGATGCAAATCATCTTCATGTCACACACGCCAAATTGTGGAATGGCTTACACCCATTTTTCGTGCAATGCACCACAAGATTCTTGAGGGTGGCTTTCCAGCAGTCCAATGATTCTGCTTTAAACCTTGGTATATGCATGGTATGTTGATGATAGTGTCTGTTAGGCTTTAACACAAAATGAATACATTGATTTTGAAGTAGGCCTTAGTCACATGTGTCATGACAAGAACTTATTAGTGAAAAATTTAGCTCAACCGAACCTTTCTCTTAGTTACCACAAGCAAAAAGGCATAGATTTGGCATTTGACGATTCAGAAACTGTTGAATATACAAACATTGAGCAGTGTGAGCATTTCCATCTGCTGCCCCATAAGCACAGTGCCCTTTCCATCCAAGAATAGTGCTCCATTTCCTTGTCAGCTCCACACAGTAACTATCAAGTGTCCCCGTTTGATGACAAACTGACTCTGCAGTGTGCACAGATTCTGCCATCCATGCAAAACCTATGAATAGCAAAAAGCAACACATTCACATTCCAGTAAATGACAGAAAACTCTAGTGTTGTCTTGCCTGGAATATGTGCAACTATTCTGACTTCGAAATGAAGGTCCTAAACTTTTAATGCGACATCTGTCTTACCTTGGTGTCACAAACACAGTGAAAATGTGCCACTTTGATGACTTGGCTAGCATGTTGTATGCCTACCCTCTTGATGGCATCCAACGCCATTCAATGATGCCTAGTGCCTTACACTAAGTAGACATTGGTTACTGTATGAAATATGCTGACTATGGCCCACTCTACAAACCCTCTCATTTTCAACATTCAGTTCAGATATACTCTGTATACAGTATGTAGTGTTTGTGCTTTTGGGCATGTCCAAAAGAATACAACATTATTGATCCAGCAGCCTTCATGAATGACTTTACTAAGAAATTGGACACATTTCTTATTTTTAAGGGGCTGCCTTCAGCAAACATGTTTCACAGTTGCAGCAGTGTCAGTTGATCATTTATTCCTTTCTTGCATTTACACATTGATATTTCAGTTCTAGGTTTTTTTTAAACAGATCTTCCTTCAGTTTGTCATCTGCAACTGAACACTTCATTTCCACCTTCTTAAGATGTACATCCGCATCTCCACCATATGATGACTATGATGAAATGGTTCATATTATCTTGAGTATTGGTCACTTCGCAGTAACAGCTATTTGTGTGCATGGTGTTTTTTGAAGACCATATCTTCTGTACCATCACATTTCAAAGGTTTCTTTTCTCCATCTGAATGCAAACATATTTTCTCAGTTCCCACCTACACAAGAAGACAAAAATCACAATAAGATATGAGAAATAGGATTAAAAACTGTAAGATGTAGGTGTTCTTTATGTGCTGTTAAAGAAAGGAGTTGTAGAGAAATATTATGTAAGCAGTGGCAGCCAATCCTCTGACTGGCACTTAAATGTGATTTGTACAGGAAATATGCAGATCTGGAACTGTTTTTATCACATCACTTTCATAAGAGGATACACTTCAGACTACTACCTACATAAAGGATTAACAATATTATATTTATACTGATCAGACAGAATATTATGACCATCTACCTAATAGCCTGTATGTTCATCTTTGGCACACCACATCTATTGACACTCACTCACTCACTCACTCTCTTCCTACAATCCTTCTTGTGATGAGCAATTTAAAAAAAAAAAAAAAAAATCTCATGGTTTCCTCTTAGTTTTCTTTTCCTTGTGGATGATGTGCAAGCACAAATCAGTCTTTGCCCTAATTGTTTTTAACCAAATTATGGCTGTAAATGCAAAGTCAACATATCCATTCTCAGCACTGGACCTTTCTGAGCTCAAGCTGGCTTTACCACCACCACACAGCACTGCTGTCAGCTGTAAAGATGGAAGTTGTGCTTAACACATCTAGTCTTTCAGGGCCGTGAAGTGTGATTTGTTTTCTATGGTGCAGGGGTGGACACCCTTGTAGATATCCAAGAAAATTCAAACACATGTGGAAAACTGTCTTACTTTGACAAGTGTGAAGAGGGGGTGTTTAGAGTTCCTAAAAGACAATGAAGTCTTGCATAGCAGTGAGTGAGTAGGGAACTTGGACTGTCCATCATATAGTCTAGATCTTGTCCATACTAACTGCTACATTTTTGGGCTGCTAAAGAAGTTTCTGGTAGGGCAGCAATTCACAAGTAATGATGAAGTAAAGATAAGAGTCCAATGGTGGTTTCATAGTTAGCCGAACCAATTCTAAGATGAGGACATCTCATATTTAGTGCTGTGATGGGACAAATGTGTAAACGAGAGTGAGAAATTGTGGAAAAATACTGTAAGGTCTGTAGAATATGCTATATATTGCCATGAGTCTTCCAAATGAACACATGGAGCTGTGGTTAACATCACAAAGTGCTGTGCTGGCGATCCCCAGTTCAATCCCCCCCCCCTGGGGGGGGGGGGCCTACAGCTCTTCTGTGGCTACATGTGTGGCACACACAGGTCCTTGATCCATTACAGCCTTTGGTCTTGCTTTCCTGGGCTGCATTACCTCTCACAGTTCCTCTCCTCCCCATCCTAATTCCTCCCTACCCTGCTCATCTCCCCCTCTCTAGGTGGTTCCTTTCAAAACGGCACTGCTGCTCCTATGGTTCCGATGATGGTTGTAGCGATTTTGATCTTTGTTGTTTCCCTCTGTTATTGGCAGTTTGGCCCCTCTCGGGGTTTGACCTCAACAAAAATTCAGTTACTAGTGTCGGCCATTTGAGGAAGAACTCCCGACCTAGCCCCTATAACGTGGATCCCAATCCCTTACTTTCCCATTTCCTTCCTTGCCATAGCCCCCTGCCCCCACTAGCTCCCCAGCAAGTGTTAAAAAAAGAAAAAGAAAAAATCGGTTAACAATCCGAAGATTGGTTTGAACACCACAGTGCGTTACTAGGCATGGTCCTGTTTGGAGGTGGTATGCTGTTGCCTTCCTCCGACCTTCGAACTGACTTACCCAGCCAGTTATAGGGGGACCTACAGTTTAACGTGGGTTCCAAACCACGGTGCTACTCGGTATTTTTCACATGAGCAATATTGCCAGAGGTGAAAGAAGTGGAAAGTGACATCTAAAAATCCTAGGACCTGGCGGGCCTCTCTGTGCAGGCTAAGGAGTCGATACCTGTCCTCGTGGGGTAACGAGGCTCCCGGCAATGGCCATCTTGCCAGGTGTCCTTTGCTGTGGCTGGGTGGTGCCCATGGGGAGAGCCCCTGATTGGAGTGGGTGGTATCAGAGCAGAAGTTTCACACGATGAAATGTGTTAGAAAACGGTCGTGTTATGGCCGTCTCGGAAGCCAGGAAGAATAGATATAATACCACTACCTATGACGAGGACCTTTCCCCTCTATCTACCCCTTGGGAGGAGGGCCAGGCACGTGGGATTGGAGTGAAACCCTTTCCATGTTACCTGGTCTGCCCCAGGGCACATAGAGGGATGTTCACCGCCACCAAACCATTGTTCTTTGTTGAACGTATAGAAGATAAGTTTCGGAAAGTCCAAACAACAAGATGCATTCTGGATCCCTGTTCATTAAAACAGTCTCTGCTGCCCAATTTGCTGCTCTGTGTGCCTGCGGCCATCTTGGCGATGTTCCAGTGTCAGTAACCCCTCATCAGTCGTGGAACATGGTGCACGGAGTTATTTTCCACTGCGACCTTTTCCTTCAAATTGATGAACTCCAGGCCAACCTTGAACGGCAAGGTGTTAATTTTGTTTCCTGTGTGCACAAGGCCCTAAAGATCATGTGCATTTATCTTGGCCTTCGATATGTCTTCTCGTTACACAGCAGTCCCTGTATTGGTAGTATTTGGTAAATGTGGACGTCCACTCCATGAGAGGAATCTACAAGTTCCCCCTCTAGTATGTCAGCTGTCATGAATACCACTCGTATCGCTCTCCAGAGTGTCCTGTGTATAAAAAGGAGAAAAAGATTCAAGAATAAAACTTCCTTGAACACCTTACGTACCAGCAGGCCTGCCGAAAAAGTAGTGTCTGTTCCCTGTGCAAATGTTAACTAGCTTTGCCTCGGTCACATCCTCTACCCCTCCCCATCACATTCCCACCTTAATCTATCTCTCCCGCACCCCCCCCCCCTCTGTCCCCCCCCTCCTCCCTCCCAGCCGGAGAAGTGCTCGCCTTCTCTGGCACTTGCCGGTAAAGGTGCCCCCTCACAGTGTCTACCAGTTAGGAAGTCCTCTACGCCAGGCTGGCAGCTGGACTCCCAGTCCGAAAATACCAAGGTCGCCTGGTCTTAATCGGTGCCAGACCTTACTGACACAAATTCTCTCTGGGACCTCTCCTGAGAGAGAAAGAGAAGAAAAATAAGCAAAAGTCGCAGGACAAGGCCTCTCAGATAGTACTGGAGGAGCCACCTTTGTCGTCGCATCCAAATTACCCAAATGAACTTGTCTAATCTGCTGTTCATGAATGTTGTTCATTTGTCGTCGGCGACGGATGTTGACCCAGCATTGTGAAATGCATCAGTCTGTTGGCCTTCCATCTGGATCCTTGATCTGTTTTCATTCAATGGAAATGTAACAGCTACTACTGTCACCTCCTGGAGTTGAAACATATTTGCTTTTACGCAGCAGCTTGTATTGTTTTGCAGGCATTGCATTTCACTGATGGCCATTCACTGACACTTTGTGCGTTCCATGCTTTCTGTTGGAACCGTGCTAGCTGCCTATAAGCATCTGGTGGAGTCTCAACCCTAGTTCAGATGGACGTTGTTAGTTCATGGAACCCTCTCCATACTACACTGGAAGTGGTTACTGTTCGGGTTCACTTACACACTCCATTAACAATTTGTAATCTCTATCTCCCTCCTGACAGGCCACTTGCATCTCCTGCCTTAACAGCCTTCCTTCAGCAACTCCCCCCCCCCCTCTCTCTCTTCCTCATTCTTGTGAGGACTTCAATGCCCATCATCCTACTGGAACAGTGCTCATACAACTAGTCAGGGCCACCTCATAGACAAATTCCTTGCATATCACGACCTGTGCCTTCTCAATGACAGTTCCCCAACCCATTTGAGTACCGCTTATGGCAATTTTTTTTTTTTTTTTTTTTTTTCCATAGACCTTTCACTCACTACTTCTCCCCTTTTCCCGCAACGCATGACGACCTTTACGATAGTGACCACTTTCCGTTGATTCTTTGACTCCCCTCACACTGGACGAGGGACAGGATACCCCATTGGGTTTTCTGTTATTCTTATTGGTCTTTGTATACATCCCAGGTGGTTTTCACACCATCCCCACAGTCTGACTGTATAGATGATATCTCTAATGCGATTACTCGAATTGCTAGCACAGCTGTCCCGCGGTCGACAGACCCTCCTAGCTGCCACCCAGTTCCATTTGGAACGCAACCATTGCGGCGGCGATTCGTGAGAGCGCCACTGTCCCATGCTGCCCTTGTCAACTTTAAACGCCTTTGTGCCGAGTCTCGTTCTATAATCATACAGAACAAGCAGGTGTGCTGAGAGTGTTTCCTCTCTTCTTTGGTATCTTCTGTACCCTGATATGGGTGTGTACTACGCTCCATTCCATCAAAGGTTGCCAGTGGTCGTCTTCAATCCCTGGCCTTGTCTTACCAGATGGGGTCTGTAGTGAACTATCGGTTCTTGTGAGCCTCGTGGTACGTAAGGCATTAAAGGAACTGGTACTCTTGAATCTTTTTCTGCTTTTTATACACAGGGCAATCTGGAAAGTGAGAAGAGTAGTGTTTGTGATAGTTGAAACACACTGGAGGTGGAACAAAGGGGTTCCCCTTATGGAGTGGACGTCTACATTCACCAAATACTGGGACCGCTGTGCAATGAGAAGACATATGCCTGAACTGCATTCATCAGAAACATTGCATGGGAGGTGGAACATGTGGTTTCACATCAGTGATAGATCATTACCTTGACCTTCTGTACGAGAGTATCCCCCTCGAAGGCCAAGATAAATGTGCCGGTATCCACACAATGATCCTTAGGGCCTCAATGCAGACAGGGAACAAAATGAACACCTCGCAATTTGAGGTTACCCTGGAGATCATCAGTCTGGAGGAGCAGGTTGCAATGGAAAAGAACTGCCTACACCATGTTCAATGACTGATGAGTGGTTATGCCAAGATGGTTGCAGGCACACAGAGCTGCAGATTTGGCAGCAGAGATCGTTTGCGAAAGCATCAGCGACAGCTTCCTAACTGGTGGCTTTTCTTCTCAAGAAACAGGCCGAAGTACCAAATTTGTTTCACCACTTACCAGGAGGAACCTTATAACAAACTCTTCACTGTATAGGAACTACTTCTGGCCTTTCCCCTTTCATGATTCTGCACCTGACCCTGAACCCATCCACAATCAACTTCTCTAACATCTCAGTCCTCCACAATGGCACTATCTTCTCCAGGTATTTAACTGCCGTTGGCTTAAAGGAGGTTTTCTCCTCACAGTGGAGGGACAGTATAGTGGTTCCTGTTCATAAGCCTGGCAAGGATCCGTCATCCCTGGACAGTTACAGGCCAATTAGCCTGACAAATGTGCCATGTAAGCCCTCAGGAGCTCAGCATTAATTTGCTGAGTACGGGCTTGGCAAACCCGGGGTCCTGAGCTGTGGGCTGTCCCGCCAACAGTCCTATACACCGTAAGCTCTGTGCATTCAATGACCATCGTTCGGTGTGACTGTGGAACGTTATACATTTAAGAACCCGGGGATCTCGGCTTAATCACCCGGGTCGCGAGGACGGTACAAACCTCTATAAAAAAAAATTCAATCTCAAGGTGTGCTATGTGCCAAGGAGATGCATGGCTGTTGAGGTCGAATAGTCACTAGTGAGCAACCTGCCACACCTCAGTTGTACAAGGCTTACCCAGGCAAGCGGGGCGCTGCCTGGGTGGACATTTAGATCCCTAGCTACTTGTGGTAACACCATGAAACAACCACGAAACGTTGCCCCGGACGTACAACTGGTGTCTCTAAGAGGTAGAAGCGACTACAATGCCGCTGAGTATGATCCCTGGGAGGAACATCAGGCAAGACATCAGGGTGAGGCTTACGCCCCTAAATATCTTGTCTGAAGCCGCACTGAATTCGAACTCCTTTAACATGACTAAGCCCTTGTTCTTCATGGAAAACTTAGAGGACCAGTATGGTGAGGTGGAAGGAATGTCCAAAATGCGCTCTGGGTCGGTATTAATAATGTCATCCCCAGCCCAGCCCAGTCACGCACGGGCATTGCTTGCCTGTGACAAGCCGTTATAACAGTGCACAAGACCTTAAATGTGGTGCAGGGAATAATATTCCACAGATACTTTTTGTTGCAGTCGGACGACGAACTGCGTGCGAACCTAGAACGGCGGGGAGTTCATTTTATTCAACGAGTCCATAGGGGTCCAAAGGACAACAGGGTTGCCACCGGTGCCTTCATCTTGGCTTTCATGGGTGATTCATTGCCCAAGAAAGTCAAGGTGATGATCTACAGGTGCGATGTAAAAACCTACGTTCCTCCCCCTGTGCGTTATTTTAAGTGCTGGAGGTTTAGGCTTATGTCCTCCCAATGTGATGCCAACCTTACATCCCTACATGTCGGGAATGCGGACGTGCTGTCCATCAGAACGTCCCTTGTACCTCTCCTCCAGTATGTGTTAACTGTGGCCTAAATGACTCCCCTTGTTCTCCTGTCTGCACGGTTCTGCACCAAGAAAGGAAAATCATGGAATAAAAGACCCGCGACCGACTGACCTACTCAGAGGCAAAGCAAAAATATCAAAAGCTCCACCCTGTGCGCCTGGTTAACACCTATGCCACAGCAGCCTCAATGTTGTCTACAGTGCTTGGTCTAGTCTGTACCACCTATGTCAGTGGGCTCCCAGGCCCACCCAACTGACCCTGCCCCCCTTGCCTGCTGGGGCACTTCCTCTTCGGTGGCTCCCACTCTCTTCACCATGGGAGCAACTACCCCTCAAACAGCGGGGACACCGGTTCCCACCTCTCAGCCAGAGAAAGAGAAGTCTCCTCCGGCTCCTCTCACTTGGAAGAGGTCCCTCGACACACCCCCTTTAGAGGCTTCTCAGGGTGCGTCCAATGATCCTGGACGAAGGCCCAAGAATCCCAAACCTGCTGGTTGAAGGGCTTTTTGCTCTTCTTCCACACCTGACGCCTCTTCAGAGAAGCCGTCCCAGCCCCTGAAGCCAAAGGGGCAGTGAGAGGGAAGAGTTAAGGAAAAGAAAAAGGACCCCAGAGTCGATGATCTTGGATTCCGTAGGTTCGCTATCGGCGGCAGCAGCAGGTGAACCTATGGAATAAACTTTTATCTTTTCAGTCACGGCCTTCTACGCTAATAACAATATTATCCTCCAGTGGAATTGCGGTGGTTTTTTCCCCACACTTAGCTGAGCTCTGCCAACTCCTCAACCTTTCACCTGCCTTTTGCATTGCCCTGCAAAAAACTTGGTTTCTCGTGATGCACACCTCTGCCTTACTTGGCAATAGGGGTTGTTGTAGGAACAGTGCACAATGTGACAGGGCATCAGGTGGAGTATGCACCTACGTCCTTACCTCCGTTTACAGCAAAGCTGTTCCACTACAGACGCCTCTGGAATCCGTAGCTGCCAGGGTAAGGGCTGCAGTGGACATTACCCTCTGCAATGTCTACCTCCCTCCTGACGAAGAAGTACCACAACATGTCCTGGCTGCACTGATAGCTCAACTACCCCCACCTTACTGGGTATTGGATTATTTCAACACAAATAATTAGGGATGGGTCGAATCCCAATTTTACCGAATCGAATCCGAATACCGAATCTTAAATATAACATGCGCCGAACCCGAATCGAATCTCGAAGCCAAATAATCTGTCAACTCAAGTATATGTATTTAAAAACAATTACTACCCTATCACAGCCAGTGATGAAGATAGTCTTCTGTAATGGATCTCAAATGACAATATTACAGTAAGATTTAAGAAATTGAATTTTCATTTGAGTTTTTACTTTAAATTTTAAGAATTTTTAATACCCATTATCCTCTTAAAAGAAATTTTTATGAAACATTTTGAGATATATGTTGTTTAGATGCTCTAAAAGATAATAAGAAACTTTCTTCACTCTATTACCAACTGTTTCATTTTGATGAAATAAAAAATAATTGCATAATAAAGTCTTACAAAGGAAAGAATTACTTTTTTTTTTTTTTTTTCCAAAGGTGAAGAATCAAAAATAAAACCTGAAAATGTGATTAGATATTTTGGAAGTTTGAAAAATAGGTTCTTAAAAAATAAGATGTGTAAATGTTTAATGATTTATAGTCACTTATGTAAGCCGTTATAAAATTTATTATACATCCAATGCTAATTTATTTTGTTGCTGAAATTGTACGACGCTTCTCGCCGGGCTACAGTGGTTATGTTGGCACCAATGGTAATGACGGCAACTCAGATGACCAATAAATGTTTTTTTCGTTCAACTTCAATTTAATATATATATTTCTGAACAGGCAAGGGTACATACAAGAATCTGTCAACCATAGAGCAGGTACAGTATTAATTTAGCTGCGAGTGAAACAAGCAGCAATAACACTTACTCTGTACTTCGTGAAAAATATTAACGCAATTCTACACTTCATTGTTCATCTGTTGCCAACATAAGAACTGAAGTCCGGCGAGAAGCGTCGTTAGATTTTACCGAATGAAGTGTAGAATTGTCCGAAAAGAAAAAAATAATTTTTGTTTTAATTGAAGTTGTCACGAAAAAACCTTTATTGGTCATCTTAGTTGCCGTCATTACCATTGGTGTCAACATAACCACTGCAGCCCGGCGAGAAGCGTCATACAATTTAAACGGATTTATTTAAACAGACGTCAGATGTTTGTTGAATCCGCCTGAATGGCGCACGATTAGAACTTTTTTTTCCACATACGGTAGTAAATAACTTTATTCTTGAAATCCTAGTGCTTCTCTAAGGTTCACATACTCCAGCACTTCACAAAATTCGACGAAAGAATACGCGAAATAAGAATGAGACAACTCATGCAAGAATCGTAGGTCATGTCCTAGGAGCCGTGTACACCGAATGAAGCGGCAGTGCGATCGATATATATCGGATAGGTTTGTGCGATAGGTATCGAAGAAGCGAATGTTATGATTTTTAGTTTTTTACGAATATGTCATGATTTTAAAGGATGTGTTTAGTCTGGTACCTAGGAGCACAACTTAACTTGTGACTGAAAAGTCCATTGACAACGAATTAAGGCCGATTCACACTGTCCGTCACGTCAAAGTCACGTCATGTCACGGATCCGTCACATCAAGTTGTAATCACACTGTCCGTCACGTTAATTCGCTTTTTCCAGTACTCCATGTTGAAAGTGAGGTTATGAGTGGCAACGTGTTATGTAGAAAGTCATATTATAATACTGTAATTGAAGAAACAACGCTAAATGTTATTGATTGCCAAAATCAACTTTACAATGTATGTTTTGGGCTAACTTAATGTGGTAAAGTGCTGGGAACTGAAACATGTCAAAACATCGACATCTATTTTAAAGCGAAAAAAATAAAGTTTCTTGCTACTGCTAGCGGAGCGAGAGTTGAATGTCTGATATATATCGATTGTATATATCGATTGTATTGCCGTTCATTCGATGTATACGGTTCCTAGGAAATTACCTGTTACCAACGTGACCTGCTACATTTGAAGTTGAGCAATACTAAAGTTCTATTTCCTTCGTTGAATGGTGTGTTAAAATTCAATAGTCGAAAATAAAGTGGAAATTAGACTCGACTTTCTTTTTATTTTTACGAGTGCAAAAGTTTTAGCGCCAGTATTTACATTTGCGCCTACGAAGCAAGCCACTCGCTATGTTTACATGTAACACATCTTCCGGAAGACGAAAACCGATTTTCGTAAATCGTTTCTCCTTTCTCGCTTTTGGAGTGTTTACATGACCAACCAAAAGTGGAATTGGGAAATCTGTTTACGAAATCCGGTTTTGGGAGGCCATGTAAGCGGGGTGTGTGTACTACTGTGTAGCACTGCTTAGACGAGACGGAAAACTTACTTGTGGCGGCTCCTAGTGCCATTTTTCAGAACTTCGTTCGTTTTGTACTCGATTTAACCCCGTTTTATGACTCACGTATTTCAGCGGATCTATGAACAATAATGTAAATAACGCAAACGAAAGCGCAGTGTTATGCAAAGTTAACTACAACATTCGTAACTGAAGGTTTCCATATAAACTTTGGATTCGGGATTCGGTAGTATTCGGCCATTATGCATCGAATCTCGAATCCGAACCCAGTGTGCTAGATTCGGCGAATCTGGATTCGGCCGAACCACTCGGACACAACCCTACAAATAATCCATTGTGGGATGGTACTGTGATTACTGGCCGTGGTAGGTATGTCAAGTCATTGATATATAAACTCGACCTCTGCCTTTTAAACAATGGTGCCCCCACGCATTTTAGTGTGGCACATGGTATATACACAGCCATCGACCTTTCAGTGTGTAGCCCTAGCCTCTTCCCTTTTATCCACTGGAGTGTACGTGATGATTTGTGTGGTAGTGACCACTTCCCGATTTTCTTGTCACTACTCCCACGTTGGGTCACAGAATGCCCACCCTGATGGGCGCTGAATAAGGCTGATTGGAATGTTTTTACTTCTGCTGCCACGGTTGGTTCTCCTACGCACTCCAACATTGATGCGGTAATCAACAGCGTTACCTCCGCAATTATTTCTGCGCTGATTGTGCAATCCCTCGCTCTTCGGGATCTGCCCGGCGGCGGACAGTGCCTTGGTGGTCGCCAGAGATTGCTGAGGCGATTAGAGTGTGCAGGCAAGCTCTGCAGTGCTACAAGTGACACCCATCTATGGAGAACCTAATAAGTTTTAAACGACTTCGTGCCCGAGCCCGACAGTTGATTGGATGAGGCAAACAGGAGTGTTGGGAAAGGTACATGTCTACCATTGGATCACGTACTTCTCCGTCCCATGTGTGGGCGAAGATCAGACGTGTGTATGCCTACTGATGTCCTCTTAGTGTGCCTGGGATTTCTGAGAATGGAGCAATTTTCACAGATCCAGATGCAGTTGCTGAACTGTTTGCTGAGCACTGCGCTCAGAGTTCTGCGTCTGCGGTCTACGCAAGGGCCTTTGGCACTCTGAAGGAGCAGGATGAAAGACAGCACTTATCCTTCTCGACTCGCCGCTCAGAAGTGTAAAATGCTCCATTCAGCGAATGGGAATTCGTCAGTACCCTGGCACACTGCCCTGACATAGCCCCTGGGCCAGATCTTGTCCATAATCAGATGCTGAAACACCTGTCACCCGAGTCTCAGCGTAACGTTCTGGCTATCTTCAATCACATCTGGAGTTCTGGTACATTCCCATCACAGTGACGAGAGTGTCTTATAGGCCCAGCGATCAAACCTGGTAAACACACTCATGATTTGAACAGCTACCAACCAATCAGCCTCGGCAATGTTCTTTGCAAATTGCAGGAACATATGGTGAGTTGACGGTTGTGCTGGCTCAGAGTGTCCAGGGGTCTCCTAACTCCATGCCAGGGTGGTTTCTGCAAGGGGCGCTCAGCTGTGGATAACCTGGTCCACCTTGAGTATGCCGTATGGACAGCCTTCTCTTGCCGCCAATACCTGGTGGCAGTTTTCTTAGACTTACTTAGGCTTATGACAATACCTGGATACATCACATCCTTACTACATGACATGGGTGGGGTCTCCGGGTCTCGTTTTCCATTTTCATCTGGAATTTTTTATCTTTGCATGTTTTGTGTACAAGTTGGTGCCTCTTGTAGCTCTTTACATGTACAGGAGAATGGGGTACCTCAGGGCTCTAACCTGAGTGTTCCTCTATTTTTAGTGGCGATCAATGGTGTAGCGTCAGTGGTAGGTTCATCAGTCTCCACCTCATTGTATGCTGATGATGTCTGTTTATATTTTAGCTCTTGCAGTATACATGTTGCTGAACGACAGCTGCAGGGAGGCATACACAAGGCACGGACATAGGCCCTCACCCATGGGTTTCAGTTCTTTGCTGCCAAAATCTGCGTTATGCATTTCTGCTGGCGTCGGACAGCCCATCCACATCCTGAGCTTTACATAGATGGCCACTTGATCAATGTGGTGGATCCACATAGTTTCTTGGGACTAGTGTTTGACGACTGGCTAACATGGCTCCCTCATATTCATCAGCTTAAACAGAAGTGCTGGCAGCACCTGAATCCTCTGTGTCTTAGCCATACTACTTGGGGAGCAGACTGTTGTACTCCACTAAATTGTTAAAAGGCTCTCATTTTATCACGATTGGATTACAGAAGCATTGTATGTGGTTCAGCATCGCCTTCAGTCCTGCAAATGCTGGACCCATTCCACCATTGTGGGGTTCGGCTGGCAACAGGAGCTTTCCAAACTAGCCCTGTTAAGTCTCCTTGTGGAAGCTGGAATTCCACCACTGCAAACCAGGTGCCAGCAACTGCTGTGTAACTATATCGCTCATGTTCATGGCTTGCCTCATCACCCCAACCATCGTCTACTTTTTCCCCATCAGGTCACTAGTGACCTATTCCACAACGGCAACCAAGGTCGGGTATGACAGTTGTTTGTGCCCAATTACTCCTCCGTGAACTGGAATCTTCTCCCTCCCCTTTTCCAGTTCCAATCATGTACTCCACCATGGTGTATATGCCGGCTGCACCTTCACTTTGAACTGTCAGTCCCCCAAAGATCATTTGTTGCCAATTCCTGTCTCTCCTGGACGTGTCACGGGGCTCGGAAGTGACTTACACTGATGGCTCGATGGTGGGTGGTCGTGATGGCTACACTTACACGCATGCAGGGCATAACAAATTGCGCTCCTTGCCGACTGGCTGCAGTGTCTTCACTTGAAGAGTTAGTAGCCACCTTCCGTGCACCTGACCACATCTGTCAGACCTGCACTGCTAGGGAGTCCTACGTCATTTGTAGTGACTCCCTCAGTGGACTTAGAGCTCTTGATCAATGCTTTCCGCCATCCCTTGGTCATAGCAATCAGAGTCCCTCCATGCCGTGGAACAACGCGGGCAGTCAATAGTATTTATTTGGACTCCAGGGAACATCGGGATTGTGGGAAATGAACTGGCAGTCAAGTTAGCCAAAGAGACCACCACTAAACCTCCTCTGGCCGTCGGTATACCCTCTCCTGACCTATGTTCAATACTGCAAAGTCGAGCCTGGGATACAGAATGGCGTATTCTCCAGAACCCCGAGAAGTTACGGGTTATAAAGGAGACAACGAATGTCTGGAGGTCCTCTCTATGGGCCCCTCACTGGGATGCTGTTGTCTGTCGGTACCGTATTGGCCATACTTGGCTGACATAGGATCACCTTCTCAGTTGGGAGGACCCACCTCAGTGCCACTGTGGTGTTGATTTATCAGTTGCCCACATTTTATTGGAATGCACTCGCCTCGTCGCCCAGAGGTGGGGTTTTGACCTCCCTGACACCCTGAGCTCGGTTTTAGCAGATGATGCCTCTACGGTTGATAGTTTTAAATTTTATCCATGCGAGTGGATTATATAATTCCATCTGAATTTCACTGAGTTTTCAGTAACTATCTATCCTCCGCTTACCTAGCACTTTTAGGTAGGTGGTTTTACTGTGTCACAGAGTGGCCGGATGTTCTAAATTCATTACTGTGATCATCACCCAGCCAAGATCCTCGGGTATTGTTTTTAATTCTTTCTCTCCTTTCTCAGTGTTCTTTCCTTGCTGCTTTTATTCCTTGAAGTGTTAATGCCTTTTCTTGGTGAATTTTATCACTTAGTTTTATACGCCTTTTTAGCGATCATCCCTGTACTCTTTAAACTTGGAACAAGGGATTGATAACCTTTGTCCTTTAGTTCCTTTCAAAATCAAACAATCCATGTGCCATGTAAACTGCTCAAATGGATGGTTGCCTGCAGAGTATGCTAGGTACTGGAATCATGGTGACTTTTGTCACCTTATCAGTGCGGGTTGTGGGAGAGAAGGTCTACTATAGACCATCTACTTAGACTGGAAACAGCAATAAAAAAGGCCTCAAAATGTCATCATCTTGTTGCTTTTTTCTTTGATTTGGTGTCGTCATATTTTATGTACCCTTCATGACTGAGGCCTGCAAGGGTCCCTGTCAATATTTGTCACTTTTTATCCCACTGCATGTTCCGTGTAAGGGTTGGCTCTTCCTTCAGCTCCCCACAGATCCAGGTTAAGGCATTCCACAGGGCTCTGTTCTAAGTGTTATACTGTTCCGTAGCGCAGTGGTAGAGTGGCAGACTACAAATCCACAGGTTGCGGGTTCGATCCCCGCCAGGTCCTAGGATTTTTATCTGTCACTTTCCACTTCTTTCACCTCTGGCAGTGTTGCTGATGTGAAAAATACTGAGTAGCACCGTGGTTCAGAACCCACGTTAAACTGTAGGTCCCCCTATAACTGGCTGGGTAAGTCAGTTCGAAGGTCGGAGGAAGGCGACGGCATACCACCTCTAAACAGGACCATGCCTAGTAAAGCGCTGTGGTGTTCAAATCAATCGTTGTATTGTTGACTGCTTTACCTTTACTCTTCTTGGTCACCATCAATGGGTTGGTGAACCCTGTTGGGGTCACTTATCACTTCTGCATTGTAAATATGACTTTAGCTTATGGTACAGCTCCCACTCTGTAGCCTCGGCTGAATGCAAGCTCCAAGGTGCCATTTAGCTGGTTTCTACATGGGCTCTCTCCCATGGTTTTCAGTTTTCCCCTTCTGAAACATGAGTAATGCATTTCTGCTGTTGCACTTCAGTTCACCCTGACCCAGAACTCTTCTTGGGTACTGAACTCCTGGAAGTTGTAGCACAACACCGTTTCTTGGGCCTTCTTTTTGATAAAAACTGACTTGGCTGCCCCATATATGGCAGCTGAAGATAGCCACATGCAGAAGTTTAATGCCCTCTGTTTCCTAGCTTACTCATCCTGGGGCACAGATCGTACAATATCTACTGGACTCTTATTCAATTCCGATTAGATTATGGGTGACAGGTTTGTCTTGGCAGCTCCTTCTGCCCATTCACCAATGTTGCATCCACTGGGCTACGGGTGCATTCATGACCAGCCCTGTTGACAGTCTCCTTGCTGAATCAGAAATTCCCCCTCCCCTTTTTCATACTAGGCGCCATCAGGTTTTCGTGTCCCATGCAATTGCCATTTGTCCATTCCCTGATCATTCCACATATCATGTTCTGTTTGATGGTGATGGCTTTAGAACTCCTGATAATCACCCTTGGGTGGGTTTACCCATTGGGTTGCGGCTTCCTTTTGTAGGGACTTCAAACTCCCCTCCCTTGACTGTATGCATAGAGCTATACCGCACACCCCCTTCTTGAATGGTGCCTCAGCCACAAATCTGGTTGGATCTCTACCCAGCACCAAAAGCTTAAGTCTCCCCATAATCTTGCAGTGTTTGTTGCACACAGTACTTTCAGAATTTCAGGGTGCCACGATTTTCTACACTGACAGGCTTAAATTTGCTCAACCCAAAGAAGTGCCTCTTTGTCACCAAAGAGAGGAAAATCCTGGGGCACCTAGTAAACAGAGATGGTGTCTATCCTGTTCCATATAAAGAAAGGTACAGAATTTCCAACTTCTCGGCATATTGTTGATGATAAGTTTTCTTGGGCTGTGCTTATACTACTGGTGTCTCATAAAATGTTTATGTAACAATATATGTCCATTGCAAGAACTTCTGCAGGGAGACACAAAGTTTCACTGGGATGAGATAAAAGAGAGCATTCCAGGCAGTTAAGGAGGCTCAAACTTCTGCACCAGTTCTAACCTTATATGAAAAGAATGTGGAAACTGAAATTCACACTGATGGTAGCGGTTATGGGATTGGTGCAGTGCTCATTCAAATTCAGGAAGGTTCTCAAAATTTCATAGCCTATTCATCAAGAGTTCTCTCGAAGTCAGAGATAAACTACTCTACAATCAAGAAGGAATGTCATGCAGTTATCGGGGCTATCGACAAGTTCCTGCTGTATTTATTTGGCAAACCTTTCACCCTCATGACAGACCACCATTCGTTGTGTTCGCTGACTAATTTGAAGGTTCCATTAGGTCAGCTAGCAAGATAGTACTCCTAGATTTTAGTGCCTATGTCACAGTGGTATTCAAAAAGGGCACGAACACAAGGTCTCTGACCGCCTCTCAAGAAATCCATTAGTGAAATAAAACAGCATGGTTGAAATTTTCACCTTCGCTGAATTAGGTGACATTATAGCTGAACAGAGGGAAGATCCAACATTATTACAGACCATAGAGGTATTGGAGAAAGGAGAACCAACCAAAGGAGAGTTTAAAATTATAAATGGAACACTGTATAAGAGCAACTACAATCCACTGGGCCCCAAAAAACTACTGGTCATTCCAGCTCATCTCCGGCTTGTACTCTCAAGTGTTTCCACAATACTGCAATATCCGGTCATCTGGGATTCATGATGACCCTAGACAGAATCAGATGCAGGTGTTAGTGCCAAGGTCTCAACCAATTTGTCAAGCACTAAACGAGTCACAGTAAAGAATGTCACTGACGGAAACATGAGCCAGAATTACCTCTGTCATCTGCAGCAGCTCCATTCCACTGGATTGGAATTGACCTTTTAGGGAGTTTCCTGAAGTCAATAACCAGTAACCGATGGATGATAGTCTGCACCACTGACTAACTCAAGTGCTACACTGTCCACAAACCTGTGCCAACTGCAGGAGCTCCAGAGACCACAAAATGCTTTGCAGAAGACATTATTTTTAAGCATGCTGCACAATGTGTGATGATATCTGATCGTGGAAACTTATTCCAGTTAAAACTAGTATCAGAGGTAATTTCGCATTGCGACATTGTCCACAGAATAACAACTGCCTACCATCCTCAAATGGTCTTACAGAAAATTTTAACAAGACATTAGAAGATATGCTGTCAATCTTGAGCAGAAAGATCGGCATACAATACTGCCAGTCGTTAAATTTGTTTATATAATACAGCGAGCCAAGACACCACAGGCTTCACACCATTTTTCCTGCTCCATGGTCGTGAAGCTGATACAATGTTTCCATTCCTATCAGACAACACTCAGGATGAGTGAAACAGCTTGACGTGTCATGAGGATCAAAGAAGCAAGGCTGCTGGCTCACATACACACTGGTCGCCCAGGAGACAAACTGTCAGCAGTATAACGACAGGCACCGACCTGTTATGTACAGCCCAGAAAATCTGGCATGGTTTTGTACCCTTTTATGGAAAATTGGGCTATCGGAAAAATTACTGAAGCTATAGTTTGTTCTGTATTGTCACATGCCACCTGTCGGACAACACATACAAAGTCGAGGATTATGAGCTGTCGTTAAAATGAAGACATCGTTTGTGTCCTCTATATGAAGCCTTAACATGATCCCGAAGAGCAGATAGATAGAAAGAGCGTCTTAATAAAGGATGCAAAAAACCATTATGATAATGATGAAGCCATGACAGGAAGGTCGTGTCGCCAGTCATCGTCACTGCAAGGAAGGCGTTCAGATGGACTTGGAAGGGTTCTCTGGAATTACCATACATAAAGCCCATGACAAGATAAAGATCCAAGACACTGCAGCTGGTTGCAAAGGGAACCTTTTTTTGTTTATTCATGAAGGGGAGCAATGCCGCGAGTCTTCTGACAGAATGCATGGTGCAGTGGTTAGCGTCACACATTGCTGTGCTGCTGGTCCCCTGTTAAAATCCTTCATAAAAAGAGAGAAACACTTTGCTTTTACTATTTCTAGACTGTTCTACATGTTTATTATGTTTGATGTACTTGTACATTCTAGAAAATTCCTTCCATGTATAAATAGTGGAGTACTCCAATCAGGAGGCAGTCTGCACTGAATGTATGCTTGTGTTAACAATATCTGTTCAAAGTGTAAAGTGTTGGGCTCTATTAATACCCAGCCTTTGAATTCTGGCCCACATGCAGTTTTCAACGTGAAAATATTTTTAATAACCTGTACATACATTATTTTGGCTAATAAAAAAAGGGGGGGCAATAACTGATTTGCCCTCATAATCGCTGGCACCTCTGAAACTTCTTGAATTTTACTTATATCCTCTACTGACATTGCTTTCCTCATATTCTGAATAAATAATTACCCAATGTTTAATAAACCACGGGTGGTCAACTGGCTAGCCATGGACCAGATCCGGCTCATGACGAGCTATTTGTTAGAAATGGAGATAGCTATTATAAAATGTTACATGTTAGACATGTAAATAAATGTAAACATATGAAATTGGGTAGACATAAAATGAATGTGCATTCAAAACACGTTTTGATGCACGTGATTCATATTGGTGCATTATTCTACAAAAAAGAGGTGTCTCGCAAGCTTAAGTGAAACCATCGCATGAGTTGCAAAAGATTGCCCACACCTGGCATAAACAATTAAGGCACTAACAACAGAACTTAAAAATCAAATGGGTTAAATGATGTATTTCCAGCAGCAACCGCAAAAAACTGTAATGGATGGGATATAATTACTTCAATAATTTAAACATTGTTATTTACATTGTTTTATGGATCACTGGATGTTTTATCAGTTTTCCTTGCTATTAACCTAAAGAAACAGAAACAAGACTACTTCGTAAGAGATGTTTTAAAGACAGCCACTTGTAAATATGAAGCATTATTGAATATTCTGAGCTGTGCTCTTGAGTGATTTGGTAAAAAGTGCAGGCAGTAGAAATGTTCTAGTGTGCATATACTTCTGTTTCAAATTGGTATTTCATGCATTTAATTACAAAGATAAGAAAAACGATGAAAAGATAATTTGCATAATAAATATCAGAAACTGGCTGAAAGTTGTGTGAATATGATTGTCTATTTTGTGTGTCTGTCTGCTTCTCAGTAATCGTCTTTATGATGAGTTAGTATATATCCTCTGTTATTGACAAATAAGTCTTGCTGTAGATTGATTACATCTAAGCATTTCATTCTTTGATAAAATACTGCTGTACCACCTTCAGAGGTCACACATTGTTATTAAAAATTCCCATTTTACCATAAACATAATCTATAATATTTAGATTGTCATTAAATGTTCTTTGTTTCTTTTCAGCGACATCTTGGGTAACATTAGCCACCAATGATTCATATTCTTTGGGAGCACTCGTTTTGGGGCACTCTCTCCGAAATGTTGGCACGGTTCATCAACTGACTGTCCTTGTAACACCCGGTGTTACAAAACCAATGAGGTAATGAAATTGTCTGCTGTAGTACAGCCAACTTGTTCTTCACCCGTTGTTACATGCCACAAAATTGTTCTCAGGGATCAGCTGTCAACTGTTTTCAACAATGTCAAAGAAGTAAATGTTTTGGATTCTCAGGACAAGGCAAATTTGGCTTTGTTGGCAAGACCAGATCTTGGCATTACATTCACCAAGTTGCACTGTTGGCGTTTAACAGAATTTTCAAAAGCTGTTTTCTTGGATGCTGATACTCTGGTGAGCAGTGCTGTGTAGAATTTGTTATGTATGTATGAAGATATGTCCACTTGATTTTGTGCAACGGCATATGATAATTTTTAGAATTGTGTGTTAGTAATTTTTTATTTATGACAGGTTTTAAAGAACTGTGATGAATTGTTTGAGAGAGAAGAATTCTCCGCAGCCCCAGATGCAGGATGGCCCGATTGTTTTAACTCTGGTGTGTTTGTGTTCAAACCTTCAGAGGAAACATACCAGTCACTCCTCCAGTTTGCAGTGACACATGGAAGTTTTGATGGTATGTCACCATTAAATTTTCTTTATAGAATTTGACGAAAATTAGTTGTAATTTTGATATTACTTCTACAATGTTTAAATTTGGTGGCAAGTAATGTGAAAAGAAATATTTCAGTGATATATTCTCCTTCCTATATGATTGATTTGCTCTGTCTTATTAAGAAAGAGTAGGCACCTTTACCATGTTACCTTTCATTTTTCAACTTTGCGGTGCTCTTGTACATTTCTGTCAAAAATATTACCTTATACCAGTGACCAAAAACAAGTGTGTGAGGTGCCACTGGAGATTCATTTTTTTTTTTTTAATGAAATTTCTACTGTGAAATAATCTCATTTCATGTTACCAGTCCACGTAAACACAAAGGGTCTGGTCCTGTAAACTGCGACTGACTGTGTTGGGCATGATATAGGGTTATTTTAAATGTTAGACCCATATTCAAAAATTCTTATGTATTAAAGTAAAACTCCAAAATGAAAATTAACAGGGGAAGTTTGAGTTGTTGGTGGCAGGCAGGCAGTGATAGTTTCAGAATTGGCCAATAGAGTTTGCGCAGCAATAGGGCCATCATTCCATTTCACTGTCAGTTGTGAGTGAGATGGGAATTGTGGAGCACAAGCTTTTCTGTATTTTCATTAAAAGTGAGTCACAAATTGTATTAGTGTAAAGGAAAAAGCACTGGATGACTGCATGTTTCAGAGGATGAAGACAGATTCAAAAGTTCCATGCACAGTTCCAGTAAATCAACCAAATAGAGCCAGTTGAGAACTTGGAATACTCCAACCAACTGTATTGAAAGTTCATAGATGGTGCTTGCTGTACAAGTACTAACAATTAAAAATTGTGCAGGCTCTTACCCACAAAAACAAACAGAAGTGTCTTGTATTTTGTGGTTGTGTGCTATCAAAGATGGAGGCTGATGCATTTGTACAACGTGTGATTTTTAACGATGAAGCGACGTCGTACGTTAGTGTAAAACATCAATAGGCAATGTTTGCTTATGGGGTTCGCAAAACCCACATTCACCATTGCAACACAAAAGAGACTCAATGAAGATAAACATATTCTTTGCCATATCCTGTGCAAAGATTTACAGACGTTTTTTCTTTGTGAAAATAACTGTAAAGGGAATGATGTACCTGGACATCATTTTCTAACAGGATGGAGCTCTGTTCTGCTGGCAACATCATATGAGGCTATTTGAGATTCCCTTCAGTCGCACAGGACTTGAGAACCTGGCTTTCCAATTCTGGCCTCAGAAATCTCCTGATATCAAACCCTGCAAGTACGTCTTTAGGGGTATATGTAAAGGAAAGTGTTTGTCCCTCCTCTACCAACCACTCTGAAAGATCTGCAGAACTGAATCACTGTTACCGTGAATACAGTAATAGCAGGTGTTCTTTTGCATGTGTGGGACGAGTTGGACTACTGTGTCAATGTTTGCCATGCAGCCAATGCTGTCCATATTGAACATTTATCACTTTTCTAATTATTAAATAATTAATTTGTTGTAATAATTATTACAAATTATTAATTGTATTAAATTCACATTACACATTATGAAAAAACTTAGAAATTTCCAATTTTCATTGGAACAGGGCTCGTTCATTTTTTATTTTTACCTGAATAAATACGAAGTCTTGAAAATGGGTCCATCATTTAGAATAACCGTGTACATATTTTTTATGGTAACAAAGAGCATCAGTTAAGTATAAAGCCCTTTACCCTTTAACTGTGATAGTAATGTTGGGGGGATCAGTGTTACTTAACCCAGGGATAAAAACTTCTCCTGTAGGCCTACATGTTGTTATAGTGTTTGATGTACTTTGTTTCTTAAATATTATTCTACAAGAGTTAAAGCATTGTTCCTTTAAACAGGTGGAGACCAAGGACTTCTCAATTCATACTTTTCTGATTGGTCAACAAAAGATATTAGTCGTCATTTGCCTTTCATTTACAATATGGTTTCATCGGCATTTTATTCTTACCTTCCAGCTCTGAAACAGTAAGTCTATTTTGATTTTCCCTTCAATAAATTCACGAATATTTCATAATATTTTGAAATACATTTTATGCTCTGATTTTTAATTTTTTAAACTATAAATTAGGCTCTCCATCAGTAAGAGCAGTTCAAACAGAAAGGAAAATGTTTGTGAGGATGTATTTTTAAAAATCATGAAATTCTTTTTATGACTGTATGAATAAGGGGTGGCTCTTTATCAAGGGCTAGTGGGGTCTGGCCCCACCAGAAATTCTGCAGTGTAATTTTATTCAGAGTACTTCTTTCAGCTGTATGTCCAGTAAGACAATATTTTGATGTAATAAGAGTTAGTCAGCAGTAATCGGCCTCCACTGTTGCATCTCAAGGATGCAAAATGTTACTCGGAGCTGCCAGAACGAGGCAAAGTCTTGCCATGGCTCCTCTCTCATTCCTCGCCTCAGCACTATGTGCCTCGGTGACAAACCTGTTTCCACACCTGCCAAGGGTGAGCCAGCAGCAAGTAACCCATACTCCGCTGGCTCCAAAAACTTGTCATAGTCACATAGGTAAGCCATTTCACTTATTCCACTTTGCCCTCACCTAAGCATACCTTGGTACCATGAGATGGGGCCTGGCTCATGTCCTTTCTTGCACCCAAGCCAGCCCTACTGTCTCTCACTCCTCCATTTCAACCTGTCAGCATGTTAACATAATGTCTTGGGCCAACTGCATTGGGCCCCAAGCCCAAATTCGTTAGGTTTTTAAACTGATGGTCCTTATTCTGCACCAAGCGACATGGTGCAGTGGTAACACATTGGACTCGCATTTGGAAGGATAGTGGTTCAAATCCGCCTCTAGCCATCCTGATTTACCTAAATCACTCCAGGCAAATGCCAGGATGGTTTCTTTCAAAGGGTGCGGCAGATTTCCTTCCCCATCCTTACCCAAAACTCAGAGCGTTAGCTCAATCTCTCGATAACTTATTCATGAAATTGTTACTGAAAAACTGAAATTTCGAAAACTTTGCTCACAATGAGTACCCAAAATTCTCACTGGAGGGAGAGAGAGAGAGAGAGAGAGAGAGAGAGAGAGAGAGAGAGAGAGAGAGAGAGAGAGAGAGAGAGAGTCAAATGTGGAGTGCACTTCAGTATTTGTCATGCTACATTGAAGGCGGTGATGGTTTTCTTTCACAGGGATGAAACTTGGGTATCGTAAGACACCCCTGAAACAAAACAGCAATCAATGGAATGGAGGCATACTTCATCCTCAACAAAGGTTAAGCCTAAGCAAATCTTGACACCTTGAAAGTCATGTGTACTGTTTTGGGACAGAAAAGGCATTTTGCTGTTTGATTTCTTACCACGAGGTCAAACAATCAATGCACATGGTTACTGCAAGACCGTAAAGAAATTGTGCCCTGCAATAAATAACAAATGCCGAGATTTACTGTCAAAAGAAGCTTTTGTCCATGATAACACCTGACCTCACATGGCAAATGTGACCAAACAACTCTGAAGAGAATTTCATAGGGACGTGTACAGCCCAGACCTCATTTCTAGTAACTTTTTTTCTTACACGTAAAATCCGTCATTGGTGATAAACACGTAAACGATGATGACAAGCTGAAAGAACACATCACCACATTGTTTAATTCACAGGCGGCAACCTTCTGTGAAGAAGGCGTACAAAAACTTGTGCCATGCTATGACGGGCCTACAAAATTTCAGAAGCTATGTAGAAAAGTAGTTAAACAGTTGTAGATTTTTCTACAATAAATACTTTTTCTGTATCTGTACATGTTTGTTTTATATAACCACACAGAACTTAATTTGTGGACATAACTCGTATTTTGAGAAAATAGCCATCAAAGTGTCTTGATGGAATGTTTTCAGTAATACAGTATCTTTGAGTTTCATAATCTTCTTCAATTCTGATTTTAATGAGAAAAGTGTGGATAGAGCAGAGCAAACTTCAGTAAGAGAAAAAGCTTCATGCTTGTGAACCATATATGAAATGTACCTTGCATGTGCATAGAACTCTGTGTCGTGTGTGTGTGTGTGTGTGTGTGTGTGTGTGTGTGTGTTTTTATGCTGTGATGACACATTTTAGTTTACAGTCGCAATATGTATTACACCAACTATTTGTTTCAGTGCACTTTACCATCTTCAGACCATCATCTACTGCAGTTATCATGCTCACTTCCCTAGTAGGTGTGTCAAGTACTTGGCAAGAAAGTGTGATAACTGTGTACTAGGCAATGGCCTGAGGATTGTTTTTATTTAGCTTTCAGGCTACCAGTATCAGTCCACAGTACAAACTGGGACTAGAAAACATGTTTTCCTCATTGTACTGCTCCAACCAACAGAATGTAACATAGTAGTAGTCTGGTGTTTTGATTATTTAGTCCATTTTAAAATTGAGCCCCACCAATGAAAATGAGCACAAGCTGCCACTGATTAGAAGGATTTTTCTATGTCATGATTTCAACATTTCTTTCGCCCCTAATATGTGATACATAGTCTCATTTTAATAATAGAGACGATGGATAATAACTCCCCATAATATCAATCACTGAGCCTCAGACAGGTGGGTAAAATAAAGACATTCACACAATGTAAATTTTCGGCCATGGCCTTCATCAGAGAAAGAAAAAGCACATCCATTCACACAATCACTCTGATGTTACTCAAGCATACACAACCACAATTTCTGGCTACTCCAGTTAAGCTTCTTTTCTGATTAATGCCATGGCCAAAAATTTGACTATTTTACATACATGTCTGCAACTCGGTGATCGTCTTTATGGCAGGTTGTCAGCCATTCCCTATTATTGACATTCCAACCTGGATTTTCCATTGTTAGATAATTTTATTTTAATACAGTCTATATTTTCTTTTTAGAATTTAAATATACTGGATATTACTAAATAACTGCTTTTTTTAGGTATGGTGATAAAGTGAAAATTGTTCATTTCATTGGTACAAGCAAACCCTGGATGCAATACTTTGACTCTGAAACAAAGAGAGTAAAAGCTCCACCCAATTCTGAACACTTGCAGCCACTTCTTCAATTATGGTGGGACATATTCTGTAGTCGGGTTCATTCTGGCCTTAGTAAAGATATGGTGAGATTTTTTATACCACCTTCTAATTTTTGTATTATATTACTGAAACATTTTTACACTTCTAGAATTCCTATTTATTTCTGGCCATCAATCAGTGATGAATTTTGTACCTTTAAAAGAAAGATTTCCTTAATAATTTTTGTTGTTTCATTTTCAAGCTTAAAGTGGAAGAAAAAAAGGTAAGTGTAGTGTGAGAGCATTTTAGTTATTGAGTACACACACACACACACACACACACACACACACACACACAGACAGAACTTTGTAAAAAGTGAGGAAGGCCCCATATATAAGGTCGCAGGACATCCTATGTCTAACGTGGGACACAGATACAGTTGACGTGCAAGAAATTAAGATTATATGTCAAATGTGTTCCTGCATCATGACCAAAAGAGCTCGTGAGTTCTTCATGACTAGGACTGGTTGTTTGGGTCTCAGCTTGTAAGGGGGGGGGGGGGGGGGCGGCGAGGATTCTCTTGCAGGAATCTATTATTCCTGCTGGGCAAAAATGATCTATCTTTACCATTTCTGAAATAGAAGTGTTTCTTCCTTCTGAGGACAGAAATAAATGGTGTACCTTGGCAGATACAGTGATTTTACACCCTGTTTGTATATCTAAATGATAAAAATGCCATGTTCATGATGGACCTCAGGATGCAAGAGCAAGGTGCTAAAAATTGCTAATAACTGGATGGGATTATATAATGTTGTAATTGCTCAAAATGGGTTATTTGATTGGAGTGTTGGCAGATTCTTTCAATAAAACCACTTCACCATAGCACACTAAAGTTTGGATGTTTGTCAGTCTAAGAAAGATCATAAAATATTTATTCCTGTCTTTCAAGATTATTTATGTATTATGTATTACATACCTTTTACAAGAAGAATTCTTTAGTACTAATCTTAAAACTACTGACATTTGAACTTCATTTAAACCTTTTGGCAGTTTTGAAGAATATGCTAAATGTCACATTGTTTTTGGACTATCTGGTTAACCTCCTTCAGTTTCTGAGGAAAGGATGAGTAAAAGAAAGAAATATCCAAACTTGTCCATGTAATACAGTGAATATCAATTTCTGTTGAACCTTGTATAAGCACACTCCAGAAAAGTAGGCAACTACTTTTCGTTCTTTGCACCTATTTGGTGTTTTTCCCTATGGATGGGGGTTAACTGGTTATTATAGTGTGTATTTAAATCATTTTCATAAAGGATATATTTACTAGATAGCTCACTCATGGTTGAAAGATTTTGTTAAACGGACTTAAATTTTCATTTGAACATGTTTTCACTTTCATTGTTGTAGCCTTTTTGGAATTGAGGTCTCAATCCAAATAGCCCCATCATAATCACTATGTTCTTATGTGTCTCATTTTCTGTGCTTTGCATCAATATTCATCAATTTATTTATTCTTGCTTAATCAAATTTATATTACATTCGTATAAATAGAGTTGTTTCCTTATACTCACTTGAATCTGAAAGCCAGGCTAATGTGCAAGAAATAAATCATCAGATTCAGGTAGTACTGATTTTGCTTAGTGCCTTTTAGGAAGAACTAATAAATTGATCAATTTGTTTTGTAATGTGCAACGGTTATCTTCATGGCACCCAACAATAAGTAAAACTGCCAGAAAAGTTGGATGGCATAGCTCTTATCCTAAAAGGTTTTCCATCTATTCAGGCACAATGGCTAATTATCATTGTATAACAAAGGAATTGAACACTGAAAACTATTCAGATGTGCTAAGAAATAATTATTTACACTGTTTTCATTGGGTTTTGTGCCAAATAATAAAATCCAACTTATTAAATATTTCAACGGTACAACTGTCCTTTATCTTCAGGAACTGTCACTGCTGCTAAGTCCTGCAGTATTCAGCAAGACTCAATATTAAAACTGTCCAGCATCTTCTGGAACCGTCGCTGCTGCTGAATCATTTTGGTTTTACTGTTGTTGTTATGGTCTTCAGTCCGGAGACTGGTTTGATGCAGCTCTCCACCCTACTCTATCCTGAGCAAGCCTTTTCATCTCTTCATAAGAACGACAACCCACATCCACTTGAATCTGATTACTATACGCGTCTCTTGGCCTCCCTCTGCGATTTTTACCCCACACACTTCCCTCCAATGCTAAATTTATGATTCCTCGATGTCTAAGAATGTGTCCTACCAAGCGATCCCTTCTTTTAGTTAGGGTTTGCCAAAAATTCCTTTTCTCGCCAATTCTGTTCAGTACCCCTTCATTAGTTATGCGATCTACCCACCTAATCTTCAGCATTCTTCTGTAACACCACATTTCAAAAGCCTCTATCCTCTTCCTGTCCGCACTGCTTATCGTCCATGTTTCACTTCCATACAAGGCAACACTCCACACAAATGCCTTCAGAAAAGACTTCCTTACCCTTAAATTAATATTCGATGTTAGCAAATTTCTCTTTTTCAAAAATGCTTTTCTTCCCATTGCCATTCTGCATTTTATATCCTCTGTACTGTGACCATCGCAAGTTATTTTACTACCCAAGTAACAAAACTCATCTACCACCTTCATTGTTTCTTTACCTAATCTAATTCCTTCAGCATCACCTGATTTTCTAAGACCGCATTCCATTATTTTTGTTTTGCTCTTGTTAATGTTCATTTTATACGCTCTCTTCAACACACTGTCCATTCCATTCAACTGCTCTTCCAGGTCTTTCGCTGTCTCTGACAGAATTACAATGTCATCAGCAAAACGCAATGTTTTTATTTCTTTCCCTTGAACTTTAATCCCTATTCCAAAATTTTCCTTGCTTTCCTTCACCGCCTGCTCAATGTACAAATTGAACAACATCGGAGAAAGGCTACAACCCTGTCTTACTCCCTTCCCAACAGATGCTTCCCTTTCATGCCCTTCGAGTCTAATAACAGCGGTCTGGCTTTTGTACAAGTTGTAGATAACTCTCCTTTCCCTGTATTTTACCCCTGCTGACTTCAGAATTTGAAAGAGTGTAGTCCAGTCAACATTGTCAAACGCTTTCTCCAAATCTACAAAGGCTAAAAATGTAGGTTTGCCTTTCCTTAATCTATCTTCTAAGATAAGACGTAAAGTGAGTATTGCCACCCGGGTTCCTACGTTCCTCCTGAATCCAAACTGATCTTCCCCGAGGTCAGCTTCTATCAACTTTTCCATTCTCCTGTAGATAATTCGTGTTAAAATTTTGCAACCATGACTTATCAAACTGATGGTTCTGTAATTTTCACACCTGTCTGCGCCTGATTTCTTTGGAATGGGGATTATTACATTTTTCTTAAAGTCTGAGGGTATTTCGCCTGTCTCATACATCCTGCACACCAGTTCAAATAGTTTTGTCATGGCTGGCTCTCCCAGAGACTTTAGTAGCTCTGAGGGAATGTCATCTACTCCTGGGGCCTTGTTCCGACCTAGGTCTTTCAGGGCTCTGTCAAATTCATCTCTCAGTATAGTATCTCCTATTTCATCTTGATCTACTTCCTCTTCCCTTCCTACAACATCATCTCGAAGTTCATTTCCTTTGTAGAGCTGCTCTATGTACTCTTTCCACCTTTCAGCTTTCCCTTCTTTGCAGAGAACTGGTTTCCCATCTGAGTTCTTGATATTCGTAGAATTGCTTTTCTTGTCCCCAAATGTCTCTTTGATTTTCCTGTAGGCGGTATCTACTTTTCCCCTTCTTATACATTCTTCTACAGATTTGCATTTGGCTTCTAGCCACTCCTGCTTAGCCATTTTGCACTTCCTATCAATCTCATTTCTTAGTCGTCTGTACTCCATTTTGCCTGTTTCATTTACTGCATTTTTATATTTTCTCCTTAAATCAATTAAATTTAGTATTTCCTGTGATATCCAAGGATTTTTTGTAGGTCTTGCCTTTCTACCTACTTCGTCCTCTGCTGCCTTCACTATTTCATCTCTCAATTCTACCCATTCCTCTTCTACTGTTTTATTTTCCCCTGTTTCTGTCAATTGTTGCCTAAATCTCCCTCTGAAATTCACCATAACTGCACGTTCTTTCAATTTATCTAGGTCCCATCTCCTTATTTTCCTACCTTTCTGCAGTTTTTTCAGTTTCAGCCTACAGTTCATGACTAACAAGTTATGGTCAGAGTCTATATCTGCCCCTGGGTATGTCTTGCAGTTTATAACCTGGTTCCGGAACCTATGTTTTACCATTATAAAATCTATTTGATATCTTCCGGTGTCTCCTGGTCTCTTCCAAGTATACAACCTTCTTTTGTGATTCTTAAACCACGTGTTTGTTATGATTAAATCATGTTCCGTGCAAAATTCTACTAGGCGACTTCCTCTTTCATTCCTTCTGCCCAGTCCATATTCACCTACTATTTTTCCTTCTCTTCCTTTTCCTACTACCGAATTCCAGTCTCCCATCACAATTAAGTTTTCCTCTCCCTTAACTGTCTGAATAATTTCCTTTAGCTCCTCATATATTTCTTCGATCTCCTTATCATTGGCAGAGCTAGTTGGCATATAAACCTGTACTACTGTTGTCGGTGTTGGCTTTGTATCTATCTTGACAACGATAATGCGATCACGGTGCTGCTCATAGTAGTTTACCATCATTCCTATTTTCTTATTCATTATTAGTCCTACCCCTGTGATACCCCCAACTGATTTTGTATTTATAATCCTGTACTCACCTGACCAGAAATCCTGTTCATCCTGCCACCGAACTTCACTAATCCCCACTATATCTAACTTCAACCTATCCATTTCCCTTTTTAAATTTTCTAGCTTCCCTACCCGATTAAGGGATCTAACATTCCACGCTCCGATCCGTAGAATGCCAGTATTGTCTTTCCTGATGATTACATCCTCCTGAGTAGTCCCCGCCCGGAGATCCGAATGGGGGACTATTTTACCTCCGGAATATTTTACCCAAGAGGATGCCATCATCATATTTTCATACAGTAGAGCTGCATGTCCTCGGGAAAAGTAACGGCTGTAGTTTCCCCTTGCTTTCAGCCGTTCGCAGTAACTGCATGGCAAAGCCACATTAGCTGATGTTACAAGGCCAGCTCAGTCAATCATCCAGACTGTTGCCCCTGTAACTACTGAAAAGGCTGCTGCCCCTCTTCAGGAACCACACGTTTGTCTGGCCTCTCCACAGATGCCCCTCCGTTGTGGTTGCACCTACGGTACGGTTTTACTATCCAGCAGAAAAGCTGAAGAGACAACGAATTATACTATCAAAGTATTTTATTTACAGAATCTTGATAAATGCAAAACATCTTTCTTGAAGAGCCTCTTACAATAAAATGTATGAAAGAACAGTTTCTAGCAAACCAAAATGTTCATCTAAATTTCCTATCGGGAGAGTTTTTGTACTTGCTTGACAAAGTTACTATTCTCGTTAGGCAGGGCCTTGCAGTTTTTTGTTAGTGTTCTTAAAGGGCCTGAAAAGATATAAAACAGATAAAAACAATTGACGCAAAACTTTTCATTCTTTGTTACAGCAGTCATTGGAGAAAATCCACTTCTTAGTTTTAGAAAAACTGACTCTGCATTGTCACAGGATCTGTTGGCAAGTGTAACCAAACTACATAAGATATTTGTGAAACAGAGAAAAGTTAAGACAGCTTCAGCGACAAATGGCTTTGTTAGCAAACATACATTAATTATATGGTTCATGTGGCTATGAGCGTATATGGTATGCTAATATGCAATGAGCCATATCATAAGTATAATATTTAATACAAAAGTGCTTATTTGTAGCTATTGGCCTGAAAATTTCTTAAAACTGAATATGACATGATTATGTGTACATAATCATGTCATATTCAGTTTCAAGCAATTAAGTGGAAAATGAAGTCGTAAGAAACTTTTATGCCTGTAGATAGGCAAAGTGGTTTTGATTGATACACCTTAATTGAACTATGTTAATTTGAAAGTAACAGAAGAAACAAATATCAAACGTAAGAAGGAATTTTAAACGATGAATCTGATTCAACAAGTAGAATCAGTCTGTTGGGATTGTGTCCTTAAGTGAATATTTTATATGAAATAGAACACTTGAAGGATAAAAAGGAGTAAAATTGATTTACATTTGGTTAACACTATACAAATTTCCCTTTAATAAAACATGCTCCTTTCCAAGTGTGACAATCTGTCTTAACATTTCACGAGAGTGACTCAAATTCCTGCTTCTCCAGAAACACACCTTCATATTGTTTTAGAATGATCTCCTAGATGTGGATGCAGTACAGCAACATTCCAAACTCCTTTACTACTAGAAAAGTATGTGAATTGTAGTCTCTTCAAGAAATCTTCATTTTGCAGACTATCAGCAGGTGTTGTTGCAGTAAAGCAACATTCCATATTTCTGTTGAATCTTCCGGGTTATATAGTCGTGTTCGAAGAAACACATCTGCTCCTGACATTTCATCCAGAGCTGCACTGGACATCTTCAGAGGTGCAACTGGTAGCGGTGAGTCTTGCCGAGTTGGCAGCAGCAGATATGTTTCTTTAAACACGACCATATAACCCGGAAGATTCAACAGTAATTATTTCAGCCGGTCGTGGAACGCCTTCACTGCACGATTCCATACTTCACTTCTGCTTTAGCATTTAGACTTTTGCAAACTGGATTGTGATTACTTTCCTGCTGTCTTAAAGTATGAATGTGTTGAACCATCCTCACTGAATAAAATGAATGGGATTTTCCATATATGCTAGGAGGACCATAGATTTAAACTTTTATTCGTGTGACCTAGGACTTTCCTCTTTTGTTAGAACTGTAACAACTAAATAAAATGTGTGGGGTGGGTAGTTATTGTCTTAAAAATAAGACAAAACTGAATTTTATTGAAATAAATTCAAATGAGGAGTTTCATGTTTGTCCAAATGTCTTACTCTCTTTGTGTTATTTTATGATCAGCTGAGATAAGGAAGAGAGATAGCAAGATCATTTAAAGTCCAAAAGGTGGACTGCCATTTCATTATGGACAATTTTATAGAGTACCATGTGCATTCCCAGTTATTATGCCCAATGTGGAGCTTCATTTTTTTTTTACTTAATAAAGTAATTACCTTAGCAGTATCTTTCATCATACAACATTTTGGCTGCAAAAGTTTAGATGCCTCCAGTCTAACCAGATCTAGTCTACTATAGACACAAACAGTTCGAAGTAACTCACTTGGTAAAGAAATAACCACACATACACTCACTCTCACTCACTCACTTAAACTTTGTTCAAAAGTATTGTCAGTTATTTACATGGGTATTATAATTTTATTGAGAATAAATTGCTGAAAGTATCATTTCATTCTTAATGTAAATTGGTGCCACCATCATGATTAGGTGAATTCTTTGCTACAGCATTTAAATAGCTTCGTTGATGATTGAGTCCCAGAAAGATATATTTTACTTCATTCCACTATGACAGATGCAACACAAGTAAATATTAAATTCAAGTGAGCTGTTTCTATTGCAATTTGCCCATTGACTGGAATAATAAGGAAAATATATCGCCTTAAGTACGTGAACAAAGCAGTCAAAAGATCTATTTGTACAGGGTGATAAATCCCCAGCGCAACCGCCTTTGCGGCGTGGAACTTGCTGGCGATGGCAGCTGCATTGCCTGCTTAGCGTGCCGCCCATCATTCACACTAAATTTAATACGGGTTGGCGCGCAAGTTATTTCTGACATACATCACACAAACACTTATAAAGAAAAGTTTATTACTAACCTGTATTATGCAAGTTGGTGCTGGAACTTCCTCCCTTCATGTTAGAGCATATCTGACACCTGCTGAGGAAGTTGCTCATTACACTCTGAATTTCCCTCTCAGAAATTGCAGTGATTTCACGATGAATGTTTGTTTTTAGTTCATCTAAATTTGATTTGTACACTTCCTCTTTCAGTACTCCTCACAGATAAAAATCGCATGTGGTTAAATCGGGAGAATGAGGGGGGCCAAATGTTCTTAGTGCTAGTTCTTTCACTGAACACGTTACCACTTTCCCGTGTGCTAGTTCTTTCACTGAACACGTTACCACTTTCCCGTAATAAGTTGGCTGTAGGTGCCGTCGCAGAGTCTTGCTGAAATGTCACGAAGGCATCTTCTCTTTCAGTTAATCGGGCCAATTAAGCCACAATATGTTTTAAACATACCTGTTACTATTAATTGTTAGCTGAATAAATATAGGGTCTATTATTCTCTCGCCGCTAATAGTGCACCACACTACTATTTTTTGATCGTGCAGGGGCTGTTCGTGAATAAAGTTAGGCTTTTCCTAACTCCAGTAACGATTATTTTGTGAATTAACATACCTACTTAGGTGGAACCCTGATTCTTCCGAAAAGAAAGTTAAGTTTGGGTCAATTTCTCCGTCGTGCACTTTTTCAGAATCAGAGTGTAGTGAGCAACTTCCTCAGCAGATGTCAGAAATGCATGAGGACCTCCTTGCATAATACACGTGAATAATAAACTTTTCTTTCTAAGTCTTTGTGTTACGTATGTCAGAAATAACTTGCGGGCCGACCCATATTAAATTTGGTGCGGACGACGGGTGGCGCAATAAGCAGGCAACGCAGCTGCCATTGCTGGCAAGTCGCATGTTGCAAAGGTGGTTGCACTGAGGTTTAATCACCCTGTATTAAATCTGTGTAAATTCAAAAAATGAAACTTACTTGCATAAAATGCTAAAATTATGGGGTGTAGTCATTAAATCAAGCTGCAATGGAAAATAACAATGAGATATTCTAAATAACTGCTGCTTTAAATGTAACAAACTAGGGAGGAGGAGGGGATAAAACATTAATATAATAATCGTAAGGTTGATAACACACTGAATCAAATAGAATTGAAGGTTGGTCCATGCTTATAAGCAACAGGTGATTGTTGTAAAAGTGCTGAGCACTCCATAACCCTTAATACAGAAGTATGTGCAGAATTACAGCCTGCTTAAGCGAACGGCCAGTCAAGCAGTTGGAATGTGGATGGTGAGCAAGGAAATGAAAACTTGTAGGGAGGGAGGAGGAAAAATATACAGGGAATTATTTTGGAGTAAGAAAAGGCAGATAGGAGAGGTGGTGTAATGGCATGGGGTAAAGGGTATTGTGATAAATAAAAAGAAAAAAAAAACTATTTGTGGTTGTAGAGAAGAAGAAATATCTTAGTGAGAAAGAATGTCATATGCATAGAAAAATTTTGGTGGGGAGTTTAATTTTGCAAAAACTTCACAGAATGGAGGGTGCCCTCCAGGTCACGAAAAAAGCTGGTAAACATTTTAAGATGCTTAACAGATTTTGCTCAAGAGCAAAGAGCAACATGAGAAGTTGGAATTTGTCACAACTTATAATTATGTTAATGTGGCAAAGAACAGACAATGAGCTATCTTCTTGAATGCAAACTGTGTCCAACAACACTGGTCAAAACAATTAGATCAGCAGAATGAACTAAAATGATTTGATGTCTGTCAGTTCTACAGAGTGTAGACAACATTACAACAACTGGGATAGTGATAACAACTTAAAGTTGCTGCAGATGGGGTGTTGACATGTTTGGCAAACAGTTGGATTCAGATAGTGTAGTGAGCAGGTAGTGCAATGCAACATAGGAAGGAAGCAAGGAAAGAAGTGGGGCAGTCAAAGAAGTGGCTGCAGCTGTTGGAGTGTCTCAAAGTGTAATTTCCAGGACAAAGGGACACTTTCAGACAACAGGAAGGAGGAAAAAATCAAACTCTTGATTCTTCCAACTGAGCTGTGGTGATAACATGACTTTCTCTCTTCATTAAACCTGCTGTATGCGTTTTCATTCCATTCCTCTGGCACAAATCCACAAGTCTTCCCCCTTCTTCATGTCTGCCTCCATATCCAAAATATTCCAACACTTGATCAAATCCCTTTCTGTCTTTGCTTACCTGTGCATTAAAATCTCCAATAACTATTATTAGCACTCTCTAACTCATTTTCAAAGTCTATCTTCTCTTACACATCTACATACATACCCTGAAATCCACTCAAACGTGCATGGTGAAAGGCACCTAGTATCACTACCAGTTACTTGCTTTCTGTTCCACTCCCATATAGAATTAGAGAAAAACGAATTCTTGTATGTTCTGTATGAGCCCTGGTGGCCATTACACAAAGTTAGTTGTGGTAGAATCATTCTGCATTCTACTTAAAACTCTTGCCCTCTAAATCTCTTAATCAGTGTTTCTCGAAAAGACCACCACCTTCCCTCCAGTGACTCCCATTTGAGTTCCCGAAGCATCTCGGTAACACTCACATGTTGATCTAACCTAACAATAACAAACCTAGCCACCCATCTCTGAATTACTTCTATGTCTTCCTTTAAACCAATCTGGTGGTGATCCCAAAAACTTTAGCATATTCAAGATGGAGTTGTATAAGTGTTTGATATGCAGTCTTCTTTGCAGACAAATCACATCTTCCCAAAATTCTCCCAATTAACTGATGTTGACCATCCTCCTTGGCCACGGCTGTCCTTTTATTTTAGCTTCATCCCATATCGCTGTACAGCTTTATGCCTAGATATATGACAAGACTCTGTCAAGCAGTGCACTGCTAATGCTGTATTTGAATATTACAGAATTGTTCATCATCTGCCTCATCTTACATTTTGCTACATTTAGAACTATCATCAATTCTTCAAACTACCTATAAATTTGGTCAATGTCAGCCTGAATCCTACTGCAGTAATTCAGTAACACCACCTTGTACACATCTTCATTGGCAAACAGCCACGGATTACAACTCACTCTGTCCACCAGATCATTTACATAGTTACAAAATAATAACAGTCCAATCACACTTACCTGAGGGCACTCCTAACAATCCCCCTAGTCTCCAATGCACACTCATCGTGGACACTGTATTGGGCTCTATTACTTCAAGTAGTCTTAGAGCCACGCACATATTTGGAAGCCTATTCCATATGCTCATACATTCGCTAGTAGTCTGCAGTGCGGCACCATGTCATTTGCCTTTCGAAAATCGAGAAGTATGCAATTTGCCTGTTGCCCTTCTTTCATAGCTCGCAAAATGTCATGAGAGAAAAGGGCAAACTGAGTTTAGCTTGATCAGTGCTTCTTAAAGCCATGTTGATGATTGGACAGAAGCTTTTCAGTGTTGAGGAAATTTATGGTATTATTACTGGGAATATTTTCAAGAATTCTTCGGTATATCCCATTTGAGGTGCATAAATCTGGATAACTTTTAGGTTCCTTTTTGAAATTTCAGGTTTAAGATTGATCCTGTTCGATGTATATATCTTACTTTAAATACAGCTTTGTACATTCTTATTATTCTTATTCACAATCATTCCCACACTTTCTTCCAATCCTATCATTCCCACTCTAGTACATTTTTTCTCCTCCTCTAAAATTCTTTTTATCTTTTCCCTTCCCTTCCATTCCATTTCATGTAGCCCCAAAATAATTAACTTCCTCTCTTAATACATTTGTAATTTCTTCCATTTTCCATTCAGGGTTAATACATTAAGATGTCAATATTTAGCTTTTTTATCGATTTGGTTTAATCTTCTTGTACTGATGAATGTCATCAGGTCTCACATCATTTGCACCAGTATTTGAACAAGTGGATTCAAATCCAGTTGGATTCGTTTCGAGGCTCATCTGTATTTCAAAAGCAATATATCAGTTCTTACCTCTGAATTTCCAGGCCTATTGCAAAAAAGGATTTTTTTGTTGGGGTTTTCTCCCTTAACCTTTGGAGTTTACACTTCACTGCAAGGTAGTGGTTACCTTCTCATTTAATCTCCCAAGTCTTTCATCTTCACCATTGCTGCCATAAAGGTAGGTAGGTAGGTAGGTAGGTTGGCTGGTTGGTTGGTTGGTTGGCTGGTTGGTTGGTTGGGAGATGAGGACCAATCTATTAAGGTCATCAGTTCACAGTGATGAGGGGAAGGAATCACCCATATCCATGGACATGGGTTCAAGGTTACACACCATGGGATTGGGTCCCTGCCTGCTGTAGTGTAGGATGCCCACCCCTGCAATGTGGACACATCAGACAGGAATTACTCCAGTGCTGGGATGGGGCAGGTGACCTTATGTCCCTAGAGTTGGGTTCATGATTGTGTATACTGTCACAATCAAAGGCTGTTATTTGATGCTCAGGCTGATAACCATTTTTGAGAAATTCCATTTATGTATTTTCTTTTTAGTGAATGAACATGACCTTGGAAGGAGAAGAATACTAACATTCTAAATGTAATCACACATTCATTCTTAGGGATACTTTGGATTTCCCACATTTTAGCACTGTGTGGAACAGAAACTGAACATTGTACATAGCAAGATCAGAGCTGCTGCTGCTTACTCACATATCACAATAAAGGCCGAAAAATATTGACTAAGCCTCATAGATGAACAGCAGTTGTGCACTCCTGATGTGAAAGTGAACACAAATATCTGACAGGCGACAAAGCATAATTCACAACATTGCATTGCAAAGAGGAAATTCAAAATCCATTAAATAGGTTGACACATACAAAATTATGACAGACTGTACCTATACCATAATGAAAAGGGAGACACTTGTGTCAGTACTAGCTACAAAACTGGTTGTTTAACAGTTCTGTAAAAGGTATTGTGCATTGAGGAGAATAGTTGCATCCATTTTCATAGGAAATATTGCTCTGCATAGGAATGCAACTATAGCTCCACTAGCTTTTCAATAAATACAGCAGAGTTTTGAGTGTTTGCAGCACGTTTGCTTTATAAGTGATTGTTTTCTGCACTTTACTCTTTTTAATTAGCATGAGCATTTTTCCATTTGCATGATAAGCCTGTAAATTTATAAAAAATATTCTGCATTTTTTCCAAAATAAAAATAAAATCAGATAATATGGAATGTATTCTGTACTTACCGTAAATATTTTGATGGTAATCAGACTGGTTCTGTTAATGGGGCACAATATATAGTGGCATATTAGTACAAGACTTTAGATAGGGTTTTTTTTTCCCTGATGCTCCAATGTAAATTTTACAGATCTTCTAAAAAGGATGGCAAAATATTGAAGATAGTAACAGACATGAAAGCAAATGCATAATCAGAACAGGGTAGTCACATCAGGTAGCAATGTTTGACAATATTGGATGTAGTGAAGGAAGTAACTGCTATAGAATATCTTGCACCACTTGGCACAAATAACTAAAGTAACCAGAGTATGACCCTCACAACACGGGTAGAAATAATGTCCACCATAGAATCCTTACAAATAAATTTAAAAAAAATGTAGTGGCTGTGATAAAATTTCAACAAAGCTAATTAAAAAGTGTGCCTCAAGAGTTTGGCGATATTTTAAGTTATTTATGTAACTACCATTTATCGGTGGAACATTTCTTGAAAGGTTTTTGTATGTTATCACTTTTGTATGAGAAAGGACATTAAGAAATATCAGATGTCTGTTCAACTTCACTTTTTACTGCATACTCAACTTTTAGAATAGTAATACACCTTTGCATGTGGCTCGACATCGTCTTTGCTGAGAGTTGCAAACCATCCTCATTATATTGTTAAAGTCCAACCTGGACTTAACATTGGTCATAAATAAAATGTTATCCACGTCACTTTTTGGATTTCTAAAGAGTTAAGATATTGATAATTATGTTGACACAGTGATAGTATATGTAATTCATTAGACAATTTTATAGGCTATTGATTTATTGTGTGATCTGTCAAAGGCATTTGACTGTGTAAATCACAACATTTCTTTAACTAAATTAGAATATTATGGTGTAAAAGCTGCAAAATGGTCCCAATTTCATATCTTAAAGATAGCACAGAATTGTTGAAATGCCTAAACAAATCTCTTTGGAATGTGGATGTTGGCAGACATAAGTGAAATTTCCCTCTTATCGTAAGACATTCTCACCTCTTACAGGCACTTGTTTTTCCTGTAGTTCAGATAAAATGTGAGAATTTCTTTTGTGTAACCAATTCATCACAAAGATTAAACTGAATGTTAATGGCAGTTCTGTAAATTTGGTCTCTTATGACCTATTTTAAAGAAAAATAAAGCACTTCTTGTTGTGTATGCTTAGTTTTCATAAAAATTACACAGCAAAACTATCTTTTTATGCAAGTAATGTAAAACACCTAATTGTGAGTTCTTTTTGAAGTGTATAGAAAAATTGCCTCACTGATGTTCTGGGTATGCATGTCCTTTTTACATGCAGTAATTAGTATAGATACACTCTAATTAAAATTAGTTGTTCAAATCATGACTATTACTAACTAAAACAAAGAATTATGCCTAAGTACATAAAATTTGTTATAAAATTCAAATTATACTGTGACATTGTAGCTGTGTAGTGTAGACATGTAGAATAAAGTGTGTAAAGTAAACAAAAATCCTATAAATGTATGTGTGTTTGTAATATCAAATTTGCTGATATTAATTATAATAAACTTAAATGTAGCTATTTTTAAAGTTTATTTTTGTTTCCATTCTCTTTAATTTTATCACCATTCTGCTAGAATTTATTACTACTATTTTGTAAGAAGGTGAAATGTGGAAATAGCCGGCCGCAGTGGCCGAGGGGACTGAGGCGCTCCAGTCACGGTCTGCACGGCCACTACGGTTGGGGATTCGAATCCCCCTCCCCCTCGGGCATGGATATTTGTGCCGTCCTTAGTCTTAGCTAGTTCATAAATAGTTTGTAAGCTTAGGGACTGATGACCCCGTAGTTAAGTCCCATAAGTTCTACAAACATTTGAACATTTATTTTGTGGAAATATCGAACTTCTTTGTTAAAAGTTCATTAAAATTCTAACAGAATGGTGATGGTTTCTATGTAGTGCTTCATTTTATTGCTTTCTTACTCATCCAGTTTTTAGTTGATAGTATTTATTTTGACTAACCTTTTTTTAATTTCTTCTTTGTTTTGCATGATTTGCTCTGATAGAAACATGGAACTCCTTATGTGGCACCGCTTACTGCACATTCTACTGCACGTACTGATGTACATCCTGCACGTGTAACAGCTGATACCACCTTTGCATCCAATTCCTCTAATAAACAGAACTCTAATCTTCCTGAAACTGTTTACAGTAGCCCTGATGTGAGTAGTTATTTCACTGATCCATGGGAAGATCACAGTGAAACTTGCCATCCACAACCATCCAGTGGAGTACACCATGTGGAAAGTCATGAACACCAATCCAACAATAGTACAAAAGGATTGCCTGTTTTTGTCTCTTTAGCTGTAGAAGATAAAACCATTAGTAGCAAATTAACTGATACCGAGAAAAGTGATTGTACCAAAGAAAATGAAATTATAGTAAGTCCAGTCTGTTTAGACAGTGATAAAGATTCTGAAGTAGGAAATACTGACTCTATCAATAAAGAGTTGCATGATGGCTCCATTTATTGGCAACAGGATTTACAATATCTTGAAGAGAGTTTAACATTAAAACCTGTAGAGGTAAATTATATTATTGAAGATAAAATTGAGCATAACAGTTCTTACCAATCTGGGAATGGAACTGAAGATGTCTCACAGACTGAAAGCATTTCTGAAGACATGCAAATGGATGAGAATCAAAATAGTGAATTAAGCTTACAAGTTGTACAGAACAATGACAGCAAGCAAGTGTCCCCTTTAGTTAATACTACACAAGCCTTAAAATTTCCTAATCTTAACAATGGCCAGATAAATGAGGTCAGCAGTGATCATAATGTGGATGATAGTATAGAGAGTGAATGTGACTGTATCAATTCTGGATCTGGAGCTGACAGAGTACAGCAAATAACAGAAGTAAGTAAGCATGCATTTTCAATTATTACCTGTTTTTGTGCTTTACAAATCCTTACAGTCAAAGGGCAGCCTATTTTTCCATTTGTAAGAGCAATCTTTTTCAAATGTGTGTTCAGGCAGTTGTACATATGTCTCAAGACAGTCTGAGGGTACACAGTTGGGATGAGGAAAATACTTCCGAGTAAGCTATGAAAGTGAGGTTTCGAAGATGTCGTTGGCCTCATGAGCTTTTGGATGCTGAGAAATTGACTTGTTTTGGAGCTAATGTGGATTGTTTCAGAGTTAATGAAGAAATAATTTTGAACCTTTTTCAGTTTACCAAAAGTATTCAGGCTTATTATTCATTCCAGAGGATGTGACCCATGTAATAACGTAAAGGATTCCTTTTGGCTATTGCAGTGTTTAGTCGTGAGAATAATGCAATCTAGGTAATCCAGTCACGTGTCTCTGGAGAAAACTTCTAGCCTTTTGTCCACTTAATTTCTCCAAACAGTATGTCATCATATGAAAAGAAGATAAAAAGGTAACTTTATGATCAGGCTTAGGGAACCATGCAGTGGTGGCTGATCAGTATCATTTCTGCCAAACAGAATCACTTGGATGTTGTCTGGAGAGAATGGGTTCAGCAGACTGCTCTTTTAGCAGATATCAGCTTCCCTGACCTACAATCCCCAACTACTTATTCAAATTTAGTCAATGTTATATTAGTGGAGTCTGCAGAGATTGGGTCTCTGTAGGTTTGTCCCACATGGCAACATTTAGCACATATGTTGTCACACATACTAAAAAACTACTACTAACATATTTCCTTAAATCTTTATTTTGTTTTATATTTTATAAAATATATTTATTTTGTATCACAATCTTCCAAATGTGGATCAAAAGTGCTGATAACCACGTTGTTAAAAGCGCTCAAACAAATATTGTCATCGTAATCATAAACTTCGTCCTTAAATTCAACAGACCGATAGTGCAAAACCTAATGTCATATACAGCAAGTGTAGTGGTTTATCCAAAAGGATTTTGGCAACATATTGTATTTTAAGAGGAATGTTGCCATTCCTCTTTTTAAAGGAGTTCTATTGGAACATAAGTGATTAATAATTAATCAAATGGCATGTTGCTGCCAGTGTCAAATAAGTGCTTCTGTAAAGAAAGATTCACACAATGCCAACAGATACTAAAATATCTTCCAGAATTTTAGATTCTTTCTTCAACAGATAGATAATAGTAGTAAATAAGAAGAAAAGTAAATTGCTAAATAGTCGCCCTTGGTTTTAGTAACATTATATTATGTATTTTCTAAACACTCCTTCCTCATTTTCACACAATTTATGATTACTTATTTTATGGTGGCTTATTCTGCTGATCAAAGGATTCATTCTGGAAATTTATTTTGTGAAATTTATTGTATAAATAAGATCACTATATATACCAAAATGTGAACTTTCATCCTAATTGAATAATTTTATTGTGAATGCAAACAATAATAATGGTTAATAATTCATGATGTTGATGAGTATTAATTTTGATCAGTGGAAACTGCAAAATTCTGAAATTTACATTCCTTGATGTGTAACACAAATTCATGAGTGGCAGGAAGATATTGAATATGATGACTGAGATTTCAATTCTTTGTTAAATATTTAATATGATAAGCAAGCAGTAAGAAAAAATTTTAATTTTATTACACAGTTGTTCATTATTTATTTCATTTCTTATCTCGGTAAAAATATATTTATTATAGAAGAAATAAAGCAAAGTCTTAATAATCATCACTTCATTTAATATGAAATGAACCACAGCTAAATGTTTTACTATGTGTTTAACTTACTTCAGGCTGGCCTTGCTGGAGCATTTGCGCAGCTGACACTTGGAGCACCTCGAACTGCAGCTCAGATTGCATTTGATGAACATGTCCGCCGACAGGCGTGGGAAGAAGGCAGATTTGATTATATGGGTGCTGATGCCTTTGACAATATATGGCAGAGGATAAGTGAAACAATGGCTACAAAGCCTGAAAGTAAAGGTCAGGAGTTAACTTCAGCCACACAGCAACAGTAATTTTACTGTGTGTGTGTTATGCATGTATACACTTTTAACATGCAAAAGATGCAAAACTGAATAGTCTAAACCTCACAAGAATTGTAGGAAATTAACATAATCCCAAGAATGCTTTTTGTAGTTTCTGTTTAAAATTTAGAGTGTCAAAAAAGAAAAATAGTGTTTGTATAATACAGACATTATCTCTTTTGATGCAACAACTATGCTTTATATTTATGTAATTCTTCTGGTGTGTATTTTTCATGTCAAATTCATTTATTTTATATCCTCCCAGTTCAGTCTTTGTTATCACAGTTGACAGTTGTGGTTGAGGTTCAGACTATAGAAAGAACACTAAAAGCCTAATGTTCAGTTGTTGAATTTTGTGAAATACTAAAGACTGACAGCTAATTACTATTGTACTGTATTCTCTTGAAAGTGCTGTCTTTTCTCTAATTTATTTATGCTTTACTTTGAGAGGCTTAACTCTTTTTACTCATTTTCTATATGCTGAATAGTTCAGCAAAAACTGTGTTTATCAAGAAGGCTATGTAATACTTAATTTAATTTTGTATGTTTGTGAGTGGATGTGTGAAGGCATGTTGCAGAACCCAGGCTGTGATCTTTGAACTTCATGGCAACAAGACTTCAATTTGGGCATCTTCTCAAACTAGACAACACACATAATTAATAAAGACATGAATTGGGAAATATAAAAACAGCTGAAGTTGGAATTCCATTGCACAGTATTGTAATATTTTGAGAAATAATTATGCAAATTGTATTTCAGAACCATACTTCTTTAAAGAAACAAAATACTCGAAGAAACATGCCAGAAACATTCACTGTACAAAATGTAGCCCTTGTAGAATGAAGAGTATTGTGTGTTATGCATTGTTACTTGAAATGGCTTCACAGTATTGTTTTGTCATTCTTATTGCACAATAGCTTCAAGAAAAGTTAATTGGTGAGCATTTTGATGGAGGATTCATCTGTATGTAACAAATCTTGGCATAAAATGCTTTGTGAATTGTGCTGAAACTTTCTCAATATTATAAAAGAGTTAGTTGTATTAAAAAGACCATCAGACTTTTGTCTTTATCATTTACAGGGAAAATTAGTTACTACGATAGCCCAAATGAATATCTTAAAATTTTTGTTTCCCCACTAGATGAAGCAATACATATGTATAGCAATTTTTGTTGTTGCAAACACTAGTTTACCTGGTCAATGAAGCTAAAATTAATTCACTTAGGTAAGGAGTAGTTGGATTTGTTTAAACACAGTACACATGCAGCTTTTGTAACTATGAATGAATGATATTAACTTACAGCTCTGTTGTCTTCCTTTTTTCTGTCTTTTACTACGTTCAGGTCAAACTACGGGCAGACTCGTATAACTCTGTTTCTGATTCTTTTTATTTATGTTCCTGTCTGTTAGGCAATATGGGGCAGTGTTGTTAAATACTTCTGTGTGAAAATAGAAGTAGTATTTGTATTTCATAAATACTGTTACAAGGAAATTGATGATAAATTTAAATTGTTTGTATTTTATTCAATACTGCCATTGTGTTTTTATTGCCTTGTGTGAAGTTTTCTTCTTTCTGCTGCAGTCAGATGTGTGTGTTACAATAATGTTTAAAAAAAATATATTTTGAAGCATTTTCTGTATGAATTGCTTTATTTTAATAAAAATTTACCAAGAATATGCATGTAGTTTGTTTTTTTGAACTGTATTTTAACTGTATTGTTGTTAATAATTTTTAGTTTGTATTGCTGTTAAAAACCTAATTTATAATGCACAATAACCATATTATTCTTTATTTTGAATTAGCATTGCAGTAATGAATTATTTTCTGAAAACTTAAGGTTTATTGCTAATGCTTTAATATCACAACTGATCATGCTTTAACAAAATTCATACTGTTATGTGCCTAATATTCCAGCAATAACAGGATATTGTAATGCTATGTAGTCACACTTATTACAAAATAAGAAACAAGCAACTCTGTATACAACATGTCTTTTTGTTTCATAAATGTCAAAATTTTATGAAATCTTATCCGAAGTTACTTGGGAAAGTAAGTTTCATTTAGATTTTTTCAACTGCTACTACCAGTTCTGCTCATGCACAGTAGTATCTTTGGTTCAAGGAGAAGGAGATCAAACTGACACCTTTCCGAGCTCACTATGTATTGGTTGTCGGTCATAGTCACTGCCACCGTCCCACTTGCCACCTCCTCCCCCCCCCCCTCCCTCCAATCTGAAATGTTTGGACTTGAGACTGATACTACGGAATTTTTCTATTAATAATATGATTTCTTTATATAAATAGATCACCCAAGGACAGGTAGTCTCAAGGTTAGTATGTTTGATTAAATACTTGTTAAAGTAGATTGCTTTCTGTGGGGGGTGGGAGGGGGGGGGGGAGAGACATCAGATGATTTTAGGATGGGTCACATGAAGTAGAGTAAACCCAGGGCACGTTTAAGGGTTTCAAAAGATCTGCAGTTGCTGGGGCCACCACCAAGATTGAGATGGGGGGGGGGGGGGGACGCTGAAACTGAGAATGATCATTGCCAACATTTAACTTTGCTGAAAGAAAAAAAATCTTCAAATATGGTGTAATAAGCTGCCTTCACATTACTCCTGGTGTTGAGACAATCATAGACTTTCCTTGGACCAGACAGCTTTCTCGAACACTGTGGCAGTCATTCTTGAAGTGATCCAGTGATTATACAGATTTCCATTTCTCTCCTACAAAGTTAGAATAAGTGCTGTGTAGGGTCCAAAGTAGACAAGTAACATTCAGTGACAGTCTTCAGTTGTTGCAGTATCTGTAATAATCTTGTAATGAATAAAAGAAATACTTACAGTTCAGTATTTCTTTTATCCATTGCAAAATTCTTTGCTGTTAAATTTGCAACTTAAAGAAAAACATTAGACCATATGATTCCCAGCATACTATTAGTTTAAAGAGCATATTCTTATATTTCTGGTGCATGTTTCTTTTTTAGTATAGACACATATTTTCTGTACAGTACTGTGGTGGATATTTTAATGGAAACATTTAACATAGCTAAAACAAATGGCATTGTCGTTTTCATAGTAGGAAAAAAATAGAGGGGGGAGGGGGACCATGAAGATTCACTTAATTAAATGCTAAGCAGACTGGAAAGCAGGTGTAAATGTCAAATTCTCCAATTGATTTTCCCCCCCTTTTGTTTTCAGTTAATTCCTTGAGGATCTCCCTGTTTGATATCTGCAATTCTGCTGTCCACTAAAATTGTTTATGAAGGCCATGCAACTGATCTCCTCCACGTTGTGTCTGTTTGTACTGCTTTAAAATAATATTGTATATGCTTGACATTATTCAAAGTTCTTTCACCCATTCTATAATGACTTTCTCAAGGTTGAAGAGCAGTGGTGACACCCATCTTTATCTCAAAAGGCTTTGATATGTCAAAATGAATTTCATCAGTAAGAGCTTATTTTATGAGTAATAGAGTTTTGAGTCATGTCTAAGATCTAGGTCAATGTCTATGACTGTCAATTGATGGAATGATATGTTTTTAAAGTCAACCAACACAAAATGAGTAAATACTTTTGAATTACCTTACATATGTTTTCAGGTTGAGAATGTGCTCTGCATGGAAGTGCCCCTCCTCAAGGGCTCAGCATTCACTTGCTGAGTACAGGCTTGGCTAACCTGGGGTCCCGAACTGCGGACTCGCACACCAACAGTCTGCCACATCGTAAGCTCTGTGCATACTTAAACGACCATCGTTAGGCGCGATGGTGGAACGTTGTATGTTTCAGAGCCCAGGGATCTTGACTTAATCACCCAAGTCGTAAGGACGGTACAAACCTCTATAACAAACTCTCAATCTAAAGGTGTGCTACTTGCCGAGGAGATGCATGGCTGTTGAGGTTGAACAGTCACTAGCGAGCAAAGTCTGGAGAACCTGCCAAACCTCAGTTGTATAAGGCTTACCCAGGCAAGTGGAGCTCTGCCTGGGTGGACGTATAGTTCCCTAGCTGCTCATGGGACCATGATGAAACTATCCCACAATTTGCTGGACGTGTTGCCGGCCGGTGTCTGTAAGAGAGGTAGAGGTGATTACAATGCTGCCAAATACATCCCCAAACGTTCCCCTCTCTGGCTACGCCATGGGAGGAATGTAGGGCTTGGATTAAAGGAGAGCAATATGCTCCTAGATATCTAGTATGTACCAGGTCAGATGGCGACTCATTCATGGCTACAAAGCCTTTATTCTTCATCGGACACCTAGAGGACAAGTTTGGAGAAGTGGATGGAATGTCGAAGATGTGTTCAGGATCAGTACTGATATCATCATCCTTGGAGCAGTCACGGGCACGGGCATTGCTCGCCTGTGATGAGCTGGGTGATGTTCCCGTTACAATCACTCCACACAAGAGCCTCAACATGGTGCAGGCCATCATATTCTATAGAGACCTCCTTTTGCAATCGAATGATGAATTATGCAAGAACTTGGAGCAGCGAGGAGTCCAATTCATCTGCCATGTCTATAGGGATCCGAAGGACAACAGGGTTGCCACCAGTGCCTTCATCTTGGCCTTAGAGGGCGATTCATTGCCAGAGAATGTCAAGGTGATGCTCTACTGGTGTGATTTAAATCCCTACGTTCCTCCCCCTTGTGTTGCTTAGAGTACTGGAGATTTGGGCACATGTCCTCCCAGTGTGATGCCGACCCCACCTGTCAGGAGTGCGGTCGTGCATTATATTAAGACATCCCTTGTGTCCCTCCTCCAGTCTTTGTCAACTGTGGTCTGCACCATACACCTTGCTCGCCCAATTTTGCAGTTTCGCATAAGAAAAGGAAGATAATGGAGTATAAGACCCTGGTCCGATTGTGCTATTCAGAGGTCAAATGGAAATATACAAAACTCTACCCTGTGAGCATGAAGACCTATGCCTCAGCAGCATCTCCATTGCCATCCCTGACAAGCTGTGTACCATCTGCTGAAACCTCTCTAGTGGGCCCTCAGGTCCAACCTTATACACCTGTCCTTTTGAGAGATAAAAACACTTCCTCTTCTGTTGCTCCCACACTCTTCTTGCTGGGAGCAATGACCCCCCTCCCCCCAGTCACAGGGGACATCGGTCCCCACCCCACAGTTGGAGAAATAACAGCCTTCTCTGGCTCCTCTCCCTCTCGCCTAGAAGAGGTGCCTCAGGACACTCCCTTCCGAGGCCTCTCTCTGTGGCAGAGAGGATCCCAGCAAATTGCTGAAGGATTCCAAGGTGCTGATCTAAGGGCCTCCTGCTCATGAGCCCCTGTGGCCCCTTCCAAGAAGCCACCGCCCCCCCCCCCCCCCCCCCCCGGCCTGAATCAAGATTTTTTTTTAATGGAGATGTTGCTCAGCTGTTGACCATTCAACTCTACAGAGCAAATACCCTGAAAGTCACAAGGACATCTAATTAATATCAAGACAGTGCTTACCAGTCATAGCAAACATGTGGCCTAAAGAATTGCAAAGATATCAAGATAGTTTGCAACTCGCCACAGAGACATTCATTGAGCTGCAACAGGTACATAATTTTTTATCATATACATGTAACATAAAGCTTTCAGCCGTAGCCTTCATCTGAAACGCACACTCCCATTCATACAATAGATTGTGTGTCTGTGAAGCATTCCTATGAGATTGTATAAATTATGTGTGTTTCTTTCTGACGAAGGCTGTAGGTGAAAGATGAAGTGTCATTTTTATGTGCCTGCTGTGGCTCATTGAATGTCTTTGTGGTGAGTTGCAAATTGTTCTCATTAAACAATTGAAATCCAATCTGGACATTCCATTGTTCAATTTTGCATAATGAGGTATAAAATAAAGATTTTTGACTTACCTAAAGTACAGGCTGGTCGATAGGAACACTAAACACACACCACAAAAACATACAACCATTCGAGCTTTCGCCACCAGTGGTGGCTTCTTCGGGAAAAAGAGGGAGGAAGGAGAGGAGAAAGGGAAGGATACGGGTTTTAAGGAAGTGGAAAAGGAGCCATTCCAATCCCAGGAGTGGAAGGACTTACCTTAGGGGACAAAAAGGAAGGTAAACAAATACACACACACTCACACATATCCACATCCAAACACACTTAGGCAGACATTTGTAGAAACTCTACCCTGTGAGCATGAAGACCTATGCCTCAGCAGCATCTCCATTGCCATAAATTTGGGTTTCTACAAATGTCTGCCTAAGTGTGTTTGGATGTGGATATGTGTGAGTGTGTGTGTATTTGTTTACCTTCCTTTTTGTCCCCTAAGGTAAGTCCTTCCACTCCTGGGATTGGAATGGCTCCTTTTCCACTTCCTTAAAACCCGTATCCTTCCCTTTCTCCTCTCCTTCCTCCCTCTTTTTCCCGAAGAAGCCACCACTGGTGGCGAAAGCTCGAATGGTTGTATGTTTTTGTGGTGTGTGTTTAGTGTTCCTATTATATATATATATATATATATATATATATATATATATATATATATATATATAATAGAAAATGGATGACTTACCCAAAGGACAGGCTCATCTAGACACAAATAAAATCACACACACATACAAGCTTGCGCAACCGTTGGTTGCTTCTTCAGGGAAAGAGGAATGAAGGAGAAGAGAAAGGGAAGGATACAGGTTAAAGGAAGTAGAAAAGGTGTCATTCCAATCCCAGAAGTGGAAGGACTTACCTTAGGGGGGGAAAAAAGGAAGCTAAACAAATACATGCACACGCACACGTGTGCTAACACAACAAGGTAGAGTGTTGAAATCGTACACCTGCACAATCTGTAATATTGAAAGCGAATATAACATCTGCACAAGAGGTGGTGGTAGTTATAGAAATAAAAGTACACTTTAGCTCCATGCTGATTATGTGATAAATGTTGCATCCTGTCTGATACTTAGTGTCATATGCATTTATTGCAAACAAGTCTAACAATGCCTCTGACTTATTGATTTTATTGCAAACTGGAAAGAAAATGAAATTCAAACAAGTGATAAATCCAATCCATTGAGAAAGAATTAGTCTTTGTGTGTGTGTGTGTGTGTGTGTGTGTGTGTGTGTGTGTCACCAACTATGTGTTTACTGATAACAGGTACCTTCATGTCTAAGAAAGTTTTTCAGACACATTCCTCTGCTAGATAAATACCCGTGCTTCACAATAAAGAAGGGCTTTTGCATAAGTTTGCTCTGTAAGCTTCAGAAACTCGGTTGGTAAAAATGAAACTCTTATAGAATCACTAGGTCTATTCATTATTCCTAGCAAAGAAACCAAATATATAACTAAACCCATGGAATGATACACAGAAATTTCACAGGTTATTAATATATGAAGTAAAATCAGTAATTCCGTATACCATAGCCACTTAATGTGATATTAGTTTGGTGTAATATGCCATACTACACTGAAGAGCCAAAGTCACTGGTAGACACGCTTATGCAAATGCACAGATATGTAAACACATGTCTGACACAGGCTTTAGATCAGTTACCGCTTCTACAATGGCAGGTTATCACAATTGAAGTGAGTTTGATTGTGATGTCAGTTGGTGCATGAGAGATAGGAGACAGCATGTCCAAAGTAGTGATGAATTGGGAATTTCCCCATATGACAATTCTAAGAGTGCACTGTGAATATCGAAAATTTGGTAAAAATGTCAAATCTCTGACATTGCTGAGATGGGAATGAGATCCTGCAACAATGGGACCAACAACAAATGAAGAGAATTTTTCAACATGACAGAAGTGCAATCCTTCCTCAAATAGCTAAGGATTTCAATGCTGGACCAACAGTGTCAGCATGCGAATCATTTGATGAAACTTCAAATTTGGAGCCAAAGACCCACTTGTGTACCTTTTTGATAACTACGTCGTACAAAGCTTTATGCCATCCCTGGGTCTGTCAACGCCAACATTTGGCTGTCAATGACTGGAAACATGTTGCCTGGTCTCAAGAGTCCCATTTTGAATTGTATCGAGCAAATGGATGTGTATGGGTATGGAGACCTCATCAATCCATGGACCCTGTATGTCAGCAGGGAACTATTCAAGCTAGTGGAGGCCCTGTGATGGTGTGTGGCATGGGAAGTTGAAGTGATGTGAGACTCCCTGAGATCTCTAGATATCACTGTCCGGTGATACATACATACACACCTGCATCCAGTCATGACCACTGTGCATTCCAACAGACTTGGGCAACACCCCATACATCCAAAATTGCTACAGAGTGGCTCCAGGAACTCTCATCTGAATTTAAGCACCTACACTGGCCACCAGATCCCCAGACATGGAAAATCTGGGATGCTTTCCAATGTGCTGTCCAGAAGAATCTTCAGTCCCTTGTAGATCACCCTGTAGCACAAATTCAGCACAGCATAACTGCTTCAGAACCAAGGCTCACTCTACTTCCCTCCCCCTCTTCCCTTTACTTACCTCCCCACTCAGAGTTATCACTGTGGGGATATTACTCGGAATGCATTGGCCACAGATAATAGTTGTGTATTAGTGAGTTATTCGTAAGGCTGTAGTTGAAAGGTAAGTTGTGTGTGTATATAATTGTCTTTTCTACTGACTGGCTGCGGCTCGACGATCATCTTTGTGGTGAGTTGCAACTTAATATATTTCTGTATAGGGTGTGATGGGGGAGAGATTATTTATTCATCTTAGGGAATGCCTAGGTACAACTTCTTCTTTGCTGCAGCTCATACACACTCATAACTCCATCCTCATGTGCATTATTTAAAGTTAATTAACACTGATTAATTATTGCCAGGGGAATGAAACTTTCACTATGCAGCTGAGTCTGCATTGATATGAACCAGTCGATTCAATAAATCGGCATTACTAAGAGAAATATTAATGTTAAAAACTGTGTGGATATGTCAAACAATGAGTCTTGATATGTTTCATCTGAGCCCTCACTCATTAAGATACTGTAATTGAATCAGTCAGTCTGAAGAGTGAAAAATATATAATAAACAAGAATTATATATAAAAAATATAATATTCTTCAATACAGAAGAATAAAATGTATTACATTATATTTAGATTAATAAAGTAGGAAATGAGATTGTCACACGGAATGCACATCTCTGAGTACTTCCTGATTTTGAACTAAAATGAAAATGTGTTGGGGATAGACATTTCCAAATCACTGATCAATAATTATAAAAGTTATAAATTATTAACTGTATGATGTTTATCCACAAACTGATTACTCAGTAACTTTTGTTGTAAAATTACTATGACAAATTTCAATACATCATCTGAATCACTCTGCCCTACTTTTCATGTGCCATATCCTGCTGGTTTGTATTATTAATAGTTTGTGTGCCATGCACAAAAACATACAGTGCTTTATCATCCTTTCTAAAGCAGTGGTTAGCAATGATGTCATGTCCGCTTCATGGGTCCAGGCAGTTTGGGCCATGTAGACTCACCCTTGTATCCAGGGCCCCAAACCCCCCCTCCTGCTCACAGCATGGCAGTATCTGGGCGCACATGACTGACTATGCTCAGCCCACTCTTAAATCTCGCGCTTTGTGTGGAATATATATTGTCATATCACAAGGGAAAAATGTCTTCTATTGAAGAATGAGCATGTACAGAACAAAGAAAATTACACTCGGGGAGTATTACATGCCCCCTCTGCCATATGTACATCTACATACATATTTTGCAATCCACTGTAAGATGCGTGGTGGGGGGTACGCTGTAACACTACTAGGAATTTCCTTTCCTATTCCACTTCCAAATAGAACGAGGAAAAAAAAGAATGCCTTTATGCCTCTGTATGAGCCCTAATTTCTCTTATCTTGTCTTTGTGATCACTACGCGAAATGTAAATAGGCGGCAGCAAGATCGTACTATACACAGCTTCAAATTCTGCCCCTCTAAATTTCCTCAACAGAAATTCATGAAAAGAACGTCGTCTTTCCTCCAGCTACCCCCAATTGTGTTCCCGGAGCATTTCCATGACACTCGTGCATTTGGTCGAACCTACCATTAACGAACCTAGCTGCTCGCCTCTGAACTGCTTCTATGGCTTCCTTTAAACTGATCTGCTATGGGTCCCAAACACTTGAGCAATACTCAAGACATGATCGTACAAGTGTTTTATACATGGTCTCCTATACAGATGAAGTAATCTTCCCAAAATTATCCCAATAAAACAAAGTCAGCTGTCCGTCTTACAACTGTCCTCACATGTTTGTTCCATTTCATAGCGTTCTGCAATGTTACGCCTAGATATTTAAATGATGTGACTGCATCAAGAAGCTAACACTATGGGATTGTTTTTCCAACTCACGTCACCTTACATTTTTCTACATTGAGAGCTAGCTGCCATTCTTTGCGCCAACTAGAAACTTTGTCTAAGTCATCCTGTATGCTATTACTGTCAAAGACAACACCCTCCCATACACCACAGCATCATCAGCAAACAGCCACAAATTACAAGTTACTCTGTCCATCAAATCATTTATAAAGAAAGAAAATGATAGTGGTCCTATCACACTCCCCTGGGGCACACCTGACAATACATTCGTCTGATGAACACTCGCATAGAGAACACACACACGCTGTGCTCTTACTTGTGAAGTCTTCCAGCCAGTCACAAATTTGTGAACCTATCCCATATGCTTGTATCTTCATTAGCAGTCTGCAGTGTGGCACCATGTCAAACGCCTTTTTGAAATCGAGAAAAATACAATCTGCCTGTTGCCCTTCATCCATGCTCGCAAGATGTCATGTGAGGAAAGGGCAAGCTGAGTTTCACATGAACAATGTTTCCTAAACCCGTGCTGATTTATAGAAAGAAGCTTTTTCGTCTCAAGGAAATTTACTATGGTATATTCGATCTGATAATATGCTCCAAAATTCTACGGGAAACTGATGTCAACGATATTGGCCTGTAATTATGTGGGTCATTTCTCTTTCCTTTCTTATAAACATAAGTCACCTGCGCATTTTCGAATCACCAGGATCTTTGTGCTGAATTAAAGATTTACGATAAATGCAAGCTAAGTAAGGGGCCAATGCCGCAGAATACTCTTTGTAAAACCGAACTGGTATTCCATCCGGACCAGGAGATTTTTTCGTATTTAGTTCTCTCAGCTGCTTCTCTTCACCAGAAATACCTATTACTATGGCCTCCACTTTGGAGTTAGTACATTGATCAAATGATGGTACATTTGTGTGGTCCTCCTGCATGAAAGTTTTCTTAAAGGTTAAATTTAGAACTTCAGCTTTCTGCTTGCTTTCTTCTATTACTGCCCCGGAATGATCAACAAGTGACTGGATAGTGGGCTTTGACCCGCTTATCGATTTTACGTAGGACCAGAATTTTTTCGGGTTCTTGGAAAGATCTTTTGCTAAGGTGGCTGTGATAATTGTTGTATGTTTTGCGCATCAATCATTTTATAGATGCATGAATCTCTGCTAACTTTTGCCTGTCATTATTTGTGTGTTCGTTTTTGAACCAAGAGTACAACACTCTTTGCTTTCTCAGTAGCTTTCTAACATCATTATTATTATACCACAGTGGATCTTTTCCATCCTTAATCGACTTTACAGGCACATATTTCTCTAACCCTTTATTTACAATGCATTTAAATTTAGTCCATAATTCCTCTACATCCATTGTATCGGAACTAAACAATGTCCATTCATTTTCTAGGTGCGATACTAACAATTTCTGTCCGGCTCTTCCTACCAAAAAACACACTCCTAGCATTTTTGTTTTTTTCTTTTAATAATATATGAACTTTAGTCACCATCGATGGTATGACATCATGACGATCACTAACTCCTGTCTCTATACAGACATTGTTAATAAGGTCAGGCCTGTTTGTAAAGTCTAAAATATTTCCATTGTGCATGGGTTGCCGGTTTAACTGCTCAAGACAGTAGCTCACAAGACTGCTAGTCTGTACCACCTGAAATGAAATGAGAGAGATCCCAATCTATACTCTTCAGGTTGAAGTCTCCGATGACTGGATAGCTATGCATTACTTTGCATAGACTTTCTTTGAATGACCCAAAACTGCTACAGCAGCACTGTGGGGCCGGTAAAAACACCCAACTATTTACTTTACTTCTCTTAGACCTGTTATATGTGCCCACATAAATTTACAGTTACTCTCAACCTCAGTGAAAACAGTATCTTTGTCCACAGCGATGAACATTCCCCCTCCAGTTGTCAGATCTGTCTTTCCGATAAACATTCCATGCCTCGCTAAATATTTCTCAACTTGACACAATATGATTTAGCCAGCTTTTGGTGCCTAAAACTATCAGAGCACGATAATTTCCATGCAGTGCGGTAAATTCAGGAACTTTGTTTTTAATGCTTTGAAAGTTCACAGCTAATATTTTGATAGTCAAATTTTTGTGTTGAGTGCGGCCTGAATTTGCTGTCTGAATGTTGACAGGCAAGTGCTCATCAGAGCTAGCACCTAGCCTAAAAGAAGAAACCATCTGTATTCCACCATACAGGAAACCTAATTGCAACCCACAATGTTCCAGTTGTTCATCATTGCTGTAAGTAATGCTGTGCCTATTGCTGGAAAGGAAACAAATAGGAGACATCAATTCAAAGCTGATAACACACAGTTTAATGGTATTGTGTGATCCAGAGATTGCTGTGAAGTCTCTAGTAAAGACAGGTGATATGCTGGTTTGACATCTGGCACATGAGGTGAAATGATTCCTAATGCTTAACCTTGAGCTACCTGCCATTGAGAATTTGTTCCTTTTTATTATATCTTTTAGAATAACAAAATTATGCCGTTCATGAACTGGCTAACAATATGAACTACAACAAGGATTTGTAATGTGTAAAGTACTACAGATATTATTCCAGTGGCTGACTCCTAATCTGCCAATGATTTATTCAAGCATAATATTACTGAAGTTCATTTCCTGTGCCTCTGTAACACACTAGCATTTCAACTATTGTAATCTAATACACACTTGGAACCATAATAATAACCAAGATAATTGTCAAAATATACTGTTATTTGGCCACTGATAAGTTTCATACTGGTAGGTATGTTATAAATCTCCATACTGGCACATAACAAATTCACATATCACACACACACTGCATTTCTTTTTCTTCTCCCCCCCCCCCTCCCCGTTTTCTTTTCCATGGACCTCGAAAGTACTGAAAAAACCTTTGTTCTTGATACGGAAAATCACTGTTGCCTTTTCAAACCAAGTTTGACCAAGAACAAAATTAATGTACTATGATAATCAATGTTGTTTAGTCTTCTTGAGATGCCTCGGCAAGACACTAAAACACATGGTTTACTATTCTTCAATGTGAGTCTTGTACGCAGGAAATCTTATCAGTTGTTTCCATTGAGGACAAACTAAACATTGGTCCATTGCAGACAATCTGTCATTACTAAATCAGTTACAAAAAACTCAATCCTGTGTGAGAAACATCTTACTCGTGTTTCTTGGAATTCATAGAGCATCTGACACTATTTTAAGTAAATCAACTTAAGCCTTCAACTTTGTTTTCCACTTTTTCACTTAACCAATTTTGCTTCTAGCAAGCACCACAATCTTTGACATCACACACACACACACACACACACACACATACATTGTAGGTAGTATCAGTGAATGTGTGGAATGGGGAAGGCACATGATCTAACTGACTTTGTGATGGCCCGGTGGCTCAGCAATCACATTTGGAAATTGCATGCCTGTCAAGTTTTCGAGGAGTTCTGTGGTGAGTATCTTTAACAAGTAGCGCAAGAAAGGTGAAACCATGTCAAGTTGCTGGGCAGCAGCCCCACATTACAGATGTCAGACCTGCAAGGCTGTACAGACAGGTAAAACAGGACAGGTGATGAAATGTGGATCTAATACTGGACAGAGTAAAAGTATATCTGTACACAAAGTGCAAAAGTCCAATGTGCAGTCCTAAGGAGGGGTCTCCGAAGCCAACAACTCACACATATGCCCATGTTACCACCAATAATCATCATTGGACATATGTGCGATGGTAGAGTATTGCATGGTCTGATAATCACAATACCTATTTCATCATTCCAGTGGGAGGGTGGCAATCCGTCATCTTATAAGGGAACAGCTTTTTGACACCTGTACTGCAGGACAGTGACAAGCTGGTGGCAGCTCGATTATAATTCAAGTGGGCATCATTGGGTCTAGTGGATCTCAAGCAAGGTATCATGATGGCCATGAAGTATCATACACTGGTCACAGACCATATACACTCTTCACAATGATGGATTTTTTTCAATGGCATTTTTCATCTAGATAATAGCCATTTCACAAGTCAAGGAGTGTAGGCCTAATAGTGCTTCTAGAAAAACAGTGGTGAGTTGAAATTGATGAGTTGATCCCAATCAGAGACATCTGGAATGTGACTGAACGTGGTGAGATTCATTGCCACTCTCCCCAGAATTTACAGGGCTTAGGTGGCTTGTGTGTGCCAAGGTCTCACTGCTTCCACACCAAGATGCATAGTTGCTGTTATCTGTGCCAAAGGTGGACATACCAGCTATTAGGTAGGTAGTCTTAATGCTCTGGCTGATCATTGTGTGTCACTCTCTGTATGAAGCATATTGTTTGTTACACTTCTTTATAAAGTCTCTGTGTGTTGTGACAGATGATCATGTCCAATTTGATAGTAAAATTTTCTTGGTTCTTCTGAGTGTAGCTTTTCCTGTTTTCATAATGCTTGCCAGAAGTGAAAGTGGCAGATAAATAAAAGATGAAAACATGCAGCTGAAGGCTCAAGGTGATTCATTTCAAATATCCTGCACTAGAGAAACTATAAAATTAGGAGTAAGGAAGGAAGCTTATGGTTTAACATCCCATCGACAGTGTGGTCATTAGAGATGGACTGTAAAGTTACCTGCCTATACTTAGAATCATCAGATGGCTCTTAAAACTACTGATAATCTTTATTGCAAGGAACTCTCTAATGCATTAAGTTAGGGAACACAGTTTCTAAGAACATCAACATCTCTGTAACTGTGTTTTAGTAATGCAATGCTTACTATAAGTATAAAACACATTATCCACTTCAACTCCAGTACAATACCCACTGTGTGTGGACCATGTTTTTATATTTATTTGTTCTCAAGTCTCCTGTTTTTCAAAAACTCCTTTCTTCCCATTGCCATTTTGCATTTTATATCATCTGTACTGTGACCACCTTATGTTATGTTACTGCCCAAGTAAAGGAACTCGTCTACTTTATTGTTCTGTTACCTAATCTAACTTCTTCATCACCACCTGATTTTCTTAGACTCCGTTTCATTACCCTTGTTTTGCTCTTGTTAATGTTTATCTTATATTCTCCTTTCAACACCCTGTTCAATTACTCTACCAGGTCCTTTGCTGTCTCTGAGAGAAATACAATGTCATCAGCACCCTGAACTTTGATGTCTCCTCCAAATTTTCCCTTGCTTTCCTTCACAGCATACTCAGTTTGCAAATTGAATAACAATGGAGAGAGGCAACAACCCTGTCTTACTCCCTTCCCAACCACTGTGTCCCTTTCATGCCCTTTACCACCAATAACTGCTGTATGGTTTTTGAACAGGTGGTAAATAACCTCCTGTCCCTATATTTTACCCCTGCTGACATCAGATTATGAAAGATTGTATTCCAATCACCATTGTCAAAAGCTTTCTCCAAATCTACAAAAGCATTAATGTAGGTTTGCCTTTCGTTAATCTGTAAGACATAAGGTGAGTATTGCTTCCCAGATTTCTACATTTCTCCTAAATCAAAATTGATCTTATCAGTCAAACATAATCAACATATTTAGAAGTCCACATTGATACCCAACAAAGATATGTTCCACATCATTACAAAATGCTGTATTTACGATCTAAGGAACAAACAATAATGTAATATAACCAACATATTTAGAAGCTCAATATTCATTCCCCACACCCCACCCAAGTGTAACATTCCAGACCAAAGAAAGACCTTTCCAGTGCTGTTTCTGTTCATGAGAGTGTGGAGAGGTTGGTTCCTGGTAAGTCTAGCAGCATATGATCACCGGTTGTGCCAATTTAGGTGACCAGAAGTTTGTTACGAAGTATGGGCATAGTTCAGAGAATAGAGTGAAGTGCTGAGCATCTCTCTCTCTCTCTCTCTCTCTCTCTCTCTCTCTCTCTCTCTCTCTCTCTCTCTCTCTCTCTCTCTCTCTCTCTCTCACACACACACACACACACACACACACACACACACAAAGGCAGACATACGTAAAAAGCAAAGAAGTTGGACAGAGATGGCAGTCAAGGCAGAGGCTCTGACCACAGATCATAGGGAAAGATGTTGTTGAATGGTGGGCGGGAATTTGAAATTAACAGAGATTGAGACCAGGTGGGCAATGGGAAGACAGGATATGCTGAAGGGCAAGCTCCCATCTCCGGAGTTCTGAAAGGCCGGAGTTTGTGGGAACTACCCAGATAACCTGGACAGTGTAACACTGTGCCAATCTGTGCTGGCTGTGCGTCAAAGCATGCTTAGCCACAGAGTGATCCTCATTACCAACAAACATTGTCTGCCTGTGTCCGTGCATGTGAATGGACAGTTTGTTGCTGGTCATTCCCATATAAAACGCTTCACAGTGTAGGCATATCAGTTGGTAAATCAAGTGGGTGCTATCGCAAGTGGCTCTGGCCTTAATCGTGTACAACGTCCTGGTTACAGGACTGGAATAATAGGTGGTGGGAGGGTGCATAGAGCAGATTTTACACCATGGGCTGTTATATGGGTAGGAACCAGAGGATAGGGAAGGTGGTTTGGGGATTTCATAGGGATAAACTAGGTTACAAAGGTTAGGTGGGCGGTGGAAAGACACTCTTGGTGGAGTGGTAAGGATGTCATCAAGGATGGATCTCATTTTGGGACAGGATTTAAGGAAGTCATATCCTTGCTGGGGAGCCACATTCAGAGTTCGCACCAGTCCCGGAAAGTATCTGCTGACAAGTGGAGCACTTTTAGGTTCACTCTGTGAAAGGTTCTGGATTTGGGGGGATGAGGGAGTGGCCCTGGCAAGTTGCTTCTGTACCAGATAAGGTGGGTAGCTGTGGGATGTGAAAGCTGTCATCAGGTTATTGGTGTATTGGGGATTCAGGAATGGAGCAAATGAGTCTATATAGTCTTTCCACCTTTCAGTTTTCCCTTCTTTATTCGGAATTAGTTTTCCATCTGAGTTCTTGATATTCATACAGCTATTTTTCTTGTCTCCAAATGTGTCTGTTATTTTCCTGTAGGCATTATCTATCTTCCCCTTATTACATATTCTTCTACAAACAGTAAAACTTCTGAATAACGAACACCAATGGGGAAAATAAAATTGTCCGCTTTTAAGAAGTGTCTGCTGTTAAGAAAAAGATGAAATACAAAACAACAACCCACCATTTATCCAAAATAATTCGAATGGCAGCCAATTCGGATAATGGAAATCTCAGATAAACCGCATGAAACACGCGGAATTGCGTCAATATCGCAAAGTATGATTGTAAAAGTGTGATTGCCACACTGCTTCTTGAACTGATCAAGCCAGCCATCATTTCTGAGGAATTTTTGCTCCTTTCCTTCAATCAGCTCATAAAAAGTCATCACTTTTTGATGAAGTAGAGGACCTGAATCAGGCACGCCTTTGGCTCTTATTTGTTCATGCCACAAAAATAAAGCCTCTTCTGCGGATGTGAACCTTTTCCCACTGTTTTTCGAGATTTCATTGTGCTACCTGATGCTTGAATGGAACAAAATGTTTCAATTTCTGATCAATTTGTTTTCTAATCAGTAATCACAATCATACCAATGTTCAAATCCCAGCAACTTTTGTGGGTGGCTCACTAGTATCAATTTTCTGCAAAGCGTGAAGCTTTTGTTACGAGTTCACATTATTTTTTCGTTTTGTGCTTGTGGTAACTGTCAGAATTTTTTTTAATGATACTCAAATGATTCTGTTTTGGTTTTTGGCAACTTTTATCTCTGAATATTTTAACACGTTCATGATGGCTCATGTCACTGGGCCATGAGGGCCACCTTGCATCCTTTGAGGCACACACCTATGTCATGTCACCAAACCCTCATGTGACCAAGGCTCATAGGCTTGGTACAACTTGCAGGTTAAAAGGAACACTCTGGCCAGGCCCTCAGTAGACAATCTGCTGTCATTGAAGTTGGTTTGTCTGTGAGTTAAAGTGTCAACTGATTTTATCCAGCTCTCCTAATATTTATCCTCATTACTCCAACATTTGGATATTTTTTGTTGTAAAAGGTAAGTTACCTCATAAGACCAATTTCCCAGGGACATATCGAGGATTTTTTTTACAGGTACCCTAGGCCTGGGCTTTTTGATGAAATTGGGGAGGGTCAAAACACCTGTGGGGATGTCCTGGTTTGTTCGAGCTATGTACAACACATAGTGTCATTTTATTGATGTTTCCTAATGTTGAATCAATGAGTTCTTTAGGCATAGTCTGCAATCAATGTAAAAAGTTGTGAAAAATAAATAAAACATATTTCTTCCATTAGGTGATATATGGTCACTAATAGGATTACTTCCCACATGGAAGTGATTTACTTTCAATTACTGCTTTTTTCAAGTATTTATTCCCCTGTATAATAAATAGATTATTTACATCGATTATTATTTGTCCCCAATTTTCTGAAACTCTTGTGTCTAAATTTGAGCAGAAAGTATCAATTGAAAAATAAAAATAAGTAACATTACAAAATAGATCAGAATATGAAATATACCGTTCAAAATGTGAATTCAAACTGGAAAACAACAATTTGCGATATAAATAGAGGTTTGTTGCTGGTTGTTTGTTATGCGGGTTTGCCTACCATAATGCCACTATCTCTCCTAGCGGCCTGCGCATGCCACTGTGGTGTGATATCATGGTATCAATTTTTTTTCCTTGGTATATATCGTATTGTTGGTAATGAAGGGTTCAATTTATGTCACAAAAGAAGCCAGATCCAAGTGAAAATAAATCGCCAGTCAATCGTCCCGAACGTGTTAAAGCATGTAGTGCGAGTGCGAAACTTCATATTGATAACACACAGACTACAACACTCAAGACTCATTAGACAAAGCTTTTGACTTTTGAAACCAGGTTTTGCAGCCATAAAATGAAAATATTTTATACATATATTGCTTCTTACCTATCCTAACCAAGCCCACGCAGCAAGACAATAGTGCATTTACTGTTAAACACTTGGCTTCATCTGATGTAGCAAAACAGACAGAAAGTTTTATGAACCGCACACTCATTGTTGGTTTAGACAGGACTACATCTGCGCTGCTTGGAATAATACTGTATGTACTGTACTTCCAAGAATTTCCAATATATGGCAATGACTTGAAACCACACAGTACGAACAAGAAACATGCTAAAACATCAAACAACACATGCTCGAATTGAGGATACTCAGACTTTTGACATGCACAAGTGCACTGATTCTTTCATGTTGTCTGTTATTTGGAAGTTTTGATTGTTGTTGGTGGACATATTACAGTGTCCATGTCCATTATTGAGAATATCCACTATTCGGAATAATTTTAGCATAAGGCTAATGTTGTTTTGCAGGGGAATTTTAAAATGCCCACTATTGAGAGGAGTCCACTATTGGAAAGTGTCCATTAAGGGAAGTTTCACTGTACCTGCATTTGCCCTCTAGCCACTCCTGCTTGGTCATTTTGCACTTTCTTTCAATCCCATTTCTTAGTTTTCTGTACTCCATTTTACCTGCTTCATTTACTGTATTTTTGTGATTTTTACCCCACACACTAACATCCAATGCCAAATTTACTATTCCTGTATGTCTAAGAATGTGTCCTACCAAGCGATCCCTTCTTTTAGTCAGGGTATGCCAAAAATTCCTTTTCTCACCAATTCTATTCAGTACCTCTTCATTAGTTATGCGATCTACCCACCTAATCTTCAGCATTCTTCTGTAGCACCACATTTCAAAAGCCTCTATTCTCTTCCTGTCCGCACTGCTTATCGTCCATGTTTCACTCCCGTACAAGGCAACACTCCACACAAATGCTTTCAGAAAAGACTTCCTTACACTTGAATTAATATTCGATGTTAGCAAATTTCTCTTTTTCAAAAATGCTTTTCTTCCCATTGCCATTCTGCATTTTATATCCTCTGTACTGCGACCATCGCATGTTATTTTACTACCCAAGTAACAAAACTCATCTACCACCTTCATTGTTTCGTTACCTAATCTAATTCCTTCAGCATCGCCCGACTTTCTAAGACCGCATTCCATTATTTTTGTTTTGCTCTTGTTAATGTTCATTTTATACGCTCTCTTCAACACCCTGTCCATTCCATTCAACTGCTCTTCCAGGTCCTTCGTTGTCTCTGACAGAATTACAATGTCATCAACGAAACGCAATGTTTTTATTTCTTCACCCTGAACTTTGATCCCTATTCCAAATTTTTCCTTCCTTTCCTTCACCGCCTGCTGGATGTACAAATTGAATGACATCGGAGAAAGGCTACAACCCTGTCTTACTCCCTTCCCAACTGATGCTTCCCTTTCATTCCCTTCGAGTCTAATAACTGTGGTCTGGCTTTTGTACAAGTTGTAAATAACTCTCCTTTCCCTGTCCTTTACCCCTGCTGACTTCAGAATTTGAAAAAGTGTATTCCAGTTAACATTGTCAAAAGCTTTCTCCAAATCTACTAAAGCTAAAAATCTATCTTCTAAAATAAGTCGTAAGGTGTGTATTGCCTCCCAGGTTCCTACGTTCCTCCTGAATCCAAACAGAACTTCCCCAAGGTTAGCTTCTACCAGCTTTTCCATTCTCCTGTAGATAATTTGTGTTAAAATTTTGCAACCATGACTTATCAAACTGATGGTTCTGTAATTTTTACACCTGTCTGTGCCTGATTTCTTTTCAATGGGGATTATTACATTTTTCTGAAAATCTGAAGGTATTTTGCCTGTCTCATACAGCTTACACACCAGGTGAAATAGTTTTGTCATGGCTGCCTCACCCAGAGACTTTAGTAGCTCTGAGGGAATGTCATCTACTCCCGGGGCCTTGTTCCGACCTAAGTCTTTCAGGGCTCTGTCAAATTCATCTCTCAGTATAGTATTTCCTATTTCATCTTGATCTACTTCCTCTTCCCTTCCTACAACAATGTCTCTAAGTTCAATTCCTTTGTAGAGTTCCTTTGTGTACTCTTTCCACCTTTCAGCTTTCCCTTCTTTGCTGAGAACTGGTTTTCCATCTGAGTTCTTGATATTTGTAGAGCTGTTTTTCTTGTCCCCAAATGTCTCTTTTATTTTCCTGTAGGCAGTATCTACTTTGCCCCTTCTTATACATTCTTCTACAGATTTGCATTTTGCTTCTAATCACTCCTGCTTAGCCATTTTGCACTTCCTGTCAATCTCATTTCTAAGTCGTCTGTACTCCATTTTGCTTGTTTCATTTACTGCATTTTTATATTTTCTCCTTTCATCAATTAAATTTAGTATCTCCTGTGATATCCAAGGATTTTTTGTAGGTCTTGCCTTCCTACCTATTTTGTCCTCTGCTGCCTTCACTATTTCATCTCTCAATGCTACCCATTCCTCCTCTAATGTTTTATTTTCCCCCCTCTCTGTCAACTGTTGTCTAAAGCTCCCTCTGAATTTCTTAGGAACTTCAGGTTCTTTCAATTTATCGAGGTCCCATCTCCTTATTTTCCTACCTTTTTGTAGTTTCTTCAGTTTCAGCTACAGTTTATAACCAACAAGTTATGGTCAGAGTCTATATCTGCATCAGGGTATGTCTTACAGTTTAAAACCTGGTTCCGAAATCTATGTCTTACCAGTATAAAATCTATCTGGTATCTCCCAGTGTCTCCTGGTCTCTTCCATGTATACAACCTTCTTTTGTGATTCTTAAACCAGATGTTTGTTATTCACCTAGTATTTTTCCTTCTCTTCCTTTTCCTACTACCGAATTCCAGTCTCCCACCACAATTAAATTTTTCTCTCCCTTAGTTGTCTGAATAATTTCCTTTAACTCCTTATACATATCATCGGTAGAGCTAGTTGGCATATAAACTTGTACTACTGTTGTTGGTGTTGGCTTCGTATCTATGATAATGCGTATCAATGATAATGCGATCACTGTGCTGCTCATAGTAGTTTACCTGCATTCCTATGTTCTTATTCATTATCAGTCCTACACCTGTGATACCCCCAACTGATTTTGTATTTATAATCCTGTACTCACCTGACCAGAAATCCTGTTCTTCCTGCCACCAAAAGTCACTAATCCCCACTATAACCAACTTCAACCTATCCATTTCCCTTTTTAAATTTTCTAATTTTCCTACCCAATTAAGGGATCTAACATTCCACACTGCAATCCGTTGAATGCCAGTGTTGTCTTTCCTGATCATCACATCTTCCTGAGTAGTCCCCATTCGGAGATCCAAATGGGGAACTATTTTACCTCCGGAATATTTTACCCGAGAGGATGCCATCATCATATTTTCATACAGTAGAGCTGCATGTCATTGGGAGAAGTAAAGGCTGTAGTTCCCCTTGCTTTCAGCCGTTCGCAGTAGCTGTGTGGCAAAGCCACATTAGCTGATTTTAGCTCAGGCCAGCTCAGTCCCCCTCAGGGGCTCAGCATTAATTTGCTTGGCGAACCTGGGGTCCTGAGCTGTGGGCTGTGTCGCGCCAACAGTCCGCTACACCGTAAGCTCTGTGCGTGCTTCAACGACCATCGTTCGGCGCGACGGTGGAACGTTGTACGTTTCAGAGCCCGGGGATCTTGGCTTAATCGCCCGGGTCGCGAGGACGGTACAAACCTCTATAAAAAAAAAACCTCAATCTCAAGGTGTGCTACGTGCCGAGGAGATGCATGGCTGTTGAGGTTGAACAGCCGCTAGCGAGCAACTTCTGAGGAACCTGCCGCACCTCAGTTGTATAAGGCTTACCCAGGCAAGCGGGGCTCCGCCTGGGTGGACCTTTAGTTCCCTAGCTGCTCGTGGGACGAGAATGAAGCGGGCAAAAAATAGCGTTGCCGGACGCAAAACCGGCGTCTCTAAGCGTGGGCGAACAGAATTTAATGCTGCGACATACGACCCCCAAACGTTCCCTTCCATGGCCACACCATGGGAAGAACGCAGGGCTCGTCAGCAAGGTGAGGCTTATGCCCCCCGTTATCTTGTATGCTCAAGGACAGACGGCGAATCGTTTATGACCACGAAGCCTCTGTTTTTTGTGGAAAACCTTGAGGATAAGTTTGGGGAAGTAGATGGCATGTCTAAGATGCGATCTGGGGCTGTACTTATAACGACATCGTCCCCAGCCCAGACACGGGCACTGCTTGCCTGTGACAAGCTGGGTGACGTCCCCATTAGCATTACTCCCCACAAGAGTCTGAACATGGTCCAGGGAATTATATTTCACAAGGACCTCTTATTGCAGTCTGACGACGAGTTACGGCAGAACCTAGAGAGACGTGGAGTTCATTTCATCCGTCGTGTTCATAGGGGTCCGAAGGACAATAGGGTAGCCACCGGTGCGTTTATCTTGGCTTTCGAAGGCGATTCGTTGCCGGAGACAGTCAAGGTAATGATCTACCGGTGTGACGTAAAACCCTACATTCCTCCCCCTATGCGCTGCTGCAAATGCTGGAGGTTTGGGCACATGTCCTCCCGATGTGATGATAACCCTACATGTCGGGAGTGCGGACGTGCCTCACATCCGGACGCCCCTTGTGCCCCTCCTCCAGTGTGTGTTAACTGCAAGCAGCATCACTCTCCTTGTTCGCCGGACTGCACGATTCTTCATAAAGAATGGAAAATTATGGAATATAAGATCCTGGACCGGTTATCCTAGTCAGAGGCCAAGAAAAAGTATGCCAAGCTCCATCCTGTGAGCATGAAGACCTCGTATGCCATAGTTGCATCACAACTGCCTCTGCCATCTCTGCTACCACTCTCCACTGCCTCGTCTTCCACTGTGGGCCCTTCGCCCAAACCGCCCACATCTGCCCCCATGGTGTTTGGGGGTACCTCAACCTCCGTTGCCCCCAAGGTCCCTACTTTGGGAGCACCACCATCTCAGCCTGTGGGGTTCTCAGTCCCCACCCCTGAGCCAGAGACTCAACAGCCATCTCTGGCTCCTCTCGCGAGGAAGGGCTTCCTCGGATCCCATCCTTCACAGACTTCTCCTGTGGATACCAGTAGGTGGCTGAAGGAGCCACCTGCTGCTGGTTGCAGGGGCGAGCAGGCATCCTCAGTTCCTGAGGATGGCTCCGCGAAGCCCTCCCGGCATGAGAAGCCTAAAGAACCTCACGAGAAGAAGAAACGAAAGAACAAGAGTAAAACCAAGGATTCTGTGGTGGCTACCGTGCCACCAACACATTCCTCTTCATCAGAGGACGAAATAGAGATCCTCGCGTCCCACAAAGACTTGGCCATTGCCGAGTCTTTGGAAGCTATGGACGTTGAGGATCTGCTTCAAAAATCGGCAACAGAAGGGAGACCTGTCAACCCTACTACGCCGTCAAAAGCAGCATGTCTCAGCGACCAGGAGCTTCTATGATCCTCCAATGGAACTGTGGCGGCTTCTTCCGCCACCTGCCAGAATTGCAGCAGTTATTGTGCCGCTTCCCAGCATTTTGTGTAGCCCTGCAGGAAACCTGGTTTCCTGCCAATAGGACCCCAGCCCTTCGTGGGTATCGGGGCTATTACAAAAATCGTCTTGTATATGACAGGGTCTCTAGAGGTGTGTGTATCTATGTCCTTGCCACTGTCCCCAGTGCCGCTGTGCCTCTACACACGACTCTTGAGGTGGTGGCTGTTCGAATCCGGGCTATGCAGGAACTGACGATCTGTTCCCTTTACCTTTCTCCAGATGAGACGATTTCAATTACTGATCTTGCTACCCTGGTGGCACAACTTCCCTCACCATTTCTGATTCTGGGGGACTTCAATGCCCACCATCACTTGTGGGGTGGAGCACAGACAACAGGCCGCGGTAGGGATATACAGACGCTCTTATCGCAGCAAGATGTGTGCCTGTTAAACACCGGTGCACCCACGCATTTTTGCGTGGCACGAGGCACCTACTCAGCAATAGATCTCTCCATTTCTACCCCGAGCCTGCTCCCACATTTCCAGTGGAGGGTCCATGATGACCTTTGCAACAGCGACCATTTTCCTATCCTCATGTCGCTCCTGGATTTTCAACCTCCGGGCTGCCCATCTCGATGGTCTCTCCGTCAAGCTGATTGGCATCGCTACACCTCAGTTGCTGCGGTTCCTATTCCCCTGCCAGCTGACATGGACATGGCGATTGACCAGGTATCCAGCACGATAGTCTCAGCCGCTGAGTCAACCATTCCCACCACTTCTGGCTCCCCACGGCGTAAGTCTGTGCCCTGGTGGACGCCGGAAATCGCTGAGGCCATTCGGGATCGTCGTCGGGCGCTCCTGCGGCATCGTCGACACCCCACTGTAGAAAACCTTATAGCTTTTAAGCGGCTCCGGGCCCGGGCTCGACAGCTCATCTGGCAGGGTAAACGGGACTGTTGGGAGACGTATGTCGCCAGCATCGGCCGTCGCGCCTCAGCATCTCGGGTGTGGTCGCAGGTTCGGCGCCTATTCGGGTACCATCCACCGGCAACGATTCCCAGCCTACGCATCCAGGGTACCCTATGCACCGACCCGATTTCCATTGCAGAACACATGGCTGAGCATTATGCTCGGACCTCTGCAACATGTGAATACAGTGCGGACTTCCGTGCACTGAAGGAGCGTGTTGAACAGAGACGGCTGTCCTTTCACACACGTCACGCCGAAGTGTACAACTCTGCTTTCAGTGAATGGGAATTCGAAACTGCCCTTGCCGCATGCCCCGATACCTCTCCAGGGCTGGACAGAATTCACAGCCAGTTCATCCGGCACCTTTCCGTGGAGTTTCAACACCAGCTTCTCGCCCTGTTTAACCGTTTATGGGTGGAGGGGGCTTTCCAGTCACAATGGCGGGAAAGCATCATTATTCCGGTGATCAAACCTGGTGCTGACCCACAGGTGGCTGATAGTTACCGCCCAATCAGCCTCACCAACGTTCTGTGCAAGCTATTCGAATGTATGGTGAGCCGGCGGCTTATGTGGATCCTAGAACATCGGGGTCTGTTGTCCCCACGTCAAGGGGGTTTCCGCCAAGGCCGCTCCACTGTTGACAACCTAGTGGCTCTGGAGTCCGCCATTCGTACAGCATTTAGCAGGCGTGAGCACCTTGTTGCCATCTTTTTTGACCTCAGAAAGGCCTACGATACCACTTGGCGCCACCACATTCTGGCTACACTGCACGGTTGGGGATTGCGAGGTCCGCTCCCACTTTTTATTCAGAACTTTCTTTCCTTCCGGTCTTTTCGGGTACGGGTTGGTACTTCCCTCAGCTCCTCTCACGTCCAGGAGAACGGTGTCCCACAGGGCTCTGTACTTAGTGTACCCCTATTTTTAATTGCCATCAATGGACTTGCTGAGGCAGTGGGGTCATCGGTTTCTTCCTCTTTGTTTGCCGATGACTTCTGCTTATACTTCAGCTCAGCTAGCATTGGGGTAGCTGAAAGGCGTCTACAGGGAGCCATTCGAAAAGCGCAGTCGTGGGCCTCAACACATGGGTTCCAGTTCTCTCCATCCAAAACCCGGCTTATGCACTTCTGCCGTCATCGCGCTGTCCATTTGGACCCAGACTTATATTTATACGATGAACTTCTTCGTGTCGAAGAGACTCACCGATTTCTTGGCATGCTCTTCGACAGCCGGCTCACTTGGGTGCCCATCTTCGCCAGCTCAAGCAGAAGTGCATGCGGTACCTCAATATTCTACGCTGCCTCAGCCACACTAGTTGGGGAGCCGCTCGTACAACTCTTTTGCAGCTCTACAGGGCGCTGATTCAATCGCGCTTAGATTACGGGAGCTTTGTGTATGGTTCAGCAGCCCCATCTGCATTGCAGGCCTTGGACCCAGTACTCCACAGTGGCGTCCGTTTAGCGACAGGGGCTTTTCGGACAAGTCCAGTGGAAAGCCTACTAGCCGAAGCTGGAGTCCTTCCCCTGCGATTTCGGCGGCGGCAGCTGTTGGCCTCCTATGCTGCCCATGTTCATGAGATACCGCATCATCCGAATCGCAGGCTTCTTTTTCCAACTGCTGCACTTCCATCTCCACAACGACGACCGAGGTCGGGTCTTCCGATCGCGGTGCGTGTTCGTTCCGTCCTGTCGTCTCTTGAGTCCCTTCCTATCCCTCCTGCTTTTCACAGGCCTTACCGCATCGCTCCCTGGTCACTTTCACGTCCACAGCTTCGGCTGGACTTGGCGCATGTATCAAAAGCCTCTGTAGCGCCACTGAGTCTCCGTCGCCAGTTTCAGGCGGTTTTAGAGTCGTTCTGTGGCGCGGACGTCGTGTACACGGATGGTTCTGTGGTCGACGGCCGTACTGGCTATGCATACGTCCATGGTGAGCATACTGAACAGCATTCACTGCCCTGTGGAAGTAGCGTGTTCACAGCGGAACTAGCGGAACTAGTTGCCATCTATCGGGCACTTGAACATCTCAGAGGTTGCCATGGGGAGTCTCTGATCATCTGTTCTGACTCCCTTAGTGGTTTGCAAGCCCTCGGCAAATGTTTTCCGAAACACCCTTTGGTGCAATCCGTACAGGAGTCTCTTTCCAGGCTTGTTCGGTCTGGTCGCTCAGTGGTCTTTGTTTGGACCCCAGGCCACATCGGCATTCCTGGAAATGAACGTGTGGATCAGCTGGCTAAGCAGGCTACTTCCTCCAGTCCATTGGCTATTGGTCTTCCAGAGAGCGATCTCCGACTGGAGTTCCATCGGAAGATCCGTAGCCTGTGGGATTACGAGTGGGCTAACTCTGCTCTCCCCAACAAGCTTCGGGCAGTGAAGCTCTCTACGGCCGCGTGGAAGTCCTCACTGCGGTCATCTCGTAGGGAATCTGTTGTTCTCTGTCGCCTACGAATCGGCCACACATGGCTGACGCATGGCCACCTTCTTCGGCGGGAGGACGCACCACAGTGTGACTGTGGTCCACATTCTGGTGGATTATCCACTTTTTATTGCCCTGCGACAATCTTTTAATCTGCCAGTTGCGCTTTCTTTTATGCTAGGATACGATGTTGTTATGGTTGAACGTGTTTTAGATTTTATTCGCGCAGCTGGTTTTTATCATGTGATTTAATGGTGGTGTGTTTTTTACTCTTTGACTTGTTAATGCGTTTCCTTAGGAACACCTAACACACTGTTTTATCTCTCAGAACGGAACAAGGGACTGATAACCGTTGCTGTTTAGTCCCTTCAAAAATCCAACAACAACAACAGCCAGCTCAGTCAATCATCCAGACTGTTGCCCCTGTAACTACTGAAAAGGCTGCTGCCCCTCTAAAGGAACCACACATTTGTCTGGCCTCTCCACAGATACCACTCCGCTGTGGTTGTACCTACGGCACACAAACCACCCCACCTCGGCAATGTTTGTGGTTCATGGGGATGCATATTCACCTACTATTTTTCCTTCCCTTCCTTTCGCTACTACTGAATTCAAGTCCCCCATCAAAATTACGTTTTTCTCTCCCTTAACTGTCTGGAAAATTTCCATACATTTCTGCAGTCTATTCATCATCAGCAGAGCTTGTTGGCATATAAACTTGTACTATTGTAGTCAGTGTTGGCTTTGTATCTATCTTGACTATGATAATCCAATCACTGTGCAGCTAACAGTAGTTTAACCATCTTTCTATTTTCTTATTCATTGTTAGGCTTACTCCTGTAATACCCCCAACTGATATTGTATTTATAATCCTGTACTCGCCTGACAAGAAATCCTCTTCTAACTGATCACCCCACAGTTCAGTCCCATAAGCTTAACAAACATAACAGTCCTGTTCTCTTTCCACCATACTTCACTAATTCCCACTATATATAACTTTAATCTATCCATTTCCCTCTTTAAATTTTCTAACCTTCCTACCCAATTAAGGGATCTAACATTTCACACTCCAATCCATAGAATGCCAGTGTTGTCTTTCTGATGACCAACATCCTCCCGCTTAGTCCCTGGCCAGAGATCCAAGTGGTGGGCTATTTTTCCTCCAGAATATTTTACCTGAGAGGATGCATAACCATCATATATTCGTACAGTAGAGCTGCATGTCCTCGGGAAATGTAACGACTGTAGTTTCCCCTTGCTTTCAGCTGTTCACAGAATCTGTATAGCAAAGCCACATTAGGTAATGTTCAAGGCCAGATCAGTCAATCATCCAGACTGATGCCCCTGCAACTACTGAAAAGGCTGCTTCCCCTTTTCAGGAACCTCATTTGTCTGGCTATCTGTATCATTGAGGCACACAAGCCACCCCCTTGGCAATGTCTGTGGTTCATACATATCAAAAAATTATAGTACATGAACTAAAATATAATTTATTACACATAAATTTACTGCCCTGCCAGAAAAATGTTAATAATAATCTAATATTCCTTAATTATTTTATTGATTTATCATTATCGGTATATGATACAGTAACTTCAGATGCAGATGAGAGAGTTTAATGCAAATGTACAATTTCAACAGCAGTATATAAATATCTTTTGAATATCATAAGTATAAAGCAAAACAAAATATAAGTCTCGTCAATACCACTAATCACGTCTTTAAAATTAAATTCCAAGTTAATATAGTCAAGAGTCATGGTGTCATTTCTGAAACTTACCATGGCAAATAATCTCTCCCCCCCCCCTCTCTCTATCATTTGATCGCTCGGAAGAAACTAAACTAAACTATGATGTATAGATAAGTAGACAACCCCTGCAAATATTTCGCACTGTTAGTGGAACGACAAAAAAGTTGGGAAAAAAATGGAATTAAAGTTGCATGTTCATGCATAGCTTTCTTTAGAATCAATCAATGCAAGCGTTTAAAAGCACAAATGAAAGAGTTTGATCTGCTGAGTGTTGTTAGGTGAAAAAGAACTGTGTACCTTAAATAGAACTAAAGATATCATAAAACAAACCAATTAAAATATTCAGTGCAAGGGCAGAAGGATACCGTATTTGAATAAAAATAAAGGATGGAGAGACTTAAGTTAATTCTGATACTTGATGACAAATACGTGAATGAACACCTTCGTTTAAAACAAAAATGAAGAAAATCAGCCGGGTAGTTTGGTCTGGCCGAGTGACTTGTTTTCGTAGATTCCTTTAATATATAAGATAACTTAAGACATTCAATATTATCAGCCTGAAACATGAAATTACAATTGGTAGTTCATTTTTGTGAGCATTTCAGAAATAAATGTTTCAAAAATATAAAATACAACTAATTGCCTATCAGTAAAGCAAAGTTACAACAGCTGGCCGAGAGGTCTGTGTGCACCAGTCACAGTCTGCACGGCCGCTACAGTCAGGGGTTCGAATTCCCCCTCAGGCATGGATGTTTGTGTCGTCTTTAGTATAAGGTAGTTCATAAGTATTTTGTAAGTTTAGGGACTGATGACCCCGCAGTTAAGTCCCTTAAGCTTAACAAACATTTGAACATTTTAAAAGTTACAACATGTAAATATGTCTCTCTTTTATTGATACCTTTCAGCCATTAAAGTGAAGATGACAAAAAGGAAAGGTGCATCAAATGATTTGGAAAGAAAGAAAGAGAGAGAGAGAGAATAACCAGGATGTGAAGTATTTGCTGTTCGAACTGAAATACCAGAGGCATTAATTGTAACACTAGGCAGAGAAAAGACTTCACCATTTATTTTTCCAGGAGCAAAAATTGTCCCCCCAGAAATTTCCTCAACTCTTCTCTTTCCCCAAAAGTTCTCGCCAAAATTATTTTACCCCACATTCGCCAATCTGGAGTCACTGGCTTACTTGTATTTCAGTTACACAACATGGGATGTATTCTTTCCTTGGTTGGCTGTTGGAAGATCTCCTAATCCTAACCAATAATAATAAGTATGTACAGAGTACCAAATGGTGACTTTAATCTGTTCATAAATCACTTTGAAGCTCTACTGGCTTATTTGATAACAAAAAAGAAAGAACTAGTGTCAGGAGGTAGACTTTCTTGAAAAACACTCTCAGTAAGAAATTATTGGTCAGTAGCAATGTCATTTGACTTAATTCATACTGTTAACTATCCAGTTAGGATAGCTAAGCACTAAAAGACAGCCTTTGATAAATAATAAGTTTATAGAAATGTCAAATGATCAAAGTTATATTATAAAACCAACAATAAGCAGCCTTTCAGACCATGATATGCAGTTCATTTTTCTAGATGTTAATACTGATCAGGATATAAAATCTATCAAATCTGATTTAAAGAGGCTAGTCAGTAAGGAAAAAACGGATTTTTTTAGAAAACTGCTCAAAGGCATGACTTGGAGTAATGTTTACAGTGGTCATAGCATGAATGAGAAATACAATACTTTAATAATAGAGTAGAGTAAACTCGAAGTGCGGCAGCCGGAGATGATGGTTGTATGACTGTGTTGTGTGAGTGTGTGAGTGTTCTATTTTCTGAAGAAGGCATGGCCAATAGCTGAAAGTGTTGTATGTGTGTGTCTTTTGTATGTGCCTGTTGCAGCTCATCGCCACGTCTTTGCGGTGAGTTGTAAACTGTCCTTATTACTGTATTATTAATTCCAACCTGGACTTTCCATTATTATATAAATACAACACTTTTATGAATAATGTCCTTAACTTTTCTGCAAACCACTTTCTGCCAAAACTAACCCAGATTAGCCCAAAGTCTACAAAGAAACGATGGATTACTCAAGGAATATAGGAAACTATATCTATCAATCAGAAACAGTTCAGATGTAAATGACTTACAAGGGAATGGTCAGACATGTCATGTCGAAACCTGTGTTGCTATTTTTACCACTGTGAGTTAACATTGAAGAAAGTCTGTATGCAGATTGTTAGCTGGCGTCATGACCTAGAAGCCTATAAAAACTTTTATGAAGTATGACATTATTGATGCATGGTTTCCATGCTTGTAACTGCCTGTGTACAACCCTGAACTCTCTCGCTACATTATACCAACAACATCCAGGGACAAGATGGTGTTAGCTACGCAGCGCTCTCCTGCCACAGCAGTGAGAGAGCTGATTCACCCAGTGAAAGTGATCGTATGATAATTAATAAATATGATAATAATAAATTCGTTGACAAATGTAGTTGATATGTTATCTACAACATTCTTTACAAATAGCTATGAAATATACACAAATACATATATGGTTTAGAATACGCCAAACTTTTATTTCTTGTAATTACCACAAAAATGCAAAATATTGGTACGATGTTCAAAACATAGGTTTTTTGTGCAACAAGAACATACAAGCAAAGATGACACATGACAGCCCTGCAAATCACAGACGTTGTTAGACGTCTGTAGACGAAATGCGGCCGGTGTTAGGAAGGAATCAGGCCTAATATCAGTATATTTCGAGACTTGCCATGCATATTTAATCACATTTTGAAACCTTGGGGAGGAAAACTGATAATGTATGACTGATTGTAACTTGAGAATATTGTCACGGTGATAGACAGGAAACTGCAGTGATTTGCACACAATAATTTTCTCTGTTAGTTTTCTGTAAAATACCTTCCACTGGCAGAAAAATTCTCTGTCTAACGGTTGAATTACATTTGTTGTGCAGGGTGGAATCCGAAGTATCTCAACTTCTTTATCAGGGTGAGGTCGAAATAAAGCTTTTAATGAATCAGAACTTTTATGACCTGACCACGAATCTAGAAGGAGAAGAGATTTGTTCCCGCAGAACGGAAGAAAAGCATGACACATGAAAAGTGTAACATTATCATTTCCCATTTTTCCAGACTTTGATGCGTCTACCACAAGATTGTCTGCATAGAACATTGTTTGTTTGACACATGGTCCAAAACGTCCAGTTGGTTCTTGAAGACACACATATAGTTTAGGCAGCAATGAACCATCCAGACTAATTATGGGCATTATAGTGTGGGTGAGTGCAGTCGTGGACTGTGCAATTGCCTCAATATGTTTTTCCCCGTATTATGACAGTGTTCACACATTTCTTTTTGAAAACCTGACATATAGTGCCTATCGTGTTGGCAATCTCACCCAATCACACAAACTTGTGTCATTGACACTCAATGACTGTTGTCTGGCATCGGTAAATTGCTCAAAAAGTAACGCATTTATCTCCGTTGCAATTTCCAGTCAACTCTTACGTTGTCCAGTGACTTCCTTTTTCCATCTATACAATTCACGTTCAGAACGGGCAAAGTGATACCTATTTTGAACAGTACTGACCATAGGCATTTCTTACCACTTTCGTTCAGCCAATACTTCACCACTTTTTCTTTGTCTGATAATGTAATTGTAGTTGCTGGTGTTCCTCTCAGAGATAATTGATGATGGTATGTGGTACTATCACTCAAAGAGTCTTCATGTGTGCAACTTTCTTCCGTTTCTTCGCCATCTGCAGATTCACAGTCTGCAGTATTGAGTGTCTCAGTCATTTCTAGCCACATGTCTGCGCTATTTACAAGCTCATCTAGAAGTTTAACTACCATGTCGCACATCACATAGTTTTCACGCATGTTTTCTGTTGATTGCTTCATTTGGCGTCTGTGGTATATCTCCATGGCAAGCAGCAAAACATTTACAGGGTTTGCATCACCTGTGAGGGAAGATTGAATGTTCACTGTAAAGTGGCTTGCGGAGTATAGATGTAGATGTAGAGAATATCTTTCACATCTCTAACCAGTTTCAGGACGTTATGTTTCGAAATACGTACCCGAAATGAAAAGGAAGTGTATGACACAGAAACGAATATTCGTTTCCCCTTTCCACCAAATCCATGCAAAGATATTCCTCTTTAGTGAACGCCACAATAAGACAGCCACACCTCCTGACCATGCGCACAACACTCACCATAACAACAGCTCGCAACTCGCCAGTTCCAGGGGTGGCCAGCCGTCACTGCAAGCACTAAGCAGGAAGAACAGCCATTGTCGTGATTTTTGACTTTCAGGTCAAGTCAGCAGCTAACATTCTGCATACAGGCTTCCTTCATTGTTAACAAACAGTGCTAAAAAAATCAATACATGTTTTGGCATGACAAGTCTGACCATTCCCTTGTTAGATCATTACAAAATATAGTGCAAAATATTGAAGATGGTAATTCGGACATCAAAGCAAATGCATTATCAGAGTGGGATAGTCATATCAGACAACAAAATAAAGACTATATGGGATACAGTGAAGGAGGAGACCAGTAGAACTAGAAATGGAGGTGAGCACATAGCATTAAGAGTAGATTACACACAGGTAACATATGTGCTGTGTTGCTGCAATTGTCAGTACACATTTCTTAACTCTTATTGGAAAGATGGGGTTACCAGGGTCAGTAATTTTTGCAATGGCATTATCTCACATCTACACTACAAATAACTACAATAATATGACACTGACTACACCACTAGAAGTAATGTCCACCATAAAATCCTTAAAATCAAAAAAATCCAGTGACTATGATAATACATCGACAAATTTAATTAAACTGTGTGCCACTGAGTTTAGTAATATTTTAAGTTACTTATGTAACTTGTAATAATGGAAAGTCCAGGTTGGAATAAATAATATAGTGAGGACAGTTTACAACTCACCGCAAAGACGTGGCGACGAGCTGCGACAGGCACATACAAAAGACACACACATACAACACATTCAGCTATCGGCCATGGCCTTCTTCAGAAAATAGAGCACTCACGCAATCACACAGGCACACAACACAGTCATACAACCATCACCTCCGACTGCCACACTTCGAATCACGCTCTGCAGCGAATCGGGGACGGGAGGGGAGGGGAGGGGGAGGGGATAGAAAGGTTACGTCACGGTGGTGGGGATGGGTTAGATGGGTATATATATATATAAGACCGCATACACACACACACACACACACACACACACACACACACACACACACACACACACACATATATACATATATACACACATATACGCATATATATATACATATACACATATATATATATATATATATATATATATATATATATACAAACACACGATCACACATTCACACACCACTCAAAATAGGTGAGGTTTGGGATATAGAGGTAGGAACTGTAAGGTATGGAAAAAAATATATATAGGGAAGTTATCGTAGGTTGAGGCCTGGTTGATTTCGGGATCGGAGAATGTATTGTAGGGATAACTCCCATCTGTGCAGTTCAGAAAAGCTGGTGGTGGATGGGAGGATCCAGATGGCCCGGGTTGTGAAGCAGCCATTGAAATCAAGCATGTGCTCCGCTGCATGCTGTGCCACAGGGTGGTCCACCTTGTTTTTGGCCACAGTTTGGCGGTGGCCATTCATCCTAATGGACAGCTGGTTGGTGGTCATGCCAATATAGAAAGCTGTACAGTGCTTGCAGCACAGTTGGTAAATTACGTGGCTGCTTTCACAAGTGGCCCGGCCTCTGATAGGGTAGGATAAGCCTGTGACAGGACTGGAATAGGAAGTGCTGGGTGGGTGGATTGGACAGGTCTTGCAGCGGGGTCTTCCACAAGGATATGATCCCTGTGGCAGTGAGCTGGGTTTCGGGGTGGCATAAGGATGAACTAGGATGTTGTGAAGGTTGGGAGGGCGACGGAACACCACTTTAGGAGGGGTGGGAAGGATCTTTGGCAGGATGTCTCTCATTTCAGGGCACGAGGATAGAAAATCAAAACCTTGGTGAAGGATGGAATTTAGTTATGTAACTTGTCTTTCATCAGTGGAACATTTCCTGAAAGTTGAAATATTTTGGAGGTAAGCCATTGTATAAGAAAGGAGATAAAGAAATTCCATCATACTTTCACCCAATTTCACTTTTGTTTGCATTCTCAAAAATCTTAGAAAATATAATGTACAGTTGTCTTCTTAAACATCTGACCACTAATAAAATATTATCCATGTCACAATTCGGATATCTAAAGGGTTCTCATATTGAAAAGGCTATATACACATACATTAAGAATGTACTTAATTCATTAAACAATAAACTATAGGCTACTGGTATATTTTGTGAGCTGTCAAAGGCATTGCACTGTGTACATTACAATATCCTTTTGAGCAAATTAGAATATTACGGTGTAACAAGAAATGCTGCAGAATGGTTCAAATCATATCTCTGACAGGAAACAAAGGGTGTCAATAAAAAAGAGACATATACTGAACTGTAAGGACTCATCCAATAGGGAACTAATGACATGTGGGGTCCACAATGTTCTATCTCAGGGCCCCTGTTTTTTTCTTGTGCATATCAATGACCTTTCATTAGCAACATTACCAGATGCCAAGATTATTTTATTTGCAGATGAAACAAACATTTAAATAAATAATAAATCAAATATAGCCTTACAAAGTTTGTCTAATGAAATTTTCAATGGCATTAGTAAATGGTTCCTAGCAAATTCACTGTCACTAAACCTTGAATAAACACTTTATAAGCAGTTTAGGACTTCCTGCCAGTATATGCCTAAAGTATGACAACAAGGAAATATAAGAAGTTGACAATGTCAAATTCTTGGGATTACAGCTAAATAATAAATTTAACTGGGAGGAGTATACTACAGAACTGCTGAGGTGCCTAAACAAGTCCCTGTTTGCTATGCGAATGTTGTAATACATAGGACATATAAAAATAAAAAAGTTACTGTTTAAAAAATATATATATATAGATAGTATTTGTTACCAGGCGAAGGAGCACAGGTAGTGGTAGTAACAAATAAGCACACACACATACACAAACGCTAGCTTTCGCATCCTAGCTGCTTCATCAGGCAGAAGGGAAGGAGAGGGAAAAGTAAATGATGGTTTTAAGGGAGTGGGTAAGGAGTCATTCCAATCCCGGGACAGGAAAGACTTACCTTGGGGGAAAAAAGAGGGTAAACAAATACACACACACCCACACATTTACACAGACGCAAGTACACTTAGGCAGACATACTGTAGAAACAGTATGTCTGCCTAAGTGTACTTGCGTCTGTGTAAATGTGCGTGTGTGTGTGTATTTGTTTACCCTCCTTTTTTTTCCCCCAAGGTAAGTCTTTCCTGTCCCAGGATTGGAATAACTCCTTACCCACTCCCTTAAAACCCTCATCACTTCCTTTTCCCTCTCCTTCCCTTCTGCCTGACGAAGCAGCTAGGCTGCGAAAGCTAGCGTTTGTGTGTGTGTAAGTAGACTTCTTCTATAATTTTTTTTTACACATATTTTTTCCTGTTAGGAATCTTTTTCCTCTATAATATTCGTATCATAAAGTTACTATTTTTTTTTTCCTTACATGTTCTACATCCAAGAGGATCTCCTCCATTTGGATCTACCGGAACAAATGTACATCTTATCTTTAATCTAATAAAGGAAAATCACTATCAAAAGCAGGTCTTAAATATCTTAGTTATACTATCAGTGAGGTTTTATGAGTATACATTTGATTCATACCTGGTACATACATTTTAAGCCATTTCTGGACTGCAGGGCCATCTACTTTATCCAGCAGGATGTTTGCTTTTAGTAGAACAGCTGTTGTTTCATGAACAAATTCTCTCTCTTCACACGTAGCTTTCTTCTGCTTACCTAATGTGAATTCTTTTGTCGCCTGCTATTTCATGCTGAATTGCCTAGCTTGTGTTCTAACTATTCCTTATTTTTAAAACAATGTTTTGATATAATATCTTTTTCTCCCACTTGATGCAAACATTATGAAATTTACACATTAAAATATTGGTTTCTGAAATGTATAGACCATCTCTCGCAAACTGTTTATGTCTGCTGTGAACTGTAACTCTCGTCAAAGACCCATGTTCACTACTGGCTGGTCAGCACATGTATTACCTGACCCAGGATGCTGAAATACACCGACCCATTGGACAGTTGGTTGTGTAGCCAATATAAATCATTAGGGATTTCCAAAAATCTTAACACTGTCGCATGAGAAGACAGGCTGGTATGGGATTCCCAGCCACTCCGAGAACATACTGAATGATTCGTTTAGTGGGAAACCTAGACTAGCTTCTAAGACTTTAAATAAGAAATTCTTGACATATAATACCATGTTGTATAGTGGGACGCATGACATAAAGTCTCCAGCATGCCATTTTCCATATTGTTCAATATGCTATTGAAGTTTATGATGCAGGCATTCCCACTCTGGGGTACTTGCTACTACAGATGCTCCCTCCTCAAGAACTCTCTGTGCTGTGAATTATGATTAACTCATAATAAATGTTTTTGAAACTGTCAGAAAAGTCTAGAAACTAGTTCTTGTTTTTTACATCTTTGAATCTATCCAGGACATATACGCCATTTGTTGTGCTGTAAAAGGAGTAGTTTTCTATCTGGTTGCCAACTTTTGTCCTACCATAGCTGATTAACTGTTGTAGTTTATAGGGATTGTGAATGAGGCCTTCAAAATTTTTCATGAGAAATTAAATAAACATCATCTTTATTATTATTTTACTGTACTTACTGAAAACCTTACTGCAGTTAACGTGTAATCAACAAAACAATAAGTAACTGACAAAATACTAACAACTTTTAAGTTAACCATTGTCTGGATATCCAATGATTTCCAGCATGCATTACATGTAGCTTGACTTTAAACCATCATACTTCAATGACAAAAAAGATTATTTAATTTTTTTAAATGTAATTTGTTTACCTACCTTCAAGCAAAATTTGAACAAATTAACACAGTTTTGAAGTGTAAAAGAGACACATTTCAAAACCATATTAGAAAAACGGTTTTTGCCTCTAAAAATCCAATCAGTTCACATAACAATTATGCCATCACCTGAGCATTAAATGTGGCCCAATTGACATCTTTTGTAAAAGGGTCCACATAGTTTTCCTGGGCACCGGCTCTGATCTGTTGCTCAAAAACACCATTGTATATTTAGCTAGGTTTTACACCACTGTATCTGAACAAAGGATAATGATTATTGGATAAAAAAAAAATATTTTTGACTTTATCAATATAACTGTAGTTGTTTGGGATTTTAAGGGGACTAAACATCACAGGCATCAGTTCCATACATATAACTATCTTTGTTCAATGTTTCAACATATCTGTAAAAGATTAAAAGGTAGAAGTGACACTCTTCAAAAGCTTTATAATGGTGCCATTACCTGGGTATTAATTTCAGCCCAATTGAGATTGTTTGCTAAAGCAGCTCCGAGTCATTGTTCAAACTTTGCTTATACACTTTAACATACTTACAGTATGACAGATGTTCTAAGGGTAATACAAAAGGTTGCTGGTCCAGATAAACCAAAAACATTCTACCCCATGATCATACATCAAATAGGAACCAGGTATCAAGATGCTAAAATCACAATTATGAACTCAGCCTTTTCAAACATATTTCTTACAGCACTATGATGCAGTAATCATAGATGATTTGGCTAGTGAGACACTGTACTTTACTTGTTTATTTATTTATTTTTATTGTTAGAGGATTCCCAGTTTTCAGCTTGATGTCTTTAAAGACGTTTCCACCAGAATCATTTCTTTGGCTTATGTGCATTGCCCTCAAGGCAAATATGCCAAGTGCTAAGGGAAACACTTGAGTGTAATTATGCAAAGTGTACAATAAAATAAGGGCAGCTTACAACTCACCATATAGGCAGCAGGCACATAAAAAAACCACACACACATGCAACACTTAAGCTATCGGCCATGGCCTTCTCCAAAAGACAAAACCTCACTTCACAGTCACACAACCATCATCTCCAGCTGCTGCACTCCGAATCACACTCTGTGGTGAGGAAATAGGGGAGGGGAGAGGTGTAATAGGAAGGTCACATCACAGTGGTGGGGATACATGCAGCACGTCCTTACAGAGCATGTACGTATTAGATGGGTGGAACGAGATGCAACTTAGGAATGGAGTGGGGGGATGGTGAGGGGAGGAAAGCAAAACAAAACAAATGTGTATGCATGTCACCCCCTCCCCCCCCTCCCCCACCCCCCCCCCCCCACACACACACACACACATAGCACACAAAATAGAAGAGGTGTAGGTTAGAGGGCATAGAATAGGAACTGTTGGGTGTGGCAAAAGGGAAGTTATCATAGGTTGAGGCCTGGATAATTTCGGGAACAGAGAATGTACTGTAAGGATAACTCCCATCTGTGCGGTTCAGAAAAGCTGGTGGTGGGTTGGCAGGATGCAGATGGTCTGGTTTGTGAAACAGCTGTTGAAATCATGCACATACTCTGCAGCATGTTGCATCACAGAGTGGTCCACCTTGTTTCTGACCACAGTTTAGCAGTGACCATTCATCCTAAAGGACAATGGGATAGTAGTCATGCCAATATAGAAAGCTGCCCAGTTATTGCAGCACAGTTAATAAACTACATGGCTGCTTTCATATGCACCTGGCCTGTGATTGGGTAGGTTAATACTGTGAGAGGACTGGAGTAGGTAGTGATGAGTGGGTGGATTGGACAGGTCTTGCAGTGGATCCTTCCACTGGGATATGATCCCTGTGGCAGTAGACTGGGTATTGAGGAGGATATTATGGCTGCACCACTTTAGGAGGGATGGGAAGGATCATATCTCTGTGAAAGACCCTGTTGCAACACCTGTCCAATCCACCCACCCAGCACTTCCTATTCCAGTCCTGTCACAGGCTTACCCCAGTCAGAGCCTGGTCCACCTGTGAAAGCAGCCATGTAATTTACCCACTGTGCTGCAACACTGTGCAGGTTTCTATATTGAGCAGGATAGGATGAACGGCCACCACTAAACTAGCCAAAAACAAGGTAGACCACCTTGTGGCACAACATGCTGTGGAACATATGCCTGATTTCAATGGCTGTTTCACAATCCAGACCATTTGGATCCTCCCACCCACCACCAGTTTTTTTTTAACTGCACGGATGTGAGTTATCCTTACAGTGCATTCTCTGGTCCTCAAATTATCCAGGCCTCAACCTACAATAACTATCCTTTTTTCCACACCCAACAGTTCCTACCTCTCTATCCTAAACCTGTCCTGTTTTTAGTGGTGTTTATGTATATGTGCATTTGTTTTACTTTGTTTTGTTTTGTTTTCATGTCCTCCCCTCATTCGCCACCTCGCTACATTCCTAAGCTGCATCTCGTTCCTCCCATCTAATATGTACAAGCTCTGCAAGGCCATTCTGTATCAATCCCCAACACTGTGAGACAACCTTCCTAACCCCCTCCCCTCCCCTATTTCTACACTGCAGAGTATGATTCACAGTGTGGCAGCTGGAGATGACAGTTGTGTGACTGTGTTGTGTGCCTGTGTGATTGCATGAATGTTCTATTTTCTCAGAAAGACCAAAGTCGATAGCTGAATAGCTGTATGTTTGTGTATATAATAATGGAAAGTCCAGGTTGGAATAAATAATATAGTGAGGACAGTTTACTACTCACCGCAAAGACGTGGCGACGAGCTGCGACAGGCACATACAAAAGACACACACATACAACACATTCAGCTATCGGCCATGGCCTTCTTCAGAAATAGAGCACTCACGCAATCACACAGGCACACAACACAGTCATACAACCATCACCTCCGACTGCCACACTTCGAACAACTCACCGTAAAGAGGTTGTTGCAGAGGTTGGGTGGGCAATGGAACACCACTTTAGGAGGGTCGGCAGGATCTTGGGTAAGATATCTTTCATTTCGGGCCATGATGACAGATAATCAAAACCCTGACAAAGGATGTGATTTAGTTGTTCCAGTCTGGGGTGCTATTGGGTGACAAGAAGGACACTTCTTTGTGACTGTTTACTGGGGGTTGGAGGGAGGATTGGTGGTGTTTGGGGATATGGCTGGGGAAATCTGTTTGCAGATGAGCAACTGCTACAAACACTGATTAAACAGATATGTAATAGGGTGGAGCTTACAGAGAAATGGGAAAAAGGGAAAAGGAAGGAAGAAAGAATTCTGACATTATCTTAAATTGTAAATAATCATAATTTTTTGCAATTTTTAAAATTTTTGTTCATATTTCTTTTTGTTTTCACATCACAAAATACAAACCATTATGTATTAAAACCAGATTTAGAAGCCCTGTTTTTTCATTAAATTAATTAAAGTGGATACTGGAATGATTTATTTGAAAAGGTTTTCTTTCTCCATGTATGTTTGTGTCTTTTTTTCTGTGCCTGTTGCAGCTTTGCCTTTGTGGTGAGTTGTAAACTGTCCTTATTACTGTATTGCTAACATTTATATTTCAAATAGCCTTTACATTTTTCTGAGAGTTTTTCAGTTTTTCTGCGTAATGCATACTTTTGCCTGCCTTTCTTTTGTAATCTTTCTCATACTATCCCTCTCATCTCCCCTTAGGAAGGAATTTATAGTTCTAAATGCTGTAACAATTCATCATTTATAATAAATATTTCACCTCCTGAAGGTAAGTATTGTCCAGAACTTCTCTCTCATCTTTTCAGTTCTTTTTGAGATTTTTCTCTGATGCAGGTAACCACCAAGTTAATAAAAAAATTCAGTGGAATGTATTTACTGCACATGATTTAGTGACTGTCAGCACACCAGAAAATAAGGTCAGGCCAATTTTCACATGTTCCACTGATTTAAAGGAAATAAAATTTTGCCTTGGGTGTATGGGTAAAAATATGGTCTATTTACAAGCAAAAGAGTTTGTTAACATCATTCATTTTTTTTTTCTTTTTTGAATGTGATAATAAAATTGTTTATGCTGCCATTCTGTAATCTGCATATAGAAACCTGGAATACTTTGGTACAACAGTACACATGGTTTTAAAATGTTATCTTTTGAATATATACATAATTAAGTTTTCAGTGTAAAAGGAGCATGTTTTCAACTTGGTCATTTTAATTACTGGAAATTGTTATGGTGCATCATGATTAAATACTTGCAAATGTGCCCAAGGTAAAATCCACAGGAAAGGAGCTAAAAAGTAATGCTTTCCAAATTTAAAAAACTGAGTATTATTAGTGTCCACAAATTGTTATAGGGTACATTAAAAACTATGTTTACAAAAACATTTTTTTGTAATGAATGAAATAAACTCAACTTTAACTTAAGCCTGTCTGAATAACTGAGAATGCTAAAGCACTCTTTAGGTCATGGAAGGAGACAAAATCTGCCTCATGGGTTAACAACAATGTCCGGGGAGCTAGCCATCCTAGATGTAATTTTCTGTTGTTTCCCAAAACTAGTTACAGAAATATCCAAATGGTAGCCATATTTCATCTGAGATACACACTATACAATGGAAAATCTAAATGTAATGTCAATAATGAAGGATAGATAACAACTCACCGTAAAGAGGTTGTTGCAGAGGTTGGGTGGGCAATGGAACACCACTTTAGGAGGGTCGGCAGGATCTTGGGTAAGATATCTTTCATTTCGGGCCATGATGACAGATAATCAAAACCCTGACAAAGGATGTGATTTAGTTGTTCCAGTCTGGGGTGCTATTGGGTGACAAGAAGGACACTTCTTTGTGACTGTTTACTGGGGGTTGGAGGGAGGATTGGTGGTGTTTGGGGATATGGCTGGGGAAATCTGTTTGCAGATGAGCAACTGCTACAAACACTGATTAAACAGATATGTAATAGGGTGGAGCTTACAGAGAAATGGGAAAAAGGGAAAAGGAAGGAAGAAAGAATTCTGACATTATCTTAAATTGTAAATAATCATAATTTTTTGCAATTTTTAAAATTTTTGTTCATATTTCTTTTTGTTTTCACATCACAAAATACAAACCATTATGTATTAAAACCAGATTTAGAAGCCCTGTTTTTTCATTAAATTAATTAAAGTGGATACTGGAATGATTTATTTGAAAAGGTTTTCTTTCTCCATCTTTGTTCAATGCGAGTTTGCCTCCATTTTTAATAACTTTATCAATGATGAGATGCAAAAGCCAACGCTTCCTTTCAGATGTAAAATCAAACAATGGGAATACCTTAAGGGATTCAACAATATTTTGGGAAGGATAGGTTGCTACTGACCACAGAGACGCTCGATGAGCCGCAGAAAGGCACACATAACAGAATAAATAAAAAAATGAAGCTTTCGGCTGTTAAGCCTTCATATGCCACAGAGAATGTGCACACACACACACACACACACACACACACACACACACACACACACACACACACACTCACGCAAACCCCAACCATCGTCTCTGGCCGTTGCGGCTGGAGTGCCGCAACAGTCCAGCTGCAACAGCTGGAGATGGTGGTTGGGTTTGTGTTGTGTGTGTGTGTGTGTGTGTGTGTGCATTATTTGTGGGAGATGAAGGCGTAACAGCCGAAAGTTTCATTTTTTGTTTATTCTGTTATGTGTGCCTTTCTGCAGCTCATCGGGTGTCTCTATGGTGAGTAGCAACCAATCCTTTCCAAAATATTACTTCAGATGTAAAAGTAATATATATACTATATATTTTAAACTCACAATTTATAACATTACTCTTTTTTTGCAGAAGAAGGACATGAAGAAGTTGTACAACCAGTGCAACAAGAACAACAAGGTCCCTCAGAGCCTCCTGAAACACTGAGCAAAACTTCCACAGTTGCTCCAACAGCAACAGTGGCTACTACTCAAGTACCATCAGCTCAGTTGCCACTAAGTACAGAAATAGCTGCTGGCTCTGCTCCTGGTGTTCCTGTTCCTGTAGTTCCAGAATCACCAGCCTCTGTCATTCCCATAGTGCCTACTGTAGCAGCAGAGGCCCCACCTCCAGCATCACCTGTTCTTCAGGCAGCAGAAGCTCCTGACACTACACCATCACAACAGATCCAGGCACTGCCTTCTCTTATACCAACATCTCCAACAGCTCCCATTGCAGAACCTGTGGCACCTGAACATCCTTCTTCAATGCAAAAGCAAACTCCACCGCCAACTCCAGCACAGCCATTACCACCAATGCAGCCAGCTGTAACACAGGCCACGCAAGAAAGCCAGTTCGTTTCTGCAGCAACAGAGCCCACTGCACAGACTACAGTTCCTCAGCCAGCAACCACTCAACAACAAACTACTCCTCCTACTCCACCTCCAACAAGTCCCACAGTTGCCCCTCAATCACCCCAAGTACTTCCTTCTCCACCACCTGCTGCAATACCATCTCCAGTTTCACCAATTCCATCAGCTCCAGTTCAGCCAGACCAAGACATGACCCAAAAACCTACAACACCAGTGGCTGAAGCAATCCCTGCAGCTACAGCACCACCTTTAACCTCAGCTGTTCCAATAGCACCAGCTCCACCAGAACAAGTTATGACTCAGGAACCTCCAGCCCAATTAGTTGGAGCAACTCCTGTGGCTGGAAAACAACCTCCAGCTTCACCTATTCCAACAGCTCCAACTCCTCCAGAGCAAGTCACAGTCCAGAAACCCACAGAACCAGTGGTTACCGCAGCCCCTACAGATATAACACAACCTCCAGCTTCACCTATTTCAACAGCTCCAACACCACCAGAGCAATCCATGATTCAGAAACCTCCAGCACCAGTGGCTGAATCAGTCTCTGCAGCAGCAGTCTCTACAGAAGCACCCAAACTTACTGAAAAGCCGTCAGTTCCTGGTGCCCCTCACACAGACACAACAAAGCCTGCCCCTGCCCCAGCAGCTGTAAGTCCTCAGTCTCCAGTGACCCCAACTCCAACACAACCTGCACCATTAACACCACCTCCAGCAGTGGGTGCTATTCCACTGTCAATTCCCATAGCCCCTCAAACAGACACAACAAAGCCTGCCCCTGTCCCAGCAGCTGTAAGTCCTCAGACTCCAGTGACCCCAACTCCAACACAACCTACACCAGTAACACCACCTCCAGCAGCAGGTGCTGTTCCACCATCAATTCCTACAGAGCCAGTTGTAGGTGCACACATTCCATCACCACCAATTCAACCAACCACAACTACACCTTCTGCACCATTACCAATTTCGACTCCAACAGCAGAAAAACCTCCTGAATTACCCTCTCTGGCATCACCTCCATCTTCTCCAATGGATACTGCGACAAGGCCAATGTCCACTGCTCTGGTATCTGTTCCAAAAACGAAACAGAAAGCACCAACAAGAGCACCAGAGCCACCAAAACCTCCTATTCCAATGCCAGCACCAGATTCACCATCTGCAGTGCAGCCCCCATCACCAGCTACAGTCGTCCCTGCTGTGACAGAGCAACATATTCCAAAACCTGCTGCTGCTCCTACTACTGCCACGACTACTTCTCCAGAATTAATGGGGTCTAAAGCTGAAGAATCATCTGATAAAAGTGAAAAGAAATCTGGAAAACAGCAGTCAGCAGGAAAACAAGGTAATTTAGAAAAGCTACCTACGACTCAGTCAGCAGAAACAGACAGCAAGATATCTAAGAAAGTGAAAGACACTGAACAAGGCACAGACAGTCAAGTTACATCTGAAAAATCCACTGCCAAAACCACCTCCTCGAAACAGGCAAAGCAGGCAAAACCTAAGGCACCAGATACTCCTACAAAGTCTGAAACTGCACCTGTTAAGTCTGGTGACGAGACAATTTCAACACCAGCCAAACCGGCTGCTGCACCTGTACCTGAACCTGCATCACCAGAAGCTGAAGTGGCAACAACAGCCACAAAACCAAAAACTAAGGCTGTTAAAAAGGTAGCAAAAGAAGCAACACAGCAGGATCCATCTTCAAAGACTGTTTCTCCTCCCTTGTCTCCTACTGCAAGCTCGCTTCCACAAGCCCCTGATGTGGGTAAGGCAGCACCAGTTAAGACAGCTGAGAAAGATGCATCAGTACCAGCAAAAGAATCTGCAGGCAAGGAAGCAGTTCCCCCTAAGGTATCAACTCCCAAGCCACAAGCACCTGCTGAGAAAAGTCCAGCAGTGCCAACAAAGGAATCGGAAGCAGCTCCGCCTGCAGCTGCAGCTTCCACAGAGCAGGCATCACCTGCTCCTGTGCCTCCAAAACGAAAAGCAGCAAAGGCCGCAGCTTCTGGTGAAGGTGCAAGCAAGCCACAAACTAAACCTGCAAAACCTACTTCAAAACCCAAAAAGTAAAACAATATGACTTTTTCCATTGCTTATTTGCACTGAAAAGTTTATCCTATTAAGATGCTTAACATTTGGCTTAATTTTATAAAATATTTTGTATTGAGACCTTGTCAGTCTTCCAGTTTGCTTGTTCACCTCTGAAATAACTAACAGCAAATGTAATGCTCTACTTACAAGCATTTTTCATGGCTTTCTCAAAAAAAAATTTTATTTTGCCTGATTAATTTTGGACAAAAGTTATATATTTTTATAATTATTGTTGTACATATTTAACTTTTTTAATTTTTTTAAACTGCAATGAAACGTTTAGTTGGCACCCAGCTCATCACCATATTACATAACACAGCACAATTATCAAACAACATTCAAAATTTTTCTACTAATTTTTATGAGTAATAATTGAGTATTAATGTAGGTTAATTACATTTTCAGGTCTGTGCATAATCTTTTAAATTTTCGTTTATTTAATGAGTGAACATTGAACTAAACCTTGGAATTTGAATGTATGTGACAAACTGAGTGGATCCCATTTGTACCTTTTCTGCTCCAGCTTATAACATTTTTCATTCAGAGTTCTTTGGATACCAGAACATTACATAAGAGGACAAAGTATTTCATATGTAAGAGATATACAATCAAAATGAAAGAAACAAGACTGTAATAACAAAAGAAAATTCTGTCTATCTTTGAACAAAGAAAGCAGTGCTGTAGTTTCAGTTTGTAGTGATATCTGCACAATAATAGTTACAAATTCTGCCTTTTCTGCTATGTCTTGTCTCACGACAATATGTTTTAATTGTAAAAGAATAATGTAACTTATGTGGAATTAAAATAAGATGTTCTGTGTTTTCCATGTGAAAAAATTATTTTAAACCCTTATCAAGTGTATTCAGTGACTCAAACTATAAATCCAAAGATGACAGGTTTGATCTCCAGTCAATCTGAGGATATGTATGTGTTCTTATCACTTCTTTCACCTCTGGGACAGTTGGTTGATGGGAAAAAAGCAGAGTCTCAGAATTCATGTTAACTGTAAGTCTGCCTATAACTGGCTGGTCAAGTGAGTACAAAGGTCGGAGGTAGGCAATGGCAATCCAACAGGACCATGTCTAGTAAAGAGCTTTTTTTACCAAGAATATGGTCATACTGAAATTAAAATTTTTATGTGACCTATTCCGGAGTTCAATAAACCAGCAGTTATGTATTCTAGTATAGTACAACAAATATCAAACTTCATGCAGTTTTAATAAGAAGGTATTATCTCCTATTATAAGTACAGAAATTTTATAATAAACAAAGTGAAATTCTTGGAAGCAGGAAATTTTAATACTAAACCAAAGTACATGTAAGACAACATGGTGAGTAGATAGTAGAAATAGTATGATGCTAAGAAAGTATGGAGCATTTTTTTTTCCAATCCTTCCCTGGGTGTTGTAATTATTACACCTATAGTTCTGTACAGCTATTAGTATGACGTTCTGCTTTGTAATTAAGATGATATACCATTTTATTATTCATATATAAAATTTAAATACTGTCATATCAGTATATTCATCAACATGATTAAGAACATTCTATTCTTCCTAAATACAAACTACATAAAAACTAAGAATTGTCATTAAAGAAGTCATGAAACAGACAGAAATATGCAGTCAACAAGCACATGTGCTACATATGTGACTGGAAGAGCAAAGGAGGGGGGAGGGGACCGGGCAAACAGCTACCTGCTTAGAAGTATGTTGCTCCACCTTTGGAATGCAATAAGCAGTGATGTGGTGTGACACAGATTCAGCAAGAACTTGGAAGGTATATAGAGATGTGTGGCACCACATTTCTAGAAAGCAGTTATGAACTACTGGCCCTGTGTTTTATGGGAGTAAAGCTGGTTGCCAAAATCAATTTGTAATTTTATTTATTGATGAGATCTTGTGTTCCACATAGCATGTACATTAAGTTGTTGGAAACATTTAACATAGTAATGTTGTAATTATTATAAAGCTTGGATAATTACTTAGTCTGCAATACAAGTTATTGGTACATTATTATTTACATTATTATCAGTTCAGTGATTCCAATGGTATTATGTTTTTAGTGCACATTGTTGGCTAAATTATTGTTGGTATTGGTAATTATTATTTATCAAAGAACTCTTCCATTTTATAGAAGCAGGTACTTAAAATATGTCTTCACTGCAGTTTTCAATACTGCACCACTCTTTACTGTTTGTATGTCTTCTGGTATTTTCTATCTATACATTTTTCAAATATGTGGGGCCCCATGTTGGCAGAGTTTAGTTCTAGTTTGGTGTATACAAAGATCCATTTTTTGTCTTGTATTGTGAATGTGTGCATCTTTATTTTTGAGGAAGAGTGTGGGATTTTCAATTGCATACTGATTTATGAATACCATTGTTTCATTTATATGCAGGCATGGGAGTGGATGGATTGTCTTTCTGTGACATCTTTTGCGATCATTATTATTTATTTATTTTTATTTATTTATTTATTTTGAATAGTTTTATTCTGTTTGAAGAAGTTCCTCCAAAACTGACACCATACATAGTAAAATGATCACAGTTCCATTTTATTATAATGGATTATGCAAAAATTAAGGATTAAAATTGTATGTTGCTATGAAGTTCTTCAGAATATATTTACCTTAACTCAGTATTGCTGATAGTCATACATAAAAGATGTAAGTGGAGACAAAAATAAATGCTCTCGGAAATATTTTCCTTTGGCAGGTAGGAGAGAAGGGAAGAAAAGGGTACAGAATGGAAAGATAAGTACTGGCCAGCCACTCTATCTCTTTTTAATAATATTTTTACACCTCATTGGATAATTTCTGTCACATTAATCAAACATTTGAATGATCTTTCTTTGTAAGAATGTAAGCTGGAGAAATTTATAAAACCACATGTTAGTTTAGACAGTAGCAGGGTCATGGAACATCTTCCACTGGGGAGGAGCCCATAATTATAACACAGATATGGTATCAATGAGGTCCAAGAGTGTTATAGTGTCATACAGAATCTCCAGGAGCCCACAGCCACGGAGAATGACTAGTGACAGCTATGTAAGAGCACCAGAGCATTTGAATACTCTTATTTCGGACACTTTGTGGATTTATTGATTATTTTTCTTTAAATGATGTTAAACATACATAAAAATAGTAATCCTTAATACTCATATTCATGGACTGTATTACATTAACTGCGAATGGGTAAAGTAGAAAATGTGTACCCAGCCAGGATTTGAGCCCAGGTCTCCTGCTTTCTAGGCAGTTGCACTGACCCCTACACCACTGGGGACACAGTGATCATCACACCTGCACAGAATTACTCAAGCATGCCTCCCGTCAGATACAAATTTGCAACTTTACCCTGCCCACTATAACTCAAACTCGTCTGAAAGAACAGATGCCACATATGTATGATCTTAAACACACTGCACTTAAATGTGCTGCCCTATGCTACATTGATACTCATCCAGACTATGACACTTGGCATCAGGATCAGAAGTAATCTTCAAGTATGCTATATGCTAGATTTAAGGAGCTTCTATACACACAACAATCATGGCATCCTTGTCTTACAGGCAAATACATATGGATGTGATGCACAGTTGACAGCTACCAGTGACAGAAGTTTACATCCATACCACTAAGTGGTAGCACACTATGGCAGATACCTGTCCCCTGCAGCCACATGAGACTCTATAGCCTTCTCAAATAGATGTGAATAAGTTGATTTTGGTGTATAGAAGATTTATCAAAAACATGTTCCTCTTTGTAGGATTTCTTATAATTAAACTCCAATCCATAACAAATTGGCAATAGAAACTATCAGGAGATTCTAATATAAATTAAAATATTATGACCAACATTGTGCAGTATGGCTGTGTGGTTAAAGAAGTTGAATTGTTAGGCAGAAGGTAATGATCAATGGTTTGTGTCCTGTTACAGACCTTTTTGCCCTATCTTTTTGTTTATAACACAAATATTCATCTGTTTTTCCTTACTATGTCATAATTTTCAAGACAGTAGATAGCCATGAACCTAAGAGTACAACTTAAATAACATTTATAATTAATCACTTGACTTAAATATCTGTTGTTTACTTTCAAATAAAGTCTAAAATAAAGATTGTTTGACTTACTGAAAGTACAGGCTCGCCAATAGAAACATAAAACACAAATAAAAACACACAAACATTCAAGCTTTCGCAACCATTTGTTGCTTTGTCAGGAAAAGAGGAAGAAAGGAGAGGAGAAAGGGAAGGATATGGGTTTTAAGGAAATGGAAAAGGACTCGTTCCAACCCCAGGAGTGGAAGGACTTACCTTAGGGGAAAAAAAGGAAGGTAAACAAATACACACACACTCACACATATCCAAACGCAAACACACCTAGACAGACATTTGTAAAAAGCCACCAGGAAAGTCTCCTTCTATAATATTCAAATACAGTCTGATTTACAAGGGTGTGTTTAGGCAGCAACCTAATAGTATAACTTAGACTAGATTCCTGTGAGTGAATAAGCAACAAAGACATTTTATATTCATTATCCATATCACAAATAATTATCTGTTTGAGAATCAGAGTGGGGTGGTGGCTTTGCATGTACACAAAATGAGGTGTGGGTGCTAACAATTAAGTCTATTGTTCACCAGTGACTCATCTGTGTCACAGCTCTCTTCAGTCTGGAACTTCTTAAAGATAAATCAATGAATAAATTTCTACAGACACTACACTCAGCTGAAGTCATATAAGTGGTGGTCTACATGGCAGGGCAGGATATATCATGGAAAGAAATTATGCCATGCAGTGCATGGTATTAATATGTTTGAAAATGCCAGGTGTGAAATTGCATTATTCAGGGTCCCAGATCTCAGGTTCTGTTTATTACAGAGATAAGGAGTAGGTGTTTGGAATAGCCCTTGGCTTAGTAATCATTTGTGTACCTACCCTAAGAACTAGCATAGTGTCATTATCCTGTAATAGAGGGTTAAAATTTTAATGTTTCACACTTCCAGCTGCCCAGCCAAATTAAGCAAATCGGTTCATTTTTGTGCATTATGACTGGTCTAAAGTGGGCTTCAGACAGCTTATAAGAGCTCCATTTCATCATGGATGCTTTTTGAGAAAACACTGAAAACAATCATTTTTGGACACAAAAACTTTGAATTGCGTAGTTTTATCCATTGAAATTTTTACCTTCTAAGTTCTTAAGAGTATATTCTCAAACATCTTTTTTACATCTTTATCCATCACCAAACTCCTGAGGCCAAAGTCATCATACTTGACTACAAAATTGCAAAAATTTGTTTTTTGTCATTTTTGCACTATGAACACCAAAAATCTAAATAACTGGTATAGGGATGTGGCGATCCCACCACCAAGAGGGAAGCCACTGCAATCAGCCACCTGACATTGGCAAGAAACCATAATCTCTTGGGTTAGGAGGAAATGCCTATCCATAACCCAGAACATCTGGAGGCACCGCTTGATCTTAACAATCAAGTTGTATCTTGTGCTGTCACCGTGTATTTTTCTTTCAGTATTTCCACAGCACAAATAATACCTTCGCTTGTTCATTTCAAGATATAATATATAATTCAAACTGTTCTTCCCACAAGGTCTGGTTAGTCCATACCTTGTATTGAAAGAAAATAGTCGTTATAATCAGACTAGTATTCGAAGTTGCTTGATATGGTTATCAGGACACCTGGAAATTTTGTCCATATCTACATTTGAAAGGTAACTATTCTTTCCAATAACATTAAACTTTATTCTTTCTTCGTTAAGAACTACATCAGTTTTACATTTCTGATCCTGATATGGACTGAACGAAATCCTAATTAAGAATAACAATTGCTTTAAATCATAAAACAACAGACAGTCATCTTCAAATAACCTTAATCTTCTCTCTTCCTTGGCACTGTGCAGTTCTTTTACTCCTTGGCAGTGAGCACAAATTCACCCACCAAAACCTGCGGGAATAAATTCCGTCTAGCAGTATTTGCTCACACAGTGCCAAACCCCTTATAAAATAAACTATTTGAATATCTTGGGTCGAGCTAGAAACCAGTAGTGTAGAATGTTACACTACAATCTTTGTAATCTTACCTGAAAGAACATCACCAGTTGTATTTTCAACTTTTTACCCTGACATGAGGGAACACATGCAAATAATGCAACTACCCCAGGCCCGGATGCATGTCCGGTTTCTCCCAATCGTCAGATTCTGAGGGATTGAGGACATCATGCATGAGAGAAGGATTTGAGCTTCTCAAAACCTCTTTGCCCCAAGAAAAAGACCTTCCTTTGTACTATTACATCAATATGCTGCTGAAAACTGAATTCAACATTCAAATCCTAGTGACCCAAGAAACACAATTTCAAGATGAAAACCACTTCGATTCTGAAAATTTCAGGATATTTAAGGGTAAACCAGCCATACATATCAACAGTGGTAGTGCACAGTATTGTTGCAGTGTTGTACAACTCCCAGTTTCGTAAAATGATGTCGCCTCATGACCAGCTCTGGGCGTTTACACAGCTGCTGCAGCTCCCTGGTGGCCAGCTCGGCCCATTATACCTAAGGCAGTGGCGAGTCCAGGGCCTCACCACAGCACCTCGTAATATGTGGCCCTGTAACGTCAAATGGGATTGCAGGCTACCTGCAAACTCCCTGGCCAGAAGCAGTTCCCAGTGCTCCACTAGGTGGCACCACTCTACAGAGGACATTTCTCCAGTAGAAGACTCTTGGAAATTACTTGAAGAAACTACTAGCAAGATCCCCAGACCTCATGATGATGATGATGATGATGATGATGATGATGATTGGCGGTTTAGGGTGCTCAACAGCGAGGTTATCAGCGCCCGGCAGACCTCATATAAAAATCTTATTAGGAGATATTCAATGCACAAATCAGCAGAGAGAGAGAAAAAAAAAACACAGATCAATTGTGGGACTTCATACCATACATTGGCGGACTAATAAGAATGGAAACTGAATAATAAGCTTTTGTGCATCTTTCTCAAGCTGAGTCTAATTTCCATGCACTTTATGAAACTTCTACACAAGAAGAAAACTTGGGGACCATCTAACCCACTTCTTGGGGAATTTCAGACTGATTATGTTGCAACTTCCACAAAGAATACACCTCAGTTCTGCATGTTAGAGTACAGAAGGGAGTTGTAGATTCAGATCCCTATCTTACGCAAATCAAGGTTAGGTTCCAACCAAACAGATCTAGACCTAAAGGCAACAGATTTCCAAGAGTAGATGCTGACTATCTGAGAAAAAATGCCATCATTTTTGTATGTGATATACATGAAGAAGATTCCAAGGCATGGACAGACATTTGCAACACGCTTCATTCATCAGCTATGAAATTAGGACAGCCACCCATAAAAAGTAAACATAGATGGTAGAACACTACATATGATGAGGCTATTAATGAGCAAACTAAGGCATGAAATAAATGGAATGGACATCAAACATTCGAAAGATGGAAGAATTTCCAAAACACTCTCAAAAACTGGCCTCCAAAAATAATACGCTGTGAAAAACATGCCTATAACAAAAACAGACTTGAAGGGATAGAAAACGATTTCCAGAAACACAATCCTTGCAATTTTTTACTAGACATTCCACAAAGATTTATCAGAGTACAAGCCACCAACATTAAGCTTTCATTAAATGATGGATCACTAGAGACAAACAGTAAAGAGAGTGTAAGATACCCAACTGGCTGATTATTCACAAAATCTACTGAACTGTGATTCACCACAAGAACGGCTGCAATTTGAAAAACCTGTTCCAAACACTGACTCACACTCCCCAACAATTCAAGAATAAAAGAGATAATTGAATCGCTCAAAAACAACAAAGCCCCTGGGGATGATGTCGTAACTGTGAAGATGTTGATAATAGGAGGAGAAGAATCCATACGCTCCTAAAGGACATTTTAATAATAATATGTATAGGGAACAACTCACCATAAAGATGATAGAGGAAAAAATTCCTAACAGGAAAAATATATATAAAAAAGTAGATGTGGTTTACTTACCAGGCAAAAGAGCACAGGTACGCAGACAGAAACACAAATAAAAACACACACAAACCCACAAACGCTGAGCTTTCACAACCCAGGGAAGCTTCTTCAGAAAAAGAACAGGGAAGGAGAGGGAAAAGGAAAGGAGCGGGTGAGGAGTCATTCCAATCCCGGGAGAGGAAAGACTTACCTTGGGGGAAAAAGGATAGGTAAACCAACACACATACAACACACACACACACACACACACACACACATACGCAGACACACGCACGCACGCCAAGGCAGACATATTTTTTGACATATATCTGCCTTGGTGTGTCTATTTGTGTGTGTGTGTGTGTGTGTGTGTGTGTGTGTGTGTGTGTGTTTGTTTACCTATCCTTTTCCCTCAAGGTAAGTCTTTCTTCTACTGGGATTGAAATGACTTCTCACCCTATATGTTAAACCCATATCCTTTCCTTTACCCTATCCTTCCCTGTTCTTTTTCTGCAGAAGCAACCCAGGGTTGTGAAAGCTCAGCCTTTGTATGTTTGTGCATGAATTTTTATTTGTGTTTCTGTCTGCGTCCCTGTGCTCTTTTGCCTGGTAAGTAAACCACTGAAACTTTCCTGGAAGGAAAAATACGTATAAAAAATAGAGATTGTTTACTTACCCAAAGCACAGGCTTGTTGACAGATACAAAAACACAAATAATAACACATACATACACAAAGATTCAAGCTTTCAGAACCGTTGGCCGCTTCATCAGGAAAAGAGGAAGGAAGGAGGGGAAAAAAGAAAGGATGCGGGTTTTAAGGGAGTGGATGAGGAGTCATTTAAATCCCGTTAGTGGAAGGACTTACCTTAGAGGAAAAAAAGGAAAGGTAAACAAGCACCCACACATATACACATGCAAACACACCAAGACAGACATTTGTAGGAAGCAAAGACGTTGGACAGAGATACCAGTTGAGGCAGAGGCTCTGTCCAGAGAACCGAGAATTTAGCGGAGGTTGAGACCAGGTGGGCAACGGGAAGAGAGAATAAGCTGAAGGGCATGTTCCCATCTCTGGAGTTCTGAAATACCGGTGTTGGTGGGAAGTATCCAGATAACCCGGACAGTGTAATACTGTACCAAGATGTGCTGGCCGTGCACTAAGGCATGTTTAGCCAGAGGGATAGAGAGAGAGAGAGAGAGAGAGAGAGAGAGGAAAAATTCCTTGCAGGAAAAATATATATAAGAAATAGATGAAGTAGGGAAGTGGGTGGTCAGCGTGAAAGGAAATACTCCATTGCAGCGAGGCCCTGGGCATGTGGGATATTCCTCTGCCTAAAACCTCTTTCCTTAATACCATAGCCAGCTTCATCCTAACCCACAACTTCTTCACTTTTGAGGGCCAGACATACCAACAACTAAAGGGAACAGCCATGGGAACCAGGATGGCCCCCTCATACGTGAACTTACTATGGGACGCTTAGAGGAAGCCCTCCTGGATAACCAGGCCTGTCAACCCAACGTTTGGTACAGATTAATTGATGACATCTTCATGATTTGGACTCACAGTGAAGAAGAACTCCAGAATTTCATCTCCAACCTCAATTCCTTTGGTTCCATCAGATTCACGTGGTCCTATTTCAAATCCCATGCCACTTTCCTTGATATTGACCACCATTTATCCACTGGCCAGCTTCACACATCTGTCCACATCAAACAACAGTACCTCAATTATGACAGCTGCCGTTCGTTCCATATCAAATGATCCCTTCCCCAGAGCTTAGGTCTTCGTGGCAAACAAGTCTGCTCCAGTCCTGAATCTCTGAACCAGTACACCAATAACTTGATGACAGCTTTCAGATCTCACAACTACCCTCCTGATCTGGTACAAAAGCAAATAGCCAAGGCCACTTCCTCTACCCCCCCCCCCCCCCAAACCCCAATCTCCCACAGAGGGACCCTAAAAGTGGCCCTCTTGTCACCGGTTACTTTCCAGGACTCGAGCGGACTCTAAATGTGGCTCTCCAGCAAGGATACGACTTCCTTAAATTCTCTTCCAAATAGAGATCATCCTTCGTGACATCCTTCCCACTCCACCGAGCAGGGCCGGCGCAAGCCCAAGTGCCGCTCCGTGCGAGCTGCAAAATTGCCGCCCCCCACCACTTTTTTTTTTTTTTTTTTTTTTTTACAGAACGTTTGTGGAATTTTATTTTAAACAAATCTGTAGGAAATGTCAGCAATCAATAGCAATTTTTATTTTACTTTTCATAAATACCTAGGTTTCTGCCACTGAGTGGCCAGTCTCAAAGCTTGTAAATATGTTCTTACAACTAAACCGTCATGTTTGACAGTTACATTCAGCATGACGGTATAGATGTAAACATAATTCAAAGCATTGAATATCCGCACTGTGCCCGAAATCTATGTAGATCTGGAAAATATAAACAAAAATTGCGACTGATTCGTGACATTCTCTACAGACTTGTACAAACAGTCGCTGGGCACCAGTAAAAAATTGAGTCAAACCTGATTGAAGAAATCTAGCAAATTTGAAGAAGCCTTGTGAATTTACAAAAATGTTCAAATGTGTCTGAAATCTTATATTACTGTAGGATACATTGTTCAAGAGATGAAGTCATAAGATTTGAGCCGCGTGACATTGAATTTCAGGCCGATTTCACTACAGACGCAGGTGAAACGGTCAAAGAGTGGGGCGGAAGACAATGGAAAGAGGAAGAATAAGGAGATGGAGTAACATAATGATGCAATAAATACACACCCGTGTATCGACGGGTACTAATGCTAGTCGAAATATATTAACTCACTCGGCTGCAGTTGTTCATTTCAAACAACTGACACTCGACATCTGTCGTAATTTCCATGTGTCAGATCTTTTGTGTCTGATTATGGAATAAGGGGTAACAAATTAGTCATCGCCGTATCACTTCACTTTTCTTAGCTTTATTTTCATTCTAGCTATTGGGACGACGCATGCTAATTTGCCGACTCGCCATTTTTTAAAGTAACATGTCACAAGAAAAATAAAATTTCCTATTCTGCAATACTAATTGTACATTATATGAAAAGCACTTACCTATCACAACCCAAGTTGCAAGAAATTCGGGCGCACCAATTCTTCTGTTCTTACGAAACGCAATGCAAGTGCTTCTCACCAATCTTGACTCCCTCGGCCAACTACCGAAACAAATTCTGTAATTTTCGTCGTAGAGAATGTAACAATACCTGTTGCCTGGAAAGGTGAAGTGGTGACAAAGCAGTGTCAGAAACTAGATTACGTCACGAGGTACAGCGAGGTTAAGGTTAAACTAGCGCCCAAGAAGATGAAGCAAGAAGCTCGCAATACGTATGTGACCGATGATATGGATAAATGTATTATCAGACAGCAATTTCTATGGTAATTACGAGCAGTAGAAAGAAATACGAATTTTGCGAAAACTGTAAAACTATTGTCAAACATAAATGAGCTTTAAAGCTATCAAGGAACCCTTTAGAAACGATGTTCTGTCTATGGATTTTCGTTTTCTAAGGTGTCAAAATTACCGTTCTGTTTTGTGTGGACGAGAGGGCACTGTTGCTAAGAGACCATACTTTCTCAGGTTTTCATCAGAATCAAACCGACCAGTAGTTTACTTATATGAAACGGATTCACACGCATTATACAGTAAATAAATGTTGGCAAAGTATTAGTGTGCGAGTAGTATTGTCAAACAAAAGTGCCGGTCATAGTTTGTTGTTCATACAGACGGAGACAGGTGTTTCATGGCTCAAAAACTAAAACGTCCGACTATCACTAAGGAACGGATAGCAAAAATTTTCAAAAATACATCGAAACCCAACTTATTCCAGACTTACTAACAATGTCTTTATCCCTTGTAATTATTCGCAACGTATTTACCCATTCGGAAACTTCTAGCCATTGTAGGTGTTGAACATGTTTGACTGTAGTAAAGTTCAACCATTTTTTTCCATAATGCGGGAAGAGTGAAACACTCGGAAACTGCCATTGAAGAGCTTAGCAAAATTGTGTCAGGCCTTACATATAATCGCAGTATTGAGCATTGCATTCGAATTTCCAAATTACAATTCGCATAAGAATACTGGCGTCTTTGCGTGTACGTCAGACTGCTTCCCCCTCTCTGTTCCTCCGGCGTAAACACGACGGTGCTGCCACAGTGGCGAGGGAGAAATTATCCCTCCCCCGTCCCCTTGTTCAATAGGGGCGGCCGGCAGGTAGTCGAGGCGCCATGCCACAGTTCCTGAAGCCGCTCCCTCAGATGTTTGGTTTCGAATCCCCTCATCCCCTCTTGGGCATGAATGTTGAGTTTGTCCTAAAAATAAAAAGGGGTGCGGAAGATTTGCCGCCCCTCGGAAAGTGCCGCCCCGTGCGGCCGCACGTTTCGCACGTGCCTTGCGCCGGCCCTGCCACCGAGAGTGTCTTTCCGTCGCCCACCTAAACTCCGTAACCTCCTATTCCATCCCTATGAAATCCCAAAACCACCTTCCCCACCCTCTGGCTCTTACCCATGTAACCTCCCCATGTAAAATCTGCACTATGGGTCCTCCCACCACCACTTATTCCAGTCCTGTAACCCGGAAGGTGTACACAATTAAGAGCAGAGCCACTTGTGACAACACCCATGTGATTTACTAACTGACATGCCTGCACTGTGAAGCGTTCTATGTGGGAATGACCAGCAACAAACTGTCCATTCGCAAGAATGATCACAGGCAGACAGTGTTTGTTGGTAATGAGGATCACCCTGTGGCTAAGCATGCCTTGGTGCACAGCCAGCACATCTTGGCACAGTGTTACACCGACCGGGTTATATGGTTACTTCCCACTGACACCAACCTATCAGAAATCTGGAAGTGGGAACTTGTCCTTCAACATACTTTCTCTCTTCCCATTGCCCATCTGGTCTCATCCTTCATTAGTTTTAAATTCCCGCCCACCATTCTACAACGTCTTTGCCTCCAATCTCTGGACAGAGCCTCTGCCTTGACTGGCATCTATGTCCAACTTCTTTACATTTTGCATATAGGCCAGTCGTTAGGTATGTTTAGGTCCAAAAAAAAATTGCAGGAAGCTGAATTTTTGGTATGTTGTTAGGACATATTAGAGTAGTATTAAACCAAGTTTGCAGCTTCGAATTCCTTTAGCTTAACTTTTAAGAGCCAAGAAACCTCAAAATTTTCGGTCTTGTTTCTGATTTTGGCTTATAACTCGTGAAGGGTGGTTTTTTTTTCAAGATACGTCACTCACACCTTTATTAATGTAGATAAAATATTCTACAATTTAAGCCCAACCGCAGCTCTGTAAGTCCAATAGTTCCCGAGATACTGGACTTCAAAAATTGACTTATTTCTCCAAAAAGTTCAAATTTTCTTAGTAATCTTTCGGCTAGAATATTGGCTCCAGTGATCACCCCACGGGGAAAGTCACACATAAAAAAGTTATGAAGCAGTTATTTAGCTTTAATCTAAGTACAGACCGAAGTCCATAGGCCTAATATGTTTCAAGTTATCGTTAAAAAACTAAAAGTTGGGAAAATCGACTAGTTCAATAAATTGGTCCAGATAATTAATTTTTAAGGAAACAAATTTTTATTTACAGCTAGTACTACTTATAACACAATTTTCATGTAAAAACTTAAGTGGTACGTCGAAGGGAAAGTTGAGGTGGCCGAGGAGATTTGTAGTAAAGTAATGCGCTACTTCTCAATTTTAAAACTGCAACGAACTAAAATATAATGCAAACACACCTACTAAAAATGTCTCTTACCATTCGTTTTAACGAGAATGCCGGGATTTCTTCCTTCCTGGCTCGGGCTCCGTTGTTTCTTCTGTCTGTTGGAGCTCTGTAACCGAAGTTGGTTCGTCCACATCTTCGTCTTCCTCTTCCGTATCTGTCGAGACGATCGAGGTGTTGCGGTATGTCTTGCCCTGGCTCATTCGGCAAAGAATAGAGCACTTGAGCCCTGCTCTTTGGCAAGAGCAGGTCCCCACACCCTTTCCTACATTTGCACGACATCATCTTCAGTAGTGCTGAGGGTGCTGGGACTTGGAATGTGGAGAAAGGAGTTAGCCCTAGCTGGCTTCTTGTCCAACCCCCGTCAGAGGGCTCTTTCTCGACGCCCAACCACGTCTGAACCTGGTGGTATGTCCTGTAGGAGTGCTGAGCCGCTGCTTCTTGGGTTGGGGGTAGACGAGGAAGCTGGACTTTTGCACTCGCAGCAGACCTGAGGAAAAGTTCTTAGCGGAGAGTCTGAAGGTTGTCGTCCTCTCCACCACCATATAGGGCGACCAAGCACTTCCAGCATGCAGAGGCTATCTGTTCTATAGTGACATGTTGCTTAAGAAATGTGGCAGCCACGCCAATCAGCTGGGAATTCTTCTCAATTATGCCCATCATTTTTGTTTTTCCTTGCCTGAAAATGGCAGGTACCGTGTCGCAACCAGTAAATGCATGGAGGAACAGATCTAATCCAGGAGGGAGCGACATTTGTCCTCAGTTGAAGGATGTTGACGAGAACTTTTCGCAACTAGTTCCACGCCTTCCACTTTTTTTGAGGAATATGTTCCTTGTATTGGAGCCTACCCATTGAGGAGAACCAACAAATCGACATCCTCTCCGGCTATTAGGACGTGTTCATGTGGTCGGCTGTTCTCCAGCGCTGTCCTGACGATAAGGAAGTCAGCGTCGTCGGTACTTTCTCTAGTCCTTCGCTCTCCATTCCAGCGCAAATAAAGTTGATCAAACGCTGCTTTTTCTTTCCATTAGAAAGAAATTTTCTCTGGGCCACTTTGATCACAGTACAATCTTGGAATATTATTTCGCTGCGTGCAGGTACTGCATAACGGCGTAGATGCTCAGCTGCTTTTGTGCTACTGTCAGTCCCCTCCTTTCAGTAGGCATCGAACACCACAGCCATAATTCTCCCATAGCGATGGACAGTGCAGGAAATGTAGGTTGGTACAATTTCGCAGATGCTGTTGTTACGTTGCCAGATAACTGTCTGTAGCAGATGCCCTCCATCAACAACAACTAAAGTGCTTTGTGTGATGGAGAAGGTTTCAGTGAGAGGAGTGAAAGCACTGAAGAAGGTGGATTTTGTGCCCTTCCGCATACCCTCCTCTATTTTCAAATAGTACCGTGGCATAGGGGGCCATCTCGAAGGCAAAGTGCTCTCTTAAGTCTTGATGTGACTTTTTCGTAACGCACAGCCTTTGGAAAATTGTGAGAGGGTCAATGCGACCACCTTGTCCCACACTTTAACTGTAGCTGTAGTCAATGTTCGTACCATGTCATTCCTTTTGAAAGTTACATTGCCTGACGGACAGTAGTTTCTCATTCCAAGGAAATGGTGTATTGGGATTCAAAATACGTTTTTATTTTGTCGAAGTAGTATCTAGGTCGATACGAGAGGATCTCATGTCAACGTGTTGCTCAGTGCTGGTGCAGGAGACATTCCACATTTACTCCCAGCCTTCACAGATATTCAACATATACACCGTGCGACCAGTCCAGCGCGCAAGGACGCTGCTGGAGATTCCGCGGTTTTTCACTGTCACTGTTCCCTCTTCAAAAAAATGTTCAAATGTTTGTATAGTTTATGGGACTTAACTATGGGGTCATCAGTCCCTAAACTTACAAACTACTTACGAACTAGCTAATCCTAAGGACGGCACAAATATCCATGCCCGAGGTGGGATTCGAATCCCCGACCGTAGTGGCCGTGCAGACCGTGACTGGAGCGCCTCAGTCCCCTCGGCCACCGCTGCCGGCCTGTTCCCTCTCCAAGCACTCCCGACACATGAAACATCCGACAGGGTAGCTCCGACATATTGTAAAAAAGAAAGTACTTAAAACACCACCACGATCGAGATTTAGACGATTTTTGTTTGAAACGTTCTTCACAGATCCGAATACGGCCGTTTCTATAAGGGCAGACTGGGTATAGTGAGGAAGACCGCGGAGACAAGAAGTTTGGGAGGGAGAACAGAACACCTACTGGGTCACCACTCGGAGTGAGAAAATGTTCAAATGTTTGTAAAGCTTATGGGACTTAACTACGGGGTCATCAGTTCCTAAACTTACAAACTACTTATGAACTACTTACGAACTAGGACGGCACAAATATCAATGCCCGAGGGGGGATTCGAACCCCCGACCGTAGACGCCGTGCAGACCGTGACTGAAGCGCCTCAGTCCCCTGGGCCACCGCGGCCGGCCACTAGGAGTGAGGGGGTGGGGGAGGGGGCGAGGTTGCCTTCGCACAACAAAAGGTCTCGCTACGAACTAAAGTCCCAATTCCTAAATGGCTGACCAATACCTACAAACGGAGAGGCTTTCGTTGTTTTTACAGCAATATCTACTTTCACAAATATATTGGTATGCACTAACACATAAATTACACCTATTTATATACAATGCGTTAATAATCATCATCAATGAGTAATTTCTCCTTTTTCTTTAACATATATACGATAAGAGGACTGCAATTCGTCTGGGTCAGTTTATTGAATACTCCGATTTTTCCGACTTTTCGTTTTTTAACGATAACTAGAAATCTATTGGGACTATGGACTTCGTTCTGTACTTAGATTAAAGCTAAATAACTGCTCTATAACTTTCGTTAGTATGATTTTCCCCGTGAGATGATCAGTAAAGCCAATATTCTGGCCGAAAGATGGCTAAAATCGAAAATTTGAACTTTTTGGAGAAATAAGTCAATTTTTGAAGTCCAGTATCTCGGGAACTATTGGACTTACAGAGCTGCGGTTGGGCTTAAATTGTAGAATATTTTATCTACATTAATAAAGATGCGAGTGACTTTTCTTGAAAAAACCACCCTTCACAAGTTATAAGCCAAAACCAGAAAAAAGTCCGAAATTTTCGAGGTTTTTTTGCTCTTAAAAGTTAAGCTAAAGTATTTCGAAGCTGCAAACTTGGTTTAATACTACTCTAATATGTCCTAACAACATACCAAAAATTCAGCTTCCTGCAATTTTTTTGGACCTAAGGCCATTTTTTGTCTACGACGACTGGCCTAATTTGTCTGCCTTTGTGTGTGTGCACGTGTGTATGTGTGTGGATGTTTGTCTACCTATCCGTTTTCCCCAAATGTAAGTCTTTCCTCTTCTGGGATTGGAATGACTCCTCACCCGCTCCTTTAAACCCAAATCCTTTCCTTTTCCCTCTCCTTCCCTACTCTGCCTGAAGAAGCAACAAGATTGCGAAAACTTGGTCTTGTGTGTGTTTCTTTTATTCATTTATGTTTGCTGTCACTTACATGTGCTCCTTTGCCTGGTAAGTAAACTTCATCTACTTTCATTTTTCACCTGAGATCGGCTCTGCTTGTTATATCCCCACCCTTATCTTCCCTCTCCACTCCCCCCCCCCTCCTCCGCTCCTTCCCCCTTCCTCATCCCATCCCTTCCGCTTGCCATGAGTGAGACTATGTTGGGCAGCCAGCGATGGCTGACGTGTGTAGATGAGTGTGCCTGAGTGATTGTGTGGATGAGTGTTCTCTGTATGAGGAAGGCCGCAGCCAAAAAGTTTGTTTGTATGTCTTTTATTTGTGTCTGTGGTGGCTCAACGTTCGTCTTCACGGTGAGTTGTTCCGTATACATATTATTATCATTAACATCCTCACTGGACCTTCCACTGTTGTTATTTTGCTTAAAGGGCATATGAGACTGAAATGATTCCAAAGGACTGGAAGGATGCCATTATCCATCTGTTACATAAAAAAGGCAATCGACCCTAACAACTACAGAAGTATATTACTTTTACCAGTTATATAAAAGGCTTTGCCTGTAGCGCTCTTGAATAGAGTGGAAAACAAACGAATCATCTTATTGGTGAATAGCTAGCAGGTTTCCAGAAAGGTAGATTGTGTTCTGAACAAATTTGGAGCCTCACAACAATATTGAGTATTTGTGGTAGTACCAACACATTTATCATCTTTGTGGGTTTTAAGAATGTGTATGATTTTATTGACAGATGAACGGTCATGGACATCCTAGAAGAGCTCAGTGTGGACTGGAAGACCAGAAAATTAATCCGCCAGACTCTCACTGATACAACAACTCAAAGGACGTTTCTGGGTGAACTATCAGAGCCTTTTGAGCTGAATACAGGGTTTTGACAAGGAGATGGTCTCTTCCTGCTTCTTTTTAACTTAGTGTTGGATTAAGTCATTAGAGAATGAGGAAAATAAATCGAAGGTGTAAGCTTTGGTAATCGGGGACAGAGAATCAAAGTGAAGTGTCTAGCTTTTGCTGATGACCTAGCTATCTTTAGCAAGACTAGTGAAGGAATCAGATATATATTAGAAAAGTTACACAAGACAGCATCAAGAACAGACCTCCAAATCTCATGCAAGAAGACACATTTCATGGTTAATGGACATCAGGATATCCAAAAGTTGCCACAGCAGATGAATTATGGCACAATCAAACCTTCCTTCAGAGATCTGGGAGAAATCATTGTGCCATCTGGGTTGGTAAGGGAAGCTAATTTAGAAAGAACGACCAAATTCTCAAAATCATACTGAATAATGTGGAATCATTATAATAAAAAGAGATGTCACAAAATGCGAAACTTTACCATTACAAGACAGTTGTTCTTGTATATGCCTCTGAAACAATATCTCTAGGATCTCTAGAATGAAAAATCCTCAGAATAATATATAGTCCCATTCACGTAAATGATATATGGATTAAGAGAAAAGCTTTAGAACTGTACACAGAAACAAGTACTCTCACCAATGCCATTCACAGGAGACAATTGAAATTATATAGTCATATCTGCAGAATGGATGACTCTAGATATGAAGAAAAACTACTTTATATAATAAATTCAAAGGAGGTCAAAATTAGCTGGTTAGAAGAAATCAAACAAGTCTTAAAGGAACTAAACATCAAAGAAGATACCATCAGCAATTGCAAGGCCTTTGCAACTCTTGCAGCAAAGCTCACTTTCATGCGAAAGCCAAGAAGACCACTGGTAAACAATGGATGGAAGAACACAAGAAACTGCATAGCAAGTTCAGCGAGTTCATAAAGAGAGTTTGGGAGGAGAAGAAAAAGAAGGGAAAGCCATGAAACCAAGTCAACAAGTTCAAATTCACTCTGTACGTGGGCATAACGAATCAAGAATTACAAAAAATGGCTCAAATTTTAAGAATATGTTTTGTAGACATTTATCTAGTTGTTGTTGATAGTATTTAAAGGGGACTAGACTGCTAGGTCATTAGTCCCCCGCTCCAAACGAAGGGAGAGCAATGTAGGACTTTCAGCTAAAAACTCCATTTTCAAACATCTTTATCTGTTACCAAGATACATCCAAAACCCATGACACAGAATAGGGAGTAAACAGAAAGCTAACTCCCACTGCAGTCTTGTTGTCCAAAATTTAGCATGCCTGTGCCGAGTCGGCCATTTTTAAAGATAGTAAACACGTGGTCATTTCCTGTTCTGTCACGTGGCGTGATTAGATAAGTTTCCTTTGTTTTGTTAATTGTGTACTGTAACTGTTTGAATCACATAAAAGTAAAAGTAAACAAGTATTTGGTGCAGTGCAGTGGAGTGAAAAGATTGAAATATGTGTCAATAGTTGGAGCTGTTCCACTTTTATTATGAGCAGCAGTAAAAGAAAAGGTGGTTGATGGTGTTCAGCACCTAATTGCCACAATAATTCTGATACAAATAAGTATATAAGCTTCTTCACCTTCCCAAAAGATGTTGAATGGTCACTGGGCCTATATATTTAGTAAAAGTTAAACGTTATCAATTTCAAATCAGAGCAATGTCTGCATAATCATTAAAAGTAGCCTTGCTTAATTAATATCCTCAACAGATACAACTTTTCCAACATTAAAATACAACATTACTGCCATAAGTAAAGTATAACATATAGGCATGTTCTAAAGGCAATATTTATTTCCAGTGCTAAGAAATTTACTGTGAACTCAAGGAGAGCTGATTTACTTACAAAGGATGCAAAATACTTAATACAATCATTGATTCCATCATACATTTTTGTAATTGTATTAAAATTTAGGCCACCTTCTGTGTTTTTTTTTTTTTTTTTTTTTTTTTTTTTTTTGACGGATTACAAAATGGTGCAAGAACAGGGCGCAAAATGGAGAAGATCACAATGCAAAGCCATTTCCTTTACTTTACTTTCCTTTTGTAAAAGTTGGTGAGATTAGCTGCAGTTTGTAAAAAGTCCATTTCCAGCAATAATACAAAGTGGCTATAGTTCCACGTTTACTATCTTTCAATATGGTGTTGAGCGCAATGCTTCGCCACATAAAGATCAAAATGCTGCCCCCAGCTTTCCTTTCTTTCTGTGCCCACGATGTTTTGCTACCAGAAATGTTAATTGTACTGAGAGACAGCTTTCCAGTCAATATGAAACTTACCATCTATTTTTAAGAAATGTTTCCACATCTTCCAGTTTGATAGTTTCAGTTGATGAAGGGTGGCTTTATATGGATCAGAGTGTAGAATGTTAGATCCCTTAATCAGATTCAGAGGTTTGAAAATTTAAAAAGGGAAAGAGATAGATTGAATTTAGATGTCGTAGGCACTACCGAAGTTCGGTGGAAAGAGGAACAGGATTCAGGTGAGGTGAGTATAGGGTTATAAATATAAAATCAGCTGTGGGTAAAACAGGAGTATTTCTAGTAATGAATAAAACAATAGAAATGCAGGTAGATTACTAAGAATGTCACAATAATTGCATTATTATAGTCAAAATAGATTGTTGTTGTTATGGTCTTCAGTCCAGAGACTGGTTTGATGCAGCTCTCCACCCTACTCTATCCTGAGCAAGCCTTTTCATCTCCTGATAAGAACGGCAACCCACATCCATTTGAATCTGCTTACTATACGCGTCTCTTGGTCTCCCTCTGCGATTTTTACCCCACACGCTTCCCTCCAATGCTAAATTTACGATACCTCGATGTCTAAGAATGTGTCCTACCAAGCGATCCCTTCTTTTGGTCAGGGTATGCCAAAAATTCCTTTTCTCACCAATTCTGTTCAGTACCTCTTCATTAGTTATGCGATCTACCCACTTAATCTTCAGCATTCTTCTGTAGCACCACATTTCAAAGGCCTCTATTCTCTTCCTGTCCACACTGCTTATCGTCCATGTTTCACTCCCGTACAAGGCAACACTCCACACAAATGCCTTCAGAAAAGATTTCCTTACACTTAAATTAATATTCGATGTCAGCAAATTTCTCTTTTTCAAAAATGCTTTTCTTCCCATTGCCATTCTGCATTTTATATCCTCTGTACTGCGACCATCGCATGTTATTTTACTACCCAAGTAACAAAACTCATCTACCACCTTCATTGTTTCGTTACCTAATCTAATTCCTTCAGCATCGCCCGACTTTCTAAGACCGCATTCCATTATTTTTGTTTTGCTCTTGTTAATGTTCATTTTATACGCTCTTTTCAACACACTGTCCATTCCATTCAACTGCTCTTCCAGGTCCTTTGCTGTCTCTGACAGAATTACAATGTCATCAGCAAAACGCAATGTTTTTATTTCTTCCCCCTGAACTTTAATCCCTATTCCAAATTCTTCCTTGCTTTCCTTCACCGCCTGCTCGATGTACAAATTGAATAACATCGGAGAAAGGCTACAACCCTGTCTTACTCCCTTCCCAACTGATGCTTCCCTTTCATGCCCTACGAGTCTAATAACTGCGGTCTGGCTTTTGTACAAGTTGTAAATAAGTCTCCTTTCCCTATATTTTACCCCTGCTGACTTCAGAATTTGAAAGAGTGTATTCCAGTCAACATTGTCAAATGCTTTCTCCAAATCTACAAAAGCTAGAAATGTAGGTTTGCCTTTCCTTAATCTATCTTCGAAGATAAGACATGAAGCCAATACCAACCACAGTAGTAAAAGTTTATATTCCAGCTAGCTGTGCTGGTGTATGATGAGACAAAGAAAATTGTTCAGTCATTTAAGGGGGAGGAAAACTTGATTGTGATGGGAAGTGGAATTCACTAGTAGGAAAAAGAAGAGAAGGAAAAATAGTAGATGAACGTGGACTGGCGAAAATTAATGAAAGAGGAAGCCGCCTGGTAGAATGTAGCACAGAACATTATTTAATAATAACAAACACATGATTTAAGAATTATTAACGAGGCCAGGACACACCAGAAGGTACCAGATTGATTTAATAATGACATAAATTTCAGAACCAGGTTTTAAAGTGTAATACATATCCAGGAGTGGTTATAGACTCCAACCATATTATATTGATTATAAATTGTAGACTGAAAATGAAGGAACTGCAGAAAGGTACGAAAACAAGGAGATGGAACCTGGACAAATTGAAGGAACCTGAGTTTCATGAGAGTTTCAGAGGGAGCTTCAAGCCACAATTAATGGAAATTGAGAGAAGGAACAGAGCAGAAGACATGTGGTTAATTTTGAGAGATAAAATAGTGAAGACATCACAGGACCAAATAAGTAGAAAGACAAGACCTAGAAAAAAATCTTTGGACATCACAGGAAATACTAAATTAAATTGAAGAAAGGGGAAAATATAAAAATGACATAACTGAAGCAGATAAAAGAGCACAAAATTAGATTGGTAGAAAGTGCAAAATAGCAAAGCAGGAGTGGCTAGTGGGCAAATCCAAGTCTGTAGAAGATTGTATAATTAGGGAAAAATAAGAGACATTTGGAGACAAGAAAAGCAACTGTATGGATATGAAGACTCAGATGGGAAACCAGTTCTGAACAAAGTAGGGAAAGTCAGAATTATAGACAGTCTCTAGAAAGGAAATGAACTGGATACAATATTGTAGGAAGGGAAGAGAAAGTAGATGAAGATGAGACAGGAGATACGATATTGAGAGAAGAACTTGACAGAGCACTGAAAGACGAAATTGAAACAAGGCCCCTGGAGTTGATGGCATTCTCTCAGAGCTACTGAAGTCTCTAGGAGAGCCAGATGTGATAAAACTATTCTACCTGGTGCAAGATGTATGAGACATCGAAACACCTCCAGACTTCAAGAAAAATGTATTAATCCAAATTCCAAAACAAAGTAGGAAAGGAAGGTGTGAAAATTACAGAACCATCAGTTTAACAAATCATGGTGACAAATGGAGAAACTGATAGAAACCAACTTCAGGAAATACCAAATTGGATTTGGAAAAATGTAGGAACACATTAGCCAATACTCACCTTACAACTTATTTTAGAAGACAGATTAGGGAAAGGCAAACATACATGTCTAACCTGTAGATTCAGTGAATGCTTCTTACAGTGTTGATGGGAAAACACACTTTCAAATTTTGAAGTCAGCAGGGGTAAAATACAGGGAACAAAAGATTACTTAAAACTTGACGAGGCGTTATGCATAGCAGTTTCATCTGGCACCGGGAGACCTGATTGGTTGTTGGTATGAGACATCAGATCAGCCAATGAAATGCTGCGTGTTTCTTAACCGGAGATTCGGGCGCAACGCGCCCTCACATACTAAAAAAAAAAAAAAAAAAGTCTTGTTTAACCTATACCTAACCTTCTTAAGGCTACGCTACAGATAACTTTTTTAAAGTGGAAGTTAGGTTAGGTATTGGTTAAACAAGAAGTTTCTTTCTTCAAGTATGTGAGGGCGCGTAGCGCCCGAATCTTCAGTTAAGAAACACGCAACATCTCATTGGCTAATGGCTCCTACCAACAACCAATCAGGTCTCCCGGTGCCAGTTGAAACTGCTATGCATAATGCTTCGTTAAAACTTGTACTGAAACAACACAGCATTACAAGAATCGAATGGCATGAAAGGGACACATTAGTTTGGAATGGAGTAAGACAGAATTGTAGCCTGTCTCCAATGTTATTAAATCATACTGTGAAGGAAAGCAAGGAGAAATTTGGGGAAGGAATTAGTCAGGGTTAAAAAAAATAAAAACTTTGCAATTTGTTGATGCCACTGCAATCCTGTCATAGATAGAAAATGACATGAAAGAGCAACTGAACGGAATGGATAGTACCTAAATAGGAGCGAATAAAATGTTCATTGACAAGAGGAAAACAAGGGTAATGAAATATAGTCTAAGAAAATCACATGATGCTGAAAAAATTAGATTATGTGACGAGAGACTGGCAATGGGAAGAAAGGCATATCTGAAAAATAGAAATTTGTTAATACCAAATATTAATTTAAGTATTAGGAAGTCCTTCCTGAGGGAATTTGTATGGAGTGTTGCCTTGTATGAAACTGAAACATGGATGATAAATAGGTCACACAAGAAGAGGATAGAAGGTTTTTAAATGTGACCCTACAGACAAATGTTAAAGATTAGAAGGATAGATCATGTAATTAATGAGCTGGCGCTGAACAGTGCTGGGGGAAAACAAAATTTCTGGCATACCTAAACTAAAAGAAAGGATTGAATAGTAGGACACATTCTTAGACACAATCATCAGTTCAGCACAGGAAGGAAGTGTGTAGGGTAAAAAAATTGTAGAGAGAGACCAAGAGATGACTGCAATAAATGGATGTGAGTTGTCATTCATATGAAGAGGCTTGCTCATGAGTCCAAAATCTAAAATATATTCTCAAGAGCTGTCACTGGGAATGAAAATTTGCCGTCTCAGCTATGCTGGATCCAACAGCTATACTATGTGATCAGAAGTATCCAGACACCCACAAAATCATATGTTTTTTATATCAGGTGCATATCAGCAACCTCAGTAGTCATAGACATTGTGAGACAGCAGAATGGGGCACTCCATGGAACTCACAAACTTCACGTGGTCAGGTGATTGGGTGTCACTTGTGTTAAATTTATGAGCTTCCCATACTCATAAAAATCCCTAAGTCCCCTGTTTCTGATATGATAGTGAAGTGGAGATGTGAAGGGACACATGTAGCATGAAACCGTACAGCTTGACCTCGTCTTTTGATTAACAGAGACTGCCGACAATTGGCGAGGGTCGTATAGTTTAAAAGGCAGGCCTCTATCCAGAACCTCACACAGGATTTACAAAGGGCATCAGGATTGACTCCAAGTACTATGACAGTTAGGTGGGAGGTGAGAAAAATTGGATTTCATGGTCAAGCGGCTGCCCTTAGGGCACACATCGCACAGGTCAATGCCAAACAACACCTCGCTTAGCGTAAGAAGCATAAACATAGAACAATTAAACAGTGGAAAACCGATGTGTGGAGTGACAAATCATGAAAACAATTGGCGATCTGATGGTAGGGTGTGGTATGGCGAATGCCCGTTGAATGTCATCTGCCAGCAGGTGTAGTAAAATTTGGAGGCGGTGGTCTTATGGTGTGTTTGAGTTTCTCAAGGAGGGGCTTGCACCCTTGTTTTGTGTGGCACTATCACACACTGGCCTACATGATGTTTCAAGCATCTTCCTGCTTCACACTGTTGGAGAGCAGTTCAGGTAAGACAACTGCATATTTCAACTCGATTGAGCACCTGTTCATAATGCACAGCGTGTGGTGGGAGTATTTACATGACAATAACATCCCTGTAATGGACTGGCCTGCAGAGAGTCGTGACTTGAATCCCATAGAACCCTCTGGGATGCTTTGGAAATCCTAATTCGTGTCAGACCTCACCAACCTACATGGATACATCTCCTCAGTGCAGCACTCCGTGAAGAATGGGCTGCCTTTCCCCAAGAAACCTTCCAGCACTTGATTGAACGTATGCCTACGAGAGTGGTGGGTGTCATCAAGGCTAAGGGTGGGCCAACACCATATTGAATTCCAGCATTACCGTTGGAGGGGGACCACAAACTTGTTGTTTTCAGCCAGGTGTTCGGATACTTTTGATCACATAGTGTACATCACATATACCTGAGTCGGGAAAGTGCCTTGTTTGCCTCAAGACACATATGTAGATTTACAGTGAAATTATATCTACAGCACCGTGGATGGTCATGATGACAATCAATGTTACAGCTTCCCTACCAGGCAGGAGAGAGAAATGCTCTGATAGTGCTGCACTCAATGGCTACAATGGACACAGTGGTAGTATTATAGTCTCTTTTTAGATGAGTGTCAGTGCTGTGTACAGCATCATTATGGATATATATCCATGTGTTAATGCACTAAGCAAAATGAAATGCCTGCAGATTGCATTTGTTATTGGAATATAGCCTTAACACCTTGTATGATGGAGCGGAGTGTCATTACGTGTACGACATAATCCCACTGATTAAGAGACCGGTATGATGTGTAAAGCTTTCCCGGCATACAGATAATACCATAAAATCTAGGCCGAACTGCCGGATGCCCATAACTTCCTGCCACAATATTTCAGCGCAGAGTCTTCTGGCCATCTTCAGATGAGTACCGCCGAAGTACTGGCGATGACGTGCTGAGCTGTGCTATTTATGACCAATTCAGCCGACATTACACGTGTACTTAGGGCGCGCATTCACTACAATTACATACGTTGTTCCGAGCGCCCTCCATGGTGGAGGCTTGCCGCTTCGATATCAGATCGATTATCATCATCATTCAGTTGCAGGGAACTACGCCGACTACGTAGTTTTCTAATGATAGGATTCCATGCAGCATTTATTTGGAAACCACTGTCTCAATTAATAAGAGTCTCACTGTCAGACAGTCTTATTTCCACAGCTTCATTAATTACTGAGCTCCAAATGTTTGATATGTGGGCCACAATTTTCGTTTCATTATAGTTCATCGAATGACCTGTGGAAATACAATGTTCGGCAATTGCGGACTTGGTGGGCTGGAGTAGCCGAGTATGAAGCTGGTGTTCCACAATGCGCTCCTGCACAGTGCGCGTCATCTGCTCTATATGTGACTTGCCGCGCTCACACGGAATGCTGTAAACACCTTCCTTATACAGCTTGACAGAACCCAACAACGATGAAATTTTGAAGGAGGGCAAAAGATGACTCTTACTTCATACTTTCTTAGTATTCTGCCTATCTGCGATGAAATATTCCCAATATCTGGGAAAGCCTCGTCTTCTTCCTTGTTCTGTGTGCATCGCTTGGTTTACCTGCTTCCTTGAATACCCATTCTTTAGGGATACTGTTTGCAGGTGTTCCAGTTCCATGTGAAAACTGTCAGCTTCAGAGATGGTGTGGGTTCGATGGATTAAAGTCTTGATGGTGGCAACTAATAGAAGCTTGTAGATACAAATCTGTATGAGTGCACTTCCTGTATACCGAATGACGAAGTGAGCCATCGCTTCTGCATCGCACGAAGACATCCAAAGAATGCCAGTGTTGCCTTTCCTGACTCCCAGAGATCCGAATGGGGGGCTATTTTGCCCAAGAGGATGCCATCATCATATTTTCATATAGTAGAGCTGCATGTCCTTGGGAAAAGTAACGGCTGTAGTTTCCCCTTGCTTCCAGCCGTTCGCAGTAACTGCATGGCAAAGCCACATTAGCTGATGTTACAGTTCAGTCAATCATCCAGACTGTTGCCCCTGTAACTACTGAAAAGGCTGCTTCCCCTCATCAGGCACCACACGTTTGTCTGGCCTCTCCACAGATACCCCTCCGCTGTGGTTGCACCTACGGCATGGCTATTTGTATCGTTGAGGCACGCAACCCACCCCACCTCGGCAATGTCTGTCATCCATGAAGATGGTCATAATCTCACTATATAGACAAACACCTTTACACTGTGGTTTGAATAGTGGGAGGTTCAATACTTGGCCTGAAATGTTCTTTAGTGAGCACTGGTGTTTTGATGCAAGTGTTTCTTCTTCATATTTTCATTTATTTGGAGTATGGTAAGTGTTTCTTCCTGGTCCTCTTGGGGAGTTTATTTCTTGTATCCACCTCCTTGCTTGTAGCCTGCATCCTTACCATTTTATAAGTGCGTCAATGCCCGAAAAACACTTAAATGATGTTCCTTCTTCTTCTTTTCCCTGTCAGTGACAGATAGTGTGCCCACTTACATTAGTCGTCTTGTTTTCTTTTTTAATTTTCTTCGGTGACTTAATGTCATAAAGCTGCATCTACTAAAGACAGAAATCTCATTACAATAGTCTAATTTGCTATTTGATTTAACAAACACAAACAAATTGTATTCAGTAGCCTCCGTGAAATTTATACAGAACGTATATCACATGTAGGCCTATGTGCCGCATTCTCTGCTACTACAGACGCACCATGTGTTGAAAAACGTTAACAAACACATATGATGATAAGTTGATACTTCTTATGACAAAAATGTTTATAAAAGACGCCAAGGAAAAAAAAGGAAGAAAAAGTGAATGAATATGTTTTGTTAAGAGCTTGTTAATGAATTACCGAGTGGGGACATATGTTAACGCTATTTTAACACAATCATTACTCAGAAATGAATCATGAAACAACGCTTTCTCGTAAGTTATAAAAATAAATAAAATCACTATTTCTTACCTGTGTTAATGATATCCAGAATAAACGTCATTACGTAACGTACTTTTGTGTGTGTGTGTGTGTGTGTGTGTGTGTGTCAATAAAAATTCCCTGGTGAGCGAGAGACTCAAAAATTTTTGAGCGTGTCATTTACTTTATTTTTGTCCATATATTATATTTTACAGTCATATTAGCAATGTCTCGTTGCCAGGTCTACAAAGAACAAAACAAGATTTACGTAGCATGGTAACTAATCAGCACTGTTAATTTGCGTCAATTAATTTTCTGCTGTGAGTGGAAGATTTAAATTTTAAGAACTTGTTTGATGTCCATTGTTTCAATACAATTTCTCAAAAGCATTGCCGCCTCTCTAAAATAGGACGATTATAAAACATTTGATCTTAGTTTCACGAGAGATAGCCGACATCCAGACAAGTTTTTAAAGCGGTTTACTGCTTCCGTCATCATCGGTCCCTAGACTTACACACTACTTAAATTAACCTCTAATAAGAACAACGCACACGCACACAAACACACACACACACACACACACACACACACACACATTTCCGAGAGAGGACTCGAACCTCGAACGGGGAGCAACCGCGCTTCACAGCAAGGCGCCTTAGGACGCTCGGCCGTTCCGGCACGGTGTAAGTTGACAACCAATATCTCAGTGCAGTGCACAGTAATAAAACAATCGACATGAAGAGTTAAAATGATTTGAGTATGTCCTTTGTTTTCTACTGTACGTTAACTTTTGTTTTTAAGCATTAAAGTTTCTATAGTTCACTCTGAGAAGTCCTGATTACTACCTTGTGTTGTTTATACCGTAGCTGCTGATTGGTACGAGGCGAGAGTACCTGTGGGTTGCTTTTACTGACTGAGAAGCGAGAACCGTATAATAAACGCATTCATTCTTTCTTCGCTCCTAACGGCATGGCCGATTTCCTTCCACATCCGTTTATAAACTTATTTTGTATTCTGTCTGTAACGATGAAGGATGTGAAAAGTACTTTTCAGAAATGACTTAAATACACAGTACGATTTGCAAATACTTTAATTAATTAATTTTTTTTACGTATTAAAAAAATTCAAAATAAGTAGTTGCTCAATCAGTTCATCAATAACCGTCCTATTATGAGGTCTCAAGATCATTCCCCCGGGCGTCCTTCCCGAGCACAGCTGGGCAAACAGGTATTATACTTTTCAAAAATTGTCTATGCTGATGGGTAACTATTTTAATGAAACCACATTACCGCCACTATCTTCAAGAACTGCAGTGTCTAATTCAGACAACGTGTTGTGCAATCACTTGTAAATGAAGAATCCGAATCTAGCAGAGTGAGATAATGATGGAAAGTATTTTGCGTTTCCAGAATCAGTTTAGAAACACAAACTACATTTCAAAACGTTATTTTACACAAAATACAAAGACCTTCATAGAAGACGTATCTACATCTACATGGGATACTCTTGCAAATCACATTTAAGTGCCTGGCAGAGGGATCATAAAACCACCGTTAAACTATTTATCTCCCATTCCATTATCGAATAGCGCGCGGGAAGAAAAAACACCTGAATCTCTCCGTTCGAGCTCTGATTTTTCGTATTTTATTCTGATGATCATTTCTACCTATGTAAGTGGGGGTCAACAATATTTTTCACATTCGGAGGAGAATGTTGGCGGTTGGAGTTTCGTAAGTAGCCCACGTCGCAGCGATAAGCGCCGTTGTTGTAATGATTCCCATCCCAGATCCTGTATCATTTCCGTAACGCTGTCTCCCCTGCATCGTGACACTACGAAACGAGCTGCCTTTCTTTGGACTCTTTCGATGTCCTCCGTCAAACCCACCTGATAAGGATCCCACATTGGGCAGCAATACTGCAAAAAGGACGGACAAGCGTAAGTGTATGCAGTTTCTTTAGTAGATCTGTTGCATCTTTTAAGGGTTCCGCCAATAAAACGTAGTCTCTGGTTCGCCTTTCCCACGATATTATATACGTGTTCTTTCCAATTCAAGTCTGCAGTAACAGTAATTCCTAGGTATTTAGTGGAGTTTACGGCCTTCACATTCGATTGGTTTATCTTGTAAACAAAGTTTAACGGATTTCTTTTCGTACTTATGTGGACGACTTCACACTTCTCATTATTTAGAGTCAATTGCCAATTTTTACACCATAGTGATATCTTATTTAGATCGTTCTGCAGTTGGTTTTGATCATCAGATGATTTTACTAGACGCTAAATGACGGCGCATCTCCAAACAACCTAAGAGAGCTACTTAGATTTTCCCTTAAATCGTTTATGTAAATAAGGAACAGCAGAGGACCAATAACACTACTCTTTGGAACGCCCGATTTCACCTCTGGATGCCTTACCATCGATTACTACGAACTGTGTCTTCTCTGACAGGAAATCCCCTATCCAGTCGCAAATTTGGAGCGATATACCATGACCACGCAATCTGATTAAAAGCCGTTTGTGAGGTACGCTGTCAAAAGCCTTCTGGAAATCAGGAAGTATGGAATCAAATTGGGAACCCTTGTCGACAGAACTCATCACTTTGTGTGAGTAAAAAGCTAGTTGTGTTTCACATGAACGATATTTTCTAAATCCGTGTTGACCTTGGGTCAATAGATCATTCTGTTCGAGATAATTCATAATATTTGAATACAGATATGTTCCAAAACCCTGCTGCAAATTGACGTCAATGAAATAGGCCTATAGTTTAATGGGTTACTCCTACTGCCTTTCTTGAATGTAGGTATGACCTGTGCAACTTTCCAATCTTTTGGTACAGATCCTTGTTTGAGAGAGCGGTTGAATATGGCTGTTACGTAAGGAGCTATAGCTTCAGCATAATCAGATAGAAATCTGGACCAGAAGACTTGTTTTTGTTAAGTGATTTTAGATGCTTCACTATCCCGATGATATCTAGTTCTACGTTACTCATTACGGCCTCTGTTCGTAATTCGAAATCTGGAATATTGGTTTGCGTCTTCTTTGGCGAATGAGTTTCTAGAAGCTATGTTTATTAACTCTTCTTTAGTAGCGCTGTCATCGGCAGGATCGCCATTACTATCACATAGTGAGGGCCTCTAATATATTTAACATATGACCAAAATCTCTTAGGGTTTTCAGTCAAATTTCGAGAAAGAGTTTCGTTGTGATAAGTATTGTAGGCATCTCGCATTGAAGTTCTCTCTAAATTTCGAGCTTCTGTGTAGGAGAGCCAATCCTGGGGATATTGTGTTCGTTTAAATTTAGCATGCTTTTTCCGTTGCTTATGCATCAGTTTGCATTATGCCTGTTTTGTGTACCAATGGGGATCACCTCCTTCTTTTATTAATTTATTTGGAATAAAACTGCCAATTGCTGTTGGCACCACTTCTTTAAATTTGAGCCACATCTGGTCTATACTTACCTTTAGTGTTAGAAACAAGTGGAAGCTGTATTTCAAATACAAAATACGGTACAAATATGTATTTTGTATTTTGATTTTAAATACCGTCAAAGGAGATGTTTTCGGACACCAGGATGATCTCGGACGATATGGTTCATCTTCTCTTTCCACTGCATAGCAACAAATTAGCGCTAATTTCCACCTCCGCGCTGCTTATTTTATGCACCAGACTTTAATTCCCGCGCTCCCGCATTTTGATCGATTGTTTACCGACGCAATAATCATCGGACAGTCTAATTATCGAAAGTTCTCGCTGAGTTATGGAGCGAAAACGTAATGTTGTTGCAGCTGGAGGAAAAGTATTGTAGTATCAGTTCCCAATGAGATCAGTAAGCTGCGGCACTGTGAGAAGTTTTGTACCAGTTTGGAGTTTTGTGTAAAGTTTCAAAGTAACGGAGGTTTTTTCGAAATTGCATACTTTGGGGGGGGGGGGGGTGATTTCGAACAATGCCGATAAAATATAAAAGTAAGAAAGGTGTTCAAGATCGGTGTAATAATGACCTGGAAATTTTAAAGAAAGCAGTTCCATATATTCAGTGTCGCAAATTAATGTACAGAAAAGCCTTCAATAAATAAAATTCCTTATCTCAGTCCTTATCCTTTATTTTAGTGATGGTCGTCCTTAAAATATGTTAAAAGTCGCTAAAATCGAACAGAAAGAAAGTAGAATAGAAATCACCCTATACACTTCGAAACACCGGACAGAGATTGAAAATACACCCCAGTCCATGGACCCCAGTCCATGGGGTGATTTCGGACACTTTGTCTCAGGCAAAAGTAGATGCACATGGACGTTCTGTTTCTAGGATATTTTATTGTTTATACATATACCCCCTTGCGCCTCGGTTGCATAGTGGTAGAGTACCAGACTACAAATCCAAAGGTCGCGGGTTCGATCTCCGCCAAGTCCTAGGATTTTTATCTGTCACTTTCCACTTCTTTCACCTCTGGCAGTATTGCTCATGTGAAAAATACCGAGTAGTACCGTGGTTCGGAACCCACGTTAAACTGTAGGTCCCCCTATAACTGGATGGGTAAGTCAGTTCGAAGGTCGGAGGAAGGCAACGGCATACCACCTCCAAACAGGACCATACCTAGTAAAGCACTGTGCTGTTCAAACCAATCTTCGAATTGTTGACTGCTTTACCATTCCTACATATACCCCACCACTTCCATAAAAAAATCATGGAATCTGACAAACCCTACGAAAGTTATAGTGAAAATAATCACAGAACTGTCCGAAATCACCCTATTTGACGGTACTTTTAGTACAAACACAGCCGCTGCGGAATAGCCGTGCGCACTGAGGCGCCGTGCTGCGGTGGGCGCGGCCGTTCGCCGTCGGGGATTCGAGTGCTCCTTCGGGCATGGGTGTATTTGTTGTCCTTAGATTAGTTTACCTTAGCTTGAGCTAGGGAGTAATAACCAAGCAGTTGAGTCCCATAGATTTACAAACATTTGAACATTTAGTACAAACTCGTCACATCACTGGTATGGCTATTTTGTTGATAGGACATTACGCTCTAATATTCCTTCGTTCTTTCGCATTTGATAGAATGAGCATTTAAATCTGATGCCAACTACCAGTCATAACGTATTGATTTTCAGTGATTGTTGTACATCACTTTAAGACGAGTGCCGGTATGGTTCCACTGAAAGGACGCTGCCAGCCATACTTACCTTTTGTGCTCTACAAAAGGTATTTACCACGGGCACAGACAAAGGGGTCCTGTCGAGTCCAGTGTCGCTGAGTCCTCATCCGCATTCCTGCGTCGGGACCCTTCCTTGGCGGACGGCCTACCGCGTGCTCAGTTAAAAACGTGCAGGACCGTGGCCGCAGGCTACGGCTAGACGCCTGCTGCTGTCGTGAATGTATTACAGGCCTACACTGCACCACGGAAAAAAAATTCTGTACAGTACGCACATTCACTTTCCTGTCAGAGCAAATACCACAATAAATCAATAACCACAAGAAATTCTTGCATTATTACAGGGTCATACGTTTGACCAATATGAATTTCTTTATAAATAATGCCGTACCTGTGTTTGTAATGTGTACAAACCTACATTTTTATTCTGTCCTTGATTAAATTTTGCACGCTTGACCTACAAGGCAAGCCGAAGGTTATTGTATACATAAAATTTCGTGTGGTACAAGGTGGAAGGTACTTATCAACTTTCGAGATGGGCAAGACACAGAACGAATAACCAAGAACGAACATGAACAAACATTATATAAGCGCGAGGTTACTTCCTCGGGCATAGGTGTGTGTGAGTGAGTGTGTGTGTGTGTGTTGTGTTTGTATCTGCGTGTGTGGGTGTGTTCTGTCCTTCGGTTAGTGTAAGTGGTTTCTAAGCCTAGGGAGTAATTAACCGTAGTATACTTGACGATATGTAGCGTGAGCTATAACGTCAGCTCTGGAGTTCTCTGTACAAAATTTAAATAGTTCTGCACAAATTCGCGAAAAAATTACAAAAACTTATAACAAATTTTAGTTTTTTTCCAAATAATTATTTGCCAATAAGCGTAAACATAGTTCTGATCACAGCTCTAAATAGCTCTCAAAGAGTTCTGCAGAAAATCCTAATGATATTTTTTTGCCCAGACAATAGTTCATTAGCTAATTGCGTAAATGAGAGACATAAACTACACAAAATTGCAACAGAGTCGTGTGAAGTTGGCACCCCGTTTATGTGGAATATACATTTTTTTTTAAAGCTCTGGGTAGTTCTTCTATAGTTCTAGAGTTCTCTGTATAAAATTTAAATAGTTCTGCAGAATTTCGTGAAATATCGCAATTCTGAATAGTGGGAGAGCTGTGAAGTTGGCACCCTTCTTTTCAAAAATGTAAATTTTTTTCAGAGTTCTAGACAGATATGCAACAGTTCTTGAGTTCTCTGTACAAAATTTCATAGTTCTACAAAATTTCGCCGAAAAAATAGTAAAAATTAACACAAACTAATTTTTTAGGTTTTTCAAAATAATTATTTGCCTATTAGCACAAACATAGTTCTGATCACAGTTCTAAATACCTCTCAAAGAGTTCTACAGAAAATCCTAATGACAGATTATACTTTATGAGATAAATGCAGTAATGTGGAATTCATTTTCACATTACTGTGAAATTGCACCATTCTTCCGAGAAATATACATTGTTTTTTGGGGTTCTGTGTACATATACTATAGTTCTAGAGTCCATGTGAATACTTCTATGTAATTGCACGAAAAAAAATTATGTTCACAATTTTGAATCTCTGATAAGCTGTCTTATTTGTGCCCCTTATTCCAGAAATAAACATTTTTCTTAGGTCTTGACATATTCTATCCGCTGCACTTTCAAATTTGTTGTTTTTACGTCTGAGTAATTACTGCTTATGGTAAACAAGAACTATTGCACATCTCCCTAGAACTCTGGAAAAAAAGTAAAACTTTTGAAAAAAAAAAAAAAATACTGGTGCAAATTCCACAGTAGCATGTAAATGGATACTCCATTATTGTAATTATCTCATAAAGTATAATCTGCACAGAAAAATGCTATTAGGATTTCCTGGAGAACTCTCTGACAGCTATTTAGAAATGTGATCAGAACTATGTTTGTGCTAATAGGCAAATAATTATTTTGAAAAAACTAAAAAAAAAAAATAGTTTGTGTTAATTTTTACTATTTTTTCGGCGAAATTTTGTAGAACTATGAAATTTTGTACAGAGAACTCAAGAACTATTGCATATCTGTCTAGAACTCTGAAAAAAATTTACTTTTTTGAAAAAAGGGGTGCCAAATTCACAGCTCTTCCGCTATTCAGAATTGCGATATTTCACGAAATTCTGTAGAACTATTTAAATTTTGTACAGAGAACTCTAGAACTATAGAAGAACTACCCAGAACTTTGAAAAAAATGTATATTCCACATAAAAGGGGTGCCAACTTCATACGACTATGGTGCACTTTTGTGTAGTTTATGTCCCTCATTTACGCAATTAGCTCATGAACTATTATCTGGACAAAAAAATATCATTAGGATTTTCTGCAGAACTCTTTGAGAGCTATTTAGAGCTGTGATCAGAACTATGTTTACGCTTATTGGCAAATAATTATTTGGAAAAAAACTAAAATTTGTTATAATTTTTTGTAATTTTGTCGCGATTGTGTGCAGAACTATTTAAATTTTGTATAGAGAACTCCAGAACTATTGCATATCTGCCTAGAACTCTGACAAAAAGGCAAATTTTTGAGAAAAGGGGTGCTAACTTCACAGTAGCGTGTAAATGGATTCCCCGTTATTGCAATTATCTCATGAAGTATAATCTGCACAGAAAAATGTCAGTAGGATTTCCTGTAGAACTCGTTGAGAGCTATTTAGAACTGTGATCAAAACTATGTTTGTACTAATAGGCAAAAAATTATTTTGAAAAAAACTAAATTTTGTGGTAATTTTTTGTATTTTTTCGGCGAAATTTTTCAGAACTATTTAAAAAATTTTTTTACAGAGAACTCCAGAACTATTTCATATCTGTCTAGAACTCTGAAAAAAATTTATATTTTCCAAAAAAAAAAGGGGTGCCAACTTCACAGGACTTGGGGCCGAGCCGAAAAATGAGGAATATACACTTTCCGATTTTCTAGTTGTAAAAAATTTGGTCGGTATATAAGACCACCCCTCATCGTTTTATCAACAAATTTTTTCCTTACAAGGTTTTTTTTTTTTTTTTTTTTTTTTTTGTCTATGAAAATAGGAAGTGTCTAGTTTTCATTTCGCTCGAGTTTTTAGTTTCATAACGCTTCTCACTCCAATTTGATGAAAGTTTGCAGTTAAAAAATCTGATTTTTGGACCCGTGGTAGTAAAACATCTCAGCTTTCTAATAAATCATTCACCTTTTCATAATTCATAATAGTCGTTATAAAATGACGCTATTTGTCAAATGCGTGCGCATGATTTACAAATAGTGAATTGAAAAAGTTGGATAGCGGGCAGCTTACTATTCTGTGCATTTTAGACCATACATTACAGCTAGTTAAACGGGGCTAAAAGTACAGCAAAGTTTTTGAAAAGGTATTCGCTCTGATAGCTACCTCCTTTCACAAGTAATTGCAAGTTATCTGAGCGGCGTGACGCCGCGATCGCAATTCTTCGATGTCGGCGGATGTTGGGCGTAGCGTGAAGAACTACAATCTACACCACTGACAAAATGAATTGTTGGCCACGTGTGTCGCTTCTTCGTTATGTGTTAATTATCCATAACACGAAAACAACTATAAAAGTGGCGACCGATTACAACTGACAATGATCTGCTATGGTTTTACATTTTACTTTATAAGAGGCATACAAGTGATTTCTTGTCCACATTATACAATTCCATTGTGTGTTGCTTTAATAAAGGCCCTCTGGCCGCGGTGGCCGAGGGGACTGAGGCGCTTCAGTCACGGTCTGCACGGTCACTACGGTCGGGGGTTCGCATCCCCCCTCGGGCATGTATATTTGTGCCGTCCTTAGTTCATAAGTAGTTTGTAAGTTTAGGGACTCATGACCCCCCTAGTTAAGTCCCATAGACTATACAAACAGTTGAAACATTTAATAAAGGCCGAGTTCAGAATTACTTTGAAATTCGATGCCACTGGTTGAATTTTGAATCCTTTCTTAATACTATTTACTTTTGGAATAGACTCGTTCTTAAAATCCAATTCCAAGTAAGAGTGGAAATGTAGAAAGTAAATCTGCCAATGGGAAGCTGAACTAAAAATTATAAAGTAACATTTTTATTTATACAATTTATTTCAAACTGTCAACAATTTTCAAAAACCGGACATCCTGCAATTTTTCCAGATAATTTACTCTTCGAATCTGACAAGTCTAATTGTACTGTACATACAAAGTCTTCCATATTTCATCAATGTAATTTATAGCCTATAACAGCGAGTTAGTACAAATTGTGACGCTCCTCTTTTTCCAAGTTTATGATAATGAAATTGTGTCTGATCAGTCTTGACTCGATCGCCCAATTGTCAACACGAATTGTGTATTTTTCCACTCTAAAGAATGGGACAATGGCTAGAAAGGTTCTTCTAAAAATAAAGGCAAGAATTGAAAAGATAGCTTTCATAGCCACCAACCAACTCCACAATGGATACTCTCAAAACAAAGAAATGAGCTGTAACGAAATTACCGTCTCCTTCCCTCCCCCGCCTCGCCCGCCCTGCCACTGCGTCACCGCCCCGCACTTTTCGCATGTGACTCGCGCCGGCCCAGGGCTAATATCTTTAGGACGGACAGCAGCACCCTCCCTCCCGCGAGCGCCTCCCCACCTGTGGCCGTAAATATATGTTACTCTGTGCCGTTGCCTTCCCCTTACCCCGCGTCCACACATAGGTACCAACGCTGGCGCCAACATTGGCAAATATTTTTGAGACAGCGTCCACACATTGGAGCCAATATTCAGTTGAATTCGTCGAGAGCCAACGAAAACATATCTGACGCACAAATCACGGCCAATGCATTAACGCTTTTGAGTGTGAATAATTACATTTTGTCATTGTAAATCAAAGTGGGAAACATACGTAAAAGATGATGGGGTGTTGTATCACTTCCTAATAAACATTAATTACGGTACGAAATCATTAATTTTTTATAATATGCTACAAGTAAACGATACACATTATAAAAACTTAGACCTGCTACTTTAAGTGATTGGAAAAAAAAAAAAAGATGTTTTGGAGGGATGCTATTCTTTTGCTATTACGCTTCGATTTCTTGCTAAAGGAGACAATATTAGAAGCCTACTCTTCCCTTTTTAAATAATCATGTAATTGATATCACTAGTAGTGCTTGAAGTTTGCAAAACGATATTTAAAACTTGACAGGAAGTATTAAGTACTGTACTGTTAATTTTAAAAATTAAATTCAGTAATGGAAGTTTTGCTGTGGCATTTCGTTTTTTGAGGTTTCTTTCACAAATGAATCACTTTCTGAAGCAGTTCTAATATTTACAAAGAGATTTCGAAACTTTAAACCGGCGATGAAGAACGAAAGAGTTTCGAGATGAGCAGACGACAAAGACAGAATGAAACGTTGGCGCCAATGTGTGGACGACGTACCCATATTGGCCCAACGTCCTTTGATGTTTGGTCGAAATACCGACAAGCAACGGAGCCGTACCAACGTTGGCGCCAACGTTGGTTCCAACGCTATTTCACCGATCCACACATTGGACCAACACTGTTGGCGCCAACGTTGGGTCCAAAGTGTGGATCCTGCCTACGCGCAGCTCGTAGCTCTTCCTAAATCTCGTCGACTATACTTCAGTCCTACAGATTTGCAAATTTTTGAATTTACCAACTTCGACAAAATCTACAGTTTTATTCCGATGTAGGGTTCCCAGATGTCCGTCTTCAGAAAAGAGGACATTTCAAGAGTCATAAAAAAAAACCTTCACTCCCTCTCTCTCTCTCTCTCTCTCTCGTATTGACAACTCAAGTACTAGTGATGTCTCTACTGTATTATCAGAGTATTGTTTGTAATACATCTTACGCATCTTACGAAATTTCATCTTCTTACAAATTAAGAGACCCGTAGAACGAATTTACGGAAACCATAGTACTGTTGACTGTAAAATTGTGACGAACAAAGTTACTTTAAAAATCTGAGAGTTCCTTGATATAGCTATCCTCTCATTTCGGATCAGACCGACGTGACGATATACATGACTAACATCTAGATTCTAGTGAGTGAATTGAATATGTAAGGCCTAGGTGAAAAAAGCAATGAATAAAATAAACTTCTGATTTACCGTACAAAGGCTTGCAATTAATTATCTAAAGCCACTCAGTTTTTGGACAAAAGCTTTAAATCGATTTTTTCAAAACACCGTTTATGTAGTTACGTCTCTTAGGTCCTAAACAGGCGAATGGTGACTGTGGCATCTGACCTTATTTGTATGAAGTTTTGAACACGGTTTTAACCTACGTATAACGAACATTGCACTTGCTTTTGATCTTAAAGTCAGAAGTGTGGTTGACAGACAACACAAAGAACTGCCGAGTCCCAGCATGACGGACTGAACGTCTTGTTTTTGGATGTAAACACTCCGACCAGAGAAAGGGGGGGGGGGGAGAGTTTCATATTATATTATGTGTATTGCACTGTCTTGCGTTGTTGCTCGTATTCCGCGACAATTGCCACGCCAATTACTTCAATTGTTCGGAAGTAGCTTGACCTCAGAGCAGCGGCGGCACAGAAACGAGAAAATTAAAAACATCGTTTCAAGAAAGGTTAAATTCTCTAGAGTAGTGACTGTGACAGTTTACAGAGTTGTATTTACGCACTTTAAGGGTGAAGCAATTGCACAACGCTAAAAGTGGACTTTTTCCCATTTTGTTAAAAACCCGACCGGACCATTTTTAGGGTCCAAAAAAGAGGACATGTCCGGGTAAAAGAGGACGTCTGGTAACCCTATTCCGATGCTGGTGAAATTCTGCACACTGCATTCTGCATTCAAAACAAGAGTAAGGTAGTATTTACATAAGTTTTCGTGTGGTGCATGGCGGAGGATACTTACAGATTTTTACTGATTACCACCAAAGTTGGCACATTTATGTATTATAGATTAAGTTTTTATAATCCTAAGGCTTTCACTGTTTATCATGATAGTGACTTATGTGAGTTTTCACAGACGGGTGAGGATGAGGTGAACTGAGGAACCAGAGTTCGCGGCTGCTCTCCGTCGGAGGTCCGAGTCCCCCTCGGGCATAGATGTGTGTTGTGCTTAGCATAAGTTAGTTTAAGTAGTTTGCAAGTCTAGGGACCGATGGCCACTGCAATTTCATGTCCTAGCTTTACAAACATTTGAAGCGGAGTTGATGAAAAGAGGGGATGAGGAGAGGAGTAGAGGATAAGGGGGGGGGGGGAGATGGGCGGAAAGAGAGGGAGGAGGAGCAGATAAACAAATAGAAAGGTATGGCCAGAGAGAGAGAGAGAGGAGAGGAGACATGGACTAACGACAGTATGGATAAATAAGTACCCTGGCAACGCCAGGTATTAAATTAGTGACATGTTCTACATGCAAAAGGATCTCCTCAATCTGGATCTACTGGAACGAAAGGCACATCTAAGAAAATTAATTTTTCTTAGCCAAACTTCAAAGTCAGAAATCAATGTTTCCGATTACAAAATCTTTCACTTTGCACCCAAGGGGAGAGTGAGAAAGAGAGAGAGAGAGAGAGAGACGGAGAGGGAGAGAAAGGGAGGGAGGGAGAGAATCTCAGCATAAGAGTAATTAACGTTTACTTATAAACAGCATGTAACTCTGAGTATAAAAAAGAAAATCCCTGTAATTGACTTTTTATGTTATGCGTATTTTAATTGCTTCTTTGCCAGTAATTTACGATACAACTAAATAAAAGTCGTTTACTGTTTCGTGATTGCTTGGGAGATAAATAAGCAATTTTATATTCCTACGTAAAGAAAGTCAAAGGATTTAACTATGCGAAAAAATCGTGAATTTATAGGGCTGCATTCATTCTGGCGCATTCAGGCGGTTTCGGTAGTCAGTTTATCACTCTGGATTCTTTTCGTAGGCAATAGGAAATAGTACTGCCACGCATTATGAGCAGTTTCATTTGAAGCGATACGTTTCGATTTTCCATATATTGGAGAAAATTAGAAATTTCAACGGCATTTTTCCGCACATCCGATACAAAGCATTTTCCTGCTAGCAGAAATTCTTCTAGAAACACAATCAAATGTAATTCTGTTGATCGGCAAAACTTTCTTGAAAACTCATCACGTTTTGCGTAATAACTTTACAAAGCACGAAGAAGAAATTGGCACAGTACAACGCGACATAAGAAATCTGATTTTAGGTTTTGAGGGAATGTCAAACTTAGCGCGACATATTTACTTGCTGTTTGATTGTTGTTCAGTGCATTGTTTGACAAAGACACAACTACGCAGCTTACAGTATTGTTTGTCCACGGTAGCTTGACGATTCGTGCGCTGGCTGTTGGCAGCGGGGCCGCGGTGGCCAAGCGGTCTGAGGCGCGCCAGTCACGGTCTGCACGGCCACTACGGTCGGGGGTTCGAATCCCCCCTCGGGCAAGGATATTTGTGCCGTCCTTAGTTTTAGCTAGTTCAAAAGTAATTTGTAAGTTTAGGGACTGATGACCCCGTAGTTAAGTCCCATAAGCTCTACAATCATTTGAACATTGTTAGCAGCGACAGGAGGCGTGTACCATGGCTGCCGGGAGGCGAGGAGCAGTGAGTGGAAGGCAGCGTCTCAATGTTGGAAACTTTACACGTAACGATGTGTGCAGTAATACTCCGTGTGTTAGGGGCTGCGCCCCGAAGTAAATGAATGTCCTGCAACTAGTGCAGATATTTTCTGTTCCTGGCATCACCAAGTAAAATCATCTTCTTTTGTCGATTTAATATATTTCCACCTAACTACCAATGCACTATTAGTTTCGGAGCACTAAGGCGTCATTCTCAAGAGCCTAGGATTACAAAAATTATTACAATGATTCAACCACATTTAATAGTGATCATCATCATCTCATCATCTGGTTGTCTGCCGTACGGCAGGTTTAGACTGCATAGCCCTCCATGCTTCTCTGTCTTTTGCGATCACCTTCGTACTTTGGTACCCTCCTAGTGGCTTGCTGACGTCATCCAGCATCTGGTACCTTCTTCTGCCCCTTCCTCTCTTTCCCGGAACGCAACCCTCAATTTCCTCTCTCAGAAGGCAATCTCGGCTAAGACTGTGGCCTAGCCAGTTCAGTTTTCTGTTCTTTATCGTCAGAAACATCCTCCGTTCCGCTCCAACTCTGTTCAGTACTTCTTCATTTCTGACTTTATCGACCCAGCAGATATTCCCCATCCTACGCCATATCCACATTTCGCAAGCTTCAATTTTCTTCTCATCTTGCTTTCTCAATGTCCACGTTTCCGCTCCATATAAGGCCACACTCCATATTAGACACTTAACCAGACTCTTCCTTAATTCTTTGTCTAAACCACTGGTTAGGAGTTTTCTTTGATTCTGGAACACTTCTTTCGCCAGAGCCATTCTCATTTTGATGTCTTGTTGGCAATTCATATCTTCCTTAATCCAACTACCCAAATACTTGAATGCTGTCACCTGTTCTATGACCTCTGACTCCAACTTGATTTTCACTTTTCTTTTCTTTAAACCTATGACCATGCTTTTCGTTTTCTTTTTATTAATTTTCATGCCATATGCTGTACAGGCTTCATTCAGATCCTATAGCATTTGAGTCAGTGTATCTTTATTTTCTGCAAGGATGACCATGTCGTCAGCAAACCTTATACAATCAATTTTTTTCCAACCTATCCTTACTCCTCCCGTCCCATCCAAACAGCTTTCCAGTACTTCTTCCAGATAAATGTTAAATAAAATTGGAGAGATACAACAGCCTTATCTGACACCTCTCCCAATCTTGCTGTCTTCCGAGATCCCATTACCTATTTGTACTCGTGCCTTCTGTTTCTGGTACAGATTTGCAATTAGTCTTCTTTCCTTCCATTTTACTCCCTTCCTTTTCAAGATGTCGAACAGCTTATCTCACTGCACTCTATCAAATGCCTTTTCGAGATCTATGAAGACAGTATACACTTCTTTACCTTTTTACCATCTTTCGCCGATGGTTCTTAGGAGTCCAATTGCATCTCGCTTCCCTTTCCCTTTCTGAAACCATATTGTTCCTCTCCAAGTCCTTCTTCCAGCGTTCCATAAAGCCTCCTATTCAGAACTCGAAGAAGTACCTTTGCTGCTTGCGATATTAGGCTGATTGTCTTGTGATTTTCACACTTTTTAGCATTATTAGTCTTTGGGACTGGAACTATTATACATACGAGAAAGTCTTCTGGCCACTCCCCTTTGTCATAGATGTGGTTGCAAAGAGAGGTCAACTGACTTTTGCCTGTTTCTTTTAAGCTCTTCAAGATTTCGGCTGGAATGTCATCTACACCACACGCTTTATTGTTTTTAAGTTCTCCCAGTGCCTTTTTTACTTCTGAACGTAAGATGGTATCTCCCTTTTCATCTTCGTTCATTGATTCTTCCTTCTCAATCGGTAGAACGGAAGGTCTTTGATCCGCTTCATAGAGTGTATCGATGTATTCTTTCCATCTGTCCTGAACAGCACGTGAGGTGAAAAGTTTAAAAATTTTCCACAAAAAAGTAGAGTATCGGGAGTATGGAACTCTACATTTATCAAAATGACAAAGCATGTGCGCCGCGTGGGAATGGCCGTGTGATCTGGGGCGCAGCGGCGCAGAGTACACTGCCGCTCCCGCCAGGGGATCGACTCCTCTGTCGGGAATGGGTGTGCGTGTTGTCCTTAGAACGAGTTAGTTTAAGTAGTTTGTAAGACTAGGGCCCGAGACCTTAGCAGTTTCTTTCCTTAGGATTACAAACATTCTAATTGTTTTAAAAAATTTCTGAACCATATGCTCTAGGTTTTTGTATAGTCACCATTAATTCATTTGGCACATTTAATATCGTAATCCTGTGGGCATTATTGTAAAAAACTTATTTTTCGACTGCATTGTACTTATTGTTTGACATTTCAAATGGTCAGTCTTATTCAATTTTATAGTCCAATTAATCGAAAGTTGTAAATATGCTGAGAAACAAATGCGAATTTCGCATGGCTTTCTCTGTGGAGGGATTCGCATATACACATCTGGCCAAGCTGAGAAACAGTTACAAATCGAATTAAATTCAGTGCCTGCAAAAAGGGCTTTTAGATTCTGAATTGTCTGGTTTTATTTTATTATTATTTTTATTTTTTTATTTATTAATTTTTTGTGGTAAATTTTGAAACTTTTCACTATTTACAGTGGTTTAATCATTGTAATATTTTTGTATTCATGGGCTCTTGAAAATGACGCCATAAAGCACCGAAATTAATAGTGCGTTAATAGTACAAACAGTTAGATGGAAGTATATTAAAAACCTGGAATGCAAGATGTATGAGACAGGGATAATACCCTCCGAATTCAAGAAGAATATAATAATTGCAATTCCAAAGAAAGCAAGTGTAGACAAATGTGAAAATTACAGAACTATCAGTTTAATAAGTCATAGTTGCAAAACACTAACACATTATTTACAGACGAATGGAAACAGTAAGTGGAATCCAACCTTGGGGAAGATCAGTTTGGATTTAAAGAGAAATGTAGGAACACGGGGGGCAATACTCACTTTACGACTTATCTTAAAAGATAGGTAAGGAAAGGCAAAACTACGTTTTTTTTTTTTTTTTTTTTTTTTTTTTTTTTTTTTTTTTTTTTTTTTTTTTTTTTAGCATTTGTAGATTTGGAGAAAGCTTTTGACAATGTCGACTGAAATAAACTCTTTCAAATTCTGAAGGTAACAGGGTTAAAATATAGGGAGCGAAGAGTTATATTCAACTTGTACAAAAACCAGACAGCGGTTATTAGAGTCGAAGGGCATGAAAGGGACGCAGTGGTTGGGAAGGGAGTAAGACAGGGTTGTAGCCTTTCCCCAATGTTGTTCAATCTGTACATTGAGCAAGCAGTGAAGGAATGCAAGGAATAATTTGGAGAGGAAATTAATGTTCAGGGAGAAGAATTAAAAACTTTGTGATTTGTCGATGACACAATAATTTTGTCAGAGACCGCAAAGGATCTGGAAGAGCAGTTGAATGGAATGGACAGTGTCTTGAAAAGAGGGTATAAGATGAACATCAACAAGAGTATATACAGGCTGAGTCACCTAACATTACCGCTGGATATATTTCGTAATCCACATCAAATACTGATGAACCGATTCCACAGACCGAACGTGAGGACAGAAGCTAGTGTAATTGGTTAATACAAACCATAAAAAAATACACAGAAGCATGATTTTTAACTCAAACCTACGTTTTCTTTAAATGGAACCCCGTTAGTTTTGTTAGCACATCTGAACATATAAACAAATACGTAATAAGTGCCGTTTGTTGCATTGTAAAATGTTAATTACATCCGGAGATATTGTAACCTAAAGTTGACGCTTGAGTACCACTCCTCCGCTGTTCGATCGTGTGTATCGGAGAGCACCGAATTAAGTAGGGATCCAAAGGGAACGGTGATGTACCTTAGGTACAGAAGAGACTAGAACAGCACATTACGTCCACATGCTAACACCTTTATTGGTCTTTTTCACTAACGCACATGTACATTACTATCAGGGGTGAGGTACACGTACACACGTGGTTTCCGTTTTCAATTACGGAGTGGAATAGAGTGTGTCCCGACATGTCAGGCCAGTAGATGTTCAAAGTGTTGGCCATCATTTGCAGCACACAATTGCCATCTATGGCGTAATGAATGTCTTACACGCCGCAATACATCTGGTGCAATGTCGCCGCAGGCTGCCACAATACGTTGTTTCATATCCTCTGGGGTTGTAGGCACATCACGGTACACATTCTCCGTTAGCGTACCCCACAGAAAGAAGTCCAGAGGCGTATGATCAGGAGAAAGGGCTGGCCAATTTATGCGTCCTCCACGTCCTATGAAACGCCCATCGAACATCGAACAGCGGAGGAGTGGTACTCAAACGTCATCTTTAAATTACAATATCTCCGGATGTAATTAACATTTTACAATGCAACAAACGTCACTGATTACGTATTTGTTTAGATGTTCAGATATAATAACAAAACTAACGGTGTTCCATTTAAAAAAAAGTAGGTTTGTGTTAAAAAAACATACTTTCGTGCATTTTTTATGGTTTGCATTAACCAATTACACTAGCCCCTCTCCTCACGTTCGGTCTGTGGAATCGGTTCGTCAGTATTTGATGTGGTTTACGAAACATATCCAGCGGTAATGTTAGGTGACTCAGCCTGTATGTGTGTGTGTGTGTGTGTGTGTGTGTGTGTGTGTGTGTGTGTGTGTTGCGTGTGTGTGTGTGTGTGTGTGTGTGTGTGTGTGTGTGTGTGTGTTTATGCCTTTAAGGGCATGTCGGTATGTAGGCTGTATTAATTGATTCAGAGTGGATGCCGCTACAAATGAAGAATCAGGTCTTTCTGTTGCGGGCATACACCTTCATCAAGAGAGATCCTCCAATTTCGGAATCTTTTAGTATTTGAATACATTTCACAACGTGCCGTTTATCAATCATTTTCGCCTCTTTAGGTAATACTAGCTGAAAACCCGGCGTTGCCCGGGTATTTATTTATTTATTCAAGCTTTGAGCTAGTACTTCTCATATCCCTTCTCTCTCTATCTCCTTTGTTTTAATCACATATCATATTTATGGGAGAGTCTGCAAGAAATAAGGCTGTCTTGCATAATATACAAAATTATAAGTGCAGTATCCACTGGAGCGCCACGTTGCGGATCGCGCGGCCTCCGCGTCGGACGTTCGAATCCTCACTCGGACATGGATGTTTGTGTTGTCTTTAGTATAATCTAGTTCATAAGTGGTCTCGCCCGGTGGTCTTGGGCTAAAGTTCTCGACTAGAAACCCGGACGGACCTCTGATTTTTTCAGTCTGCACTTTAAACCATCCTTCACCTCTCAACGATGTGAGGAATCGCCAGAAACGACACGTGGTTCGGATTCCACGTTAAGCTGTAGGTCCCCTTTCCCCGGTTGGATAACTGGGGTAGGCTAGGGACACGCAAGTCGCCGAAGTGGCGTCCAATTGAATGACTTGCATCAGGCCAATGAGCCACACGAAATTATTTAGTTCGTAAGTAGTGTGTAAGTTTAGGGACTGATGACCCCACAGTTAAGTCCCATAAGCTTTACGAACATTTGAACATTTTTGAACACAACTTTACTATAAACAATATTTCTTGTGACTTGTCCGGGATCTAATATGAATAATTTCTTTGATGAGTCCACCCCTGACCAAGTGACATAAAGTTGTCAGTTTGAGAAACATGGACATGTTAAAACCATTCTACAGTATTTAATAGGTTGCCCTGTGATTTATTAATCGTAATAGAAAATGCAAGTCTCACTGGAAACTACAGCCTCTTGAAGAAAGGTAGATCTGCCGGAAATAATGGGTATTCGTTGGATGTACACTGTTTCATTCTCTTCCTTTTCTTGTAGCTCTATAGAAGTTGCTTGCTTTCGCCTACAGCCGAGTACAGTTGGTTCACAGATGTCAATAGTACATCAGCTTTCAGGAATTTCTTTCAGCTGACTGGAATACAGGAGAGTCTTAGTACTAAATACGTAAATGTATTAAAACGTGGTGCATCGTTGCTCGGGTATTTATTTATTTGAAACTTTTATCCATTGTGTAGGAACCTACGACTGTTTATTGAAATAGGTTTCGCCTTCAGGCGACTGATTGCAGTAATTTCTGAAACCTATTTATTTATTTCTTCCTGCCTTGAGTTAGTACTTCTCCTATACCGTGTACCTCTGTCCATCTCCTTTTTTCTAAAATCATGTTATATTTATCGGAGAATATATAAGAAATAATGCTGTCTTGCATAATGTACAAAATTATAAGTGCAGTATCCAAACAAAGAGAGATAGTAGTCAAAAAACAAATGACATAAAAAATTCGTATGATCTCATATTCATTGTATTATACGTTGTACAATTGTATAATTTTTCAGGTATATATTCATTTATATAAGTGCTGTATGTTTGTAAAATCTCTTGGGAATACAATTAGTAGTAAAGAAGTAATAGATTAAAACTTGGTGCATGATGGAGCGGTTTTCCATGAATGTTACTGTGTATGTCCTTATATATCATGAACTACGTGTCGTACTGTGATATAATTTAGAAGGTACATTCAAATATATGTGTGTATACTGTCTGTAAAATTTCCTACTGCTGTGTAGAAATGTGTAGAAATTATAAATTGTAACGTCATATCGAATGCCGTAATTTTAGTCCATGAACAGGGGAAAAGTAGTAAGCGAGGAACTTTTTTTACTTTCATAATTTTGCTATGATTGTCAGTGAGAAATAGTTCAATAAATGTTTGAAATTATTGTTAATGTTTGTTGTAAGTCGCTAAGTAATCTCGTTTTCATATACTGTATTCATAAAATCTCGTCGCATTATGTGGCAGTTTCTTGCAACTCCTGTTGTTTATGACCATATATCTCCCGAACCGTTTGTCGTAGATGGTTTTTACCATTAAAGAATTGGTACCTCACGGTAAGGAAGCTGTGTACCAAATTTTGTTGAAATCGGTCCAGTGGTTTAGGAGGAAATGTGCATAAATGACGCATAAATCAGGTATTCTCACGCGGTGGCCTCTCATTATTTATGATGACGTCATATCTCCTGAGCTATGTGCCATGCTCTTTTGTTTTTGGGTCAGGAACTTTCGTGGGCGTACGGTGAACAGTTCCTCAAAGTTTCATTGCAGTCGAATGAATGGTTTTTGAACCCCATAGAGGACATACAAACATTCATTCATATATATAAATATAGATATGTTGTAAAATTGTATAATTTTGTAGGTATATATTCATTTGTATAAGTGCTGCAAGTCGGTAAAATATGTTACGAATACAGTTGTAAAGGAGTAATAGTTTAAAATCTGGTGCTTGATGGGGCGTTTTTCCATGAACGTTACTGTTTGTGTCATATCTCATGAACAACGTGCCGTACTGTGATACAATTTCGAAGTCACATTCAGCTATATATGTGTATACTGCCTGTAAAATTCCCTATGACCACAATTTGTAGTGTAGAATTATCAATTGTAACGTCATACAGAATGCCGTAGTTTAGTCCATGAACAGCGGAAATGTAGTAAGCGAGAAACTTCTTTTCTTTCATCATTTTGCTGTGGTTGTCAGCGAGAAAAAATTTAATAACGGTGTGAAATTATGTCTGTTACCTGCTAAGTTCTCTCATTGTCATACAGTGTATGAATAAAGTCTCATCACACGATGTGTCAGTTTTTTGCTTTTCCTATTGTTTATGACAACATTTCTCCGGGACCATGTGTGTATGTGGTTCTTACCCATATAGCAATTGTTACCTCACGGTAAGGAATATGTGTACCAAATTTGGTTGAAATCGATCCAAATTATGGTAAAAGTCTTAGCTTTGTAAAAGAGACATTTCATTTGTATCCCCTTCTAGACTGATCTCGCGACAAATAACGCGTTCAGAGTTAGAGAAGATGAAATAAGAATAGTAATTTAAAAAAAGAAAAAATAATGAAACCGAACATAGGAATGGACAAAACAGTGCATGGAAACACTCCATTGTAACTCTCGCGAAGACGAACTCTGAAATCGTCGGTGAGCAGAGATTGAAAAGAAGGATGTATTTTATTTTATTTATTTATTTCGTTTGGAAGAAAAATTATATTTATGTTTCCAACCGAAGAAAGTACTGTTACGTTTCATGTGTTACATTTTTAAATAAAAAAAAGGAGACGACGCAATTAAGCTGTGGAATACAGCACTCATAAGAAAAACTTTCAGTTTTGAATCCAACCAAGAAGGGATTATTTGTTTTTATCAAACTTTTGCTATGGGTGACCAACGTCAAGTAAGAAAGAATTAATGAAAAAAAAAAGTAGTTTAGGAGAAAATGAGCAGCATTGTCGGTTAATGCAGCAGTTTTTCGCGCATATCATTATTTGTGGCGTCATATCTCGTGAACTGTGTTGTATTTTGTCCGTGATTCTGCGATATGGAAGTCAACTTTTCTGCCGCTTTGTCTCGCATTATTGTTCTCCAACTTATTTACAACCAACATGCTTTCAAGTTTGCACGTAGTGTGCTGTTTACTTACTTGTCCAATCTTTTATTTTCTGCAAGGAAACAAGGACGTGCCTGATTAATCTCTAGAGATCACTGGAAGACACGATGCAGGTTATTTTTTACTACTCCCTCAGGGGCCTCTGTTGTATCATACTTACAGTGTCCCATAACAGAACGTGCTATGAATCAACGACATACCGATTACTCAGTGCTATTTAGAGAAGCACAGTTCTATAACACGATTGATCGGTACCAGTACTGTTTCGCAGGACTCCCTGGCATGCAACTTATGCATGCGGACAAACGCTTGATTTTGTGTCACTTGTGAGAAGATACATTTGTGAGTAGACGGAATGTGTTGACAGTTGTGAGAAATCCGGGACACTCAGGTAAAGGCACAGGCTGCCTCCAAAGTCGTTACACTGGCCCTTCCGCCGTGCCTGCTACCGCTTGCTTTAAGTGACCGCTCTGCACGGAGCCGGCTGAGGCTGAGAAGCGGCTTTCGTCAAATTATGTTTTTCTGTGCCATGTATATGGAGATTACTTGCTTCTGTCATGATATACAAGTTATTAAGGTTTTTTCATTGCAATGTCGTTCGTTTTCTACACGCATTTGCAGCTGTAAGGAAAAGAAGTACAGCTTGATGACTACACAATAATTCGAAAATCGGAAAAAACAGTTAAACCTTCGCCCTGCCAATAAAGTTCCAGTATATATCAAACATAAAAATTAAGTAAATATAACATACAAGTATGGCATCACGCTTCTGCAATAGATGTTCAATATATTGCCATTATGAGTCAACTCTTTAGCTGTGCCTGACCACCAGTTTACAGTATGAAATAATATGGGTTGACCTAGCAGAATTGAATGTTCTATTATCTTCACTGCCATTATAAATTCTTTGAAGGCAAGAAACGCATAAAACGTTTTTAAACTTATTGAAACTTACGTGCCTTAGTGGAAAGGGGGCCTGTCATTTGCCCTATTCCGGGCAGTAATAAGTTTCAGTTGTCACGTTAATCAGTTTTGTGTTCAAGATTGTGTCATTGTTTTTTTTCTAGAAGGAAACGAATATATTCGTGAAGCTGTTCATATCTAACAAATTTTTCCCTGGGAAATTTACGATTAACGGGAAAAAATCAGAATGGTTCGTAACAGACAGAGGGGTTCGGCAGGGAAGTGTTCTCTCACCAGTGCTTTTAGTGATGGACATCATAAGGAAAAGTTCGCCAAAGAGCAATGGCAAATGATACGAAAATCATAGCATATACTGATGATATTATTTGGGACGAAAATGAACAGAAATTAGAAGACCAACTTAACACTTGGCAGAAAGTAATTGAAGAAGCAGGTATGGAGATAAGTTTAACAAAAAGTGAAGTAATAAAAATCAGCAGGAAAATGAAGAAACGAAGGACGTAACTTGAAAAGGTGAAGTTAGTAAAGAAGCAGATGCCTTCAAGTATCTAGGAAGTAAACTAACTGTAAAAGGGAACATAAAGGATGATATTTCAGAAAGAATACAAAACTCTTCAAAATTTTATTATTGTGTCTCTGACATAATAAGAAATTGCAAAATACCTGCAAAATCAAAAATTATGATGTACAAGTCATATTATCTGCCAATTCTGACTCAGGGATCGGAATGTTGGTCTCGGACAAAGAAAGATCTGAGCCGCATACAAGCAACAGTAATGCGATTTCTACAAGCAATCCTTGGCAAAACAAGATGGGACAAGATAAGAAATGAAACATTACGAAGCACTCTACGTGTCAAGCCCCTGAAAGAAATTATAGAGTGTAATAGACTTATATGGTTTGCCAACATTAAGAGAAAGGGATCTGAAAGACTTCCAAAAATAGCCCTAGATTGGACGGAATCCGGACGAAGACCAGTTGGAAGACCGCGAACAAGATGGAGGGACCAAGTGAAAGATGATGAGAACCGAAGAGGAGGTGTTAAATGACAGATTGTGGGAGAACAGAGGCTCTGTCAACGACCTGCATAAAAACAGAATCGTTGCCGGAAGAAGAAGAAGAAGATTTGATAATTGTTACTTTGTGTTCTGGAGAGCGCGCCTAAAAACTATATCCTTCAAGACGCTTTTACGGCTGTTTTGAAGACTAATGGCTCATAAGAAATATACTCGTATGCAGTGCTTTAGTGGAAAAAAATAGGCAGTACTCTGCTCATTCCACATGAAATGAGTCAAATAGACATTTTTAGAAAATCAAGTAAGTAAAGATTTAGGCATGTGACTACACTAATAAGATATAGCTATAATTTACAGATTTGAAACTAATATTTTTTTTGTATTGAAGAGTTCAGTGTAGATAAGTATACCACCCATCGGCTTTGGACGACATCATATCGTAACTAATGAGGAGTGTTGTTCTAGAAGACAATACGAGTGCCTGTTGCTGCCGGGAATTTAAAGCAGACTTATATCACACGAAAACCATTACAAAATTCGGACAATGGAACTGCGTGAAACTTCCAAAGACGGAACTAAGCTTTTACCTCCGTGAGAAGCAAAACCGGCAGCGTTACCAAAGGTTAAGGATGTACACATCCAGCCGGTTGAAGAAGCATTGGTCAAAGAGATTAAAATTCGCTTCTATTTTAGTTCCTACTCGTGCTACGACACACAATTTTATAATCTTAAACTGACTACAGTGCGAAAAAGACGATTAAGTAAACATAATATTTATGGTAAATGTTTTATCTTGACAGTGAGTCGTTCTCAAAATGTGTTGTGCTAAGCATGAAAACATACGTAACTCGTGCTGTGTTTTATGATTCAATCAATGGAAATTAAACCAAATTTTGCGATGTACTGTCCCTTAAAATTTTAAAAGAATTGCCGGAATTTTGCATTGGCTTACTTCAACGTGTAGGCAACGTTATGGCATACAAAAGACTTTGCATATGTAGTGGCTTATCTATTTGGAGCAAGATTCTTAAACGCTCTGTCTCGGTACTGACTAGCTGGAGCACTCCATTGGCTAATTCGAACATTTGACAGCCAGTCAGATTCCATTGGGATTGTGCGAAAGTGCAATTTCAACAATTCGACGGTTATGATCGCAAATCGAACGAACCTACAACTTTCCAATTTTTTTTTTCCAAAATCTATCCGACAATTTACAGTTGGTCAATTTTTTACAGATTTATTGAAGAATTTTAGCCGGTACGCTAATGGCGAGTTTGAATTTTAGGTGGCACGCCGTACCGCCCCGTACCGGCCCAACTGAAGCACTGCTCGTATGTCAATGGATACGTGCAATTACACTCAAAAGCATTAGCTTCGTTTCTAAATGCTGAAACCAAAAATTAAATTTTTTACCGATCAGGGGAAAAGTCCTCGTGAAGATGCAGAAAACTAAAACATACTAATTTTAATTATCGAAGAGAAAAGAAAGAAAACTGTGAATGAGGAGGACGAGGCTACTGAAAGACTTCAAAAAAATCTTGTGGTTGATGTCAACCCAAAATCTTTCCTGGCCTACGCACAAAAATTACAATGAACAAGAAACTGCCGAAGGCGTAATGCACGTCATAACCACCGGAGATCTTGTAGATAAATTTAATGAAGCATAAGATAACATAAAGTGGCTCAACTTGTCGAAACACGAATCACTCCGTACAAATATTAATACCACGATTTCAGTCAAAGTTTGCTATATTTATATTTTGAACGAAGTTGCAAATTAATTGGAAAAACTTTTCTTGTAAGAGCCAAAAAGGACACAGGCAGGAATAAAAAAATAAGCATAGTACCCAGTAAAATCGTTACCATTACACGCATGTGCAAAATAACCGCAGTATCGTAGCATAGTAACTGGAAAACAACTGGACCTGTACAACATTCGCAGAAAGGCGTCGCAGGTATAGTAACGGAGAGCAAATGCTGGGCGAGTAACAGGTTCTTGGTGTCCCTGTAGACTGTCTGCTACCTGCCTGGTCTTACGGGTCCTCCTCACAAATGTTTCAACCCCCAAGGGCATAGCCGGATGGGGGGGGGGGGGTTCTGGGATTCAAACCCTTCCCGAAATATTGACAAATTTGACAAAAACTGGCATCGTTCTGTTATCAGGATAAGACAGTTTGCCTAGGCTGGGAAGCCGTTAACATGATCCAACGTTTCTTCTCACGCGATTCCCATATTTTTTGGAGTCCAGACGAAAGTATTCATGGTCATCGGTATGTTTCTGGCGAAGAGCTGCACACCTGGGTAAGCCATGATCATGCGGCTAACTGAAAACATTTCTGCATGAGGGGTTAGATGTATTAACAGTTATGGTGATTACTACTGAAATAATGAGCAGTTTATTTAGTTATTCCAGGTGCGTTCTTTTAATTTATCTGCTCCTTATAGCTGAGTGTGATCACCCATTTTCCAATCACTAGGCACGATTCGTTGATCAAGGCATCCATGGCAATTGTGGACTAAATCCGGCGAAGAGTTTGTGTAGAAACTGTCAGTAACCCTATAGATCTTCGTTTTTCAACACCACTATTAGTAATTACAACGTCAGTCAGCCACATTTCTTGACGTTTCTTTGTAAACGAATCAAGGCTGCTGTCTAGTCAAAGAGTATCTGCACACTTGCTTTTTGCCACTGAAAAGCTTTCACGTACCGCAAAAATTTGAGTTAGGGAGTAGTTCTCTGATAATGCTTCAGAAGTTACTGAAAGCTTCACCCTCTGTCTTTTTGCTTGCCATTCGTGTTTCATTCGCATTTGTCTATCTTATTATATGATTTGCCTTGTTTCTATTCTGGAGAATACTTATGGTACACTTTTAAGACGTTTACTAATTTGGTTTCTATACCATGGTGTCACTCTAGAATACAGTCCATTGGAATGAAATATAGCGTTTACAGTACTAGCGCCGTTTGCAGCTCTATTAAGAACATCTGTTATTGCAATGTCCATTAACTGAAAACCCCTCCCGAAATCCTATCCTGGCTACGTCTTTACCGGCCGCGGTGGCCGAGGGGACTGAGGCGCTCCAGTCACGGTCTGCACGGCCACTACGGTCAGGGATTCGAATCCCCCCTCGGGCATGGATATTTGTGCCGTCATTAGTGTTAGCTAGTTTGTACGTTTTGGGACTGATGACCCCGTAGTTAAGTCCCATACGCTATACAAACATTTGAACATTTTTTTGCTAAGTCTTTGTTTGGGGAAGTGTGTTGCAATGCTCTCGCTGTCGAAAGGCTGTAAAGGTAACGATTTCCTAACTGGCACCATCTGTCACGACGAGTGTTTATTTCTCTTGATCGATGAATTCAGGAGTCTGGTTCTTTAAAAACACGAAACGAGGGACCAGGCAACGTGAAGACTACTCACACACCCGACTTGTACCCTATTATCTTCCTAAGTCGTCTTCTCCGATCCCTGGTTTCCTACCTCACGTTGTGCAGGGGAGCATCATCTATGTTCTGTTTAATTTTTAACTCTCTTGTGGAAATATCTTGTATTGTAACATGTGAACAGTAAGTCTCTGTCTTGTCAGTATGCTTTTTCATTTGGCGGAACGTTGCAAAATAAAGAAATTAAATTGTTTGGATAGTTTTTACAGTGATCAGTATGTACGCTCAATCCTCCTTTGCACTTTTTGTTACTTTTCACCGTCCCTCAACTATGATCCCCAAACATAATCGTTTGCGTCACACTAGAATAATTTTATCACATTGAAAAATAATTAAATGTACAGTTTCAGAGTGTCATTTCCGTAATTTTACACGCTTCATTCTTCTGTTAGCGCTAGTAAATAATATTAGCCGTTTACATCTACATGTGATTCTCTTCAAGTCACATTTAAGTACCTGGCAGAGGGTTCATCTAACCACCTTTATATTATTTATCTCCCATTCCATTCTCGAAAAGCACGCGGGAAGAAGGAACACCTGAATCTCTCCGTTAGAGCTCTGATATCTCGTATTTTATTCTGATAATCTTTTCTAACTATGTAAGTGGCAGTCAACAATATATTTTAGCTTTCGGAGGAGAATGTTGGCAATTGGAGTTTCGTAAGTAGACCACGCCGCAGCGATAAGCGCCGTTGTTATAATGATTCCCAGATACTGTATCATTTCCGTAACGCTATCTCCCCTGTATCGTGACAATACAAACGAGCTGCCCTCTTTGGACTCCTTCGATGTCCTCCGTCAAACCCACTTGATAAGGATCCCACACTGGGCAGCAATACTCCAAAAATCGACGGACAAATGTCGTGTATGCAGTCTCTTTAGAAGTTCTGTAGCATCTTTAAGGGTTCTGCCAATAAAAGTCAGCCTCTGGTTCGCCTTTCTCGCGACATTATCTGCGTGTTCTTTCCAGTTTAAGTCTGAAGTAATAGTAATTTGTTGGTATTTTGTGGAGTTTACGGCCTTCACGTTTGATTGATTTATCTTGTAAGCAAAGTTTAACGGATTTCTTTTGTACTCATGTGGACTACTTCACACTTCTCATTATTTTGAGTCAATTGCCAATTTTTACACTATACTGATATCTTATTCAGATCGTTCTGCAGTTGGTTTTGATCTTCAGTTGACTTTACTAGACGGTAAATGACTGCGTCACCTGCAAACAACCTAAGACAGCAGCTTAGATTTTTTCCCAAATCGTTTATGCAAATAAGGAACAGCAGAGGACCAATAACACTACCCTGTGGAACGCCCAATATCACCTCTGTTTTAGTCGATGCCTTACCATCGATTACTACGAACTGTGTCCTCTCTGACAGGAAATCCCCTATCCAGTCTCAAATTTGTGGCGATATTCCATAACCATGCAATTTGATTAAAAGTCGTTTGTGAGGTACGGTGTCAAAAGCCTTCTGGAAATCAAGAAGTACGGAATCAAATTGAGAAACCATGTCGACAGCACTCATCACTTCGTGTGAGTAAAGAGCTAGTTGTGTTTCGCATGAACGATATTTTCTAAATCCGTGTTGACCTTGGGTCAATAGATCATTCTGTTCGAGATAAATCATAATATCTGAATACAGGATATGTTCCAAAACCCTGCTGCAAATTGACGTCAATGAAATAGGTCTATAGTTTAGTGGGTTACTCCTGCTGCCTTTCTTGAATATAGGTGTGACCTGTACAACTTTCCAATCTTTTGGTACAAATCCTTCTTTCAGAGAGCGGTGGCTGTTAAGTAAGGAGTTATCGATTCAGCTTAATCAGATAGAAATCTAATCGGTATACAGTTGTTAAGTCATTTAAGTTGCTTCACTACTCCGAGGATATCTACTGTAATGTTACTCATTACCAGAAAATCGAAGGCACATGAAAATTTCTAGTGCACATTTTGCCTGTTCGGTTCACTACAATGCAATCTCATCTTTTAATATCTCCAAGTGCGAGACGCCGCTGTAAAGCCCATTTTGTATTCTAAGCTATATTCCTGATAACAATACATTCAACGAAGCAGAGATTATTCGCATTCGTGAAGAATCTGATATTGGCAATTGTTTTGATGCTGATGACATGGAGGGTGATTCTACTTACGACTTATCAGTTGCAGGTAAGAAAACAGTAGTCCTGGATTACAATGGAAATTCCAATGTACATCAATCATCTTGCGAGTGACAACGAGCGACTGTCTATTCTTCGATCACAGAGGCTCAAATGCAGATACGTACGTCACATAATTATGGTGTATAGAATTTGAGATTTCGTGTGGAAACATGTTCTCAGATCTACCACATAATACCGGACTATTTGAAGCGATAAATCAGTCTTGTAATATAGTCCTCCTTTGCGTTTCTTATAGACAATTAATCTCATAGTTTTTTAATTTAGGAAATTGTAAACCAAAAACTACAATAATAATAATTTTTAAATCTTGAACGTGGTTATTATCAGCAAGTGTGCGAGAGCCTCACATTAATAATTTAACTTACTTATTAATTTGAGAATATTTTCTTGTTCAGTACATTCAGTACATTTCATGCTCTCTGATGAGAGGTTTAACATAAGAATAATATAACCAAATTTATTTTATAAGCTATTAATAATCTTTATTAAAGAAAATAGTTTAACGCTGTTTCATGATTCTATACCAGTGAGTCAAATTATAGTGAAACTGTCCGGCAATGGATGGAGGAGACACAGACACACGATCGATACTCAAAGTGTTACTGTGGTGTTACCCAGTGAAATAAATCCTCTGCATTTCTGTAAGGCACAGTAGTGAGACTGTCAAACACAATTTGTTACCAAAACATTTTATCATGGGAAACTACGCTTCAAAGTGAATAACTTTAGGAATTTGAGTAGTTGTTTCAACACGCAGAATTTATTACTGTATTTTAAATAGTGCTTTGCGACACTAGGTAAATTTCGCTATAAGAAGATCCAAAGACAATGTGTATGTTACGTGACAGTAATATCAGCGCATCTGAAGTAAATAAAGATGTTTGTTTACATGAGAAATGTATTCCGGGTAATTAAATTACGCACAGAGTGGTATTGCAGCTTCGGAAACAACAAGTCTCTTCATTTGTCATCAAAATACGTCACTGATGAGATGAATGCTTTTGTAATTTGCGTACATCCATTCCTCACCCTTCTTTCTCAACCAGACATTGAATCAGCTGTGGCAAATTATTGTATATTTACTTACCCACCGATGATGTGTACAACGTGTGTTCAAAAAATTCCGGAACATTCGTAATTTCACGCCGTGTTGAATGTAGGCTTGACAGATAATCGGGATTCTTCTGGATACTCCCGACATTCCATACGATGTGCAGACTCCAGAGAAGATAAGTACCTTCTCGTGAATTTCTGTGCAAAACGATAATTTGAATTTGCCACACACATTCGCGTCATTGTCGAACGGATCAAACGTCTTCAAAGACACACAGATATGTCAAATGACAAAAGTGGGCATATATATTTTTCAAGCGAGTGCATAACAAAAACAATTTTTAATTACAACACACACATACACATATATGTCGACTACTCACATCGTTGAGAGGTGAAGGTAGGTTAAAATTGAAAGTGAAAAATCAGTTATTTCAGCAAGTTCGTCATTTAATTAGCTATAAAAATAATTTTGAGGTTATTAATCGTGTAATAACTGTCCCATATTTTAAGTTGAATCAAATCACACGAACTGTGCCAATCTTAAGTAATTTTCGTTGAGTAATTCATCCTGGACAAAATTGTGACACGGGGTGTCCCGAACTACTCGACGGAATTTTGCACAGTTCGTGTGATTTGCTCCAACTTAAAAAACAGAATAGTTTTTTATTTCGATTAACAACTGCAATATTACAAGGTGCGTCTGAAAAGTTCCTCAATGTGTTTGCGCGGGCACCTCATCCTCGCCAGCACGGTTTGGACAATATGGGACCATTCACCCAACTTTTCAGACGCACCTTGTATTTGTATTGCTAATTAAATGTTTTTATCTACGTATGACGAGTACCCAATAATCTGGCCCTTGATTAGAGAGCGCAAAGTCACAGATTCGGAATTTACAGGAATAAGGGATTTTTCACTTTGAATTTTAACCTAAACTTCTCCTCTCAACGATGTGAGTAGTCAAGAGAAACGACACGTGGTTCGGATAATACGTTGAACTATAGGTCCGCTTTTGCCGGTTGGGTAACTGGGGTAGGATAGGGACATGTTAGGCGCCTAAACGGCGTCCAATCGAAAAACTACCACCAGGTCACTGAGGAACACGAAATTATTATTACATTGCTTTTAGGACGATTCGTCGATGCTACAATTTATTTCACATTGTACTTTTTTTCTAAGTTTAAATAAAGCATAATCGTTCTATTTAAGGGATTTTCGTATTTCATTTTACTCCAATTTTGCTGTGTATTATATATAGACAATATTAAAACTCAATTGCTGTACGCTAGTCTTGCAAAAAATTAGAAATGACTTCATTGATTTGAATAATATTTGTGTTTTTTTTGTTTTTTTTTCTTTAATAAAGGGCTGATTTAGGGGAAAAATAGGGGAAACCCTAAAGAAGAGCTGAAACATCGATAAAAATCGAAATTAGTAATTTGGTAAGGGGACTATTGCTACTCGGATTAGATTAGTATTTTATGAGCGATTCGACTGCGATGAATGTTTGCATACTTGACCTTTTAAATAAGATAAACTGTCAAAACTGTAGTTTGCTGCATCAGTTTTTCGCGCACCTCATTGCTAATGACGTCATATCTCCTGAACAATGTGTTGCACGTGATTCTTACACTTACGGCGACCGTCCTTATATATTGAAGTTTACGTGTGCAAAATTTCATAAAGATTGGAACAAAACTGTAGATTTGAATGCAATACGTACACACCAACACACGGACTCTTTGATTTATATATAAAGATTTAGGGCGATTCGTTGATGCTACAATTTATTTCTCATTACACTTTTTTCCAAATTTACATAAGGCATAACCGTCTATCCTACGTTTTTGCATTTCATTTTATTCTAATTTTGCTGTGTATTATCTATAAACAACATTAAAACACAAATGCTGTCCGTTAGTCTTGCAAAGACTCAGAAATGACTTCACTGATTTGAATAATATTTGTGTATATATATATATATATATATATATATATATATATATATATATATATATATATATATTAAATAAAGGGCTGGTTTAGGGGGGAAAAAGGGAAGACCCAAAAGTAGAGCTGAAACATCGATAAAAATCGAAATTAGTAATTTGGTAAGGGGAGTATCGCCACTTATGATTAGATTCGAGTACGATGAATGTTTGCACACTTGACCTTTTAAATAAAAGTAACTGTCAACTTAATAACTCGCACGATGCATGACGAAGAGTTCTTTACAACAGACTTCGATAGCAAATCCTATCTTGATGAAATTTTGCAAAATTGTTCAAATGTTTGTAGAACTTATGGGACTTAACTACGGGGTCATCAGTCCCTAAGCTTACAAACTACTTATGAACTAGCTAAGACTAAGGAGGGCACAAATATCCATGCCCGAGGGGGGATTCGAACCCCCGACCGTAGTGGCCGTGCAGTCCGTGACTGGAGCGCCTCAGTCCCCTCGGCCACCGCGGCCGGCGAAATTTTGCACACTTGACCTTCGAAACAAGAGAAACATCACTGTCTGCATAAGTGTGTTGAGTTGGGTTGTTTGGTTGGGATAGGGGGACTAAACTGCTAAGGTCATTAGTCCCCCCGGTGGTGAGGGGAAGGGGAAGGGGTGAGAATAGGAAAGGAAATGCAGTGCGGGAAGTAAAGAAGGAAGGAAAACTGCATTAGCTCGGGGCTCCGTACTCACCACACTCGTACTCACGAAAGAACCGTAAGCCCCCTTGGGGTGTCTACATAAGATTTCGTATGGTGCATGGCTGAGGGTACGTTACTCCAGACTTTGATAGTGTTTGAGCGATCCATGAATTTGGCAGGTACTGTAATTTTTCATATACAAGGAGGGAGGGGATGAACAGAGAGAGGAGACAGGAAGAGATTGGCAAAGAGTCGGGGAGATAATGACGTAGGGGGTGGATAGGTGAATAGTGGGGAGGAGGAGGAGGACGAGGCAGAGGTAGGTGGACAGAGAGAGGTGAGGTAGAAGGACGTAGAGAGGAAGGAGGAGTACGTGGAATAGCTGAATACTGGAATAAATAAATACTCGAGCAGCGCCGCATTTTCAGGTAACTAATACAGAGAGAAGCTTAAGAGGAAAAAGAAGTAAGGAGCAGGCATAGGGATGGGGGACGAGATGGGGGGAGAGATTAAGGCAAGGGGTGTAAGATGCATATGCAATTCCCGTGCATATTTAGTAATTGCGAAGCATTGCCATGTTTGCTACATGTATACAGGATGTCCCAGTTATCTTGACCACCCAAAATATCTCTGGAATAACAACAGCTATTGTAAAACGACTTTCACCGGTATCAAATCACATAAACAACAGCGTTGATTGCATCGCAATTCGTCAATTACATCCCGAGATATTGTGAAGAGGAGTTGACGCGTGAAATACGCGATACGCGCGGCTAGCGCACGTCCTGAGCAGCGTGGGGTTCTCCCCTAAATGTCAGGACGTGCGCTAGACGCGCGTTTCGCGTATTTCAAGCGTCAACTTCGCTTCACAATATCTCGGGATGTAATTGACGTATTACGATTCTATCAACACTATTGTTTGATTTATCATGCTATTGGTTGCTGATGAAATAAAATAGGGTATCCATTTAAAGATACATAAGTTTGTGTTAAAAAATACATATGCTTTTGTTTTAGAATGTTTCAAAATTTTTACACTCATGAGCCTCTGCCTTACATTGCGACCGATGAAAGTCGTTTTACAATAGCTGTTGTTTTTGGGTGGTCAAAATAATGGGCACCCTATACAGCAGACGTTATATAATAGAAGGCGAGTTAATGCTTAGGCTGAATTGTGATGCCAATTTATAATAATTATTTCTCCTGACAACAATTCCAGAAGCCCCACATTTTGAAGTTTGCGCCACCCCCACCCCTCCCTGATTTTTAGAGTTCCAAACTGGCAACCCTTGCTGAATGTGTCACTGCCGGAGGTTTCATTATAGTATCTTTGTTAGCAACGCGTCTGCATTAAATTTTGCACGACACATCAAGTGATGCAGGAAGCATACGGTTTTTAAAGATGCTTTTACCGTTCCTGTCTCACACCGTGACAACGGAACAAAACAGAACATTAAGGCGGTCATTGTTCCAGTGATAGTGAATAAACGGAAGAAGAAATTGTATGGGTACAGATGGAATTCGCAACCCGAGCAGAAAAAGAAAGCATTTCCATGCTAAAGAAAAGGAAATCCGCCCAGTCTGTGGAAGGCGAGCATCCATGTAACGAAAGAAACACCACTGATAGTGAGTGAAACCTAAAACGAACACGTTTCTGGGAAGAAAACAGGGAGGACTAAAGTGGAGCTCCAATGCTTGGTGACTAAGGGGAGCCAAAGAAAAAGGAAATCTGTTTAGTCCGTAAGATAAAGGAATACTTATCCCTCACGAGACTTAGAGGCTAGTAAGGGAAAGTAGCTTAAAACGTGAACACAATTCACACAGAAAATACAATATGACGTTGACGAAACGAGAGGCATTATCGATGAAGTGCTTTTTGGTACCCATGTACCAGGTCTGCCGTGAGTAATTTGGCGGTCTTGTGATACTTGCGAAGGGACTAGGCCTCTTGGTGGGCAGTCCACATATAACTTCTGAACGCGACACCGTCTGTTATCTGCAGTTCGACAAAGGAGTATGCCGAGAGTCTGGTCCAACAAATGGAGGTGTTGTATTTAGTGCGATGTGAGGGCTTCATGTCGGGCACCGTGAACCATTCTACGGACACGTGATGAGTGCTTAAGCCATACTCGGTGATACGAATGGTTCACGCGGTTTAAAAATGGCCGGATGGAAGTTAAAGTCGACTCTCCATCAGGACGCCTTCGATGTCTACCGACTGCGCTGATGTCATGATCGTTAACGAAATTGTGCGTGCCAATCGAAGAGTGACTGTCCGAGAGATTGCAGAAGAGTATAACATATCAGTTAGTTCATGTCATGAAATCATGGATCAGCATCTTGGACTGCATCGTCTTACTGCTAAATACGTCCCACGACTCATAAGTCAAGACGTGAATGACAATCGCCTCATAATATGCGAAGATATTTTGGATCCTCATCCTCCATACTCTCCAGAGCTGATCCATGCGGACTTTCCTTTCTTCCTAAAGTTTAAAATTCTCTGAAAGGGCGATGATTTTCAAATGACAGGCGAGATAAAAGAAAATTAGCAGATGAGACTTCGCGCGATCCAGAACAAGCGTATCAAGACTTCTTACAGGAGTGGAAAAGGTGTTGGGAGCGGTGCATCAATTGTGAAAGAGAATATGGCGAAATAAACAATGCACATTAAGTAAAGGGTAAGCGTACGGACAAGATTCCAGATATATATATATATATATATATATATATATATATATATATATATATATATATATATATATATTTTTTTTTTTTTTTTTTTTTTTTTTTAACAGACATGGTATACAACCATTGCAGTGGATGTGGTCAACATATAGGCTCTCTTACGACACAATATTTTCACTTATTGCATGAAAGGGGCCATTATGCGTGGAGTATTAGGTGAACAGATAACCCAGTCGGGTTTCAACAGACGACAGTGCCACATAACTGTTCCTTCTTTAGGTCATCATTTAAAAACCGCAATTTACTGTACAGTCAGGTATCTGACTCCTGCTTTTCCCCAGCCTCTTAAAAAAACCGACTTGGTTCATTCATATGGAGCTGACTTCATGCTCTTTCTTTTTTAACTGTTCTACGCGATAGATAGTCCGCAGGAAAACAAGTTCCGAATTACTGGAAAGAGAACGTAAATAGACGCATAGGTAAAAAATGTAAAAGAGCAAGTGAACGTAATAGCAGGAGCAGCGCAAAGCACAACCTGGCAGGGACTTAAAAACGTCGCCCAAAGAAAAAAAAACAGACTTCGTTTTCTCCTTTCACATTGTAGAGCTATTCACACTGTACTGTTAAACAGCACTAAAAAGTTGTCAACAACTGGGCCAATTTCACACTTAAGGCGTATGAATGCAGTGTGCCGCTTGCCGAAGCCAATATACGAGTACGGAACTGTACTGTTAGTCATTTAATGTAACTTAAAACTGCATCTAAATTTACATACGGTGCGCGGTGGAGGGCACCTTGTACAAACTATTATAGTTGGAACCAGGAACGACAGCGGTCGAGTTCAGGCTTTGTCTACGCATGACACACATTCTCCTACAGCCAATTAGCGTTCAGTATTGTTTTGAACGCTCTGCTGCAACTGCCGAAGGCGTTGCCAAATTAAACTTGATTGTAGCGAGTTATTCAGTGAATTTTATTCAATTTGTTGCAAGTTGTCATTGCTGATGTTGCTGGTATCAAATCCTACCTAATCAGTCGAGAGCCATTATTTAATGCTGTAAGATTTCTTCTAGTACCTATGGTCGAAGGGTTTCTTCTAGCGCAAAGCACGTTTATACGCGTACTTTAACTGTCGCTTGGAACCAGCAAAGATGCTTTTCCCATCTTTGTCTAGACCTGTGATCGTTCGTGGGTCGAATCCTTTCCAGTTTCATTAGCAAATAGACCTAAGGGAAAACGACTCCTCATATTCCTCAGTACGAGGCCTCGTTTCTCTGATCTTACATCTGTCTTCCTTACGTGAAATGGAAGTTGTCGGCGGTATAATCTTTCGGTACTCTTCTTCGAATCCCTCCCTCTAAAGGCCAATTCACACTGTCCGTCACGTCACGTCACGTCGCCGTCCGTCAGAACATTCCACAATGTATTTCTAATGAAGGCATCACACTGTCCGTCACCGGACCACCACGTCACGTCAACGTCACGTCAAGCTTTCTCGAGAATGTTTTGACGGAACGGTCGTCTGCTAATACCGGAATTTAACCTACTTTCGTCCCGCGATTTTCATGTTGTAGTCGACGCTTACACGGTTTATATGCAAATGTGTCTTATTAATCTTTATGAATAATTTCAAAAAACAGCCAAAGTTGCACACAGCTGGTTCTTTTTATTGATGACTAGTTTCGAGCTTACCTGATCCCGTTATCAAGTCAAACCAATCATCACCAATATACAAACGATACATCATGTACATGTGATGATGTATCGTTTGTATATTGGTGATGATTAGTTTGACTTGATAACGGGATTAGGTAAGCCCGAAACTAGTCGTCAATAAAAAGAACCAGCTGTGTGCAACTTTGGTTGTTTTTGAAATTATAAATAAAAATAATAAGTTGCTGTCCTGAAACCATCCAACATGTTGGAATTTTATTAATCTTTATTTTATTGTTGTACTTCGTTTTAGCGGTAAATTCCAAATGTTTCATGACGACTTAAATATTTTTCTCAATTGAGTGTCGTCCTAAAATCTGAAACCGAAAAATGGTTTATATTACGTAATATTGTAACAGAAAAGACTGAAGCAAACTGTATATTTGAATAAGATTGTAATTTTATGACGCATTGGTCATTAAATAACATTTTAAATAAAAAAAGTCAATGGTAATGAAAGACAAAAATTAGGTTGTTTACGACGGTATTAACAATGTCAGCGGGCAAATCGGAATGGATAAAGTAAACAGGCTCTATTTGTGTTCTTATAAATATTGTTTCATGTATTCATATTTTTATTTTTTCGTTTGAAAATAGATGTTGGTGTTTTGAAATGTTGTTTCAGTTCCCAGCACTTTACCACGCAAAGTTGTCCAAAAAAATATATTGTAAAGTTTTCTTTGGCCATCAATAACATTTAGCGTTGTTGTTCCCTCAATTTCAGTATTAAACTATGATTTTCTACATAACAGAGCGTCACTCATCGTGTATTGGGTTGGGCGAATTGACGTGACGGACAGCGTGAATACAACTTGACGTGACGGTGCCGAGACGTGACGACGTGTCGGACAGTGTGAATTGGCCTCAAATTACCTCAATAGTGTTCCTAGGAAAGAATGCCGCCTTTCATCCAGGAATCCCAGTATGAACTCCCGTACGTCCGTACTACTCGCATGTTGATCGAACCTACCAGTAACAAATCTGTCAGCCGTCCTCTGAATTGCTTCTGTGTCTTCCTTTAAACCGCTCTGATGACGGTCCCAAACATTTGAGCAGCACTCAAGAACGGGTCGCAGTATTGTTCGATACACTGTGTCCTTCATAGATGAGCCACATCTCCCCGAAATTCTCACAATAAACCGAAGTAGGCCATCCGCCTTTCTCGTAAATGTCCTTACATGCTTGTTCGATTTCGGTGCGTAACGCACGCCTACATTCTTAATCGATGGAGCACACTACTTTTATTGTATTCGTGCATTACGAGTCCCTTTTCCTACACACCAGTATCCACTTACATTTTTTTACAGCTAGCTGATTTTCATCACACCAACTAGAAATTTTGGTAGTTATCTTGTATCCTGCTACAGCATTTCAACGACGACACCGCGTACACCAGAGCCTCTTCAGCAAACAGCCGCAAGTTGCTAGCCACCCTGTCCGTCAGATTATTTGTGCAGATAGGAAATACTAGCAGTCTTATCGTTCTCCCTGTAGCATTCCTGACGATACCCTTCTCTCAGACTGACAGCCGGAACTGTTGTCTTCTGGCGTATTGTATGCAGATAGTGGCTAAATGCTTTATAACGTCATGCATTACCGTCCTATTATTCATCTAACTTTTCTAGTATTAACTATTTCTTCACTGATTCTTCTCCTTTCGTGAACTAGACTTGCGGAGAAAGACTTCTAAAGAAAATATTTGCTGTACCTAGCCCATGGCAGCTGCCAACCCTGGAATGCTACTAGGGGTACGCCTGTACCCCAGTGCTCCTATTAAATGTTTCTTTCTGGGCATTTTTTTCATTTTTTCTTAAGTGTGATTTAAATGTTAATGTATTGCTTTGAAATAAAATTTATTTTTAATCATTTTAAAAATCCTTTTTTATTTGGGGTACACCTGTACCCCAGTGTAGCAGACCCGTCTATGAAAATAAGTGTAGCAATCCAGGGTTAACCTCATAGCCAGTTATGGCATCTATATTTGTTGCAGATGTGACCTTTTGGATGATTGTTGGAAGAGAGGGTGTTTAATTACCATCTGACTACAGTGAGATTACTGAATACACATCTGGAATTATATCCAATACAAAGCGAATATTTGAACGACTTTCGAATGTCTTAAGTTCTCTGAAGATATCACAAAATGTTGTGTTGTACTGCACTATTTTGTCTGCACTCAATAAAATTTGAAGATACTTTGTAGCAGGATGGGTTTAAAGATACAGTACCTGAATAGTTTGATAGCTGCACACCAAGTGCACAGAATATTTTATAGGCAACTTCCACAGTAGTACTGACAGTGAGCATTTATTTTAATTCATTAATTTTATATGTTTCAACAGTTGATAAGATTACCGGCCGAGCGCATTGAGGCGCTATGCTACGATGCGAGAGGCCGTTCCCCGTCGGGTGTTCGAATCCCGCCTCGAGCATGGATGTTTGTGCCGTCTTTAGTATAAGCTAGTTCATAGGTAGTTTGTAAGTTTAGAGACTGATGACCACCAGTTAAGCCCCATAAGCTTTACAAACATTTGAACATTTTTGGTAAGATTACGTAAATAATAACTGTAAATCCAACCCCATGGACACAAACTTTGCTGAGGTGGGGTGGCTTCCGTGCCTCAATGATACAGATAGCCATACCGTAGGCGCAATGGGTATCTGTGGAGAGGCTAAACAGTAGTGTGATTTCTGAAGAAGATAAGCATCCTTTTCATTATCTGCAGGAGCAACAGTCTAGGCGATTGACTGATTACGCCATGTAACTTCAGCTAACTTGGTTTTGCCACAGAGTTACTGCGCACTGCTGAAAACAAAGGGAAACTACAGTCTTTACTGCTCCCGACGAAATGTATCTCTTCTGTATGGATATTCGACTATGGTGTCCCCTTCGGTAAAATATTCCGGAGGTAAAATAGTCTCCCATTCGGATCTCCGGGTGGGAATTACTCAGGAGGATGTCAGCAAGAAAAACAAAACAGACATTCTACGGATCGGAGCTTGGAACGTTCTTTCACTTAACCGCGTAGTAAGTTACTAAATTTGAAAAGGGAAATGGATAGTTTGAAGATAGATATGATGGGGATTAGTGAAGTTCAGTGGCAGGATGAACAGGATTTCTGGTCAGGTGAGTACAGGGCTATAGCATCAGTAGGGGTAACGCAGTAATATGTCTAACACTCAATAAGATAATAAGATTGGAGGTAAGCCAAGTAAGACACGAAGCCAACAGCCAGCACAGTAGTACAAGTTTGTGTGCCAACTAGCTGCCGATGATGAGGAGATTGAAAAAAAAAAAAGTATGGCGAGATACAAGAAAGTTATTCAGGTACTCAAGGGAGAGGAAAACTTGATTGTGGTTGGGGACTGTAATTCGGTAGTAGCAAGTGGGGTAACAAACCACACACACACACACACAGGAGATGAATATAGACGGGGGAATAAGAATGAAAGAGGAAGTCGCCCGGTAGAATTTTGCAAAATGTTCAAATGTTTGTAGAACTTATGGGACTTAACTACGGGGACATCAGTCCCTAAGCTTACAAACTACTTATGAACTAGCTAAGACTAAGGACGGCACAAATATCCATGCCCGAGGGGGGATTCGAACCCCCGACCGTAGTGGCCGTGCAGACTGTGACTGAAGCGCCTCAGTCCCCTCGGCCACCGCGGCCGGCAGAATTTTGCAGAGAGCACCGTTTAATAATCTCGAACACTTGGCGTAAGAATCATGAAACAGGGTTGTACAATTGAATGAGATGGTAAGACATACAAGATTTCAAACTGCAAGACATATCCTTGGGCAGATATATACTTGCCATAAATTACTAATTATCAACTATAGACTAAAACTGAAGAAATTGCAAAAAGACAGAAAAGTAGGTAAATTGAACGAATCTAAGGTTGGTGAGAGTTTAAGAGGGAGCGATATGCAAAATTGACAAACAGGGGAAAGTAACACATTAGAAGAAGAATAGGTAGCGTTGAGAGATAAAATAATGAAGGCCGCAGAGGATCAGTTAGGTAGAAAGAGATAGCCTAATAGAAATCCCCGGTAACACTGAACTTAACTGGAGAAAGGAGAAAATATAGAAATGTTGCAAATTAAGTAGGCGAAAGGTAGTACAAACGGCTAAAATGAGTTTGACAGGAAGTGTAAATTGGCTAAGCAGGAGTGGCTAGAGGACAAATGAAATTCCATAGAAGAATGTATAACTACGGCGATGACTGTATTGAAATCGATGATGTGCTCGTAATAATGGAAATTATGGTGTTCACCTCACTGTGTATCCGCCAGATTGGTGGGTTGTCATGCAGGAGTCCTGGGTTCGATTTCAGGTCGGTTCTGGGATTTTCTTCGCTCGGGGACTGGGTGTTGTGCCATCTACATCTACATTTACATTCTCCGCAATCCACCCAAAGGTGCGTGGGAGAGGGTACCTAGTACCACTATTAGGTACTTGCTTTCCTGTTCGACTCCCACACAGAATGAGGGAAAAGCGAATGCTTGTAGGCATTAGTACGAGCCATAATCTCCCTTATCTCTGTGCTGTTTACGTGAAATGTAAGTTGGCGACAGTAGAATCGTTCTGCAGTCCGATTCAAATTCTGATCCTCTAAATTTCTTCAACAGTATATCGCGAAAACAACGTTGCCTTTCCTCCAGCAACTCCCCTTTGAGCTCCCGAAGCATGTCAGTAACACTTGTGCATTAATCGAACCTTACCAGTAATAAACCTAGCCTATGAATTGCTTCTATGTCTTCCTTTAAATCGATCTGGTGGGGATCCCAAACACTTGAGGATTACTCAAGACAGGGTAGCACAAATGTTTTATATGAGGTCTCCTTTATAGTCGAATTACATCGTTCCAAAATTTTCCCAATAAACGAAGTCGACCATCTGCCTTTCCTACGACTTACTTACTGACTCGTTCCATTTCATACCGCTGTGCAGCATTACACCTAGATATTTAATTGACGCGTCTGTCAAACAGCACACTACGAATGCTGCATTCGAACATTACGGGATTGTTTCTCATATTAATCAGCATCACCTTACATTCTTCTACATTTATAGATAGCGGCCATTTCTTCAGTACCTTGAAATTTGGTCCAAGTCATCCTTCATCTTACTAGTCATTCACTGACGATACCTTCCTGTTCACTCCAGCATCATCACCGAACAGCCGCATATTGCAACTCATTCTGTCCGTCAGATCATTTATACAGATAGAAAATAATATCGGCCCTATCGCACTTTCCTGGGACACTCCTTACGATACCTTAGTCTCTAGCTCTAATGAACACTCGTCATCTAGGACAAAATACTACGTTATATTACGTAAGTAGTCTTCAGGCCTCTCACATATTTGGGTATCTACTCCATATGCCCGTACCTTCGTTAGCAGTCTGTAATGCGGTGCCGTGTCAAACGCATTTCGATAATCGAGAAAGATGCTGCCTGCCTGTTGACTTTCATACATAGCTCACCGTCCTGATCATCATTGACACGCAACCGTTTCTTGCCAAGTTATAGCATGGCTGCTACGAAATGTTAAAAGAACACGAAAAGAAAATAAGTTTCGATTCTGCTCCAATACTATCCTACTACATAGCATTACAGAAAGAGCGAAACAAGAGGCGAACCACCAGATAAAATATAGCGATATAGAACAGTTTAGTATATAGATGCAATAGAGTCGCTGATGACAAATTGTCAACGAAAACCTACACAAATGATGTAGGAAAATTGTTAATTTTTTCAACACGTAAAACGAGGTGTATACACATATATAAAATTCTTGTCTAAATTTCTAATTTACGATACAAACGTATAATAACCTGTAAAAACTAAAATATTTCTGTTGTTTGGTTTAAAGCAATAAAAAGGCCTACTGAAGATACTAAAACTGTAGCGAAACATGTATGAGTATATAAAAACAAAAACCACTGTTTTGCTCAAGGCGAATCCTCATAGAAAAGCAACTAAGTATTTATAAAGCAAACGTAGATCAAAAGGACTGAAACATCAAGCTGATTATAAAAGTTTCATTGGCCTCCTTGTATAATTAATATTAAAAGCAGGTGCTTCAATTTCTTTGGTATCGTATTTATCCAATGATGCGCAAAGAGTCAGGGTGCACTGAATACTGCTTCTGTGTATGATGGAAGTGTATATAAATTTGGCGGACAATCATCATAGTACTGAAAACAAGGCGTAATACGGCATGGATAAATCTTGGTATGCCAAGCAGTGAAACAGAGCAAATCAGATAGGAAAGGTCGACGATAGGTGGAGTACAAACTCGAACCGTAAATTAATTATTTTTGTAAATCCACCGCATGCATCTCAAATAAATCGTCTGGACCTTAATTATTTTAGGAAAATATAAATGTGGATGATGAAACAAGGATCTCAACTCTTCTCTTAGCAAACGCGACTTACTTTTCTTAATCACCTTTTTCAGTATTCTAAGAAAGAAAAAGTACACACGTTGCTTTGTCGTGGCTCTCTCACTGTTCCTGTGTTGACTATTCAAAGCTCTTCTTAACACCAGTGTTTACTGCTACCCCTTTATTAATTATGCCTGCAATTATCTGGTATCGGATCAGTTTTAATTTAAAACTGCTTAACAGTGGAAAGGTAAAAGGCTCGATGAGATACCCGTGAGGTACCATAGAGGTTATGAGAAAGAATTGTTACTACATCTACATGGGATACTCTGCAAATCACATTTAAGTGCCTGGCAGAGGGTCCATCGAACCACAATTATACTATTTATCTCCCATTCCAATCTCGAATAGCGCGCGGGAAGAAAGAAAACCTGAATCTCTCTGTTCGAGCTCTGATTTCTCGTATTTTATTCTGATAATCTTTTCTACCTATATAAGTGGGAGTCAAATATATTTTCGCATTCGGAGGAGAATGTTGGCGATTGGAGTTTCGCAAGTAGCCCACGCCGCAGAGATAAGCGCCGTTGTTGTAATGATTCCCATCCCAGATCCTGTATCATTTGCGTCACGCTGTCTCCCCTGTATCGTAACAATACGAAACGAGCTGCCCTTCTTTGAACTCTTTCGATGTCCTCCGTCAAACCCACCTGATAAGGACCCCACACTGGGCTGCAATACTCTTAAAATGGACGGACAAGCGTAGTGTATGCAGTTTCTTTTGTAGTTCTGTTGCATGTTTTAAGGATTCTGCCAATAAAACGCAGTCTCTGGTTCGCCTTTCCCACGATATTATCTACGTGTTCTTTCCAATTTAAGTCTGAAGTAATAGTAACTCCTAGGTATTTTGTGGAGTTTACGGCCTTCACTTTTGACTGATTTATCTTGTAAATAAAGTTTCACGGATTTCTTTCCGTACTCATGTGGACGACTTCACATTTCTCGTTATTTAGAGCCAATTGTCAATTTTTACACCACATTGATATATTATTCAGATCGTTCTGCAGTTGGTTTTGATCTTCAGATGATTGTACTAGACGGTAAATGACGGGGTCATCTGCAAACAACCTAAGAGAGCTACTTAGATTTTCCCCTAAATCGTTTATGTAAATAAGGAACAGCAGAGGACCAATAACACTACCCTGTGGAACGCCCGATATCACCTCTGTTTTAGTCGATGCCTTACCTTCGATTACTACGAACTGTGTCCTCTCTGACAAGAAATCCCCTATCCAATCGCAAATTTGGGGCGATATACCATAACCACGCTATTTGATTAAAAGCCGTTTGTGAGGTACGGTGTCAAAAGCTTTCTGGAAATCAAGAAATACGGAATCGGTTTGCGAACCTTTGTCGATAGCACCCATCATTTTGTGTGAATACTACTAGTAGTAGTTCGTGGTAGCTGACTGGGACAATCGAGAGCAACTAAAGGTACAGTACCTAGTGATTGAAAAAAAGTCGTAATTTCCGTTTTCAAGACAGGTCTTAGGACAGATTCACATAATTATAGGCCTAAGTCGCTAATATGAGTCTGTTGCAGAATTATGGAGCTTGTTTCACGCTCAGGCGTATGATGTTAGGAGAACCAAAATCTCCTCGACAAGAACCAACACGGATTCTATAGAAGGAGATGTGGAAATCATCTCCCTCCACGAGGTTCAGAACGCTGTGGTCAAAGACATTCACGCTGATGCCATGTTCAAACATGTTTGTAAACCTATTGGACCAAACTGCTATGGTCATCAGTCCCTAGACTAACATACTACTTAAACTAACTTAAACCAAAGACAACACACACACGGCTGCCCAGTCCATAGCATGACGCCTTAGACCACGCCGCCATTTCGCGCGGCCACTGATGGACGTTTGGAAGTCATTTGGTGCAGTTCAGTGCTGTCGTTTAGTGAAGAAAATACGGACGTACCAGATTACTGGACTAGAGGTGTGACTAAATACGGGGCTACCATGCAGACAGAACTCAACTCGAGTTGCTTAACAGAACAAAATCTACATCTACATCGACATAGATACTCTGCAAATCACATTTAAGTGCCTGGCAGAGGGTTCATTAACCACATTCATAACTTTTCTCTGCCGTTCCAAGCGCGCGGGAAGAAAGAACACATAAATCGTTCCGTTTTAGATCTGATTTCTCTTATTTTATTGGGATGGTCATGTCTCCCTAAGTAGGCGGGTGCTAGCAAAATATTTTCACATTCAGAACTAAAAGTCGGTGATTGAAACTTCGCAAACAGAGCAATGAATAACGTCTTTCTTTTAATGATTTCCATCCCAATTCGTAGAACATTTCCGTGGCGCTTTCCCCCCGGTAACGCGATAAAACAAAACGAGCTGCCCTTCTCTGAACCTTCTCAATGTCTTCCTTCAGTCCCACCTGGTGAGGGTCCCATAAGGGGCAACAGTACTCCAGGAGAGGACGCACAAGTGTGATGTAGGCAGTCTCTTTGGTGGAGCTGGCGCATCTTCGAGGCGTTCTGCCAGTGAAACATAACCTTTGGTTCACCTTCCCCACAATATTTTCTGTGTGTTCTCTCCAGTCTAAGTTGTTCATAATTGTAACTCCTAGGTATTTGGTAGAATTTACGACCTTAAGGTTTCACTGATCTATCGCGTAATTGAAGTTCAGCGGATTTATTTTAGTGGTCATGTGTATTACTTCACACTTTTCTTTATTTAGTGTCAATTGCCAATTTTCGCACAATGTAGCAATTTTGTCTAAATCGCTTTGCAGTTGCTTTTGATCCTCTGTTGACTTCACTAACCGATACAGGACAGCATCATCCGCGAACAGTCTAGGGAGCTATTCAGATTGTCTCCTAAATCGTTTATAAACACAAGGAAATGTCTCAAGTGGGTGGTATAGGACTGCCACTATTCACGATTTATTTTAATGATCTACTGGATAGCGTACAGGAAACTATGACGCTATTGGGCAGCCGTCGTTTATTTTGTAGCTCCTTACTACATATTTTTACTGTCGTTCCGTCCATATTTTTAAATGATTTCCAGATATTTTTAGGTCACAAAAATCGAAGTGCTGTTTCATATTCATAAATGAATAATTCTCACTAGACACTCTCATATGGACACCCTTGATCACATTCTGGGAGTTTCGCGACGCGCCGGTTGAAATGGTTGTAGATCAGCCACAACATTCGTCATATTCTTCATCGCATATATAATGTTTGTTATAATGTTCAACATGAATTTGTACCAAAATGTTAACAGTGCTTATGTTAAGCAGCATGCCGACAAGTCGAAGCAACCCGTGAACCATACACGAATGATGTAGGATAATGATGAACTGACAGCGGTACACAAAATGCACACCATCGCGAGCTGGCATAAGGAGTATATATGTAGACGTTGTAAAAGATGAAAATGTTGTCCCTCGAGAAGTTAGCTTCGTGGTATACAGGTCGTTCACTAATTTTTCGTGTTCATTTCTTCATTCATATAAGCTGTAGAGCGCAATTTCATTCTGTAAACTTCCATTTGCCGATAGTTTGTCGACTTTAAATGACAGGTCAGAGCACAATTTATAGAAATTTCCCTTTTTAACTCTACAATACAGAAAGAAACGAGGCTCCAATGGTGGTGAAGTATTAGTTAGAAATGACCTGGTAGATTTACAGTCTGTGGGGAGCCAGGATACCTGAACTTGCCATTCGCAGGCATTATGCTAACCTCCTAGGTTATGTACACATGAACAACGACCCGTCTAGAAAACGCGGATGTACGTCCCGGACCGACGTAGAGTTTTAAATCTGCCAGGCAGTTTGCTGCCCTGCCCTCCTACGTCACGAGAAACAGTTCTCTTCAGTGTGAACAAACAAGTGTTACGCCATGGAACATTCAACAAGAACTTTACAATGAGCATTCTCAACAATATGAAGGCGTTTTACAAACGTTTACCGCTGTTTCGTTAAAATTTATGGGACTAGATAAATTGCTTTCATAGATGAATTGGACTCTCATTTGGTTCTGGCACTGTTTCCCAAAATTTCTTTAAATTATCGAATTTGTCCACGAGTGGGCTCTAATGGTGGACGGCGTTTAATATTCTGCCACGTGGGAGGTCAGTAGCATCCGCATAGCCAAATCGATCCGACGTCTGTCTGGCCAGACAGTCTGGGTGTGGTTTTCTGGCTACTTTCCATGACCACCGCGAAATCGTTATCTCGTACTCCTGCAGTGCGTCGCGCAAAGGATTCTCTTGCACAAGCTGTTTTCTTGAATTGCATATGTTGTAGGTGTACTATTGTAGCTTTTAATCTGAAGTGCAACTGCAACTATAAAATGTAGGTTAATTAATTCCTTTGGACTGCTACAAATCGTTTTTTACACACACACAGTAACGAGATTGAAATATATATGAAACAAAACGTAAATTAGTTGCAATAGCGTGCACACACTCCATTCAACATGTAAACTTGCCTACAGATATTCGGATTTGGGTTATGGCATGTTCAATATGCCTGCCTTCCGTGGCGATGGTGTGGCGCAGACGAATAGCGAAATTCTGCTTGGTTCGCTGAAGTGTCAGAACATCGATGTTGTCGATGACCTCCTGAATGGCTCTTTTCAGATCAACAATGATTTTGGGGTTATAACTTCACAAAAGAGAGTCGTACGTGTTCAAATCCTGACAATATGTCGCCAATCCGAAGCCCACGTCAGTGCCCTCTGGGTAGCCTACAGCCAGAATTTGGTCCACAAAGTACTCCTCCAGGACATCAAACACTCGCTTGCTTCGATGGGGTCGAGCTCCGTCTTCAGTGAACCACATTTTGTCGAAATCAGGGATAATGAGGATGAAGCCAATACCTTCACGTACCGTTCAGTAGTCTCCGTCCCAACAAAAAATATCGCACCAATTATTCCATTACTGGACACTGCACAAGTCACCCATTGACGGTGAAGAGACTTTTCGATTGCGAAATGCGGCTTCGTCCCGCGATACCCCAGTTCTGCTTATTGACGAACCCATCGAAATAAAAGTAGGCTTCGTCGCTAAACCAAATCATATTCATAAGAAAGTCCGCATACTAATTCCCACCTTATGCCTCCATCTAGCAACATGTTACAATGTGAGGAATGTTTATCTGTTGATATTGCGCATATGCCGCAAATATTTTCCGCTTGACGTTGCGTTAGGGCAGATATGTTTTAGAATTCAAGAACTTGAGAATGGGCTAATGTAGGACCGAAACATGTCGTTCGAACATTTTTACATTGTGACAACTGGAGCGGAAACTTTAGTGCGATAAGACACACAGTCTAACATAGCAGTCGCGACACTCTCTAGTCTAAAATCTGTTACCGACAGACAGCTCGACGACACTAGCACTCCAAGCGGTGAGCAAGGGAGCCGTCTGTTAACATCTTATGCGTCGTACGAATAAAATTCATTTTTGCCCTCTTTTCTAATTCATGATATGATTTTTTTATTTTAGACTCGAGGGCGTTAGTGTAATATTTGACGAAAAGGGTGATGCTAAAAATAAGCAGCAGTGGAATTAAAACAGATGAATTAAATGACGAAACCTCGTACCCACTAACGCAGGAATACATGCCGATTCGAATATTTTTGCAGTTTTTCCCGTCGTAATCGAAATAATTTACATCAAGATACATAGTCAGTTTTAAGCGTAATAAGCGCGGCCGTGTAGCTTCGAAGGTAACGGATATGACACACAATTTCCTTTTCGTTTCGTTCTTTGTTTTAGATTTTAGGACACCTGTTAACAAATTTATTACTTTCGTCTTTATTGTTGTCGTGTGTCGGATAACACGCTTCCAACTAACAGTTGAAATAAATTGAAAAATATTGGCCTTGATAAGTTAACGTGCAATTTTTCCGAAAAAAAAGGAAGAGAATGTCCGCTGACGCCCAGATTTGAATTTGATATTAGTATTTTCTACAGCTATCACGTATTTTGTCCGTCTCTCCACACGATTTCTCTCTTATTTTACTTACACTAATCTTACGGAATAGTTTATAACACGCATTTTTGTGTACTTATGGACATCCAAACTGCAGTATATAGTTATCTATATGCATGAGCCATTTTCCTACTTCTAAAAAGATCAAAAGCCCTTTATCATTCTCCAATATATGCAGTTTTCAGGTGAATCGTAACAGAAACATTTCAGTTGTACGATCGTGTTACATCCCTCCCTAGGTCCTTACAAAGCTTCAAGCACGTTCCACTCCAAAAAGCATCACGAAGACGAATATCAGCTGCGAGTAACAGGATGTACGACATACCGCCATCTCATTAGTGTCCCCTGGTGGCCGCTTGGAGCACTGCTACCACAGTCTAATATATACAGTCGCGACACTACCGCTGATTTTTGTTATACTAGGCGACTGCAGCGCTCCTTGCGGACGTAAAGCCACGTTGTTCTATATCGTATACGAGACGTGTGTTTGTTGTGTGTTTTAGTGTACGAAATGGTTTTCACGAAGGGAAGCGTGTGTAGTGCAATAAATTGCAGCAACAAAAACTAGAATATGTCTTATTTATCATTCTTTAGGTTTTCTACATAGCCTGAGAGGTATGTGACATAAAGTTTCGGTAATGCTTATTTACAATTATGTTGTGAGCAACACACACATACTGAAGATTATTTCTTTTTAAGATCAAGAAATGGCTTATAAATTGCAGGCGACAAGATCTTTTGAATAAAGTTGCCGCGTATTTACGTGATAATGTGAAGTTCTGCTCGCTACACTTCGATTCAAACCAGTTCATGAATGATGAACGGAAGAAGCTGGTGTGGAATGCTGTGCCTAGATTGTTTGATGTTCCAAACAAACCACCGAAACTGGAAATGAAGAGGAAACTACCGCAAAGACGTGATAATGTAAAGGCGGAAGAAATTAAACTGTGTCCCGAAACAAGTATTACGACTTTGGTTGCTGCTACATCACATCTAGAAACATTTTTGTCTGGGCATTTGAAAGCAATTCACTATAGAGGCAAATGTATAATGGAAAAGAAGTGTTCATTGTTACCGTTATTAATGTTTGAAAGGTTAAATGTTTTCTGCCTTATCTAATGGAAACCACAGTCTAACATATAAACCTATTTATCTGAAACCACTGGGCCGTCTTATTTTACAGACGATTGTCGCCCCGCCCCCTCCCACTCCTCCCTCATCTTCGAACCATATGTAAACAGACTGTGATAATGACTGAGGATCATTCATATAATATGACATTTGAACTGTCGTGTAATTGACGTAATATTATCTTAAAAATATTATCTTAAAATAACATATAATTGAAATAATCTCATGTTGTTGTTGTGGTCTTCAGTCCGGAGACTGGTTTGATGCAGCTCTCCACAATACCCTATCCTGAGCAAGCCTCTTCATCTCCACATAAGAACGACAACCTACATCTGTCTGAATCTGCTTGCTGTATCAATCTCTTGGTCTTCCCCTGCGATTTTTTCCCCACACACTTCCCTCCAACGCTAAATTCACAATTCCTTGATGTCTAAGAATGTGTCCTACCAATCTATCCCTTCTTTTAGTCAAGGTATGCCAGAAATTCCTTTTCTCCCCAATTCTGTTCAGTACCTCCTCATTAGTTACGTGATCCACCCATCTAATCTTCAGTATTCTTCTGTAGCACCATATTTCAAAAGCCTCAATCCTCTTCCTGTCCACACTGTTTATCGTCCATGTCTCACTCCCATACAAGGCAACACTCCATACAAATGCCTTCAGAAAGGACTTCCTTAGGTTTAAATCAATATTCGATGTTAACAAATTTCTCTTTTGCAAAAACGCTTTTCTGCCCATTGCCATTCTGCATTTTATATCCTCTGTACTGCGACCATCATTTGTTATTTTACTGCCCAAGTAACAAAACTCATCTACCTCCTTTATTGCTTTGTTTCCCAATCTAATTCCTTCAGCATCACCTGATTTTCTTACACTGCACTCCATTACCCTAGTTTTGCTCTTGTTAATATTCATCTTATATGCACCTTTCAGCACACTGTCCATTCCGTTCAATTGCTCTTCCAGGTCCTTTGCTGTATCTGACAGAATTACTATGTCGTCGGCAAAACACAATGTTTTTAATTCTTCACCCTGAACCTTAATCACTTCTCCAAATTTCTCCTTGCTTTCCTTTATAGCTTGCTCAATGTATAAATTGAACAACAATGGAGAAAAACTACAAACCTGTCTTACTCCCTTTCCAATCACTGCATCCCTTTCATGCCCTTCAACTCTGACAACAGCTGTCTGGTTTTTGTACAAGTTGTAAATAACCTTACATTCCCTATGTTTTACTCCTGCTTGCTTCAGAACTTGAAAAAGTTTATTCCAATCAACATTGTCAAAAGCCTTCTCCAAATCTACAAAATCTAGAAATGTAGGTTTGCCTTTTCTTAATCTATCTTCTAGGATAAGCCGTAAAGTGAGTATTGCCTCCTGTGTTCCTACATTTCTCCTGAACCCAAACTGATCTTCCCCGAGGTCGGCTTCTACCAGCTTTTCCATCCTTCTGTATATAATTCGTGTTAATATTTTGCAACCATGACTTATTAAACTGATGGTTCTGTAGTTTTCACACCTGTCTGCACCTGCTTTCTTTGGAATGGGGATTATAACATTTTTCTTAAAGTCTGAGGGTACTTCACCTGTCTCATACATCTTACACACCAGGTGAAACAATTTTGTCATGGCTGGTTCTCCCAGAGACTTCAGTAGCTCTGAGGGAATATCATCTACTCCAGGGGCCTTGTTTCGACTTAGGTCTTTCAGGGCTCTGTCAAATTCTTCTCTCAGTATAGTATCTCCTATTTCATCTTCATCTACATCCTCTTCCCTTCCTACAATATTGTCTAGAAGTTCATTTCCTTTGTAGAGCCCCTCTATATACTCTTTCCACCTTACAGCTTTCCCTTCTTTGCTGAGAACTGGTTTTCCATCAGTGTCCTTGATATTCATAGAGCTGTTTTTCTTATCTCCAAATGTTTCTTTTATTTTCCTGTAGGCTGTATCTATTTTTCCCCTATTTATACATCCTTGCATTTGCCTTCTAGCCACTCCTGCTTAGCCATTTTGCACTTCCTGTCAATCTAATTTCTTAGTCGTCTGTACTCCATTTTGCCTGTTTCATTTACTGCATTTTTATATTTTCTCCTTTCATTGATTAAATTTAGTATCTCCTGTGATATCCAAGGATTTTTTGTAGGTCTTTCCTTCCTACCTATTTTGTCCTCTGCTACTTTCACTATTTCATCTCTCAATTTTACCCATTCCTCCTCTACTGTTTTATTTTCCCCTGTTTCTGTCAATTGTTGCCTAAAGCTCCCTCTGAAATTCTTAAGAACCACAGGTTCCTTCAATTTATCCAGGTCCCATCTCCTTATTTTCCTACCTTTTTGTAGTTTCTTTAGTTTCAGCCTACAGTTCATAACCAACAAGTTATGGTCAGAGTCTATATCTGCCCCTGGGTATGTTTTACAGCTTAAAGCCTAGTTCCGGAATCTATGTCTTACCATTATAAAATCTGTCTGATACCTTCCGGTGTCTCCTGGTCTCTTCCAAGTATACAACCTTCTTTTGTGATTCTTGAACCAGGTGTTTGTTATAACTAAATTATGTTCTGTGCAAAATTCTACCAGGCGGCTTCCTCTTTCATTCCTTTTGCCCAGACCATATTCACCTACTATCTTCCCTTCCCTTCCTTGTCCTACTACCGAATTCCAGTCTCCCATAACAATTCAGTTTTCCTCTCCCTTAATTGTCTGAATAATTTCCTTTAGCTCCTCATATATTTCTTCGATTTCTTTTTCATCGGCAGAACTAGTTGGCATATAAACCTGTACTACTGTTGTCGGTGTTGGCTTCGTATCTATCTTTACAATGATAATGCGATCACTGTGCCGGTCATAGTAGTTTACCCGCATTCCTATTTTCTTATTCATTATTAATCCTACTCCTGTGATACCCCCAATTGATTTTGTATTTATAATCCTGTACTCACCTGACCAGAAATCCTGTTCATCCTGCCACCGAACTTCACTAATCCCCACTATATCTAACTTCAACCTATCCATTTCCCTTTTTAAATTTTCTAATTTTCCTACTCGATTAAGGGATCTAACATTCCACGCTCCGACCCGTAGAATGCCAGTACTGTCTTTCCTGATGATAACATCCTCCTGAGTAGTCCCCGCCCGGAGATCCGAATGGGGGACTATTTTACCTCCGGAATATTTTACCCGAGAGGATGCCATCATCATATGTTCATACAGTAGAGCTGCATGTCCTCGGGAAAGGTAACGGCTGTAGTTTCCCCTTGCTTTCAGCCGTTCGCAGTAGCTGTGTGGCAAAGCCACATTAGCTGATGTTACAAGGCCAGCTCAGTCAATCATCCAGACTGTTGCCCCTGTAACTACTGAAAAGACTGCGTTTGTATGTATATTGAAGAACATCTTCCATCTGTTCACGTGTGCACATGGCACGATTCTAATCTGATTATGGTTATTCCGAAACGCGTCATTTTGAGGGCACGCTGTACATCAAGTGTGACCAATAATAAATAGTTTGTGACCTAAGCAGCTTCACAGCAGTACTACCTAATCATTTCATCATGGTCGCCTACCTCCTCAGTGACTTTATGTCGCATTTACAATATGAATATCTATGGCTGACACGCTAAGACAGCTGAAGTTCAACATCCAGATAGTATAGAGATCAATGCCATGTACCTGGCACAAGACAGACGTCCATGGAGTAATCAGGGATATTGTTCTCTCGCGGGCAGTCTTGGATCTAGTGACGTGGGCCGGGGTTGCGGCGGCAAACCTGGGAATCTGTCGTGGGTGACTTTCGCATAGGAGAGTAAATTGGTCTCCAACACTAACTGACGCGTCTCGTGCTCCGGGCGGGAGAGGAGAGGAGGAAGGACGACGCGCTATCAAGATTGTGACCCGGTTCGGACACTTCATAGTTCCGTTAATTCCCGCAAGCAAACAGAAATGAGAAGAATCACGTGTTCTGGAATGTCGAGTCCAGTGTACTACAGTTATGGTAATATTTTTTCATTAAATGGAGAAGTCAGTTATTTTCTGGTTTTCTTTTTTCTTTTACATTATCAGTAGGATTGATTCTTGTTAATGTTAAAGAACCAATGTAAAGGAGTTTCTACTGCCACAAGACTGACTAATCCGTGTGACTGCATCTACATACATACTCTGCAAACACGGGGAGCACCTCGGACCATTTATCTCATTTCGTTGTATTAAAGCCGTGTACTAGCTGCTAAACCCGGCATTGTCCGGGTATATACGAATTTTACAGTCTTATTTTAAAAACGAGAATAAAAATTCGAAAAAGATTTCATCTTCACGTATCCATGAAAACAGCTTAGAAATTAAGAGCCGGCCGAGGTGACCGAGGGGACTGAGACGCTCCAGTCACGGTCTGCACGGCCACTACGGTCGGGGGTTCGAATCCCTCCTCGGGCATGGATATTTGTGCCGTCCTTAGGATTAGCTAGTTCATAAGTAGTTTGTAAATTTAGGGACTGATGACCTCGTAGTTAAGTCCCATAAGCTCTACAAACATTTGAACATTTTTTTTTTTTCAGAAATTAAGAAATAGTAAAACAAAGAAATATGTAGAATGTACAAAATTTTAAGTGCAGTATCCAAAGATAGAAAAATACGAATGAAATAAAAATGATATATCACATTAATTTATTTCAAAACTTGACTATAAACAATACTTATTGATACTTGTGATGGGAAAGCTTTAGTGACTCATTGTTTAAGACATATCTCTAGAATTATGTGTCGTAAGTAGTTTTAGACCCCCAGCGATTGTTGTATGATAGTAAGCAATATGTGTACCAAGTTTAGTTGAAATTGATCCATTATTTTAGGAGGAGATGTGGAAAAATAGCGCATGATGTAGCAGTTATTGGGAAATTTGTCGTACTATGACGAAAGTGTTGTACTATGATGTCAATTCGAAGGTACACTCAGTGGTATATGTGCCTACTGAATGGTGTTAGCCGTAAAGACTTGATTTTCGAAACCTCATGTGTGATGATGCGGTTTTTCATGAACCAAATTGCTTATGATTTCATATCTCATGAACTATATGTCGAACTGTGATATAGTATCGAAGGAACATTCAGTAGTATGTATGTATGCAGTCTGTGAATTATCTCGCGAATACAATTTACATTGTAGAAGTAATAACTTGTAATGTCATGCCACATGCCATAGATATACATCATGAACATCGGAAAAGTAGCAAGCGATAAACTTTTTTCCTTTCATAATTTTGTCTGGGTTCTCAGCGAAAAAAGTTTCGTAAAGATTTAAAATTATGTTCAAAGTTTATTGCAAGCCGCTAAGTGCTCTCATTGTCAAATAGTTGAAGAATAAAATATGCTATCACGCGCCGCAAGATGGGACAGTTTTCATTGTTGATGACGTGATATCGTATGAACTATGTATCGTAGGTGGTTTTTGCAACCATAACAAATGATTCCTGACCTTAAAGAATATTTGTACTACATTTGGTTGAAATCGGTCCATTAGTTTAGGAGCAGATGTAGCATTTCATCGCATGATTCGGCCGTTTTTCAGGATTGTCACTGTTTATGACGTCATATATCCGTATGTGTCATAGGTGGTTCTTACCCCCACAGCGATTATTGCCTGATAGTAAGGAACATGTATACAAGTTTGGTTGAAATCGGTCCAGTAGTTTAGGAGGAGATGTGGAACACACATACATACGCACATACCCACATTCAGCCTATTGTATAAGATGTTTAGATTAGTTTTTAAAACGCAGAAACGATCCCAGTGTTGTTACTCCAACACTCTAATCGGAAATGTTCGCTATCACACCAAGTTAACGTTTGCTAATAATGTACATATGCTCTCCGTTTACTTACGGTTTGAATGAGAAAAAGTTCGTTCTGAATTTCACAACTTTTTAAGTCAAGCGTTTCACGACTCGGGTGTTATAGTGGGTACAACACTGGACTCGCATTCGAGAGGACGGCGGTTCAATCCCGTTCCCAGCCCTGCCATTCGGATGTATAACTCTGATCTCTAAGCATAGAATGGAACCGTGCCTGCTCATTCACATGTTCTGCACATGAATCTGTATTGTCCGACTTGTTTCAATTTGGTAAATAAATTTTCATCAAAGAACTGCTTGTTGACCTGTTTCGATCTTTCTGTCTCTACACTACCTAATAAGCTGGTGTTGGAGCAGAATCATAACTTAATTTCTTTTCGTGCTCTAGTAACATTTCGTAGCAGCCACGTTGTAACTCGGCAAGAAAGGAAATATGAACATTTATGGCTGGAGTAAGGATTCCTGCACGATGGTTCGCTCAGATTGACGTGTTTTGACGTATGCACACTGTATCGAAAACGACAGAGACGGTGTACCGACTTTCGCGATCGTTCGAGAAGTTTAGCTGCTGCAGCCATTACTGACGAATTAAGGCATCTGCTCCTTACTTATTCGGTTGGTAAAATCAATACAAGTTTAGAAGATATCTGTGTCTTATTTTTCTTTCAAATCATCTACATCTACATATATACTCCGCAATCATCCCAAACGTGCATGGCGGAGGGAACCTAGTACCACTACAAGTTATTTGCTTCCCTGTTCCACTCCCATATAGAACGAGAGAAAAACGAATGCATTTGTACGAGCCCTAATCTCTATGACCTAATCTTTGTGATCATTACGAGAAATGTAGGTTGGCAGCAGTAGAATATTTCTGCACTCCGCTTCAAATTCTGGCCTTCTAAATTTCTTCAACATTGTTTCTCGGAAAGAACGCCGCATTCTCTCCAGCGACTTCCATTTGAGTTCCCGAAGAGACATGGGCTTTGATATTTATTTTGTAAAAACAGTCTGAATCACAGAAGGTAAACGTTTTTTATTTGACCTATGTGAAGTAGTTTAGGAGATTAGGTGTTTCTAATAGATGAACAGACAGTTACTCAAAACACTTAAGATTACGATGTATCTTTTTTCCGTGATCCGATTTTGATGAAATCATGCCTATATGTTGCCCCAATTTATGTTCAAGTTAACTGTGGAAACGCTTAAAATTACGATATCTCACTTTTTTTCATGATTCTGATGAAATCATGCCTAGATCATGAACCTATCTTCGCATATGTTTCTGTGAAAACCGCATGAAAATTCGTGCAATGGTTGATGCGAACAGCAAGAGACCTAGATTTACAGATTTATGACTCGTACAGATGTGTTGTACAATTGTATACTTTTGTAAGAATATATTAATGTGTATAAGTGCTGTATGTCGGTAAAATCTGTTGCGAATACGGTTAGTAGAAAAGAAGTAATGGAGTAAAACGTGATGCTTGATGGGGCGGTTTTCCATGAACGTTAATCTTTACGCCCCTATATCTCATGAATTACGTGTCGTACTGTGATACAATTTCGAACGTACATTCAGCATTAAGTCTGTATACCGTCTGCAAAATTTCCTGTGAGTACAGTTTGTAGTGTAACAATTATAAATACCGAATGACATAGTTTTGCTCTATGGACAGCGGAAAAATAGTAAGAGAGAAACTTTTTTCCTTTCATTATTTTGATATGGTTGTCTGCGAGAAAAAGTTTAATAAAGGTTTGAAATTATGTTTAAAGTTTGTTGCAAGTCGCTAAGTACTCTCAATGTGTAGTGTATTCATTAAGTCTCGTCGCATTATGTGGCAGTTTCTTGCAACTCTTATTGTTTATGATGTTATATCTCCTAAACCACATGTCGTATATGGTTCGTACTCTTACAGCAATTGTTATCCCACATGAGGAATGTGTGTACCAAATTTGGTTCTAATCGGTCCATTAGTTTAGGAGCAGATGTAGAATATTATCGCATGATACAGCCGTTTTTCACAACTGTCATTGTGTATGGCGTCATATCTCCTTACGTATGTGTCGTAGATGGTTCTTACCCCGACAGCGATTGTTGCTTGGTAGTAAGGAACATGTGTAGCTAGTTTGGTTGAAATTAATCCAGTAGTTTAGGAGATGTGTAACATACATACACACACACGTACAGCCTATTTTATAAGATCAAAGATTCTAATGAGAGGAATAGTGATTATGTATGAACGTACTGGAATTACATATTAAAGTAATGGAAATAGGCGGCATATGTAAGTCGCCATTTTATTTTAAGCTGCGTCAATATTTCTGGGTGAGAGCTGCATTCTGCAAGGTATTACTGAAAATCCAAACTGTTAGTCATACCCTGAAAACGTTCCGTAATAAATCATAACGCCATTTCTTGGCTCGATTATTACTGTAAGTGCGTATTATTCGAATATGTGATATTCAGCTGGAGACACTCATTGGTGACTCTTGCAGATAAAGCAAATTCATTTACATGACTGTTTTGATATTTACATTGTAGTGCCAGTAGAGGAATGTCGATCGTTACGTTTCTCTCGCTAGTCTCTGTAACTTTCCGTCAGAGTAGTATCTAGTGAATCAGCAGGTTATTCGAGGTGCGATGGTGACTGAAGTACGCGTACACAAACATTTTAGGATCATATAGGAATGCAGATGTGCCCATAGCATACTTGCCATGCGGATAGAAAAAAAGGACGATTATATTGTTATATATAATTTTGATCTTGCAGTGATTATGGATCAAGCTATAAAGAAATTTATTTACCAATTTAAGAATAGTGACGTGTCCAAAATAACAGACGCCACTAAGGCCAATGCACACTGTCCGTCACGTCACGTCTCGTCTCCGTCCGTCAGAACATTCCGCAATGTATTTCTAATGGCGGCGTTCACACTGTCCGTCACCGGACCGTCATTTCACGTCATTTCAAGCTTTCTCGCGAAGAATGTTTTGATGGAACGGCCGTGTGCTAACATCGGAAGTTAACCTATTTTCGTCACGCGAATTACATGTTGCAGTCGACGACTGCACTGTTTATATGCAAATGTGACTTATTCATCTTTATTTTGTTTTTATACTTCGTTTTAGGGGTAAATCTCAAATGTTTCATGACGACTTAAATATTTTTGTCAATTGAGTCTCCCCCTAAAATCGAAATCGGATATCTGAAACCAAAAAATGGTTAACGTTACTTAACATTGTAACAGAAAAGACTGAAGCAAACTGTTTATTTGAATAAGATTGTAATTTGATTACGCATTTCTCATTAAACAACATTTTAAATGAAAAAGTCAGTTCTAACGGAAGACAAAAAATCAGTTGTTTACGACGGTATTAACAATGTCAGCGGGCAAATCGTAATGCATAAAGTAAACAGGCGCTAGTTATGCTCTTATAAGTATTGTTTGATGTTTTGATATGTTTATTTTTTCGCTTGAAAACAGAGGCCGATGTTTTGAAATGTTGTATCAGTTCCCAGTAAGTTGGCCAAAAACATACACTGTAAAGTTTTATTTGGCCGTCAATAACAGCGTTGCTGTTCCCTCAATTCTAGTATTAAACTATGACTTTCTACAAAACAGATCGCCACTCATAACCTCACTTTCAACATCGCGTATTGAGATGGGCGACTTGACGTGACGGACACTGATGGACAGTATGAATACAACTTGACGTGACGGTGCCGTGACGTGACGTTGACGTGACGGACAGTGTGAATTGGCCTCTATTCTTAAAATATTGTAAATCACTATATCCAGGACTGAAGCTTATTTCCGCGAATGCACGCGATGACCAGATTCGTGGCGGGAATATATCTGTTCAAAAACGCAGATAAAAATTCGATTAACGCTTTCATGAGTGATTATCTCTAGTCTGTCGAAACTAACAATGTTAGTGTTGATCAGATGTGGCTTACATTCAAGAAAATAATATCGACAACTATTGACAGTTATACCAAATAAATTAACAAAAGAGGAGTCTGACCCACCGTGGTACACAAAACAGGTTACATCACTCATGCAAAAGCAAAGAAAAAAGCATGCCATATTTAAAGGGACACAAAATTCTCAAGACTGGCAGTCTTTTACAGAAACTGGAAATTGAACTCTAACTTCAATGCGAGAAGCTTATAACAGATTCCACAACCAAACCCTGTCACGAAATTGGGTAGAGAATCCTAAGAAATTCTGGTCGTATGTAAAGTATACCAGCGGTAAAACACCATCAATACCTTCACTACACGTGATAGTAACGGTGGTGATACTGATTACAGTTCTGCTAAAGCAGAATTGCTTAACACAGCCTACTGAAATTCCTTTACGAAAGAAGGATGAAGCAAATACTCAAGAATTCGTGTCAAGAACAGCTGCTAACATGCGCAATTTAGCCATTGATACACCTGGTGTATTAAAGCAACTTAAATAACAAAAGTAGGTCTCTCGGTCTTGACTGTATACCAATTAGTTTCCTTTCAAAGTATGCTGATGCAATAGCCCCATACCTATTCACTCGCTCAGTGAACGTTTCGTACCCAAAGACTGGAAAATTGCACAGGATACGCCAATATTTCAAAAAAGGCAATAGGAGTAATCCGCAAAGTTACAGGCCTATATCACTGACGTCGGTTTGCAGCAGGATTTTAGAACATATACTTAGCTCAAATACTAAGAACTACCTCAAAGAGAAGGATCTATTGACCCATAGTCAACACGCACCCCGTTTACATGGGCTTTCAAAACTGGATTTCGTAAACCGATTACCCATTTCCGCTTTTCGTTGGCCATGTAAACACTCCAAACCGATTCTGGAAATCCGCTTCTGGAAATCCGCTTCTCTAAAGCGGTTTTCGAGTTCCACAATCGAGCTTTGTGCCCATGTAAACGCAATCGTTTTTGAAGCGATCTTGGCTTGTCAGGTTGCGTTTTCTTGTTAAGAATTTTCACCACATATGGACAGAGTGACATTTTCTAATGTGAAATAAAAGTATAAATATTAAAATCTACATGTATCTGCGTATTTAAATAAAGAAAAATAGCGATTGCGCTGACTAAATCAGCAACTAAATCAGCTGTATTTCAGCCGCCATATTAAGTGGGCTAGGAAATCCGATTCAGGCTGTACCATGTAAACACGACAGCGAAAAACGGTTTACGAAAATCGGTTTTCGTCTTCCGGAATATGTGTTGCATGTAAACATAGTGACAGATTCAGAAAGTATCACTCTAGCTCTTTACTCTCGCGATGTGATGAGTGCTGTAGACAAGGGATGTCAAAAGGTTCCGTATTTCTAGATTTCTGGAAGGCTTTCGACACTGTACATCACTAGTGTCTTCTAATCAAACTGCGTGCTTATGGAATACCGTCCAACTGTGCAATTGGATTTGTGATTTCCTGTCGCACACGAGACCAGTGGCGGCTGGTGGGCTGTTTATTAGGAGGGGCGGCATGTCTCTTCAATTGTACATGACATTTGGTCCCTTCAGAACATTTCTTGAACGGGGAGAATATAGCATTAATTTTAGTAGCTAGTTACGTATTTTAACCCTTCGTCTAACATGACTTTTTCCTCCTATACGAAAATACGAACAAATTTACGCACAAATATGTCGTTTTTAATATTTTCTGCAGGCAATGAAAACCTTGTAACTCCATTTTATTAGATTTCACAAGAGACCCAAAACAGTACCTTAAAATAATATAAAGTTAGAAGTAAATTTGTTGTGTGTGTAACTATATAAGTAAGTGTTCAGAGAACACAAATGCTTCGTCAGCGACTATCATATGTTACTGAAATTAGAAGACTGTCACCAACAAATGTAATAATACCTTTGCTATGCTTATATACTGGTGTTTTTAAAGCAGGATTAAATTGCCTAGTGAAACTACTTTTGCTTTTGCACGCATTTTGTGTGTGTACAATGTTCAAATTAGGTCTCGGTGGTCCTAACCTTTTTAATGCCAACTTTCCTTCAAAAGTCGATTTTTCACTACCAAATGTTAAAATGTAGCTAACGCTATTTATATTATTCATTCTAAATAGGGAACTAGAAAAACAGGCAACAACACGCACCTTCACAACAACGACACTAGTATCAGACGCACTGCACCTGTTAGAAACTGCCTGACCGGTGCCGGTGCGCCTTTATATTTGGTGCCCTTGGCGCGGACGCCGTCCTAAGCGGCCCGGTTCAGCACACTACCCCCACTCAACCCCCAGTACCCCCACTCACCCCAAGCGCCCGTAGCCGGCCTTTACACGGCGCGGACGGATCGCGTAGAGTCCGACAGTCAGCCCATTCTGAAAACATTCAGTGAGCCTGGCTGGCAGACTACCTAGACTAAAAACATTGGTCATTCACTCACACTGGCTGCTGCACACGAAAATTATTCAAGTAGATTTGTGATTAACGATTGGTGCGTATTCCGTGTTGGATATTTTTGGGAGGGCGCCGCCCCAGAGTCCTCAAGGAGTAGCCGCCACTGCACGAGACAGTACGTTGTAACTGACAGAAAGTCATCGACAAGAGTCGGCAGTGGCGGCTGCCTCGGCCGCATCGCACGCATGCTCTGCTTGCTCTGCTCCGCGCCCTCCGCCTTTTCAGATCTGTGGCGCGGCGCGACCACCGAGCGAAGGCATCACAGTCGAAGAGCTGCATCTGCTGAGGCGCGAGCTGCTGGCATGTCTTCAGGCTTCTCCGGCGTTGGATCAAGTGTCTTCTTCGGTGGTTTCTCGTCAAGTCCACTTCCCTCTCCAGCTACAGCTTCTCCTCGAATTTTGCCTCTCCTTGGCTCTGTGATTGGTGAGTTGATTTCGCAATGTCATCCAATATCTGTTCACCATTTTCATGATCACGCCTCTCAGTCTCCAGTGGAAATTTTCTGTGAGCTGAGATGAGACTTGCGTCTCTCCCACATTTCATGTGTGTTGCTTTTATCTTCTGCATTCCTTCTTGGTTCGAAAAAAAATGTTCTTTGTAGCAGCTGACTAGTATATCATTTATCAGGGTCTTTCCCCCTGGCCAGAAACAATGTTGTGGTGGAACCACTTTATCTACACTGGAAGGAAGGCTTTTGACACTGTACCCCACAAGCGGCTTCGTATGAAATTGCGTGCTTATGGAATATCTCCCCAATTGTGCGAGTGGATTCACAATTTCCTATCAGAAAGAACACAGTTCATTGTAATTGACGGTAAGTCATCGAGTAAAACAGAAGTGATATCTGGCGTTCCACAGGGAAGCCTTATAGGTCCATTACTCTTCCTCGTGTTTATAAACGATTTAGGAGACAATCTGAATAGCTCCCTTAGACTGTTCACGGATGATGCTGTCGTTTATCGGTTAGTGAAGTCAATTGAGGATCAAAAGTAACTGCAAAGCGAGTTAGACAAAATTTCTGCATGGTGCGAAAATTGGCAATTGACACTAAATAATGAAAAGTGTGAAGTAATACACATGACCACTAAAATAAATTCGCTGAACTTTAATTACACGATAAATCAGTCAAACGTTAAGGTCGTAGTAGATTAAAATTGTGTGCCGGAACCGGGACTACCGTGCGCTTGCCCGCGAAAGGCAAAGGTCCCAGGTTCGAGTCCCGGTTCCGGCACACAATTTTAATCTATCAGGAAGTTTCACATCAGCGCACACTCCGCTGCAGAGTGAAGTTTCATTCTGGAAACATCCCTTAGGCTGTGGCTAAGCCATGTCTCCACCATATCCTTTCTTCCAGGAGTGCTAGTCTTGCGTGTTTGCAGGAGAACTTCTGTGAAGTTTGGAAAGTAGGAGGCGAGGTACTGGCGGAAGTAAAGTTGTGGGGCGTCATCGTGAGTCGTGTCGGGATAGCACAGTCGGTAGTGCGCTTGCCCGCGAAAGGCAAAGGTCCCAGGTTCGAGTCCCGGTTCCGGCACGCAATTTTAATCTGCCAGGAAGTTTCATATCAGCGCACACTCCGCTGCAGAGTGAAGTTTCATTCTGTTAAGGTCGTAGATTCTACCAAATACCTAGGAGTTACAATTACGAACAACTTTGACTGGAGAGAACACATAGAAAATATTGTGGGGAAGGCGAATCAAAGGTTACGTTTCATCGGCAGAACGCTTCGAAGATGCACCAGCTCCACCAAAGAGACTGCCTACATCACACTTGTGCGTCCTCTCCTGGAGTACTGTTGCCCCTTGTGGGATCCTCACCAGGTGGGACTGACGGAAGACATTGAGAAGGTTAAGAGAAGGGCAGCTCGTTTTGTTTTATCACGTTACGGGGGGGAAAGCGTCACGGAAATGTTGCAAGAATTGGGGTGGAAATCAGTAAAACAAGGCGGTATTCATTGCGGCGTGATCTGTTTGCGAAGTTTCAATCACCGACTTTTAGTTCTGAATGTGAAAATATTTTGCTAGCACCCACCTACTTAGGGAGACATGACCATCCCAATAAAATAAGAGAAAACAGATCGAAAACGGAACGATTTAAGTGTTCTTTCTTCCCGCGCGCTATTAGAGAATGGAACGGTAGAGAAAAGTTATGAAAGTGGCCAGGCACTTTAATGTGATTTGCAGATGTGATTTGATAGTAGATGTAGATGTAGACAACTATGTAGATGAAGCCTGGCTCGCTCCCACTCACGCAAGAGTCCACTGCAGGGGTTTGCTTGTCTTCCTTCCGACTGCAGGGATCCATGGTTTATCTGCCGTTCCGTCGCTTTTTTGGAAACCTTTGGTATCTGCAGACAAGAGCATTCTCTGCACACACACTATTATGTCCGTTCCAAGGGTCTCTCTTCCCTGCGTCTGCTGTCGCTATGTATCTACGCGCTCTTAAAGTCAGGCAGGTTTCGCCGTGTGAATTCTTATGAGAAAACCACGTTAATTCGCCAGGCTGCTCCCTGGAGCAGGAGAATACGGCGCGGCGTGTCAAAGGTAAAAATAGGGGTGCCTTCTGCTGGCTCTGTTTCATTCCCTAGGTCGGCGGGACGCTCTAGCCTGGAAGCTGCCATGGCGTGTGTGAATGCTTACATAGACAAAGTCACTGAACAAAAGCGTCCCTGGCCGAAATATTACAGCAGGTTAAAGTTGTCCACCACACTACCTAGTGTAGACTTTCTTTGAATGACTCTACAACTGTGAATGTGGAACTGGGCAGACAGAGAAACACCCATCCATCGAAATATGTGTCCAGATAATTTCAAGTCACTCTCGACCTCATCCTCAAGGAAACATTATTTTTGTCGACTGCTGTGAACACATTCCATCGAATAGCGTATGATCTGTCTTTCTGGTGTACCTCTTGAATATTTCAGAGCTTTCTGAGATTCAATCTGATATAGGGACTGATGGTTATCTGACTGCAACAAATTTCCTGAACTGCAGTACATTCAGCTAGTTTGTTATGAATACTCTGAAAATGTGTTGCTAATATTTTGACAATCCAAGTCTCTTTCATCTAAATGCAGCTTGATTACACTGTCAGCATGTTCACTGGTGAATGCTCATCAGAAAAGCAACTAAGGCCTAGCTAAACCCCCATGTGTACTCCAAAAGTAGCTGCATCCTTTGTGTAATGCAGTTCTGACCTACCAAGGGGCCTCCTACAGTGACCCACCCGATCACTGAAGCCCTGAAGCCCAGTAATCTGCAGCCAAGACTATGATAGAGTTGACAGATCGTTTGGTTGAAACCTTCCACCCATTCCAAACCAAAGGACTCTGATCAACTCGGGTAACAATGCTGCTAATTGTGAGCTCTGCAGCCACCATTTTTCACAATTCCGCTAGCCACCTGTATGAACTAAGAATGATATCTGAATCCAAGCAACAGGCATCATTAGTGCTGAAGTGTGCTGCAACTTGCAGATGACTGCTGCAGGCAAAGCCATCTCCACATCTCTAATGATGTCCTCTGGCAAACATAGAAGTCGCACATCAGAATTCTTGCCAGCCCTCATCGCTACCTCCATAATGGGCACCATAAAGTCTGCTCAGACCTTGCTGAAAGAATGGCTACCTCACAGGGTACATGGGTATGGCTAGTTGGCCAACATGCCCATTGCCTTCTGGCTTGGGTGATGCTAACATACTACATCCCATCACTCTCCCTGCTGCGAGGTTGGTCCCACCATTTTGGCCCATATGATGGTGCCATGGCAGCAGTAACTGTGAGCAAAACGCGCAACAGAGCCAAATGCGCATTCAGCTGTTCTTGAACTGCAGCCGTCTTCTCCTGCATCCGCACACAGCACACACACACACACACACACACACACACACACACACACACACACACACACACACACACACACACACACACCACCCTAACACTACTAAGTGTAACAATTAACTATGAATAATAGAAAAGCTAAGTATTTACCTTCCTACTAAACTGGTGCTTCCGTAAAGGCAGCTGGCAGCATATTCAATGGTCTTCAACACTGTCTTGCTGTTTGAAACAATGAATAAAAGACTGTTGACCATGGAAGGTTACTTGTTAAGATAACTGCAAAACACAGTACCATTTATCTCAAATATAAAAATACACAAGGTTTTTAAGAATTAAAGCACACGAAGAATTTTAGAATTTAACAATGAAACGAATATGAAAGTTAAATGTGTCCAGATGCCACAAGGCTCCTCAGTCGTACAATACTCAAACTCACTACAGCTGACTAGCAACACCACTGTTCAACGCTCCCAGACTACACAACTACAAACAAATGAATAACAGATCACTGTCAAATACAATCATATGGGAGTATTTTAAGAATTAGACTATGTCAGCTTACAATTATGAAGACAGATATACTCCTTAATTTACGGTTTACTATTGCACTGTTCACATCAGACTGGCAACAGCACTATTCATAGCTCCCCGACCACAATAGTACAACTACTGAATAACAGGAGTGTGAATTTCAAAGGGCTACACACTATACTGCCAATATTTAATACAAGAATATGCAACTGTTTTAATTACTCTACAAGAATGCACAACGAATTTAAGAATTAAATTATGAAAACAGATGTAAGGCTGAATCTTCGAGTTACTACAGTACACTGCACTGGATGCAGATGACTGACAACAACACTGTTCAACTGTTCCAAACAACATCACCACAAACAAATAAGTAATGCCTATGCAAATTGCAGACATTACTCACAATACTTTTTTTTTCTTCTGCTTTTGTCTTGGATGGGTATTGTCAACATGGTTATTCATATTTGCTGTAGTTGGTTTAAGGGGTGGCTGGATGCCCTTCATACAATCATCCCATAACACCCTGGGAGGAAATATGTTCATCTCAATTGTCTGTATGTAGTCCTATACAAGTGAAAATGTGCGAAAGTTATTTTAAATGTTTGTGAATAGTGTAACTGAGGTGGGAATTGGGTACTAGCCCTGACTTAACCTAGTGGGATGTGGAAATCCGCCTAAAAATCAGGCTGGCCAGCGCACCATCCACATCGTTAATGTGCCAGGCTAGTACATCACTACGTCTTGTAATGGGTTTTCAAATAGCACTGCTAACTGGGATTCTAAACAAAAATATGAAGCTGCCTTAACAAAATTACTCTATGCAAACACACAAGATTACACAACTAAAGTAAGAATTTCCTTAGAAAAACAGATGTATTGCTGCACACTGCACTGGCTGCAGTAGACTGCCAGCAGCCTGGTGCAAAGATTCCATTCCAGACTATACTGCTATAAACAATTGAATAACAGCAGTATCAATTTCAAAGACTACTTGTGTTACTGTCACTGTATAATACAAAAATATGCAAGTGTTTTTGTAATTAGTCTATGAAAACACCCAACAATACACAACGAATTTAGGAATTAAATTACTGAAGCAGATGTAATACAATCTTTGAGTTACTGCAGTTACCTATTGTTGCACTTGACAGATGATTAGATGAATTTTCAATTCTAATAGATCTAAATTGAGGAAACCCTCTCGGATGTAGAACATGACAGAACAAAATACGAAATATATAATAACAAAATGAGAGCATGTATGTTAATGTACCTTCTACATATCTAAAATGTAATTGCCCTTGTAGATGTTCAATTGGAAAAAAAAGTAGTAGCCTAGTATCAAAGACAGACATCTGTTGTTTGCCAGAAACTGAGATAAACATCATTTTTTATTGTGAAACGTAGAGCTAATATATTTATAAGCTGATTTGAGCATTGTCAACTTTAATACTCGAGGATTTATACCTGTAAGTGGCTACTATCAATTTGATTACTCAAGTACCTTCAAATTGTGTTTGAAAATACAGATGTCCGTCTTTGAAACCAAAATGTTTAGGTGTCCGCTTTTGATGTGAACGTGCTTTCAGATGTCCGTTTTTGATACACAGAGATTCGCTTACTGCTGACAAGAATCTTTTACAGGAGTGTAATCTGGGAAATTATAAGAATATCGACATAAAGTGGAAAATATTAAATTTTGAACTCTATTACATATTGGAAAAATGAAGAACTACATTAATCATAATAATCTTTCTAATTTTATATACAAAATGAAATGTTACCGCACTGATACCTTATTAGCATAAGGTCTGTTGAAACTGTCACCAGATTTGTCTGTAAACAACCTTACGTAATTGCTGACATTGAACTTCTTTCCAACAAGTGATAATTTCGTACAACACACCTTACAATAGAACAGTGTAGTTTACAAGCTAGTCTTACCTTTGTTTCTTTTCAATGTTTATTTTCCACTTTTCAGGTTGTCTCAACTGCTTCCTAGCTTTTCCTTCGGACGCTGGTGATATATTATGTTCCATTTCACTTGCTTTGAGATGGTTATTAGTAATAATACTATAAGAAATTATTGAAAAACTTAAGTATGGGCTAATATGTCTTAGTACCTGGCACATACTGTCGCCATGTCTGATTTTCAAGGTTATGTGATCATATACTGGGCTCCCATTGGTGCACACTGCTTTATCAACAAGTTTCCGAATTTGGTATCAAGCTCTTATGTAGGTGTCCACTTTTGATGTGAACAGTCAACTTTAACGTATGATTTATTACATTTACATCAATTTTGGAAGAAAAATTGACTTCACCAATGAAAAGAGCGGAAAAACATTTCCCCTAGCATCGACTACTAACTAAATTTCGACCATTAGACCAGATGTCCAGGTTTGATATTAGGCTAGTCAAACAAGTATCTTAATAACAATTACATTTAAAGGACATAAAACTTATTACTACTTACTAAATGTTCAATATACTAGGCGTACAGTATAGTTCTTGGGATTTTTTACAACAATTATTTATAATGACAACATTACTGCACAAAATTAGTACAGAAGTCAGACAATATTAACAATTGTGGATATTGTATACAGTAACACACATCAATCACTTCTGCTAAGAAATTCATCAATGGAATAGAAGGAGTTGACCACCAAAAATCCAAAAATGCTTTTGATACTTTTCAAACAACTTTACTGTGAGTTAAATTTTTTATGGCTGCTGGCATGTTATTGAGAACGTGCATTGCTGAATAGTGGACACCTTTCTGAGCCAAAGTAAGTGACTTTAAACCTTTGTGAAAGTTATTCCTGTATCTAGTACTGAACCAATGAACCAAGCGATTGGTATGAAAAAAGATATATTTTTAATCACAAATGGGGAAGCAATAGTAAGTATCACCAGTTGCTTAAGTATCCATCTAAATCAGTTGTTCCCAATCTTTTATGTAGTGGGGCCCACGATCTTTGTGGAACAGTTTTGCGACCCACTATAGATATATTGCATTACAATTAATAGTAATTTAATATTGCATGCATTTTGAAACAAGTTTTTACTAAATACAAACGGTTTGCTGAGTAAGACTTTTGATACTTATAAAGGGAATACCTAAATAAATAAATAAATAAATAAAAATTTGAAATAAAATTAAAATAAAAAATAAACTATATTTTCTCAGATAAAAAGATTTATAAAGTCACAGAGATTTGTGATAGTATTTAGCCTTGGTGTTAATGTTACTTTCTATATCTGAATTGAAACTTGTAGTTTTAGACATAAATCGTTTACCATGTAATGTTTTTTAAACAAACTAGAAAAAAGCATAATCGAATAACTAAGTAACTGTGGATAGCATTAATTTCTTCAAAGCTATGGTTATAAATACGTGAAACTCTCCCTATCCACTCTATATGGGATGATGCAGTCTCAGTTAACAGGCCCCTAGGGAAATAAAAACAAAATAGAAATATGGTATAAAATAAAACAAACCTTTGCTATAACCACAGGTACACACACTAAACAACAAGCAAATAAGGTGCAATTTCGCCTTCAGTGGAAGATTAAATCATTGGATTATCCCTCACATGACACTTGGCGCAAGTGCAAGAGGATGTGGCGTTGCTATATCACAATTACGAATGACTGATACACTGTAATGTGCTTGTAGCACCCAGAGTATGTTATTAGACACTTTGGTTTTTTTTTAGACTGGGGTTTGTACATAACTTTTCTTTCTCTTTCTTTTGAGCCATGTTTCCGCACATACAGTATCGGCTTTGTTAATCGGATCTGGCATGTTAATAGTTACGGGTGGTTGGATGCCACCCCATGCTCCCAGGGAGAAAATGTGAACCCCAAATGTCTCTGTAAAGTGTTATATGTGTGGAAGTGTAAAGTGTTATGAAATGATTGTGAATTGTGTAACTGAGGCGGGACGTGGGGACCAGCCCAGTATTCACCAGGTTGGTCGGCACTCCGACCCACTTAGTTAATCCACTGGATGCATTCAAACCAAAGCTGGTATGCCTTCCCTTCTCTGAAAGCGATGTGTTAGACTACACGACTAACCGAGCGCGTTTTGTACATTACTTTCTGATTATGAAAATTTCTCTTGAAATAAAATTTTCATAATTTTTTAGTCGGTAAGATATTTTACTTAGATATTTTGAGGTCATCCTGCGACCCATCAGAAAAGCCCGCATGACACACTAGTGGGTCACTGTAAAATTTATATATATGCACACCCTAATCACTACCCATTAGTGCCAGTCCCAAAATCTTTATGAAATTATTACAATAAGTGTTACCTTTGGGAGACAGAATTAGTTAAAAAACTGTATACTGCATTCTAATTGTAATTACATCTAAATGCCAGAATAACAATACATAAGTGGGCCATCCATAATTTTACCCTAACTCGAAAAATTGATTATCTGTAGTACAGCAAAAAGTACATAATAGTAGGCCAAAATATATTTTCGTGTATAATCGAAAAAAAAACGTGACACACCCTTTTTCTGTTAATAAATAGAAGTAGAAGCAAATAGTGTTGGGTGACAAATGTTGCAATAATTTGAAGTATAAATAAAATTAGAACAGCGCAAACTATTAGCACACAAGAAACTTTAACACTCACTGATAACGAATATTATGTTTATAGACTCAATAACACTGAATCTTGCCATTAATTGCCGATTGAATAAATATAATGGGAATTTCCAAATTCATGTAAACATTGGTCACTGATGAACGAAACAGATACACCAAAATATATTCACGAAAATAATAAGTCATTTAATAACACACACAAACAACATTAAACTCATAACAGATCTGTCAAAACATTTAATATACTCGAAGTAAACAAACAGATGCCATTTTTCGAGGTCATGACAACTACTTTGTTAGACGTACATTTTAAAACTATTTTACAAATAACTATCAAAACACAAACACCATTAAATTAAAGAAATGAAATATGTATATTGTTTATTACCTTTACATAATATGTAAATAACATTTACCTTGCTTTAAAATTGTAAGTGGATAAAGACATACTTATGAACCTCAGAATGGTAATAAAAGCATAGAACTCGCAGGAGCTTGGGCACTCTTGCAGGACACTTGCAGTGACATTTATACTGACTCTTGCTCTGAGGCCATGTATCTGATATTGTGTTATTTATATTTGTGAAAGTTTGTGCAAGAGAAGAAGTGCAGTAATAGTTAATGAAATATAAACTCTACTATGCGTTTTCATTTCAACAAATATTACCTGGAAAAGACAGCTAATGGTACAAAAGCGCGTGATCGTCAGAGCAAGCAACGCAACCAGCCAAGATAAAAGATTAGTACAAGGTTTTATTTTACGTGTATTTAACATTAACTGAGTGGACTCCCCTCCATAACAGCCATCCAGCAGACACTTCATTGTCCAATCCTATGTCTGTGTAGAGGACAAAAAGATATCAGTTGGAGGAAGAACAAAAAGGGAGAGAGATGTCGCATCGCGACCCATAGTTTGGGAACCACTGCTCTAAATTATTTGTATTCTACTTTTTTTGGGCTCTTAAAACTTTAGCTTGGCCTGATGAGTTGCCCCAGTAATCCTGTATGACATTACGGAGTGTAGGTATGCGTCATACAGTAGCTTTTTTATTTTTATATCTCCTATGCCTGATAACATTCACATAGCTAACAGGGGCTTGTTTTGGCGCTTCAGCAGTTCTGTGGGTTGCTCCTCCCAATTAAATCAATTATCAAGCTATAATCCTAAGAATATTACACTTTCAACTTCTTCTATCTGCTTGATGTCACTCTTTAGGCATATACTGGCAGAAAATCTTTTACAAGTTCTAAACTACATATAGTGTAAAATTGTGTGCCAGAACTGGGACTCGAACCTGGGACCTTTGCCTTTTGCGGGCAAGCGCTCTACCGACTGAGCTATCCTGACACGACTTACGATCCCGCCTCCAAGGATATTGTAGAGATATGGCTTAGCCACAGCATCAGGGATGTTTCCAGAATGAAACTTTCACTCTGCAGTGGAGTGTGCGCTGATATCTGCGCACACTCCGCTGCAGAGTGAAAGTTTCATTCTGGAAACATGTCTTATGCTGTGGCTAAGCCATGTCTCCACCATATCCTTTCTTCCAGGAGTGCTAGCCTTGCAAGGTTCGCATGAGAGCGTCTGTGAAGTTTGGAAAGTAGGAGGCGAGGTACTGGCGGAAATAAAGTTGTGAGTAAGGATCGTGAGTCGTGTCGGGATAGCTCAGTCGGTAGAGCGCTTGGCTGTGAAAGGCAAAGGTCCCAGGTTCGAGTCCCGATTCCGACACACAATTTTAATCTGCCACGAAGTTTTATATTAGTGCACACTCCGCTGCAAAGTGAAAGTTTCATTCTACATAATAGTGTGTTTTTTCAAGGTGTAGTGACACAGAATAGGATGGATGTATTTATTAATATCCAAGCAAATTTCATTAGCTGACCCTTCTAAGGCTATATTTTATTTACTATTTATTGCAATTGTTATTCTCCCAATTTGATGAAACCTGATAGTGCAGTATACCCCTTTGTTTTGGCCCACTTTAGGTAACGGTACTAATACTAAAAGTGGACCTTTGAGATCTTCTTTTGACATTTCGAAATTTAAATGAAAATAACGGGTTACCCATTCATCTGACACGAAAATAACCGAATTTGTAGAGGAGAAAATTCTCTACGACTTTGCTCTGTTATGTTTTTTTCATATCTCGTATCGTTTCAGAGATATTTGCAAAAAATACGGCGATTTTGGGATCTATGTCTGTCTGTCTGTCCGTAACGTGTTCCCTGTTTTTAAGACGAACCGTTCAACCGATCAACACCAAATTTTACATACATAATTTTAGGCTGCCAGAGACCAGAACCTCCATTTTTAAAGTGTTTCGGGCAAAAATTACGGTAGTAATAAAAAAAAGCAGCTTGTAATGTAATTGCAATTGCAAACGAACTGTTCATCTGACACGAAAATTAAATAACGTAATTGGTAGAGGGGAAAATTTTCTACAACTTTGCTTTATTATTTTTTTTCATATCTTGCATCGTTGCAGAGATATTTGCAAAAATAACCGCGATTTGACGCTGTCTATCTGTAACGTATTCCTACTTTTTAGGTCGAACCGTTCAACCAATCGGCACCAAATTTTACATACATAATTGTTGGTCACCAGAGACCAGAAGCTCGCTTTTTCAAATGTTTCAGCAAGAAATACGTTAGTAATACCAAAAAAAGCCGTTTGTAATGTAATTTTTAATGATTTCTAAAAATTTGCAGAATGAACTCTTACTAGAAGGACTATCCTCTATCATTTTGGTGGGTTTATGTGAGTGAACAAATACACTAAATTTTGTATGTTAGGTGTACGTTATTTGATGGAAAGGGCACATGTTGCCAAAGACTTAGGATAGATCACTTTGCAATTGGTCTGTCTGTGTGGTATCCTTCTTTGCCAAATTACTAGCAATGTTACATTCCAAGTGAAAAGATCACTAAGCTGAGCAACTGTTTCATACAACACTACTCTGCTTTCATTCAATAGACACTATTACACTATAAACAATATACATTATGATAAAGTTTTGGCTTGCACTTGATACAAATTATAGGTATCTGGCGAATGGTTCTTCTTACCCAGACAGAGCTGAGCAGTGCCTAACAGTTATTCCTATAGCTGAGCTTATTATAAAGTCAGTTGCACTGTACTATACTTTGCAGGATGATATGTACAATATGATAATTTTTCACATCCAAGTTCCCTTTGGGATCTTTGAAATGAAAGAGCGTCTAACACTGGAAAAAGAACAAAGATTTCCTTATTTTGATATTAATTCCTGACACAGTTGTTAATATTGCACGACATTCTCAAAAGCTACCAGACTCAGTGGTGTACTGGAATAAAACCTGTTGATGTCAATGATCAAATGGCTCGACTTCACACTTTAAAGTGTGAATGTCACAGTTCGCCCCTGCATAGCTTTTTCCACAGGCTATTGCACTTGGCTACTGTTAATGCACGTGTACACTACAGGGAAACTGCAGGTGAAAAAGTAAGCTGACATCAGTTTATATTCAAGTAGACAGAAGAGTTGGCATATGACGTTAAAATACAAATGAAAGCTCCTAATGCAGTGCCAGAACATCAGAATTTGCAAGATTCGTTCAAATGGAGAATACAGATGGCATAATAGGAGCAAGTGTTCATGTTGGTCATACAGTATAGCTTGTATATTTGTAGACCATGTTTAATTAGTGATAGGTTTCAACAGACAGCAGGCCTATAAATTTTTTGTCTGCTATGTACTGTGCTATTCCGAATTTTATATTTAAACATATACTTTTGTTAAGGGGATTTCACATTTCTGTTCATATAAAGGCCAATCTGTCCCATCAACATCTTAACATCGTCACATCAAGGTGTATTCACACTGTCATCATGTCAATTCACTTAACACTATACCCGATGTTGAAAGTGAGGTTATGAGTTACCATCTGTATATGTAAAACATCATCATTTAATACCGGATTTGAGTAAACAACGAAGTTAAATTTTATTGACAGCTAAAGAAAACTTTATAATGTATATTTTTGGTTAATGTAGTGTGGTAAAGTGCTGTGAAGCAATGACATCTATTTTCAGGCGAAAATTTAATCATAGAAACTCATCAACTAATATTTATAGGAGAATAAATAAAGCCTGTTTAATTTATCCATTACAATTTCTTATAAACAACTATGTTTTTCTCCTTCATTGGCGTTGAACTCTTCATTTAAAATGTTATTTAATGACAATTACTTGATCAACTTACAATCGTATTCTTTTAAATCGTTTGCATCAGTCTTTTTTATGTTGCACTGTTGTAAAACATAAAACATGTTTTCGTTACTTGTAGAAGGGCATTAAATTAACAAAAATTCTAACTCACCATGTAACTTTTGCATTTCCCACTAAAACAAATTATAATGATAAGATAAAAATTAAAACATCACATTTGTGTTTAGTCCTTGTAATCACATACTATAACATGAATGAGTATGACGACAATAACTTAACTTCTGATGTTAGTAGATACCATTCTGTCAAAACTTTTCTCCAGAGAACCTTTATCTGATGTGCTGTGACAGTCCAGTGATGGACAGTGTGAATGCTGCTGATAGAAATGCATTTTGGAATATACTCACCAAACGTAATGTGATGGACAGTGTGAACTGGCCTTTTGTTATGGCTTGATTATTAGTACGAAGTGATCATTCTTCAGAAAAAGCAAAACTATACTCTAGTAAACTGTGGAAATAGTATGAAATGAAATACCTGGAAAGATATACAAAATAAAATACACCTAGGTACTGTCCTTCTAATGTGCTGATACAGGTGGACATCGGCTAACACGATGAAATGCACCACTAGCGACACATATTGCTGGGGCATGCTGCCAGTTCCGCTGACACCCCCAAACTGCAGACTGACTTCTGGCCAAATTGGTTGTGCATTACAGGAGGCCCCACTTATCAGTGTGAGTACACAGAATTGTTCATGTCGATAAGAAATGCCCATAGATAGCGACAACTGCACTGTCAGTGATAGCAAGGGGAAACGTAATCAATAGTATGGGCTGCAAAACTCACTTCCGCCATGAAGGTGCTGTAAAATAGTGTGTGTTTGGGGGGGTTATGACAACTCGTGACAGAAAAGCAATGTGAATAGGAGAATAATGAGCAGCCTAGATAAAATTAGAAGAAAGGCATTCATAGAAACCAACTAAAATACCACAAACTAGAAAACAAGGCGGTCGCAAGTGCTTGCAGAAAGGCCAGAAAAGAAAAAAGTATGTACAAAAAGCGACACGAGAGCCACCATAGCTCAATCACCATGTCTTGAAGCTGGTGGACAACATATATTAACACAGTGGTTGTTTAATTGATTTATTACCTGTGGTAGTTCCTCTGTACTTGGAAGTGCAACTGGCATTAAGTAGACACCAGGGATTTTGAGACTTTCTACATAGACCAAAGCTTTTCTTCGATATTCATCTGACACATAACACCTTGGCTTGTCTCTGGAAATATCACAGAACAGTTTTAATTCAGAGTTAGGAACTTAAGACCTGTACTAGCTTTAGCCCAGTAGACCCATCTGTCAATAATTCTGATAATTGTGCATCCTTGTTTTGTTCTTTAGACAAATTACTATAATCTATAACCAGTGATACTCTGCACAAATGTGTAAAACAATCGGCCACTGTGTCTTCTGCTTCTTTTGTGTTGTTGTGAATTGGCTCACAAATTCAATATACCTCAATTGTCTAGGCGAACATTTATCATTAATGTTACTAAATGCTGCTGTAATAGGCTTGTGATCTGTAAAAATAATCCCTTGACGAGCTTCTATTTGGTGACGGAAATATCTGATTGCTTCATAAACCGCTAAAAGTTCTCTGTCATAGGCACTCCACTTCTGTCATGAAGGTTGTAACTTCTTGGGAAAAAAAATTATTTTCTGCCATTGTCCATGCACTTGTTGATGTAATACAGCATAAATTGCCGTCTGACTGGCGTCAAATACGGTACAGTAGATAAATGTGCATTTGGAACTGGATGTGCGAGTAACATTGCTTGACTCAAACTGGCTTTTAGATCACTGAACGCTTTATACTTTCTAGCACTCCACTGAACTTTCCGGTTACCTGTAGCATTGTGCCCTCCAAGCGCTTCTGTGAGTGGTATCTGCAACTCTGCTTGAGCTGGTAGGCGATGGCGGTAAAAATTTAATATTCCCAAGAATCTTCTTAACTCTTTGTAAGTACTGGCTTCTGCAATGACTGTGCTGTTGCTTCTTGTCTACCACAGGGCGATTACCTTCGGATGACACTGTGTATCCTAGAATCGTTACTTGATCGTTATTAACAACACATTTGCCTTCTTTGAGTACTACACCATTATCAGAAAAAGTTTGCACACCAGCTCTAGTTGTTGTTCATGCATTCGAGAGTCGGCCGAGAAAACTAAAATATCATCTAAGTAGGCAAAGCAAAATGGAAAGCCTTTAAGCAGTTCGTCAATAAAACACTGTGACGTCTGTGCGGCATTTTTTAAACCAAATGGCGTGTATACAAATTCAGACAAAGCAAAAGGCGTAATTACTGCAGTTTTCTGAATGTCTTCAGCAGCTATCAGACTCTGGTTAGAGGCTTGTTTAGAATCCAGAACGCTGAAGATAATTGCTCTCGCCAGTGTGCAAGTGCAGTCTTGAATATTAGGCACCGGCTACCTGTCTGCGATCGTCCTTGCATTTAAAGCCCGATAATCTCCATGTGGCCTCCACAATCCATCTGTCTTTCGATGTATAAATGAAGACCATGCACTGTCTGACCATCGAATGACGCCTCCCAGATTTAACAACTGTCAATTTAAAACATGCTAAAAAGTCGACGCCTATTTTTGGCTCCACAATATCATAAATCACGAATGACCACGTGAGCCTACTTGAAAGACCAAAGTCGACTGTGCATACTTTTCGTCCATAAGTGTTAATTAAAGAATTATTCACCTCCTTCCACCGAGGTTGTACATCCTCTTTGGTACATGTAGCGCACTGTAGAGGAAGAGTCCTAATATCTGAACCCACCACGCGTGAGTAGCCGAGCGGTTTGGAGCGCCACGTTGCGGATCGCACGGCCTCCCCCGTCGGGGTTCGAATCCTCCCTCGGGCATGGCTGTGTGTGTTGTCTTTAGGTAAGTTTAACTAGTTTGTAAGACTAGGGAATATGATCAACGTAGTTTGATCCCATAGAATTACAAACATTTGAACCGAGTGATCTCGTGCAGTGGTAACACACTGGACTCGCATTTGGAAGTATGGTGATTTAAATCCACCTCCGGCCATCAAGATTTAGGTTTTCCGTGATTTCTCTAAATCACTCCAGGCAAATGCCGGGATGGTTCCTTTCAAAGGGCATGGCCGATTTCCTCCCACCATCCTTTCCCAAAAATTCGAGTGTAAGCTCCATCTCTAAAGACCATGCTGTCAACGGGACGTTAAACTCCAAGCTTCCTTCCTTCCTACAAACATCTGAATATTTATCTGACCCCATGTCTACTAAAAACGTCGTATCCGTGTGTCTATCTGATATCTACAATCTTTTTGAAGAGTTAGCAATTTACTATGTGTGGACCTGTTGTTGATAGTTGGCCGCTACACTGTTCCTGTATGTTCCTTTGTCTTGCCGATACCTACATGGTAGTAAACATTTAAAATAATTTTGTCCGAAAATAGTTATTATACCAGCAAACACGGTTTAAGCCATTGCTTCTATTTCGATATTTCAACTTACATTTGCTTCCAATTATTGTCGTGTAGCCTTCTCTGTTGTGAGTGTAATTGGTTTGCCAGTTCCTTCACCATTGTCCGCAAATCCTTGATTTCTTCTACAACTTCTATTGATCGCTGTGGTGTCATTGGCACAAAATCCTTGAATGTGTTTTAGTATCGTTTATTTGCTCTCTCACTGCCACTGTGATTGCTATAGATGTACAGTCTCTCGGTTGCTTGCAGAAGTTTGTCTGGTGGTTCCTCTTCTAACAGTGCCACGCCTTTCTTATCGGTTATGAAAGTTGTAGTTGCCAAATGTTGAAAAAGAACTTGTCAGAGACCGTCGATTTGTTTACCACGCTAGGTAAGTGCTGCCAGAAATCAGATGGGTCTTGTCTCTTCTCTTGGTATAGCACTTACATTATCTGAAGGACAATTGACTTCATATAGCGATAGATGAGTTCGTCTTTTAACTTGTCATAAGCATTTTCTGCTGGTGGATGGACTATGACATCTGATATCAATGTTGTAGTTAGTTGATAATCACTAAAGCGAACTTCTCATGGTCGTTACCGACTTTCTGTTGCTTGAATATATTCTAGATTATCATAAACCATGTTCTTGACTGAGAGGGAGGGAATGGAGGCGCCCACTGTATTGTCGTGTAGTCTACACTGCCAGTTGCCTCGCCAATCTTAGCTGTTAATAGTATTTCTAGTCGTATGTAATAGAGCTGCCGCACTTCTGTTGCTATTTTGCGCTACTTCGACCTCATCGCCTGCGCTGAAGCGCATATGTGTCGTCGTAATCAGCTCTTCTTCCGGAAGTCGGAGAGATGTCATGTTAATGTTTTCCAGTATTGTAAGCTCCATGGTACGTATTACATTTCAGACCCTGTTAATTTCGTCTGTAATACCGGCGAGATGCATCTCGTTTGTCCATTTTATCTGCGAAAATGTAACTATTCGTATTTGAACTTGAGGTCACCAATAATGTAGCCTTCTTTTATGACTATGTGAATCACCAGGCGTTTACGAGTTTGAGTTGGGTTAAACTTTCTATTCATAAAGAAGACTAGTTAATGAAATAAGTTAAACAAAAAATCAACGAAAGAATTTACATAAATGGTAAAAGATTATATATAAAACAATCTTCAAATATTTGTAATCCTATGGGACCAAACTACGTTGGTCGTCAGTCCCTAGTCTTACAAACAACTTGAACTAATTTAAGCTAACATAAGGGCAACACACACATCCATGCCTGAGGGAGGATTCGATAGTAATATTTACGTCTCAGAATGTTTGGTAAACTTCATAAGGAAGGTTCCACGTTATCGGAACTGCCTGCTCCTTAATAATTAATTATGCCATTTTGCTCCCATTCAAAGAAGAAGGAAGTAACAGGAAACTATGTGCCAGATTCATAGAATATTGTCGGAATACTGCTAAGAAATTACAACTATGATGATTCAAGTTCCGATAAAATGTGAAAAACATTTAAAGTTTGCAACAATTACAACGCTCGGTTTTTAAAAATTGTTTTCGCCGACTCACCATATTTTGCAAAATTTTACTACTATCATCGATAGCCGTTATAGAATTCTAACATTAGTTTACCGTTCAGTTTTCTCAAGTATAGTCAGTACATTTTCTGAAATTCTTCATTTATAAACACTCTTTCTCTGATAACACTTTATTTTCCGTAAGCGTTTAGAAAGACGTTTGCAGATTATTTATTTTTATGGCGAACCAATGATCACTGTGCGACATATAGGCTTTTACTTTCCTACTTCTGGCACTTACCGCTAGAAGGCAGTGGAGTGTACGGTTGGTTTGTCTTCACTGCTACTCTTTGTTCCGGCACCGTTTCCGATCTATATATAACCTAATATTTATGGAATGATTTGCTAATTGAACAGTTTATTATTTACGTAGAATATTAAAATGTACAGTATATTTTAAATTACTTCTTTTTGTGAAATATTGTGCGCTTTCGTCTCGTACATAACGTAAACGACTTCGTTGGTTAGTCCTGTTCCGCCCTGTGACCCCCTCTTTTTCATCGAGGAATCCGACGAGAAGTGGAGGATTGGAATAGTGTGTAGATTGAGTGTGTAGTAAGAGGGGCGTAGTTGTTAAGGGTATTTTTTACAAACCGTAAGTCTCAAAATGATATATATTTTATTTAGAGTAGTGATGGAAGGATAAGTTTTTTATACGTGTAGTTTCTAAGGTATAAAACTGTACAAATACTGTATGACGCATTGAAGGAGTGCCATCACGTAAATCGCCATTTTGCCCAGTTTACCGGTGGTGTGCTCGATGTTTGCGTAGTTTTAAAAAGCTACTTGTACTCTTAAATCTGCTTACCGAATCGTGTAAGTTTAGTTCGCATCGCAGAGAACGTTGTCAGTGAATTTGCAATCGTTATCAAATAAGCACCGAGACTTCACGTGATTCGTTTTCTTCGACCTTCACTTGTTTGACGATTACTAAGAGCGTTTAATGAGAGTTATATTTGAAGATTATTAATGACTGTAGTAAATTTTAAGTTCCGTTCGTTGAAAATATTTTGAGGTTACCGTGTAAGTCTGAAAGTGATGACATAATTCTGTATATTTGTGCATTTTAGATTTGTTAGTTACAGACTTGAGGGAGGGAAGGAGGTCGACTATTCCTATGTTGGTATCTGTAACGTTCTAGAATGTAGCCGTGATGGTTCGTATAAATTATTATAAAGTGATTATCTATAGCACTGTGAAACATTTATGTTTGTATAAATTTAAGCAGGATTGGAGAAGAGGAATTAGTACTTGCCCTGAACTGTTATCATACCAATCAACGTTCAGTAGTATTAGTTTTTGCATTGTTAATTTTCCTTTAGTATTAAATTTCGGAATTGTTACAACCAACAATAAACTAACCCTCCTAACAAGTGTTTAAGGATGGAGATAGGCAATTGGCAGTGTTTACTGTTGCTAAAGTGACATGCCTGTATGGTGGGGGGAGGGTTAGTTTTGTTTCTTAAAGTTTATTATTGCTGTTACCGACTGAAAATACGAATTACTTTAAGTCATTTTTTAAGCATTATTTCCTGTCCATCCAACAAAGTTGTTTTGTACTGTAGTATGTAATAGTTTGAGCAGGATTTCATGTTTCCATGTGTGGGACCTAGTGAAACAGCTTTACTGTTATGATAGGTCTTCAAGAATTCATGTAAAAAGTGTTTTGCAATTAACCTACTTGTTCCTGAGAAGTTCAGAACATATAATTTCTGATTAAAGTAGAATTTTATTCTTTTGGAATACTGGAATTGTTAGGGTCACTGAAATTGATAAAAACTATACTGTCTGAATAGTTCTCATGGGCCAACGTTGAGATGTCTCGTGGAGATGTTAGCCACTTGTTCTCGACAAGTATAGTGTCTGCTATTTCTTACTCAAAAGAAATTGGCAGCTTGCTCCCACTCCCGTGAAATGTGGCATAGACCTAAGTTATTCTTCATGACTGATGTCTTGGCATTGCTGAGTGTTTTAAAATGGGACTTGGTTGTCATGTATGTTATCCATATTATTTCATTTACAATTTGTTATGCAGGAGGTATTCCACATACAATAAGATTTAACAGTAGCTGTATGTAGTGTTCACTTTATCTATTGGAGTTACTCGGGTATTGTCGGTTTGCTATCAGCATACACAGTAATAGCTATTAACTTTCATTGTGAATAGTTTAGTTTAATTGGATGTATGAAATGGCTAGTTCTGTGCATTTTGTGTAATGCATGGAACTTGTATTGTGTGCTGTGTTTGTGAGAATGAATGCTGTCACCGAAATGTGGAGGGGGCTGTGGTCTAATTTGTTGCAGCTAGGTTGGGATAGAGTTCTTACCTCTTTTCTTTTAATGAAAAACGAAATACATAACTTGAAATGAGTGATCTTCAATGTAATTGATCTATAGTGTAGGGTCGGGTTAGGTTTACTCTTGGTGTTGGCAGAATTTGATCCATGCTAAATTATTCTTGTTTGGGAATTCTGTTTTAAGTGGTTTAGCAACTTCAAAATTTTCAGTAGAAAGATGCATTTAAGGTGGGCAAAGTAAACCCTTTTATAGAACTTTTCCTTTTGAAATAGCTTTACTGAATTAGTTTGAGCTACTACAAATGAACTACATGAGGTATCTTGAATGACAGCAACCAGTTGCCTTTTATGCAAAATGTTTTTATTACATTCTCCCACTACCCATTCTGATATGCCTAGCATATCATCAGGTGTTTGGTTTTTTATATTAGAGATGGTGGGTAGTGGGATTTGTGCATCTGTTAAAATAACAAGAAAACAAAGTGATTTGTGGTGAGTTTAACTGACGTATTGACTTAAGCCTAAATGTTGCTACTTCCAATTTGTGTTATCCGTAAATCTACTGTCACGATTGGTAGCATGCACACAATTGTGCTACTATGCACTTCACACGTATTATACAGCATAACTGGTGGCATGCACATAATTATTGTGCTGCTAAAAACTTTGTACATGTTGTACTATACAGTGAAAACTATAGTGCAACATGTATAAAGTTTTTAGCAGCACAATAATTTTGCATGCCACTGGTTATGCTGTATAATACGTGTGAAGTGCATAGTAGCACAATTGTGTGCATGCTACCAATTGTGACAGTGGATTTATGAATCACAAATTGGAAGTAGCAACATTGAGGCCTAAGTAAATGTCAGTAAAGCTTGCCCGTTAATTTACTTGTTTTCTTGTAGTTAAATATAAAACCATCTTATTTGTTAGGCATATCGAAACAGGTGACGGGAGAAATGCAATAAAAAAAATTGCATAAAAGGCGACTGGTTGCTGTCATTCAAGATACCTTATTTTCCCACAGTGTTCCTCATCCATAATGGATAAGTTTTAAATGAACTACATATTTTCCTCTAAACAGTTAAATTTCTTGTGAATGTCAATTTGGTAGAACACTTGAAAAAGACATCTCAAGAGACTGAAATGGAGCAGTATCTCACTCTAGCCTCTGTCAAATATATTGCTGATATTTTCAACATTGTTTATCGAAATGAGATGTTCGCTTTAAGAGGATAATTTACTGACTGGACATTGGTTTATTGGGAACCTGTCAACCATAGAGCAGGAACACCATTCCTTATTTACTTCATGGTCCAACACAAGGCTCGTGCTATTCAAAAAATCAATTCACACAATGATAGGCAAAATCTTGTTGAGACCATGAAATAAGGAATGCTGTTCCTGCTCTATGGTTGAAAGGTTCTCAATATACTCTTGTCCGGTCAGTAAATTATCCTCATAGTTGTAGGTATGACAAACTAGATTTCCATATATTGCTCCATAAAGTTGCACCTTTGATATAGGCTATATCGTTTGTCATACCAAATTACCGCCATTTCCATTATGCTGACTTTGTTATTTTGATAACTCACTCTAGTAGTCAGCCATTCCTATGCTCCTTTGTTTCCATTTCCAAAAATGGAGAATCACCTTTTTTAAAAAATTCTGATAGAATTTAAGTGAAGTCCATATTTTTAAAGTTGCCTTAATAGTTTGTTAAAGACTTTTACCCTAATTTCACCCTTGCAGATAAAATTTAGTCCTACTGATGCCTATAGTAGATACACACCCTTGTCAAATGGTAAGTTTCCACCTACCTGAGCAGTGAAGTGCCTTACTTAACCCCTGTAGGGGTTGAATTTTCTCCTAAAAACTTAACTACCAATTATCACAGATGCAGTTACAAAATTCTTAAATAACTAAGTTGTATTAATTTACACCTATTACTTTCTTCCTCAAACTGTTTCCATTTATTTAAAAATTGTTTTAATTGGTTTTTTGAGAAAGCATATACCAGTTTTCATACTTCTATATTTGGAACTAAGGATGACAGTAGTTTGGTCTGTGGGCCTATGTAAAGCATTAGTTGACAGCCAGTGAGTGTAATTTTCTGAACAGTCATAGGCATTGCCAAAATTAGGATTGTGATGAGTTATTCATCTATTTGTCTAGGCCTATTTGTTGCACGTTGTTATGATAAATGGTGCTGACAGAACATTCTATATAACTGAGCAAGAGTTATTTGTAGGCACATGTATGTGCTTACTTAAACTGTAGCTTGAAATTGGTTAAGATGCTGTTATTTAGACAAATTTAACCTGCTATTGTTCATGGGTCCCACTAAAACTGCAAAATTGCTGCAAAAGTTACATATTTTCCAGAAGACTTTACATTTGTTATATTGATTGGTAAGCAGTTTCATTGTAAATGAACAGAGCTTGCAAATTTCACTGTTAGTTGTAACCTAATGGATTGGTTATGTGGGATGTACCTGATATTGATAGGGGAAGATTTCTTTCCTGGAATAGAAAATTTGAACTAGTGCATTCACAAACTACTCATCTCTAGTCTTCACTAAGTTTTTCGCAGGATTTAGCCCATATAGTCCATTAAAAATACACAAATATTAATGTATATGTAAATTCTGAAGTTGCTAATAAGACACTGCGGCTGAGCGCATTGAGTCGATATGCTATGATGTGCGAGGCTGTTTCCTTTTGGAGGTTTGAATCCCCCCCTCGAGCCTGTCTGTGCCATCTTTAGTATAAGCTAGTTTGTAAGTTTAGGGACTGATGACCCCATAGTTAAGTCCCACGAGGTCTACAAACATTTGAATTAGGGAGACAATTTGATGTAATTGGTAAAATTAAGGGCAAAAGTTTTGAATGGGTTGTACAAATGCAGCTCATTTGTTATGCAAATGGTGGTGATGCCATGCTAGTATAACTGATTGCTAGCTGGAAACTACAAACTACGTAAAACTGGTTGTGGTGACATGCTGATCTGCAGTGTAATGAGAAGTCTAGGTTACTATGGGAGGTATCATTGTGAAAGCAAATATGGTTGTAGTAAAGCATGTTTTATCAAAATTCACCAATAGCTATAAATTATGTATATTATTTCCGAAACAAATGTTATATTTAGCTATCTTAGCTTCCTATCACTGCTAACAGTGTGTGGTTACAAACATCTCGGCAAGAATACAGGCCTTTTTCAACTTGTTGAAGTAAGTTTAGAAATGTGTACTCGCAAGTTGGGGCAAAGAATGTGAAAACCCTGCTAACAGTTGTGGCAGTTTGTGTAAAAGTAGTTGAAAGGATATTTGGTATAAACCATCCGATAACTTCTATGTGAAAGATTTGGAAAGATTGTTAGTATAATGTAAATCAGGTAATGTATATTTTAGTTAAAATAAAAACTATAGTTTTTAGAATCCTTGAGCATTCTGTGCATGTGTGAAGTGATATGATCCTATCCAAGCCATATTAATTGAAATTGTGGCAACTAAGGTGTTGCACTGTTTCCATTACGTTCAGCATGTGAAGTAATTCTTCATGTAAAATATTTGGAAAGGATGAGGTGAGGTACTGGCAGAAGTATTGTTGTGAGGCGGCATTGTGAGTCGTGTCGGGAGAGTGCTTGCCCACAAAAGGCAAAGGTCCCAGGTTAGAGTCCTAGTTCTGACACACAATTTTAATCTGCCAGGAAGATTCCTTATATTATGAAAGTTTGGTGGAAAAACACAATGTGGGTAGATTTTTTATTTTTTTATTTTATTAGCCCAAGGACTGCAAGAGGTTAAGATAAAGATTGTGATTTTTAGGGGAAATGAAACTTTTCTCTCGAGACTGGGCTATTACTGTCCTTAAGATTCGTAATAATTTTTCCAATTCATGCTTCTAATGGAAGATAATCACTCCATCTTTGATATGTTTATTCATTTACAGCTTAACCATTGTTCTAATCTACTTTTAGTAAAAGTTGTAGGCCTATATTGGAACAGTGGACTATCAGATACAGTCTGGATGTATGGTTGCTGTTAAAGGGACCAAACCACAAAACATTGGTCGCAGGTCTTGTAAAAAAGTTTGCCACATAAATTTGTATGCCATTTTGCTTTGGCACATAATTTGACTTTGTCAACCAATTCACTTTTCAACCTAATCCAAAAGGTCTTGAGCTGTGCTACAAACAAGTCTCAATGTGAATTTTTAAGGTACCTATTGCCACTCTTATACTGCTTGAACATAAGTTATGTCTTCATACCACAAGATTGACTGTCAGAGTAGAACTTAATTTACTTTCATATTTTTCATTAATTGTACAAATTTTCTCTTCACCTAAATGTCAGGTAAAAGGAAGATACGTTGTGCTTAACCACAGTAACAATGGTGTGGAGAACAGATAATGCTCTTCATTTTCATCTGCTAGAAAGTATTGCAAAGATTTAAATTTAACAATAAAAGTCCAGGTTGGAATGTCAGTAAAAGGAGCTAACTGGCAACTTAGCATGAAGACGCTGAGACGGAGACAGGCGTGTAGCACAGATTTGTTTTCTCAGCCATTTTATCCATGTTCTCCCAGCTGCAAAAATTTCAAATATTTACTCTTGTTATGTAGGTGGGTTTGCCTAGTACTACTGATAGTTACAACTTATGCTATAGGATACAGTTTATAAAATTCCTCCAATTTGGTAAAATAGAACACTGGAGTTTCTTCATGTCACAAAGTTCCCTGTAGAATTTCAAATTTAGTAATTGGCCCAGGTAGATACACTAATTGTTCACACTGGTTTTACATAGCAACACAATGTTTTAGTTCTGGTTTTTAAATGTAATATTTTGCAAATTTTAAGTAAAATTGTAAAACTACAATGATAAACTTTTCCTGCCATGTCTGTTTACATATGGGAGATGTGATTGGAGGGAGGGGGGGTGGTTCCTGGTGCTGCACGTGAATTTTGCACGAGTTTTTCTGGTGTTGCAGTGATAGTGCAGTGCTTGGTTTCAGTGGCCAATTGCATAAATAGATTGAAATAAGGAATATTTAGTACAAATCCAGTTAGTCATGGTATCCTAAAATGTGAAGCTAAGTCTAAAACTTTGCAATACATAACTACAGTTTGTGGGTTTCTGTTAGAAATCTTCAGAAGTTCAAATTTGAAGGTGTTAAAAAGAAATGTTACCAGGCTATAAAAGTGTTTACTCATTCTATATTGGAATCTGATTTTTAGATCATGAAAGGTTGTTCCTACCAACAGTTGGGCCTGGTGGTCTTGGGGCAAAGCACTACAGGTTCAAAACTAAGACAAATTGGGTATTTCCCCCAGGATGTTTTTAACCCAGCTTTTGTTGCAACGATGATTGTCAGAAATGTGTGGTTTGGATTCCTCTTTAATCTGTTCAGTTTGCTCTCCCAGTTGGATAACTGGGCTAGGTAGGAAAACGTAAATATCTAAAGTGGAGTCAAGTTGAAATCCTTGCACTGGATCCCAGAGCCACATGAAATTATATAGTGGCTAACAGCTTGTTTTAGAATAAACTAGTTATGTGCCTAACGTTTGAGTACTACTTCCCTGGGCATGGTCTAATAAGTTGTACTTCTTAGTCTTTGAATAACTTGCCCAGCTAGGTCTTAGTTGTTGATGTGCTGTCACTGTGTAACTGAGTATTTTAATTCATGAAATATAACTGAAGATGAGTCAGCCTATGAAAGTGACCTCTTGGAATGTCACCAAAGACATTTATTGTAATGTCATCTCATTCAGAGGTATGATCACAGCTTGGGCATCAAATGACCTCTAATACAGAGTTTAATTTTTTAAACAGGCTACTTGCCATTATGCAACCACCTGTCCCACTGAAAAAGAAGCAAGCAAGTTTAGAGTTTTAAATCCCATAGAGAGCATGGTCATTAGACAGAGCAAGAGAAAATTGGCTGCGCCCTTTGAAAGGAACCAGCCTGGCATTTGCCTGGAGTGATTCAGGGAAATCGCAGAAAACCTAAATCGGGATGGCCGGAGGTAGATTTGAACCACAGTCCTACCTACCGTGCTCTGTGTCCAATCATGTCAGGATACATCTGAAGATGTACCATGAGTGAAACATGCCATAGAGAAATTTTAACAGGTGCACGTGTTTTTTAACAGAATTGAAACTACTGTTGCTGTACCAGGCCATGGAGTAGAAGAATCTAGTTCTGCTTGTTGGTAGAATTTAGTGTGGGGTGAGAATGTTTCTGACCACTATTAATTCTGTAGCATAACTGCATTTTGCTACACTGCAAAAGATACTGTTAAAGTTGAAAGTTTTCTTTTGTGAAAACGGTCCAAACGGCACATCTTTGACAGTAACTCCCAGGTTCCTGCTTCCCTCTTCCTCTTTGGTTTTCTGGGAACTAGGTATCATTTGGCACCTTCTCAGACAAATATTCCACCAATCTGCACCTGCATCTGGGCTGTAGGCAAGGGGGGATGAAGGGATCACTCCTCCTCGGCACAAAAGTTTTAATGCTTCATAAGTTAGTCATTTAGTCCTCTCATATTCACTTCCCCCAATAATAAAGGGAAAAAATTGACTACAACCCTGGTCTGCACTGCCTTTGCTGCGTAGGTGACTGCAGTTAAATCACATTTTTTTTTTTTTTTTTTTTTTTTTTTTTTTTTTTTTTTTTTTTTTTTTGCCTTTAATAAGTTTTGAAGTCTAGCCTGGTGTCTGTATTTATAAATGTGACAATGTTGTAATTTTTGTGATTTAAACTTGCTCATACCTATAAACGTACCAATGTCGTCTTAATAATAGCAGTGCAATGAACATAAAAAGCTGACTATTTAGCTGATTAGTGTTGTGACTTTTGAGATCCTTATGGTTATAGACATTCACTGCAAAAATTATGCATTCTCATTAAATTTTCTTTGGCCTCATACTGAGAACCATGGTCCTAGGTACACATGATTAAAATTCATAATGTACTCGGTGTAAGCACTAATTCTTGTGCAAACTAAACTTACGTCAATAGCACTTTAAATTATGAATTTGGTGGTGTGTTGTGAAAGAGGATGTGTCCTACCAGAGGGAAAAAAATGCGTAGTAGACCAGAAATTTTACTGCATCAGCATGAAAAACATAGACCTCGACGCCCTGTGTCAGTGTACTTCCCTCGAAATGTTAACTGACCCATTGCTGACACAGCTACCAACTGAAAACCAGGGAACTAATTATCCCTTATTTTCCAAATTATGTATGTGGCACTAGGTATTCTGGTATCCCCTATGGATGAGTAATGTACTTACTTAAACATCACAGGACTCATTTCTACACCCTTAATGATACGGGATGAAGGTAAAATTTGTGGTATTTTCTGATGGAAGTATGGTTGTCATTTAACACACAAAATGGTTTTTATAGAAAAACATTGAACTGCCAATAAAAACTTCACACGTGAAAATTACACAAATTAGAACTTAGAGAAATCATTTATTGAAGGCAACTGTTTAGTCACTATTTTATTAACATTGTTTGAACAATTATTGCAATGTAATATTTAACACAGTGAAAGTAATCTTTGACTTTGAGGAGTGTGCTTATCATAAAGTGCAATTTAGTCCATTTGCAAAATGTTCACCTTTTAAAAAATCTTAAGTTCACTGTTTCTCCAAATAAGGAAACCATGTTTTCCAAACTGATTATTTTGTATCTTCACTAATTTGTTTTCCCCCTGCAAAATTGTTTCAACCACCCAACCTCCATTTCTATGCTGGCAGGGCAAGAAATAAGGCTTAAAAAAAACTGTTCATACATTTTCCTTTTCCCCCTGTTTTCAGTTCAATTATCTTTCATGTGTTTGGATGGAACTGTGTATTAACTGCATCTGAAAACAGTGCCAGTAAAGTGGTATTAATTGGCACTTCTAAATAACAAAGTTGCAATCCACTCTGGATGCACCTAAGTATGATCCTTTTCCAAATGTATAGCCATTGCAGTTAGAATACATGCAACTGCAGAGGACAATATTTAATCTTTGTCAAAAAGTTTGAAGGGACTTTGGCATAATACTTTGACAGCACGCTGTTTTCTGCCACATCAGATCTTTATCAGCACAAATTAGTGCCTTGTCTCCTTACTAGGTTTCAGAATTAACTGAGTTTGAAGATCAGTGCAGACTGGTTTGTTGCACATGTAAAGGGGAAATGAAGATGTGAAAGAGTTCGGACAAGACATCCAGATCACCATTTCATGATACTAATGGAGCTATGACGGAATGGCAAGAGTTGTTTTAACACTGTAGAGGTGTTTTGAAAATTTGTTACATTTAATACTTAAGACTAAGAAGTGGCAGTCTCTCAGAGAGAGAGAGAGAGAGAGAGAGAGAGAGAGAGAGAGAGAGAGAGAGAGAGAGAGAGAGGGGGGGGGGGGGGGGGGGGGGGCGGGCATCAGTCTTCCAAAACTGAAATGTGTGTACCAGTTGAAACATAAAATGACACAAAATCACACTTAGGAAGGATTAATCTAACTGCCCAATTTACACCTCCACATAGCAAGTCGCCTGGGCTTCATAAAAATTTCACAATATAAAAAAGAACCTCACATCCCCCCCCCCAAAAAAAAAAATCCTTTCATTTGGAAAATCAAAAAGTTATTTTCTTATGTTAGTAAAATATGCAGGTCTGTTGATCTTTTTTTTTTTCTGGGATAAAGTACAGATGTATTTGTTTCCTTTGCTTTATTTCATGTAACTTGCCTACATCTTCTGTTTTGCAAAAAGTTCTTTTGCTGTATGTGTACCTTACAAGTTCATACACTAGTTTTCTTAAAATAATTGCATTGTGCTATTAGATTTGTATTATCTGGCATTGATAATTTGGTAGCCATGACCACCTGTTGATCAAATTTTAATGTTGCAAGTCATTTCAGTGACCTGATATCTCCCTCATTCCAGTAAATATTTGTTCTATTTCTTTTATGGTGAAACTTAGTCGCTGATAGGGTTTATGTTAGAGACATGCATTTAATGTATGGCTGTACTTGTTAGAAACTTCTGTATTGTCTGATTAATTTCCTTAATTTACCTTTTAGTTTATAATAAACTAGGAAGATTTATGGAATCTGAGGAGACATTCATGACATGGACATTCTAGTCACTAATTTTACCCTCTCCTGTCAAACCATGAAAACCCATGTCAAAGTATTTAATGTTTGTGGTGAATGTTCAAGCAAGGTAGCACAAAAGGTAGCCGATCAGTTTCACATTCCACAGGACTGCAGTTGATACCAGCTGAGTCTAAATCCAGAATTTTGTCTTCTTACATAACATGCGGAGGGGCAAATTCTTGATAATTTGTTCGAAAGGACATAAAGATTGCCTACTGTCATTCACAAAACAATGAAAGCTTGTGCTCTGTAATATGCATGCTGTTGATTGGATATTACATCCCAATCTTTTTTGATATAATGTATCTAAACAGTGATTAATTGCAAAATGTACAAAAGTGGAACTTTTAGATCTATCTGAATTTGTAAGTTGTATCTGATGTTTTCTTTATTGCATTGATTAACTAAAATTGCACTAAGGACGATGCCCTTCAACAGACCCCACATTGTTAAGAAATAAGCAAGTATGTTATGTTCTTTTCTGTACAGAAATGTACAGTAAGTGGTGTGTTCCTTCAGGTAGGAAAGGTTGATGAAAATCATTTTACAATATTTCAGTGGCCTGGGAGTGATGGGGTTAGAGGCAGTTTTGCTGACATGAAGTCACAAAGGTACTGAATTTGCCTGCAAAACATGGCATGTGAAAAAGGATGCAGCTTGGCTGGCTTATGACCCAAAATATGACATGATGAAACTTTAATTGGAGTAGAACATGTTTAATAACATTTGACTCCCAAAAAAGTTATCACATTCAAACTGAAGTGAAAATCAGGCTACTGTCATTGTCTGGCCCTTGAAACTGCGTTGACATTTCAAGTATTTTTGTTAAAATAATTCGAATATGATAAACTGGGTTACTTCCAGAACCTACTATTGTAAGAAAATCTTTTTCCTTTGGCTATTTTCTGTGTATGGGGGAAAGGGTGGGCAAGAGACCAGAAACTGCGTATAAAAGAAGCGGTATATATGTAAGATTTTTCTGCTGATAATGAGCTCTACATGTCAGAAGTTAGTGTTAGATTTTGTGTAGCGCGCTGATAATTGCGTAAGTTGGCAGTATTGATCGGCGCGTAGATGGGAGGGGCGCGCGCCGGCCGGTGGAGCCGCCTGGCGGGAGTGCGCAACGCGACGGGCGCGCCCGATCGATCCGGCGCAGTTCACGCGTAGGGCGAGAGCTCCCGGGCAGCGGCGCTCAGCTCTTCAGTAGTGCTCTACGCCACTCGGTGTCGCGACCAGTCCCAGGATAGGCTGCAAGACCGGGTGGACAAATGTAGGCTGTTGTGTTGTGTGAACGGTCGTTGATTACTTAGTGTGGATTCAAGTGCCTGTGATATCCAGTATTAAGACTTTTCGCAGCGTAATTGCGAATTTTCGTTCAGTAAGTTTTTTCACATGCTTTGAGGGACATGCTCTTATGGTACCGCGTTCTTATTCCACAATTGCGTCTGTAATGCGGCTGTCGCTCAGTTGACCTGCATGATTGGAACACAATGCTTCTAGCTTAAGTCACCGTAGCCATCCTGCTCTGGTTTCAGCTAATGCATTATTTTCTATCCAGCAGTCCGATAAACCCACCCTACACAAATGTCTGTGGACAAAGAGGAGTTGGTTCAGCGAGCGAAGCTTGCCGAGCAGGCCGAGCGGTACGATGACATGGCCGCTGCGATGAAGGCCGTTACGGAGACAGGCGTCGAGCTCTCCAACGAGGAAAGGAACCTCCTGTCGGTCGCCTACAAAAATGTTGTGGGTGCCCGGCGTTCGTCATGGCGAGTTATATCGTCAATTGAACAGAAGACGGAAGGTTCAGAGAGGAAGCAGCAGATGGCAAAGGAATACAGAGAAAAGGTCGAGAAGGAACTGAGGGAAATCTGCTACGACGTTCTCGTAAGTACCTTTTTATTTTACTACAAGAACTACTTTAAAACTTAGTCTTATCACGTTGCAGTTATATCAGGATTGCTATGAGACCTATTTGCAGCAAAAGGTGATATTTGTTGAATTGACTCATCAAATAACTGAGTCACTGTCATCGGAAAGGTAAGTTGGTGTGTCTTATAACTGGTCATTATTTGCTGAGGAATTACTCGGTTAGGTGGTTAGTTGTAATGGGAAGATTTCATTTTTTAGCTCGGGTGAAGTTCGTAGGAGTAACCATCCTTGACGTTGTAATTGATTTCTTCCGTAGGTTTCGCGTGCGGTTCCTTATTTGTCTCGGCGCGTGTCGGTCGCACGTTGCAGATGACGTAAGCGGCGATGGCGAAACAGGGTGAGGTATTCAGGCTGCGTCACTTGTTTCCTCTGGTTCTTTCACTTGTATCAGCAGTGACGCTATATGCTGGTAAATGCATTTTCACTGCGCCCGGGCCGCACGAAGTACTCGATTTTTTAACATTTAGTTTGTCGGAAATAATGCTCGGTAACTTTAGAGGGAGAATAGTTTCTTTGGAATTTTTTGCTTTAAGGGTGAGTTAGTTCCTTAACTGCATGTTCATAACCATTTTTGGGAGAAATTGCATTACTTATTGTTATGTAGTATAAAGTTAGAGAAACTGTTTGGAAATTTCTGGTTCGCGCTTCTGTTACTAGTCAGGCGTGCTCAGCTCAGTACGTCTGACGAGTCTTTGGCAGTGTGAGGCACTCTCCAGGATTAGATGTACTCTGACGTCATCATCTGGGAATAAGCTCCGACCGGGAGAGGTTGCTGTGCGCTTGGCTCTGCTTCAGATTTCTCTCTTCACTAGGTTCAGAAAAAATTCGTGTGGACTGAAGCAAATTGGCTTACACACGGTTTCTTTCCCTATCCCAACAAAATTCACTTAGTACGAGGCCACGGGCCACATTGTCTCGGCCATTCTTTCGTTGCTCTGGAAAATTACGTATATGGCAAGTTTGGAAAATTTTCAGACATTTGAATGAAGAAAATGATATCGAAGTTGATAAATTTTCAGTGCAAGAATGTGACTACTTACTGCCCGTAGTGGGCAGGGAATATCTTGCTAGGAAGTACAGGAGCTAAACAACCTGAAGCTAGTAATCAGAATTTGTGAGTCGTAAGATTTAAGTCAGGAATAGAACAAGATTAAAAAGTCGGGCTTGCCTCTCCATTTCGTTAAATATCGTGTAATTCCACATGAATTTAGTATGTACAGCCATGTCTTATTTCCATGCATGTAGTGTGATCTAATAACTTGATGTCTTGATGTTGGTGGGAACAAAAACCATTAATTTTTCTCCTCTTGATCCCCATGTAATCAAATTCTTCAGTTCAGGATGTCAGATTTCGGCGAATTTACCTTCCTCGCGCATCTGTGGTCTGACGCGCACCAGTGACAGGACAATTTGCTTTCAGAACCTGTCACACAGGTTTTGAAGTTTAGTGAATACGAAGAGTTGATAGTGAGGAAGAAGAGTTCGTAGTTGCTGTGGTATGCAGTCGAACGCGTACTATGTTAAATTTTCATGGTTTAATTTGCGGTGGTTTGATACTGTGCATTTCGCTTGGCACTTCTACCGCGAAGTGTAGTGACAGGTCTAATCGTGGGATAACGATTTTTTTTATTTTGGTTCAATAAATAGTTTTAGTAAATTCTTCGCACTGGCGTCATTACGTCCGCTCGAAAAAGATACGCTCTTACTTTATTGGAAATACTGTATAGTCTACTTTTCTGACATTTGTATCTTAATTGCACACAAGACATAGCAAGCTTACTGGTTGCATAGTTAACCTTATAGTTGCCTACTTATAGAAGTTTCAGATGCAACGCTTGATCCTATTTGGTAGGACTGTTACTGATTGTACAAACCTGCTTTATTGACCTTATGTGGTGGTAAAGAATCACAGAAAACGTACATATATTTTCTACCTCGGACGTATGGTAACTCCGAAGTGCCCTTTGCATAGAATCGAACATTCCGAATGTAGCATTTTGTGCTGAACACATATGCTAGCTTTCTTAAAATTTCATCATGAGAATTTTGTTTTTAACTTAGGCAGCTTCCGTGTCCCATTGTTACAGTTCTACAGTCGAATGACATGACTTATTCCAGTAATCATCATAGCTATCGATGGCGATAAGTGCTTAAAACATATTACCGCTTTCGTTAAGGTGTATTGTAAACGGGCAGCATTGATCCGAAAAGTCCTATAGACAAGCCTACGGTCATGAATTAAAAATGCGAATTTTGGAGGACCTGCCAATGATTGCATAATGATAGTAAAATGTGAAATAGCATTCGAAAGACTAAAGACCACCTCACGCGGCGGGAACATTGATGCGTTCAGTGATTAGACTGCCTTAGTTCCCGGGGTTTGACCTTCCTGTCACCAATTAGTGGTGACATAAACATGATTAATAAATCATTTGGTTTGCAATATTCATTGGCCGAAGTTAGTCATTTAGTGAAAGGAAAAAGCATCACGGGGAACGTGTGCCACAAAATGGAGCAGCTTGATAGAATAAGCTGCCTATGTAACTGGTAGTTGACTTACAGTATATAATATCCTCAACTTAGTATCAACGGACGGCTGCTTCATATATAACGCACGCCCAGTTGTGCATTATCTCGGTGTTTGTAGTACGCAGTAAAGGCAAAAACTCATCGTTTGTGCCCGTCTACCATTTAGAAATGCTGAAAAGTTGGAAATGCATTTTAGACATGTTAACGTAAGAGTGCCTAACGGGTTCAGAAAATTGACTGCATATAGTCTGCAACAATTCGTGAAACTTGTTAACGGGCGAAGCTAATTTATGTTGACGCATTCGCAAGAACGACTGTTAACAAAAACAATGGAAGACATGTTGTCACAACTTATACAAAATCTGCGTGTGTAGTTGATTGTTCATAAGAAGTATGTCATTCATGTTAGTTCACGCAGAAACGTGTAGAGGCAACGACGCTGACAGGGTGTGCCGTGGGCAGTGGGCTGTCGCTGAGTCACCAGCACTGTTGCCAGGTGCCACCTGGCCGACAGCCGGCGCTGCATTCCGTCGCTGCCATCGCCACGCCAGCTGTGCCCTCGCGTACCGCAACAACTAGCAGTTCTTTAACTCATTCATTCACGCACTTAAGTTTGTATATGGAGCTTCGCAATAGGGAGACGAGAGGGATGAAGTCGACGTTAGATAGGTGGCGCTCGCGTCACTCGCGCAGTGGAAATAGGGGACGGAAATTAACGTTGTTGGTCGATGGAAAGGATTAAAATTGCGGTACTGCAGAGCAAACAAGGATTAAATTGTTCAGTCACATTTGACAGATAGGATTGTAGAATTTGGCGGGGACGTTAGCAGGTGAATTTTGCGTATTTTTACCACTTGCGTATTTGTATTTTGAGCATTTTGAAAGATTATCCACTGCACAGAATAGACATTTAAACTATTTTCTCTTACAGGGCCTGTTAGATAAGTACCTTATTCCAAAAGCAAGTAATGCTGAGAGCAAAGTATTTTACCTGAAGATGAAGGGAGATTATTACAGGTACCTTGCAGAAGTTGCCACAGGAGAAAACAGGAATAGTAAGTAATACTTAAGGAATTTGAAAATATTTAATTCTTAGAGTAAGAGTTTAAATCCACTAGTACAAACTTACTAGTTGTTTGGAAGATCTTCTGCTAGTTTAAATTAACACAGCATTTTTGGGGTTGTTCATTACAGTAATACTGAAAAATAAAATTAAATATCTTAAACAATTTCACAAAGGTTCATGAGATTAGTAGACAGGATTGGAACAGTATGTCAATTGTGAGTTGAGACTGAAAGATATTACTGTTTGGAATTGTAGTAATTCACCAAACTGACTTCACTTGAATTAATGACCATAATTTTCTATATTTTGCTCTTTTTGAGTAAATATGTGGGAAGTCAGCTAGATCACAGATGTAAGGAAATTTCATGAACCTGTTTATAAATTGATTGTAGCTTTAGTTACCACTCCTTACAGTAGTGTTCATATCTGCCTGTTTCATGGTAATTATGGCATTCTCTTAAAAACAAAAAAAGTGGACCCTATTATCTGTAGAGTAACAGTAAATGCTGACAAGTTTTTATTTAAATTTTATAATTTTCTTTACAGCAGAATGAAGTTTTGATTAATTGACACAATTGACATTTAGTTCTAAATTTCAGAATCTTTTAATACTTGGAAAAATTAGTTTGATAAAAGTTGAAAACCATTTCTTACAGCTGTTGTGGATGACTCTCAAAAGGCATACCAGGATGCCTTTGAAATAAGCAAGGCCAAAATGCAGCCTACCCACCCAATCAGGCTGGGGTTGGCACTCAACTTTTCCGTGTTTTACTATGAAATCTTAAATTCGCCAGACAAAGCGTGTCAGTTGGCGAAACAGGTTGGTCTATTTGATTTTAGGTGATGGGCTTGCTTTTTCTAGGCTGAAGAAGGCAGCGCTGATGGCAGACTGGTTGCTTAGTTTTTTACAAAACTACTTAAATGTGTGAAAATGCAGTTTGTAGAATGTTTGTTTCCCACATTTTGGCGAAAGCTAAATTGCATCAAATCGCACATTTAAGTAGGTTTAGATTCCGTTTATTGCCTCTGAAAATAATGCTCCAATGTTTTTTGCCTTTTATTAGCGGTAGTGGATGATTCGCAGAAAGCGTATCAAGAAGCATTTGACATTGCAAAGTCGAAAATGCAGCCGACCCATCCAATACGTTTGGGCTTAGCGCTAAATTTCTCTGTATTCTATTACGAAATTATCAATTCTCCAGCGAGAGCGTGTCATCTTGCAAAACAGGTAGGCCCGAAATCGGGTTCTTGAGGTTCCCAATTTGTGTTGAAAAGATTAATAGCCGCTGATGTCTTACTAATGTAATCAGCATGCCCTATCAAGAGTCCAATGCTAACAGCCTACATTTTGTCTGCCCTTTCCATGATGTGATGCATGTTGTGTACTCAAAATTTGCTCCTTCCAGTTTACTAAAAATGTTGATGTTGGTATGAAAATATAATTGATGTAGAAATGATCAGTATATTGTGTAGACAAAACTTTGAGTAGCAAACCAGTCTGCACAGCGATGTTGCACTAATGTTCTAAAATTATGTATAGTTATTAGTTTAGTACATGTTGTACACTAAAATTACAGACTTTAACTGATATGCTCCTGTTCATTGTTTGCCTTACTGTCAAAATCCAGTAAAAGTAATTTTGTGCTCTTCTATGAAAACTAACTTTGTCATACAAGTTTGAAACAATTACTGCATTCCTAATTCATTATTATAGAATCCCTATATAAAAAGTAGCCTTGTGGTTAAAATGTTGCTGCAATGTATATTTGATATGTAACAGGCTTCCTGACCTGTAAACTAAATTTTGTTTCCACAATTGTTTGAAGATTTATTGAATAAATTTGTGGTATTACATTAGCAGGGATTAAGAAAACTGCAGTTTTGCACCTTAATAACCTTATTACAGCAATGGTTATAAGGTTTGTGAAAGGTGCACATAAAAATAGTGGAATCAACAGCCTTTTTTTCATATACTGAAACTAGGGTTCGCTTTTCACTTACAGTATCATATCTACAGTTTATGAAAATATACTACAGTGCTTTTTCAGTAATAAAGGTCTCTTTACATAGGCGTTCGACGATGCCATAGCTGAACTGGATACGCTGAACGAAGACAGCTACAAAGACTCTACCCTCATAATGCAGCTGCTGAGGGACAACCTCACTCTGTGGACCTCGGACACGCAAGGGGATGGGGATGAACCTCAAGAAGGGGGTGATAACTGATCTGGCCCTCCGCGAGAACCGTCAAATCCCTGTTCCAAGTAACTGTATTGAACTCCTTCCTATCTTCGTACCTGCTTCCATTCCAGTCCTTCCCAAATCCTGATCCTTACCCTTCGATTTTGGTCAAATCGGTATATTATTATTATAAGGAAACATTCACACATCTACACGTGCAACACAGTCTTCAGTCTACAAAGAAAAGGTTCGTTCACCTTTACAAGAATTTTGAACAAGCCTTTCAGTATGTGGCTTCCCTCTGTTTCTGAAAGAAATGCTAGTGCAGCATGCGAATGGTTTTAAGAAATCTACCTGTGTTATGTTCCTAGCTGAACATGACATCAGAGCATAGTATCTTGCAGTAATAAAATTTTGGTTTCTCATAGGCTACATTATGTATGTTTGGAGTTGTGTTTTTGAAATATTTATTGTGGAAAAGTGCAGAAGATTAAATTTGCTGCAAGGACACTTAACATTGATGTAGAAAAGTGCATATTAGTTGTGGAAACTGATTTCATTCCAGAAGCAAAGTAACCCACGAAAATACTGTAAGAGTGCAGTTGTAATTTGTATGTAATTTTTGTCTTGTCAGATTTGTCATGGCATTTTTTCTCTTTCTCATGCTGTGGAGAGACTCACAATGTTTTATTATTGCATTGAAACAATCCATTTAACAAGCCAAATTACTGAAAAATCAATGTGCGAAATAAAAATCATAAAATAAAATTGCAGCCTATTATTTATACTAGAATGTAAGGTATAAAATACATCACTTTTTATAAAAATGCCTTTTTAAAAAATAGCCATCTGTTCATAAAAGCTAAAAACATTAAGTTACAATAAAAAAATTAAATTTATCTGCCAGTATCACTCAGTTTTGTCACTTTTTTAAATTGTTTATATTTAATTTGTTCATGTGAACTTAAATAAAACAGAGGTGTTAACAAGTTAAAATTTCCTTCATTTCAGTTCTGACAAATTTTATATTTTTTAATGATGGAAAAATATGAACAATGGGTTGTCATTGGAATTCATAGTTTGGCTTCAAAGATTGCTTTCTTACCTTCAGCCCTAACAAATTTTAATTTTGAAGTGAAGTTTTGCAATCTATTACATACTACCTACATGGACAACTTGCAAAATCAGGAGTGTGAATGGATAGCTTACATATTTGATTATGCAACGTTTAGAAAGTTTGCTTCAGTACATGTAATTGTAAAAAGCAATGCACTGTAACATTGCTGGTTGTAATGCTTGTTTTTCCTGTTAAAAATGTGTGCATTCCCTGGAAAGTAGCAGAGAAGTCACTCGGACCTGTTAGCCTTGTGCTGATTTTTCAGTGGCCTGCTTTAAAAACATGGCACTTGGATTTATTTTTTAATATGCTGAATGTGCCTTTAACTCCAGGGCCTAAAGGTTGTTGGTTCTCAAGTTTGAGTTAGCTTACATTCCTACAGGAAAGTGCAGCTGTAATTGGTGAATATAGGCTCAAATAAGTGAGGTATAATGTTGGGAAATTACATAAGTTGCTGAGAAAGTTGACATACTGTGACATTTTGCTTCCTATTTTTGCACAATGTAGATTTCATATTGCTTGTGTAAGTCATCTTGATGTGGATGTGTTCCCATTCTGAAGTCTATGTTCCCATATATAAACATGTTTCATATGTTTTCAAAATTGCCCTACCTCCACCCAATTTTGCTTCAGTGTAACATATTGCTATGCATAGTAAATTGATGTTTATACTTCATAAATTAATACATTTCAAAGAGGTGGTGTTTGTAAATAAAAGTTTAAAATTTAAAGGAGGTCCTTTTCTTAAGAGAAACCTATTCACCTGTAGTTTTCAATACCAGCAATAGTTTGCACATCTTTTAGTGGTATAACAATTTGAGATCGGGTAAGTTGACACCTACTTATAAGGGTTAGAATGCTGAATAGTAATTTTTGTGTAGTTACTTTCGCAGTTATCTGTAGAACAGTACCAGTAATGGTATTGTTAAATTCTCACCTTATGGTAACTCTTGTTAGGTGTGCTCGTGTATTTGAAATAACAAATTTATACATGCTTAGTGGTAAGCTCACTGCCATATAGTCACTGGCAGCCACAGCATTGCTTGAAGAGTACTGTTCAGCATGGTGATGACAGTCCAGCAGTGTGAGCAGCAGCAAACATGTTCTGTTGCTTCCTTAGTAGTACAGTATTGGAAGTAACGGTAGTAGGCATTAACATTACACTTGCATGCAATGGAATAACTAGATTTTGAGTTGTGTGTAGTGCACACTTTTGCCAAAATTCTAAAATTCATTGTGGCAGAGTTGTGGCCAGTTAAGACTGCATAAAACATTCTGGCTTGTATTGAAACTGGGTTATGAGCAATTGTGGTGGTAACAAGTCTTCCGGTAGTGGGAAATGTGGTTCAGTAATAGAGATGTAAATGGTAACTACTACTACTTCTGTACTTGCGGAAGTCGGTTTGGCTGCTTAGTGAGTCATAAGGTGGAAAAATTTCCAGATATATATTGCCCTGTTTGTGGTGTGGTAATTACTATCTTAACACTTTATTACTAATAACTAAAGACAACAGATAATGTACACTTAGTGATGGTCAATTCACTTTGTTAGGCACTTGACATTGGTGCTTTACTGTGACGGATGGTGGCATGTTTGATAAGGAGCAAGATACTGGGCTTCATTAGTTCAGACACAGATACTTAGATACTGATTTGGACATTGATCTTTCCATGTATGAAGATCTAGAGTTGTAAGAGCATGTCAGCCATAGCTGTTTGTTCATACTGTTTCTTGCCAAAGTAATACATGGCTACTACATTGTTACTAGAACATGTAAATACTTTCTAAGATTCCATTATCACTTTCGCTGCGGCTGACGCTATCCTACAGTGAATGCGGACACTTAAAAGCGTCAGCTGCAGCGAAGTGTTAACTAACCAGCCTATTACATTGAATATGGGCATAAAGTCCAAAAGAAGCAATTCTTCATAAAGTGTTTGAAATTTGTTTGCCAAATTACACGGTGAGCAATGAAAAACTGTCATTTTGCTGGCACTGAATTTCTATGCCCAGAGCTGTTGCAGGTTGTGTAATCACTTTGTACAAACTGCCTTATATAGCAAGCATTGCTGAACATGCTGATACACAGCTGAGTGTTCCTGTGAAGTCCGTACAATTAATTAGTCCACTACAATCTTCATGAATACTAGTTAAATGACCTACCAGTTTTCCTATTTACTTACTCAAGTGTCCTTTCATAGACCATGCCACACCAGGGGTACCACAACCATGTCACAGTTCCTTACTTGTGCTATTTTCTGGTTTGGCAGTGATACATGTCACTATGCAGGTGTTCTTCCTGTACAACAACACTTTACACTGAAGTCTTCCAAACCCATTTCTTGAGTGAAGATGGTTTGGTTGAGGTTTCACATACCAGCAATGAAAGTGGCTCATTTAATAAAAATGAGTTAACTGTTATTGAAACTGAATTAAGCTTCTGTTCACTGACCTGCTTTTGTGGCAGTCAAACTAAAGTTGTTCAAATGAATAGGTAGAACTCCTGCAGGTAGTTCCCACTGATTCCCACCTTGGGTACTGTGACTCCAGGCCTTTGGATGTGCGGAGGGGGGTAGTGCCAGAGTTGCATGTTGCCTACTGGTCACAGTGCTGTTAACAGCTGTCAGTTGAAGCATATGACTCAGTGGACAATGTGCAACTGAGCTGACCACCCTGTTGAAACAAAGGGATGGACTTTGCTCTGCCCACAACTGGAGAATGTTTCTGCGCATGGGCCATGACTTGAGCATGAGCTCTACAAAATGGCAGTTGGTATAATTGAAGTCCTTCTTTAAAAGTAATCGCCAGAATCCTGACTCACCTGTCCCACTGTTAGAGCCAATGATTCCCTGTTACCAGACACTGACAAGCTAGTCCTATCCTTTGGTTCGTCAGTGTAATCACTTCCCTTTGAGATGTTTAGCGGACCAAATAGATGGAACTCATATTGAGACTGTTCGTTCTTGCCTTGTATGGGCTACAGTGTGTCTTAACAGTAAATGTAACTGTTACGGTTTTTCTGTGCTTGAGGAATTCAATGAGTGTCGGGCATTGGGGGAAAAAATGCTAAGAATAACTTTGCCGGCTGAGGGTGCTTTGTGATCCTAGATATTGCACTACATTATCATAAAATGGCATATTCAAATTTAAATAGGTTTGATCTGCAACTTCTCATTTGAACACCTTTAGTATCAAGCATGTTGTTGGTCATGGTTGCAGCAGGAATTCATAACATCTGTATCTGAAGAAGGAAAAAAAATTGAGAAAGATGTTTCAATAGTGTGTAAAGAATTTGGAAGAAATTAGTTTTTGGGGTGACAAAATGTGAAGCACAAAGCAGAAGTGTTTAATAAATCATAAATTTGAGTGATAAAACAAGGTTGCAACTAAGAATTCTCTGAAGGGGAGGTTTGTTTTGCCATATATGCTGTCGAACTTCAGTCATGACTGTTGTACATTTCTGTTGGTGTGGCATGTTGTACAATTTTGGTTGCCGATGTTTGTAATCTTGTTTTATTTCATGGAATGTTTGCATAAGTTACAGATTGAGATTTTAAATTTGTAAACAGTTCAGTAATTGACACTGCTGTAGCCTAAAATACATTGGACCATGGGATATAGGTATTTATGGGATAGTTGGTAAAATTTTCACATCTGTTTTGAGTGGTCCACCTCTGACTGGAAATGGCATATCTACATACTGTTTTAACACATTGACAACTGTGGCTGCCAGTCACCACAACTGAGCCTGATGACTTAAAGCTATGTGCTTGGTCTGGCTTAGTGGTGAAACATTTTACAATAACCTGGTGGTAGTCAATGGGTCAACATTTTACACTTCCTATAATGCACGTACAGGAAGTCTGTTCACTCTTAATTTGGTTCCACGTGAGCAACAAGTGTACCACACACTTAAAAGGTTTATGGAAATAGGGGTGTCACTGGCCAATTTGTTGCTTTTTTTCCATTCTATAGCCCACATCACACAGGAAAGTGGCCCAGTTTTCAGCTGTTCTGCACATCCCCCTCAATTATTGCACTGGCAGCATTTAGGTGTGTGGATGGACACGAGTTAAATTATTTTTCTCCTGCAGGCTCTACTGATTGGCTAGTGCAGCCAGATTAGAGAATGAAGCCTGTGGTTTACAAAACTTACCCTGTAAATAAGTTAGAAATTTTTAGCTTTCTTTGCATGTGTAAACTTGCACAATTAGTACTTTAATCTGCAAATTACCTCCCTTAACCCCCCTCCCCCCCCCTCAAACTTTTTCAATTCGAATTTACCCACTAGAAATAAGAAAAATGAATACTTTGCGCAAAACAGAGGTAGTTAAATAAAGAAGTAATTGCTTAACACGTTCGTTGCGGTCACCAGTGCGGGCCGCTAATACTCTAGGTGGACGCCTGTAAGCGCGTGTGTGCCGAGAGCTGAAATCAGACCCCTGTGAAACCTGTAATTTTGAAAGCAGAATATAGTGTCTGCAAAAGAGGTGGTGCTAAGCTGCATGCTGATTACGTGATAAATGCTGCAAGCTCTCTGACTTATAAGTGTCATATGCATTTATTGCAAACAATTCTAACACCACCTCTGATTTATTGATTTTATTGCAAACTGGGAAGGAAATTAAATCCAAACAAGCGATAAATCCGCTTCATTGAGAAAGAATGGTACTGAAAACAGCAAAAGGTTTATCAAATGGAGAAAAGAAACACACCTCATCTACAATGTGGTGCTATGGAAACCTAATCCCATAATAAATTTGGAAGCTGTATAGGTGATGTTTTTACAGCAAAGCACTGAAGATGAAAACAACTGCAGGCAGGATAATGTTACGTGATGTTTTTTGGTGGCCTGTACTAACACTAGTGAACAGCCAAACTAACTAAACTAAGTAGTCTACTCAGCTAGCACGCCACTTAGCGTCGGCAGCTCTGGCGTGTTGATCCCGGAAACGCTTGAGTGTCAGTCACAGCGAATGTGTTAATACTAGTACAGTGTAAAACATACAATACTTCAGCTTACAAAATAATTTTCGTTCTTGTGAAAAATTTTTAGCCCCCAGAAAATCCTGAACTTTCCTTTAGTATCAATGTGCACTGTTTACATCTACAGATCTCAGCTTGTGCAAATGCCTAAAATTCCCTCTTTTGGAATTTGACATTTTAGGTGTACCTGACAGCATGAATGCTACTTACCATAAAATCAGTCGTTTATTGTCCATTCTGCAGTCGACGCTTTTTGTTTACAGGCTCAAGATAGCTTCAGAATCATGATGCAAGAAGTATGTTTACATTCCCAACAGCATTATGAGGCTTTTGTTAGAAGTCTTGTATGGTTTGTCATGCCCTTATTTACATGCAACATACTGTAAAACAACTTTGGGCACTGCAATTTTCTTCCCAAATCTCCCACTGATTAACTAAAAATGGGAATGTGTTGTATCCAGTGCTTGACATTGGGGCTGTGTTTAGGAGGAATTGGGTTCTTATTGATATTTTTCACTCTTGGGTAATTTTCCAGAAGTGCAATTTTGGATTTTGTTTTCCAAAAACGATTAAGGCATTCCATACCTGATAACATGGTTGTCTAGGATACATAAAATTCTAACCTACATACCTGTAATTGTGGATACAATTTTTTTTCTGAAGCCGAAGCAGTGATTGTCCAATATATTGTATTTTGCCCCAATCTTGCTAAACCAGTCTTCACTTCTCAGTACCGTAAGTAGTGCTTCTGTGTCTAAAATATACTGCAATTGTAACAGTCTCAGTATATTTGAGTCATCCTTCACAGTATTTTTATACCAACCAAATTAACTTGTTTCTTCGGGTAGTTTCAAAATTTTCCCTTTTATAGCGTTTTTCCAGTTTTTTTGCCTATTCACACACTTTACTGGCAAATTCTTATTACTGTGGTACAGTTAAAATGCGGGCAATGATGAAGCCAGAGTGCCGCTACTCTTGTTTGTACTAGTTGAGCTAGCACAGTGGTAAGACAAGACTGTTCTCTGGAAGTACAATGATTCATATCTCTTATTCAGTTTAACTAAAAACCTTGGTTTCTATAAGCTGGGTGTTGTCTCTTTTAGTAATACCCATACACACACCTCGTGATTGCACGAGGGATTTTGCATCCTCCTGCCTGACATGTTTGCATAGAAGAACCTAAGACACCACTTGGCTAAAACATTGCAAAAGCATTTGTTCTCTGGATAAAATCGCAGATTATCATAAGGGAAGTACAGCACAAATAACAACCACTGTGTCATGCGATTGGCCAGGAGAATGATATAATTAAATCTTGTTATTGAGGTATACAGTGCCCTCATATAATTCAACAAACTTGTTGCCATATTTCTGCTCCAATGGATTCATTTTTGCTAGTGGAATGCACTCAAATCTTTGGTAGCAACTTTGAGGGCAAGATTAATTATAGCAAACACAGGTATTTTAAATGGCTTCATGCAGTCCATATGTGAATAGACCATAGCTGTAATAACTGGTGAAATGGAAAGTATCCTCTAGCTCTGCACTTCAGGGGTTTGCAAAACCAAGCTTAAGGTAGATTGTTTTATGGAGTTGTATTTATGCATGGCTGAAGACTGCTAAACTGAAGTTGTTATCCTTCATCTTTTCCTTAAGTCTACAATGGCATGAGTTTTGGCATGGTTTTTTTAAAGGAGTAGCCAGATCAGGGAAGGATGCAGGCTCTCAGGCACAATTGTAATTTGGCATCCCCCCACCTTTGCACAATATTGACGGAGAATTAAATGTAATTTAAAAAATTCCCTATATTAATTTCTTTTTACTAATGAAGAGTGGAAATGGAGCTGCCTGACACTTGGCAACACCTTTTGGCAAAGGTAAGTTTCACAGAAAGAGAAATATCAGTTCAGTATACCAGCCAGTTAGCTGAAAATATTTGTAAAATGCGCGCGCGTGCGCGCGCACACACACACACACACACACACACACACATTGAAATGAAAAACAAGAATCCTCAATAGATCCGTATGCCATCATAGTGGCAACACTCACTGGTTTGAAATTTGTTACCGTCTGACAGTTCTCCGAGCTGGGAGCAAGGAAGCCACCTGTTAACGTCATATGTCATACAAAATTTGCAATATGATTGTTTTATTTTAGACTCGGAACGAAAACAATGATAAATGAAATGACGAAAGCTACAATGCACCCACCAACAAATACACGACAACCTGAATATTTTTGCAGCTTTTCCGAATAAGACCAAAATAATGTACATTATCAACAAAAACAATTAACAAGCGTTGCTGTTTAGCTCCAGAGTAAACAGGTGTGACACATAATATACTTTTTGTTTCATTCTGTATTTCAGTTTTTAGGGCACCTGTGAGCAAGAAAGTAACTATTGTCTTCATTATTGTCCTGTGTCGAGTGAGGTACAGCCAGCTAATAGTAAAACTACATTGAAAACTTAATTCTAGTTGAAAGTTTATGAACTATCCTCGTTACGTTTGCATGCAAATTAAGAAGAATGACTGACCACTGACAACCAGATCTACAGTATAGCTTATGATGCCCAATTATTTTTTTCCTTGCCTTCGGACATCCAAAGCCAGTATATACATACCTGTATACTCTATGCGAGCCATTTACTTCCCATAAATGATCAACCAATCATTATTTAATTAAATTTATGTAATTTTCAGGTAAATTGTAATGAAAGTATTTCTGCAATGTGATTCTTGCATACCTCTCAGGGTCCTTAAGGAATCTGAAAGATGGCAAATGGGGTATTCTTTTCTGGTTGCTGCTACATTTCATTGTGCTACAAGTGTTCCCAGTCCCGAAATCCATCACAAGGATGAATATAAGTTGAGAGTAACAGGACTCGCAGTGTGCGAGACACCACCAAGTTATTAGTGTCCCTGCGGGCCACTGTGCTCTGCTATTGCTGTGGGTAACAACAGTGCGTCATGACTGGTATGTTAGGCTATGGTAGAACAGACAACAAAATGATAAGGGTTCGAAGTATGGAACCCTGGAAAAGTACAAAAAGTGGAAACATTACCCGATTAATTACTATGAAAAGAATATATAATAGATGCAAAATAATTTGTCGTTAAGTATTCCTGTCATTTTGCTGGTGTTGCCACCATACTACTGTATAAACAATTTTTGTGGACTATGATCAGAAACTTGGCCGATACCATACTTGCAATCTAAGTAACTTAGATGCAACGAGGCAGTTTGAAGGTAAAAAATTATAAAACATGCAGGAATACAAGGAAAAGAATTTATTGCTGAGCTATTAATAAACTGTAATTAATGCTTTTGTTGCAGTAATGTTGATTCAGTTCATTTGTTACTTATGTCCCAAAAACCATGATAATTATGCAGTTAATTTTGGTGGCCCCCTAAACCCTGCACCAGGGTAGTTTGCTTGCTCCCCTCCCCCCCTTCCATCACTTTGCCGGATGCACTTCCTGCCGCTACCCTTTTACTCTACTCCTCCCTGAGAGGAATTGTGTGTTTGCAAGTATGTAAGTGTAGTGTTTAGGCGTGTGAAAGTGTGTACAGTGGGCAGGACTTGGGTAACAGTTCTTTTTCTCCTAGTGGTTTGTGGAAAACTGACTAAAAAAAATTACATCTACACCGGCTCTGGTTAATCTCCGTCCCGGAAGCAGGTACTGTAATACTCTCGGCTATACAGGCGGGTCGTTATTGGTCTTCCTTTGGCTTTCCTTTTGTAAGAAAAAATAAATAGTTACTAATATCTGAGAGGTAAAATTCCTAACACGTCACAAACATACTGTGCTGTCGAGACGGTTTTCTGAAATATATGTGTTTAAAAAAAAAAAAAAAAAAAAAAAAAAAAAAAAAAAAAAAAAAAAAAAAAAAAAAAAAAAAACAACTTTGAAACTGAAAACCCTGCAAAGAAGATTGTCGTCTATTTGAGAAAGCTATTAAGTTCGATTGCTCATGTAGTCGCTAAGGGCGCCTTTGACCATTTTCTGTTGCTTGGGCCTGTATTTACACGATCATAAGTAGTTTAAGTTTAGGGACTGATGACCCCGCTGTTAAGTCCCTTAAGCCTTAAAAACATTTGAACCCCCGACGAGGAACGGCCTCGCGCATCGGGGCATAGCGCCTCAATGCGCGGGGCCACTCCGCCGCGGCTACGAAGCTGACGAGGCGTTGTATAATGTGAGCCATTCCGATAATAAAAATAGGTTTACTTCTGTACGAAAATGGCGGAGGTTATTAGTCATGAAATACGGTCCGGTTGTACCGCAGACGACAGGGAAGAAAATTAATTTTTGAAACCAGGGTGCCTCACGTCAAACAGCGCCTCATTTACCTCGTACAGTTGGATAAATGTTGTAATTAGTTGAAGAAACACAAATTGTATGTTCGTGAAGTTTATGCCCACTATTAAAAATTGTTCCTAATGCCCATGTAGTGCACTAAACATTCATTTAGTTTCAGATATTCCTCCTCCACTGCGTAGTAAATTGATTCACACGTTTTATGAGTTATTTTGCTTAAAGCACACACTGGTACTGGAGTGCTATACTGGACGCTAGAATAGATGTTCGCAGTAGCAAGAAATCGTAGTGTCGCTGTAACCATGTCTTCTGCAGATATCATGCTCGTTTTCCGCTTTGTGATCTGAGGAGCCAATTTATTGAGTAAATACTGCTACGTTGTGGCATCTATTCTGAGGTTATTTATATGACTTAACGTCCTCTACTACAAATTTTCAGAATATTTATGTTGTCACCACGTTAACCCACACCTTCACCTAAGTACGTTTTCTTTTTGTCCAACTTGTCTTCGTCCAAATACATGTAAAATGTAATTGTGGCGATAGCAGCGCATAAGTTTTTATTGTCAATCATCTTGAAATATGATGACAGTGTAATACCCCCTTTTGGCGCCACGTTAAAGATTTATGTAAAAGAAATTTCCTGAATATTTGATAATATTTCTTTGTCAAAGATTCGATCAAAAATATTATCGTGAAATACAGGCCTTATACGAAGGTGGCGACTTTTCATCAAAAACCTTTTCGTATTTATCGAGTACGGCGGAAGTGAATTAGGACGCATATCGATTAGGCGGTGGCTGATAGGCGATGTAACAAACTTCGGTAGAAACTATTCACAGGCAAAGTGTTTGTGCAAAGGTTAACATGTTGACTGCCGCGATGACGTCAGAGGCGCGCCAAAGTACCACAGTCTATATAGGAGCGCGCTCGAGAAACGCGCGACGCCAAGGCAAATTCTCGAGTACGCTGGAGAAGTTGTCGACAGTGCTGCGCTCTCTGGAGGCTTAGCGAAATTACAAGGAATTACAAGTCGCAATCGTCATTCGTATGTGCAAGTTAGAAGTTGAACTTTTTACACATTGGTGTCAAGTAAACTGCTTTCTTTTATATGTACTCAATTAGTGGTAGTTGTAGTAGTAGTAATAGTAGAATGTTTCGCAGAAGACAAAAATCATAGGACTATTAATAAAAAAAGTATTTCACACGGAACTAAAACTTCAGTCTTGCTTAAAAGAAGTATACATTTTGCGTGTATTTATACTTAAATGAGAGAGAAAAGTTAAAATACATGACATCTAAAATCTCCTTGCACACATTTACTTATGATAGAAACAACAGTATCGTCGGTTTTGCTTCCATCTTTATGATTTCTGAACAAAGCTGTCACAATTTACAACTATAATAGCGACTGTTGGTTGTTCTATCCACATACTGTCCAGAAGTTTAGATACTGTTAATTTTGAAGCATGTTGTTTGCTGTCGTAGCTAAATTAACATTTTCCAATACTAGCGGACTGTTTCCGGAACTATCCAACTTTTTTTATAGAATTTTCTTTTCATATAGTATGAATGGATAACAGATAAAACCTCGGGTATTTTGTCTTTGATTGAGACAAGAATGCGCTTTCCTATTCGAGGACGTATGTTGTTGAGTGCTGGATATATTGTGTTTAATTTTAAATGTTACGTTTGTGGGATTTTTTGCTGCATCAAAAAGGAGCTTAAAAACACATGTTGCAATAGACGTTATCTCCATTCTCCGTAAACTACCGACTACTGCACGACTTTCGTTTTGGTGTATCCGTATTTTGAGTCTCGCTTGAGCACCGGCAGCTGAAGAAATTCTCAGTGCGCTCGAGTCGCCGCTCCTCACAGTCCCATCCCTAGATACAAGACCTCACAACAAGCCCGTGTCACGTCAACACCACCTAGAAGACAAGACCTTACAACAGGCCGTGCCTACGTGGCTGTTGGCTGGGTCACGCCTACCGCCGCGCAGCGGTCGGCCAGTCAGATGGCGGCCGGGGCCTCTAAGTGTGACGTAGGCACGGCCTGTTGTAAGGCCTTGTCTTCTAGGTGGTGTTGGTCACGTCACACCCATAGGCTGCCATCGCAAGCAAGCTCACTGGATGGGACTACGAGGCAGTGAGCTGTGCCCCAGCGGCCAGCCACTCATCTAGCGATGACAGCCTATCGGTGTCGTGCCGGGGGCTTGTTGTGAGTCCTTGTATCTAGACGGTGTTGGCCACACGGCAGCCAGCGCGTTATAGGGATGGGAGTGAGAGGCGCGGCGATTCGAGCGCACCGAGAATTTCTCGAGCTGCCGGCGCTCACAGCGATTCTCGAGAAGCGGCGCTGCGGCGGTTGACTGGATCAGCACGCCACGCCACGCGCTGCGGTTGTTTGCAACGCTCGCAGCTCGCTGTGATTATCATTTAAATGTGGGCGTTTAATACAAAAAAACCAAAGTCACCCGGCTAGCAGTGCTTTACGGAGGATGGAGATGTCTGTTGCAGAGCTCCGCAGTGCAGCAAAAATATACAAGTATGATAAGACATTTAGAATTACACAATACATCTAGCAATAAGATACGTTCCCGGATACAGCAGTGCATTCTTATATTAATACCAGTCAAGTAAAAAGCCCAGCTACTGTTTATGTTATACAATCACACTACATTAAAAGGAAATTCGGTAAAAAGGTTGGATAGTGCCTGAAAAAGTCCGCTAGTATAGGAAAACTGTAGTCTTTAACTCGGCTGCGATAACGTACAAAATGCATCAAAATTAACACTATACAAACTTTTTAACAGAATGAGGTCATAACAACCAACAGTCAGTATTGTAGTTTTATATTGTGGTGGCTATGCTGAGTTTTAAGCTGAAGGACTAAGCTTAGGTATGTAACGCTGGCTAATACTGTAAACTCTGCCGAATTTATTGCTAAAATTAGTAAATGTATGAGTTTTTGTGTGTAACAGGTGTAGCATTTTTCTGTCATGTAAGTACAAATACATTCAGAATGCATATTTGTTTCCGGTAACAATTAAGTTCTTGTTTCGTGTAAGGTACATGTTTTAATGAAGCCCTGTGATTTTCGTCTTCTACGAAACATTCTACTACTACGGTCGCTATTGTCGTTAACCTAAGTGGAAAGATACGTTATAGCAGGAGTAACTAACCAGTGAATAAAATAGAATCGAACAACAAACACTCCAATAATAATAATAATACTAATAATTGAGTTTCTTGATTACATGTACGAATGACAACGATTACGACTGCGCTGTCGCAATGCTTTCTTGTTGAGTAGTTTTTCTCGGCCTCTTGAGGGCGTAGCACTGTCGACAATTTCTTGAGAATACTCGAGAATTTGCCTTAGCGTCGCGCGTTTCTCGAGAGCGCTCATAGCCCATCCCTAGCGCGTTAGGCTAGGCGAAAATTGAGACGCGCATAGCTCTCGCGCAGTGACGCGGCACAGCGCCCGCTTTTGTGACCAACGTCGTGTAATGGGACCGCGCAAATTGGCACGCAGTGCGACGTTGACGCGACCTGCGCTTGCGCCGGGTGCGTGGTCACAGTCTTAACACAATACAGTCGCGACACTCACTGCTGTGAAAGTTGTTACCCACTGACAGTTGCAGCGACACTAGCGCTCCTAGTGGTGGGAAAGCCGCCGTAGAAGTGATGTTTGTTTATAGTTATTTGTGTGCGTAGTTAACACAATAGTTGGTATAGTTTTTGCGTTACAAGCACTAGGAAAATATTAAGAGGTATACATAATACGGACATTAATGTAGAAACAGCCGAATTTAACTGATTCACAGGTGTAATGATCAACTTCGTCATGAACAAATACTTACGAATATGGATTATTTGGCGGCTTATTCCGCTGAAAGTAAGTAGAATATAAACATAAGAGAAACATAAATTTCTATTATGGTGTGTTCTTACTATGACAAGAGTTTTTTGACACGTATCAGTTTGGTGTGTAGTCTAATGATTCACATATTTTTAGGCTTCACTCGTCTTTCTGATACGCGCATATTCGTTTGAGTGTCATTACTTTAGCTGAAGAAGACAATGTCTTGAAGATTCTTGCCATTTGAGGTTCAGTTGTAGCAACAATTGTGGAATTGGGTTCTTCTTTGTTGAAAACAGTTTTATTAGGCTTGATTCCATATTGGACTGGGTGCTCCACGACTGTATTTGATTTGTGGTAATTATTCAGCAATCAGTCGTCATAAATATAAATTCTTTATTTGTTGCCAACAAATAAAGAATTTATATTTATGACGACTGATTGCTGAATAATTAATTGTTGCCAACAAATAAAGAATTTATATTTATGACGACTGATTGCTGAATAATTACCACAAAACAGTTTTATTGCTTTTTCTGTTTTCTTGCTGGGTCTGTGAGGTTTTTCCTTCAGTTACAGCTGTGGTGGCTGCTTACTACGCTAAATACTGTAGTTATTGCGTTCTATATGCGTTTCTTACGTTCCAACCTCACTGATTTGACTGGAATTGTAGTGAAGAAGCCTTCACGTTACTGAGTAGAAAAACGTCTTTCTGTCAAAGGTCAGGTCTTCTGGTGTTTCTTAGCCATTTCTTATTTTTAATAGAAAATGGTGTTATTCATCAAAAGCCTATAGGTTACAAGATAATTGTAAATAAATTGTCATGAAATGTACCTTTTCGTACGTCATCAGGGATCTCAGTAAACCTTATAGACAAAGGTGGAGCTAATTTTAAATTATTACCTATTTTTCTGGCACTACATACGTTCCCTAGTGCGAAAAGTCTGTAAAAATCAATACAAACAATACTCATCCAATAACCGTATTCAGAAAAGTGACTTACCGGCCGCTTGGAGCGCTGCAGTCGTAGTGTATAACAAAAATCTGCGGGAGTGTCGTGACTGTATGTAATTTAATGAAAGTCCAGCTCCAGTTGCATTTATTGGTGCTTTATTTAAGTCCACACTAATGGTTTCGGCCTCTATGTTGGGCCATTTTCAAGTGTGACAAACTCTACGGCATAACGTTTGTCACATTTGAAAATGGCCTAACATAGAGGCCGAAACCAATAGTGTGGACTTAAATAAAGCACCAATAAATGCAACTGGAGCTGGACTTTCATTAAATTGAATCACAGTTGCGGCAACAGCAATCATCCAGTCATGGAGAAACTAATAAGTGACTGTATGTGTTAGACTGTGGCGTGGTGTTGTGGCCGAGGCACAGTTTTCTGTGCCAGAGTAACGCTCGCACTGTGGGAAAGGTGATGCTAGGAGGGGGAAGTCGTCTGCCATTTGGTCCCCTCGACAATCGGCAGACAGAACTTTCTCTTCCAGTACCGTTACGATTTTCGCTACTTCGGCTCTCGATATTTTTGTTATTGATACTTTTTCCAGTTATTTATATCAGTATAGTTTTCCTGCCATCATCACTGTAGGCCTAATGCTGAGCCGCGCGGGAGCGCCACGTTGCGGATCGCGCGGCCTTCCGCGTCGGAGGTTCGAATCCTCCCTAGGGCAGCCATGTTTGTATTGTCTTTAGTATCACTTAATTCATAAGTAGTTTGTAAATTTAGGGACTGATAACCCCACAGTTAAGTCCCATAAGCTTTACAAACATTTCATTTTTTGCCTAATTCTGACAAAGTCAAATGTACATTCATTAACATGTTTTTTCGAATGACGTTAACTCTTCTTCTCACAGGGCACACCTGGCTATGTATCATACTTCTGACAGACATTATTTTCAGTTACAATATACTGACCATCATGTTGTGTAATGGATCAGTTGCTTACTTTTCACAATGATAGAAAAAAAGTTAATAGAAGCAGGGGAACATAGGGGACTGTATAATACGAAACATAGTAGCTATAAAAAGCTACAACTCCTGTATTGGATTTGGAGTGATATTGCACATGATTTCATTTCGAAATTATCTACAACATTTCCTTTCAATCAAAATTTATTTGTTTGGAGATTTGAAGTTTTATTACTGAGAAAAGAAATGTTTTGTCCTCTGCATTAGCATTCGAATCTGATTTGGAACTCTGGTGTAACGATAACAACTCTTCTATCTACGAGTCACACATTATAAGTCTGGAATGCGCGAGCCACTCCACCTGGCCTACACTTTCGCACGCGTCCCAATTTGCATTGGTCTGACGCAGCACGTGTGGAAGGTGCGTGTCGCACTGGAGAGTCACGTGACTACAGGGCCCCATACACATGCGAGTCTGACTTGCTAGTCCGGCTTGCCAATCGTGACTCGCCAGCCGGATTCGGCGGTATTTCACCTTACACTTCACGTATCTTGCTCGTCCCGTCCAGTTGTAAGCAAGTTGCAACTGCAGTTATTGTGTTAGATTAGCTAGGTGCATTTAACAAGGAACCAAAGAAAAAGCGAATGTGGTCAAAGAATTGGTTACTGAATGGACACGGATTTAGTTTATGAATTTGTTGAATTTTATTAGGAATTATAGTCGTAATGTCTGTTTAAGGTTGTCTGTCGAAAGCTTTAACATATTATTGGACAAGATTAAACCATTTATAACGAAAACAGACACCTTACTGCGGAACACTATATCACAGGAGCGATGCCTCAATTAGGGTGTGCATTCGGAACTTTTTCTTTCGTAATTTGAAGGAAATGTTTCCAAGCTTTATCTCATTTCAATACAAATAAACAATCCTTGAGACGGATTTTCGTCTGGAATTTGTCAAAGACAATAATGATAAATCTGAAGCACAGAATTACAATGTGTGGTGCGGCCGGGAATCGAACCCAGATCTCCATGCTTACTAGGCAGACGTGTTAACCGGTTTTTTTTTTAATTTTTTTTTTTTTTGTTCTATGGTTAGTTCTTTTCTTTGCGGACGCTGATCGTTTTTGTTCGTTCTTGTTCGGTGTGTTGTTGGCTCAGCTTTTTTTAGTACAGAGGGCGTTGAGCCCTCTGAACGGGCGCGCTGAGCCACGGCGCCCGGCTAACCGTTAGACCACCACACCACCAACGAATAGCCGCCTCGGAATAGTCTATGTACGATTTCCCTCCACATCACAAACTTTAATTCGGCTTCTGTGTTCCAAAGATAATTGCAACTACTGCCAAGGTTCTCCATGCAGCGGGATAGCACCTCAGCAATGGACATATTGGAACAATCCTGTTAAGGTGATATAAATATCAATTCAATACAAATACAAAATCCTTGAGACTGATTTTCGTCTCGAATTTGTCAAAGACACTAATGAGAAATCTGAAGCATAGAATTAAATTTTGTGGTGCGGCCGGCAATTATCTTTGGAACACAGAAGCTGAATTAAAGTTTGTGATGTGGAGGGAAATCGTACATAGACTATTCCGAGGCGCCTTAATCGCTGGTGGTGTGGTGGTCTAACGGTTAAAACGTGTGCCTAGTAAGCATGGAGGTCCGGGGTCGATTCCCGGCCGCACCACAAATTTTAATTCTATGCTTCAGATTTCTCATTATTGTCTTTATCTCATTGTTAATATGTTGGAATATTCCGCACTACGAACGTTCCACAAACAGGGCAAATCCCGATACTCATGAATAAATTTTGTTGGGAAATCAGGGCTCATTAGTAACGTGAAGTCAGCCATGACAGAACACCCCCTATTAGCTTGGCGTCCGCGTAACGAGCCCGATCCTGCTCCATAATACACTGGCGAACTGGTACCCGACCCGGCTCGGCTCGGCTCTTCATATGGCTCAGTTAGGCTCGTTCGGTCTCACACACTGCCGAATTTAGTTGGTTTGTAGTCGAGCCGGGCCAGACCAGCACCACCTAGAAGGCGAGGCCTCTCAGCTGCCGGTGCCTACGTCACACGTAAAAGCCGCGGCCGCCAGCTCATTTGCCGGCCGCTACGAGGCGGTGGGCGTGCCCCAGCGGACAGCCAGTGATCTGGCGGCCGCGGCTTTTACGTGTGACGTAGGCACCGGCAGCTGTGAGATATAAGGTTCGTTCAAAGAGCTGCAGGACTGCAGCTTCCTGCAACTTCCTGCAGCAGCAAAGCAGGCACTACCGCGCTTGCGTGGTACCGATGACGTCAGTCAGGCTGCAGGAGGAAATTTTCCCTGCAGATCATGCAGCCAAAAAGCTGCAGGACGCTGCAGCCGGGAGGTTCCTTGAACAGCCGGTAGGCTGCAGCATGCTGCAGGATTGCTCTTTGAACACGAATTTCCGTACTGTGCATGCGCGGTTGCAGCCCTGCAGCTCTTTGAACGAACCCCTTGTCTTCTAGGTGGTGTTGGCCAGACTCGCAAGTGTATGCGGCCCTTGTAAGAGAGTGCTATACGCGTCTCAATTTGCGCCTGCACTTAAAAGTTCCAATTAGCCACGCAACAGTGTAGAACAAGTTGACAGTTTTTTCTACGAAGTTGCTGTGTAACTGTACAAACCTGTCTTGAAATGTGCAGAATTGGCTGTTTCCTCTACTCTGAGAAGAAGCATGTCAATTCATTTTCCAGCAGGATGCGCCACCACTCAATTGGCACTTACCTGTCAATGGACGAAAAGAGTGAGGCAATTTCCAGAGGCTGCTGGCAATGGCGTGCCTAGCGCCAGTACAAAACGAGTCACCGTGCCCAAGCAACGGCGCCACGGCCTTCTCAGTGCCACGACGCTTGCCTATTCATTGCACCCAGATCAAAACATGTATGCTGCATGTAATGACAAAAGTGAACTACATATAGATATAACGTCTGGTGGACAAAAGAGCGAATCGTTAGAGGTCTGAATTATCTGCGGCTCAGGTTCAAGGCCACTCCTGTCAGCCGCACTCGGCCCATGAGGGTGATCGGCGCAGTTGACGCATGTGAAGCCCGTTTTAAACGATGAACGAATTTGTAATAGATTGATAGTAAGTTGCGTTACTGGCGGTCGTCTGTCGTTTGAACGGCTTCACTAGTTTGATCGCGCTAGTATCGACGCGTGATAATCGAAGCGATAAAGAAATTGGTACTAGTGGATTCACTGCGCGAGCTAGTAGCTGTGCTGCAGTCACCGTTCCTTAGTCCGCCTTTTCCTTCCTATTTAAGTATATTTTACGTTTTGTCAAAGTTTATGATCTCAATGTATTCAACAAAGTATTTCTAATGTCGGCATTCACACTGTCCGTCACCTCACGTCAACGTCACGTTAAGCTTTCCCGAGAAGAATGTTTTGATGGAACGGTCGTTTGCTAACATCGGAAGGTATCCTATTTTCGTCACGCGATTTTAATGTTGTAGTCGACGATTACACGGTTTACACGCAAATGTGTATTACTAATCTTTATTTTATTATTGGTTTAGCTGTAAATTGCAAATGTTTCATGACGACTTAAATATTATTCTCAATGGAATGTTCTAAAAGCGAGGTCGTATATTTGAAACCGAAAAATGGTTTATGTTTTGCAATATTATAGTAACAGAAAAGACCGAAGCCAATTGTTTATTTGAATAAGATTGTAATTTGATGACGCAATTTTCATTAAATAACATTTTTAATGAAAAAGTCAGTCCAAATGTAGGACAAAAATTCAATCGTGCATGACGGTATTAACACAGTCTAATATATACACTCGCGACACTCCGCCTGGTTTTTGTTACTCTGCGTGCTATTAGCACCCCAATCGGCTAGCCAGGTGTACTACTCAGTCCGGTGCGGTTTATATGAATGCGATATCCAGTTTTTTTTTTTTTTTTTTTTTTTTTTTTTTTTTTTTTTTTTTTTTTTTTTTTTTACATTTGTTTTCGAAATGGTTTTTTCTGCGGGGAACTTCTGTGACGCAATCAATTGTGGCAATGATAAAATATTCTGTATTTGTCGTTTTCTAGGTTCCCAAAGGACCCTGAGAGGTATGTAACATCGCATTACTAAATTTTATCGTCCGATTTTGCATGTCATGCACAAACATATGTTAATGATTTACAATTATTTTCAAAAGTAGAAAATTGGTAGTGAATAGCAGAAGCGAAGACTGGATGAAGAAGTGCTCTTTATCTATATAAAAGCGTGAGGTATTCGCTTCTCTTTGAAGCAAGCTCACAAGAAAAACTGTGGTGCATTATTTGTGGACATGTTGACAGGGGTTTCAAATTTTCCTTCTGGGTGCTGTGCTGTGATGAAGCTAAATTGAAATTAATAAGACTGTTTGTCAAAATCAGGCAGCTTTACAGGATTAAGTTTCTGATCCAAGATTTAGTTTCCAATAATAAGAAATCAAACAAGAAGCTTAAGAAGTTTGCAAAATTAGGCTGCTGATTTGTTTGGTTTGTACTCAATTCATTTCTATTGCTAATCGCTTAATGTTTCTTGCTTCCTTCTGGTGATGAGATTGCTATGCTGTGAAACTTTTCTCTGACAGATTTTTCTGAAAAGTGGGCAATGTTATTTAAATATTTTCATTTTCGTGAACTTAGTGTAATCAACGTATTGAAATGATGATTTCAATATATTTCTATAATTATTTGGAAGTTGTTTGTCAGGCGCTAATGACTTACGATCCCTGTTGATCTTGAAGGTACAGGTCAGTGCTGTTAACGTATGTTTATAGTTTTTCGGTGTCATTGTGGTAGGCAGCAGCTCTACCCAATGTCGTAAACATGTCGCAACTAACACTGGATTTTATCTTTCTTTGTTTGGATACTTATAATTTTGTATATTATGCGAGACAGCCTTATTTCTTATTTATTCTTCGATAAATATAGCATGTTTTTAGAAAAAAAGGAGATGGACAGAGAGAGCAAGGATAGAAGAAGTACTAACTCCAAGCAGAAATAAATACCAGGGCAAATCCGGGTTTTCAGGTAGTGCTTAATATGCTACTCTACCGTAAATATCAAAGCAGCAACAAAGCACCGTCACTACGAAAATAAACATTCCGTAACAGACGAGGGGATTGTCGAACCAAACAGAAGGGAACTGTTTGCTAAATTAAAATCACAACTGCAACAATCTAAAAGAAAAACAAAAATATACCTTCTTTTTTAAAACAAATTTACTTATTACGGATCGTGCGGCCCCTCGCGACGAAGGTTCGAGTCCTCCATCGGGCATGCGTGTGTGTGTGTTGTCCTTAGTAAAGTTAGCTTAAGTTCTTTGTAAGTTTAGGAACCGATGATGACAGAAGTTTCGCCTCGTAGGATTACAAACATTTGAACATTTGGATCGCTGACCTCGCCTTCAAGGAAGACATCACGGGTTATTTACATGACTTAAATCTATCGTTGCAGGGTAAAAATTAATTAATCGGTACTATGTGTGACCGTATTGGAAGTTCCAAATTGCAGGTTTTACTTTCTAAAAGTCAACTTCAAGAAGGAAATTTCGAAAAATGTTTCCTTTCAGAATCTTAAGTACTTTTTTCTACATCAGGGAGTACACGAAAAAATTACATTCATTGCATATAAACTTTGAAGGTAGCTTTGAAGAAATAAAATAAACTTGCACTCAAAAGTTTTTATGATGCCTTTTTCGGTGCACCCAGAGGGAGCCACATGATGTTTCCAAATTTAACTGATAAAACTACAGTACGATTCAATTTTGACATACCGGTACTACCATTACAATATTGATTTCAATTACTTTTTATAAAGGCGTTGATCAATAAGAATTCGCTAGGATTCATGCCCTTGTCCTAAAATACGTTGCAATGTTCTGAACATAGTTCATTTGTGAACAGATGTTTTCAATTACGAATATTAACAAAACTAATACAAGCTCAACTTTAATGTATTGTTGCAAGCTGTATTTCGAATTATAACTGCCAAAACGATTGTGCCTAATATCAGAAAATTAGTGGATTCAAAGCGATGCCAAAGACAAAAAAAAAAAAAAAAAAAAAAAATGTTGAAAATTTGTGCAAAATAAGTAGCGCAATGAAATTATTCTTTCTGGCTATACACAAAAAGTGTCATTAATATTATTATTCGTTTCACTAATTCGCAACAACACGACTCTCGCCGCGCTAAGCGCTTCGACAACACGTTCCTCTCCCAACAGTGCCGTGACAGCGCTGTGTCCACCTCGCTTGCATCACGTGCCCCACTATACCTGGGCCGCTGAAACTTTGCACTTGGCGTTTACAAATAACAAGTGAAGACCAAGAAGCGCGAGGCGCTAGTCGCTAGCAACGATCCAATCACAGTGCCCTAGTGATCACTTCTAGTGATCACGTGCCGTGACGTCAAAGTTCCCGCGTTGCCGGCTTTGTTCAGTGCTACCGTAAACCGATTTGTGTATCGTGTTTATCTCTTGTTTATGTTGTGTGTGCTTTTTTCGCTGCGCTTTGTTTTACTCTGAGTGGCTTAACTTGACTTTCCGAGTTCTAGTAATTGGATAATGTCACCGAAAAGACGTTTGTCTTGTGACATTTTTTGAGTAAGTTCTCAATTTCGTATGAATAAAAACTTCGAAGCATATGCTCTGAGTAGAAAGTTCATTCTCGCTTCAAACGAGCTGAAAGAAGTTATGGTGCCGTGGCTACAAGAAAGAAATATTGCTGCAGAAATGTCAATGTGAATACTTCTTTTATATTCGCTCGTGAAACATAATAAGCCTATTACGCCCACATATGCAGTAGACGAAATGGCAAAGGAGCAGCGTCAGAACGCAATAAGGCTGCTCCCATTTCAGTGCCGTTTAAACCTAATAGAATTAGTATGGGGTGACGTGAAGAATTACGTAAGGAACAATAAGTCTTTCACAATAACAGAGGTGGAAAGGCTGTTGCGTGAAGTTGTTGCCAATGTGGATGCTGGGAAAAAAATCGAACACGTTGAAAAACTGATTCGGACAACACAAACAATGGAAGGGATCATCAGTAATCATAAGCAGATAATGATTTGTCTTGGTGATGACAATGATTTTGGCAGTGACGACAATAGTGAAGATGGGGAGCTGGATGCAATTAACTGCACCATTGTCGCCGTAAATTGGTGAGTGAAAAGCGTTGTGGCTATAAAACGTAGACAGAGAAGTTACTGTCTTGATAATTGTTGATTTCGTATATGTGATGATCAAATTCTTATTTTCTATATTTCTTTGCTCCGTTATTGAAAGCATGTGCGTTGTTGTGCTGCTGTCTACATTACTAAGCCTTTAATTAATTGCTGCTTTGTCGTAGCAGCTCAAGATCGAATTATTATATGCGATGTTATTGCTCAATAGCTTACATTTACGAGGTACAACTGAAAACCGTTTCGTCTGCTGTGTGTTTAGAGGTTAGTGTTGCAACGTCGCTAAAGCAGTGTAACCAACTTAACTCGCAGCAACACGAATCGTCAAGTGCAATGTTTCAGCGGCCCAGGTATACACCGACTGCTGCAGCAGAGCATCGGTGCTTTTCCCGGTGCCAGCCGGTACTCGCGAAGCACCCGAGTTGTAGAGGTCTAGTTTACTGTCACGAGTAGCTATGGACAGACCAAACTTTTGGCACCGGCCAGTGAGAACTTGCTACCTGTCAGTCAATGAGATGCTACGTGTTTCTTAACCGAAGAACCGAAGATTCGGGCGTTACGCGCCCTCACGTACCGTCAGAAGGGGTGAAGTCGATCACAAAATACAGTTTTTCTGTTGTTTCCGAGGGAACCTCTGGAAGAATTCGTTTCAAAAATATTACGTGTAATCCTTACGATTTCGACATTATATCTAATGTTGAATATAGAAATAGTCTATTGTGCTTTTGAAATTCTTTTAATTTAAAGATTGATCGGCTTCACCCCGCCCAATGGGGTGAAGCCGATCACTCATTTTTTGAAGACCTATAACGGCTTCACCAGGCAATGGGGTGAAACCGATAGTCTTGCACATTGAAATATCTCCCAAGGTATGGTAGGCTATGTTTATATGAAGTTTTAAAATAGTTGAGAGTCTTTCTCAGGGACCAAACATCTATTAAAATTAACAAAGAGACTATTTATGGTTAGAACATTGTATTTTCCTTAAAAAAAAACACTGTACATAAAATTATCTTGCATCTTAAAGAATTTTCACTCAATGTTTGAAAAGTCAAAATCTCGGAAACTGTAGCGTGCACGACCAACGCCCTTAGGCTTCATTTTTGTTACAATTCGTGTGAAGGGAGTCTTTTGTACATCAGGAACATCTGGAAATACACTTGATCAATCCATGAACTAAACATTCTTCGTGTACTGAACTAAGAACAGGCTGCCCACCATATTTATATCTACGTTTGCCCTTCACCCACTCATTTAACGTTATATAGGGCACACCGTAACACTCAGATACTTTACGAATACCCAACTTCCCTTTCTTCACTTCCTGAACGGCATTTTCCAGATATACTGGATTGTAGTTCCTTTTTTCCCCTCTTCCCACCTTCTTCACGTATGTTCGCGGCATGATCGACTTCACCCTACAAAATACTACAATTCAATTTTTAGATCACTACTCGTCCATAAAACAAACTTCTGCTTTTGCAAATGCATAAATCAAATGACAATGAGTTCACTTGTTGACGAACAGTCCGAAAACAGCAGAATTATATGACTATAAGGTCGTATTGTGACAGGTTTAGTCTTTCTTCATTCACAGCCCACCAAAATGCACTTGTTTATACCCCACAATCTCGCTGAACGGATACTCAGAGAGAAAATTCTACAGGTAAACACTACTCTGCAACTCATTGGCTTCCAACAAGTATGTGTAGCGTGAAGTTCCCGGATGTACTGCCAGGCGGAAATAGTGTAAATTATAATGCTGTAATGCCGGTCGACTTACCCCCTCCTGATCGACTTGACCCCTTCTGACGGTTTAACGGCTTGTTTAACTTATACACTTATACATTTTTAAAGTGAAACGTTAGGTATAGGTTAAACAAGAAGTATTATTATTATTTCCCCTTAACGTAGCAATGCCGGTGATCACTTTGAAAGAAGAAAAATTATTTGCTGAGGCAGTTGGCATTTCATCAGAGACTATCAATAGGAAACCTGATGCAAATGAAAGGACAGCTGAACATCTTGAGCTGTAAGCGTCAAATTAATTCAGATCTTTTTTGTGTTTCCTGTGTCTAATTTTGTAATGCAACATTTGACAACAATATTTGCGAGCTATGAACAAATTTTCGTCCATTTTCACCAGTTTTTGTCTTTCGTAGATCTAGAAAGTAATGAAAGTTAAAATCACTAAACCCATCTCAAAGTATTCTTCAGATTTAGCAGATACTTATAGCTGCTTTGAAATTCTACCCCTGTAGACCGTCTTCAGTAGGCTAGAAGTCTGTCAACCATAGAAGGGTCCAATGAATTTCTCAGCACGTTTATGAGGAAAGCTCCAATCAATTTTTATGCTACTGAGTGGAACAATTAGACATTTTTGTACGATTCAGGGCCGGATTAAGGCAATCGCAAGTACCGTGGCATGACCGCCTTCGAAGTTTGTCACTATTTAACGAAGAGTCTTGTTTCCTTGTAAAAGGGGAAAAACTCATCGAATTTAGAATATTAAAATGAAGCATTAACACTAATCCCGCCATCGAGAGCACCTTTATTGTAGTGTTGAATACCACGGCAATCTTACTTCACGTGAACCAGCGACAACACACCTTTCAATTTGTCGCCCAGTCGGCCGCCGATCTGTGTCGAAACACCAGAAAATTGCAGTTCGCCTTTTTGCGTACAACGAGGCGCTTTAGGCCCACAACAGTGGGTAGTGTCTGCAGAGGCTGCCCTCAGCCGGTGCAACATCTGCAGTAATCTGCAGTTCCCTCCCTTTCTACGAATAATTTGTTAGTAAACTTTGTTATTAGATAAAAAAGTATGCATATTAATAGTTGCCGTGAAATTATTATCAGCTTATACAAACACTTCATCATACATTGCGATACCGGATATTGCAACAATGAACTTCCATTTCGTCAGCCAGAGAGGACTCCAGAAATATTCGAAAAATATTATAGCAGATGTTAGAAAGACCATTCTTAAAATTTTGGAAAAATATTTACCAGTTTACTATAAAGCCAGAAATAAGATAAAAGAATAGTTTTAGAGTGTCACTGTAATATTAAAAACACCTAATACATAGTTATATTCCTATTTCTCCAGGCCGCGCGGGAGTATCCCAGTGGTCTGGAGCGCCAAGTTGCGGATCGCAAGGCCACCCGCGTCGGAGGTTCGAATCCTCAAAAATGTTCAAATGTTTGTAGAGGTTATGGGACTTAACTACGGGGTCATCAGTCCCTAAACTTACAAACTACTTATGAACTAGCTAATACTAAAGACGGCACAAATATCCATGCCCGAGGGGGGATTCGAACCTCCGACCGTAGTGGCCGTGCAGACCGTGACTGGCGCGCCGCAGTCAGCTCGGCCACCGCGGCCGGCGTTCGAATCCTCCCTCGGGCATGGATGTTTGTGTTGTCTTTAGAATAAGTAGTTCATAAGTAGTTTGTAAGTTTAGGAACCGATGACCCCCACATTTGAGTCCCATAATCTTTACAAATATCTGAACATTTTATTTATTTTTCCAGTTTTCTATTATATTAGTTTTAGGTACAAGTTCATTGTGTTTACGTTCATATTCGTATATTTTGTTGAATATTTTCCTTGTTTTTGCTTAAATTTCCCACATTTTGTGCATATTTGAACATACACATTTCACTTGGCAAAGCCAATTGGTGAACTATCCGTGCGGTAGTACTGTCGTGATTAAATGCAGAAGAAAGAGAAACGGAGGTGATACGAAATTAATCTACCAGGTATTCTGAAAAGTACAGCTTAACACGTTATACGCCATTTAAAAATCATTTTACACTGGAAGGATCGATTGCCCGAATTGACCCCTTCACCAATTTTTCCCATGTGTCCTAATCAAACCATTAAATGAAATGAGTGGACTTCTGTGATTTCTTCAACTTTTATATAAAGTATTGCGCACCCTCTTTGAGAGTGTCCTACTTCAAATAGATTCCTAAATATTAAGATTACTACTAGAAAGATCGCAGAGCCAATTTGGTCTCTCATAGCGTTTCTCTGTATTTTCGGCATTTTTCATTGTAATACTGTGTATGAAATAAAACCAACTGTTGTCTCTTTGTTGTTTCAGTATGCGACAACAATTCCGCACATTCCAGCACTGATTGCGGTAGGGCAGCTGGGGATGGCGGTCATGTATGGATGAGTTATGCCTGAGTGATTGATTGTGTGAGTGAGTGTGTTATTTTCTGACGAAGGTCATGGCCGAAATTTACAAGTTGTACAAATGTGTATATGAGTTTGTTGGTAGTTCAGCGATCATCTTTAGGGTGAGATGCTAGCTATGCCCATACTAGCAACATTCCAATCTGGACCTACTATTGTTAAAAATGAATAAAAGTACATATGATTGGTTACACTGAATTATCGTTCACAATCTGGTCGTATAAGCAATAAAACTGCTTGTGGCCAATTTGGCCCAAGGTCGGTACACACATATCCGGACGTAGTGTCGGACGGGTGACGTCCGTGCTCCGGCCCGTTCCTCTAGCGGCCACACGTCCGTGTCTCAGTTGTTCATTGTAGTGACTCGGACGCGCTGATATGTGTTCCTGTTTGTTGTAAATATGTTCGCTATTTTTAGTAATAGTGAATTAGGACTTACAGCGCTTGCTTTAGACGAAGAAGAAACAGAAGCAAGTCAAAGAAAACGAAGAAATCTATGGATCCACAGCACCTGGAAAACAATGCGAGGGTGTAAGTTCGGGGTGAGAGTTTAAATAGGGAAAGTTTAATTTTTAAAACTCACAACCACCAACTATGAACCAAATTCCTAAACATGCAAAAACACTGGAACTGTGATTGCTACTGTTTGACTCGTTTTCTATGGGATATGACACGTTCGCAGCTTTCCTTCCCTGCATATGATTAACAAAAAAATTCATAATAAAGTAAGTTCATGTGAGAAAAGGGTGTACTAACTACTATTTTTGAAAACACGTGAAAGTTCACTTTATGTTGTTTATTACACGATATTAAAACCCTGTGGCTGATACGTCTGTACGTCGACACATTTATCAAATAAAGTTATAGCTTGTGAGCCCCCAGACAAAATGAATATTTGTCGCAAATTGTTTTCACACCACGTGCCTGTCTCAAACACTGTTTGTGTTCATGCCTATTCGACGACACATGTTACATTAACAAAACACAGTCACTTTAATTCAGTGCGATGCACACCTTGTTCCACCGGCTAAATATTCACAACACACAGTAGCACTCGATTCAACTTGGTGCAGTCTACGACGAGCAACCACACTTGGCAATTGCCACACACAAATCTATAACCTCCACCTGGAGATCCACATGCCGACTGCCCAGAGCGACGCCGCCCAGCCTACCCCACTCGCTCCCGACTCACTTCCTCCCTGGGCTGCGCGCGCGCGCGCGCTTCCCTGCGTCAACTTCCCCATGTGAGCTGTTCTAACCGACTTGCCAACGTACAGCGCTCAGCCAATACATTTCTAAAACCTTACTTAAAATCAAAATAATTACACTACACATTAAACAAATGTCTTCTTAGGTTTTTATATTGGTATAAACATCCTTTGTACAGTTTATTATAATCGTGCAATTTCTTATATCACAGATAAGTGATTTAACTGAATATGTCAAGATAAAATACACAAGATTAATTGAAAATAAAATGAGAAATGAATAAAAGGTTTCCGCTTGGTAGGCGATGTGAGATGTTTCTTTTATTTAAGCAGAGCACATGGGTCATCATGACTTGCAATTCTGGTATGTAATTCTATTATGTAAGTGTAACATTCTTGGTGTACATAATCTTATTTTAATTTCAATATCTGACCAAGGTACCTTGTTTTCAACAGCACTGATGATGTCCCATCATAGGGACGAAATCGATATGTTTTGAAGTTTAATAAAAGAAACGTCTCAGATCGCCTACCAAGCGGAAACCTTTTATTCGTTATAATTCTGTGGTAGAAAATGGAATCTAGTTACAAAATGAGAAATAGTTAATATATTATTTTTATAAACAAACATTGCCATGCTAGTTGTGTAACTGTCTTGTATTCATTGGTAATTTATTACTTTTCATTGTCAATTAAACATATTACGCCAGATGTGACTATATCAGCTAATGTATTGTTTATTTGTCAACAGGCTATTTTGTAATGAGGGCCTTAAAGGTTCCTAACTGCGTCGTATTACTTCAAATGTAGTAGTATTAGAATATTTTATTTCACGCTGTGCACTGCACTGCGCCTGGCACTCGCCATTGTCCCTCTCTTCCCTCACCGGAAACGAGCCTGGAAAATCCTAAGCTGGAACAAGCCACCAACGTCGGCCTGCTCGCTGGCCTCCCATCAGCTACAAGCACACAGCAAATCTCAACGTGGAGAATTTCTACCTATGGCCTAACTATAAATGTTGTCACCCAACTGCGTACATACATTGCTACCATAATTAATAAGATTAAAATTGTGTAACATTTAGTGCATTGGCATGGTCAATGTTTGCAGTGAACTTCATACTGTTTAATTATCAAATGCTATTAATTACTAATATTTCTATTGGGCGGTAATCTCACAACAAGACCACTACAGGGAGAGTTTCGAACATTATTTCCTTATTTCAAGTATGATGAGACAAAGTTTTATGAATATTTTAGAATGACGCAGCACACCTTCTGTCAAATTTTAAGGGAACTAGAACCAAGATTGAGGAAAAACGATATTTTCTGGAGACAATCAATTCACCCAAAGAACGCCTGGCTGTTTGTTTAAGGTATGTTCAAAAAAGAGTACACAGAAAGTAAGCAAACGTTTTATGGATAGAATTGGTATTTTATTCTTTTAATAATTTATAGGCAAATACAAAATTTAGTAAAAAATACACATTTAAATTGCGACAGTGTTAAGAAAAACAAATCGGGATTGTTTACAGAATTTATTTTCGATGCCGATGAGGATGTGGGCGAGCTTACTGGTTGGTGTTTTTTTTCTGTTAAGGAATTTTGTGCATCTCTTTGAAGATCCTTAAGCTGCTGAGTAGCGCCTAATGCCTCGTTTTCCACACTTGAAGTATGTGGTGTCGAAACAGATGTTGGTGACGAAATAAAGGATGATTCAGGAAACCGATTGCTCCGCTCGTCATTCATGAGTTGCTTTAGTTCAAACTCTTGAACAACTGAAAAAAAAAATCCTACCTTTAGCTTCATGAAAAAGTAGAGGGTGCAGCGATTTTAGGGCTGGTGCTATACCGGCCAAAAAAGCATCAACAGGCTTTTATACTTCCCTCTCCATTTGCAGTCTTTTAGCTTGTTTCTCGGCTTCTTTTTCTGCTAAAATGTAAGCCATGAGCTGGCTTGATGCAGATTATTGTGGTTTAGCCTCGCGCTGAAGTTTTCGTTTCAGTGACGTCTTCTTAAACGTGTTCTTCTGATTTGAAGGGGCGGAAGAGTCAGCTGAGGACGTCTGTGAATGCGGTATGCGTGCTATCAAATTATGTGTTTCACTACCCTGAGTTTTCTTGCTTGGTTCTACATCTGCACTGTCCTGTCTCCTTCTCTTCTTCTTCTTGAACAATGGACTGCTCCTCTTGAGCATCTATACTACATTCTTGCTTATGTTCATTATTGTCTTCCGTGTAAGAAATATTAGAAACTGTTTCTCGTTCTACCATGTGGGGAAGTAAGAACGTTAAAAGATCTTCATACTTATATTTATGTTGCCGAACAGCAGCTTTTTCTGAAACAGTTTTCCTTTTCTGCAGAGTCTTCCTTAGTTGGTCACGAATAGATGTCCACTTTTTTTTTTTTTTTTTTTTTTTTTTTTTTTTTTTTTTTTTTGCATTCCTCTATTCTACCTGTAACAAAAAATTGTAAATCGCATATTTGATTAAAAAGGATAACAATATTTCAAGTATATTACAAGTTATAGAGTATTCCTCAAGTTATAGAGTTTAATTTTTCTTTTCAGGTTCCTTACTACAGGTGATTCCATTAAAATTATTTCGTTCAGCTACAGGTTGGGAAAATCCACAGTTGGAGCGATCTTCCATGACACATCTAGTAGTTGTTAGACGTGGTGATGCCTGTGCCGAATGAAGATAAATGGTAATCTGTAGCTGAGGAGTTCTGGACAAGATGGCAGTTTCCAAGCTGCATTGGAGCTTTAGATGGAAAGCGTGTAAAAATACAGGCTCCAAACAACTCAGGAAGTCTCTATTGGAATTCCAAAAAGACATATTCTATTGTACTTCTTGCCCTGGTTGATCTGTGTTTTAATTTTATTGCAATGGACGTGGGAACGTACGGAAAAAACTCCGATGGAGGCAGTCTAGTAAGTTCAAATCTTGAAAAGTTTTTGGAAAATAATATGCTTAACATCCAAAAGGGAAAAACTATTCCCGGAAATGCTGTTGACCTTCCACTAGTAATTGTTGGTCATGAAGCATTTCATCTTAAAACATACTTGATGAGGCCATTCCCTGGCAAGTGCTTACCAGATGACGAGATTGTATACAATTATCATTTGAGGAGGTCAAGAAGGATAGCCAAAAACGCATTCGGCATCTTGCAACAGAAATTTCGAATGTTTAGAAGAATCCTTCGGGGAGATGCTGAAAACCTTACAATTATTGTGACAGCAGCTTGCGTACTGTACAACTTTATTCGAAAAAGGAAGGTTACACAGTGCCCAGTCAGAGAGTGGATCAAAAGGAAACTGCTGGAGGGTCAGAATGAGCATCAAATCTTCGAAAGCTAACTCGAGTTCGTGGGAGATCGTCAGATGCTGCATTTTATTTACGAGACTAACTAAGAAAATTCTTCAATTCTCCACAAGCGAGTTTGGAATGGATAGAACATGTCGCCTAGGCGATATACCAGTGACATAAAGCAAAAAGGTATTTGTTTGCGAAATAAAAAGTAAATTAATATTTTTTTTTGGTATTAAAACTTGTAGTATTTTTACATTACTAAGTAAATATTTATCATATATTCAAACTTGTACAATTTTTATATTAATAATAAATATATTTTTGTGGTATTGAAACTTGAATAATTTTTATCTTACCTTTGACTTGCAAATCTGCTGCAATTGTCCTTGTAATCGACATTACGGTATTTTACGCCTATCTGGTCGTAAAGCACCGGAAACTTACGGATTTCTTCTATTAGACGTTCCGCGTTCATTTGTTACACCAGTCTTCCACTGTTGAGAAACAATCCAGTCTTCCACAGTTGAGAAACAATACCGACGCGTCAAAAATGAAGCTCGACTGCTGATCGCAGTGTGGATGCATGTTCACCACAAGAAACACCCGCCAATTTTGTAATAATATTATTTCGTGTTTTCAGTTTCTCACCAACATTTTAAGACGTTCTTTGTAGTTAGGGACCTATCCAGTATTGCTGTTGTTGTTGTTTTGTGGTCTTCAGTCCAAAGACTGGTATGCTGCAACTCTCCACACTGCCCTATCCTGCGCAAGCCATTTCATCTCTCAATAAGAAAGGCAATCTACATTCTTTTGCAGCTGCTTACTGTAGTCCTCCCTCAGTCTCCCTCAGCGAGTTTTACCCCACATACTTCCCTCCAATGTTAAATTGATGTCTCACAGTGAGTCCTACCAATCGAAGCCTCCATATAGTCAAGATATACCAGAAATGTCTCCCCAATTTTGTTCAGTACCTCCTCATTGGTTACGCGATTTACCCCTGCAGCAGCACATATCAAAAGCTTCTATCAACTTTTTGTCTGAACTCCTTATCAAACGCGTTTCACTCCCGTGCAATGCTATACTCCGGGCAAACTAGTTTCGAAACGAATTTCTGACATTTAAATTAATATTGAATGTCAACAAATTTCTTTTCTTCAGAAAGGCTTTTCTTCCCGTAACCATTTTGCATTTTATATCTTCTTTACTTCAGCAATCATGTTATTTTCCTACTTAAATAACAAAAATCATCTAGTACTTTTATCGTCTCGTTACCCCTTGGGCAACACCAGATTTTTTTTTTAGATCACATTCCGTTACTCGTGTTTTGCTCTTGTTATTGTTCGTATTATATCCTCCTTTCGAGACGTGATCCTTTCCGTTAGTTGCTCTTCCAGGTTTATTGCGGTATCTGATAGAATTACAATGTCATCGGCAAACCGCAAAGTTTTATGTCTTGTTCCTGAACTTTAATTCCTTCTCTAAATTTCTCCTTGCTTTCCTTCACAGCATGTTCAATGTGCAGATTGAACAACTCTGTCTTACTTCCTTCCCAGCACTGCGTCCATTTCATCGTTGGACTCTTAGAAATACGGTTCTCTCTCTCTCTCTCTCCTTTTATTTTATTTTTTTTTTTTATTTTTTTTTTTGCAAGTTGAACATTAGTTTTCGTTCCATATATTTTACCCCTGCTACCTACATAATTTGAAAGAGTGTATTCCAGTCAACAATGTCAAAAGCTTTCTCCAGTTGCCTTACACTACTTTACTTACTTTTTCGTCACACTATCAAGTGTAGCACGCAGGTACTTAGGTTGGAAGTTCTTTTTCACTCTCTGTTAATTAAATAACACAGCCAGCTGTTTAATGGCGACACTGTTGAGGTGAAAAGCACAAACTCCAATCTTAGATGGCTCTTACGTAATATTTATAGTGTCTACCCCCTCTTTAAGAATTCGCTCTGCATTTCTATGGTCATATCATCGACGTATCCGAATTTTTGTGGCGTGTAGACATTCTTCATGATGGTGCACCCCAAGCAACGCTCTTCAAGATAAAGATAGCGGTTGGTCTACAGTCCAATGTTCTTCAGTCTGTGGGTCGTGACCCCCGGGGGGTCACCAAGTCTTGCGCGAGGGGTCGTCGTCATACGAGGGAGTACTTGCAACACAAAATACGAAAACGAATGCCTAAGTGAAATGCGTTTAATGTTAAGATTACGGATTCCTTGTGTAAAATTCATTATGGATTGTATGGATTCTTTTATAATACAGTGTGTTAATGATTAATAAGCGCAAAGTCTAAAAACCATTATCAGGAACTTATCGATAGATAAAAGAACTCGGATAAAATCGACTTCTTTACGAATTGTCTATACAGTGGGACCTTTCTTAATGAGCCTAATTCGCTTCTTAGTCTTGCCTGAAATGCGAAACAGTCGTTAAACAAAATAATTTCTCGGTCGGAAATCACGTAAAAATAGGATAATGTGTTCCGTTCCATCCAACAGTTTTAAAGAAAACTGAAGAAAAAGAAGATCAAACTTGTTTCTTTTGAGACAACATAGTTTTGTTATGGTTCGTGTGGGTCGCCAGATTATTTTTATTTGGAAGGGGTTCGCCTGTTCGAAAAGGTTGAAAAACACTGGTCTACACGAACGACAACCGCATCGGGTCAGCGATCTCTCACGGTCTTTAAGGGGATCTCGGCGTGAACAAGCTGCTTTTTCATACTTTGTTTTCGGTCCACATTACTCTTGATCGACAAGGAAGTTGCGATTTTGTACCAACAGTGAATAACATTAGCTCCAGCTGTAATAGGAAATTTATCGAATAACGTTTACATTTTAAGAATTACAATATTTTACCTAATAGAAGTGTTTGTCATACACGTTTGCATTATGGTACCATTTTTGATGCATCGTCAGTCTATAGCATTTAGACTGTGAGAGGCTGCTGTCAACATTCATAGGAACACATTATGTCTCTTGTTTTCTACTTTGGAGTATATCCGAGGAAATAGAAAAACTGTTATTACATTTCATTACTATTCTGTCTAAAAATTACCGTTTAAATTATATTCAGAATGACAAACATAGATCATTTCTACAATGTATGAGGCATCAACAAAGATACTGTCACATTCTTCAATTGCGACAAATTTGGTGAACATAACTAAAACGATTATGAAGATCTATGTACCCAATGTTCTGAAAATGTAGTTTCGAGAAAATGAGAAAAGAATGTTCATAGTGTTTTTTACTCACTGTACGCCTATTTCAGAATATTCCAGTGGCACAATCTTGCTGGCCAGCTGCTTCTTTATCCTCTGCAGACTTTTTCAGGAGTCTTTTTTGTACTCTCTACACTTTAGTAGTGGATTCCGCAGTCATTTCAGCTTCAACTAGTCGCTGACGATCTATGGTAGTACATCTAAAATATTATTAAAAGATGAGAATAACAGTCAAGTTCGCAAAAGGTTTTGACAATTTATTAGATAAGGTGATTGGTTTCGATCTCTTCTGAGACCATCATCAGACCTAGTCGTGTAAAACAGTAAACCTCGCTGTTGATGCTGAGGCGATGGTCTGATGATGGCCTCAGAAGAGATCGAAACCAGTCACCTTATCTAATAAATTGTCAAATCCTTTTGCGAACTTCACTGTTATTCGCATCTTTTAAAACATTTACCTGTTCGCTGTTTCCCAAAAGGAAACTATGTCTTTCAAACTTATTATCATATTATTTCCTAGTTGGATCCTCATTTGTCCATTACCGTCGTTCTGCTAATTACATCATCATTTAAACAGATAACACTGTTTTCGGTACTCGTTGCCACACGCAGCTGTTGAAACTTTCATTAGGATTTTGTGTACGGCCATGTAGACATTTACTAAGGAGTTTTTTTTTTATCTGGAAGCTCTCTGTATTTCCATGACAGTGGCAGGCATGGGATGTTTATGGTGATATTCCTTGCCTAAAGCATCAGCGTGGCCAGTGTGCAGACATTTGTTCAAAGAACGTTTAAGTTTATAATAACTGCTGTTGTTGTGGTCTTCAGTCCGCAGACTGGTTTGATGCAGCTCTCCACGCTGCGCTGTCCTGTGCATGTCTCTTCATCTGAGAATACGTTCGACAACCTACATCCTTTTGAATCTGCTTACTATAATCGTCCCTCGGTCTGAATCAAATCAAATATTCAAATGTTTGTATAGCTTATGGGACTTAACTACGGGGTCATCAGTCCCTAAGCTTACAAACTACTTATGAACTAGCTAAGACTAAGGACGGCACAAATATCCATGCCCGAGGGGGGATTCGAACCCCCGACCGTAGTGGCCGTGCAGATCGTGACTGGAGCGCCTGCCGCGTTGGAGTAGCCGAGCGGTCTAAAGCGTCTCGCTGCGGAGCGCGCGGTTGCTCGCCGTGGAGGTTCGAGTCCTCCCTGGGGCATGGGTGTGTGTGTTTGTCCTTAGGTTAGTTTACCTAGGTTTAAGTAATTTGTAAGCTACGGACTGATGACCACGCAGTTTGGTCCGATAGATTTACAGACATTTGAACATTTTGAACTGGATCGCCTCAGTCCCCTCGGCCACCGCGGCCGGCCCCCTCGGTCTCCCTCTACGATTTTTACCCCACACCCTTCCTTCTAATGCTAAGTTGACAATTCCTTGATGTCTCAGAATGTGCCCAACCAATCTAGCCCTCCTCTTAGTCAGGATATGCCAGAAACTCTTTTTCTCCCCGGTTCGGTTAAGCACCTTCTCATTAGTTACGTGATCTCCCCATCGCCGGCTGCGGTGGCCGAGGGGACTGAGGCACTCCAGTCACGGTCTGCACGACCACTACGGTCGGGGGTTCGAATCCCCCCTCGGGCATGGATATTTGTGCCGTCCTTAGTATAAGGTAGTTGATAAGTAGTTTTGTAAGTTTAGGGACTGATGCCCCCATAGTTAAGTCCCATAAGCTATACAAACATTTGATCTCCCCATCTAATTTTCATCATTCGTCTGTAGCACCAAATTTCAAAAGCTTCTATCATATTTTTCTCTGAACTCCTAATCGTCCACGTCTTCCTCCCATACAATGCTACACTTCAGACAAATGCTTTCAGAAAGGACTTCCTAACATTTAAATTAATATTGGATGTTAACAAGTTTCGCTTCTTTAGAAACGCTTTTCCTCCCATAGCCACTTTGCATTTTATATCTCCTTTACCTCGGCCATCAGAAGTTATCTTGCTACCCAAATAAGAAAATTCATCTACTACTTTTATTGCCTCATTACCTAATCTAATTCCTTCAGCATCGCCTGATTTTCTGACATTGCATTCCATTACCTTCGTTTTACTCTTGTTAATGTTCATCTTATGTCTTCCTTTCAAGATACTGTCCATCCCATACTTTTAAATAGTTATTATAAAAACATTGCCGAAGACATTATAATAACTATTAAATAATCACTTATTTCTTCGCCATTTGCGAAATGGTTCAGAAGATATGACGTCAAACAATAGGAATAGTAAAGAACTGCCAGATAATGCGGCGAGACTATTCATACACTGTTTGAGAATGAGGGTACTTAGCGACTTGTAACAAACTTTCAGTCTCGTCGCGGCTACGGCGGTGTGCGGGCCTCCGGCGGAGCAGCGCGCCGTGGCGAGTTTGTTTACTTCTACGCGGTGAGTCGCGTGCATACAGCGTAGTCTTAGCAGTGTAGTATACCATGGAACCATGAATCAAACTAAGAGAATAGATACACTGAAGTTCACCTTTGACACGACTCTCCCTAGACCAAGCTCTTTTGAAGTAGAAAACTGGTTAGAAGAAACCGCTAAGATATCTGCCGATGAAGTCATTGGAATTAATTTCTCTATCGTGACGAGTGTGGTCTTTCTTAAAGTGATAAATTCAGACGTATGTGATAGAGTAGTAGCAAGCAGTGGAGGGGCCTTGAAATTTAAATACAGGGACGGTACTGTCGGAGATGTGACTGTCACGCACGCGGGACTTGGTATCCGAACAGTGCGGATATTTGAACTGCCCTTTGAAACAACAGCGGAACAAATTAATGCGGTCCTCGCGCCGTATGGCAGGGTGTTAAACAATTTTGCAGAAAAGTTTTCTCAGAGTCACAAATTCCCTGTGTTAAGCGGAGTGCGACAGGTTAAGATAGATTTAACAAAACACATCCCCTCTTACAGCACTGTAGGCGGACACCGTGGAATTGTAATTTATGATGGGCAGCCGAAGACTTGCGCTGGCTGCGGCGCGACAGGCCACGTCAGAGCGCAGTGTTTACAACGCCGCGTGGCGCAGATACCAGCCGGGGAGGCCGCACGTCCTTCCGTGACAACGGCGCTGCCCCTGACTTACTCGTCGGTGCTAGCTGCAGTGCAAACCGCGACTCCACCTTTAGATGTCCCTCCACCAGAACGCAATGATCAACGTGCTGTTGCGCCGACAGTCACAACAAGCGTACCTGCTAGCTCAAACGTTGATGTACTATCGACTGCGCAGATTCTTTCAGACACACACATGGAAATGAGTGATGAAGCAGCGACGAGTGAACCAGACCGTGAACTAACAGATTTGGGTAAACCCGTCCCTACACCTGGACCTAATGAAATACGGGAGGTGATGGATCTTGGATCTATTGACGAGAACCACTCGACGGAAAAACGAACCTCTGATACTGATGGTTTGGAATCATCAACGGAGTCGTCTTCGACAAAGAAGACAAACAAAAGGAGACGAGCCCACCAGGGCGCTAATCAAGTCGCACCTTTACTGAGGGAGAAAGCAAAGAACATTATTAATAAGATCCGTAATGAAAATTCTGTGATTGCTGATGTGAATAAGCCGGTCTCGGGAGAAATGGATGTCGAGATGTCTGCCTCTTCCGGATCGATTTCGCACCAAGAGTCCAGTGGTGACACAACCTCTATCCCGTCTACACTGCTAGCACTGGATTCCTCTGCAGAGGTACAACAAACAGAGGATTTACACCAGTCCACATGTCCAAAATCATGGGCAGAGGAAATGGAACAACCAGAGGAGGACGCTGACATGGCCGTGGTCCAGGAATTGGGGACGGAATCCTCAACCACCTTGAAGGAGCAGCTCACAACTACAAAAGATGCCACTATGGTAGCCCCGATTGAGGAACATGAGGCCTCTATTCCCAGTCATCCTAACAGGACAAACTAACTAATAGCAACCCTAAAGCCATGAATCAGTCGCAAGCATATAAAATAGCCACCCTCAACATCAATAAGATCCGGTCGGGTATGCGGCTGTCCATGTTACAGGACCTGTTACGTGCTGCCGATATTGACATCATATTGCTACAGGAAGTGGCCGCCATAGAACTCGAACACATTGTCGGATATACTGCTATCACCAATCCGGGAAGTGGAGAGGATCTCGGAACAGCTGTTTTGGCAAAAGAAGGCATCATAATGACTGATGTGGAAAAATTACCGAATAGCAGGGGAATTGCAGTCACAGTTTACCGAACTCGCATAATTAACGTGTATGCGCCATTCGGCAATAGCAATCGGCGACGCAGAGCAGAATTCTTTACTAGTGAAATAGTGCCGCTATTTGGTCGGAATTATGATCATCTAATACTTGCAGGTGACTTTAATTGTGTGCTGCACCGCAAAGACCAGACGCCCAATTTCAATACATCGATGGAGCTGAAACGTATCGTTAATGAACTACGTTTAATTGACACTTGGGAACACCTGCACGGCATGTTACAGGGTTTCACTTATGTCACGAGCCATTCTGCAAGTCGGCTGGACAGAATATATGTCACCGAACAACTTACTTCTTCCGTCCTACATTCCGAAATTTGGCCGACAATTTTATCAGACCATGCTGTATATATATGTACTGTTAACATGAGCAAACAGGGCACATACCGTGCCAGAGGCACGTGGAAACTGAACAACTCAATTCTCCATGATGCAGAATGCCAGCGTGCATTTAATGAAACATGGAGGGAATGTGAACGTAAAGTATCACAGTACAATTCAGTGACGGAATGGTGGCTCAAACATGCCAAACCAAGGATACGGAGAATGTTTCAAACTTATGCAAGAGAAAAGTATTACTGGCAAAAGAAGACTACAGAATTTTATTTCTCCTGCCTAAGAGAGTTACATAAATCGGACGCGACGATAATCAACAATTATGTACAAATAAAGCGAATTAAAGCTAAACTTCTAAAACTTAAACGGCAACAGTGTGATGGGTACAAAGTCCGGTCTAGGTCTGATAACCTGATAGAGCAGGAAGAACCTTCTATGTTCCATGTCATTCGAGAGAATAAGAGAGGAAAAAGAAAAATTATCACACAACTCCGGTTACGTGATGGGACCACCCTGGTGCAGCAACACGAAATAAAAAATGCAACCCATACTCACCTGGAAGAGCTGCTGGCAACGGGAAGCAACGATGCAATAATGCAACAGGAGTTGTTACACAACCTTCAAGGGATATTAAGTGACGCACAAGCTGAGAATCTCCTTACAGAAATTGATGAGGAGGAACTAAGGAACGAAGCCCCAAAAACAAGTCACCGGGCCCTGACGGTCTCACCGCAGAATTTTATTATATTTTTCGTGAACAACTGCAGCCAAAATTACTAGCTATGTGTGATGAATTGTTCCAGCCACATTTTAATCTGCCTAAAGAGCTGGTAGAAGGAATGGCAGTTTTCGTCCCTAAACATCCGGGAAGCAGACTTATTGACGATTTTAGACCTCTGACGCTACTAAATTGTGACTACAAAATCGTGGCACGAGTAATTGCCCATAGATTGAAACTTTTGCTGAATTCAGTAATAGGCAGATACCAGACGTGCGTGGGTCTTGACAGGAAAATCCAACAAAATTTATGCGAATACAGAGACGTGATTGCTACAGCAGAGGCTTGCAAAATTCAATGTGCCCTAGTATCACTTGATTTTGCGAAGGCATTTGATAAAGTGAACCACCAGTACCTCTTGAGCACCATGCGTGCTATGGGCTTCCCGCAGCGCTTCACGAACTTCATCAGTGAAATCCTCAGTAAAGGTGTTACAAGAGCATTAGTGAATGGACAGCTCACAAAAGAAATTAAATTAAAGAGTTCGGTGAGACAGGGCTGCCCTTTGTCAATGGCTCTTTTTGCTATCGCCATAGAACCCCTGCTTGCTACACTGCACCAACGTCTACGAGGATTGACAATCAGTGGACTCAAGATTGCCTGCAATGCCTACGCGGATGACGTGGGTTTCTTAGTCATGGACGAACAGGAGTTAGGAGCAGCACTCCTCATCGTTAAGCAATACGAACTTGCCTCCGGGGCGAAGTTAAATGAACGAAAGTGTGGTTTAATGAACATAGGAAGTGGGATTGCAGTGCAGCACCATGAATACTTAACTCCAGTCTCCAAACTGAAATGCTTAGGCATCGAATACCGGAGTGACATAAGGCACACGATCGCTGTCAATTACCGCAATCTTCTCGCACGTCTGCGTGCATGCATACAGAGCCATTACATCAGGAAGCTTGATGACTTACAAAGGGTTACGCTCGCTAATGTTTACGTAACATCGCAAATGAACTATGTTGCACAAGTATTACCGATGCCACACGGGACAATGCAACGAATGATGTCCGCCCTGGGTCACTTCGTCACTCGAGGGTACATCTTTAAAGTGAAATACGACACGCTCACTTTGGCTGTTTGGGACGGCGGATTAAACCTTACACATGTTGAAACTAAGACACGGGCGCTGTACGTGTGTAATACATATAAGATCTGGAAGAACTTACCTAACAGTTTAACAGCCCACCTGTTAAACGAGATAACGCCTGCCAGTCTGCAGCCTCCAATTAACGTCCAACATATTCCGAGCGCTATGTTCCATTTCCAAACCTTTATAATTGAGTTGAGCTACCTGCAGATAAACATGCAAGATGATGAGCTTATGACGATGCATAAAGTTTATAAGAAGCTAATGGAAACCAAGAACCGGAACATTATTGAACAAAAATATCCTAATCACAGATGGCCAATCATCTGGAAGAACATCCACTGCCGTGATTTGACAACTGCGGTCAGAGCCTCCTGGTATCGCTTAGTGAACCGGAAAGTGCACAACAACTCCAGGCTATATTCCATACACTTGGCGGACTCACCATTGTGCGCAACGTGCAACTTATTGGACAGCGACGAACATCTTTTTGTGTGCTCCAAGGTCCAGGACGTATGGAACATTATTCGGAAGAAGCTTGCAATCATGACAAGAACATCGGCTCTTCATATTACACCTGATGATTTCTTGTACCCAGATACTGTTCCGTACCCTAAAACCAAGAGGAACTCTGTTAACTGGCTGAAAGGACACTTCGTTCACTATTTAATGTCCAGTACAGCTAAAAGCAAAGAGGATATCTCCATGTATATAGTTCAGGATCTTCACAAGTTATCAAGAAAAAAACATTACAAGCGAAACTATGCAAACTTTCTAGAAGCAGTTTTCAGAGAAGAATTTCGAAACTACTGAGCACCCCAGACATTTAAAAACAGGAAACACGAAGATTGAATGTAGTTTGATATCTTTGGAATAAGAGCAATTTTAATCCATTTATTTTTCTATTGTTTCCAATACTTTTATTCCATAAGTTCCACCTTTAAACGGCGAGAAGACGCCTTTCTTTTAATTATGTACTCAGCATTCCCTTATGTGTTAACATGTGTAATCATAAAAATACAGCACCTGGCAGCTCACGGTTTGCGAGTTAAGAGCAGATAAATAAAGAGAAGAGACAAAGAATTGAATTGAATTGTAAAACGATGGAAACTAAACGGTAACACTCAATTTTCGAGAAGACGAACTCGGAATCGTTCAGAGAGCTAGGAAAGAAAATGGCTTCGATGGAGAAACGGAAGAAAAATTTGATTTTCATCGTGGAAGAGATCCATTAATTTTAACTGCAGAAGAAAGGAAAATTGTTTTAACAAAGGCCGATGAAGCCGACGCTGATGAAGGCGAATTTGGTCTGCGGAAGGAAAAAAAAAAAAAAAAAAAAAGGGGACTGAGGCACTCCAGTCACGGTCTGCACGACCACTACGGTCGGGGGTTCGAATCCCCCCTCGGGCATGGATATTTGTGCCGTCCTTAGTATAAGGTAGTTGATAAGTAGTTTGTAAGTTTAGGGACTGATGACCCCATAGTTAAGTCCCATAAGCTATACAAACATTTGATCTCCCCATCTAATTTTCATCATTCGTCTGTAGCACCAAATTTCAAAAGCTTCTATCATATTTTTCTCTGAACTCCTAATCGTCCACGTCTTCCTCCCATACAATGCTACACTCCAGACAAATGCTTTCAGAAAGAACTTCCTAACATTTAAATTAATATTGGATGTTAACAAGTTTCGCTTCTTTAGAAACGCTTTTCCTCCCATAGCCACTTTGCATTTTATATCTCCTTTACTTCGGCCATCAGAAGTTATCTTGCTACCCAAATAAGAAAATTCATCTACTACTTTTATTGCCTCATTACCTAATCTAATTCCTTCAGCATCGCCTGATTTTCTGACATTGCATTCCATTACCTTCGTTTTACTCTTGTTAATGTTCATCTTATGTCTTCCTTTCAAGATACTGTCCATCCCATACTTTTAAATAGTTATTATAAAAACATTGCCGAAGACATTATAATAACTATTAAATAATCACTTATTTCTTCGCCATTTGCGAATTCTGCAGACAATAGCTGCTTTCTTAAAGAATTTCTATTATTTGGTGACAAATGAAAGTTCGTGCCGGACTGGGACTCGAACCCAGGTCTCCCGCTTTTCGCGAGTGGTCGCCTTAACCACTCTGCCACCCGAACACGCTCCCCGGCCAGACTCAAACTTCCATTTGTCACAATTGCTCACATCCCTAGAGTGGTCCCACAGATTTAGTGTGATTCCCGCCGGCCGCGGTGGCCGAGGGGACTGAGGCGCTTCAGTCACGGTCTGCACGGCCACTACGGTCGGGGGTTCGAATCCCCCCTCGGGCATGGATATTTGTGCCGTCCTTAGTTGTAGGTAGTTCATAAGTAGTTTGTAAGTTTAGGGACTGATGACCCCGTAGTTAAGTCCCTTAAGCTTAACAAACATTTGAACATTTTTTTTTAGTGTGATTCCCGCGAGGGGGAGAGGCACTATCTAACCATCATTCACCTGTCCTGGCATGTAAAGTACTATGAAACATCTGTTCCGAAGGAACATACATTTTTGATTTGTCACCAAATAATAGAACATCTTTAAGAAAGCAGCTATTGTCGGCAGAATTCGCAAATGGCGAATAAATAAGTGATTATTTAATATCATATATACGGCTGCGGTGCCATCAAAAATGTCTGTTCATTCGGAACAGATGTTTCATAGTAATTATAATAAAAGTAAATGAACCATAAATTTTCGGAAACCAGAGAATTTTTTTCTATTTTTCAGTCATTTTCACGTCCATGTCTCCTTAACACCAACACGAAAAATAGAAGAGTTAATAAGTGGCATACCCTAGCACGTAGCACACACTTGTTGCGCATCTGTTCTGTGGAGTGTAGGCACGAGCAGCTGGACCCTGCGCGCTGGACGGCCCGCCTGCTGGAAGCCCGCGCGCTTGTGGCCGGTAGCGCGGCTGCCCTCGGCGCTGGTCGTTGACATATGGAGCGCTTAACCTTGCGCCTGAACCGGTCCAGCCACACGCCGGCCGGATCATTACTCCGTACAGCTTCTGCAATCAAGCACCGTACTGCTGCCTGGCAGCCCCTCATGCTCTACCAGCCACAGTAATCGTCATTTTTTCCGACTCATTTTGTACATCTTCTATCTCATTACGACTTATCTTAGAAGATAGGTGAAGGAAAGGAGAAACTTACGTATTTACCTTTCGTAGATGGGGAGAAAGCTTTCGACAATGTTGACTGGACTACTCTCTGAAGGTTTTTCAAATGTTTGTAGAACTTATGGGACTGAACTACGGGGTCATCAGTCCCAAAGCTTACAAACTACTTATGAACTAGCTAAGACTAAGGACGGCACAAATATCCATGCCCGACGGGGGATTCTAACCCCCGACCATAGTGTCCGTGCAGACCGTGACTGGAGCACCTCAGTCCCCTCGGCCACCGCGGCCGGCTCTGGAGGTTGTTGATGTTATTGTGGTCTTCAGTCCGCAGATTGGTTTGATGTAGCTCTCTATGCTACCCTGCCTTGTGCAAGCCTCTTCATCGGAGAATACGCCAACCGACATCCTTTTAATCTAATTACTGTACCTGTCCTCGGTCTCTCTGTACGATTTTTACCCAACGCACTCTTCCTTCTAATGTTAAGTTGACGATTCCTTCATGTCTCAAAAAATGTTCAAATGATTGTAAATCTATCGGACCAAACTGCATGGTCATCAGTCCGTAGTTTATAAACTACTTAACCTAAGGTAAACTAACCTAAGGACAACACACACAACAATGCCCTAGAGAGGACTCGAACCTCCGACGGCGAGCAACCGCGCGCTCCACAGCGAGACGCCTTAGACCGCTCGGCTACTCCACCGCGGCATCTTCATGTCTCAGAATGTGTCCCACCAACCTATCCCTTCTCTTACAAGGAGACCACATGGGTATCGGATTTTAGAATTTCTTTATATATATATATATATATATATATATATATATATATATATGGTACGTGACGTTGAGAACTTAAATGACAATCAGCCAATGCCATTCGACGCAACTCTCAAAAACTATCGAAGTACCCGTAAATACCAATAATTTAAACGGTTGCAGTATCTGTTGTTGCAGCTCAGGTTGTCTGTCATGTCAGATTTTTTTTTTTTTTTTCATTTACCGTTGTAGTCATCTTAATATGCAAAGCAGAGTATCCGTGTGTTTGTTTGAGTATACGTATTGCATACATATCTATAGTTTTTTTTCCAATCTCTATGAAATATTTCACGCGTAAGCTTCAATCCATGAAGACGTTGGCCGTAATTGTAAGGATCACGTACAACACATTGTTCACAAGATAGCACGTCATAAACAATGGATCGCGAAAAACTGCTGAATCAAACACGACAATGTTCCACATTTCCTCCTGAACCACTGGGCCGATTTGAACCAAATTTGATACAAATATTTCTTACCATGAGGTAACAGTTGATGCAGGCTTAACAATCACATAAGACACATGGTTCAGGAGATATGACGTCAAACAATAGGAATAGTAAAGAACTGCCAGATAATGCAGCGAGACTATTCATACACTGTTTGAGAATGAGGGTACTTAGCGACTTGCAACAAACTTTAAACATAATTTCAAACAATTATTATATTTTTTTCTCGCTGTCAACCACAGTAAAATGACGAAAGGAAAAAGTTTTTCGCTTACTACTTTCCGCTGTTCAAGGAATAAAACTACGGCATTAGGTATAACGTTACACGTTATAATTTGTACACTAGAAATTATAACAGTAGGAAAGTCTGCAGACAATATACACACATATAGCTAATTGTACCTTCGTAATTTATCACAGTACGACGCGTTGTTCATGACATATGAGCACATAAACAGTAACGTTCATGGAAAACCGCCCCATTAAGCACAGGTTTTAATCTATTACTTCTATACTACTAATTGTATGCCAGAATAATTATACAATTGTGTATTGAAATGATAAAGTTTTGTTCTTTACTCTGTAATTTAAAAAGAAATCGAAGCATAATTGTTGTTAGTAAACTTTTGGTTTGAAATTGGTGTATATCCAGAAAGTCACAATTGGAAGCCTGGAACCTGATTTTTATCGTATATGATTTCGATCTAAACCTACTCAAGTTTCACATGCAGCCTACATTCGATATAGCCTACATTCGATATATCTACAAGAAACAATGCCAAACACTTTGAGTGGCGTATTAAACATCCCCACTCCCATGAACCACAGACATTGCCGAGGTGGGGTGGCTTGCGTGCCTCAACGATACAGATAGCCGTACCGTAGGTGCAACCACAGCGGAGGGGTATCTGTGGAGAGGCCAGACAAACGTGTGGTTCCTGAAGAGGGGCAACAGCCTTTTCAGTAGTTACAGGGGCAACAGTCTGGATGATTGACTGAGCTGGCCTTGTAACATCAGCTAATGTGGCTTTGCCACACAGCTACTGCGAACGGCTGAAAGCAAGGGGAAACTACAGCCGTTATTTTTCCAGAGGACATGCAGCTCTACTGGGTGAACATATGATGATGGCATCCTCTCGGGTAAAATATTCCGGAGGTAAAATAGTCCCCCATTCGGATCTCCGGGCGGGGACTACTCAGGAGGATGTGATCATCAGGAAAGACAATACTGGCATTCTACGGGTCGGAGCGTGGAATGTTAGATCTCTTAATCGAGTAGGAAAATTAGAAAATTTAAAAAGGGAAATGGATAGGTTGAAGTTAGATATAGTGGGGATTAGTGAAGTTCGGTGGCAGGATGAACAGGATTTCTGGTCAGGCGAGTACAGGATTATAAATACAAAATCAGTTGGGGGTATCACAGGAGTAGGATTGATAATGAATAAGAAAATAGGAATGCGGGTAAACTACTATGACCAGCACAGCGATCGCATTATCATTGTCAAGATAGATATGAAGCCAACACCGACAACAGTAGTACAGGTTTATATGCCAACTAGCTCTGCCGATGATGAGGAGATCGAAGAAATATATGAGGAGCTAAAGGAAATTATTCAGACAATTAAGGGAGAGGAAAACTTAATTGTTATGGGAGACTGGAATTCGGTAGTAGGACAAGGAAGGGAAGGGAAGATAGTGGGTGAATATGGTCTGGGCAAAAGGAATGAAAGAGGAAGCCGCCTGGTAGAATTTTGCACGAAACATAATTTAGTTATAACAAACACCTGGTTTAAGAATCACAAAAGAAGGTTGTATACGTGGAAGAGACCAGGAGACACCGGGAGATACCAGATAGATTTTATAATGGTAAGACATAGATTTCGGAACCAGGTTTTGAAGTGTAGGACATACCCAGGGGCAGACATAGACTCTGACCATAACTTGTTGGTTATGAACTGTAGGCTGAAACTGAAGAAACTACAGAAAGGTAGGAATATAAGGAGATGGGACCTAGATAAATTGAAGGAACCTGAAGTTCTTAAGAATTTCAGAGGGAGCTTCAGGCAACAATTGACAGAAACAGGGGAAAATAAAACAGTTGAGGAGGAATGGGTAAAATTGAGAGATGAAATAGTGAAGGCAGCAGAGGACAAAATAGGTAGGAAGGCAAGACCTACAAAGAATCCTTCGATATCACAGGAGATACTAAATTTAATCGATGAAAGGAGAAAGTATAAAAATGCAATAAATGAAACAGGCAAAATGGAGTACAGACGACTAAGAAATGAGATTGACAGGAAGTGCAAAATGGCTAAGCAGGAATGGCTAGAAGACAAATGCAATGATGTAGAAGAATGTATAAATAGGGGAAAAATAGATACAGCCTACAGGAAAATAAAAGAAACATTTGGCGATAAGAAAAACAGCTCTATGAATATCAAGGACACTGATGGAAAACCAGTTCTCAGCAAAGAAGGGAAAGCTGAAAGGTGGAAAGAGTATATAGAGGGGCTCTACAAAGGAAATGAACTTCGAGACACTATTGTAGGAAGGGAAGAGGATGTAGATGATGATGAAATAGGAGATACTATACTGAGAGATGAATTTGACAGAGCACTGAAAGACCTAAGTCGAAACAAGGCCCCTGGAGTAGATGATATCCCGTCAGAGTTACTGAAGTCTCTGGGAGAACCAGCCATGACAAAATTGTTTCACATTGTGTGTAAGATGTATGAGACAGGCGAAGTACCCTCAGACTTTAAGAAAAATGTTATAATCCCCATTCCAAAGAAAGCGGGTGCAGACAGGTGTGAAAACTACAGAACCATCAGTTTAATAAGTCATGGTTGCAAAATATTAACACGAATTATATACAGAAGGATGGAAAAACTGGTAGAAGCAGACCTCGGGGAAGATCAGTTTGGGTTCAGGAGAAATGTAGGAACACGGGAGGCAATACTCACTTTACGGCTTATCCTAGAAGATAGATTAAGAAAAGGCAAACCAACATTTCTAGCTTTTGTAGATTTGCAGAAGGCTTTTGACAATGTTGATTGGAATAAACTCTTTCAAGTTCTGAAGCAAGCAGGAGTAAAATATAGGGAGCGTAAGGTTATTTGCAACTTGTACAAAAATCAGACAGCGGTTGTCAGAGTTGAAGGGCATGAAAGGGTTGCAGTGGTTAGAAAGGGAGTAAGACAGGGTTGTAGCCTTTCCCCAATGTTGTTCAATTTGTACATTGAGCAAGCTATAAAGGAAAGCAAGGAGAAATTTGGAGAAGGAATTAAAGTTCAGGGTGAAGAATTAAAAACATTGCATTTTGCCGACGACATAGTAATTCTGTCAGATACAGCAAAGGACCTGGAAGAGCAATTGAACGGAATGGACAGTGTGCTGAAAGGTGCATATAAGATGAACATTAACAAGAGTAAAACTAGGGTAATGGAGTGCAGTGTAAGAAAATCAGGTGATGCTGAAGGAATTATACTAGGTAACGAAACAATAAAGGAGGTAGATGAGTTTTGTTACTTGGGCAGTAAAATAACAAATGATGGTCGCAGTACAGAGGATATAAAATGCAGAATGGCAATGGGTAGAAAGGCGTTTTTGAAAAAGAGAAATTTGTTAACATCGAATATTGATTTAAGCCTAAGGAAGTCCTTTCTGAAGGTATTTGTATGGAGTGTTGCCTTGTATGGGAGTGAAACATGGACGATAAGCAGTGTGGACACAAAGAGGATAGAGGCTTTTGAAATGTGGTGCTACAGAAGAATGCTGAAGATTAGGTGGGTGGATCGCGTAACTAATGAGGAGGTACTGAACCGAATTGGGGAGAAAAGAAATTTCTGGCATACATTGACTAAAAGAAGGGATAGATTGGTAGGACACATTCTTAGACATCAAGGAATTGTGAATTTAGCGTTGGAGGGAAGTGTGTGGGGTAAAAATCGCAGAGGGAGACCAAGAGACGCGTATAGTAAGCAGATTCAAGTGGATGTGGGTTGTCGTTCTTATGAGGAGATGAAAAGGCTTGCTCAGGATAGAGTAGGGTGGAGAGCTGCATCAAACCAGTCTCTGGACTGAAGACCACAACACATTAAACATCCTGGGCAATCCCGGGTTTTCAGCTAGTACCATGTAACCAAAGCTCCCAAGCTGGCGTCTATGTGCAGTGGAACTAATACTGCTACAAGAAAACCCAACGCTGAAAGTGTTGATTGGCTCAAACATTAGACCAAAGCGGGTCTTATCCCACTACTGTGTTGCCAGATGTCCTCCCCCTCCCCTCTTCTTCCACCTGGCCACCGATGTGGCAATGTCGTCACCAATATGGCGTCACTTCCGATTCGGAACAAAATGGCTGCTTGGGGAAAACCCAGCACCGCGCTTCCTCCTCCCCTCTTCCTATGACGTAATCTAAGATGGCGAATACCAGAAATTTTGAATTTTGATCGATCAGTATTGGCAATAACCCAAAAGCATTATGGCACGAGAAACATATATTCCACCTCCAGACATCAGCACTACAAAACCTTCCCTTCACTCACTGTGAATTTGGCCGGAAACCCCGCCCAAGATGCAGTCAAGTGAAGACGTCCCCTGCAGAAGCAGCGCCAGGCTGGATGTTACGTACTGTTTATAAAAATTCATGGACAATTATTAAACAGTTATCAACGGCGCCACATTTCGGAAAGAACTATGTTTGCATTAACTACTCCCGAAAAAGCATTTATTTTCTCGGAAATCGTCTGCACCTAATTTTTTTTCATTTCTCTACTGTCATTTTAGTGCCCTATTGGGCAGGCTGGCAGCAGACTAATACCTTGCTCTTCGGCCTTAAGTACATTCGGATTTGACAAGTAGTAAAAAGTAGAACAAAAAGAGAAAATAAACACAGATTTTAAAATACAAAGAGGGGATAAAAACGGTAGATAAAATACAATGAAAATTATGTCTTTAAAAAACACATATTTAGAAGTTAAAAATATCACGATAGCTAAAAAGCACTGGTGTAAGGCACAAGAGCAGCGACGATAACAGAGACACATAAAATACACGACTTGTACCTGCCTGTTCGGCGGATGCTTAAGTAATAAAAACACATAGCAACACGACACTTTACACAACACTTGGCACAGTGAACAGTTAAAATCAGAAGCACTAAAACGCCGCATGGGATGGGAGAGGTAAAGGAGGTGCGGAGGGATGGGAGAGAGAGAGAGGAGGAGGAGGGTACGAGGGTAGGAGATTGTAAGGATGGGAAAAGAAGGGAGGGACGGGGGATAGAGGAGGCGCTCATATATGGGGAAGGATTAAGGTTGACAGGGAGGATAGGTTTCAGGACAGAGGGCGTCATCTGGAAGAGCAAGCTGACGGAAGTTACCCCAGGAAAGGATATGGAGAGTGCGGAAGTGGAGGGAGGGAGAGATTACATGGTAATGGTGTGGCAGAGGAAACTCAATAGCAGGTGGGAAACCAGAGGGTAAGGGGATTCTATTCTGTGGGAAACATAGGGTGCAGATGTGCTCCAGGAATTTGAAGAGGTGTGGAAAACGAATGAGGTCATTGAAATCCGCATGGGGGAAGGGAGGCAGATGTGAGATGCGAGGCAGAGGGTGTGGCACTCACGGATCTGCAGGGACTGGTAGTATGCACAGGGGAGGCGATAACCCAAGCAGGGTGGAAGCTGGAACTACACAAGACAGGACGCATTAGGGAGCGGTAGGTATATAGGATGGTGGAAAGTTGACTCCCCATGTCTGGCCGGAGAGGTGTTTAAGCGGGTTGAGGTGGGAGAGGGCTTTCTGATGGGCAGTTTGAAGGTGATGTTTCCAGGAAAGGGAGCAGTGAAGGATGAGAGGTATCTAAGGGTTGTGGTTTGAGGGACGGGACAGTGATGGAGAGTGAGGTAGAGGTCTCTGTGGTCGAAAGAGTGAGTGGTGTGACTTATGATGATTTCCTGGGATTTGGTAGGGTTGACAGTAAGGAGGCACTGGTTACACCAGGTGGAGCATTTGGAGAGGTGAGACAGGAGCAGGTGTTGAGAGGAACTGCAGTGGAGTAGCCGAGCGGTTTAAAGCGCCTCGCTGCGTAGAACGCGGTTGCTCGCCGTGGAGGTTCGAGTCCTCCCTGGGGCATGGGTGTGTGTATTGTCCTTAGGTTAGTTTATCTAGATTTAAGTAGTTTGTAAACTACAGACTGATGACCACGCAGTTTGGTCCGGTAGATTTACAGACATTTGATTTGTTGAGAGGAAGTGAGGGAGTGAGGGTGAGGGGATTGGCTAGGAAGGCAGTGTCATTAGCATACTGTAGGAAATGGACAGGAAGTTGGGGTTATGGCATGTCTGCCAAAGAAATTACGTAGAGGAGGGGTGAGGACAGAGACCTGAGGCACCCTGGCCGAGGGTTAGAACAAATAGGAGTTGGAATTGTTGACAGTGACATAGGATGGGTGGTGGGTGAGAAAGGAAGCAATGAAGCGGACATAATTAATAGGAACAGCATAGGCTTTGAGTTTGAAAAGGAGACTGGAATGCCATACTTCGTCAAGGGAGACAAAGATGGTGGTGCAAAGGGAGTTTGTCTGGACGAAGAGGAGGTGGGTGAGACAGAGCAGTTGGTCATTGACAGAGAAGGAGGGTCAGAAGTTACATTGGGAGAGGGGAAGGAGCTGGTGTTGACAGAGATGCTGGTGGGCATGGCAGTAAAGGATGGTTTCCAGAACCTTGCTGAATACTGAGGTGAGGCAGATGAGGAGGTAAGATGAGGTGTGAGAGGGCGTCTTCCAGATTTGGGGAACATGAGGTTATGGGAAGTCTTCTACAGGGAAAGAAGCCAATGTAAATGATAACAGTATAGAGGTTAAGTAGAGTTGATGGGATTTGCATGGAAGAGCACAGCCTGTGGAGTGAGGGAGGGATGGTATGAGTGGATGGCTTTGGTAGAAATGTGAGCTTGGCGGGGAGGGGGGGGGCAGACAAGAAGGTGCGTGTACATTAGGCAATCAGGCTGGGGCAGTGTTGCGTTTAGTGCCTAGTGTAGATTTGATGTCATTGGCGGTGATGGGTGTGTTGAGTTCTGAGGGGGTGGGGATGTAATACAAGTATTGAAAGCCAGGGAGGCGAGTAGAGGTATGGAAGTGTTGGTATGCACATGGACATCAGGAAAGAGGGAATAATCGAACTGGGCATTGTTGAGGATGGAGAATACATCAAAGAGGTTAGAGGTGAAGTGTTATGCTTTACTGGTGTTTTTCGGAAAGTGGAGTTCATTGTGAGATAATGGAGCGACTGCCAGCAATGCGGTGGAAGGCTTGCCAGTACTTGGAGGAATTTACTGGGAGTGAGGCATTAAGGCAGGTGCATGTCTGGCGCTAGTTCCGGCGTCTTTTCGCATTCAAAATTTTTCTGATGTGGCACTACATTTGATAGTAGCGGTGGAGTGTATCCCACTCACAAGTTTGCAGGAAGGTTAAGTAGAGTTGATGGGATTTGCATGGAAGAGCATGGCCTGTGGAGTGAGGAGGGATGGCATGAGTGGATGAATTTGGTAGGAATGTGAGCTGGAACGACTTCAGCTACAGTGTGGTGAAGGAAGGATGTGGTGTGGTCAATGTTGGTGGGGTTGTGGTGAGATAGGGGATGGCTATTGACCGAGGTATCAGTGGAATGATGGTAGGCATTTCAGCTGGTATGGGAGTAATCATGGACAAACTTGGGAAGGGACTTTGGACAGGGTTGGGCGGCCACTAGGGTCTATGGCTAGGAGAAGGGGGGCATGTTCACTACTAATGATGTCAAAGAAAGCCTCCAGTAGGTGGCCCAGCTGGTTATGAAAGGTGAGGTCAACATCAGGGGTGGTGTAGCTTTCGGGCATGAGGGTTTCAGGAGGGTAATGGAGTCACCCCTGAGCAAGGAGACGAACTGATGTCACCGCTGTATTTCAGCAGTGGGGCAGGAATAAAACTTAAGGTCAGCTGCAACCACATAGGTCATAAAGATATGGTTGATATAGAACAGGAAATCGTGGAGCAGGGGGGTGCAGTGATCATATATGGTGGCTAGGTTAACAGTGAGAGAGGGAAGAAAGAAGCTGAGAATTAGATGTTCAGTTGGGTATTCAGGAGAGGTTGTGGCCAGACAGGGTAATGGCAGAGATGACCAATCGCTAATCCACCTTGAGTGAGGGGTGGGAGGCAAGCCGTATGGTGGTAAGGAATGGTGCTAACAGAATGGCTGGATTGGATGAAGGTTTCATTAAGAAGAAAGGCATCAATGCAGAGAGGCTATGTTGGCAGGGAGGGAGTGAATGTTATGGTAGAGGATGGTGTAGGATGGATGTGCTGTAGGGGACTGTGAGGTGGAGGAGTGTGAGAGTGGGGAGATGGGAAAAGGATTACGGGTGTACTTTATATGAGGATAATGTTGCAGGAGAAAATGAAGTAGTAGGTGTTATGGAAGAAGTTGGAGATGGTTTGAAGCTGAAACACGGAGTGGGCAGAGAGGGCAATCTTTTGGAGGGTATGGGGACACTGGAAGGAGTGGATATTCTGGAGGACCATGGCGACAAAGTGGTTGACGTCTGCCATATTAGGGAGGGGGCAGAGGGAGTTATTAGGGTGAATGAAAGGATTCATGGGGCGTATGGGGACTGTCAGATCAGGGGTGAACAGAGTGGGGTGAGCTTGATGCTAGGAATAGGTTGTGTGGGGACCAACACAGGTGTTGCAGTTGGGAGGGGAGGTGAGGACACTTCTTAAAGAAATGCGCCGACTTACAGAGGGACAGGTGGGGGTGGAGGGTTGCAGCAATTCTGGGTCAGGTGAGGCATTGTACACAATGATAGGCTTGAGGGGGAGGGAGTGTGATCAACCTTGTAGCCACCCACTCAGAGAGGAGGCGGTCAATGGAGGAAGAGGACTCTGTAAATATCAGCATCAAGAAGATGGGACCAGTGGAATTCTGGATGCACTTGGCGGAGTGGATGTCTTTGTCCGGGCGGCAGTTGAGCTGCACCAACACCTCCTCTGTGAGGATCACCAGACTAAGTGTGGTGATCTTGGTGGTGAGGGTGGGCAGGCGGCAGGAGGTTGGGGCTGAAGAGGAGAGGAGGAGGTGATGTGAGGGTGGTGTGGTGCCTGAAATGGACCCCAGGAGATGCTGCAGGTGGTCAGTTTGGAAGGTGGGGGAAGGGGACTTGATAAGTATGAATTCATTATGGGGGATGAGTAGGGAGATTGGGGCAGAAGGATGTACTTACATACTTTCAGAGAATGGGTGTAGTTGTCAAAGAATTTGGGTTTGGGATTGGAGAAGACATAGGTGTAGGTTTGTGGTGTGGATGCAGAAGTGGGAAGGTGGTATGCATGGGAGGGATGGGATGGAGGAGCAGAAGTGGTGGTGGGTGGAGCCTTTTTGGATATAACAGGAGCAGGATCCACACTGGAGCGTTTGGTGAAGGACATTTTGGCTTTACAGAAAGTGGAAGGAGTGGGAAGGATGGGGAGTGGGATAGGTTGGAGGAGGATATGATGGGGAGTGGGGTCAGACTGTGGCAGTTGTTGATGCACTTGGCTCAGAGAAAATGGTGACTATGCCACTGTGCGATGGCGGTGTTGGCTTTTTGCGGGTGAGATTTGGAGGAATTCCTGAGAATAGGAGGGAGCAGTTGGGGAGGGTAGATGAGAGGGTGGACTGGGACAAAGTTGGTGGATGATGTTGGTTGTTGATGTGGTGGTGGTGGTGGGGGGGGATAATAGGACAGAAAGCGTGATGGTGGATTGGGACAGGTCAGAGGCTTGGGATGGGGTGTGGGTGTGACGGGGGGGGGGGGGTCTTCATGGTAATTAGAGATAGGAAAGGTAAGGGTTAAAAGAGAAGAAAAGAATAAGCAGTCTTGAAATCCTGAGTCCTGCTTGCAGCGGCAGAGGAGAGGCCATGTACAGCCATGGTGGCTGCGGTGGTGGGGATGGCTGTTCCCAGATCGTGGGAGGCAGCGAGGAGAACCAGCGGTCCCAGGAGCGGCAGCAGTGGTGGTGATGGTCTGCGACAGGGGGGGGGGTGCAGCAGGGGAGCCCGGAGTGGCATCCTGGGAAGCGGCTGCGTTGACGGCGCAAGTGAGCTGGTCAGGAAAGGCGGCGATGAGGGACAGGGGCAACTGTTTACAATGGCGGGTGCTGGGCGGCGTCGGTCCAGTGGCAGCTGGTCCAGCGGCGATGGATGCTGCTGGCGACGATGGTCTATCAAGGTCGGTCCTGGCTGACAGGACCTGGCAGCAATGATGAAAGGAAGCCTGCAAACAGAAGCCTGGCTGCAGAAGCTGCCAGGCGGCATGTTGTAGCTATTTTTTCCCTTTATCGTTATTTTATACCCATACATATACAGGTAGGCTGGCAGCAGCCGTCTACACTGCTCTTCAGCCACATGAATTTACATACATCTTTAAGGAGTAATAAACAATAGTAACAAAGAAGTTAAAAATGTTGATCATGAGAGTTGGACATACTTACAAATTTAACAGACTGATTACGCTGGTACGTTTTCTCTCACTATATCCAACTCAAAAAAAAAAAAAAAAAAAAAAAAAAAAACTACCTTATACTAAAGACAGCATAAACATCCATGCCCAAGGGGGGATTCGAACCCCCGACGGGGAACGGCCTCGCGCATCGGAGCATAGCGCCTTAATACGCTCGGCCACTCCACCGCGGCAATTGTACTATTCTCTCACTAGATAAAAGTCTGCTTTATTCCCTAACATTACGTTTGTAATGCATATTTCGTTTACCTTACTCTATACTTGGACAAACAATGGTTGTCATGGGGTATATTTATTTATTGTTTTCACGGTCCAAACTGTTATTTACCTAATGTTTCCATAATACGCTCTGTATTCAAATGTTCAAATGTTTGTAAAGCTTATGGGACTAAACTACGGGGGTCATCAGTCCTTAAACTTACAAACTACTTATGAACTACTTACCAACTAGGACGGCACAAATATCCATGCCCGAGGGAGGATTCGAACCCCCGACCGTAGTGGCCGTGCAGACCGTGACTGAAGCGCCTGTCCCTTCGGCCACCGCGGCCGGCTACGCTCTGTATCAGTCGCCATGATACCTCATCAAATATATTTCTGTAATGGCTATCAAAGATACATTATTTTCACACCATGAATACTTCAATTTCTACTAACTTTATCACATCAACTATGTGGTTCTTAAAATTTTTGTTAGATACTCTTTGAATTCCTAGACCCTGATTCACTATAATACAGCCTGGAATTGTTTTATTTATCATCAAGACCTAATGTCAAGTGACATCTTACGTATCTTTTATGTTTGACATGTATATGGTGACAGAAAATGTACCAACGTAATAAGTCTGTTTAATTTGTATTTTCTGGATGAAACTACTGGGTTATGTCATATATTCTTTTTAAACTTGTCTATAATTCATGTTTGTCTTTTGTATTTGATGATCGTTCATAACCGAAACCGGATAATTTGTAAATCTAATAAACAGTTCCTGGTTGGCAATATGCATTTTTAATGTAAATTACGGCTGTTTCCACACATCTCGGTAAAATTTTGAATATATAATGCACTATATCCGCCCCCACGTGAAGTACTGAGCAGTCGTTTCGTAAGAAGAATAGGATCACAATTTTTATAGTCGGTTTCTAATTCTTCTGATCCTGCTATTTATTTCTTAAATAGCAGCTATAAGATTTAAGCGTCTCTGTCGCACTGAGGAAACGTAACGGAAATAACGAAAAAGAAAATAAATGTAATTTAGTATTACAGAAATTACATTCCAAAAATAGGAATATTTATTTTTTGTGATGTGCACTAAATTCCTAATACGAACTTCATTTGGAGTTAGTTGCTGCTGATATTTTCTTATAAGAAATTTCAGCAATTTCGAAAATGTAGTTTTATTTTGATGTGTTTACGAATGTAAATTACGCACGTCTGAGTTTCCTTTATATGCTAGTAATCGAGTGTAACTTCTATAGTCAAACCCTCGCTCGTGCGTGTGACTGCCTTGGAAAAGACCTGATTGATACCTAGCGCGGGAATGCCCCTTCGGTCGGGCGCGTCACGTTACGGTTCGCGCGGCCACTCCCGTCGGAGGTTTAAGTCCTCCCTCGGGCATGGATGTGTCTGTTGCATTATTATAAGTTCGTTTAAGCAGTTTCCAAGCCTAGAGACCGATGACTACAGTAGTTTGGTCCCTTAGAATTACAAACGTTAAAGACCTGATTCTTTAACTGTATCCAATAACCTCCGATTAATACTCATAAACATAACGACGAATCTCATCGCCGGAAAACGTAACTATATTGGTAATCCATTTATCAGTACATTTTTTCCAGGAGTTTCGTAGCTTTCGATATTTTATTTCTCAAATATATGCAATGATAGGTTTCAGAAATTACTGCAACCAGTCGCCTTTTTTTCTTCTCAATAACGATTTATTGAGCCACTGCCTAGTAGCTCATCATCATACAGTATATATATACATTTAGTGCAATTAAATTTGTATAGTTAGGAGTTTCACATTTAGTATATCCATGTGTGTTCCGCTTTTGAGTAGCATTTCGTACATGTCACAACACTGCCGATCCATTAGCACACCACAGCAACTCCCACGATGTTCAAGTAGTAAAATTAAATAACACTGCACACACATATTACCACAACACAGCCACTACCACGTCTCGTAGTGAAACAATAAATATTTCTATTAAACATACGGCTGTTGCTATCCTACTTCCTTCACACTCTTGACCAGCCGCAGTCACAGTTCCACCAGCAATGATGGATGCAATAAGACTTAAGTACCTTGGCCTCACCCTTGACAGATCCCTCTCCTGTTCCCTTCGCCTCTGCACAGTTTGTCAGAAAGCGATGTGCCACCTCAACCTCCTAAAACTCCTCTCTGGCTGGGTGTGGGTGCTCAACCCATCAATTCTCCTCTATACCTATAAATCCACCATGCATCCCATCCTATCCAGCTTCCATCCCGCCTGGATTTCCGCCCCTCCCCCACCTACTATTGCACCCTTCAAATCCTCGAACGTCACATCCTCCGTCTCGCCTAGTGCATCCGTCTCCCCTTCCCCACGCGGATCTACAACCTCATCCCATTCCCCATCTTCTCCAGTTTCTTGAACATCTCCAGCACCTATATGTTACCCGCAAAAGATGTAGAATCTCACAATCCTCTGGTCTACTCCATCCTTACCCATCCCGGGCCTCTGACACGCTTTCACCAGTGTATCCCTCCCTCCCTTCACCTCAATACTCTCCACATCCTCTCCCTGGGTAACTTCCGAAACCTCCCTCTCCCACATGATGCCCTCCATCCTGAAATCTATCTCTCATACCAGCCCTAATCCTTTCCCCGTGGCTTCAAGGCCCCCTCTCGGGGTTCCTCCCACTGCTTGGCTTTCGTCCTCCTTCTCCTCTCCCTTGGAGTCCTTATACTCCCTCCCCGGTCCCACCCCCACTTCCTTCCCTCATCCTGCGCTTCCGAACTCCCCCTCCCCCTCCTGCAGGGTCCTACCATCAGGCAGTGTTTTAAACTTCAGTGCTCTGTTTAGTGTTGTGTCTCATCATCTTCAGTGTGTGTTTTAACAGTACAACTGTCACCGCACCAGGCAAGCGTTGCATCCGTCAGTTTTATAGTGTTTCTTCATGAGCAGTGCTTTCGTCTCAATGTGTGATTTCAATGTCGCCGGTGCATGGGCTTTTATTTTTCCAACTGTGTTTTATCTTCTCTGCAATTGTGCGTTTTACCTGACTGTCATTTGTATTTAACAGACTTATCTGCTGATGGTTCATAACCGAAACCGGTAAAGTTATAAATATAATAAATAACTGATGGTTAGCAATATACATTTTTTTTCATATTTAACTGGAATTATCTGCTGTGACAAAACTCGGACAGAGTTGCGGATTGGAATAGAAGAAAATTTGATGTATTCTTAATGTTTCATTTGCATAATGTGGTCACCAAACGTTTACAACAAAAATGTTTCTCGCATATCGAATATTCAGTAACATGGTCGTAAATGCAGTTTCATAAAGTAACAGCATATCGTCATTATGATTTGCTGCCCAAATAAAACTAACTGAAGATATAGTGCAGTTCATCCTGAATATAAGGATGCTAGTTCCACGTTTATACAGAGTGTAGTTTGCTACTTTGACCGAGTTGAATGGAGCGTGAGATGACGTACGAATTCCATGCGGGACGTGGCAACTTCGTGTTGTGTCTCCACGATGCGTCTGCAGAAGTGTCAAATCCTAATGTAAGTTTAACCATCGCCCGCTAGTATCTCCTAGCCTTCCCACTTCGCTCGGCTTGCGTGTTTTGTGTGGTGTCGCACAAGTCCAAAGTGCACACCACCTACTTTCGCCGCGCGGCGCCATGCACACACGGCGCGGCGTTCTTACGACGTCAGCCACAAGCGCCCTCTGTTACAACTCCGCTCGTGGCCACCACTGAACGACATCGTTCACTTGGGATTGAGATAGGAACCAGTTAACACTTCAGAATCAGATAGGCACCAGTGAAGACTTGGCTATCGGATAGGCACTAGGCAGACCTCTAACTCAACTATGTATCAGCGTTCTGCAGTACTAAGCTATGTAAAAGTTAAGTATTGTATAAATTCTGTGCAATATAAATCTCGTTCTAATTTACTCTAGTGTTTCTAGTTTCTGCTGCCCGCTGGCTGCTCCCCTCCGTACCTGCACAAGCGTGCTACCTTTATTCCTGTGTCGGACTTCCTACTCGGCCACCGACACCTACGACAGAACGAGACACAAAAGCAGCGACGAGGCTGGGACACAAAAGTGGTGACGAGGAGTGATAGACGAACCTTGGACCAGTCCACTTGCAGCAGCCAGACGCAGCAGTCGGAGCACGCAGAAATTGCTGCCGCCCACCCACCCTTATTATAAGAATTTTGGGGGAAGATATTTTGTTCCGTGTTTTGTGGACTTTTTTGTTGCAGAGCGTCCTCTTTCATATTGCATTTGTGTTTTGTTATAAGTTACTTGTATACGCGGCGCCTAATTGGTCAGCATGGCCACTACCCCGAACCCAAACCTAATGGAAATTATTCAGTTACAGACGGCGCAAATCACACAACTCCTGCAAGCAGTGTCCCAGCTAACATCGCAAGCAGCTAACCAACAACAACAGCCGCCGCTTCAGCAGCCCACACCTGCCGCCGCAACGCTTCCTACGTTTCACCAGTACAACGAACGTGAGGAAGAATGGAGTGACTATTTCGCGCAGTTTCAAGAACTTGTCGCGGCTCATCAATTAACAGGTCAGATAGTTAAACACTTCTTTCTCACCGTAGTTGGCACCAAGACTTTCGTGTTACTGCAGAAACTTTTCCCCAACGCATCTCCTCGTGATGTAGACTTTGAACAAATAGTAGAGGCACTAAATGCTCATTATGAGAGAAAAGTTCTCGTAGCTGCGGCACGGTACCGATTTTTCAGACTTAAAAAATTACCGCAGCAGTCACACCAAGAGTGGATTACGGAATTGGAGGGCTTAACCCGCCAATGTAAATTTACTTGCTCTTGTGGACTTTCTTATAGTAACGTTATGTTGAGAGATGCGATTACGCAGAACATTCAGGACCCCAGAATTAGGGCAGCAATTCTGAAACAGTCCGACCCCTCATTAGACAGTGTACTGCAGCTTATTGAAGCGCATGATACCTTTGACTTAGCAGATGTAGAAATGCAAAGCCACAGTGTAAATTCAGTGCGCTGCAACGGACGCTTTCCTAGCCGTAGTTCTCAGTCTAGCCCTAGTGATTCTTATTTTTCTACCAGCCGTGCTGAACAGACAGTGAACAGTAGCCAGTGTAAAAGTGCGACACAAAGGTGGCCCCGTCGTGTTAGAAACAGTAATTTGAATAACGGGCGCCAACGCTCATTTCAGAAAAATGTTTGTAAGTCTTGTCCTCAGTGTGTATCTCGCCACAAGCGTGCGCATTGCCCTAGTCGCAACGCAACCTGTTATCAGTGTGGCAAATCGGGACATGTACAGACTGTGTGTATGCAAAACAAACATTCAAAGAACGGTGCCGTTAGGAACAGTGCTTTGCATAGGGCTATAACAGTGCATGCAGTAAATGTAATATGCGCTGTGGACTTGAACAGTGCTTTACTTGGTTCTCAATTGCAAGAAAGTTCTTCTGCGCCTATTGAAAAACTATGTAGTGAGCCACGCCGCAAGCGCCGACGAGCGCGTAAATCTGTGCAACGGAAAAGCGTTCGGGACAAGCAAAATGACAATGTACAGTGCAATCCTGTAGTGAACCTAGTGCCTTCTACAACTTCTCCTTGTAAAAGTGCCCAGTACTGTGTAGATAGTGACAGTAGACTTGTAGCTACTCAAAAGTTTAGTGCAGTAGTTAGTGAATCTGTAGTAGCCTCGCATTGCACGGACGCCGATCCGACGGTAGTGCCATCTAGTGACAGTGATATTAATCTGTGTGCCGAGTCTGCGCCGCTTACTTCACTACGCAGCCCGCGCATGCGCAAGTGTAGTGAACAAGTTCAATCATACGTTGCCCACATTCACACACCTGTCGAACGCCACAAGCAAAAGCTTTTTGTGAATCTTTGCATAGAAAATAAGACTGTGAAATTTCAGCTTGACACTGGTTCCTCTGTCACATTAATTAATAAAGACACTTATGAACTTCTGGGTTCGCCAAAACTGTCGCCGTGTCAGCAAGTGTTAACAGCTTATACGGATCAAAATATTCCCGTGCTAGGAACGTGTAGCCTGCCCGCCTCTTTTCAAGGTGTTACAAAAACAGTTTCTTTTGTAGTTCTTCAGGCCAAATCTGCACAGAACATTTTTGGACTAGATGCATTTGATTTGTTTGGTTTATCAATTCAAAGAGATGTGCTTCAAATTTCTTCAGTAGTGCCTCAGGACAAAATTAATGCATTATGTGAAAAATACAGGGACTTGTTTTCGCCGGAACTAGGTTGTGCAAAAGACTTCGTGGAACATGTAACTTTAAAAGAATCTGCAGTTCCAAAATTTCGTAAAGCTAGACCAGTGCCTATCGCAATTCGTGATAAAGTTGCAGACGAACTTAAACATTGGCGAGATAGTGGGGTGATTTCTCCTGTTTCTGCGAGTCAGTGGGCCTCGCCTATAGTAATTATACCCAAGTCGTCAGGAAAACTTCGTCTCTGTGCGGACTTCAAATCAACAGTGAACAGTCAAACAATTGTCGACACTTATCCCCTGCCCAGACCTGAGGAACTGATGGACAGATTAGGACAGTCTCGCTTCTTTTCCAAGATTGATTTAGCAGAGGCATATTTACAGATTCCACTTGATGACGAGTCAAAACAGTTTTTCGTCATTAATACTCACATAGGCCTTTTTCAATTTCAACGCCTACCATTTGGCAGTTCTTCCGCCCCCGCTACTTTTCAGCGTTTCTTGGAACAGCTGACAGTTTCTGTACCGTGTTGCTCGAACTACTTAGATGATATTGTTTTATCCGGACGTACAGTTGAAGAACATTTAGCAAACCTGGAGTGCCTTTTCAAAGTTTTGACTGCAGCAGGTCTACGTTGTAATAAAGCAAAGTGTTCGTTTTTTCAAACTGAAATAGAGTACCTAGGCCATGTGATTAATGCCCAAGGAATTCATCCCTTACAATCACGTCTTAGAGCAATCAAAGACTTGCCTCCTCCTAAGAATGTGCAGGAATTGCAAGCAGTAATGGGAAAGCTGAACTATTATTTCAGATTTATTCCCAATGCCTCTCAGATTGCAGCTCCACTGCTTCACTTACGTAGGAAGAATGTTCCTTTTGTATGGTCTAAAGATTGTCAGTTTGCCTTTGACAAACATAAATCTGCACTACTCAGTGATGCATGTTTGATTCCCTTTGACCCCCACAAGCCTGTAGTGCTAGCAGTTGATGCCTCGTCGTACGGTCTGGGTGCAGTATTGTCGCATCGTATTGGATGTCACGATCGTCCTATTGCCTTTGCATCCAAGCTACTGACGCCAACGCAACAAAATTACAGTCAGATAGAAAAGGAGGCCTTAGCAATCATTTACGGCGTCACAAAGTTTCATCATTATCTCTATGGCAGAAAATTTTATTTGTTGACAGACCACAAGCCTCTCACGTCGTTGTTCTCACCCACAAAGCCAATTCCGCCGCGAACGGCACAAAAGCTTCAGAGATGGCCGGCGCGCCGAGTGGGCGTTCGCCGCTGTACTGGGCTACTGGCCTTCAGCTGCACGCGCCGCGGCCGCCTTATCCGGTAGCGGCGCGCTCACTGGGTCACGCGCACTGACGCACTATAAACGTACTATTTGGTAGCGACTGTCTGCCGTAGCAACTGCCAGTAGCTGCCAACCGTAACTGCTGACCTCTGCTGCCCGCGTATTTCGTCGCGACTGTTCGCCGCAGCGGTCACGCCACTCACTGCAGTGTCTCTGTGAAAGAACACGCGTGTACCAATAACATTCTAGTTTTTCTGGTGGACGAGGAAAAAGAGAAAGAGGAAATAATGGTACTGTTTACGATATCTTGCCCTTACAGCATTTTCCAAACACGGAAAAAGTTGAAGTATTTACGCTAACTTAATAACAGGTCATTTTGAAATGTTGAAGACAGGTACAGAGGATTAATCCATTACAGTTCGATTTTATTTCAAGGGGGACGTACACGAAAAACAAGTACGAATATAACCTGTTACAAAATCCACAGTTTCTGAGGGCTGAACTGCAGAGTCTGTTGCCCACGCTCTGCAAATATTGTGTGAAACATCTTTATATTGTGTAACATCTATATATATATATATATATATATATATATATATATATATATATATATATATATATTAAAAAATTGGTAATGAAAATTAGCAAAGAAGAACTGCAGTCAATATTAATAAACTTCAGAGAAACTTTCGAATAAACTCATGTAAAAAAAAATACCGACAGTTTTCTGAATGTCTTCTTATTGTTGATTGCTTCATCACATCTCATGGTCATTATGTGGTTCACTTTAAGGCCTAAGTAATGAACTAGGACGAAACCTTTCACTCTTGAGAAAGATTTGTATTTTTCTAAAAAACATTTACATCACAACTAAAAGTTTACAAAAAAAAAAAAAAAAAAAAAAAAAAAAAAAAAAAAAAAAAAAAAAAAAACGAGACAGTTCATCACTTCTAACTGCTCGAAAAGACAAGATAAGACTGACTGCTAATTAACAAGCAAAGATACTGCTCTTCCACTTTTTTCTTTTAGTTTCACAGATGAATTTTTTTTCTTCACAACATTAATTAATAATTGCCTATTATTATTATTATTAATTTTTTTCTTCCCCTTTTTTTAAATAATAAAAAATGAAATTGAAATTCGCTTCTTACTGTTCTCATACCTCAACACTTCATCCCTGGTAACAGCACAGTTGGCAACACCACAGAATGTATACACCACAGTAGTCAACCATAGGGCAGGTATAGCATGTTTTATTTATTTTATGATCTGTACGAAACAGTGATCATTTTAACTGAAAGTTGGGTTAGGTATACGTTAAAAAAGATTTTTTTTATTTTTTTTATTTTTTTTTTTTTTTTTTTTTTTTTTTTTTTTTTTTTTTTTTTTTTTTTTTTTAAAGTATGTGAGGGCGCATAGCGCCCGAATCTCCGGTTCAGAAACACAAGTTACTGTTTTCCCATAGTCACTCGCGGCAAAGTTGCCAACATAAGCGCCATGCTAATAACATGGGCAACAGACACTGCAGTTTTACCATTTCTGAGTTACATAAATGAAATTATGTACGATTGTTGATAGTAGTTTAAAGCATCTACTGAAATAGTTTTGTAATATTAATTGATATTTCAAATTTTTTTGTAGTTTTTAATTCAATGATCTCATGATTCACAAAGGTACCATTTACTAAGAAAGTTTATTCGAAATTGCCTTGAATTTTTTGCAGTATAATCTCAACCATCATATAAAGAAATCCACAGAATCATTTCAATTTACTTATATTACTCTAATTGAAAAACTACACATTGAAATTCTACTTTCTTTATCCTCTATCTTGACATACATCAATGATATTAGATATTCACTCTGTATACATGTTTCTTATATATAATGCAAAAGACATGCCAAAAATCACAGTCAAATCTTTTCTTGTTTCGGAGAAAAATGTACCTGAATAATGAAAACGGTAGTTCTGAGAAAATGCATTTTAAAGCTAAACATGCTTTTTCGTTGCCATTCCCACCTTCAAAAGGTGACATGTGTGATATGACCAATCACAGTAGCCCAGGAAAGGAAGATGGAAGTAGCAGAAATGAGGATGCTGATGTGGATGTGTGGGGTAAACAGAAAGGACAGAATTAGAAATGAATTTGTTAGAGAAGTTGTGAAAGTGGGACCCGTAGGGAAAAGATACGAGAGAGTAGACTAAGGTGGTATGGACACTTGCAGAGAAAAGGGAAAGAGTATATCGGAAACAGAGTTGAAGATATAAAGATATAAGGAGTGAGAAGGAGAGGAAGACCGAAGATGAAGTGGAAGGGACCTAAGGGAGAAAGGATGGAAGAAAGAAGAAGCAGTGAATAGAGTATAATGGAGGGGAAAGATGCAGAAGAGCAACGCTGACCTTACTTGACGCGGGACAAAGCTACGATAAAGAAGAAGAAGAAGAAGAAGAAGACAGAGAATTAAAAATCTAGACGATTTTTGACTGTCATCGATACAGATACGGTGAGAGATAAGCACCGGAAATTGCAAACCCTACAAAAATGTTTTAAGTTCAAATTGTTTTTGTAATTTCGCATTCATTAATGTATTCATACCGTCCACGACATTGTTGTTGTTGTGGTCTTCAGTCTGCAGACTGGTTTGATGCAGCTCTCCATGCTACCCTGTCCTGTGCAAGTCTCTTCATCTGAGAATATGGTCGGCAACCTACATCATTTTGAATCTGAGTAATTGTATTCGTCCCTCGGTCTCCGTCTACGATTTTTACCCCATACGCTTCCTTCTAATGCTAAGTTGACAATTCCTTGATGTCTCAGAATGTGTCCTACCCATCTATCCCTTCTCTTAGTCAGGATATGCCACAAATTTCTTTTCTCCCCAATTCGGTTAAGCACCTCCTCATTAGTCACGTGATCTTCCCATGTAATCTTCATCATTCGTCTGTAGCACCACATTTCAAAAGCTTCTATAATCTTTTTGTCTGAACTCCTTATCGTCCACGTTTCACTGCCATATAGTGCTACACTCCAGACAATGCTTTCAGAAAGGACTTTCTAACATTTAAATTAATATTGGATGTTAACAAGTTTCGCTTCTTTAGAAACGCTTTTCTACCCATAGCCATTCTGGATTTTATATCTTCTTTACTTCGGCCATCAGAAGTTATCTTGCTACCCAAATAACAAAATTCATCTACTACTTTTATTGTCTCATTACCCAATCTAATTCCTTCAGCATCGCCTGATTTTCTGACATTGCATTCCATTACCTTCGTTTTACTCTTGTTAATGTTCATCTTATATCTTCCTTTCAAGACACTGTCCATCCCATTCAATTGCTCTTCCAGATCTTTTGCGGTCTCTGACAGAATTACTATGTCATCGGCAAATCGCAAACTTATTATTTCTTATTCATAGAATATATGACATCAGCTGCGATTGGGCAAAGTTGAAAATGTGTACCCAGCCGGGATTCGAACCCGGGTCTCCTGCTTTCTAGGCAGTTGCGCTGACCCCTACACCACTAGGGACACAGTGATCACCGCACCTGCAAGGACTACCCATGCACGCCTCCTGTCAGATACAAATTCAGTTGATGTCATATATTCTATGAATATTAAATAATAACAGCTGCAGGATCAGAAGTGACGTCTCTTCTTTCGGAACAGACGCCACATGTATATTTATTATTTCTTCTTTCTGAACTTTAGTGCCCTCTCCAAATTTCTCCTTCCATTCCTTTACTGCTTGCTCAATGTACAGATTGGACAACATTGGGGAAAGGCTACAACCCTGTCTTATTTCCTTCCTAACCACTGTGACCCTTTCTTGCCCTTCGACTCTGATAACCGCTGTCTGGTTTTTGTATAGGTTGAATATAACTCTTCGCTCCCTGTATTTTGCGCCTGCTACCTTCAGAGTTTGGAAGAGTGTATTCCAGTCGACATTGTCAAGAGCTTTCTCCAAATCCACAAACGCCAAAAACGTAGCCTATCTTCTACGATAAGTCGTAATGTGAGTATTGCCTCTCGTATTCCTACATTTCTCCTAAATCCAAACTGATCTTCCTCGAGGTCAGATTTCACAAGTTTTTAGATTCGTCTGTAAGTAATTGTATTCGTCCACGAGATTGTATGGGATTAATATGTTCAAAACCGCCGCCCTCGAAAATGCGAATCTACATGGGGCGATACAATATGTGGTCAAAAATATCCAAACACCCCACTGGTGAGGCGGTGGCAAAAGGAGCTGTCGGCTGACAGCAGCGCCGCATGAATCACCGAGCGGGAGGGTCGGGGGATCAGCTGAGCTGGTGCGGCTGATTCATAGTGTGTGTGCGCGCCACTGGAGGGCCGGAGCGCCACAGGTGAGGCGAGGGAGCGAGGAGAGGCGAGGCGGCTGTGAAAGGCAGCCCCTGGCGGCACGCGCTAATTGCACGCGCGCTGTTGACTCTGCAGCCTTTATGTCTGCGGCGTGTGGCGCGGCGCCTCGCCCTCCAGCCGGCACTTGACCTTCTGACCCGGATAGGGGGGCCGCGCCGCGATTCAGGGAGGGGTTGCCCGCGCCCTGCCTTACACGATTCATTTCACGGGGCGGTCAACAACTCCGCAGCTCAGCATGAGGTCGGGATAGGCCTCACTATTCCCCGCAACTTTCTCTTCAGGTAGACGCGCTCGTACCTCGGGCTTCTGCTTAAAAGGTGTTACAAAGAAGATACAGATGCAACCCCACGACACAAGACTCTTAAGGGAAATACGCTCAAGATGTATTCATGATTTACTGGCTGGCACGATCGCCATTCAATAAATCAGCACAATACAAAGAAAAAAAAAAGTAAAGAAAAAAGAAAAGAAAAAATTGCATTGATGTGTTTCACGGACCACTTTAGATTTGCAGTTTTATAAACTTTTGCAAACATTTCGGTCCAAAATAATAATCTAAATGATAAAAAATTTATTAATAAGTGTGTCTGAAACCCTTTTAACAAAAAAAAAAAAAAAAAAAAAAAAAAAAAAAAAAAAAAAAAAAAAAAAAAAAAAAAAACGAACTTAAGCAGTGGCGGGTTCCGAACCACTGACCTAGTCCTACGCCTTGCTCACTACGCTACGGCTATCAATCAAAAGGCGAGGCCTTTAATTTCATACTACTGATGGGCGTTGTTAACTGATTTTAATATGGCATTTGTAGACACTAGATTATCATTTGTCGTACAAAGAACGATGTGTCTTTTTTAATTCTTCAGTGCGCCATTGCTTTGAAATGACAACGCGTAAGTTACAATAAGAAAATCATCAAATACGCAACGCAAGATGGCGTACGGCAGAGAGAGTTCTGGGCGAGGAATGTCAAGCGACATCTCCGAACGGCTGGTTTTCGTTAATTCAATGGAGGGTGTCAAATCTCCGTTATTTTTGTAAATATGTCTCAAACGATACGAGATGTGGAAAAAACATAAGGGAGCAAAGTTGAAGAGAATTTTCTCCTCTACTAATTAGGTTATTCAATTTTTGTTTCAGATGAAAAGTTCGTTTGCAATTACAATTATATTGCAAACGGCAGTTTTTGGTTTTAATACAGTATTTTTTGTCCGAAAAATTTAAAAAATGGAGGTTCTGGTCTCTGGCGGCCTGCAATCATGTCTGTAAAATTTGGTGCTGATCGGTTTGACGGTTCCTCTTAAAAACAGGGAACACGTTATGGACGGACAGACAGCAGCAAATATCTCTGAAACGCTACGATATATGAAGAAAACATAAGAGAGCAAAGTTGTAGAGAATTTTCTCCTCTACAAATTCGGTTATTCAATTTTCATGTCACATGAATAGTTAAACCGTTATTTTCATTTAAATTTCGTGCTGTCAAAAAACGATCGCAAAGGTCCACTTTTAGCGTTATTACCGTGACCTAAAGTGGGCCAAAATTAGACCAGAAGTCGATGGCAGAGACCATCAAAACCGGTCGTCGAGATAAAATTATATACTACCAATCTTGGCTTTATCCTTTTTGTTACATATCATAATCTGGATCACATCCTTACAGTATAAGCAGACAAAGTAACCGTTTGAAACGGATTTTCATTCTATTTATAATGGAACTAGCTGCTAACCCCGTGATCCCCGAGTATGTATGAATTTTTCCAGTGTTACCTTCAGTGGCGGACTAGAGGGGGGAGGGGGGTGACCGCCCTTGGCCTCCGGTCTTCGGGGGCCTCCAAAACCTCGAAAAGAAGTGTTTCTTTCTTTTTATTTTTTGTTTTTTTTTTGTTTTTTTTTTGTTTTTTGTTTTTTGGGCGTGCTTGGCATCTTGTTCTGGTGGGGCCTCCAAATCTCGAAAGCTATTCCTTTTAGCCTCCCGTGCCTCTCGTCCTGGGGGGAGGGGGGGGCTCCAATTCTTTTTTATAGTAATACATGTATTTCCAAGTGGACGGTGGGGTCCTAATTTTGTTTCGCCGCCGCCCGGGGCCTTCCACAGCCTTAGTCCGCCACTGGTTATATTCGAAACGAAAATGAAAATCCGAAAACGTTTCATCTTTATGTATTCATGAAAACAGCTTACACATTCTGCAACAGTGAAACAAAGAAATATGCATAATGTACAAAATTATATGTGCAGTATCCAAAGAAAGAAAAATAGTAATAAAATGCAAATGATGTATAACATTAATTTAATTCAAAACTTGACTATAAACCCTATTTCTTGTTACTTGTCCAGGAGCTAGTAAGAATAATTGTATGGTGAGTTGACCCTTGAGCAGTCGACGTAGAGTTGTCCATGTGAGAAACATGAAGATGTCAGATCCACTTCGTGGGACTTAACATATTGTCCCTGTGATTTTGTTAATTGTAATGGAAAACGCATGTCTCACTGGAAACTGTAGTCTCTTGAAGTTAAAAGTTAGATTTGTCGGAATAAGTGGTATTCATAGTAAGGTTTATCTGACTCATTGTTCACGACGTCATATCTCTTGAACTATGTGACGTAGGTAGTGTTTAACCCCACAGCGACGTCGTAGTATGATGTAAATTCGAAGGTACATTCAGTGGTATAAGTGCCTAATGTCCGCAAATATTTCGTGAATGGTGTTAGCAGTAAAGACGTAATAAATCGAAACTTCATGCATGATGATGCGGTTTTTCGTTAACCAAATTGTTTATGACTTCATATCTCACGAACTATATGTCGAACTGGGATATAGAATCGAAGGAACATTCAGTGGTATGTTTGTGTACTGTCTCTCGCGAATACAGTTTACAGTGTATACGTATTAACTTGTAACACCATGCCAAATGCCGTAGATATACATCATGAACTTCGGAAAAGTAATAAGCGATAAACATTTTTTTCCTTTCATCATTTCGTTGCGGTTGTCAGCGATAAAAGGTTCGTAAAGATTTGAAATCATCGTCAAAGTTTATTGCGAGTCGCTAACTGCTCTCATTGTCAAATAGTTGACGAATAAAATCATGCTATCACGCGTCGCAAGGTGGGACAGTTTTTATTATTTGTGATATGAATCGCATGAACTATGTATCGTACGTGGTTTTGCAACCATAGCAAATGATTCCTGCTTTTAAGGAATATTTGTACCAAATTTGGTTGAAATCGGTCCATTAGTTTAGGCAGATGTAGAATATTATCGCACGCTGAAGCCGTTTTTCACGACTGTCATTGTTTATGACATCATATCTCGTTACGTACGTATCGTAAGTGGTTCTTATCCCGACAACGATTGTTGCCTGATACTAAGGAACATGTGTACCAAGTTTGGTTGAAAGTGGTCCAGTAGTTAGGAGGAGATGTGGAACATACATACATACATACATACACATTTACCCACATACACACCTACAGCCTATTTTATATGAAGTATAGGTCCATAAGCAGATTTTCCTTTTTTGAAAAGGTGGAGGAATATTTAGACATTAGGACTTCGACTAGTTTACAACGATAATAAAAGTAAAAAGTAGCTTCATTCCAGTTTCTCTTTAACTTATTTGAAACATTAATAAGAGGGAAATGTGATATTGATTTGATGAACATCATGCCAGAAGATCCATTACTTACACTGTTTGCCGACTATCTTTGGTAAAATTATATTGATGAACAAAATTCATATTTCTCGCCTTCTATTTCAGCAGACGAGCCCTCTGTACTTTGCAGAACTAGAAATACGTTTTAGCTCTCTCTCTGAAATCAATCACCGAAACATTTTTATTTTTGTGACTACCCTGAAAAGAGTACAAACAGATTCTTACATTCGGCAAAATAGTGTCCCGAGTGCTTTCTTAGCGAAACTGGACAAGAAAACCACAGGGACAATTATTTAACCAGACGAAAATTCTGCAATTGAAAACGGCGAAATTGGTTGGAGAACGCATTACAAATTTTTTCCAAATTTACACACAGCACAATCGTATTTTTTAAATTTGTCATGTATTTCATTTTAGTTTAATTTTGCAGTGTATATATACTAGTGCGTACAGTAAGCAGATTCAAGTGGATGTGGATTGCCGTTATTATGAGGAGATGATAAGGCTTGCTCAGGATAGAGTAGGATGGAGAGCTGCATCAAACCAGTCTCCGGACTGAAGACCATAACAACAAACTAATGCGACTGACCCATTTGGTTATCAGTGCTCTCTTCGTGTATGCGGAATTTGAAGTCCTCGTTTACTTCGGGTATCTTACAATATTTTCAGAAAACTTCCAGACAGATTTTTTTTTGCTATCCTAGTACCTGTCTGTTTTATTGCGTGTCATTACATGCAATGTCAGCCAAGCCTAGCAGGCATCTAGCTGTTAGAGGCAGCTGGGGAAGTTCTAGCGCTTCCGGGTATCCAGTATCGTGCCACAGAAGCCACAGGAGGCATTTCCGGTGCGGGGAAAGACGTGGGATGCAGGGAAATGTCTCGTGGCTGGCGTCGGTTCTGATGCTGGGTTTCTTGACTATTACTGATTTCTGCCTGAACGGAGTTCAACAAATTCTGTATTCAGGAGAACAGGATATCATATCTACACGTAGAAATTCAGATTTAGATGTTGTGAAGTGAATTTTAAACATTTCAAGTGCATGGTATAATTGCTGTATGTAATAAAAAACTTATTTGGAACGATTTACTTTCGCCGACACTTGTCAATAGCTCGCAAAATGATGCTTTTGCGGTGGGACTTCTTGGCACTTAGTAAAAACGCCTCGGCAAGGCACGCTCTGGAGGACAAGCATGAAATCTAAAATAATAAATTGTTATTTTGGGGGTTTTAAGGGGACTAAACAGCGGGATCATCAGTCCCTACAATAATAGTAAAAGGCTAAACTCGGGGCAAGGTTCCTCAATTGTTTACACACTACCTATTGAATGGCTTTCAGAACAATTTGATTTTCAATGACTCGCATAATCACTGACCGATTAAAAATATTAAAATACTGTCATATTCTGCTCATTACGAGGTATAATTTTGTGTAAAAATTAACGAGATAATACAAGTATTGCAATTCGTAACTTTATGTTTATCTTGAAGCTGACGTTGCTCGAATATGCCAACTTCGTTGGTCCATTACTTAGTCTTTTCCAACAAATTTCACATATAATTTCGAACCTTTAGGAAATTATTTCTCGCTGACAATCCCACTTCCTACAAGATTATGAAAAGAAATGTGTTTGCGCTTACTATATATTCGCTCTTCATGCGGTCAAACTTTGGTGTTTTCCATGAAGTTTTAATGTACACTCCCGGAAAATGAAAAAGACACTTTAGAAGACTACATACATCGTATTGGAAGAACTGCCTGCTGAAACTTAACTGGAACAGCATATGCATTCTTTACAGCAAACAATGCACGTCAAGCGAAAGACCTTATTGCTGTTTTGGAGGAAGCCATGGGCTTAGCAGAAGGAGTGAAATTTTAGTTGTGGTTCAGAGGATCAGTGATGATCTCACCTAAAGCCAAAGGCACGGCAAAGTATAGTGCCATATTTAGAGTGTACTGTTTTTAATTTTTTTATATTAAATTAATTTTGAGTTTGTTTATATTACAGGAGGCGATCCAATTATGATATGTTCAAAAATATTCAAGCCAAGATCGCTGATAATTGATTTCGACCGGTTTCCCTGGTCTCTGCCAGCATCGTGTGGTCCAGAAAACTTTTTACAAGGCTATCATCTGTTGAAAAAGGGATGACGGAAATTTAAAACATACGTATCATTACAATAAAACGAGAAGAAATATCAATTACATTTATAAGAGCAAAATCGCCCATACTTAGAGAAGGGACATACCTTGTAAAGTCAATCAGATGCTATATAACATAATTTAGAGTGCATAGGTGCACTATGTCATTATAATAAAATGTACTTATCACTGTGAGTGACAGTAGCATACTGACACATGATACAAGACAAAGATAAAAGAATGTGGCGCCAGATGGCAGCACAAACTAATGTAATATTAAAACCACAAGGGGGATAAAAAACGTCGTATTTTCGTGACAAGGACAATGGGGAGCATGGTCAAAGAAGGATATTTATTGTGTTGTACAGATTATAAAAATAGTTAGAAGTCATTTGAAAAGAAGATAATGATATCTACGTTCATGTCGTATTTGCTTGGAACACACAAAAACAAATTTACTGCAGTTTTTGTATAGTGCGGTATTACGCAATATTTGCATACTATTTTACTAAACGTCAAACCCCAATATTGTACTGTGTATTTTACGATCACAGGAGCAGCAACGCGTTGGTTGACGTCACAGGCATCACATGATTGAAAGGGAACGCTCTAGCGGGCTTTCAAACTATTTGAATTTTTTTACGTCTTTTAAAGAATACTGAAGTTATATTATGAGCATAAAATGACATAATTAACCATTTAAAACAATTACTGGAAAAGAGTGAAATACTATATTACTGTCGGCTGTAGGGATGGCATGGTTCAGTATTCAATTGTTTAGAAACCTATTGGACGAAACTGCTATGAATGTCAGTCCCTAGACTTACAAGCTACTTAAACCTACACTAAGGACAACACACGCGCTTGCCCGAGGAGGACTCGACCCGCCAAGTCCGTTACATGATGTCTTTGATCACGTGGCTGCATCTCAATATTCCTGTAGGGCAGTGCCTCCCATCTTTCTTAATACGCGACTCCAACCAACTAAAACTAATTTGACGACCCACCAACCCCTCCCCGACCATAACTCAAATATGTCTGTAATTTCAAAGGCAACGAATTCAATTTTCTTCTGTTGATAAAAATTTCTTGTAAAAAGCAATAAAAAAAGGACACTGTTCTACATTGTAGGATACATTTCTGAGTCAGTCTTTCTGAATAGAACACATCCTGTTATTACATGAATTCCGTAAGAAAAATGTTACGTAACGAGATTTCTCATTGCAGATGAATCTCAGAAGAGAATTATGCTCGTTAAGCAAGGCTCCACCTGTAGTTAATTTGTAAAATATCGAATTTATCAAAAATAATTGTTACGTTTTGTAAATTTAGCTGCGGCCTGGTACCTAAAAACAGTTTTCAGGAATTCCGTTTAATCGTTGTTAACATGGTGTATTTATTATAAAACAATCTTTATTTTATTCAAATGAGAATTGATGATCAACAAGGAATGTAAAATACATTTCACTTTCCCCGGTGTAACGTTTCTGCTATGTTGCACACTCCATACAAAAATCAGTTGCCAACATTATAAACACAAAATATCTGACACCTAAAATAAAATTTCACTACCGGACATGTAAAATATCACATTTTCGCCTTCAGTTTGAAATTCTATTAACACTATTAGTAAAACACATTTAAGAAATAGTACGTTGATTTAAACATAACTTTTGCTGTCCTTTTACGTAATTTTCAATTTTTAATACTTTCGTAAATAATAGCTGCAAACACTAAAAATGCATTACACTTAGTTCCGGAAATTTCTGAACCTATATAGATACTAATTTGTATAAAAACAACAATACTACATGTTATAACTATTGCACAACATGATTTCATATATACCTTTTGTTTAAATAAATTAGGGCAGACCATGTTTTATATATCACTGGATCCTAAATTAAATACAGATAATTTTTCATGCACTGAAATTAATAATCCGTTTGGTACTAAGAAACTATCTTCGAAATGAACAAAACTTTGACAACCATATACAAATCCGTATTAATAAAAAATTAGACCGCAAACTGAAATACATTAAAATTCCATGTCACAATAATAGTATGCCTACACAATATTGGCAAAACAAAAATTTGTGCACTTCGAAAAAACAAATAATGTAAATAATTTGAGCACTGTAAACACTAGTCAAAGGATGACTTTAAATTTGTGTACCACATTAAATACAAATTTCATGAAACATGTACATACATTGAGATAAATAGTCAAAGCTTAAATGTAATGTTTTAATTTCTGTATTTTGGTATATTTAATGTAAAAGAATTGTGAATTACAAAACTTTGTCATCAATCTTATTACGCGGTTACGTAGAAAGATGTTTGAGAGAAACCATGTTTAGTTAGTCTTCTAGCACTCACAAACCTGTAAGCAGCTCTGTTGGCCTGCCGCTGCATTTTTTTTATTTTTGATTGTGCAACAATGTGATTGATTAAAACTTTATTTAAATGGAAATAAAATCGTTTCCATATCAACTGACATGTTTATGATTTACGAAAAGATCCTGTAACATCAAATCTTTTAGTGAATGCCGAAGACAGCTCACAAAGGAATGGACTTCAGCCAGCATAACTTCACCCACAGTGGAATGACTTTGTTATAGAGATTGTGAACTAATGAAACTTTCCGTGATTTAGGAAAATATTAGGGCTCAGTTTGAGTCATTCCCAAAAGGGGTGACTGTCGTTAGACCGGGCGTATGTTTTTGCCTTACGGAACACCTAAAAGGGACACCTTTTACGAAAGCGCACGAAACCATGCTTGTAATAACAGGAAATCATCAACAGGACAGTGGCATGCGTCATTTGCGTGAAAAACGTTGCATTGTACCACAAGTAACATTTTAACAGAGAGAAACAAAGGAACAAGGTATCAATACCGAGACAAGGAAATTACATGGAATTTAAGGGCGTCGGTATATCATGACATATTCAATCAACAGCGCCAAAAACTCTCTGTTTAAAGTACTTATAATAGCGCAAAACACACATATACAATAGTGCCACACATCTGAAACTGCTTGTATTAGTCCTGAAAGTGCAGACGCGGGATTTCGATGAAGTGGTTAAAACAAGTGGGAGAAAACAACGCGCACACCTCACTAAAGCCACGTTATCACATTCCAAACCACTTTCGCATTCACGCTGTCTAATATAGCAAGCGACATTAATTATAATTTCAAATGATGATGTTGATATGTCAATGTCATACCCTGGCTTTCACCACGCATTTTGCATCATAGGTGCTGCAAATTGATTGTAAATCACAGAGTGATTTTTCACGATGAAATAACGATCATGTATCTTCACTTGTGGTTTGCCACCTCATAGTCTTACAAAATCAGTAGTCATTCTGATATCTACATCTACATGCATACTCCGCAATTCACCGTAAGGTGCATGGCGGAGGGTACACTGTACCACTACTAGGCATTTCCTTTCCTATTCCACTCCCAAATTGAACGAGGAAAAAAAGAATGCCTATATGTCTCCGTACGAGCCCTAATTTCTCTTATCTTGTCTTTGTGATCTTTACGCGAAATGTAAGTAGGCGGCAGCAAGATCGTACTACACTCAGCTTCAAATTCCGGCCCTGTAAATTTACTCAACAGAAATTCACGAAAAGAACGTCGTCTTTCTTCCAGCGATCCCCAATTGAGTAGCCGGAGCATTTCCGTGACACTCGCGCATTGGTCGAACCTACCGGTAACAAATCTAGCTGCTCGTCTCTGAACCGCCTCTATGACTTCCTTTAAACTGATCTGCTGCGGGTACCAAACACTTGAGCAATATTCAAGACGTGGTCGTACAGGCGTCTTATACGCGGTCTCCTTTACAGGTGAAGTACATCTTCCCAAAATTCTCCCAATAAACCGAAGTCGGCTGTCCGCCCTACTCACAACTGTCCTTACATGCTCGTTCCATTTCATATCGCTCTGCAATGTTACGCCTAGATATTTGAACGGCGCGACAGCATCAAGAAGCTCACTACTAATGCTGTATTCGAAGATTATGGGATTGTTTTTCTAGTCATGCGCATCACCTTACATTTTTCCACATTGAGAGCTAGCTGCCAATCTTCGCACCAACTGGAAATTTTGTCTAAGTCATCCTGTATGCTATTACAGTCAGTTACAGACGACAGTCTCCCATACACCACAGCATCATCAGCAAACAGCCGCATATTACAACTTACAATATAGAGTTTATACTGCCAAAAGAAGTAGACATCCAGTTGTTGGCAATATTTTGTTTGAAAAACTTGCATCTTTATCACTCACGCAACTGGAGCACTGGTTGGTTCAACTACAGTATGCCACCATCTAGCGGCGCTAGCAGACAAGTACGGCGTTGTGATTTTTCAAATGCTCCCGGCGTACTTCATGTTGGAATAATTCCCGGGTAAACTGCCGGGTTTCAGTGTTCAACGGGCACAATATTTCGGCATACGACCACGTTGCCACCATCAGGAGCGCTGGTGAACTGACTGATGGGGGTTCCTCGCCGCGCTTTTATCGCCATCCGCTGTATCGGCGGTCCGCGCCCAGCATCCCTGCCCTCGCTCTCGCTTCTCCCGCTGACCGGGTGTACAACCCGAGGTCCGCGTGCTGGCGGCTCTTCTGCTGTTCCTCCACCTATCCCTGAAGTCAATTCTTTGTCGGATATCTCGTTCCTCTTCTTCATCAATCTAATAGCGGGATCCCATGCCTTGCTAAGACTGTACCCGCTGTCACGATTTATTTGCGGTTCCCTTACACATATCTCGACAGATTCCCTGATGACACAGTCCCAGAAGTTGGACGCTTGTGTGCGATCGTAATACATTCCGTGTATTTCCGTCAGACAATGTTTTGTGACTGCAGACTTGCTAGGTTGCTGTAATCTTGTGTGCCGTTGGTGTTCTCGGCACCGATCCTCGACCGTACGCACTGTCTGACCTATATATGTTGCACCACATTGGCAGGGGATGTGATAGACAACGAATTTCCGCAGTCCCAGGTCGTCTTTCACACTTCCAAGCAGTGCTCGAGTCTTAGGTGGTGGGTGGAAGACTGTCTTCACTCGGTGCTTACTGAGAATTCGTCCTATTTTCCCGGATAGCGCGCCACAGAAATGAGTAAATGACGCACACCATTGTTTTGTTTATGATCGCTCGTTATTACAAGCGTGGTTTAGTGCGGTTCCGAGCGTTCGACGTGAAAGGTGTCCCTTGCTAATGTTCAGGCATGCTCCTCGCGGTTTTTTTTATAGCGCCACTATACACGGTGTCACGTACGAAGGCGGTCCAGTTTTCAGCCATTTTGCGTATCCCCCATTACCACACGGGCAGCCAATAATATTCATTCTCTAGGCGCGTGGCTGACGGTGAGTTGCGCAATGTTTCTCCCGCAGGCTCAACTGTTGGCGCTCGGCAGCAGCTCCTCCCTTCTATGCTTGCCTCCTCGCTCCACCTATAAGTGCGAAAGAGCTTTCTCACATGACGCCATCTATAGTGCCTCCTTTGATGGCGACCCCCTGAACAAGACTTTGTGACCCTCTTGGGGGTCACGACCCTCAGGCTGATAAACACTGTTGTAGGGGACATCCTATCCTTCCATGGCGATGCTCTCCGTGCAGATGTGTACCCTCTGTACCAGCTATGATCCACCCCTTTTTCTCCCCCTCCTTGATCCTCCCTCGACGGCCCCGCTAACCCTCCTTCCTCACCTCCCTCCCTACTCGTCTGCCGGTTCCTCCAGTCAGTACCCTCCCCCCCGCTCCTTACAGCTTCCTGGGACATCCCAAGCCCCTCTCCTTTCCTGCCTTCCCCCCTCCTCTACCCTTCCCATCCGTCACCCCTCCTCATCATATTCATTTAACATCCGCATGTGCATCATCAGCGTTCTCGTCGGAGTAAACCCTTGAGTGCTTTTTAACATAACTGCGAACCAGTGGCGGACTAAAGGGGGGGGGGGGGGCGGGACGGCGGGACGGGACGGGACGGAGGGGGCCGAGCGTCTCACGCCTCCGGTCTTGGGGCGCTTCCAAATACCTCTAAAGCAATGTCTTCTTTTATTTTTATTTATTTATTTATTTATTTTAGTGCGTTTCGCATCTTGTTCTGCTGTGGCCTCCAAATCTCGAAAGCTATTTTGTTAGACTGTCCCGTGCCTCCCGTCCTGGAGGGGCCTCCTATTTTTTTTTTTGCTATTACTACATGTCGCCGCTCCTGGCCTCCAACAGCCTTAGTCCGCCACTGCTGCGAACCGCCATCCCCCAGCCGGAGCCTGTGTATTTTAAATGCCCATGTGCATCAGTATTACAGTGTGTGTTTCTCCGTTTTCGTCGTCTCTTATGTTTATACGAACTTCACTTTTACACTCCATTTTCGCCATGTTTACGCTTTGCTTTCTCCTGTCTGTTCTCCTTTATATTTCTTGTCTTTTCATTATAAATGTATTCAGCCGGCCTCACTCGGGGAGTCAAATGACAATAAGAGAGAGAGAGAGAAGGGACATGCAACTTGTTCATGTTGAAAATGTTCAAATGTCTGTAAATCTATCGGACCAAACTGCGTGGTCATCAGTCCGTAGCTTACAAACTACTTAAACCTAGGTAAACTAACCTACGGACAAACACGCACACCCATGCCCCAGGGAGGACTCGAACCTCAACGGCGAGCAACCGCGCGCTCCGCAGCGAGGTGCTTTAGACCGCTCGGCTACTCCACCGCGGCACTTGTTCAGGGCTCGTCGACTTGCAAAATGAGGTCCTACACGATATTATGATGTATCCCATGACGTTTTCACACGTCAGCGTAGCTCTCTTTCGTCCGCATTGTGGAAACAGTGTGGCCTGCGTAACCTCCCAGGCACCTGTTGGTGGCAATGTTGCCGACATGTGGCCGAACAATATTCAGTGGCTATATTCGCGTCCTTATGCAATACCTATGAGAGGCACGGCCGTTATACAGCACGTTCGCTGCTGGCCTGCGTGTGAGCCCCGCCGCCACCCGCTACCTGCTCTGATCAATATCGCGCCGTTTGCCGCCGCCGCGGCCTGCGCCCACTCCGGACCTCGTGCCACACCACACCAGCCTTCTCCTACTCACTGTAAGAATACTCGAAAAAAAATGTTGATATATATATATATATATATATATATATATATATTGGCCCACTTTAGGTTACGGTACTTACGGTGGGCCTTTGCGATCGACTTTTGATAGCTCGAAATGTAAATGAAAATAACGGCTTCACCATTCATCTGACACAAAAATTGAATAACATAATTTGTAGAGGAGAAAATTCTCTACACTTTTGCTGTCTTGTGTTTTTTCCATATCTCGTAGCGTTTCAGAGATATTTGTAAACATAACGGCGATTTTGGGATGTCTGTCTGTCTGTCCGTAACGTGTTCCCTGTTTTTAAGACGAACCGTTCAACCGATCAGCACCAAATTTTACAGACATGATTGTAGGCCGCCAGAGACCAGAACCTCCTTTTTTCAAATTTTTCGGACAAAAAATACGGTAGTAATACCTAAAAAAGCCGTTTGTAATAATACTGTAATTCCAAACGAAACGTTCATCTGACACGAAAAGTGAATAACCTAATTGGTAGAGGAGAAAATTCTCTACAACTTAGCTCTCTTACGTTTTTTTCATATCTCGTATCGTTTGAGAGATATGTGCAAAAATAACGGAGATTTGACACCCTCCATTGAATTAACGAAAACCAGCCGTTAGGAGATGTCACGTGACATTCCTCGCACAGAACACTCTGTGGAATACGCCATCTTGCGTTGCGTATTTGATGATTTTCTTATTATAACTTCACGTTGTCATTTCGAAGCAATGGCGCACTGCGGAATTAACAAAAACACTTCGTTCTTCATACGATAAATGATAATCTAATGTCTACAAATGCTATATTAGCATCAGTTAACAACAGCCATCAATAGTATGAGATAAAAGGACCTATCTTTCGATTGGTTGCTGTATCGTACTTGGGAAGGCGTTAGACTGTAACGCTGAAGGTCGGTATTTCGGAACCCGCCACTACCTAAATTTTTTTCCCCAAAAGGGTTTCGGACACTCTTATTAATTAATTTTTTATTATTTAGATTATTATTTGGGTCCAGAATGTTTGCAAAAACTTATAAAACTACAAATCTAAAGTGGGCCGTAAAACACGTCAGTGCGATTTTTTTAAGTGACTAGGTTTATAAGGATATATTGTAAAATATTGCCTTTGTATTTTATATTATTTATTTACTTTGCCAGTTAGCTCAGTAAATGGATGAAACATAAACCTTCTCAGGCACGTGATTATTCAGGTTAAATTTTAGTTGAAGGTCTTCAACTGGTGCTTAGTTGAAGGTCTTCAACTGGTGCGAGTATTCTTACAAAGTAGTTCCACATAAAATGCTATAAAATAATATTCAATTGCAAATGAAGTCAATGTGGAACCTATCCTCTATATCAAAATTATAAATATTATTCTCAGTTAAGTATATAATCGAAACTTTAACTGAAAGTAAAATCGCAAAGTCTGAATTCAGTGAAGCTAAATAAAAACTGTCTTTTAACTTTTTAAGATGTGGCTATAATGAAATTATTTAATGAAATATTATTCACTTCTTACTCAGAATAATAATAACAGTAACTCTGAATACATATGCACTTCATAATTTATAGATCTTTCTAAGATACCAGGTTTTACCATACATTACCAAAGAAGTTGGCGTAATATTTATATAAGTCCAGTTTGGTATTGCAGAGCTGAAATAGAAAATTAAGTTTTTTTTTTTTTTATTAAACCTTATTTTCCACTCATCCTTGCTTTATCAGTTAGGAATTCTATATTTGCCACGTAATGGCGGCGGTTGATGCAATCTGTGTCGTTAGCTTCTTGCTGAAACAAATGCGTCCTTTAGCATTTCATATAAATGCTCAGGATATTTCTAACTAATTAAAGTTCGTACACTTATTTCATTTAATACGTATATTTTAAGACTTTAAAATGTTCAAACACATTTACAGACCTCATTACAATGTTTCCTTCATTTTCATCAAAAACAATCTCGTCACGATTATGAATCGACCAGCGCAGAAAAGAGACAAGACACAACCAGATACAACAAGACGCAACAAGCTACAACAAGATTACTTTTTAACATTATATATTTATATATTTAAATATTTTAATTGTACGAAGATAACAACACACATTAAAATACTTAATCTTCTTTGTTACGAGTGTATACACAGACACCTTTTGTTACATGATCCGTCTATATTAGTGGTACCACTAAACTTTTCAATCGTCGATTTCGGTAAAAACTGGAAGGACATTACATCAGCCACAAGACTAAATGGTTTTATTTTATGCCCATATTCGGTGCTATTTTATTGCAAATGTTTTTTTGCCCATAAGCAGCGTTGTTTTTAACAGATTCGTTGTAATTTTTGCGATTCGTTAAATTTTTGGCGGATTTATTGTAATTTTTGCATTGTTAGTTGCAATTTTTCTCAAATTTCGTGTTTCCTAGCAAGTTCAGTTTTTTTGGTCATCTTCAGTCTTATTTTTGCCAAAGTGATTCTGTTCTTTGTTTTACCAAATTCGGTATTATTTTTTGCCAGTTTCACAGTAACCTTTTAGCCGAAATCGATGATTTTTCCCTGTGATTTTGTATTGGTTATTTTGCCGAATTTGCTGCTTTTTTTCAAACACTCTGTGCCTCTTTTCATATTACTTTTTTTGTAAAATTTGCTGTTATTCATTGCTGATGTTTTTCTTTACAATTTTTTTTTTTTATAATGGGACTCAAATCTTTAAAGAAAATATTTCGTGACTCAGTATATATATTTAAATCTATGGGACGTTTCCCTGTTTATCAGTCCCTAACTACTTAAAATAAGGTGAGGACAACACACACACACACACACACACACACACACACACACACACACACACATGTACGTGAGAGGACTTGAACCTCCTACAGGGAACAACCACGCGCTCTGCAGTAAGGCGCCTTAGAGCAGTAAGACATTCCGCGGCTGCCTCAGTATATATATTACAGGTCCAAAAGACCACTTTTTGTACATTAAAAAATACTTTATACAGATTAAACGTTAAGCTCCGTGAAATTTATTAAATTGTTAACTCCTGGTATTAACAATACTTTACATACATGCATTGAAGTTTGTTGGTTTTACGCATTAATTCTTTTCCATTCAGTTAACACTTTACTAAAAAACTAGAAAATGCATGCTCTCATAAATAAGAAGTTGCGAATCCCAATAATCTTCAAGGGCTATATTTGCAAGTTCGATTCTACCCCTTTTTTGATTTGTATTGAAATTTGTCTTGAGTCTTTAATGAAGGTGTTCAAAGAAGAATAACATAATAGTTCCATCAGTCAGTATTCCTAAAATGCTCAGTCTACAAACTACTTCGTACCCATTAAATTCATAAGGTCTTCTTGAAAAATAACTACTAATACACAACCAGTATCAAGCAATACTCGTAAGCAAACCAACACGTTTCACTGAGACTAAAGTGAAAATATTTAAGATACTGAATACGAGAGGTGGTGAATTAAAGCCGCGGCGGAGTTCCCGAGCGCATTGAGGCGCTATGCTCTGATGCGAGAGGCCGTTCCCCGTTGGTGTTCGAATCCTCCGTCAGGCATGGATGTTTGTATCGTCTTTAGTATAACTTAGTTTGTAAGTTTACGGACTGATGACCCCGCAGTTAAGTCCCACAAGTTTAACAAACATTTCTGGTGATTAAAATTGAGCCGCAGCCGTTATTCAAACCCGGGACCTCATTGTATTCAATATCTTTGATATAATGAGACAATATATGTCTCGGAAAATTGAATTATTCTTGAATATTAGTTCATAAAAACTTGATACATTAGTCAATATCATTTATCTTTTTAAATAAAAAATCGTACTGGCTGTTTTACGACCCGCTTTAGGTTTTCCTACAGTTTTATGATTTTTTACAAAAATTTCACAAAAAATAATAAAATTATAAATAATAAAAAATTATGGGCAATACGATTAAGACTCTACTCTTGTCATAATATCTATGCACTCAACATATGATATTCTCTCTGACCGTATTTAAACAACTAGCCAAAATTATTTGATATTTAAGTTTAGCATTATCAATATACTTTTTGTTTGAACTTTTACCTATTTAAACTATTATTTTAATATCGCTCCCATATTTTCATTATCTTTTTTCGTTAAAATATCACCCCTTTTGCCGTGGTAGTTTGTCATCTTTTTCAAGTATATTTTTCTTGCCTGTACTGGTTTACATAAAATCAAGCGACAGTGTCAAATCGCCATTATTTTCGCAAATGTCTCTTAAAAGGAGCGAGTTATGGAAATAACTTTACAGATACGTTTAATCAATTTTCATTTCAGATGAAAGGTTAAGGCTTTATTTGCAATTAACTTTCGTGCTGTCAAAACACCATCACAAACAGGCTATTTTTCGTGTCACTAACCTATCTTTTGTCCGAAACATATGAAAAAGTGTTGTTCTGCTGACTGGCGGCCAATAATTACATCTGTAAAATTTGGCGCCGACCGGTTGAACGGCGAGACCTAAAAAGTGGGAACACGTTACAGTCAGGCAGACAGACAGACAGACAGACGTTGTCAAATCGCCGATATTATTGCAAATATAACTGAAACGGTGCGATTTAGTGAAAAAATTTAAGAGTTGTTGTCAGTTTCTTCCTCTACAAATACGACGTAATTTTCATTTAAATTTCGAGCTGTCAAAAGGCGACCGCAAAAACCCACTATTAGAGTTACTACCGTAACGTTAAGTGGGCCAAAAAGTGGTACAACTTAATTGCTAATATCCTTTTGTGGAGTAGAAAAATCATGAAAGTATTAGATCTCATAAAACTACTTTCATTTGTTCCAGTCCGTAAGATATTTTACTTGGATATTTTGAAGTCGTTTGGCGATGCACCTAAATGGATGGCGCTACCCAATAGTGGGTCGCAACCCACAGTATGAGAACCACTGCTGTTTACTATGGGAAAAATTAGGTGCTGGTTTTTGTCAAATTCATTACTTTTCATTTTTCAAATTCCGTGATAAGGGAATCTTGGCAGGAGACTTCTGAGGTCCTCCTGCTCCCTAATATTGACAAGCAGTCTGATACACAAGACCAATCGCGGATAAGAGCTCGGGAAAGCACTCCGAAGAGGTAGACAGGAAAATAAAGACGCTCAAATAGAGTAAGGCCCCGGGCTTGGACCAGATAATCGCCGAGGTGGCGCAGTTCCTCGCTCCCAGATTCATTTGACATTGCTGTACAATGAGTGCGTGAGAATCGGCCAGTTCCTTGATGTCTGAAAAAAAAAAAAAAGCTAACGTTGTTGTCATCAAGAAAAGGCCCTGATAAGGACCTGACATTAGCCAAATCCCGTCGCCCGGTATTCTTGCAAGACACACTAGGGAACTCTTTGAGAGACTGCTGGCTGACAGACTGTCAGCACATAGAGTTCAAAATGTTCAGATGTTTGTTAAGCTTAAGGGACTTAACTGTGGAGTCATCAGTCCCTAAACTTACAAATTACTTATGAACTACTATGTACTAAAGACGGCACAAACATCCATGCCTGAGGGAGGATTCGAAGCCCCTTTGGGGCGCATAGAGCCTTGTGCCGTATGAGCGACAGGCAGTTCGGCTTACGTTCGGGGCGATCGGCGTGTGACGCAATTGCCCTAGCGGCCGAGGTCTGCAGCTCAACACCGCACAAGTACGTGGTCGGCATAATGGTTGACATCAGCGACGCCTTCGACAACGTATGGTGGCCTTCGCTATTCTCCTGTCTTCGGGAGATATAGTGTTCATGGTCGCTGTATGGGTATCTGACGAGCTACTGTATGAACAGGGAGATCTGGCTGTCATCCCCTAGTGGACGTATTTCCAAGGAGATCACCAAGGGTGTCCCCAGGGCTCCGTCTTGGAACCACTCTTTTGGGACTTGAATGTGGAGCCTCTACTGAGACGACTAGAACTTAGCGAGGACGTACTAGAGATGATAGCCTACACTGACCTCCTCTTGCTGGTCGGCGGTCGTAGCCAATTTGGAACCTAGGGTGTAGAGAGCTATTAACATCCTTGTTGCATGGTGCCACAACTCTAAAGGAAACCTGGTGAGAAACCAGACATTTCACATCGACAGAGTACCTGTCATTTGAAGGGGACATGCATGATACCTTGGAGTCATCCTCGATGAGGGATGGAACTTAGTGGCCCATATGGATGCAATGGCTGAACAGTCATTGGTGACACTACATCCGCTGGCTGGGATTGGGCATCGGAGGTTTCACCTCCCATCCAACCTCATTAAGCTGTACCACAACAGCCTACTGACATCCATCAAGGGCTACAGGTCTAGAAGCTGCGCTCACAGGCTCATGCGGGTGGCACCTGCTATGGATGTGAGAAGGGTACAACGAAACATCCTGCTGCACTTGGTGGTGTCTTATAGGACAACGTCAGGGGGAGATCTCCTCGTACTGATGGGTGTGTCCTGGTCTTCAAAATTCGAGAACAGGCCACGTGGTATTGGGCCAAAAAAGATAACCAAGACAAGGTCAATAAAATACTGAGGTTCTCTCTTGGGGGCCAAGCCTCTGTCAGACGGAGATGGGGAGAACTTTGGCAGGAAAAATGGGAAACAGACGAAACTGGCAGAAGTACCTATGAGCAGCTGCCGAGTGTGCAGGAAAGAATAGCTATGAAGCAATTTCAACCAAGCCATGGGTTGATACAATTTCTCACAGGCCATAGCCCCTATCCCACATATTTAAGTCGGTTTATGGGAAGGCCGACGCCTTGGTGCGATTGTGGAGCTGAAATAGGAACACCAGAACACGTCGTGTATGACTGCCCCATATATGACGAGATAGCCACTGGTTTAAGACGCCAGTTACCTGATTTTGACACATACTCCCTGGTTCGTCACGCTGACACCTTCCACACTCTTGAGAGTCTTGCAGAAGCAATTTGCAACAAGATCAGTCAAGACTATGTCAGAGAGCAGCGAGAAGGTGCAGCCAACCCTGACTGACCAAACGCCCAGCCGTACTGCCGGGAGGGTGGGATGGCCCTAAGCTTGCTGGTGTAATTCGCTGCCCTCCTTGACCAGGGGGCTCTGGGCGATCACTGATGAAGACGTAGGCTTAGTTACAAGTCACTTAAGTAGTGAATTATCCCCTTGCACAACCCCTTTGAATTTGCAGCGAGAAGTGGCCAGCCCAGTGCCAGTGTAGAGGCATGGAGATATTTGTTAATTTTATCAGTTAACAAGTGAAGTTATATTGTGGTTTTCGCGAGTACATGTTCTGGCAGCAGAAGGCGGCAGAAGCAGAAGGTGTTGAAACAAGTCTGCTGATGACAGTAACCCGGAAACTGGGACGACGCGGTGGTCACCCTGAGACCATTGACAGACAGTATGCAGAGTCTCGGAGATCGTGTACGCAAGTGGGAAGCGCCGGACAACACCTAAGCAGAATAGCAGTACTTATATGCGCTGTACTGGACAGTGGGCGTGCCGGGGACGCAGAATGCATTGACCGGAACGTCTCTATGCCGGACGTCGCCGCCGCGACCCAACAGGGCAGCACGCTACCGACAGCGGGCGTCGAAGTGAGGACGTTCAGCGGAACGGCTCTGGCAGGCCGCCACTCCTCCGACGTCATCACGCGGGCTAGAGTACTGTATAGTACAAGCAGAACAATCCTCCATTTTGAATCCCACGTCGAAGGCGCGCTTTTAAAGACTACGAAACACTTAAACTTTTTAATGTGCTCTTAAGGCTATTAAATATACTTTCCTAACACATAAAATATTACAGCATATTAAATATATTTGCTTACATTTGACTATAAGAGGCAATAAACTTAAAGTTAGTGATTATTTGAATATTTAGAGGTATGATACATTCGCTTACATTCCAGATTAAGGCATATGTTGCCGTTTTAAATATATTTACCACATACACTTAAAATGCATTACATTTATCGTATTTTCTGGTTTATAAATGGTACTTCCATTCACGTTTACGGGAACTAATAGTTTCATTCGAAAACAGTTATGGAATAATGTTAAATTACGATACTGTATTTCCTGTATTACCCCCCCCCCCCTCCCTTAATGTCTCACATATTTTACACACACCATATTTCAGAGAAGATTTCTGTCAAAAATGTGTTTAACAACTTTGAACTCTGCTTTGGTTAGATGACGAGTAAATACTCTCTGGTACGCCTACATATTCCCGTGTTGAGAATCACATTGAAATCAAACACTGAACTAATGCGAAACCATATAACTGAAATATCAGTAGCTGGGTAACTCCAACTCCATTCGGGTATCACTTAAAATACAATTACCAGCCCTTAGACTGAGTCGTTAATTGGTCTAGACAAAATCAACAAAAGTAGCCTACTTTAAAAACACTGTATGTCGTAGCAAAATTAAACCACAGCTTACATGAATAGGCCTATATTTTCAGTACTACTTCTCTGTGAGCATAACTGTTTCTAATATAAATAAAAAATAAAAAGATTTTGTTCTTAACGTTACACAGATAGTTGCTCGATTTTGGCTTCCGTACTTGGCGCTGGAATTTACAAGCCACCTTTTACGCCGATCTATGTTTGAAAGAAACCGATAAAACTTACAGCGACCATTATCTGAGCATTTCGAAGCAGCACAGCCAACCACTCTGGGACAATGAAATCACAAAATATTCGCTGAGTCACTTCGGTACACCATACAAAGCATACAACGCAGTCGTCGGATTGGGATTGAAAATGGCGGATTGTTCAGCTCGGTATATCTAGTGCTTTAGCCCGCGTTAAGGCCTTAAGAGCATATTAAAAAGTTTAAGTGTTTCGTAGTCTTTAAAAGCGCGCCTTCAACGTGGGATTCAAAATGGCGGATTGTTCTGCTTGTACTATACAGTGCTCTAACGCTGGCCGGGCTGGAGGCGGGGTTCCCGCAACGATCGCCGCCAGACACCACGACGCCGGTAGGCAGTGAGACGTCATCAGCCTACATCTGGGCGGGTGCGGCGCCCCCGGGGCCTGCGGCAAAGCAGCGCGTGTCTACTACGGCAGCTTCAGCCGGCGCGCTACCGTCAGCTCGACTCAGCGAAATCCGAGCTGCGTCTGCCGGCTGGCGTGGCGATTGCCATTCACAACACCTGCCCGAGTCACAGGCAGAGGAGCCATTCAACCACAAGAAACTAATAAAGAAATTAATTGTATTTTTCCCAGGCACCACGAGTCTTAATCTGTCGCTACCCCACACCCATACAATCCGCTCCAGCCGCCCACGTTACACCAGGGCACGCTTGTCGGGTTTTGCTCGACAGACATTCGAGCGTTAAGTAGGTTTACACAAGTGTGGCACGCCTGTGACAGTAGAGATATTAGTAAACATCCTCCCATCCCTCCTCCGTAGTTCAAATGTTTGTGGAGCTTATGGACCGGCCGCGGTGGCCGAGGGGACTGATGCGCTCCAGTCACGGTCTGCAGGGTCACTACCGTCGGGGGTTCGAATCCCCCTCGGGCATGGATATTTGTGCCGTCCTTAGTTTAGCTAGTTCATAAGTAGTTTGTAAGTTTAGGGACTGATAACCCCGTAGTTAAGTCCCATAAGCTATACAACAAACATTTGAACATTTTGGAGCTTATGGGAGTTAACTACGGGGTCATCAGTTCCTAAACTTACAAAGTACTTATAAACTACATTAAACTAATGACGGCACAAACATCCATGCCCGAGGTGGGATTCGAACCCCTGACGGGGAACGGCCTCGCGCGTCGCAGTATAGCGCCTCAATGCGCTCGGCCGCGCCTCCGCGGCTCCTCCGTAGTTAAATAAATCAAATGTTTGTATAGCTTATGGGACTTAACTGCAGGGTCATCAGTCCCTAAACTTACAAACTACTTTAAAAAAAGGTAAAGCAGTCAACAATCCGAAGATTGGTTTGAACACCACAGTGCTTTACTAGGCATGGTCCTGTTTGGAGGTGGTATTGCCATTGCCTTCCTCCGAGCTTCGAACTGACTTACCCAGCCAGTTATAGGGGGACCTACAATTTAACGTGGGTTCCGAACCACGGGGCTACTCGGTATTTTTCACATGAGCAATACTGCCAGAGGTGAAAGAAGTGGAAAGTGACAGATAAAAATCCTAGGATCTGGCGGGGACCGAACCCGCGACCTTTGGATTTGTAGTCAGGCACTGTACCACTGTGCAACCGAGGCGCACACAAACAACTTATAAACTATCTAATACTAAGGACGGCACAAATATCCATGCTTGAGGGGAGGATTCGAACCCCTGACCGTAGTGGCCGTGCAGACCGCGACTGGAGCGCCTCAATCCCCTCGGCCACCGCGGCCGGCCTCCGTAGTTAGTAATAATACTAGAAACATGGTAGTCACTCATATAACAACTGTAAAATCCTTGCAACTGAATGGCCATACTAAACAAGTAACATAAATAGGCCTATTAATGTACTATAGTCGAGCCGAAATAGCATGATCCCTGATGCTTGCGCCAGTCGGCTTTGTGTGCCGGCTGTGGCAGCAGATCATTGGAGTAAGTCAAACACGAGCTTTGCTCGACGCATGCGCGCATTCGGTTACGCTGTGCACTTTTGCCAGTTCTGTCAGACAACAACGGCCGGTAGCTACACTCGCCGGCAGCGAACTAACTACTTGGCAACACGGCTGCATTCAGTTTCCGCGGCCTGGGCGGTCTCCCAGCCCAGGAGGCGGAGCCAGGGATCATCGTATTTAGGCCCGACTATATAGGTGATATATAGATTATTATGAGAATGAAGAATTAAAAAAATATTCCATGGTTCTCACCAAATTCGGTCGTATTGTCGACAATTTTGGTGTAGCTTTTTGTACAATTTGCTTTCACTTTTTGACAATTTCGGTGTTATTTTCATCGACACAACAAATTTTTTTACATGTGAAATGAGGTATTTTAAGATTACGCATGAATCACAGTCTTGAGACTGGAAGTCAAAACGCAAACTTTCAATACCTAATATCAGTATTAAAAGAACCTAGTGTCCTCCGATTTATAATATTTTTGTTTATATTTCGTAAAAATCGCCGATTTCGCGTTATGTCTCTAAAAGCTGCTGTTTCCGCCCTATTTTTCGCGTTTATGTTCCGTCAAGTTTTCCTGTCTCTACTGACAGTATAATCTTCTCGTTCGGAAATTGTACGCCTGCACAAGTAAAATGGAAAACCCGACATGTCATTAGCTCACAGGAAGAAATATTAGTCATTCCCTCAAAATAGCGCAGTGCTGGCTTTGGAGCGCTGAACTGGTTGCACAACTGGTATCGAGCAGCCGTGTCATTCTCCAACTCTGGCGTAAGTCACGGCGGTGGCGTCGAGTGTTTGTCTATTGAATGGAGACGTGCAAGACTGGCAGGAAGGAGCTCATGTCAACGCTGCGAATGACACTGAAGGGTGACAGCATTGTTTTGTCTCTGTCACTCTGGTCAGAGGGTTTGTTGGTGGTAGCAGTAGCAGTGAGTACTGAATAGTTAGTAGCGAGAGAGAAGTGAAGAAGGTGGGAATGAGAGTGGGGGGAGGGGGGGGAAGCCCTTATTCTTTTCATTCTCCATTCCGAGGAGTGGAGCGGACTGTTTGAGATCCGGCCCATAAAGAGTCGCGATTCTATTCATACAATTATCAGACAAGTTGATAGTGGGGCAAAGGGGGATCCCAATTGGGAGTAAGTTGGAGGGGCTTACCAGTTCCGGCATACGCCTTACAACCAAGGAAAACCTCCCGAAAACCTTGGTCGGAACCGGGGGATTGGGACCAATTTAATTTATCTCCGGGACGTTGCCCGGACTACAAATGGATTATCGGAAGAGCACGAGTCCACTCACGACAATCACGGATCGGACGCCCGTGTTACTTCCGTAAACTCGTAGAGATCAGCTCGACCAACAGTGGACAAGCGTCCCCCTAAACGAACAGCACGGTATCCTCTGCGTCTCGTGAGTGAGTGGAAGTGGACGAACGGAGTTAGGTGTTGGTTGAGACCAATAGACTGCGAGAGAATTGTTATAAGCCGTTAGGATTCTTAATAATTCTGATTTTGATTTTGTATTTTTTGTACTGATCATGTTGATAAGGTAACGATAATAATAATCATCATCATCATAACTTACAACTTTGTTTTAATTCAAGACATCTTTATGTCTCCCTTTTTGTTTAAACTTAAATATCTTATTATCCCCAATTTATTTTAGGCTGCAACTTTTAAACTGCAAGATAGATATTTATATTTCATCATTAAGTGCTGCAAGGAGCTGTTGTTTTCGGCTGCTGTCTTCGGATAAGAAGTGAGTGATTTTTGATACAAGAATCGTAAGCAACCAGTTTATCACGTACTTACCAATATTTCTTGCCAATCGTGGAAAGTACTCAACATACCAACATACACCACTTGCTTGTTGCTCACTTTTGTTATGTTATTCATATGCAGTTGTAGAAGTCGTAACCAACTTGCTTATCGGGTAGCTACCGGTATTACTTGTCTATTGTTCAAATGTTCAAATGTTTGTATAGCTTAGGGACTTAACTACGTGGTCATCAGTCCCTAAAATTACAAACTACTTACGAACTAGCTAGTACTAAGGACGGCACAAATATCCATGCCCGAGGGGGGATTCGAACCCCCGACCGTAGTGGCCGTGCAGACCGTGACTGGAGCGCCTCAGTCCCCTCGGCCACCGCGGCCGGCTTGTCTATTGTGTAAAGTGCCTTTTCATAAAGATATTAATTACACCATTTGCTGACAACACAATAATTGGTTTGTTAATAAAATTAGGTCACAATTTCAGAAAGTGTCGGTACACAAAATAATTGTTATTAAGCTCGCAATCGAATTCATACTTAGCTAATTTTGGCATTTAATAAACTAAACTTTGATCTGTACTGTAAGTAATTACTCAACTACACAATTGTCGACTTAGACATTTCCACCATAGAACAGATTGTAGAAGTTTATCGACTTACATGTTTTTACTCTATGATAGATTGTATCCTACAATTTCCTTTCATCGCTATTAGCTACTGTTATAGTGTGTCATTCTACGAATAGATGTCTTGCTCAGTCTGTGTCACAGTAGTAAATTAAACTTTAATCTTTGATTAACAGACACATAATTGTCAACGTTAGTGTTTTTATTATGTCACACCATTACGTCATTCCGCTGCTATCAGTTACTGTTCGAGATTGTCTATCACTCCACCGATGACCACATTTAATTTTGGATATCAAATTTGCGTCAAACATTGATCAGCATTTAATTTAATTAATGAATAATTTTTCTGTCTGATTAACGAGTCAGAACTTGAGCTACAACCGGACTTGGCATTCATTGTTTAACCAGACTCGTGTTCTGGATAGTTAAGCGCATTAACAGGGCCATACTCATTGCAGTCAGTCGATGCCAGGCTGATTAGTTATGATGTTCAGACATTCGGATAAGTCTTTATATTCACAGTGCTGTACCAATGTAGATAGGTACTGTATCATCTGTACTCAAACCTTGCACATTCACACACGCTAGTTTCAGTCTCCGATCCCGACCATAAATATTTTATTTATTTCATTTAAACATATAATTTCAACATTCGTCCAGCGTGTTTTCTAAGAATGGTGTACCACGTCTAGATATTGCAGTATCAATATTTGAGTGTGCTACCTGACGACAAACGTGAAATACCAGCCAGAAGCCCGGCGTTCCTCGGTTGTTTTTTCGTTCCAACCTCCTCTGTCCATCTCTACCACATGGTTCCTTTATGGTTACGTGCGTGGTGAGCAAGGGGCCCTGAGCTAATGCAGTCTTTCTTCCGTTTTTCTTACCTGGAATGCACTTCCTATCCCTTCCCCTCCTTTCCTATCCTCCCTCTTTCCCCTCCCCCCCCCCATGGCCTTTCCAGTTCGGTCACCAACCAACCATATCTACCTTCCCCGCCCCTCTCTCCTGTTCCTCCCTGTAAATGTCTGTCTACTTCTGCTCCTTCTTCTACATTCCCCGGTCTTTGTCCAATTCCTCCTCCTCCTCCCTCAACCTTATCCTGCTTTATCATTCACAGTCCATTCCATATATACGAAAATTTACATATACGACTGTAAGTCATTTATTATCCGTACAGTAGTTATAAAATTTTATTGTAGTCAAATAGGAAACTTACAAGAACATCATTTTTCGATAGTCTCCTTGCGTTTCTACATGCTTGGTCCACATTGCCTAGCTTCCTGATGCCCTCATAAAAGAAGGTAGTTGAGAGCCAGGAATGCACCGTTTCTTTGACTGCTTCGTCCGAGGCAAATCGACGGCCCCTTGATGCCTGTTTGAGTGGACCAAACAAATGATAGAAGAGGCACGATCCGGACTATTTGACAGCAATCCTCGGCGCTTGCTCCGAATTGCAGGCTTTAGCCTGGCAGTAAGCATCTCACTGTAATGTACACTGTTTATTGTTGTGCCCCTTTCCCCATAATGTTCCAGTAATGGACTCTGTGAGTCCCAAAAAACGGTAATCATCAGTTTTCTTGCGATCGGTTGGGTCTTGATCTTTTTCTTGCAAGGCGAATTTCGTTGTTTCCATTCCATACTCTGCCGTTTACTCACCGGCTGTAATGGTGGATCCATGTTTCGTCATCAGTATGGATCCTGTCTAAGAAGTTGTCCTCTTCGTTACCGTAGCGATCCAAATGTTTTTGTTGAAATCCAAGCGCGTTTGTTTATGCAACTGTAACTATCTTTACATGCAACACATCTTCCTGAAGACGAAAACCGAATTTAGTAAACCCTTTATCGCTGTCTCGTTTACATGTTATACACTGAATCGGATTTCCTAGCCCGCTTAATACGGCGGCTGAAAAACAGTCAGTTCCTGATTTAGTCACCACAATCGCTAGTTTCTGTACTTAAATACACAGATTCATGCTCACTCTTTTATACTGTTATTTCACGTTAGAAAATGTCACTCTGTTCACATTTGCAGAAAATTCTTAGCAAGGAAACACGATCTGACAAGCCAAGAACGCTTCAAAAACGGTTGCGTTTACATGGGCACGAAAATCGATTGTGGAACTGAAAAATCGCTTTACAGAAGTGGATTTCCAAAATCGATTTTGGAATGTTTACATGGCAAACCAAAAGCGGAATTGGGAAATCGGTTTTGGGAGGCCATGTAAACGGTGTGTGTGTGTGTGTGTGTGTGTTTGAGTTGTTTTGGGACCCATTTAGCTCAAACTTTATGTGGATTATTTAGCAGGCAGAATCGTCAGTAGTTGCGTAACACTTGTGCGACCATTTTGGAATTTTTCAATCCATTCGTAGACACTCTGTTGAGGCAAAATACTGTTCCCGCACTGTACCGAAAGTCTTCGATGGATTTCACGCGTCACAACGAAAAACGACAGTACTACCAAAATAAACAGAAATATAACTAAATTGCGGATAGTAATTTACAGATAAGTGAATTAATTCACGGAGAAGGCGCATTTACGAAAAGAAAATAGTTAATAGCAACATTTATGTTCCTATTTCGAGTGCAATTACAGAAATCAAGAGATTAAACAAGGTGTAGTGGTTCTGCGCAAATTTTGCGAGTGAGCTGTGGTAATGTAGCATCGCCTTTACCTTTGACGTGTACTATTTCCGTCACAATATCTCACACATATACTGCTCTGGGGACGGACTCCAGCAAAGTCATCTGGCGCGAATGCCTGATTGAAGCAGTGCAGTGCCCGTAGGCACATCCGGCCACCCATTAGTTTAATGGCGCGAGGCGCAGCTTTGACTGTCAGGTCGATTCCCAGTATTAAAACGCCTCTGCTGAACCGCTACCGAGCCTGACAGTACCTTCCCGATGAATGTTTCCACAATAAAATTTATACATTTTTTCCGTGTTAAAGTTTTGTGATTGGCAGTGACATCAAATAGGAAGAAATTTTTCGCGAACCGAAAGCACATACAAACAAAATTAACAGACTGGGATGATCCTGGGGGACAACTCATAGAACGTTTAACGTAGAGTGGCTTCTGCCTTTCAGCTTTGAGCTCTTTGTAGCCAATGTGGCATCAAATAATACTATAGAGAAACTGGGCACATGAGTTTACAAACCTTAGAATAATGGTGCGGTTGAATACAGAAGTATGCAGCTACGTAGCTGAGCAGTCAGTATGTTATCACTTGTGCGATACTAGAGATGGCGCTGACCACTCCGACTTCTCTGTATAATCGTGGTACAATGTCGCAATCGATTGTCGAAGCGACGTCGTTGCGACCCTAACAACTAAATATTCACATGTAAGTAAAAAATTCAATTTGTGCGGGGTCTGCAGTGTTAAAATGTATTATAGTAACATATTAAAATAATTAAGTCAGGACATTTCTACTCAATATTGAGGATAGCTTTTACTGGCTCATTTTTATCGGCACAATAATCTTATTTCGGCTATTATTTGCCATGCTCGGTGTCTTACAATTCCGATAAAACGTTTGTAATGGAGGTACTTCTACTGTATCTTATGATATACTTAATTTTTATTTAAATGTGGTTGTACACACGTGAGATTTTCTTCATTGGATCACAACCTCTGTCAAAGATATTGAATGCTCACATATTGTCCTTGGATATTCTATACATCTTAGGGTATTATGTGTGTATCTTCGTTGCTATGGATCCGCGCATATATTATCTTTAACTGTTTTGCTAATTTTATCCGTTCTCATGCTGAAAGATGTGAATAAAGTTATTGACATAATTTCTGTGTTTCAGTTCTGTTTGTTCATTTAGTAGATTTTGTAATATAGTTTAGGGAGTACAAATATATTGTGGCGGACCCGAGTGTTAACCTATGTGAATTATATCTCTGAACCTCATTCACGTTTTATTACTTCAAATGTTTTTAATTCGTTCTGTTCTTGTTTCTTTTTTGAAATGTTTTGAGTAACAATTAAAAGTTATAAATACATCCTTTCTCTCCTTTATGAACCTTTTACTCAAACCATAACCATATTGGTGACGCCGACGTGATTAATACGCAGCGGAACACATTTTTAATTTGTGAAGTGCAAAAATGACCGACAACGTCAACGACACAAATGCGCCGCCTACATCAGCGTGGGACGAATCGGGTATTGCTCGTGTTTCAGTGAAGATTCTGCCCATCTGGAAGAAAAACATAAAGGTATGGGTTCTTCAAATTGAAGCTCAGTTTATCACGTTGGGGTCACCTATAACCATAATATAGGTTATAGGGCCTTTTGGTAATATGTGGAGGATATTAATTGCTTTCACTGTTGTGTCTACTTCGTGAATTTCGTTTACTAAGTGCTGAAAAAAAAGTGGACGGGTTTTTTCGCTTTCTCGTGTGTGTTTTTTGTATCTAACGTTGAAACATTTTTTCAGCACTTTGTAAACGAAAATCACAGAGTAGGCTCTACAGAAGGGAGATCGTCCACATATTACCAAAAGACCCTGAAATTAATGTTATTGAGGAAGCGGAAATATATATGCATTCTCTAAACGACGTACAAAATATACTAAATCAACAGAATTTAAACATAAAAATAAAATAAAAAAACTTTATTCACATCTTTCAGCATGAGAACGGATAAAATTAGCAAAACAGCCAAAGACAATCTATACCCAGATCCGTAGCAACACAGAAAATACGACAGATAATATCATGTGATGTAAAGATTTAATATCGTTGACACAACCGTAAAAACCAAGATGTAGTCGTAACTACTTATAAATACTGATTTTATAAAATACAAAAACAGTGTACGCCACTTGAAAGATTGACATCCAGCGATATGAAATGGGAAATGAAGAAAATATCGCGTATGTACAGCTACATTTAAATCAAAGTTAAATATTGAGAGTTACATGCAGCAGAAGTAACTTCATTAAATACGTTTTATCGTAATTGCCGAACAACTGAGGATGGCGTTAGTGGCAAAATAAGCTTATCAGGCTTGATTCCATAGTGGCACTTGCGCTCAACGACTGTTTTTTTTTATTTTTTTTTTATTTGTAGATAATTTTTCAGCAATCAGTCGCAAATATTTAGTTTATTCAGATCTAGATTTCGACCACTGTGTGGTCATTATCAATGCTTAAAACAAAACGGTTAAAACACGTAAAACATTTCGAGTATGAACATAACCTCTGACATGGAGGTCGCAATTCTTTACGTGTTTTAACCGTTTTTCTTTTTTTTTTTTTCCTACAAATCAAGAAAATAAGCTTGCTGTACATATAAAAATGCGCCAATAAAAGCTGTCATCAATACTAAATACCAGTGCCTTGGCTTAAATGTTTTAATATTCACATTTCAGTGCTCAACAGAACGTATATTGAACCGATTTCAGACTATTTATCTACCATTCAAATCTCGAATACGCGCGGGAAGAAAGACCACTTAAATCCGTTAAAACTCTGATTTCTGTTATTTTATTAAGACGATCATTTCTCCCTATATAAGTTTGTGGCAAGAACATATTTTCGAATTATGAGCAGAAAACTGGTGATTGTAATTTCTAAAAATGTCTCGCCTCAACGAAAGAGACATTGATTTTATTGACGAATCCCGATTCTGCCTTTACCACTACAATGGTCACGTTATAGTCTGGAGATATCGTGACGAGATATCGTTTAACTACAGCCTGATGCCCTGCCACTAGCATTAGAGTTTTGGTGCACCCTCCTAGTACGCAATGCCTGTACACAGACAGACAGCGCTACGCCTCAGAAATGATAAAATTTTTACTTAGATGTGTGGTAATAGCCGTAATATACTTAAAAAATGCATATTGCCAACCATCAGTTGTTTTTTATACCTTTACCGGTTTTGGTTGTGAACCATCATCAGAAAAGTAAATCAAACAAACTGATTACGTTGGTACACTGTCTGTCACAGTATCAATGTCAATTATTTACGTATATTTTATTGATTGAGGTGAATAAGGTGACAGACAATCTACCAACGTAATCAGTTTGTTTAATTTACTTTTCTGATGATGATTCATAACCGAAACTTGTAAAGTTATAAATATAGTAAACAGTTGATGGTTGGCATATGCATTTTTAAAAAATCTGAAATGTTAAGATAGTCGGCTCATAGTTTTGGATCTTGTCGATGGCCACAATGTAGCAGGACAATGCGCGACCGCACGTGTCACTAGTGGTTTCCCTCGATTGGGCGCACAGAGGTGACTTGGGACGGGCAAGAACATTTGCTCGGAGGTAAGGTAGGTATGTCAACAAGTGTGCTTTCAGCCACAATAGTAGATTCTGTTGCATAGTGTCTCCACAGCAGTGTTGCCACTATTTAAGTTCCAACCCTGGAAGACGAAGTGGAGGAAGATGAGATAGGAGATATGATACTGCGAGACGAATTTGACAGAGCGCTGAAGGACTTGAGTCGAAAGAAGCCCCCTGGAATAGATGATATTCCGTCTGAACTGCTGACGTCGTTAGGAGAGCCAGTTGTGAAAAAATTGTATCATCTGGTATGCAAGATGTATGAGACAGGGGAAATACCCTCCGACTTCAAGAAGAATATTGTAATTCCAATTCCAAAGAAAGCAAGTGCAGATAAGTGTGAAAATTACAGAACTATCAGTTTATTAAGTCATGGGTGCAAAATACTAACACGAATTATTTACAGACGAATGGAAAAACTTGTGGAATCCGACCTCGGGGAAGATCAGTTTGGATTTCGGAGAAATGTAGGAACACGGGAGGCAATACTCACATCACGACTTATCTTAGAAGATAGGGTACGCAAAAGGAAACCTACGTTTTTAGCGTTTGTCGATTTGGAGAAAGCTTTTGACAATGTCGACTGGAATACACTCTTCCAAATTCTGAAGGTATTAGGGGTAAAATATAGGGAGCGAAGAGTTATATTCAACCTATACAAAAATAGCTTTTATTAGAGTCGAAGGGCAAGAAAAGGACGCAGAGGTTAGGAAGGGAGTAAGACAGGGTTGTAGCCTTTCCCAAATGTTGTTCAATCTGTACATTGAGCAGGCAGTGAAGGAATGGAAGCAGAAATTTGGAGAAGGCATTAAAGTGCAGGGAAAAGAAATAAAAACTTTACGGTTTGCCGATGACATAGTAATTCTGTCAGAGACCGCAAAAGATCTGGAAGAGCAATTGAATGGGATGGACAGTGTCTTGAAAGGAAGATATAAGATGAACATTAACAAGAGCAAAACGAAGATAATGGAATGCAATGTCAGAAAATCGGGCGATGCAGAAGGAATTAGATTAGGTAATGAGACAATAAAAGCAGTACATGAATTTTGTTATTTAGGTAGCAAGATAACTTTAGATGTTATCTTGCTACCTAAAGTAGCCGAAGTAAAGAAGATATAACATGCAGAATGGCTATGGGAAGAAAAGCGTTTCTAAAGAAGCGAAACTTGTTAACATCCAATATTGATTTAAATGTTAGGAATTCCTCTCTGAAAGCATTTCTCTGGAGTGTATCGGAGTGAAAAGTGAACGATAAGGGGTTCAGATCAAAAGATGATAGAAGTTTTTGAAATCTGCTACAGACGAATGATGAAAATTATATGGGTAGATCATGTAACTAATGAGGAGAAGCTTAACCGAATCGGGGAGAAAAGGAGTTTCTGGCATATCCTGACTAAGAGAAGGGATAGATTGGTTGGACACATTCTGAGACATCAAGGAATTGTCAACTTAGCTTTAGAAGGAAGCGTATGGGGTAAAAATCGTAGAGGGAGACCGAGGGAGGAATATAGTAAGCAGATTCAAAAGGATGTAGGTTGCCTAACGTATTCTCAGATGAAGAGACTTGCACAGGACAGGGTAGCGTGGAGAGCTGCAACAAACCAGTCTGCGGACTGAAGGCCACAACAACAACAACCCTCGTAATAACAAAATAATATTAACAAATAATACAATTCCTTGAGACAACATTGTCTCGTTATACCAAAGGTATTAAACTTAAAGAGAGGCATTGAATTAAAATTTATGCTGTGGGCGGGATTCTAACCCGTGTGAAATGCTGGGGTGCTATTCCAATGTAGGAGAGCCCTGGCAATTTGGTACGCATTTCACAGGGAACATGAGGCAGAATTGAAGTATTCTTTTGAAGGTCGACTTTCTTCTCTTTACACGTAAATTTCGATAGTTCCATGTGATCCCAGTCCCGCTGAACTCGAGACTACTGTACAGCTACCACAATTTCCACAGTCCTGCATATCTTCTTGTAAGAAATAGTCTTTAGTATTAGTACACAATAAATATGCCACATAGATGATACGAAATGCCAGAGCCTCAACGTGAGTCCCAGAATACAAACTACGCAGAAAGTAATCATTTGTTCGCTTCCACAAGTACCCTTTACGATTGTGTTAGTGAGGGCGCTAGCTTTATGTTGGCATCTTCACTTTCGTTTTTTGCAATCGACAAACAACTTTACTACATACCTCCTTTGGCATTCCTGAATACATCAATTATTGCTGTAGAAAGTTTTTCGAAAAAACTCACAATTCCGGCTAACAGTATAATTGTTGTCAGTATAAATTTACGCAAATTGAACAGGTAAAAGTGTGAACGACATGATCAGTGAAACCCCTATTAGTTATTATAAAAAGTTCCTCGCTTTCAAGGAAGCTCATTGATAAAACTTTACAGCATAGCAATATGATAACCCGTTCCATCACTTACAGTACTGATTAAGTTACATTGTTACTAACATCGTATATCACTATAAGGTACGATTGCTTTATATTGTGCTTAATAACAAAATACCGACAATCTTTACGCGGGAGGAGAGACTCCTAGCTGTTAAACGGCGCGCCGTCAACGGAGGTAAAGCGTTATTGTTGACTGAATCCATCCATCAGTGAGTTCAAGAAAGCTAATTTCGGAAAAGCCGATGATTCGGCTGTTTCTTGGCTGAAACCGAAACTGCGACCGAAACCAATATTTTGGCCGATACCGAATATTCGGTCGGTCCTTAATCCAATGGATTTCATCCTATGGATTTTAAATCAATTATTTGAAAACAAGCGGAATTTTCTAATTTACTTATTTAATTAATTAATTGTTTTTCTGCACTGTTGCGTTTCGTTAGAAAAGTAAGTATGAACTTTGTTAGGTAGACAACGCTATTTTTCTAATAACTAGTCGCAGTCAATCTCTTTGCATTTATTAACCAATGATTGTAAGAGATGTGGTAACAAGTAAGAAAGGAATTTATCGGCCCGTGTACGTCGAGGTCACTAGAGACTGAGCACACAAACTCAAAGAAAGAAAAGATATTCGGCCTTGTCATTTCGAAGGAATCATCCCGACATTTCCCAGGAATGATTCACAGATATCATGGAAAAACCTAAATGACGATGGCTGTATACGGATTTGAAACATCTTCCGCACTAGTGCTAAAAACACTGTGTCTCCTCGTTCGTTAGTTGTAACAACTAATGAATTTATTTTGGAGTGCTGCAATTTTTTCTCACGAAAGAGTTCGTTTCACACCAACGAATAATGTCTGCTTCAACAGTAGTATTATAAGACAAGAGTAACCAGAATCAAAGAAAGTATGAGGTACGTCTCACAGGAAAATATTTCCAGTAACAGCTGTTTTGGCTCCAGTCGCTTGATAAACTGTAAGTAGTCATTCCAAAATACCAAATCAATACATATTTCGTCTTTGGGTTACATTTGAACATACGACACACACACAAAAAAAAAAAAAAATAAATAAATAAATAAATAAATAAATAAATAAATAAATAAATAAAAATAAAAAAAAATTAAAAAAATTTAAAAAAAAATTCGTAGAGTGCAAGGCAGGGGGTACCTTACAACAGGCTTTGACGCAGTTTTACCAATTACCATGAAAGCAGGCTCATACATGTATGTTTTCATGGAGAAGGTTTCATAATCAAAAAGTCACGGTATGTTGCATGGCAAAGCGTACCTTACAATGATCTTTAACGCTCTTTCACTGTTCACCACGAAAGTGATGTACGAGAAGATGTACTGTAAAGGCGAAGTTGTACAGAAAGAGGACGATTAGATAGTCAGAGGGGCGGGAAAGGGCGATGGGGGCGTAGGGGAAACATTCTCTCTAAAGTGCTATGAGGACCTGCTGATCTGCGCATTTCAGAGCACGAGCTGCTAGAGAGCTTTGCTTGGTTAGATCTTCTCTGTAATATCCATGAATACTGACGTATTCAGTCCAAAGACTGGTTTGATGTGGCTCTCCACGCTACCCTGTCCTGTGCGAGCCTCTCAATTATAAAGACAGCGTACCTGTATTTGAACCTCCTTATGTATTCGTCTCCCTGTCTGCGATTTTTGCCCTACTTAAGTCGCTCCAATGATAAACTGACGGCGACTCCTTGATGAATGTGTCCTAAGAAATATGTTTTTCCCAAAACTGTTCAATACCTCCCCATTAATTACGCAACTGCAGATCCGTAGTAGAATGTATAACTAGAGGAAAAATAAAAGAGACATTTGGAGACAAGAAAAGCAGCTTAGGAATATCAAGAACTCAGATGGATAACCAGTTCTGACCTAAGAAGAGATAGCTGAAAGGTGAAAAGTATATGGAGAGGGGCTCTACAAAGAAAATGAACTTGAATGTAGTGTTCTAGAAATTGAAGACGAATTAGAAGAAGATGAGATAGGAGATATGATACTGCAAGAACAATTTGACAGAGCACTAAAAGGCCTTAGTCGCAACAAGGCCCCTGGAGTAGACGACATTTCCTCAGAGATACTGCAGTCTCTGTGAGAGTCAGCCATGAGAAAACTATTTTTACATGCTGTGTAACAGACAGGCGCAATAGCGAGTTTAAGAAAAATGTAATAATTGCCATTCCAAAGAAAGCAGGCGCAGACAGATGTGAAAATTACGGAACCATCAATTTAATTAGTCTTGGTTGCAAAAATTTAACACGAAATATTTACAGAAGAATGATAAAATCACGTAGAAGTTGACGTCATTGAAGATCAGTTTGGACGTAGGAGAAATGTAGGGACACGGGAGGTAATACTCACCTTATGACTTATCTTAGAAGACAGATTAAGGAAAACATTTGAGAAGTTCATAATAATAATATCACTTCTATCATTAGGTGGTTTCCACCAATACCATGATTTTTACCAAAATTAATCATTATTCAAATACTCATTAACAACAATAATTATATCCACCACAATCACATAATGAAAACTCATGATCAATAAAAATCAAAATAAATAAACCAAGAACAATATTACTTGTTATATCAATAATTTCAATAATACGTGTAATCTGCACATCAAATCTTATATTATTTTATTAAGACCTTCAGTAAATAAAACTAATAACCTGCAAAGTTATAATTAAAAGTTTAAAATTTAGAGAACGGGAGTTTATTTACAACCTATAGTAAAACCAGATAGTAGTTATTAGAGTCGAAGGGCATGCAAGGAAAGCATTAGTTGGGAAGATATTGTAACTTTTCTCCAACATAATTCAACTTGTACATTGAGTAACCTGTGAAGGAAAGCAGGGTTAGGTTTGGTGAAGGAATTAAAGTTTTGGGTGAAGAAATAAAAACATTGCGTTTTGCTGATGACATTGTATTTCTGTCACAGACAGCAAAAGACCTGAAAGAGCAATTGAACGGAATAGACAGTGTATTGAAAGAAGCGGCTAAGACGAACATTGAGAAGAGCAAAACAAGGGTAGCCGTGGTGAAGTAGCCGAAGGGTCTACAGCGTCTCTCTGCGGAGCGCGCGGTTGCTCGCCGTGGAGGTTCGAGTCCTCCCTAGAGCATGGGTGTGTGAGTTGTCCTTAGGTTAGTTTACCTAGGTTTAAGTAGTTTGTAAGCTACGGACTGATGACCACGCAGATTGGTCCGATAGATTTACAAACATTTGAACATTTTTTAAAACAAGGGTAATGGAATGCAGACTAAGAATATCAGGCGGTATTGAAGGCATTAGATTGAAACAATAAAGGTGGTAGATGAGTTTTGTTACTTGAGCAGTAAAATAACATATGATGGTCGCAGTACAGAGGATATAAACTGCGGATGGGCAATGGGAAACAAAGCGTTTTAGAAAGAAAGAAAATTGTTAACATCGAATTTTAATTTAAGCGTAAGAAATTACTTTCTGAAGTCATCTGTGTAGAGTGTTGCCTTTTATGGGAGTGAAACATGGACGATAAATATTTCAGCCAGGAAGAGGATAGAGGCTTTTAGAATGCTGAACATTAGGTGGTTGTCCAAATAACGAAACTCATCTACAACTTTTATTGCCTCATTTCCTAGTCTAATCACTTCAATATAGCATGATTTTCTTAGACTGCATTCTATTACCCTTATTTTGCTTCTGTTAATGTTTACCTTATACTGTCCTTTCAACACACTGCCCATTCCGTGCAATTGCTCTTCGAGGTCCTTTACCATCTCTAACAGAATTACTATGTAATCGGCAAACTGCTATTTTTTTCTTCCTGGGCTTTAATTTCTTATTAAAATTCCTCCTTCCTTTCCTTCACAGCTTACTCAATGTAAAAATTGAATTACATTGGAAAAAGGCTACAATGTTCTGTTACCCCCTTCCCAGCCAATGCTTGTTTTTATGTCCTTCGTCTCTAATAACTGCTGGCTGGTTTTTGTACAAGTTGTAATAACCTTCCGTTCCCTACATTTTATGATGACTTCGAATTTGAAAAAGTGTACTCCAAAGAACATTTTCAAAAGCTTTCTGCCAATCTACAAAAACTAGAAATGTAGGTTTGCCTTTCCTTAGTCTATTTTCTAAGGTAAGTCGTAAGATGAGTATTGCCTCTCATGTTCCTACAATTCTCCTAAATCCAAACTGATCTTCTCCGAGGTTAGCTTTTACCTGATTTTCCATTCTTCTGTAAATATTTAGTGTTACAATTTTGCAACCATGACTTATTAAAATGGTGATTCTTTAATTTTAACACCTGTCTGCATCGGCTTTCTTGGGAATAAGGATCACTACATTTTTCTTGAAGTCAGAGGGCATTTCGCCTGACTCATACATGTTGCACACCAGATGAAATAGCTTTGTCATAGCTGGCTCTCGCAGAGGGAGAATGTCGTCACTCCAGGGGCCTTGTTTCGCCTTAGGTCTTTTACTGCTCTGTCAAATTCTTCTCTCTGTATAGCATCTCCTATTTCATCTTCATCTACTTCCTCTTCCCATTCTACAAAATTGTTTGTACGTCCATTTCCTTTGTAGAGCCGCTCTATATAGTTCTTTCACCTTTCAGCCTTCCCTTCTTTGCTTAGAACCGGTTTTCCATCTGAGTTTTGACTTTACTTAATTTAAAATAATGTACTGTGTATCCTTACATGACCAATGTATCTACGAGTCAGTATGTTCAACAGTCCATTACAGACACTTTTCGTTGTTTAGATCGTTTACAAACGGAAGGAGTTTCCGCAATAATACACTACTGGCCATTAAATTGCTACACCAAGAAGAAATGCAGATGATAAACGGGTATTCATTCGCCAAATATATTATACTAGAACTGATATGTGATTACATATTCACGCAATTTGGGTGCATAGATCCTGAGAAATCAGTACCCAGAACAACCACCTCTGGCCGTAATAATGGCCACGATACCACAGTTCATCAAGAGTAGTGACTGGCGTATTGTGACGAGCCAGTTGCTCGGCCATTATTGACCAGACGTTTTCAATTGGTGAGAGATCTGGAGAATGTGCTGGCCAGGACAGCAGTCGAACATTTTCCGTATTCAGAAAGGCCCGTACAGGACCTGCGACATGCGGTCGTGCATTATCCTGCTGAAATGTAGGGTTTCGCAGGGATCGAATGAAGGGTAGAGCCACGGGTAGTAACACATATGAAATGCAACTGCCACTGTTCAAAGTGCCGTCGATGCAAACAAGAAGTGACCGAGACATGTAACCAATGGCACCCCATACCAGCACGCCGGATGATACGCCAGTATGGCGACGACGAATACACGCTCTAATGTGCGTTCACCGCGAGGTAGCCAAACACGGATACGACCATCATGATGTAAACAAAACCTGGATTCATCCGAAAAAATGACGTTTTGCCATTTGTCCACCCAGGTTCGTCGTCGCGTACACCATCGCAGGCGCTCCTGTCTGTGATGCAGCGTCAAGGGTAACCGAGCCATGGTCTACGAGGTGATAGTCCATGCTGCTGCAAACGTCGTCGAACTGTTCGTGCTGATGGTTGTTGTCTTGCAAACGTCCCCATCTGTTGACTTAGGGATCGAGACGTGGCTGCAAGATTCGTTACAGCCATGCGGATAACATGCATGTCATCTCTACTGTTAGTGATACGAGGCCGCTGGGATCCAGCACGGCTAACTGTCATTGGATCGCGACCAACGTGAGCTGTAATGTCGCGATACGATAAACCACAAACGCGATAGGCTACATCCGATTTTTATCAAAGTCGGAAACGTGATGGTACGCATTCCTCCTCCTTACACGAGGCATCACAACAACATTTCACCAGGCAAAGCCGGTCAACTGCTGTTTGTGTATGAGAAATCGGTTTGAAACTTTCCTCATGTCAGCACGTTGTAGGTGTCGCCACCGGCGCCAATCTTGTGTGAATGCCCTGAAAAGCTAATCATTTGCATATCACAGCATATTCTTCCTGTCGGTTAAATTTCGCGTCTGTAGCACGTCATCTTCGTGGTGTAGCAATTTTAATGAGCAGGAGTGTAGATATTTTGGGTGATTGCTTACGTAGATAATCGTGACTTCTAGATTATTATTGCTCTGTATTTTGCTTTCGGTGTACTGAGACGGTATTCGTGGTCAGGTCGCAGCGGCATTCCGTCTCCAGGCGCTGGAACGTCGGAGTCGGGTCCCGTCCCCGTTGCAGGCCGGACATACCGTACAGTACCCTGGAGCGGCTGGCTAAATGACGGCCAGTTGTGGAATGCGAGGTCCGTTACTCGCCCACCGTTACCGCGTTCCCCAAGTACTGCGTACAATACTGCCACCCCGTATCTGGCGTTTCCTGTCCACTCTGGTGCATGACTGCTTCCTAAAGACATCTACGCCAGCGGTTTACAACTCTCCACGCTTTATAGCTGTTCGGACCACCGCTTTTGTAACAAACGGTTAAAAGACCAGAAATTAAATATCGATGTAAAAGAAAATTAGTGCACACCACATACACACAATGATGTGCAGTTTGCCATTGTTATTAAACATGCGTTTCCGTGGCATTGTTAATGCTTCCTCTGTAAAAGTTTGGCATGAAACCCCTTGGAAAAAGAGGTATTGGATCTAAACTACAACACCACCAAATGGACTATAGATTCTGACTTTTCGGTGTATGCTGACATTGTTGTACATCACAAATATTCAGTAAGAAGTTTTTCTGTTTTCTGGATCTTCTTCTTCTTTGGTTGTCAACCCATAGGTTGGTTTGCAGCATTTCTCCATAGTCTCCTGTTGCTTGCCATTTGTTTAATATCCCTGTAGCTGTTACAGTTCATATCGTCCATCACTTGTCTCATATACTCCAGCCTGCTGGTCTTCCTGTATAGTTCACTCCCTCCACCAACCCTTCAAGATGATTTTTAGCAATACTTCATGCCTCAAGACATGACAAATCCAAATATTACGACTTTTTCGCAGAGTTCTTTTCAGAGACAACCCCTCACCAAAACCTGTTCGTTACTTTATCAACACAGCTTATCTTCAATATTTTATGGTAACAACACAGTTTGAACGCCTCTATCTTTCTATGTGCGGGTTTTCCCATGGTCCAAGATTCACTTTTATATAACATTATACTTCATACAAAAGTCTTTAACAACTTCTTCCTCAAAAGATATTCATGTTGCCGGATGTGAGAAGTTTATGTTTCTCACAGAAGGCAATTTTTGCTTGACATATTCTACGTTGATTGTCTCATTTAGATTTAACATCTGAAGTGATCTTGCTACCCAGGTATGTAAATACATTGATGTTCTCAAGAGGTTCACCATCGAACATAATACTTGCATGGTTCGGTAGTTGTATACCATTAAAATTTCAGTTATGTTTCTGTTGATAAACATCCCATACTTGCCCAGTGTTGATTTCACTTAACTGAGCATAAACGTTCTCTCTTCTTCATTGTTCGCTACCACTGCAATATCGTCGGCAAATCGAAGCAAGTCAATTCTTTCTCTTTGTATCGCCACACCTCCTTCCCTATCCTGCATCTTTTCTCCAACTTCATCCAATCCTATCAGAATATATGCATTGAATAAAATAGGTGAAAGTGAGCATCTTTGTCTTACTCTCTTTTCTGTTTTTGCTTCCTGTAGATACTCTCCACACCTAATTACAGCTGTTTCTTCTCTATATAATTTCCAAATTATTCTTCTATCTTTATATTTTACCTGTGGTTCTTTCAGAATATTAAACAATATGCCATTTCACGTCATAAAACGCCTTTTCTAAATCCACAAAAGCTATGAAGGTGTCTTGACCTTACTTAACCTTTTTTCCAAAACGAGCCTCAGTGCTAAAATTGCTTCGCGAGTTCCTCTTCTAAATCAAAACTGATTATCAGTAAGCAAAGCTTCTATTTTCAATTCTATTCAATATTATTGTTGTTAATATTTTTGAAGCATGCGAAATGATACTTAGTTTACGATTATGTTCACATTTGTTGGGTGATGAATTTTTAGCCAATGATATGATGATGTTGCGCGGGAGTAGCCTTGCGGTCTGGAGCGCCACGTTGCGGATCGCGAGGTCTCCCGCGTCTGAGGTATGAACCCTCCCTCGGACATGGACGTATGTGTTTGTCTTTAGTTTAGTTTAACTTAGTTTAAGTAGTTTGTAAGTCTAGGGACTGATGACCAGCGTAGTTGGTCCCATAGAATTACAAACATTTGAACATTTGGTATGATGATACATTTGTTGAAATCTGCAGGTAAAGTTCCTGTTTGATATATTTCACATACCAATGTAAACAATGCATCTTTCCTCTCATATGAGGTTGCTTTAAGTAATTCATAGGCAGTTCTTCTCTTGGTTCTTAAATCTTTCTTTGACAAGTGTGTAATCTATTTGGCTTCTTCTCTTGTCTCCAGGTGATTTCCAAGTATATCGTCTGCGACTATGATGCTGGAATAATGTATTGGTTACTATCAGATTATTTCTAGTGCAGAATTCTATCAGTCGTTCTCCTCCTCGATTATTTCTATCTCCTAATCCGTGACATCCAACTGCTGATCCCTTCTTTCCTTCACCAACTGTCTGCCAGTCTTTACTTTGCAACGACTTAGCTTTCATATTTATTGTATGCGCCAAAATTCCAGTTGGACCTTAGACGAATGGCAAACTGTGACTGGGTCAGACAATACCTCATTGCAGACGGTAAGAGCTGATTACAGGGTCCGCAAACCCAACGAAGCGATGGACCCAACTTGTAAACTGGTTGTGGTTCGCTAATGACGTGGGCTGTTTTTAGATGAAATGGACTGAACCCTCTAGTACGAACACTTGACTCGCATTTGGAAAGATGGCGGTTCAAACCCACCTCCGGCCATCGCGATTTAGGTTTTTTGTGATTTCTCTGAATCACTCGAGGAAGATAACTTCTTTAGACGGTCACGGCCGGTTTCCTTCCCCATCCATAACAAAAAATATCCGAGCGTGTGTTCCGTCTCTTATGACCATGATGTCGACGGGACTTTATACCCTAATCTTCGTTTTGTTCCTTCTTTTGTTTCAAGTGAACCGACTGTTGACTGGAAAGGGATATGTTCGGAAATTTTAGATTAGATTAGTACTCGTTGCAATGATCACGAATACGACATTTCGTAATTATCTGGAATGTGTCATTTTACTAAAATGTATCCTTAAATGTTATTTGTTTTATTGTTCTTTCTTATCTGTGAAATTACTAATTTATATCTAAAAATTCATCTACTGAGTAGAAGGAGTTTGCAATAAAAATTATTTTGATTTTTTTAAAAATGATCTGCAGGCTTTTAATGCTACTTGTTAAGTGACTAAAGACTTTTGTGGCAGTATAATTCACCCCTTTATGGGCCAAAGTTAGATTTAAGCTTGAACAGTGAAGATGATCCTTTCTGCTATTAATTTTGAACTGAGGTTGATTATTAATAACAAAGTTCATAAGTGAGTGTGTGTGTATGTATGTATTGTGAGGCCACTACAAATATGCGTAATTCTTTAAATAAATATCTTCACGGTGGTTTTAGATGAGCTATAGCAATAATTCTGATCAAACGGCGATATGAAATTCATCCCTTTTTACCCAGTGGTGAATTACCCCAAAACATGATACCTTATGAAAGAAATGAATGGAAATAGACATAGTAAGCTAATTGACTGAGATGTCAATCACCAGGTTGGCAATAACGCTGATAACGTAAGTAGCTGAGCTTAATCGTTTCAGCATATCATCAATGCGTTTCTTCCAATTCATTCTCTTATCAATACACACACCTACAAATTTCGATATTCTACCTTATCTATAGAGTTCTGTCCATAGTCTATATTTCTTGATGGTGTCATACAATTTACTATGCAGAACTGTATACACTGTGTTTTATCGACGTTTAACGACGGTCCATTTGCAGAGGACCACTTACTGATTTTCTGGAACTCATTATATGCAATTTCGTCAGTTAATTACCGTTTGTCAGGTGTAATTACAGTACTTGTATCACGAGAAAAAAAGCTGAGATTGGAAAACATTTGGAGGCGTTCACAGACCTCATGTACTTCAAAAAATGTTCAAATGTTTGTAAAGTCTATGGGACTTAACTACGGGGTCATCAGTCCCTAAACTTACAAACTACTTACGAACTAGGACGGCACAAATATCCATGCCCGAGGGGGGATTCGAACCCCCGACCGTAGTGGCCGTGCAGACCGTGACTGGAGCGCCTCAGTCTCCTTGGCCACCGCGGCCGGCTCATGTACTTTATCAACGATGGGGCGTTTATGGATGACAATGTCCCATATCACCGGCTGATATGAGGTCTGCGTGTTCGTGGTTTAAATTTAGTTGTTACTTCGAAGGAAGGAAGATTAGAATTTAGCTTCCCGTCGACAGAGTGATCATCAGAGAAGTAGCTCAAGCTCGGATTGTTTGGATAAAGATAGGGAAGAAAATCATTCTTGCACTTTCAAAGCAGCCGTCCCGGCATTTTGCTGGAGCAACTTTCGCAAATACGTAAACCTGGATGGCCGAACGCGGATATGAACAGCCGTCCTCACGAATGTGACACCAGTGTGTTAACTGAATTCATCACAATTTTGAGTATGTTCCACAAGTTTATTTTAATTCGTGAGTAGGTTTTCGGCCTGTAAGGCAATCTCCAGATTTTACTGTTTATCTCAAAGAAGTTGCAATGTTTTTATACAGGCATGAAAGATATTCTACTTGTTACACTTATATTAAAGCACATAATAATTATCGTCTTTGGCTCTACCGTGGTAGTACAATTAAAATGTTCCAATAAAACAATCATCTATATCTATATAAATGAATGTTTGTCTGTATGTCCCCTCTGTGTTCATAAAAAATTCATTCGATTGCAATGAAACTTTGGTGAACTGTTCACCATACGCCCACGAAGGTTCCTGACCCACATAGCACGACACATAGCTCTGGAGATATGACGTCATAAATAATGAGAGGCCACCGCGTGAGAATACCCAGATTTAGGCTTCAATTATTGGAAAATGGGAGTAGTTAGGGACCTGTAACAAAGTTTGCATGAAATTCCGGACGTTTATGAAGCGTTTTGTAACTGACCCCCCCCCCCCCACACACACACACAAACACACACAAAATGATGAAACGAAAAGACGTCTACCGCTCACAACAGTTAAGCTGTAGATGCCGTAAAACTGTCGCATCAGGCATGACCTTGTAGGTATATATAAATCTGTATTTTGTATTGTAGTCTACGTCTTTGTCCAGCTGTAACATATTTCCGTCGCTCATGGTAATAGCATCAGTTTAAAAATATATTTAAAATTTGATTCTAACACCAATGACTGTCTAACAGCGATGAATATCGATCAACTCTAGCACAGAGCATTACTCTTTCGCAGTTACTTCAGGGAAAAATGTTTATCATAGCCAAAGGCGACGAACTGACACACTTGTAAGTTGCAATAGGGTATTTGACTGTTTTCTGGAAATCGTTTTATATTGTTAATTATGTCATATTATGGTCCGAACATGCCTTTTTACCGCGTGGATTTCAGTACTTTTTTTAAAAAAAGAAATGAAATTCAAATAATTTGAAAGCCCGTCAAAACGCTACATGTGAGTCACGTGATGCCTGTGACGTCATACAACACGCTGCTGCTGCTGCTCCGCTCGTAAGATAAACAAATACCTGTATATTGTTTGGACCGAGGCCTCGTGTTTGGGCGTTAACGTTTGCATAATGACCTACAAATATTGCTTAGTTCCGCACTGTACCAATACATCCGTCAAGACTCCGGAAAAATTGTTCTTGCAAATACCAAAAAATGAGAAGATACACAAAAAGTGGTTGACACTGGCGCGAAGAGATCCAAATGAAATAGCGGCTGCTTCATGTGTGTATTTCTGTGAGTTAGTTGACTATGTCCACCGAGTAAGGCAGCAGGACAGTGTTTCGACGAAAAATATGATGGAATATAAAAGTTTTACTAAAAACAAATAGCTACGCAAATGTGCGTTGCCAACCTACGAGCGATATAAAAACAATTAACCAATCAAGAAAATTACTTGAGATACTACCTAAAATATTTTAAATAACTTGCATTGTGGTAGGTAATGGATATTATGGAATAAAACTAATGCTGTGAACTGAACAGCTTTACACGATCATTAACAATGTCAATTTATAAATTACTGAACGAATTGCTGATGGATATTTTGTAAATTTGGGAAGCAAACAAGAAACATACTTAAAACTTTAAACTTTTAAGTGAACAAGTATAACTAAATTCGATTATTTTAAACATAACTTGTCGAATGCAGCAACTGTAGGTTTACAAATATTTGTCAAAGTTCAGCCCAACCAGTTGCAGAATTTGATAAAATCCCTTCTTTATCAAATTCTGCAACTTGTTGGGCTGAACTTTGTCAAATATAACAAAATTCATCAGTTAATATTCACATAAAATGAATTGCTCAACCAGACATATTCCTGTGTAACATTTTAAAATATTATTGACTTATATTGTGGGAAATGAATGCAGAGACAGGGGCAGACACTGTGGTGGGGGAGGGGTTTGGCAAAACATGGATCATTAAGTGAAACTCAACAGAGGGGATGTGTAGAGTTGTGTTTGCTCATTTAATGTTAATTGAGGGCTATGGGCTAGATGCTTATTGATCCCTAGAGCTTCTAACAGATTGAGTTTTTGACCTTTGTTTGCTATGTGAAGGACATGTGACTGGTTGGTTGCTGTTTCCCTCACTCAGTACATGCTCAGCAAATGTTGAGTCTTTATTATGCATCCTCCAGCTACGTTCGTGCTCAGCCAACCTAGTTGTAATATCTCAGCCTGGCTGTCCGATATAAAACTTGTTACATTCTGAACAAGTTATTTTGTATATCCCACTATTAGATAATAGCTGGGTCTTTTCTTTCTGTTAACCACCCCTCCACCTCGCTCGCTTTCTTGTTTCGAATTTCCATTTCACATTCAGATCACCACCAGTCGACTTTCGTTGCTTTAAAAGGGCTAGAACGGCCATGGAGTTTGCTGCACCCACTGAACAGTCACTGTCTTCTCCTGACCGAACCGTCAGTTGTTATTGCTTATACGTGGGTCCCATTTATCTTGACCACCAAAATATCTCTGGAACAACAACAGCTATTGTAAAACGACTTTCACCGATTTCAATGTAAGGCAGGGACTCATGAATGTAAATACACACACACACACACACATACACACACACACATACACACACACACACAATCTTACTGTTTTAAAATAGACACCTATATTATTTCATCAGCAACAATATGACAAATCACATAAATAATGGCTTTGATTGCATCGGTATACGCCAATTACATCCCGAGATATTGAGAAGCGAAGTTGATGCTTGAAGTACGTGAAACGCGCGGCTAGCGCACGTCTTGAGACTCGGGCGAGAACTCTACGTCGCTCAGGAAAGTGGAAGTCAAAAACATAACAAAATAATTTTGTTACATGAGAAATTTCATTATTTAAAATTTAAAAACACTTAAGTTTGTGTTAAAAAACACATATGCTTTCTTTTTTGAATGTTTCAAAATATTTACATTCATGAGCCCCAGCCTTACATTGATACCGGTGAAAGTCGTCTTACAGTAGCTGTTGTTGGTCCAGAGATAATTTGGGTGGTCAAGATAGATGTGAACAGATGGGGCTTAACAGCTTTCACATATTTGCAAAACGACATATTGGCCATAGCTGTTTATTTTTTCTCAATGCTACCGGTTTCGGTTAGTTAACCATTATCAAGCTACAAACTGTAGCTGTCAGCCACTGTGGTAATACCAATAAGGAGTAGAGTAATGATAACAAATACTTATTTTACAATTTTGAATTTTTGTATTACGACATGTTACTCTATTAGTTAAACTCTGCTAACGCTTGATAATGGTCAACTAACCGAAACCGGTAGCATTGAGAAAAAAATAAACAGTTATGGTCAATACGTCGTTTTGCAAAGAGATGGGACACTCTGTATACGGGCTACACCATAGTCCCGACTTCCTTTATAAGGTCGGAGTCGCCTCTCGCCATAGCTAGTGATGAATTCGGCATTACATGAAACAGTGGGGATACTTCTGACTAAACAGTGTGTGTGTGTGTTTATCGGTGAACTGTTAAACGTCTGTTTTTGTGTGTCACGGCTGTGTCGTGCCCTTGTCGGTATCGTAGCTCGCCTGCCTGTAGGGGCGGCTCCCGGCTGTATCGGCGAGGCGGCGACTTCGGTGGCTGATGATGAATCGATTGGCTGCGTCGCGGCGCTTCCTTTCATGTTTTGTTACGCCTCGGGCTGGTCTCTTTTTGCGCGGCGACACGGCGAGGGGAGCGGCCGCAAATGCGCCTCTGCTGTCAGCCAGGCTTCGACGGCGGGCACAGCGACACCCTGTATGCAGCAGAGGCAGTCCTTGCTCTCTCTATCAATCTGAGACAACGAACAAGGTTACAAATGTCATCCAAGCTGCACTATAAGCTTCTGTCTAACCACACGCATATTAATCGCAATAAACCCGCGCCTCCGCTCGCGTGTTGGTTGATTATGATAGATAACCTATCTTTCAGTAGTGTGCTACGAGACTGGTTTTGAAGGATGAAATTAAATACAGTACTTTTTTTTAAAGAGATGTATTAAAAGAAATTTCTTTTTTACTGCTTTATTTATTTATTCTTATATTTCCTTATTCGTATGCTTATCCTTACAGAGAAAGAGCTGAAGACATTGTAGTACGCATAGACCAGAGATATGGTCTGTGACGTCACGTTTCGCTATAGAGTCGCAAACGTCATCGCTGGCCTTCAGTCTGAATTTTTAAATAATTTGACGACTATCAACCACCATATCTTCCACCCCCTTTATAGCTATCGGCATGGAACTGATATGGTGTACAACGGGAGACTTCTGACAACAATTACACACAGACCATTCGTTTGCGTTCTGTAATTTTCGATGCAGAGCGAAATATTAACACACACACACACACACACACACACACACACGTAGAATTTTGTATACACCGATAACATTCCATCCCTTCACCCTTTTATCATTATCACCCTCAAGCAACAATGCAACCAATAAAACAATTTTCAAAGAGTAATTATTGTTGCGCATTTCGCGTAATATTCTTCAAATTACTAACTATCTATCAGATCGCTATAAAACCGTGCCTAAAACTTTCCTAAGGTATAACTTAATAACTGTACAAATATTTAAGTCTCTGTGTCTTGTCGTTCGGACGTGAGAAGCGTACACCGAACAGACATTCACATTTATAGATATAGACTAGCTCAAAACCCATCGTTGCCCAGGTATTTATTTATTTCAGCGTTGAGTTAGTACTTCTATTCCTTCTCTCTATACATCTCCACTTTTCTAAAAACATTATATATGTGTTGTTGGGGTCTGCAGTCCGGAGACTGGTTTGATGCAGCTCTCCACCGTACTCTATCCTGAACAAGCCTGTTCATCTCCTCATAAGAACGACAACCTACAACCATTTGAATCTGCTTACTATATTCATCTCTTGATCTCCCTTTGCAATTTTTACCCCACACACTTCCCTCCAACGCTAAATTCACAATTCCTTCATGTCTAAGAATAACTAATCGATCCCTACTTTTAGTCAAAGTATGCCAGAAATTTCTTTTCTCCCCAATTTTGTTCAGTACCTCCTCATTAGTTACGCGATCCACCCCCCTAATCTTCAGCTTTCTTCTGTAACATCACATTTCAAAGGCCTCTATCCTCCTCCTGTCCGCACTGTTTATCGTCCAAGTTTAACTCCCATACAAAGCAACACTCCACACAAATGCCTTCAGAAAGGACTTCCTTACACTTAAATTAATATTCGATGTTAACAGATTTCTCTTTTTTCAAAAACGCTTTTCTTCCCATTGCCATTCTGCATTTTATATCCTCTGTACTGCGACCATCATATGTTATTTTACTGTCCAAGTAACAAAATTCATTGATTCGTTACCTAATTTAATTCCTTAGGCATAGCCTGATTTTCTTAGACTGCATTCCATTACCCATGTTTTGCTCTTGTTAATGATCATGTTATATGCTCCTTTCAACACACTGTCCCTTCCGTTCAATTGCCCCTCCAGGTCCTTTGCTGTCTCTGACAGAATTACAATATCATCAGCAAAACGCTTTGGGATAACGTAGTGCGACATCTAGGAACGAGAAGTTTGCTTCGCCACCTACCCCTAAAATTTGAAGGCTGTGCCCTCAGCATGGATGGTGATGCTCACAATCTTTTTCGATGTCCGAGGTCCGAAACTCATGGAATTCATATCGAACTCTGAAAAATCATTAACAGTGACGCGAACTGTGAGACACGCCGTAGCCTACCGAAGTCCATCAGGAGCAAACGGCTTGGGCTGCTCACGGAGGGAGTGATGCTTCTCCATGATAACGCACGTCCACACGTCTCCAGGGTCACACAAAGTGTACTGGCAAAGTTCAAGTTGGAGCAGCTTGAGAATCGGCCTTACACCTAGGACATGTCACTCTGTGACTTCCATTTGTTTGGGAAGCGCTTCAACTCGAACGACGAACTGAAGGACACAGTAGGCTCTTGTCACAGCCACAGGAATGCTGGGAACAGGAAATCCTTCGGCTCGATAGACAGTGGGATAGTTGTGCTCAGGCCTCTGGTAATTACTTCAGTTATACCCACAGTGTCGTTTCGTACCTTTTCATTTGAACACCACTCCTACCATTGAATGTACCTTAGAAATCATATCATAATGAGATCTCTATAATGCTCATGTACTCCATTCTCATATGGATGTATTAAAGTCTCATATGGTGCATATCATATATGTCTACTTACCAGGCGAAGGAGCACAGGCAGTGATGGTAACAAATAAACACACACACTCACACACACAAACGCTAGCTTTCGCAGCCTAGCTGCTTCGTCAGGCAGAAGGGAAGGAGAGGGAAAAGGAAATGATGAGTGTTTTAAGGGAGTGGGTAAGGAGTCATTCCAATCCCGGGGCAGGAAAGACTTACCTTGGGGGGGAAAAAAGGAGTGTAAACAAATACACACACACCAACACATTTACACAGACGCAAGTGTAATTTATTTCTTCTTTAGTATTCGAAACACATTATGCAGACAATTTTCCATCTACATAGCTGGGAAATTATATTACTGTAGAACATATTATTCAGGAGATATGACGTCATAAGGATTCAGCTGTATGTAAACGAAACTGGAAACAGAGGGGAAGAAGGTGACGACTAATATAAGGCCTTTTCAAAGAAATAGCGTTCAGCTGTGATCCAAAGGACGGGAGAGACTTTATTGATAGCTTCTGCAAGAGTTTGAAAGCTGTTATCCTTCATAATGGAAATAAGTAACCGTCAATTCCAGTCGCTAATTCGACTCACCTTCATGTGGTAAAATATGGCGAACGTCATAGGTAAGTAACTGGTAGGAGGGGACACAGAAAATCCCTAATGTCTTTGGGATAGCAGGGATACAGGCAGACATTTCAGACTGTTGAGTGGCCATTGAGTTCGGAGTTTGTGGTTGTTCAGAAAAATGTGAAGTGGGAATCCCTTGTCGAGCAGGAAAATATACTAATGGTCCTCACCCATATTAAGCTACGACACATCAAGCAATTTGTAAAGACTGTAGATACCATGTAAGGTGCAATGAATTATCTCCAGAAAGTGTTCCCCAAACTATCAGAAGCTGAGATAAAAGATGGAATTTTTGTGGGCCTCCAAGAGAAAAAATTACTTCGTGATGACACACTGATCAACGAGCCTCTGCCAGTTCAAAGAAAAGCCATGGAAGAACATCGGGGATGTTGCGAATGGTAATCAGAAAATTCAAATGTTTGTAGAGCTTGTGGGACTTAACTACGGGGTCATCAGTCCCTAAACTTACAAACTACTTATGAACTAGCTTATACTAAAGACGGCACAAACATCCATGCCCGAGGGGGGGATTCGAACCCCCGACCGCAGCGGCCGTCCCGACCGTGATTGAAGCGCCTCAGTCCCCTCGGCCACCGCGGCCAGCTGGTAATCGGAGAATGGACAATTACAGGCTCTTTTGAAGAACTTCAAAGCAATGGGGTGCAGATCTCTCTAGTACTTTATGTACTCCATTCTCATATGGATGTATTCAAGTCCCATATGGTGCATATTCAGAGGAACGGGGCTTAAGTTTCCATCAAGCCTTAGAAGAGTTTGAAAGGAAATAGCAGGGACAGTATAATGGGCGAATGCATGGTGATTATATCTGGGGGCTGATCAGAGAGAGTGATGTAACACACAAGAGGAAATTTAGGAAGATAACACATTTATCAGAATACTGTACATGACATGAAAACATCTTCACGAAGTTTAACCTTTTTTAAATGTGAGTCTAATAAGTGGATGGCGTGAAGTTTGGAGTTGGTCGGGATTTTTCGGTTGAAAGCTCGGTAGCAGGACGCTGTGGCCCAACTAGCCCACATGAGCTCCACGTGATATGCACTTACACTTTTCCTCTACTATAATTTATGCACGTTCTCCTGGACGACAGAAGATAGCACGAATGATATCGAAGATTTCATGTAGAATTTTAGAGCATATTCTCAGTTCGAATATAGTAAATTTCGTTGAAACAGAAAAGCTTCTTTCCATGAATCAACACGGGTTTAGGAAACATCGTTCATGTGAAACTCAGCTTGCCCTTTTCTCACATGACATCTTGCGAGCCATGGATGAAAGGCAAGAGGCGGATTGTGTTTTTCTCGACTTCAAAAAGGCGTTCGACGCGGTGCCACACTGCAGACTGCTAACGAAGATACGAGCTTATGGAATAGGTTCACAGATTTCTGACTGGCTGGAAGACTTCCTAAGTAATAGAACGCAGTACGTTGTTCTCGAAGGCGCGTGTTCATCAGAGACGAGTGTATCGTCAGGCTATCTATATAAATCATCTGATGGACAGAGTAAGTTGTAATTTGCGGCTGTTTGCTGATGATGCTGCGGTGTATGGGAGGGTGTCGTCTGTAACTGACTGTAATAGCATACAGGATGACTTAGACAAAATTTCTAGATGGTGCAAAGAAAGGCAGCTAGCCCTCAATGTAGAGAAATGTAAGGTGATGCGCAAGGGTAAAAAAAAAAAAAAAAAAAAAAAAAAAAAAAAAAAAAAAAAAAAAAAAAAAAAAAAAGGCCCATAATGTTCGAATACAGCATTGGTAGTGAGTTTCTTGATACAGTCGCGTCGTTCAAATATCTAGGCGTAACATTGCTGAGCGATATGAAATGGAACGAGCATGTAAGGACAGTTGTCAGTAAGGCGGACTGCCGACTTCGGTTTATTGGGAGAATTTTGGGAAGATGTACTTCACCTGTAAAGGAGACCGCGTATAAATCGGTTGTACGGCCACGTCTTGAGTATTGCTGAAGTGTTTGGGACCCGCAGCAGATCAGTTTAAAGGAAGACATAGAGGCGGTTCAGAGGCGAGCAGCTAGATTTGTTACCGGCAGCCGGCCGCGGTGACCGCGGGGACTGAGGCGCTCCAGTCACGGTCTGCACGGCCACTACGGTCGGGGGTTCGAATCACCCCTCGGGCATGGATATTTGTGCCGTCCTTAGTATAAGGTAGTTCGTAAGTAGTTTGTAAGCTTAGGGACTGATGACCCCGTAGTTAAGTCCCATAAGCTTAACAAACAATTGAACTTTTTTTTTTTTTTTTTTTTTTTTTTTTCTTGTTACCGGTAGGTTCGACCAATGCGCGAGTGTCACGGAAATGCTCCGGTAACTCAATTGGGGATCGCTGGAAGAAAGACGACGTTCTTTTCGTGAATTTCTGTTAAGTAAATTTAGAGGGCCGGAATTTGAAGCTGAGTGTAGTACGATCTTACTGCCGCCTACTTACATTTCGCGTAAAGATCACAAAGACAAGATAAAGAGAAATTAGGGCTCGTACGGAGGCATATAGGCATTCCCCTTTTCCTCGTTCTATTTGGGAGTGGAATAGAAAAGGAAACGCCTATTAGTGGTACAGTGTACCCTCCGCCACGTACCTTACAGTGAATTGCGGAGTATGTATGTAGATGTAGATTTGGTTGATACTTGGTATTGGTGGCGACCTGACTGACTTGTGGAGGTTTGGATGTGGGGCCTGCAGAGGCTGGGGCGGAGAGCGGGCCACAGTGGATGCTGCGGCGCGGACAGGCGGAAGACGCTGGCTGGTGTTGGCGCGCTATTGATCGGCCGAGGGCAGCCGCGGCGCGGCGCGGAGCGTGGCAGGGCAGGGCAGCGCTGTGGCGTGCCCCGGGGTGCCGCCTCACAGCGTGCTTTGCTGCTGCTGGCTGGCCGTTGGCCGCTGCTCCACAAATAGACGCCGCCGTCTGGCCGCGCCGGCCAAGCGCGCGCAGCGCTGCCACTACACGCGTCGCCGCACACTGCCGCCTCCGCAGGAGTTGCGTCTCGGCACAAATGTTCAAATGTTTGTAATTCTATCGGACCAAACTGCGTGGTCATAAGTCCGTAGCTTACAAACTACTTAAACCCAGGTAAACTAACCTAAGGACAACACACACACACACCCATGCCTCAGGGAGGACTCGAACCTCCACGGCGAGCAACCGCGCGCTCCACAGCGAGACGCTTTAGACCGCTCGACTACTCAAAAATTCAAAATGTTTGTATAGATTATGGGGTCATCAGTCCCTAAACTTTCGAAACTACTTATGAACTAGCTAATACTAAGGACGGCACAAATATCCATGCCCGAGGGGGGATTCGAACCCCCGACCGTAGTGGCCGTGCAGACCGTGACTGGAGCGCCTCAGTACCCTCGGCCACCGCGCTCGACTACTCCATCGCAGCGCGTCTCGGTACATCCGAGTCACTATTCTGCCAGCCTCACTGCCAATACGTATCCACTTATTAAGGATACAGAGTCACTCTGGAATCTCTTCGCCATGCGTCCTGTCGTTGATGGCCAACTTTACACTGAGGTGAGAAAAGTCACTGCATGCCTTAAGAATAAAGGACAGGCTGATTGGTCTCTTATCCTTGGCCTTGGTATGGTCAATTCTCCCTGGCTTCGGAACGAAGAAAACCTTCACTGCCCTCCAGGCATTGGGACTGATTCCTGCTGCTAGCCTAACCCTAAATAACTTCCAAGGCGAAAGGTACTCTGGTAAGTACCAGGAGAGTTTGTGGCAAAAACTGGGGCTTGAGCCCCACGGTGATTAGACCCAGAATCACCTAGGGATCGGTCGTGTGGTGGTGGAACAGCAGGTTGCTGTTAAGGAGCTTGGTAAGGTGCAGACATTACCCTGCTTAGCCATAACAGGCGGAATTAGCAGCACACCAACTCCTGGGATGGAAATCGTGCTTTATATGCCCCCATTACACCTTTGGATCACGATGGAGGCAGCAGCTGGTGCATACAGGTTCAAATCTGGCAAAAACTGGAACTCTTTGGATATCCAAAATCATACACTATAATAGTGAGTGAGGTAAATACAGGAAAGGTTGGGAAAATGCCGGCCGACTACATTATAACCCCATACTGCCTCAACAAGCCTTTCAATATAACAATTGGAAGTAGGGAGCAGTGGGAGAATATAGTTCGAGACCGTACGGGGGACATTTGTCTGGTTCACTGACGGGTCAAAATCAGACCACGGCGTTGGGGCTGGGATATCCAGGGTGCAGCCAAGACTAAGGAAACTGGCCTCAGTATTCCAGGCCGAAATCATTGCCATCAGGGCGTGTGTGGAGGAGAACTTGCATAGGTGCTACAAAAATCGTATCATCTACATCTATTCAGACAGCCACGCAGCCCTGAGATCACTGGAAGCTCCTGCAACAAGATCTATAATTGTTGCAGAATGTTACAGGGTTTTGGTGGAGCTAGGGTAAAGCAATAGGGTAAACCTATTGTGGGTTCCTGGCCACTCGGGGATCAGTGGCAATGAACATGCCGACAGATTAGCCAAGATGGGGCAGAGACTCCATTTATTGGACCGGAACCAGTCGTGACAATCACCAAGGCAATGATCAAATTGGAGCTACGTAACTGGCTCAGAAGACAGCATATAGAATATCCGACCAAGGTCTATAAACAAAAAAAAAACAAAAAAAAAAAAAATGGCAAGGTAATGATGCCAAAGCCATGTTTAAAAGAAGCTCTGCAATCCTGGACCTGAACAGGAGAGAGATTAGACTCATGGTTGGATTGCTGACAGGCCATGAGAACTTCAAAAAACACCTCATACAATGGGAATAACAGAAGAGGACCCTAAATGTAGGATCTGTGATGATGGTGATGAAACTGCATCACATCTAATCTTCGAATGCATTGCATTTTAGAGCTAAAGGCACAGAACATTTGGGACAACCAGACCCGAAGAAATTGTGTCTAATAAAGAACTGGTAAAGGGACTCCTTGCACTGTTCAAGGGCATTGGTTGGCTTTGCTAGATATACCGGGAGCGATACCGCACAATAAACTTAGTTTCGGTGCGGGCAGTGGCGGGGTGGACAAAATCTGTTTTGGCTTCCCTGACAAAAACAAAAAATCAATCAAAGCCACTGCATGCCGTCTGATGTCGTGTAGACTCGCTTTTTCGTCTGCGAAGTGCGACGTCTGGACGTGTCGTGGACTCATCGAACCGTCGGAAGTCCCCGGCAGGAATAGTGAGCCGAGTCACCTCTATATCCGTCCACAACTGCGAAAGTACTGTCGACGAAGGATTTCGTGCATGGACTGACCTCTCGGTTACTTCCTGCGAAAGTTCGATGGAATTCGTGTACCTGGGTGACAAATTCATTCGTTGGAATTGTCCACAATGCTCTTCAAACCAGATACCAATATTTGTAGCTTGGTGACGTCCACAAAAATTATATCGGATATGAAGCCCATGAATGGCTGTAAATATTCAAATGTGATTCTTGAAGTTTTCCCGGTGGACATAATATCGTCATCTTTCGGGAGTGCACCCGGAACGGGACAATTCTTCTTCCGATATCTTGGCTTTACTCCCTCGTTTTGACTCTGCAGAATATACTTTGCTGAGTTTGGAGGTGAGCAGTGTTTGCTCCATTCGTTCTAGGAAATGATACCCCGCAGGCCATTCCACGGTGCTGTTGAGCAACTTGAACCATTTGAATAGGATAGCACTGTGGATCTGCGTGAAACTAACGGACGTAACAGTGATTTCCCACACACGGTCGATTATCTGTTGCTGCTTCCAGCAGTGTTGCGTGGAACACTCCCTCACCAGAAAATCAAATTTTGTCAAGAACATCTTGTGCGAGAAGCAGTGTTCGAATCAACAGCATCCAGGGAAGAAATACGGACACCCATCGCAGTTGCCACGTCACCAAGGACCATCGTGAGCCATGTTTTTACAGAAGGTCTTCGTTCACTTGTTCAAAATGTTCAGATGTTTGTTAAACTTATGGGACTTAACTACGGGGTCATCAGTCCCTAAACTTACAAACTACTTATGAACTAACTAAGACTAAGGACAGCACAAATATCCATGCCCGAGGGGGGATTCGAACCCCCGACCGCAGTGGCCGTGCAGACCGTGACTGGAGCGCCTCAATCCCCTCGGCCACCGCGGCCGGCTCGTTCACTTGTACCTTTGTCCACACGAACGCCGTAACTCTTGCGTCATAAAAGAGTTCACTAAAGAATGGAATGGCGCTTTGCTGTCTGATGACGGTAGATTCTGCATAGTTTAATTAGAGGAAGGAATAGGATGGTAATGAACTACGTTAGATGCATTATTGCATTGAAATAACTCGATGGCACCTAGTGGATGTTTGTACCGAGCAGAGATTCGAACGCAGGTCGTCGGGCATGCGGTTGCCTTAACCAGTTGCCTCAAAGTCTCACAAGTCGCACACTGCGGCTGTAGCGCCCCTATCGTTCATTCCCATTTAAGGCCCCTACACACGTTCCGATTTATCTTCCGACCAACCAACTGAACAGCCAACCAACCAAATTGGTAGCAGCCTACACACGTTCCGACCAACTGCATGCAGCGATTGCAGTGCCTTCGTGTTCTGGTGTTTGGATAACGAACTATTTTTCCTTTCGCGTGTTCGGTGTGCAGACAGTAGACGATCGCAGGCAGGTAGTTGGTAGGGTAACGCTACACGGTAGCGCTAGATATGATTCAATTTGTCGGGTGGAGTGTTGTGGGGCGGGGGGAGGGGGCGGATGTCGGACGGTCAGCCCGACCAACCATCCGACAAGAAAACTTGGTCGGGAAGCGCCTCCACACGTCCAGTTTATCGAAACTTGTGTAGATGTGCGACTTGTGAGAATTTGACACGGACGGGAGGCAAGCGGGGGTAGTCAAGTGGTTATGGCGACCGCTGGCCCGAAGCGGGAGACCCGGAATCTAATACCGGCACGCTTCAAATTTTCACTTGTCGCCATTGATTTATTTCAATGACCTAGCGCAGCTAAAATCATTCCTTTCCTTCCTCTCCCTTCATCCTTCCTTTCATTAAATTGTGCAAAAGTTTAAGTGCCTGCAAACCAATTGTGGTGCCTCGTCTTCTGGACATGTCCGAAAGCACAGACACCACACCAATCCATATAGAGTAGGTTCTCTGTGCCTGCGAGTGGTGGACGCACATATTTACGACGTAGACTTGGTGAGCGGCCTAGTCTGGAGAGCATTAGCCCGTGACTCACCATTTCCTTCCTAGGGAAGGAGGCCGTCAGTTGCATTTGCTGTTTCTACACTCTGAAGTAAGTTAAAAGGTTTTGTACTCCACGTTACCGCCTTTTCTTCTACAGTGAGGCGATGTGTTTCTTTAAGCAGGACAGTGCACATCCACGTGCGTTTCAGTACTGTCAGCAAGGTTAGCAGATCTCTTGCTAACTGAAAGCTCATGGGAATGGCTAAGCGACAACTTCCTTATTCTCCTAACCCAGCAAGAAACATTGCGGAAATGCAAGAAAATATGCATGATACTTGGAACAATATATATCCCTGGATGCCACTGGTCTCGTCTATCATCATTTGCATTGAAGAAAACACGCCTGCATTGTCGTCAGAGGGGGAACTGCTTATTGGTCTGACTGTTTGGACACATTTACTGCGACAGGCGCATATCATTTGGTCAGATTTTCTTGTGACATTAACTGCCGGAAATAAAAATTAGCACACCATCTTAGAGTTTTCAATTCCCTCCAGATTTATTATTGAAACAGTGCAAACGGAGTTCAAAAAAATGCAAATGTTTGTAGAGTCTATGGGAGTTAACTACGGGGTCATCAGTCCCTAAACTTACAAACTACTTATGAACTACTTACAACTAAGGACGACACAAATATCCATGCCCGAGGGGGGATTCGAACCCCCGACCGTAGTGGCCGTGCGAACCGTGACTGGAGCGCCTCAATCCCCTCGGCCACCGCGGCCGGCAAACGGAGTTCATGGAATGATTATATTTACATAGCAATAGCTCGATACTGAGATACTAGGTGTAAATCTATGCTGAAAACCCCATATTGATAAGTGGGCGACAACGCAGGCGCTGATTCCGGCATCCCATAGATCTCTACACTACCCGGATGTTGAACTAAAGATTTCAGAGTGCCAGCCAAAGATGTTCATATTCTGTTTCTCGACTACTTATAACATGACTGCTGTGAAGTACAACAAAAAATAAATAAAATAAAATAATAATAATAATAATAATAATAATAATAATAACAATAATTCGAATTCGTACTCATGGGAATCTGTTCATATTGACATAAATTTCAGATCCAGAGGTAATCTAGCAATTATGTGTTACGTAATAACTGATGGAAATTCGTTTCACTAATTACAACATGGCGGACAATGTAAAAACGTGTGTAAAACATATGAACGTGCAGGCACGCTACAGTTCTCTGTATATAGAGATCACTGTTGCAGCCATTCGATCACATAGATGGCGAATACCGTCACGGGACACATTACTCCTGTTGACAGGTGTCAGCGGTTGCCTCAACATATGTCACATGTGCTTGATTGGGGACAACGGAGATGGTGCTAGCGAGGGAAGTTGCTGCCCTTCTTGCAGAGCACGTTCAGTTTCACGCGCAGCGTGTGAGAAAACAGTATCCTGTTGGAACAGCACTTGACCTTTACCGTAGCAAAATATAAAGAATTATCTATTTAAAAGTCTTATGACATTACTCACGTACCGAGGGTTGGTCAGCATTGCCTTCACAAACACGAAAGGTGAACGAATGTTGCAGCGTATCGTATCCCAGACCAGAAGGCCTCGGGTAGGGCAGCGTGTCTTACAAGGGGAACACCAGAAAGCGTCGCCTTCGCTTTTGATAGGTCTTAAATATGTTGTTGTGGGACCTCTGCTGAGTATCTGGTTAACGCGCTAAATCGCACTTTGCCCTAGTTTTCTAGGACTTCTTCCTTTTTTCTGTTTCCTTTTATTTTATTTATTTATTTATTTATTTTTGTTGTTTTTTTTTTTTTGAAATCGTGCTATAAACAAAATACCTATATTTATATGGCCTACCCGCTGTTGTTTCTGATTTTTTGGAGAAAGATGAAGAGAAATAATTTTTGAACATGAATCAATTATGGTTTCCCGTTTCATTATTGAAAAAGTCGTGCGCATGCACAACAATATCATTCATCATGTGCGCGTGGTGCTCGTCAGAATCATGTTTCTGGTATTTCTTCGACGAGTAACCCCCGAAAAATATCCTGGCATACAGATCAATCATAATGAGTGAAATTTGGTTGTATACCACCTATTAATGTTAATAATCCTTATAAAGTACACTTGCTACACATAAAATGAAAGTATTGTGTCAATAAAAATTATTTTCAAAATATTTTTTATGAGGTCCATTTGCTGCGTATAAAAATGAAAGTATTATGATCGTGAAAATTATTTTCCAACAATTTCGCGTGGAAATGGATATATTTGTAAGCACCGTGAAGAAAAAAAATGGAAACAAAGTGAATGGGTGGGAATCGAACACTGGTTGTTGTTGTTATGGTCTTCAGTCCGGACACTGGTTTGATGCAGCTCTCCACCCTACTCTATCCTGAGCAAGCCTTTTCATCCCCTCATAAGAACGGCAACCCACATCCACTTGAATCTGCTTACTATACGCATCTCTTCGTCTCCCTCTGCGATTTTTACCCCACACAGTTCCCTCCAATGCTAAATTTACGATTCCCTGAAGTCTAAGAATGTGTCCTACCAAGCGATCCCTTCTTTTGGTCAGGGTATGCCAAAAATTCCTTTTCTCACCAATTCTGTTCAGTACCTCTTCATTAGTTATGCGATCTACCCACCTAATCTTCAGCATTCTTCTGTAGCACGACATTTCAAAAGCCTCTATTCTCTTCCTGTCCGCACTGCTTATCGTCCATGTTTCACTCTCGTACAAGGCAACACTCCACACAAATGCCTTCAGAAAAGACTCCCTTACCCTTAAATTAGTATTCGATGTTAGCAAATTTCTCTTTTTCAAAAATGCTTTTCTTCCCATTGCCATTCTGCATTTTATATCCTCTGTACTGCGACCATCGCATGTTATTTTACTACCCAAGTAACAAAACTCATCTACCACCTTCATTGATCCGTTACCTAACCTAATTCCTTCAGCATCGCCTGATTTTCTAAGACCGCATTCCATTATTTTTGTTTTGCTCTTGTTAATGTTCATTTTATATGCTCTCTTCAACACGCTGTCCATTCCATTCAACTGCTCTTCCAGGTCCTTTGCTGTCTCTGACAGAATTACAATGTCATCAGCAAAACACTATGTTTTTATTTCTTCCCCCTGAACTTTAATCCATATTCCAAATTTTTCCTTGCTTTCCTTCACCGCCTGCTCGATGTACAAATTGAATAACAACGGAGAAAGGCTACAACCGTCTTACTCCCTTCCCAACTGATGCTTCCCTTTCATGCCCTTCGAGTCTAATAACTGCGGTCTGGCTTTTGTACAAGTTGTAAATAACTCTCCTTTCCCTGTATTTTACCCCAGCTGACTTCAGAATTTGAAAGAGTGTATTCCAGTCAACATTGTCAAAAGCTTTCTCCAAATCTACAAAAGCTAAAAATGTAGGTTTGCCTTTCCTTAATCTATCTTCTAAGATAAGACGTAAAGTGAGTATTTCCTCCCGGGTTCCTATGTTCCTCCTGAATCCAAATGATCTTCTCCGAGGTCAGCTTCTACCAGCTTTTCCATTATCCCGTGATAATTCGTGTTAAAATTTTGCAACCATGACTAATCAAACTGATGGTTCTGTAATTTTCACACCTGTCTGCTCCTGATTTCTTTGGAATGGGGATTATTACATTTTTCTTAAAGTCTGAGGGCATTTCGCCTGTCTCATACATCCTACACACCAGTTCAAATAGTCTTGTCATGGCTGGCTCTCCCAGAGACTTTAGTAGCTCTGAGGGTATGTCATCTACTCCTGGGGCCTTGTTCCGACCTAGGTCTTTCAAGGCTCTGTCAAATTCATCTCTCAGTATAGTATCTCCTATTTCATCTTGATCTGCTTCCTCTTCCTTTCCTACAACATCGTCTCTAAGGTCATTTCCTTTGTAGAGCTGCTCTATGTACTCTTTCCAACTTTCAGCTTTCCCTTCTTTGCTGAGAACTGGTTTCCCTTCTGAGTTCTTGATATTCGTAGAGTTGCTTTTCTTGTCCCCAAATGTCTCTTTTGTTTTCCTGTAGGCGGTATCTACTTTTCCCCTTGCTATACATTCTTCTACAGATTTGCATTTGGCTTCTAGCCACTCCTGCTTAGCCATTTTGCACTTCCTGTCAATCTCATTTTTTAGTCGTCTGTACTCCATTTTGCCTGTTTCATTTACTGCATTTTTATATCTTCTTCTTTCATCAATTAACTGTAGTATTTCCTGTGATATCCATGGATTTTTTGTAGGTCTTGCCTTTCTACCTATTTTGTCCTCCGCTGCCTTCACTATTTCATCTTTCAATGCTACCCATTCCTCTTCTACTGTTTTATTTCCCCCTGTTTCTTTCAATTGTTGCCTAAATCCCCCTCTGAAATTCTCCAGAACTTCACTTTCCTTCAATTTATCTAAGTCCCATCTCCTTATTTTCCTACCTTTCTGCAGTTTTTTCAGCTTCAGCCTACAGTTCATGACTAACAAGTTATGGTCAGAGTCTATATCTGCCCCTGGGTATGTTCTGCAGTTTATAACCTGGTTCCGGTACCTATGTCTTACCATTATAAAATCTATCTGATACCTTCCGGTGTCTCTTGGTCTCTTCCATGTACACTTGTACTTATTCCACCTTTTTTTTTTCTCTTGTGGTAGCTGATCGTGTTTGTTCGTCGTTGTTCCATGTGTTTCTTTTATTACAGAGGTCGTTCAGCCCTCTGACTGGGCGCACTGAGCCACGGCGCCGGCAATCTCCTGGGCTACGGTGCTGTGCTTGGAATACCCACTAAGCTACTGGTATACTTACAGCACGACGAAGATTAGAGAAAAGAATCTCGAAACTACGGCGAAGTGCGATTTAGCACTTGAACCAGGTCAGGTACTCAGGAGAGGTGTCCCAACAACATATTTAAGACCCATGTAAATCTAAGGCGGCGACTTCTGGTTGAAAAATGAAATGTTTGTAAATTTATCGGACCAAACTGCTTGGTCATCAGTCCGTAGCTTACAAACTACTAAGCTAACCTAATGACAACACACACACACACACACACACACACACACACACACACATATATATGCCCCAGGGAGGACTCGAACCTCCGACGGCGGGCAACCGCGCGCTACGCTCGGCTACTCCACCGCGGCCGACTTCTGGTGTTCCCCTTGTTAGAAAAATGAAATGCTCTTTAAAAGTGCTTGGGAGGCTTACGTCGTATGTCGTTCTGTGTATAATCATCACTTGCGTACATGTAGAATCTCGCAGAAGAGCACGGCACAACATTCCAAATAATGCTGAAGTGATGCCCTGACGGTACCAGTCGAGCCGTGCACATCGATGTGGTGGCGTGAGTAGAAGACGGGCTAGAGGTGTACAAGCCCTTAGTCCCACTGCTAGTAATCGGTTGGCAGCAGTTCCTATTGACACCGTATTGTGCTCATAAGCCCTCTTATCCCTGAAGTGGCAGCTGCACGATCTGCCGGTATTACGTTTACGATCTTGGTGAACGTCTGTACTGCGTGGACGTCCAGAATCTCTTCAGCTGGAGTGAGAATGTTCAGGTGCCAACCAGCACTGCTGCACAGCTAACGCAGTGCTTTCAACTTGTGCGGCTATTCCTCGAAAGGATCATCCGCCACTCGGAAGGCCACAATTTGACCCCTTCTAAACTCGATCAGTTGGCTTTAGGAAGCACGAGTGCGTCTCCGTGGCATGCCACCTGTTTGCTTCAAATGTTGATATCACACTGAATCCGTATAGTTCACACATGGCGCTGTGGCAGCTACGTCACCACGTATCCTTCTTCGTACGATGTTTCAATCATCATTAATATATCTGCTATCCCCCTGGTGGTATCTAGCATCATCGGATCAAAATCGACGAGGGCTTTCTTGGTGTACTAATTTTTTTCCGGAAGTGTTCATTTACAATAATGAACGACCTACCACGTCACTTGTCAATAGTGGAACCCGGTGGTCTTGGGGTAAAGCGCTCGACTGGAAACCGAAGGGCCTCGTGTTCGAAAACCGCTCGAACCTAGAATTTTTCAGTCTCCGATTTAACCCATCGTTCGCCTTTCAACGATGTGAGGAGTCGCCAGAAACGAAGAGGTAGTTCGTGTAGGCCTCCTTTCCCCGGTTGGGTCCAATTGAAAGACTTGCACCAGGCCACTGAGCCACACGAAATTGTTATTATGTCAATGAAGAATCTTGTGTCATAGGGTGTTACATTTTTGTCTGAGTGATAGTGTATGTATTATAGCAGCTGAAATTTTTTTTGTATAATCCTTTGGGATGCGTCACTGTGAATGGTAGGTTCTGGGGGTAGGCCGTGGCTCGCTAGGATTGTGGACAAGGTCTGCAACTGAAAGAAGTGATTAGTTCACAGATACTTTTATTACAACTCAAGGTGATAGCTTTTATGTGGTGGTTGTGGTATTCTGTCGATACATCAGTCAACAATAGTGTTCCTGCTACAGGTGGCTCACTGTAGACGGGTTTGTGGCTGGCAGACTTCTCCGGTACTGGCGACTGTACTCGGGACACTGGTCTGTCGTCCTCTCCTATTGTCCTCTCGTAGCTGTGGTACTCCGGCCTATCTAGCCGAGCGCTCTTCTTCTGATTGGCCGGCGCGCGAAGCAAGGCAGAGAGGTACAATGACTTAGGGCACAGATTATATTTTTGCCTGTGCTTAGGGCGCCTCCGGCGGATGAAGTATTGTAGGCCGACTTATCGCTCGTCTTCTACTTGAGCGGCGACTTCAGGGGACCGCCGGCGTTGTGGCGAATAGCGACGCCACAACAGATTTGCCCCGAAACATAAATAGACAAAACAAAATGTTAATGCTGAGGTTCTCAGTTGACAGAAGTCACGGGGTAGCCAGTACCACAAATGGCGATAGTATGGTGTACATCAGGTAAAAAATAGTCCTGGATTGGCACAAGTGTAATTTGCACTCCAATGATCCATGTTAAAAAGTGTACATCTACATCTAGATGGGATACTCTGCAAGTCACATTTAAGTGCCTGGCAGAGGGTTCATCGAACCATCTTTATACTATTCATCTCCCATTTCATTCTAGAATAGCGCGAGCGGAGAAAGGACACCTGAATCTCTCCGTTCGAGCTCTGATTTATCGTATTTACTCTGATGATAATTTCTACCTATATAAGTGGGAGTCAACAATATATTTTCGCATTCGGAGGAGAATGTTGGCGATTGGAGTTTCCTAAGTAGACCACGCCGCAGCGATAAGCGCCGTTGTTGTAATGATTCCCATCGCAGATCCTGTACCATTTCCGTAGCGCTGTCTCCCCTGCATCGTGACACTGCGAAACGAGCTGCCCTTCTTTGGGATTTTTCGATTTCCTCCGTCAAACCCACCTGATAAGGATACCACACTGGGCAGCAATACTCCAAATGAAGACGGTCAAGCTTAGTGTATGCCATCTCTTTAGTAGTTCTCTTGCATCTTTTGAGCGTTCTGCCAATAAAACACAGTCTCTGATTCGCATTTCCTACGAAATTATCTACGTGTTCTTTGAGTTTTAGTCTGATGTAATAGTAATAGCTAGGTATTTAGTGGAGTTTAGAGCCTTCACATTCGATTGATTTATCTTGTAAACAAAGTTTAACGGATTTCTCTCCGTACTCATGTGGACGACATCACACATCTCATTATTTAGAGCCTTGCCAATTTTTACACCATACTGATATCTCATTTAAATCGTTCTGCAGATCTTCAGATGACTTTACTACACGATAAATGATGACGTCACCTGCAAACGACCTAAGAGAGCTCCTCAGATTTTCTCCCAAATCGTTTATGTAGATAAGGAACAGCAGAGGACCAATAACACTACCCTGCGGGAACGCCGGATATCACCTTTGTTTTAGTCGATGCCTTACCTTCGATTACTATAAACTGTGTCCTCTCTGACAAGAAATCCCCCGTCCAGTCACAAATGTGGGGCGATTTTCCATAATCACGCAATTTGATTAAAATCCTTTTGTGAGGTACGGTGTCAAAAGCCTCTGGGAATCTAGTAATACGGAATCAATTAGAGAACCCTTGTCCGACATGGTTATGGTCGCCTGGCTGGACTTAACAGTCTTATAACACGAAGTGGTAGCTGGAGCCAGACGGCCGCCCGAAATGGCCACGTGGTCTAAGGCGTCATTCTATGGACTAGGCGGCAGTTCCCGCAGGAGGTTCGAGTCGTTACACGAGGCAGTGGTTTGTAAGGCTAGGGACTGCTGACCACTGCTAGTTGTTCCACTAGGTTTGCGAACATGTGAACATTATGGAGCTAGACGCGTGGCACGTACCATTTCAGTAAATCGTTAGGGAATTCAGTGTTGCAAGATGCACAGTGTCATGACTGTGCCGAAAACGCCAAATTCCAGGCATTACCTCTCGCCACTGACTAATGAATCGCTAACGGCCTGCACCTAATGACCGAGAGCCGCGGCGTTTGCGTCAGTTGTCACCGCTAACGTACGACCAACGTATCCGTTAGGACAGCACGTCACAGTTTGGTATTAATGAGCTACTTAGGGTTACCATACGTCCTCTTTTCCCGGACACGTCCTCTTTTCCATACGAGAAAATGTGTACGGTCGGAATTTATAAAATTTTACAAAATGTCCTCTTTTTTGGGTTCCGAGAAAGAAAATTTATTTTTGTGTCATTGGTGACAATGGGTTCTTTCGCACTGCAGTTCCAAACTGTTCGCAACTACCACGCGCATACACAAAGCAAAATTGCCGTTCACAATTTTTCTCTCCACGTGGGTCTGACAGTTGCAAACAATTCGGAACTTCTCTACGTTGGAACCCGGTTGTCTCTCCTGTATTCAACCAGTATCTTCTGTCTTCTGTATTATGTTATTTGGTGTTGCTTTTGATATGCTTTGTAGTTTAGAGTTTTGGTGGAATTTTGGTGGAACTGGAGAAGCTGCAGGGAACAATGTATTTAGCCATTTTTAAAAAGTAATTAAACTCAAAATTTATCAGTTTTCGAATTTTATAAAATTTTTGAAAGATTATCAAAGGAAACAGAATATATCAGCAGTGAAGTGTGATGTGCATATTTCAATCAGTCATCAGGTGTTGTTAGTTATTCTGAACTGATGAAAATTGTAGAATTCTTTATTCTGTACACAGTCAAAACGCCAACACAGAACGTGTGTTTTCTGTTGTGAACACACAATGGACAAAAGACAGGAATAGATTTGAAATAGGAAACATAAAAGCTATTGTATGTGTACAGTATAATTTCAAACATTTGAAATGACTGAGTTTTAATCACTATGTGCTGAAAAACAAAAAGCTCTTGAGAGAGATTTCGTTGTCCTCCAAATATAGTTGGTTAAAAAGTGAAAAAGACAAGAATGAGACAATTGAGTGTAGTGATGATGAATAAATTGCCAAGGTTCATAATATTTTGTTTTACAATAACCAGACAAGGTTATTGTTTCAGTTTGTAATAAAGTTGAAAATTAAATTCTGTTAACAATAAAGTGTCCTTTTTTATAAGAACTGTCCTCGTTTTTGATACTGAACATGTGGTAACCCTAGAGCTACTGTAGCAGACGAGCGACTCGATTGCCTTTGCTAACAGAATACGTTGCGGAGCGCGCGGTTGCTCGCCATGGAGGTTCGAGTCGTCCCTGGGGCATGGGTATGTATGTTTGTCCTTAGGTTAGTTTACCTTAGTTTAACTAGTTTGTAAGCTACGGACTGATGACCACGCAGTTTGGTCCGATAGAGTAACAACTTTTTTTTTTTCTTAAAAAAAAAACCAAGAACATCAGATGCAACGCCTTTTCTGATTTCGTGATCATATCGTTTGCACACTAGTCGACTGGAAAACCGTTATCTGGTCACATGGGTTCCGATTAACAGATGATGGTAGATTTCGAATGTTTCGCAGATCCAATGTACGCATAGACACGTCAACAAGCACGGCTAAAGCTGTGTCAGTCCTTGCGTCCCATGTTGGGGACAAAATAAATCCTGTGACAATATTCAAATGTTGGTCACAGTGCTAGGCATCTCACCACATAAACGGAAGGTGGCAGCACATGTTGGAATTGACAAAATCACACTAGCATATCACTTGTTCACTCTGCAGCAGTGCAAAAATGACTGACAGAACGGAATGGAGGTTTGTTGACTATGTGTGCACTCAAATGTCCATGGAACTCTTTATTTAATGTAAAATCAACCTATTCTATTATTAACACAAATAAATAAAAGCATATTAACATAAACTGTATAGTTAAATATCGCACTCCATACTGACTGCTGTGGTACCTAGGGTTCTGATGTCCCCCATAGTGGACAAGAGTTTTTGTAGAATTTCAAGAGGTAGGAATTTTTTAAATTGCTTATGAATACTATTAACCATAAAATAAAACAAAATATATTGGAAAAAAAATTCCATGATTGAGGAGGATAATGGAATTGGGTTTGGTACTCTGGTACAAACAAAATATCTGGATATGTTTATCTTCCACTTCTTGGAGACCATTTGTACTCTGCCGCTCGGGACTGGTACTATCGTCTGGGGTGCCACTTTACTGATCGCGCGGCCGATCGCATCGATTAGGTTACATCGGATGTGTAATGTGTCAGGTTAATAAAAGGTGACTTTACAATAAATTAGATTATACAAAATACAGTGTGTCCGCGAAGTGTCTCCGCAGTGGCGATCTCCGCGTTTCTTGTGTTGTGGGGAGTGTAAGGTTGGCAGCACAGACAAAGCGCACCTGCACGTGTTCCGTGGACCTGCAGAGGTAGTAGGGTGGGGGTAGTGTTGCGTGTGCGCTACAGCTGTTACTGTGTTATTGTCTTGTTCTTGAATACGCTTAGTAAGAGTGCTTACTGTTGCAGAGAGATCCTTTTTAGGGGAAGAGGTTTTCTGGGCAGGAGGAAACTTCACGGAGCATGTGAGACGAAAATTTAGATTGCGTTTTCCTACGTCGAGGCGTCCACATCGTGATACCCTACGTTATTTAATTCGCAAATCCCAGACAACAGGTTCAGTTCATGATGCACCACGAACTGGCAGGGCCACGGTTTTAACATAACGGAAGCTCGAGACATTTCGGACATCATGTTGCGGAGTCCAACAAAATCAGTAAGTAAATTATCAGAAGAGGCCATAACCAGAGAACTGGGGCTGTATCCGTATAAAATTACTGCAGTGCAACAATTACATCACTTGGTCCATACAAACAGAATAGCTTATTGTGAATGGTTTTAGGATTTATTAACAGACATGGAGTTGGTGCTTTATTGTTGTTGTTGTGTGTTTCAAGGGGACTAAACTGCTGGGTTATTAGTCCCTTGGGGTTTTAGATCGAACATTTTTCACTGATGAGGCTTGGTTTTACGTATCCGGCTACATTAATTCTAAAAATTCACGCGTTTGGTCATCCGAAAATGCCGCGGTGGAGTAGTCGAGCGGTCTAAAGCGTCTCGCTGCGGAGCGCGCGGTTGCTCGCCGTGGAGGTTCGAGTCCTCCCTGGGGTATGGGTGTGTGTGTTGTCCTTGCACTGACCATAATAGCATAAGTAGCTAAACTCAAACGTTTCAGCAGATCTTCAATGTGTTTCCTCCAATTTAATCCCTCATCAATGGATACACCTAAAAATTTTGAATATTCTACCTCAGCTAATGATTTCTCATCAAAGTCTACATTTATTAATGGTGTCATTCCATTTACTCTATGGAACTGTATCTACTGTGTTTTATCAAAATTTTATGGAAGTCCATTTGCAGTGAACCACTTGACGATTTTCTGAAAGACGTCTTTTACAATTTCATCAGTTACCTCTCGTCTGTCAGGTGCGATAACTATACTTGTAACATCAACAAAAGAACCAGCTTTGCATCTTCGTGAAAATAGAATGACAAGTCATAAATATACTGGGTGATCAAACAGACAGTATAAATTTGAAAACGTAATAAATCACGAAATACAGAGGTAAAAATTGCCACTTATGCTTGGAATGACATGGGATTAGTAATAATAATAATAATAATAATAATACAAGTTCAAAAATGTCCGACAGATGGCGCTGGACAGCAAAACGTCAGTGACTGCGCATGAAAATCGTGTATAAAAGGAGCTGTAATGAGAGAGAGAATCAGATGCACCAGCAGTCGCAGCATGTTGAGGTTACCCGAAAGGGCGCTTTTAGTGAAGCTGCATTATCAGAATGTGGAATGTGCCAGTTCAGCGTTACGATCCTATCGCTATAGGAAGGGGATTCGAACGGGTAAAGTTCCGTTGACAAATGCAGCTGTGGCGAGAATGATTTCGAAAGTTCAAAGCCACGGGTTATTTACACGATAGACCCCGTAGTGGCCGACCGAGACAAGGCGTAATACTGCTGAGACAGTTCAGGAAGAAATGGAGACTGTAGCGGGTTCGTCTATGCACGGGGAAGTCAGCACTCGTGCAGTCGCACGTCGCACCGGCATTCAAATGTCCAAATGTTTGTAGAGCTTATGGGACTTAACTACGGGGTCATCAGTCCCTAAACTTACAAACTACTTATGAAATAGCTACAACTACGGACGGCACAAATATCCATGCCCGAGGGGGGATTCGAACCCCCGCCGTAGTGGCCGTGCAGACCGTGACTGAAGCGCCTCAGTCCCCTCGGCCACCGCAGCCGGCGCACCGGCATTCCATACACTACTGTTTGGTTGGCACTTAGGTGTACCCTCCGACTCTATCCTTACAAAATCTATCGGCATCTTGAACTGTTACCGGGCGATTTAGTGAAGCTGGGGACATTTCCGGTGTGGGTGTTTCAAAAAATGGCGGAAGATGACGATTGGTTGAGTAACGTGTTGTGGACTGACGAAGCTCATTTCACTCTCGAAAGGTCTGTCAACACCCACAACTGCAGAATTGGCTACCGAAAATCCGTGTCGTGTAGACTTCATTGTACGACGAGAAAGCCACGGTATGTGTTGGATTTACCACATCTACCGTTATCTGGCCTTTTTTCTTCGAGGAACTGCGTGAGTCTGGTTTTGTAACTGCTTAACTGCTACCGTTACGGGTGAGAGGTACGCCGATATGTTACAGAATCGCATCATCCCCAGCCTGGCTGATAAACACCTGCTTGAACGTACAATTTTTATGCAGGATGGCGCTCCACCCCATATTGGTAGATGCGTTAAAGATCTCTTGCGCGCGTCGTTTGGTGATGATTGTGTGCTCAGCCGCCACTTTCGTCATGCTTGGCCTCCCAGGTCCCCAGACCTCAGTCCGTGCGATTATTGGCTTTGGGGTTACCTGAGGTCGCAAGTATATCGTGATCGACCAACATCTCTAGGGATGCTGAAAGACAACATCCGAGCCAATGTCTCATCATAACTCCGAACATGCTTTACAGTGCTGTTCACAACATTATTCCTCGACTACAGGTATGGTTGAGGAATGATGGTGAACATATTGAGCATTTCGTGTAAAGAACATCGTATTTGCTTTGTCTTAATTGGTTGTGCTAATTATTGCTTTTCTGATCAGATGAAGCGCCATCTGTAGAAATTTTTTTAATTTTTATTCGAATAAAATCCCATGTCATTCCAAGCATATATGGCAATTTTCATCTATCTATATACATTATTCCGTGATTTATTAAGTTTTCAAATTTATACTGACTTTTTTATTACCCGGTATATTAAGAAGGGCAAAGGACCCAAGACCGAACTTTGTGGCACCCCATTCTTGATTGTTACCCAGTTTTAGGAAGCAGCTGTTTTTATATTTGGCATATTAAGTTAAATAGATTCGAGCCCTCCCTCTGACATGCACGCGTATGTGTGTGTGTTAGTTGAAATACGAGGCATATTTGAAAAGTAACGTCCGTTTAATCATAATAAAAACATCGCTCATGGGACAAGGTTTTTATTGACATTAATATATGACTGCAAATGTAATTCACTTTTCAACATTATCGCCGTTCACATCTATACCTTTTCTGTAACTCTGCATCAGCTTATTTAACCCATCGGCATAGTCTGCCGTTTGGGAGATGAACCAGCTGGTAACACTCGTCTTCATTGTCGGTTTGAAATCCACCGAAGCATAATTTAAAACGCAGGGACAGGAAATAGTCGCATAATGCAAGATCGGGACTGCATGGTGTTCCAAGGAAACGTCAGAGCCGGCCGCGGGGGCCGAGGGGACTGCGGCGTGCCAGTCACGGTCTGCACGGCCACTACGGTCGGGGGTTCGAATCCCCCCGCTCGGCATGGATATTTGTGCCGTCCTTAGTGTTAGCTAGTTCATAAGTAGTTTGTAAGTTTAGGGACTACTGACCCCGTAGTTAAGTCCCATAAGCTATACAAACATTTGAACATTTTTGAAACGTTAGAACTCAGTAACTTTGTGTCAGGAAGGATTCTCATCAAGGAAAGTTTCCAGACGTCTCGGAGTGACGAACTTGGAGGATGCACAGAGGTAAAGCAACTGCCGATGGCTTGCCTCAACCTAGCCGCCTAAAGGCTACCACAGCAGCTGTTGGCCGCAACGGACGGGTTTTCAGCTCGGAGGAACCGTGATGAATAGTCATTTTCGTGCAGCTACCGGACATTGTGTTTCGACTCAAACTGTAGGTAATGGCTTCGTGACTTGCGACTTCACTGCCGCGTCACTGTGCAGCCTGGTACAGACGAACCGGACAGCAGTGAATGGACTCGTCAGAATTGGCATCAAGCGTTATTTACGGATGATACTCGCATCTGCATTCAACCAGACAATCGTCGGAGACGTTTTTGAGGCAGCCTGGCCAGTCTGAATGTAAAGAACACACTGTCTAGCGAGTGCAGCAAGGTGGCGGTTCCCTGGTGTTTTGAAATGGAAGGCCATCAAACGGCTATACGATACAGTCATAGGATAGTGTGTCCATATCGACAGCATTTCGGTAACATAATCTGCTTAATTGATGACAATGCTTGTGCTTACAGTGAATGCGTGCTCTCACGATAACGACATCACGAGATCAGAATGGCCCGCGTGTGCTTCAGACTTGAACCCCATCGAGCATGCCTGGGATACATTGAAAGAGCACCATTTTTGAACAACACGACCCACCAACTAATGTGGGAGATCTACGCCGAATCACCGTTGAGTAGCGGGCCAATCTGGAGCAGCAGTCCCTTCTTCATCTAGTGGACAGTATGCAACGACGTATACAGGCATGTAACTGTGCAAGAAGACGTGTTATCGGGTATTGTCTATTTTGTTGTTGTTGTTATTATTGTCGTACGACTTTTCAAATTCTGTTTCACGAGCAATAAAGCAAACGCTGATTTTGAACAAGAGAGACATGTGAACACGGTTCTTCCGTTTTAAACTATAACACCGTGAGCACATAACCACGGATCCATGGCTCTGCTAATTCCCCTGGTTTTGTACACCTTTAGGTTGGACCGTCCACTGTTTTTCTCTCTCTCTCTCTTTATTTTTTATCTAAATACTTCCCTTCTTGGTTTCACGCTACGTCTGTTTTCAGTTATGGACGGGCTGTTCAACTGAGCAGTGTTACTACTAAAGCTCCAACAAAGAGACTGCATACGTCACCACTTTGTGCGTCCTCTCCTGGAGTACTGTTGCCCATTGTGGCACCCCCACCAGATGGGAATGACGAAAGATATTGAGAGGGTCCAGAGAAGGGCAGCTCCTGATATATGGCGTTCTCCAGGGAAGCGTCATACGTCATACGTCCCCTACGACTTAGGAGATAATCTGAGTAGCTCCCTTGGACTGTTCGCGCATTATGCTGTCGTTTATCGGTTAGTGAAGTCAACAGAGGAACAAAAGCAACTGCAAAGCGATTTAGACATAATTTCTACATGGCGCGGAAATCGGCAATTGACATTAAATAATGAAAGTGTGAAGTAATAAACATGGCCACTAAAAGAAATCCGCTGAACTTCAATTAAAAGATAAATCAGTCAAACCTTAAGCTCATAAATTCTACCAAATACCTAGGAGTTATAATTACGAACAACTTAGACTGGAGAGAAGGCGAACCAAAGGTTACGTTTCATTGGCAGAATGCTTCGAAGACGCAACAGCTCCACGATAGAATGACTACATCACACTTGCGCGTCCTCTCCTGGAGTACTGTTGCCCAGTGTGAGACCCTCACCAGGTGGGACTGACGGAAGACATTGAGAAGGTTCAGAGAAGGGCAGTTCGTTTTGTTTCGTCACATTACAGGGGGAAAAGCGTCACGGAAATGTTGCACTATTTGAGGTGGAAGTCATTAAAAGAACGACGTTATTCGTTGCGGCGAGATCTATTTGCGAAATTTCGATCACCGACTTTTACTTCTGAATGTGAGAATATATTTTGCTAGCACCCACCTACATAGGGAGACATGACCATCCCAATAAAATAAAATAAATCAGATCGAAAATGGAACGATTTAGGCGTTCTTTCATCCCGCCCGTTAGATAAAGGTTTGAAAGTGGCTCTGCCAGGCACTTAAATGTAATTTGCAGAGTAGATAAATCTTAGAGGTGTGTTACATTTGTCACGTGACATCCTAGAACTGTTTACGTTAGAAGTCGCCGAGCTCTCCTGTTCTCTGCAGACGACATAATACTCCCCGCCTCTAAGCATATCTGTAACCATGCACCGGCCGCGGTGGCCGAGGGGACTGAGGCGCTCCAGTCACGGCCTGCGCGGCCACTGCGGTCGGGGGTTCGAATCCCCGCTCGGGCATGGATATTTGTGCCGTCCTTAGTGTAAGGTAGTTGATAAGTAGTTTGTAAGTTTAGGGACTGATGACCCCGTAGTTAAGTCCCATAAGCTTAACAAACATTTGAACATTTTTGTAACCATGCGAATGGCTGAAAGAGGAACCGACAATGCTCTTTGTAGGATTGAAATAAAAGCGGCAACACCAGAGAAGGTGTGTATATAACATCAGAAAGCTTCATGAAGGAACATTAATTATGTATATACTGTGGAAGGTAATGCATACTGAAGTTAGAAAAAGGGCTTCATCGTGTAGATGACAAATGAGTGCTGATAATCACGCTGAAGACGAACTGATATGCGAGGAGCTCTACTCATGGGTTTGGTTGCTAACAAGGGAATGACCAGACTTGTTATATCCGAAAAATGTCTTGAAGTTTTATTATAATTATTATTATTATTATTATTATTATTATTATTATTTTTTTTTTTTTTGCACCAATGTGAGTTAAGACGGTTCGGAAAACTTTATCTGCTAACAAGATCTGTCAGACTGTAAAATTTTTTACGAAGTATTACTTTTATCGCATAGTCCCCGCACTCGTAAGTACCTATTGTCCACGAGACTTAATTTTCGGAACTGCTTCTCGATACAAAGTTTATTTCTCTTGCTAAAATTTGAAGCTCATAATACAACTTTGAGCAGCTGTAAATTCTTTAGCGTCTATGGCGTTAGCAATATCTAAAGCCCGATATCGTAAAGTTGTGTCGTTAGCAGCAAGTGACTTTTGTCTGGTTTCGGTAAATAGGTCCAAGAGTCGTGCATTTAACTCCGTCGCATTTCTAATCTATTCTTACGTCGTCCAGTGACTTCCTTTTCGCAATTTACGTTGACAACGGACATAGGGACATTGGACAGTACTGACACGCAGTAGTTTCTTACGACTTTCGTTTAATCAATACATGATCTCTTTTTCTTTGTCTGATCAGATAATTTTAGTTCCTGGTATTACTTCTGGAGACAATTAATGATAGTACTTGGCAGTATTGTTCGAAGAGTTTTCAAAGTACAAATTTCTTCAGTTTCTTCGACGTTTGTGGATTTGCAATTTCCTATACGATTTTCGTCTTTTCTAACCACGCCTGCACTATTTGTCTCTAAGTTTAAATATGATTTCGCACATAACAAAGTTTCCAGATTGTCTTTTTTTCGCTTTTGTTCTATGTTTCCATTCTTCTCCTTAGGTCTTCAATCGGCAGGTTGGTTAGCATCCAAGTCTGTCTCCAGCCTCCCCCTTCAGAGCGGTGTAAGCAGTATTGCTGGAATCATCCGTGACCTGGTTGATGTACTCCAGTCTCCATCGGCATCGTGAGTTCTTCCCCTCTACTGACCCTTCAGTGATACATTTTATGGTACCTCAGCAGTTCTATTATTTTATGTTTTTCTGCTTCTTAAAGTGTCCATATTTCACTTCAGTACAGAAGAACACAACGGGAAATACATCTTTATGAGCTCTTTCCTCGTATAATGAGTTTGGAAAACATTCGTTCCTTTTGGAAGACAGCGAACTGATATAAAGTTTCAAAATGAAAAAAAAAAAAAAAAAAAAAAAAAAAAAAAAAAAAAAAAAAAAAAAAAAAAAAAAAAAAAAAAAAAGGTCAGTCTAGTTCCCAGGACAATTGTACCAGTAATCGGTACTTTAATTGTACGTTGAAAATACTTATTTAAGCTTTAAAAAGGTCCGTCATTTGAATAACAAAATTTATGCCCCATTGGCGATAAATAGTACGTTGGAGTGCCGATAACAGGATCTCGGCACATTTTGTACTGGCTGTCACTGGTAGGGAAGGTGCATCTTAATTAATGGAAATTGAACTGACTGTTATTACAAGGACTTTCGCATATAGATAGGAAACCAGATGGATTTATGCGGCATGTCACAATTAGGTAAAATATATTGTAGAAATTATACGATATACACATGATATTTAATGTGAATCGCTTAAGATGCCACTAATTGGTGCTCTTACCCTACATTTTATTTTTGTCCCAATGTGGTGCTGAGATAGATCGGACTGATGATGATATAAAAAATAAAGTGTATAATTTCTGGGAACGAAAATGATTTTTTCATATTAAAATCTTTGCCGAGGTGTTTGTCTTTGCTACTGCACGTGAAAAGCTTTCTTCTCTTGTCGAAAGGAGCTTTAGCCTGGTGGATTCTGCTTGCAATATCCTTTCTTGATCTTCGTCAGGTGTGATTTTACTCCATAGGTGAGCAAAGAATTCGACGGTCTCCAGTGGCCCATTGTTAGGTTATCTATGGGAAACGGTGTTTTACCTGCTCAACACTAAGCATTTGGTTTTCCTTTATTAATTTTCATATTATAGGAAGAAATAAGTGTGGTATCTATCTGAACCGAAATCGCTTCTGATTGTTCTAGATCTTCGCGTAACACTGCGATGTTATCAGCAAATATTAGCACATCTATTCTTTTACAGTAGTAAGCATCAAAATTTTGTCATAGTGAGATTAAGTCCGCTCTGACAACAACAAGCTTTTATTTAAAAAGCACAACCGGTTCCGCGTCTTATAGACGCATAAAAAAATAAAGAAAAACATGTTTGCCGTTTAGCCACTCCCGGCGAAAATATTGAACGCTATCCCTTGCGCTCACGTCCACGTTGTCGTCAAAACGAAAGAACAATGAGCGCTACCGCGGAAGTCATATTTAAAATATACTGGTGGTGGAGGGCGTGTAAAACTGTGCCCTGCATAAGCGGTGCTATTGCGGCACTAGCCGAAGCAGTAAAAAATTTTAAGCTCCTAATGATGCGTCTATAAGACAAGAAACCGGTTGTGCTTTTTAAATAAAAGCTTGTGGCAGTCAAAGTGTAGGTAATCTCACAATGACAAATTTGGCTGCGGATGCCCGCATTTCAAGACAGCATGCTTAAGACTCAAAACGTAAGAGAGTTCCACGGGTAGCCGACCGTCACTGCAAGCGCCACGAAAGAAAAATAACTGTTTAGAGGGGAAAAGGTGCGGTTTAATAGCTTTACGATACTTGCAAAATGACATGTTGACCATAGCTGTTTACTTTATTAACTCAAAGCTACCGGTTTCGGTTAGTGAACCATTCTCGAGTGCTAGTAGAGACGTTGCCGAGGTGGAGTGGCTTGCGTACCTCAACGATGCAGAAAGCCGTACCGTAGGTGCAACCAAAGCGGAGGGGTATCTGTGGAGAGGCCAGACAAACGTGTGGTTCCTGAAGAGGGGCAGCAGCCTTTTCAGTAGTTACAGGGGCAACGGTCTGGATGATTGACTGAGCTGGCCTTGTAACATCAGCTAACATGGCTTTATCATGCAGTTACTGCGAACGGCTGAAAGCAATGGGAAACTACAGCCGTTACTTCTCCCGAGGACATGCAGCTCTACTGTATGAACATATGATGATGGCATCCTCTAGATAAAATATTCCGGAGGTAAAATAGTCCCCCATTCGGATTTCTAGACGGGGACTAATAGGAGAATGTGATCATCAGAAAAGACAACACCGGCATTCTACGGATCGGAGCGTGGAATGTTCTAACCCTCAATCGCATAGGTAACTTAGAAAATTTGAAAAGAGAAATGGATAGATTAAAGTCAGATATGGTAAGGATTAGTGAAGTTCGGTGGCAGGATGAACAGGATTTCTGGTCAGGTGAGTATATAGTACAGGGTTATGAACACGAAACCAGTTAGTGGTAACACAGGAGTAGGTCTGATAATGAATAAGAAAATAGGAACAAGGGTAATTTACAATTAACAGTATAATGAACGCATTATCGTAGCAAAGATAGACACAAAACCAACACCGACCACAGTAGTACAAGTTTTTAAGCCAACTAGCTCTGCCGATGATGACGACATCGAAGAAATGTATGAAGAGATAAAAGAAATTACTCAGAAAATTACGGGAGACGAAAACTTGATTGTGATGGGGGACTGCAATTCGGTAGTAGGAAAAGGAAGAGAAAGAAATGTTGTAGGGTAATATGGACTGGGGAAAAGAAATAAAAGAGGAGATCACTTGGTAGAATTTTGTGCAGAGCATAATTCACCAATGCTTGGTTTAAAAACCACGAAAGAAGGCTGTATACGTGTAAGGGACCAGGAGACACTGGACGGTACAAGATTGACCTTATAAAGGTAAGGAATAGATTTACGTACCAGCTTTTAAACTGTCAGACATACCCAAAGGTATGATCATAACTTATTGGTAATAATCTGTAGATTAAAACTTAAGAGACTGCAGAAAGGTATAAAAGTTAGTAGATGGAACCTGGACAAACTGAAGGAACCAGAGGTGGTTGAGGGTTTCAGAGGGAGCATTAGGCAAGATTGGCTGAAAAGGGGGAAAGTAATACGGTAGAAGAAGAATGGGTAACTCTGAGAGATAGAGTAGTGAAAGCAGCAGAGAATCTTATAGGCAGAAGGACAAAGTCTAATAGAAATCCCTGGATAATACAGGATATACTGGACTTAATGGATGAGAGGAGAAGATATAAAAATGCATGACGTGAAAACTGCAAAAAGATGCAGTTTGCCGAACTTATTCTCAGTTGAAGAGACTTGCACAGGACAGGGTAGCGTGGAGAACTGCATCAAACCAGCCTGCAGACTGAAGACCACAACTACAAACAACAACAGTAGAGTTTAGCCAACAGCTTAACATGTCATATTACGAAACTCTACTAGCGCTTGAGAATGGTACACTAACCTCTTCCTAATTATTTTAGGTAACTTCCCGGTCCTGTCAGCAAAACTTTTCACATCTAACTACATGTCCGCCATACCAAGTCTGACCTTGCAAGAAATCTCTGAAAAATACAGGTCGCCGCCTCAGGAGATATTGCTGAGGCCTCTCACAACACGAATATTAATGCCCTAGAGTTAGCTCGTGAATAGAAAGGGAGAGAAGAGAATGAAGCTGCAGTTCAAGTCTACCGCTAGAGGACTCGCCATTATACTGTGAGGAAGCGGTGGCTGTCTGTTTTTTGTCCGTTAGCGTGACGCATTCGGAAGGGCGGTAATTGTTTGGACAAATGACACCATGCCAAGCGTCTTACGCAGCGACCAGTTAAGTGGCAAAGTCGCAACGTCTTAGAGTAGTGGACGTCTGTGTAAGATGTGTGTTGTGTTTGGTTTTAGTAGGTATCATCTGAACCCTGCCGTCCTGTCCAAATGTACTGTTCGGCTCCACATGACCCGAAAATTAAAAATACTGCTAAACACTTTACTAACACTAGCTGGAAACCCGGGGTTGCCCGGATACTAATTTTTCAAATTTTCTGTTAGTCCCCTCCCCCCATCTCTGTCCACCTTCTTCTTACTCCTATGTTTATCCTCCTCCCTCCTTCTCCACCCCTCCCCCTTTGAACACCTCTTCTATCACCACTAACTACTTACATCTTCTACTATTTCTCCTACCGCCTCTATCCAAGATCCACATCCCTTCTATGTCTTCCTCTCTCCTTCTGATATACACGATGGTACATGTAATTCACAGTATTACGTATTTGTTACAGTCTTACAAAGTCCATTTTGTCCTTCGCCCTCTCTCTGTTCGCCGTTTCCTCCTTCTGTCTCTGTTCGTCTGCTCCTCACGCCTGCCCATTATTTCCTCCGCCAGCTCTGTGTTAATCTCTTCCCCTTCCCTCTGTCTGTTCGTTTCCTCCTCCCCCTCTCTCTGCCTGTGTTAGTCTCTTCCCCTCTCTGTCCATCTCTTCCTCCGTGTCTCTCAGTTCATCTCCTCCTCTCCTATTTGTAAAAAAAATACACATTATATTATCTTTGAAGATGATCGGTGAAACGGCGTCGAAATCTGTTGTAGGGTACATCCCACTAAGTACCATAAGGAATCTTAGGTAGACCGTGATCGTTCTCTTGTTTTGAACGTCGAATATGCAAGTTTCACCGACATCAGAGTCAAAGGTTGGTTGGTTTTTTGGAATAGGGGCACCAAACTGCTAAGGTTTTCGGTTCCCCGGTGGGGACGGAAAGGAGTGAAGATAGGAAAGGTGGGGAAGGGAAAGCGAATGCAGTCCAGGAAGGAAAGAAGAAAGAAAGAACTGCATTAGCTCCGAGCCTCGTGCTTGCCACGCACGTACTCACGAAAGAACCGTGAGCTCCCTAGGGGCGCTCAGAGTAAAACTATACACTGGATTCGAATTCTGTTGTAAAGTATCCTCCTCTTTACACCGTATCAAATTTTATGCAGACAGTTACCTTGCTCTTGTTTTGAAGGTCTAATGTGCAAAAATTCATGCAGATCAGAATAAACAGACATTCACCTTGTATATTAGACTAGCTAAACCCGGCCATGCTTCGCTGTGGCTCACTCTCATACAGGGGCGCCGAATTTTGAAAATCAATGTGGGTGCTCTATATCACGGTTCACAAATGTTCGAAACCAACCCTCCTGAAAATCATGTTTGAATGAGCAATACTCGATAAAAGTAAATAGGCATTTTCCTGGGCTTTTGGAGATAGAAGGAAGAAGGAGGAAGAAAAGGAAAGCATGGCTGCATTAGGACACTACAATAAAGCGATCTAATTGGCCGAAGTGGTTATTTCGATATAAGTAACAGCCCAAAACGTCTACACGACCAGTGAAATAATTTTTCACTGTACACTAATCTAACACTTTTTGTGCGAAGCTATTCTTTCTGACAAAAGCGTTTAATAGAACACCGTCACCTAGGTTTAAAGAGATCTTTAAAATATTTTGAGATTTTGAAATCCGACATTAAAATTTTTTGGTCAGTTCCAAGCAAGAGCTGTATACTTCATCGAAACTTTCATCACTCGAGATAACTTCATGACATCTCTGACAGTATTAATATAGTCCAAGGGTTTTTTTTTTTTTTTTTTTTTTTTTTTTTTTTTTTTTTTTTTTTTTAAAAGCTTGAGAGAAGACCGAATCTATAATTTTAATAACAGCTAGCCCATTGAGGCGCTATGCTGTGATGCGCGAGGCCGTTCCCCGTAGGGGGTTCGAATCCCCCTCGGGAAGGGATGTTTGTGCTGTTTTTAGTACAAGGTAGTTCATAAGTAATTCTTCATGCTTTCCCGGCGAGATCTTGACATTTTGGATGAACGGGATTACTGCCGGATGTATGCGTCGTTCTGGCACCATATTTCGGCCGCGTAACTCGCTGCGAGTTACGCGGTCGAAATATTGTGCCAGAACGACGCATACAACCGGCAGTAATCCCGTTCATCCAAAAATGTCAGTTCATAAGTAGTTTGTAAGTTTAAGGACTGATGACGCCGCAGTTAAGCCCCATAAGCTTCACAAACATTTGAACATTTTAAGGTGCCAAATAGTGTTTTAAATATACGAAGTCTTTCCATCAACCGTCTTGTAATGCTGAACGATAATTCAGCAGATGACATACTGATATTCGCATGATTGCAAGGCAAGTCGGATGATGGTGCTGCGTATGCCTTAACCCTTTCATCCCCAGTGTTGTTCCTCGACAACAACGTATTAAGCTCGTTTATACACTATTTTGTGTATCAGTCCTTAAAGTCTCAGAGTTGTTCATGGACAACATGCTTCTAGTACGACATTTTGCCGCTCGGTACGCCGTGTAGCCACTTCTGAGGCATTAATTTATCCGTCTTGGAGGTTGTGTTACATTGCCGTCTGTACATGGCAGTGAATGTGAGCGTATGTGTGGTTCATGTTATTTTATTTCAGCAGTGAATTGTCTTGTCTTTTGTGCTGTGGCGAACATTATGCAAGCATTACTGATCTGACAAGTTTAACTATCAACAAAATAATTTTAAAACCCATATTTTGATGTTTAGTGCAACGTATTAATACAGATAATACTGAATTTAAATTTTTCAAAAGCTGAAATCATAATGTGGGAATGAGAGGGTTAAGCACTTTCTTACGTGACAAATTAAGCTATTCCGACTGTAAACCCCTTACATAATCGGTTTCTTAGAAATTCTGGGAGAGTATTCGACAATGTGCAACGTTTACAGAGTCCTTCTTATAGCATTTGGAGGGCCACACTTTCTTTAACGTTTCATCTCGAGGAAAGATCCGAAACTTTCTTTCAGTTCCCTGTGTTTCTCGACTGCGTTAATTACAATCCGTAATAGCACAGTCTGGCGATGTATAAATAATAACAGAAGTATTTCAAAGAATTACAGCAGAAACAATAGCACGCCCGCGAACACCCAAATTATGAAGCGAAACAAACTATTTAGGCAGATACAGCAGAAACGGTAAAATACACGCTCAAGATTTAGCATTCAAAACTGCGCTTAGTTTTGCTCCAAGTGTCCCACAGTGACGTCAAACGCAGAATGGCGACAGCGCGTTTCCTACTGCGCATCGCTAACTGCGCACCTCTGGTCCTGCCAGTCATTAGAAAGTGGCTTTGTCAGCGACTCCTGCATAGACCACCTTCGAGAGCGATCACAACAGCTTGTAACGCATAATATCTATATATAAAAAGCAATGTTCCAAGTGACTGACTGATTACATGAATGACTCATCATCGCCCATCCAATACCACTGATGATAAAAAGGGTGTTCATCTTTCCATGAATCAGCACGGGTTAAGGAAACATCGATCATGTGAAAATCAGCTTGCCCTTTTCTCACATAACATCTTGCGAGCCATGGATGAAAGGCAACAGGCGGATTGTGTTTTTCTCGACTTCAAAAAGGCGTTCGACGCGGTGCCACACTGCAGACTGCTAACGAAGATACGAGCTTATGGAATAGGTTCACAGATTTGTGACTGGCTGGAAGACTTCCTAAGTAATAGAACGCAGTACGTTGTTTTCGACGGCGAGTGTTCTTCAGAGACGAGTGTATCGTCAGGCGTGCCCCAGGGGACTGTGATAGGAACGCTATTATTTTCTATCTCTATAAATGATCAGATGGACAGAGTAAGTTGTAATTTGCGGCTGTTTGCTGATGATGCTGTGGTGTATGGGAGGGTGTCGTCGTTAACTGACTGTAATAGTATACAGGATGACTTAGTCGTAATTTCTAGTTAGTGCGAAAAATGGCAGCTAGCTCTCAATGTAGAAAAATGTAAGGTGATGCGCATGAGTAGGAAAAACAATCCTATAATGTTCAAATGCAGCATTAGTAGTGAGCTTCTTTATGCTGTCGCGTCGTTCAAATATCTAGGCGTAACATTGCAGAACGATATGAAATGGAACGAGCATGTAAGGACAGTTGTGAGTAAGGCGGACAGCCGACTTCGGTTTATTGGGATAATTTTGGGAAGATGTATTTCATCTGTAAAGGAGACCGCGTATAAAACGCTTGTACGACCACATCTTGAGTATTGCTCAAGTGTTTGGGACCCGCAGCAGATCATTTTAAAGGAACACATAGAGGCGGTTCAGAGGCGAGCAGCTAGATTTGTTACCGGTAGGTTCGACCAATGCGCGAGTGTCACGGAAATGCTCCGGCAACTCAATTGGGGATCGCTGGAAGAAAGACGACGTTCTTTTCGTGAATTTAGAGGGCCGGAATTTGAACCTGAGTGTAGTAGGATCTTGCTGTTGCTTACTTACATTTCGCGTAAAGATCACAAAGACAAGATAAGAGAAATTAGGGCTCGTACGGAGGCATATAGGTATCTTTTTCTCCTCTTTCCATTTGGGAGTGGAATAGGAAAGGAATTGCCTAGTAGTGTTACAGTGTACCCTCCGCCACGCACCTTACGGTGAATTGCGGAGTAGATATGTAGATGTAGATCTTACACCCTTAGCGTCGTTTAAGAAGCGATTTTTCGATATTCCGTCCCTAAGGGGATGAAATAAGGATGAAAAGTTTTTTTGAAAATACGCTGTTATTAATTTTGAAGTTAGAACTACACTCCTGGCCATTAAAATTGCTAAACCACGAAGATGACGTGCTACAGATGCGAAATTTGACCGACAGGAATAAGATGCTCTATTATGCAAATGATTAGAGCATTCACACAAGATTACCGCCGGTGGCGACATCTAAAACGTGCTGACATTAGGAAAGTTTCCAACCGATTTCTCATACACAAACAGCAGTTGACCTGCGTTGGTCGTGATCCAATGAATGTTAGCAGAATATGGAATCGGTGCGTTCAGCAGGGAAATACGGAATGCCGTGCTGGATCCCAACGGCCTCGAATCAGTAGCAGTCGAGATGACAGGCATCTTATCCGCATGACTGTAACGGATCGTGCAGTCACTTCTCTACCTCAAATCATTCGGTCAAGAACTTTCGGAGATATAAGATTTTGAACACAACACTAAACATGGTTCTAAGTTAAAGTTCTAAGACGAGATACAGGAAGGGTAGGCAATGACGAAGAAGGGGAGGGGAGATACACACGTACTTTTTTAATTGTAACCAAGACTCCAAATACCAACTTTTGTAGCTCAGGCCTCAATACTGGCTTAATAACAGCATTTTTCAAAAAATTTTCTTACCCTATTTCACCCACTCAAGGGCTGATTTTCAGAAAAATCAAAAATACTCCTTTTTAAGATTCTATCCAAAAATCCATATACGAATTTATGTATACGACTGGCAATTAAAATTGCTATAGCAAGAAGAAATGCAGATGATAAACGAGTATTCATTGGACAAATATATTACTCTAGAACTGACGTGTGATTACATTATCACTCAATTTGGGTGCTTAGATTCTGAGAAATCAGTACCCAGAACAACCACCTCTGGCCGTTTGTTTGTAAATCTATCGGACCAAACTGCTTGGTCATCAGTCCGTAGCTTACAAACTACTTAAACCTAGGTAAACTAACCTACGGACAAACACATGCTCCAGGGAGGACTCGAACCTCCACGGCGAGCAACCTCGCGCTCCGCAGCGAGACGCTTTAGACCGCTCGGCTACTCCATCGCGGCAACCTAGGTAAACTAACCTACGGGCAAACCTAGGGAGGACTCGAACCTCCACGGCGAGCAACCGCGCGCTCCGCAGCGAGGTGCTTTAGACCGCTCGGCTACTCCAACGCGGCCTCTGGCCGTAACAACGTCCTTGATACGCCTGGGCATTGAGTCAAACAGAGCTTGGATGGCGTGTACAGGTACATATGCCCATCCAGCTTCAACACGATACCACAATTCATCAAGGGTATTGACTGGCGTATTGTGACGAGCCAGTTTGCTCGGCCATCATTGACCAGACGTTTTCGATTTCAGAGAGATCTGAAGAATGTGTTGTCCAGGGCAGCAGTTGAACATTTTCCGTATCCAGAAAGGCCCGTACAGGACCTGCAACATGCGGTCGTGCATTATCCTGCTGAAATATGGAGGTATCGCAGGAATCGAATGAAGGGTAGAGCCACAGGTCGTAACACATCTGAAATGTAGCGGCCACTGTTCAAAGTGCCGTCGATGCGAACAAGAGCGAGACGTGTAACCACTGGCACCCCATACCATTACGCCGGGTGATACGCCAGTATGGCGATGACGTATACACGCTTCCAATGTGCGTTCACCGCGATGTCGGCAAACACGGATGCGACCATCATGATGCTGTAAACAGAACCTGGATTCATCAGAAAAAATGACGTTTTGCCATTCGTGCACCCAGGTTCGTCGTTGCGTACACCATCGCAGGCGCTCCTGTCTGTGTGCAGCGTCAAGGATAACCGCAGCGATGGTCTCCGAGCTGATAGACCCTGCTGCTGCAATCGTCATCTAACTGTTCGTGAAGATTGTTGTTGTCTTGCAAACGTTTCCATCTGTTGATTCGTGGATCGAGACGAGGCTGCACGATCCGTAACAGCCATGCGGATAAGATGGCTGTTTTCTCGACTGCTAGTGATACGAGGCCACTGGGATCCAGCACGGCGTTCCGTATTGCCCTCCTGAAACCACAGATTCCATATTCTGCTAACAATCTTTGGGTCGCGGCCAACGCGAGATGCAATGTCGCAATACGATAAACCGCAATCGCGATAGGCTACAATCTGACCTTTATCAAAGTCGGAAACGCGGCGATACGCATTGCTCCTCCTTACACGAGGCATCAAAACAACGTATCACCAGGCAACACCGGTCATCTGCTGTTTTTGTATGAGAAATCGCTTGGAAACTTTCCTCATGTCAGCATGTTGTAGGTGTCGCCACCGGCGCCAACCTTGTGTGGATGCTCTGAAAAGCTAATCATTTGCATATCACAGCGTCTACTTCCTGTCGGTTAAATTTCGCGTCTGTAGCACGTCATCTTCGTGGTGTAGAAATTTTGGTCAGGAGTGTAGGAACCGATTTCTAAAGTGTCTTTACATCCACCAATTTCTTCAGGGATGTTTGAGCTGTAAATTTTGTCCGCGCTCACTGCTCTAGAACTCCCCATAATGGTTCAATTAGGTTGACACGTGTCAATTTTTCTATACAGGAGGGTGTTTGGTAATTCGCTGATGCTGTACAAAGCACTACTGCACCTGTGTGTGTATGTGCGAGTTATCAATTTGAAATATGGCAGTGGTTGTCAGTAGTACGCTAGTCGTTAGTGTTTCCGTAGATGGTGATATAATCATTCACAGTTACTCGACCACTGTGAGTAACGGTAGAAACAGTCGAATACCACGATATAAATGGCCATATCACGACGCAACTTCCACTGTGTTTTACTGAAGAGGCAAAAGTGGTAACTCCAAGCTTCCTTCCTTCCTTCCTTCCTTCCTTTACTGAAGGAAGTAGGCATTCCATATCGTAAGCTTCTTTAGGGATTTTCAGAACAGAAACTGTTTTCTGTAGAAAGTAATATAAACGATGATTCATCGGACCATACCACAAACTTCCTGCCGTCAAGTGTCCAGGTCTTATCATCGATGCACCACTTCCCTCGCAGCTTGACGTTAGATTCAGTTAAGAATTTAGCTTCTACAGCCCTTCGTTAAATGTTAAGCTGTAGCCGTTCTGTTTACGGATCAGTATTTGTCAAGTTTGTAATGTTGCAGTTGCTTTGACTGTGGAAATTTTATGTTGTCTGGCGACAATCGTTTTTTCAAACTCCCGTCAGTCCATGTAACTAACTTCGGGTTTCTCCAATAAGTCCTCTTCACCAGTGATGTTTTACTTTGTTTTGTGTACGCTCTCGTTGCTAAGGATACCATTATTAGAGAGACTTTAAACAGTGCAACCGCTGAAATACTGCAAATATGCGATATCTAGGAATAAAGCTATGGACGAAGGCATGATGTTCTGCCTAACGTTTCGTCTTCTATTGCTGAAGACTTCTTCGGAGACTATATAGTCTCTGGATCACGCTGATGTTAACTCAGAAAGACGTACTGTTTATGGGTGGGACGGTGACGTCATGAGACCGTTGCCTACGATCGCAGATACGCGTCAACGTATGCTATGGAGTTTGTCGTGAAGGGTTGCTACTATTTAATTTATTTATCACAATTTGTCTAATATAAGTTCTTCTTCCTTTCTATTGAACCTGTTTTTGTGCTTCAGACTTCCGATGTCTTCAAAATGTTCAAATGTTTATAAAGCTAAGGGAGCAAATTACTAAAGTCGACTGTCCCTAGAATTATAAACTACCGTATTTGCCGACATATAAGACGCACCGGCGTATAAGACGCACCCCCCTTTAAGACATTTTTTTTTTGTTTAGGAAAAAAAATAACACGTAATACATCTACTGCAATATAATTATAATACACTAGCTGAAAACCCGGCGTTGCCCGGGTATTTATTTACTTATTCGAGCCTTAAGTTAGTACTCTTATTATCCACTCTCTGTTCATCTCCTTTTTTCTAAAAACATGTTACATTTATCAGAGAATATATAAGAAATCACAGGTAAAAATGCACTCGTTTCGAAGAATCCAATCACGAAATTCAACAATAATGATTGTAATAATATCACAGATGGATCACTTGATGTAATGCGCGAAACGTCAAATCGATTTTTAAAAGACATGTATTAAAATAAATTTCTTTTCTACAGCTTTATTTATTTCTTATATTTCCGTATTCGTATGCTTATCCTTCCAGAGAAAGAGCTGAAGACATTGTAGCATGCATAGACCAAAGATATGGTCTGTGGTATCACCTTTCGCTGTACGTAGCCTCCTTGATATAGAGTCGCAAATTTGACGACTTTCAACCACCATATCTTCCACCCCCTTATAGCTGTGGGCATGGAACTGCTATGGTGTACAAGGGGGGACTTCGGACAACAATTACACACACACCATTCGTTTTCGCTCTGTAGTTTTCGCTGCAGAGCGAAATATTAACACACACACGTAGAATTTTATATACCGATAACTTTCCATCCAAATATACTCCACCAAACCTCAAGCAACAATGCAACCAATTAAAGTAATTTTCAAAGAGTAAATATAATTTTCAAAAAGAAATTATTGTTCCGCATTTCCCGTTATATACTTGAAATTACTAAATATCTATCAGATCGCTATAAAACCGTGCCTAAAATCTTCCTCAGGTATAAATTAGTAACTACAAATATTAAAGTCTCTGCGTCTTGTCGTTCGGACGTGATAAGCGTACACCGAACAGATATTCACATTTATAGATATAGATTTGATCACGTACGTAAAATATCTAAGGCAGTGCCTTCGCCGGCCGCGGTGGCCGAGGTGACTGAGGCGCTCCAGTCACGGTCAGCACGGCCACTACGGTCGGGGGTTCGAATCCCCCCTCGGGCATGGATATTTGTGCCGTCCTAGTTCGTAAGTAGTTCATAAGTAGTTTGTAAGTTTAGGGACTGATGACCCCGTAGTTAAGTCCCATAAGCTTAAGAAAAAAAAAAAAAAAAAAAAAAAAAAAAAAAAAAAAAAAAAAAAAAAAAAAGCAGTGCCTTCAAGTAGTGTTCATAAACTTTATGCACTCAAGTTTCTTGTCAGTTTGCGCTTATTCAAACGGGTATTATCGCTGTTTACAGTGTCGTAAAGGCTTACGATATTGACACTGCTTACGATTGCTCCGATCAGACACCGAGTCGCGGATGAGTTCGCGAATTACGCGCGACGAGTAGGGGGTTTTCATGTTTAAATTTGCGATTGGATAGGGGATTTCTTGTCAGAGAGAACACAGTTCGTAGTAATCGATGGTAAGGCATCGAATAAAACAGAGGTGATATCGGGCGTTCCACAGGGTAGTGTTATTGGTCTTCTGCTCCTTATTTACATAAACGATTTAGGGGAAATCTAAGTAGCTCTCTTAGGTTGTTTGCAGATGACGCCGTCATTTACCGTCTAGTAAAATCATCTGAAGATCAAAACCAACTGCAGAACGATCTGAATAAGATATCAGTATGGTGTAAAAATTGGCAGTTGACTCTAAGTAATGAGAAGTGTGAAGTCGTCCACATGAGTACGAAAAGAAATCCGTTAAACTTTGTTTACAAGATAAATCAATCAAAAGTGAAGGCCGTAAACTCCACAAAATACCTAGACATTACTATTACTTCAGACTTAAATTGGAAAGAACACGTAGATAATATCGTGGGAAAGACGAACCAGAGACTGCGTTTTATTGGCAGAACCCTTAAAAGATGCAACAGAACTACAACATAAACTGCGTACACTACGCTTGTCCGTCCATTTTTGGAGTATTGCAGCCCAGTGTGGAGTCCTTATCAGGTGGGTTTGACGGAGGACATCGAAAGAATCCAAAGAAGGGCAGCTCGTTTCGTACTGTCACGATACAGGGGAGACAGCGTTACGGAAATGATACAGGATCTGGGATGGGAATCATTACAACAACGGCGCTTATCGTTGCGGCGTGGGCTACTTGCGAAACTCCAATCGCGAACATTCTCCTCCGAATGCGAAAATATATTGTTGACTCCCACTTACATAGGTAGAAATGATCATCAAAATAAAATACGAGAAATCAGAGCTCGAACAGAGAGATTCAAGTGTTCTATCTTCCCGCGCGCTATTCGAGAATGGAATGGGAGATAAATAGTATAATTTTGGTTCGATGAACCCTCTGCCAGGCACTTAAATGTGATTTGCAGAGTATCCCATGTAGATGTTTAAAATGACGCGTTTTGTGAATTTATTGTGAAGCGCAAATATTTATGTATTTTTGTGATATAATTACGTAGGCTTCCGCGACCAGAGTCAGATGACATAAAAGTTTTCTAGGTGTTGTACCGCGTCATGGTGTGTCATATTTTTGTGATGTTTCATAAACTTTGACAATGATGGATGGTTTGCATTTGTGTATTGGTCGGCGAACTGTATGGGGCACAGCATGTTATAATCTCGAAAATACGACAACTGTGAGACGCAGAAGCAGTGCAAACATCACAAAAAAAAAAAAAAAAAAAAAAATACTTGTGCATATATTTTCACTTGAGAATGCGAATAAATTCTCAAATATCGTCAGGCGAGACATGGACAAATAAGTGAGCAGTGTTTCATTATTTACATAATGAATGACACATTTACAGGATTGCCGAAAAAAATCGATTATGATGAATGAAATTACGTCGAAAGTTTCTACTTCCTATGAAGTTATCAGTTTCAAGTACGCTTGGCACCCAAAATAAAAATAAAAAAAATAAATAAAAAGTCAGAAAACATTTACACATAATAAAGCTCCTGACGGGTATTTTCGTGGGTATTATGTACAGTATATATCAAATAAAAACTACGAAAATGTAAGAGAACCCGAAAGCAAATTTTCCCGCTTAAAAATTATTTCCCGCATTTTACACCATTTTTTTGAAACCCCTTAAAAATAAATCGAACTTCTGGGTACCTACTTTAACTGGCAACAGGCATATAAGACGCATCCATTTTTTGGACCAATTTTTGTAGGAAAAATATGATACTTAAACTAATTATAAGGACAATACACTCACTCACACACACACCTATGTCTGAGAGAACCTACGACGGTCGCGTAGTCCGTAGAGTGTCACCTGAAATCACGCAGCCGTTCCCGCGCGGCTTTAATCTCCTCTCAGTACATACTAGCGTAGCAATTATTTGGTCTTACTAGAGCTATGACGTCGGAGAATTGAATTTGATGGTTACCAGGTCCTAATGCTTGTCCTGCTACCGCTGACTTTCGTCTTGCCTAGCCGAGAACATGAGCATGGAGTAACAGAATATACACTAGGACATGGTAATCTCCGACACCGTAGTTCTAGCAAGAGCAAATAATGAATATGCTGGCATATACTGAGAAGAGATCGAAATTCTAAGGCACAAGAACAATTTCAGTGGAAAGGAAGGAAGACTTAATTAGTCAGATTGTGGACCTTAGTGATATATAAATAGTAGCAAGTCTTCACCACAAGCTATACGTTGACGCGACTCTGCGATGGTAGGCTACGGTCTCACGACGTCACGAGCCGACCGTTACTTCCATACACACACACAGAACGGCTTGCTGACCTAACATCAGTGTGAACCAGAGACTGCAATCCCTACGAAGATGTCTTCAGCAATAGAGGACAAAACGTCAGCCAGAGGATCATGCCCTGCACCACAGACTTATTCCCAGGAATCTAATCTCGGCAATAATTCAAGATCCGTCTGTGAATGCCTACATTCATTGAGTGCGGCCGGTTTCATCAGAGATGCGCACCATTGGTTGGCCTCTTTGGAAGTTTGAGAGATCACGAATGTCACCACCAGTCCGTTTACATGGGTTCCCAAAACATTTCATAAACCGATTTCCCAATTCCGCTTTTGGTCGATCATGTAGACACTCTAAAATCGATTCCGAAAATCCGCTTTTATAATACGGTTTTACACTTCCACAATAGATTTTCGTGCCTACGTAAAAGCAACTGGTTTTGATACGAACTTGGCTTGTCAGGTTGCGTATTCTAGTTAAGAATTTTCGGTTATTATGAACAAAGTGACAGTGAAAGAGATGTATAAATATTGGACGGAGCATGAATCTGTGATTAAGCAAAGAGAAATAGCAAGGATGCTTCCTAAATCAGGAACTGGAACAGCTGATTTCGAGACGCCGTATTTGATTGGGAGTGGAAATCCGCTCCATGCTTTAACACAACAACGAAATTCGACTTTCGTCTTCCGGAAGGTCTTTTGCATGTAAACGTAGAGAATTTGTCTTGTCCGTCATACAAAAAGGTATAATAAAGATAACATCCAAGACTTCTTACGCCAGTTGTGCACTGCGGTCGCGTCTCACAAGGAGAACACATGGGTATCGGAATATAGAATTCCTCTGTATTTATGGTACCTGAAGTTCAGAACTTAAATAACAATCAGCCAAAGCCATCGACGCAACTCTCAAAAATTATCGAGAAAATCGACTTTGAAAATTCACATAAGTACCAATAATTAAAACAGTTGAAGTATCTGTCAGTGTAACTCGGGTGGTAGTGTTCTGGTCTCTCAACCATAGAGTCGGTGATTCGAATCACGCTGTGACATATTTTTCCTTTCGTAGTTTTCGAATTCAGTTCTATAAAACATTTTGGGATCTCTAATTGCACGTGTTGTGTCAATTTTTGTTTATGTGTATGTAGACGAGCTAAACTGCTTGAACCTAAAACGATGGTTGAGTAGATTATTTGCTTGGAAAGCCATTAGTAGCTATGGAGCTTCCTAAGTAGCTTCCTAAGTAATAGCACGCAGTACGTTGTTCTCGACGGCGAGTGTTCATCAGAGACGAGTGTATCGTCAGGCGTGCTCCAGGGCAGTGTGATAGAACAGCTATTATTTTCTATCTCTATAAATGATCTGATGGACAGAGTACTTATAATTTGCAGCTGTTTGCTGATGATGATGGGAGGGGGTCGTCTTTAATTGACTGTAATAGCATACAGGATGACCTAGAGAATATTTCTAGTAGGTGTGAAGAATGGCAGCTAGCTCTAAATGTAGAAAAATGTAAGGTGATCCATGTGTGTAGGAAAAACAATCCCATAATGTTCGAATACAGCATTGGTAGTGAGCTTCTTGATGCAATCGCATCGTTCAAATATCTGTTTGTAAATGTTTGTATAGTGTATGGGACTTAACTACGGGGTCATCAGTCTCTAAACTTACAAACTACTTATGAACTACTTACGAACTAGGACGGCACAAATATCCATGCCCGAGGGGGGATTCGAACCCCCGACCGTAGTGGCCGTGCAGACCGTGACTGTAGCGCCTTAGTCCCCTCGGCCACCGCGGCCGGCTCAAATATCTGGGCGTAACATTGCAGAGGAATTTTTGGAAGACGTACTTCATCTATAAAGGACACCGCGTATAAAACGCTTCTACGACCACGACTTGAGTATTGCTCGTTTGGGACCCACAGCAAGCCAGTTTAAAGAAAGCAGTGCAGAGGCAAGCAGCTAGGTTCAACCTATGGACGAGTGTCACAGGAATACTCCGGGAACTCAGATGGGAATCGCTAGAGGAAAGACGACGTTCTTTTCGAGAAATTCTGTTGAAGAAATTTAGAGGGCCGGAATTTGAAGCTGAACAATCTTCCTGACGCCCACTTACATTACACGTAAAGATCACAAAGACAGGATAAGAGAAATTAGAGCTCGTACAGAGGCATATAGACATTCTTTTTTTCCCTCGTTCTATTTGGGAGTGGAATAGGAAAGGAAATGTCTAGTGGTTGTACAGCGTACCCTCCGCCATGCACTTTAAGGTATTTTGTGTGTGTGTGTGTACTTGCAAAACTTCAAAGTCGATTTTCTAGAGAATTTTCGAGAGTCGCGTCAAATACCATTGGCTGATTATTACTTGAGTCATGAACTTCACGTACTATAAATATAAAAAAAATTCTAAAATCCGATACCCGTGAGGTCTCGTTGTCAGTGTTATCAGTGGTGCCACCTTGCAACAAGAGGCAGTATATTATAGTGCAAGGTGTTTTATTACTGTCTTCACTCCCTGTACGTGGCGATGAAAACAGCTCAGTTTACGATTATCTAGCGATCCGGTTAATTTCATTTTACGTCATGAACGTTACTGGTGGTTTTCTAAAGAAGTAGAGGGTAGTGACCCAAAATATCTTACTGTCCTTCATTTTCTTCCACACACACGCGGTTTGTCACAAATGATGTGAACTGGTTGCCCGTGTCTGAGGTCCTCCGCTGGCGAGAATACGTCATGCGATACACTTCTGCCTTGTTAGTGCCGCCCACAATCAGCGTGACTGTGAGATGGGTCCGTCATAGCACGGAGGAAGCTGCAGCTCGGAAAGTTCTACATTTAGGAGGCGCTCGCGCGGAAGTGGTGACGTGCGCATGCGCGCGGCTGCGTCACACAGGCAAAGTGCCGGCGACGTCAGCGGGCAGGAAATGCTAGTTGGCAGCGGCCGAGCTGCGTGCTGTTAACAGACGCGTCTGCCCGTCGCACACCAAAACGCTACTCGCCACAATGTACCGAGTCCCAGTGGAATACTGCAGCTCTGTCGTCCAATGCACGTGGGCAAATGTAACAGGTTCAAAATTATGGAAATCACACAATCATTACTCATTTTTTTATTGATCCCCACAAAAACGCGGAAGAGAAAATGTGCTTCAAAACCCAACCGTAAGTAAGAGAAAATGCAGTTCGAAGCCGACTTCGGGGAAGTTCACTTTGGGTTCAGGAGAAATGTAGGAACACAGGACGCAAAACTCACTTTACGGCTTATCCTAGAAGATAATTTAAGAAAATGCAAACCTACATATCTAGCTTTTGTAGATTTGTAGAAGGCTTTTAACAATGTTGATTGGAATAAACTCTTTCAAGTTCTGAAGCAAGCAGGAGTAAAATGCAGAGAGCGTAATGTTATTTACAACTTGTACAAAAACCAGCGTTGAAGGGCATGAAAGGAATGCAGTGGTTGGGAAGGGAGTAAGATAGGGTTGTAGCTTTTCCCCAATGTTATTCAATTTGTACATTGAGCAAGCTATAAAGGAAAGCAAAGAGAAATGTGGAGAAGGAATTAAAGTTCAGGGTGAAAAAAAAAAAAAAAAAAAAAAAAAAAAAAAAAAAAAAAAAAAATTGCATTTTGCCGACGACATTGAAATTGTGTCAGAGACAGCAAAGGACCTGGAAGAGCAGTTGAACGGAATGGACAGTCTGCTGAAAGGAGCATATAAGATGAAGATTAACAGGAGCAAAACTAGGGTAATGGAGTGCAGTCTAAGAAAATCAGGTGATGCTGAAGGATTTAGATTAGGTAACAAAACGATAAAGGAGGTAGATGAGTTTTGTTACTTGGGAAGCGAATATTGATTTAAGCCTAAGGAAGTCTTTTCTGAAGGTATTTGTATGGAGTGTTGCTTTGTATGGGAGTGAAACATGGACGATAAACAGTGCGGACAGGAAGAGGATTGAGGCTTTTGAAATGTGTGGCTACAGAAGAATGCTGAAGATTAGGTGGGTGGATTGCGTAACTAATGAGGAGTTACTGAACAGAATTGGGGAGAAAAGGAATTTGTGGCATACCTTGGCTAAAAGAAGGGATCGATTGATAGGACACATTCTTAGACATCACGGAATTGTGAATTTAGTGTTGGAGGGAAGTGTGTGGGGTAAAAACCGCAGAGGAAGACCAAGACATGGATACGGTAAGCAGATTCAGACATATGTAGGTTGCCGTTCTATGTGGAGATGAAGAGGCTTGCTCAGGATAGGGTATTGTGGAGAGCTGCATCAAACCAGTCTCCGGACTGAAAACCACAACAACAACACAACCAAATTTTACGTTTATACACTAGAAATAGCGTGGTAAGTCGTCACAATGTTCACTCAAATTATTTGGCTGCAGATGACTATGCTACGGTTATTTAATTATGTAAAAAAGGGTCCTACATTACCTAAGAAATGTTTGAAACCAAGGGAATAACGTAGATTAAGAAATACGACGTTAGGCCTAATATTTACTACATCTACATCTACATGGGATATTCTGGCAGAAGTTTCATCGAACCACCGTTGAACTATTTATCTCCCATTCCATTCTCGAATAGCACGCAGGAAGAAAGAGAAAGAATACGTGAATCTCTCCGTTCGAGCTCTGATTTCTCGTATTTTATTCTGATGACCTTTTCTACCTATGTAAGTGGGAGTCCACAATATATTTTCGCATTCGGAGGATTATGTTGGCGATTGGAGTTTCGTAAGCAGCTCACGCCGCAGCGATAAGCGCCATTGTAATGATTCCCATCCCAGATCCTGTATCATTTCCGTAACGCTGTCTCCTCTGTATCGTGAGAATAGAAATCGAGCTGCCCTTCTTTGGACTCTTTCGATTTCCTCCGTTAGACCCACCTGATAACGATCCCACCCTGGGCAGCAATACTCCAAAAACGGACGGATAAGTGTAGTGTATGCAGTCTCTTTAGTATGTTAATACTAAAACAATGTATTTTTTGGTTTTCGCAGCCATGAATAAACGAGCTACTGATGATGACACAGGGCTGCTGAAACATGTTTGGGAGGACACACCAAACGTTAATGCCCTTTCACCTAAACGAAAGTAGTAAACAAGTATGTTACTAAGCTAGATTATGTGGGAATGATTTTAATAACTTCTTTGTTGTTTAAGATATAGCGTGTTATGGTTTTTCGTTTGTATGGATTGTCCCGTCACGTCTTGGTAGAAAAATTTCATATTTCGGGTTAAAATACATAAACTGTTTTTGTCCTACTAATTTTTCTATTAACTTCAAACTAGTTTTCGGCTTATTAGGCCATCACCAAGAAATAACTGACTAGCGTGGAAAAGAAACGTTAGTTCTTGATCAAAAATTTTACTCAAAGATGCACATAAACACATGGTCTTTGGTTCCACGTTGGTTGAGAGGTTTTCGCTATCTTCTTACGGTGTTTACATATGGTGTTCAACAAACTCGATGCACAGCAAATACTGAATGACACTTCAAAACACAGGTCATGACCCCATAAAAATATATACAATTGTTTGTAAAACTATATTATGTATTTAGGTACCCTAAGTAATGTGTATAGTTCTAGCATTTCTAAAACCAATTGTTAATAAATGACAATAAGCAAGTTTATTGTACACCATATGTAACATGAGAAGAAAGTGAAAACTTATCAACCAAAAGACCATGTGTTTATGTACATCTTTTACTAAAATGTTGAATAATCAAAGAATTAGCGTTTCTTGTCGACCCTAGTCATATGTTTCCTGATGATAGCCTATTAAGTGCGAAAACAAATTTGATATGAATAAAAAAAATAGTAGAACAAAAACAGTTTATTTGCTTTGATCCAAAATATTACACTTTTTCAGATACAATCATACTGAATATTGTATCTTCAATGTCCATCGCTCTTCCAGTAAACTGTTGTGGTAGGAATTTTTATTGAATCATTCATGAACTATTAAGTTGCCAGTCTGGGCGACATGCGCATGGGCGATAAGCAGTGCAGCGCCTAATCTCCTTGAAACATCACAGCAAGATCACTCCAGCAGACTCTAGCAGCTGTGGACTTCCATAACGCAACGAATATGCATTTGCGAGCGTAGACCTCACATCTGTATATGATCAGTTGTGCATCCACTATCACCTGTTTTAATTTGACGTAATAGGTTTGAGACATCCTGATGGAAACCTTAGCGACCTGTTAAGACTTGCCGTGGCGGATTAGCCGTGCGTGCTGGAATGCCGTGTTTGCGGTGCGCGCGGTCGTCCGCCGTCGGGGGTTCGAATCTCCTCTCGGGCATGGATGTTTGTGTCGTGTTTAGTATAAGGAAGTTCATAAGTAGTTTGTAAGTTTATGGACTGATGACCCCGCAGTTAAGTCCCTTAAGCATTACAAACATTTGAAAATTTTGTTTAAGACTTCCTATGCAGCTCTTGTCTAGTGCACATACTTTGCACCGCTTCGTGTGAGTACATCGTTGTTACAACATACTGATTATGTACGCTAACGAGGCTGTATGTAGAATGGCTACGTTCAAGTTACGCCATACAGACAAACAAGTTCACGCGATAAAGTTAAGTAGTGAATAACCGTACACATTCTTGGTACAGCATGTTTGTCATTACTAAAGAACACCCCTGAACGGACTGCGTTTCCAGCGTTATCTTCTCCCTTACTGTATTACTGAGGTATAAATAATAGGTACCTCAAAATTTAAATTTCAGAATGATATTTTCACTCTGCAGAAGAGTGTACGTTGATATGAAAGCCTGACACACAGTTTTATTCTGCCAGTAAGTAGTCAAATCATTCCCGAGAAAATCTTTGACATATTTATTAAAATATCGTCTGCAGAATCTGGTGCAGAGCGACCACATTAAAACTTTTAAAACTGAAAAAAGAAAACAGCTTTGGCTGCATTGAAATCTTTATTTTTTATATACAATACAGATCGATTTCGGTCAGTGTCTGACCATCCTCAGTGCTGGAATCGAAGTCCTGTGGGCCCACAAAAAGTTGCACTTTGCATATTAACATCAAGTAGGCAGTACATAAGTATGAAACTTCCTGACAGATTAAAATTGTATGCCGGAACCGGGACTCGAACCTGGGACCTTTTGCCTTTCGCGGTCAAGCGCTCTACCGACTGAACTATCCCGACACGACTCACGATACCGTCTCACAACTTTACTTCCGCCAGTACCTCGCCTTCCAGGAGTGCTAGTCTTGCAAGGTTCGCAGGAGAGCTTCTGTGAGGTTTGGAAAGTAGGAGGCGAGGTACTGGCGGAAGTAAAGTTATGAGGCGGCATCGTGAGTCGTATCGGCATAGCTCAGTCGGTGGCGCCAACGGCCATACCACGTTGGGTACACCGGTTCTCGTTCGATCACCGAAGTTAAGCAGTCTGCTTGCGGCAGCGGCGGTGTAAGGAGGTAGCGCGGTGCCTCGCTGCGGCAGCGGTTTGTTTACTTCCGCGTGGGGTAAGTCTGTTCGCTTACGCCAGCGTTTACTGTAGTGTCTATTGTGAAAATGAAAACGCAGTAATGGATAACATTAGTAGACGAGACACGTTGAAATTTACATTCGAACGAAAATTTGCCCGACCAACGTCCTTTGAATTTGAAGATTGGCTCATAGAAGTTGCTAAGATCCGACTCGAAGACATAATTGGATATCATAAGTCGATTATCAATAGTGTCATGTATGTGAAACTGGCATCTGCCGAATTATGTGAAAAAGTAGTGCAGGACACAGGTGGTTCATTGAAATTTAATCATAGAGACGGCAATATAGGTAATGTCACTGTTGATCTTGTTGGTTTCGGAGTTAGAACTGTTCGGATTTTTGAGTTGCCATTCGAGGTTCCAGCTGAAGCAATAAACTCGGTAATTGCGCCATATGGTAGAGTACTCAGCAATTTTGCCGAGAGATGGTCCAGCGCACATAAATTGCCTGTTTTGAATGGTGTTAGGCAACTGAAGGTTGAACTGTGCCGACATATACCGTCATATATAAATGTTTGCGGTTTTAGAGGCATTGTTATGTATGACGGTCAACCGAAAACCTGTGCCATTTGTAATTTACCAGGACACGTTCGCGCTGACTGTGTCAAACGACGAATTGCTCAGCTCCCAACCAGTGAAACACTTCAGCCCCCGAATATGACTATCTTGCCAGCTACGTATGTAGCTGTCGCACGTGGTCAGCTGACAGAGCCATTAATTAGTGAGGTTCCTTTAGACAATATCCCACCTGATGACGTCGTGCAAGACATTGTAACTCAAATGGACATCCCGGAGAGCACGCCAGAGCAGGCACCACAGAAAGAAGCCATTGACCAGTCTCCTCCACAATCAGCGGAAGAGATTCCGGTATGTAAAGAGGATACGGGGAAGCAGGAAACAGCTGACAACCAGACACCAGTAAGTCAGCCTGAGACCTTCACAGACGGGCAGAGTAGCTCTCCAGCAAAGTCACCACGAACCCACAAGAAACGACGACTGGCCCGCGAGGGGGCAGAGGAGAAGGCTGCTCCTTTACGAGCAAAGGCAAAAGAAGTGAAGGAAAAAATATGTGGAAAGTCACCAGATGGTTCAGCTAAACAAAAGCAGTCAACCAAGCCCAGTAAGGAAACCCCAGATATGACGTCCGACGAACTTACTTCGGAACTTGCATACCCAACGCAGAACCAAGAACAGCAAAATACTTTGCCTTCCAAATTTATCACTGGCGTAGACTGGACAGGGGAGGTAGACATGGAGGACGCTTCCGGGGATTCTGGAAACGCAGCACATGATCTTCCAACTGCTGCTGCGGTGAAGAATAAAAATAGTACGGAAGCAATGGAAATACCAGAAGCGGAGAAAGAAGAGGACTCGGATTTTTATTAACTGTAGGCAATTTTCATTTCATAACCCACATGTGTGATCGTCAAGCCTATAAAATTGCAACGTTAAACATCAATAAGAGTCGCAGCTCCATTAGGCTCCGTCATATTCAAGATTTCCTGTATTCTGCTGATATTGATATTCTTTTTCTACAGGAGGTTGCAGACATTAAGTTAGAAGAACTATTCGGATACAACGTCATAGCAAACCCAGGTCGTGGTGCAGATTTGGGGCCTGCTATCTTATTAAGAGAGGGAATTGTGGCGCAAAACATAGAAATGCTTGTCAACAATCGAGGGATCGCCGCCACCATCAATAACGTTAGAATTGTAAACATCTATGCCCCCTCAGGATCCAATAACAGGCGACGCAGAGCGGAGTTTTACACGGAGGAGATTCTTCCGCTACTTACATCAACGTCTGACCAGCTTATCGTGGGGGGAGATTTTAACTGTGTTCTGCACCCTAAAGATCAGACACCTAATTTTAACAAATCCGTGGAACTGGAACGGATAGTAAAGGATTTACTTTTAACAGACAGTTGGGAGCATAAGTATGGAGTAACTCCTGGTTTTACGTATGTGACAACTCATTCGGCAAGTAGATTAGACAGGATATATGTATCAGACAACTTAAAACACCAAATTATACATTGCGAGGTATGGCCAACTATTTTCACGGACCGTGCTGCATATATTTGTACTTTAAACTTGCAGAAACAGGGAACGTACCGTAGTAAAGGAACATGGAAACTTAATATCTCACATTTAAATGATCAAGGATGTAAGGATGCCTTCACACATGCGTGGAATGAAAGTCTCGCCACGTATAGGACATATAATTCGGCAATCAAATGGTGGCTACAATGTGCTAAACCCAAATTAAGGAAAGCCACGCTACATTACTCAAGGGAGAAGAACTGGTGGCTTAAGCGAACCATGGAATTTCACTACTCATGTCTAAGGGAACTATATAAACTGGACGCGACAGTAATCGAGAACTACGCCGAAATTAAAAAAGTGCAAGCTAAACTACTACTTCTTAAACGAAAACAGTTAGAAGGTTTGAAAGTCAGATCTCGAACCCAGGACTCGCTACACAATGAAGGGACGTCAATCTACCATCTGGCACGTGAGAGTAAACGAGGATGACAGAAGATACTCACAGAACTAAAAACTAGAGACGGCGCAATCTTAACTCAACAGAAAGATATTAGAAATGAGATTCAGACTGTCTACACAGAATTGATGTCTGAGAAAACGATTGATGACAACGCCTTTGAAGAACTGACTAACAATGTAACGAACAGACTTACCCCTTCTGAATATGATGAACTTATAACACAAATAACAGAAGACGAGTTGGAAGATGTGGTGTTCCACAGTCCCAAGAATAAATCTCCGGGAAGTGACGGACTCCCGGTGGAGTTTTATCAAGCCTTTTGGTCGCAAATGAAGACACAACTGTTAGAGATATGTACAGAATTAATGAAACCGGATCTACAGGTTCCTCAAGAGTTCAGTGAAGGACTTGTCGTCTTAGTCCCAAAGCGCGCAAATAGTAATGCTATCTCGAATCTTAGACCGATTACTCTTTTGAATAGCGATTATAAACTTTTTGCACGTATTCTTGCAAAAAGGATGAAAAATGTAATGAATACAATTACTGGACCTTATCAAACCAGTGTCGGGAGAGATAGAACCATCTATCAAACATTAGTTGATTACCGCGATCTAATATGGGTGGCAGACGCATGCAAAATTAAATGTGCAATAGTAAGCTTGGATTTTAATAAAGCTTTCGATAGAGTGAACCACCGATATTTGTTCAACGTCATGCGGTCGCTAGGTTTTCCCCTGAATTTTATCAGTGTAATAAGGAATCTATTACAAAATAGCATATCACGGGTGATTGTCAATGGAAGACCAGATGACATAATCCCGGTAAAAAGCTCTGTAAGACAGGGGTGCCCCATGTCGGCGACACTTTTTGCGATCGCTATAGAACCACTGCTATCCACACTGACGGCGCATTTAAAAGGAATACAAATACACGGTCAGAAGTTAGCGTGTCGAGCTTATGCCGACGACGTGGGATTCCTGGTCAACGACGCGAATGAGGTAGACACCGCACTTCAGATAACTCGGATATATGAAAAGGCATCCGGTGCACTATTAAATTGGCAAAAATCGGGCATCATAAACATAGGCAAAGGAATAGGCTTGCCCAATCATCACAAGTTGACAGAGGTGTCCAAGTTGCAATGTCTCGGTGTCGATTTTCGTAAAACAATTCGACAAACCGTTGCCGCGAATTACAAACAGCTATTAGCTAAGATACGGGCGTGTGTACAACTGCACAGTGTCAGGAAATTAGATGAGCTGCAAAAAGTGGCGCTGGCGAATACCTACATCATGGCCAAGGTGAACTACGTGGCTCAAGTCCTGCCGATACCTCACGACATAGCGCAAAGAATGCTGGCAGCTCTTGGACACTTCGTATGTCGTGCACATATTTTCAAAATCAAGTACGACACCCTGACTCTCCCTTTGCTACTAGGTGGCTTGAATCTCATTGATATACACAAGAAGGCGCAAGGTGCCAAACGTATAAACAATGGAAGCTGTCAACCAACACTTTGACTAGTCACCTGTTGGAAGAAATAGCCCCACTAGACCTACGACCGCCAATCAATGTCAGTCATTTATCACATGCCTTGCAGCACTTGAGGTGTTTTATTGTCGACTACAGTTACATACGAACGAGAATTTCTGAAAGAAAAATGACAACAGTTAAGGAAATATACCAGGCACTATTGTTAAACAAACAAAGAAATGCGATAGAATGGAAATTCCCGAGTAACGACTGGAAAGCAACGTGGGAAAACATCCACAGTTCTGACTTACCTTCACAAGTAAATGCAACGTGGTATATGACGGTTAATAGAAAAACTCCGACGATGTCCAGACTACATAAAATTCACATAAAAGACTCTCCCATGTGCCCCACATGTAATTTAGTCGACAGCGACGAACACCGTTTTGTCTGCAGTATCAATAAAGAAATATGGGAGTACACAAGGCAAAAGTTGGCGCAGGTCAGACGAACTTCGCCAAATACAATAACACCGGCCGATGGCCTCAACCCCGACACAATTCCATATCCAAAGACAAAACGAAATGCGGTAAATTGGATAATGGGCCATACCGTGTACTATATTTTTAGTACAGAACCAAAGAGAAAGGAGGACTTCATACTCTACCTGATAATGCAACACGACCAGATACGAAGAAAGAAGAAATACAAGGAGCGTTATGCCAACTTCCTGATTAAAACTATAATGTAATATATACAGAACACTCAATCGGAGAACGATTAAACAATAAGGAACATACATGGAAGATGTTCTTTTATTTTGCTAACGTTTTGATTTTGCCTTTTTACAATAACAAGAACAAAATAGAAAAAATTAAGGGGCATACTGTTTGCCGACGAAGGCATTTATGTTAATATAGCATTCAGTTATGATGTTATACTTACATAATGTGTTTATATATACAGGTACTATGTCCCTTTCAAAGAAGACCTATTTAGTTACTTTAAGTCAATTTCTGTGCCTGGAAGAAATCTTTATTTTTGCTCTCGATAAACACGAAAGGTAATAGAGAGAGATTTATTTTACAACATTTTATATTTATTTTACAACTATTTTAATGGAGTTCAGAACAGAACTGTATACAAACCGCAACAACAAAAAGGGCAACGGATAATATACAGAAGCAAGACTTTTACTTCATTTTCAAGAATTATTTCGTTTAAAGGCGCAGAAGCCGGGCCGAGAAGGCAATAATTGGCGAGCGGAAGGACGGGTTGAAGGGGAGGAAGGAGACCCGAAAAAAAAAAAAAGAAAAGAAAAGTGGTAGAGTGTCTGCTTCGCATGCAGAAAGTCCTGGGTTCAAATCCCAGCTCCTCCAATTTTTGTTTCTCCCTCTACTAGTTTTTGATAACGCTCGCGTATCGACAAACTATGAATATATTTCAATATACTCGTATCTAGCTCTGAGGAGCCAGATTGGACCCTGTTAAAGTTTGCTACGATCTTCTCGCAGTCTCGTTGTTCATTTGAGTTGTATATATCTCCACCATTCGACCGAGCCGCAGCGCGCGGTAGTCGAGCAAAGTCAGCCAAGTCAAAGTAAGAAGACAGCACCAGACACACGTCCCTGAGCCGCCATCCCCTGTCCGAAATGATAGTACGCTGCCTCTGCTGCGTGGCCCACAATACATCGGATAAAAAAAAAAAAAAAAAAAAAGTTGGTAGAGCACTTGCTCGCGTAAGGCAAAGGTCTCAGGTTCGAGTACCGGTTCCGGCACGCAATTTTAATCTGCCAGGAAGTTTCATATCAGCGCACACTCCGGTGCAAAGTGAAAAGTTCCATTCTGGTACATAAGTAGTTCATCTTTGACATTCTACTTATGTACTACCTGCTTGATGTTAATATGCAAAGTGCAAGTTTTTGTGGGCACACAGGGTTTGGATTCTAGCACTGAGGATGGTCAGACACTGACCGAAATCGATCTGTATTGTATATAAAAAATTAAGATTTCAATGCGGCCAAAGCTGGTTCTTCCAATTTTAAAAATTTTAATGTGGTCCCTCTGCACCAGATTCCGGATGGAGTCGCCTACATGACGACAACTGTTGTTATTGTGATCTTCAGTCCGCAGACTGGTTTGATGCAGCTCTTCACGCTACCCTGTCCTGTACAAGTCTCTTCATCTGAGAATACGTTCGACAACTTACATCCTTTTGAATCTGCTTACTATATTCGTCCCTCGATCTCCCTCTATGATTTTTACCCCACAAGCTTCCTTCTAATGCTAAGTTGACAATTCCTTGGTGTCTCAAAATGTGTCAAACCAATCTATACCCTTCTCTTAATCAGCATATGCCAGAAACCCCCCGATTCGGTTAAGCATCTTCTCATTGGTTACGTGATCTACCCATCTAATTTTCATCATTCGTCTGTAGTAGCAACACATTTCAAAATCTTCTATCATCTTTTTATCTGAACTCCTTATCGTCCACGTTTCACTCCCATACAACGCTACATTCCAGACAAATGCTTTTAGAAAGGACTTACTAACATTTAAATTAATATTGGATGTTAACAAGTTTCGCTTCTTTAGAAACGCTTTTCTTCCCATAGCCATTGTGCATTTTATATCTTCTTTACTTCGGCCATCAGAAGTTATCTTGCTACCCAAATACCAAAATTCATCTAATACTTTTATTGTCTCATTACCTAATCTAATTTTTTCAGCATCGCCTGATTTTATGACATTGCATTACATTGCCTTCGTTTTACTTTTGTTAATATTCATCTTATATCTTCCTTTCAAGACAATGTCCATTCAGTTCAGTTGCTCTTCCAGAACTTTGCGGTCTCTGACAGAATTACTATGTCATCGGCAAAATGCAATGTTTTTATTTCTTCTCCCTGCACTTTAATTCCCTCTCCAAATTTCTCCTTCCATTCCTTCACTGCCTGCTCAATGTACAGATTGAACAACATTGGGGAAAGGCTACAACCCTGTCTCGCTCCCTTCCTAACCTCTGCGTCCCTTTCTTGCCCTTCGACTCTAATAACCGCTGTTTGGTTTTTGTATAGGTTGAATATAACTTTTCGCTCCCTATATTTCACCCCTGATACCTTCAGAATTTGGAAGAGTGTATTCCAGTCGACATTGTTAAAAGCTTTCTCCAAATCGACAGACGCTAAAAACGTAGGTTTCCCTTTCCTTAGCCTATCTTGTAAGATAAGTCGTAATGTGAGTATTTCCCAGTGGCGGCTGGTGATAATGTGCTAATGTGCTGCAGCACACTGTAAATATATTACTAAAACTATGCCATTTATCTTAGAATGGAAGCGAGAAATCGCCTTAAAATTACATCCTTTCTCTTGGAATACCAGCCAGATATCACAATAAAATTATGCCAATTCCTTTCCAATGCGTATTATAATGATAGTAATAAGGATGAAAACGCATTTTGGAGCGCTCTATCCGCGATAGCTGGAAAGCAGCTCCGTGTGCTGAAGTGGGATTCAGCCGCGCTGGTACGTACGCAGAAAGGCGGCGCAGTCGTCTGTTCGCTAGTGCGCATGCGCAGACGTGACGTCAGGCCTGGAGACTCGTGTGCTGAGACCGACTGCAGCACCAGATCAATATTTCTCCTCGCGCTGCGTGTAACGGCTGCGGAAGAATAGTATACGACGAATATTGCGGCATACAGAGTCAAATAGCGCGCTGGCTGAGGCGTCTTGCGCATTGTCTCCCAAACCTACCTGTGTGAGGCACATATTCAAATACCTCTGAGTTTAAATTTTTAATTTCTGTAAATAAAATTAATATTTTTTAAACGTTATATTTACTACCTGCAGTGAATACATGCAGTTGGCAGCGCTGTTATAGTTTCCCTTGAAGGTCTTACTGTCAGTACAATATTAATTGATATTTAATTAAAGGCAATCATACAAAGGTTGACTTTTTATTTTAGCATATTTTGTTTCCTATTTATTTTTGTAATATTGTAGCACACTGGTCAAATTTTGTACGAGCCGCCACTGGTATTGCCTCTCGTGTTCCTACATTTTTCCTAAATGTGGATGGATTCCACAAGTTTTTCCATTCGTCTGTAAATAATTTGTGTTAGCATTTTGCAACAATGACTTATTAAGCTGATAGTTCTGTAATTTTCGCGCTTGTCTGCACTTGCTTTCTTTGGAATTGGAATTACAATATTCTTCTTGACGTGTACTACAACTACATTACCGTAATTATCGAGCTTTCTTGTCGAGGCACCCTCACGGCCTCGTCGGTTGAGAGTCTGTTTGAGCTGAGGCCTTCCCCCAGTCCGCGACGCCCTCGACATACGGAGGTAGGGCGAATTGGCCTCGTGTGGAGTGTCGCTGCTAGCGCGCCAGGGGAGCAGTGAGTAGCGCAACAGGTGCCTGCTACTGGCTGCTGGCTGCTGGCTGGTGGTAGAGGGCTGGGCCGCGGCTGCTAGGCTGCTAGACCGCCTGTGAATGGCGCACCTCCTCCCCACTCGCGACCTCCATCAGCCGCGTGACTCACACCTCACCAACAGCCGCTAAACGCCAGCCACTCTTTTGTCCCGGCTGGCTGCTCCACAAGTGTGTGTGCTGCAGCCTCATTCATTCCCCTCGTGCACGCCTCAGCACGTGAGCTCCGCGCAGTGCAGGAGTTACGTATAAGCTAAACAAGCTATAGCTTACCCCCCCCCCCTTTCTTGGGGGGCCCAAAAATTGTCCGAGCGAGACAATAGACGTATATTTTAACTAATGCGAAAACTTTAGAGGATATTGTCGCTTTTGTCTTCGCATTGGTAGTGAATAGTAGGTGAATATGGACTGTGGAACAGGACTGAAAGAAGGAGCCGCCTGGTAGAATTTTGCAGGAAAGCAGTCATAAAAGAAGGTATATCAATGCTGATGGAGAAGATGCTTTAGAGAAGCTTGAGCCAAGAGACGAGTTCATAATCAAAACATTTATAACTGTGATGTGGTAAAGGTTTCATATACGTAGGCATAATTTCTCAGTACTTAATTACCACATACCTTACCTTAAAATACGCGTTTTGCAAATGTCTTTCAAGCGCCGTTACGTTTAGGCTGCCAGCTTTTGTAATATTGAAGTATGAATAAAAAATCCACCAAATACGGCACATTTGCTTCAGATCGCCTGAATTGGAGGCTGCGCAAAGCGATGTTCATCTGTTGTGGACCACGTGATTATGTGGCTAGCGAATCACAGCTCAAAGAAGAGTATCGTCGTCGGCCAATGGTAACCAAACCTCACCGCCGCGCAACATGCAAATAAGAATTTTTCACGTTGGAAATTAAATATGCGGTAATGTTTTTATATACGAAACCGCACAATGGTTACAGGATGTGAAAATTAACGTCTTAACATGAACTTTCAATTATTTCATTTTCGAAATCCCTTGATTACACTTTCAGACAGACGATAAAATAAATAAAACAAGCTATACCTGCTCTATGGTTGACAGGTTCTTGTATGTACCCTTGTCTGATCAGTAACCGTTACTGGCCTCATAAAATGAAGATTTAGAATTACTTGATCACTGTTTCGTACAGGTCACAGGGTAAATAAAACAAGCTATAGCTGCTCTATGGTTGACAGGTTTTTGTATGTACCCTTGTCCGGTCAGTAACAGTAATTGGCCTCGTAAAATGAAGATTTAGAATCACTTTATCCTCTCAACTACAAAGTACTGTAGCACGTTTTACTTATTTTATATGTACGAAACAGTCGTCAACTAATTCCGAATCTTCATTTTCCGAGGCCATTAACTGTTACTGACCGGACAAGGGTACATACAAGAACCTGTCAACCATAGAGTAGGTATAGCATGTTTTATTTACCCTATGATCTGCACGAAACAGTGATCAAGTAATTCTAAATCTTCATTTTACGAGGCCAATTACTGTTACTGACCGGACAAGGATACATACAAGAACCTGTCAACCATAGAGCAGGTATAGCTTGTTTTATTTATTTTATCGTCCGTCTGAAAGTGTAATCAAGGGATTTCGAAAATGAAATAATTGAAAGTTCATGTTAAGGCGTCAATTTTCACATCCTGTAACCATTGTGCGCTTTCGTATATAAAAACATTACCACATATTTAATTTTCAACGTCAAAAATTCTTATTTGCATGTTGCGCGGCGGTGTGCTGTGATTCGCTAGCCACATAATCACGTGGTCTACAACAAATGAACATCGCGTTGCGCAGCCTCCAATTTTGGCGATCGGAAGCAAATGTGCCGTATTTGGTGGATTTTTTATTCATACTTCAATATTACAAAAGCTGGCAGCCTAAACGTAACGGCGCTTGAAAGACATTTGCAAAACGCGTATTTTAAGGTAAGGTATGTCGTAATTAAGTACTGAGAAATTATGCCTACGTATATGAAACCTTTTCCTGTGATGGATGCATTAAAGTCTGCCACAGAAGGCCTCAGTATACGAGGCGCGTCCAGAAAGTAAGTTCCGTTTGGTAATAAAATGAAATTGTACCCAGATACAGAAGAAATTTTTATTGCACAAAATTCTACGACTCTTAAACTACTTTTCCATATAACTGCCGAAATTTTGCAGGCATTTGTCATAGCGTGGCACCAGGTTTTGTATACCTTCTTCATAGAAATCTGCCGCCTGTGTCTTCAACCAGTTGGAAACAGTTTCTTTTAGCTTGTCGTCCAAAGCGAGAGCACTAATTATAAACCTACGGTTTTCCTGGATCTTGTTATCAATCGCGTGAACCAGTTCTGTAACCAAAGGTGGACGCCCACTTCGTTCTTCATCGTGCACATCACTACGCCCGCCATTGAACTGTCGGACCCATCTTCTCACCATCGAATCACTCATCGCATTTGGTCCGTAAACATCGCAAATTTGCCGATAAATTTCACTGAGTTTCACTTTCCTCGCATTCAGAAACCGAATCACCGACCTGATTTCACAGGTGACGGTATTTTCAATCAACGCCGACATTTCAAACAAGCACAACAAAGCGTACGTAACTGACAGCGATCTCCAAATGGCGCACGTTCTTCTCCTTCATACACACCGTCTACAGAGCATGTGCGGAACTGCAATCGCAGGGCTGCAGCGGAGATAAATTGAAACGGAACTTACTTTCCTCACGCGCCTCGGACAATGACGCCGCAAAAAAGTATTCACTCTTAACAGAATTAGAAGCTACAGATGAAGAGATTCGTGAAGGAGTTACTGCTTTATGCCACAAATATCCTGCAGAAGATGTGGACATGAATCTCGTAGGAGAAGTCAAGCATCTTCACCAATATGTTAGACAAAGCCAAGCCTAAGCTTCAGAGGAACATTATAGTCTGACACATCAGAATCTGTATAGATTTATATTTGACGATCGTGTCCAAACACCATTCCATAATGTAGAAGCAGTCTTGAGATTGTTTCTCAGTATGACGGTTGCAAATTGTTCTGGAAAAAGATCTTTTTCTCAACTGAAGAGGATAAAAAATGAATTTATAACAGCAATGACTCAAGACAAATTATGTTCTCTGTCTCAAGTGCATAGAAAGTGACAAATTACGCAGTTTATCGTTTGTGATGTCTTCTGTGGCTTTGCTCTGGCAAAGACAAGAAAGTAAATATTTTAGTGTTAATATAATTTCGGATCCCTTAAAACATGTTTCAAGTGATTAGATTATAAGCCTTCGTAAATTGTGTCTTTTAAAAGAATTTATGTTTCTTTTTACCAGAGGGTTTTTTTCAGTTCTGCCTATCTAAAATTGTATGTCAATTAAATCCTTTAGGTATAAGAAAATGGGATTTGGCACTAACATATAATATCTCAATACATAAGGGGCCCAGTATGTCAAACAGCTTAGGGCCTTTTGAAGTCTAAATCCGGCCCTAGGTTCCTCGCGAGGCTGCCCGCGCGTCTCCGAACGGCTACGTGGTGTTTCCTACTGTGGGCTTTCCTACAAGGGTGCCGCAGGTAGCTCAGCTGTCCCGACCAACCGCTTCCTGAACAAGTATCTGTGAACATACTCTCCCCCAAGTCGCTCATTATCAGTCCAATTGTTGCACCGTTTCTCAAGACAAGTGTTCGCCGATAGCTTCCGCTCCGTGCTGTTTCGCACGCTATTTCTGTTCTGTGCATTGTACCCGATGGAAGTGACAACAACAACGAAAGGGAGGCCGTGTCTTGTAAAGAATGGTTATCGCTACCGTATTTGTAAGAAACCTGATGGCAGGACGCAGTATGAGGTTCGTGGCCCCATATCTATGGAAAGTATAAACAGATATACCTACGTCGGTATTATTACGTCATGACGTCTGTAGATACGTTAAGATTTTTTAGATTTTTTGTAAACCTTTGAGTGAAATTTTAATAGCGTAGAATAATTACCAGTTTTCTACGTTAAATGATTTAAGCTGGTAGAAGTCGACATCGGGGAAGATCAGTTTGGGTTCAGGAGAAATGTAGGAACATAGGAGGCAATATTCATTTTACGGATTAACCAAGAAGATGGATTAAGGAAAGGCAAACCTAGAATCTAGCTGTTGCAGATTTGGAGAATACTTTTGAGAATGTCGATTGGAATAAACTGTTTCAAGTTCTGGAGCAAACAGGAGTAAGATATAGGGAGCGTAAGGTTATTTACAACTTGTACAAAAATCAGATAGCAGTTGTCAGAGTTGGAGGGCATGAAAGGGATGCAGTGATTGGGAAGGGTGTAAGACAGGGTTGTAGCCTTTCTCCAATGTTATTCAATTTGTACAGTGAGCAAGGTATAAAGGAAAGCAAGGAGAAATTTTGAGAAGGAAGTTCAGGGTGAAGAATTAAAAACATCGCGTTTTGCCGACGACATAGAAATTGTGTCAGAGACAGCAAAGGACATGGAAGAGCAGCTGAACGGAATGGACAGCGTGCTGAAAGGTGCATATAAGATGAACATTGACAAGAGCGAAACAAGAGTAATGGAGAGCAGTCTAAGAAAATCAGGTGATGCTGAAGGAATTATATTAGGTAACGAAACAATAAAGGAGGTAGACGAGTTTTGTTACTTGGGCAGTGAAAAAACAAATTATGGTCGCAGTACAGAGGATATAAAAACCAAAATGGCAATGGCTAGAAAAGCGTTATTGAAAAAGAGAAATTTTTTAACATCGAATATTGATTTAAGCCTAAGGAAGTCCTTCCTGAAGGCATTTGTGTGAAGTATTGCCTTGTATGGGAGTGAAACATGAACTATAAACAGTGCGGAAAGGAAGAGAATAGAGGCTTTTGAAATGTAGTGCTACAGAAGAATGCTGAAGATAAGGTGGGTGGATCGCGTAACTAATGAGGAGGTACTGATCAGAATTGGGGAGAAGGAATTCCTGGCATACCTTGACTAAAAGAAGGGATCGATTGGTAAGATATATTCTTAGACATCAAGGAATCTTAAATTTAGCGTTGGAGGTATGTGTTTGGGGTAAAAACCGCAGAGGAAGACCAAGAGGTGGATACAGTAAGCAGATTCAGACAGATGTAGGTTGCCGTTCTTATGTGAGGTTGAAGAGGCTTGCTCAGGACAGGGTATTGTGGAGAGCTGCATCAAACGTCTCCGGACCTCTCTTCTTGGGGGGGGGGGGGGGGGGGGCTCCAAATACATCGAAATCAGGTTTTTTTTTTTTTTTTTACTTTTTTAATTTTATTTACTTATTTTTCGGCGCCCTTGGCCTCTTGTTCAGCGGCCTCCATCTCTAAAGCTATTTTTTAGACTGTCCCGTGCCTCTCGTTCTGGGGGAACTTCCATAGTGATACATTAATTTCCAAGTGGGCGGGGGGGACCGCGGTGGAATAGCCGAGCGGTCTAAAGCATGGGTGTGTGTGTTGTCCTTAGGTTAGTTTACCTAGTTTACCATTTTTTTGTTTTGCCGCAACCCCGGGCTTCCGAAAGCTTTAGTCCGCCACTGACACCACCAACATAGGAAGACATGAATATAGAAATAAAATAAGAGAAATCAAATCGAAAACGGAAAGATTTAGGCGTTTAGTTCGATGAACCCTCTGCTATGCACTTCGATGTGATTTCCAGAGAATGTAGATGTGCATTCAAACGCTCGATCCCTTGCCGGAATGCAGTATGGGCGGCGAGTAGGAGGAATCAATGGACAGGGGGCTAGAAGTTATAGGGGAAGCGTGCCTGGTTAAAGCGACCGCCGGCCCGGAGCGGAAAATCCGGCTTCGAATCTCGGTCTACCATAAATTTTCAACTTGAAAGTTATTGCAACTCCCCGAAACGATCTAAGTGTTTAAATATTTTAAATTAGTTGAATTAAAAATGCTATAATCACAGTGCAACAGAGGCAAATATGGCCTTTTTTATGATAAAAAATTACATTTTTTCCCCTTTTGGAGGAGGCGGTCTGGCAGCGTCTAGGTTAGTAATCTGCAGCCAGCGGACGTTCATGTTGTGTCTCGATCAGGACACAACTTAGCGTCGTCGCCACCCGCAAATGGTCAGGGGTCGCATTGTATACGCGACGCCCAAGTGAAACTCCGAGAAGTCAACGAGCCACACAGCAGTGTTCTCAACTCTCACATCGGCCGACAGGCAGCAGGTACAGATGCAACACTGTTCAAGACTAGTCCCGTAATACTCTACCTTCTTGGCGGTCGTCTCCGTCAGAAGGATAGCGGCGAACTACCTACTCACCCCTTTCAGGCTGGCAGCTGCCTTCTACGCTGATCTTCATCAAGAAAGTCACAATGTAGACTCCTGGCCATTAAAATTGCTACACTACGGAGATGTATGCTACAGACACGAAATTTAAACGACAGGAAGAAGATGCTGTGATTTGCAAATGACTAGTTTTTGAGGGCATTCAACATGGTTGACATCGGTGGCGACACCTACAACGTGCTGACATAAATGAAGTTTACAACCGATTTTTCATACACAAGCAGCAGCTGACCGGCGTTTCCTGGTGAAACGTTGTTGCGATGCCTCGTGTAAGGAGGAGAAATGCGTACCATCACGTTTCCGACTTTGATAAAAGTCGGATTGTAGGCTATCGCGATTGCGGTTTATCGAATCACGACATGGCTGCTCGCGTTGGTCGCAATCCAATGACTGTTAGCAAAATGTGGAATCGGTGGGTTCAAGTGGGCAGTACGGAACGCCGTGCTGGATCCCAACGACCGCGTATCACTAGCAGTCGTGATGACAGGCATCTTATCCGCAATCCGAATCGTGCAGCCACGTCTCGGTCTCCGAGTCAACAGATGGGGACGTTTGAAAGATAACAACCATCTGCAGGAACAGTTCGACGACGTTTGTAGCAGCATGGACTATCAGCTCGGAGACCATGGCTGCGGTTACCCTTGACGCTGCATCACAGACAGGAGCTCCTGCGATGGTGTACGCAACGACGAACCTGGGTGCACGAATGGCAAAAGTCATAGTTTGCGGATGAATCCAGGTTCTGTTTGCAGCATCATGATGGTCGCACCCGTGTTTGGCGACATCACGGTGACGCGCATTGGAAGCGTGTATTCTTCATCGCCATGGCGTGTCACCCGGCGTGATGGTATGGGGTACCGTTGGTTATACGTCTCGGTCACCTCTTGTTCGCATCGACGGAACTTAGAACAGTGACCGTTATATTTCAGATGTGTTACGACCTGTGGCCCTACCCTTCATTCGATCCCTGCGAAACCCTACATTTCATCAGGATAATGCACGACCGCATGTTGCAGGTCCTGTGAGGGCCTTTATGGATACGGAAAATGTTCAACTGCTGCCGTGGCCAGCACATTCTCCTGATATCTCAGTAAATGAAAACGCCTGGTGAATGGTGCCCGAGCAACCGGCTCGTCACAATACGCCAGTAATTAAACTTGATGAACTGTGGTATCGTGTTGAAGCTGCATGGGCATATGTACCTGTATATGCCATCCAAGCTCTGTTTGACTCAATGCCCAGGCGTGTCAAGGCTGTTATTACGGCCAGGGGTGGTTGTTCTGGGTACTGATTTCTCTGGATCTATGCAACCAAATTTCGTGAAAATGTAATCACAAGTCAGTTCTAGTATATTTGTCCAATGAATATCCGTTTATCATCTGCATTTCATCGTAGCAATTTTAATGTCCAGTAGTGTAGCTGACAAGAAGATAAAAATCAGAGACACTGGAGACCATAAATGCAGAATTCACAAAACAAAGGCGATGAAACAAGCGTAAAAGTACATGAAAGCGATGATCTTAAAAGACACACTTATTGAGAATTAAAATTGCAACGGTATCTAAACAATACACTGAAGATACAAAGAAAACGGTGATGATGATGGAGACAATGGTAAAATACACGGCAACACTCTGTTCTGCCTGTATAGCGGTTGATAAGTTCTTAAAAACCCTCGAAGGACATGACACACTGCATAACACTGAACGGCGCACAGTTAAAACTTCAGCACAGAAGAAGGAGAGGCGTGGTGGGGCGGGGGCCGTAAAAGGGAGAGAGAGAGAGGGCGCTCATGTGCTTTGCTTGCCAAAGACTAAAAAGAGGCAACAAATCCACTAGAGAGACACCTTACGCAACGCAAGTCCGTCCACTGCTGGAATACTGCTGTACACCCAGACGATACTCTTCCAGCACAGACATCTGACCAAGAAAAGACAACAACATCGCAACGACATACAACTCACCCTGTGGAATACGCCTCTCAGACTCAATGACACAGCACGATACTTAGGAGTACTATTGGACAAACACCTCAACTGGAAGAGGCACCTGACACACATACTCAACAAAACTAGAAAGAGACAAAACTTAATAAGAAGAGTCCAAGGACGCCTACCTGGCTGCAGCGACCAGACTGCCATACATACCTACAAGACATTCATTAGGCCAGCAATAGAACACGCTGCAGCTCCCCTAGGAGGCATCCACGCACCAGCAGCCGAAAGACTATACTCAACAGAAAGACGCATTCTACGCAGCATAACTAAACTTCCAAGACTCACACCCAGTGACGACGTCTACGAAATCACAGGAGTAAACCCGCTCCAAACCCGACTAACGAAACTTAGAGCAAACTATGGACGACACATTTTAACCAAAAGAGCCGACATGGAAGACCTCTTGACAACAAGACCGAGACAAACCAGACTACCCAAATTCAAATACATTGAACCAGCTCAAAACACATCCCTGGAATTCCCCGACTTAGCCCCCACCATGGAGCCACTAACTAGAAACGCCCTCCTACCAGCACATCTTAACAAAAGGGAGAACAACTGAACACCCACATATCCAAACCCAACACAGCTACACTGCATCACTCATCTGTACATACACACACAAACACCCACCATCACATCACTTGTACATAACACACCTCATCATCCCATCCTCATCCCCATTCTAATTTCATCTAATACAAATTTCTTATAACATGTTCGAGAGATATAATATTATTAAAAAGAAACATTGTAAAGTAATGTAAAACTACCCAACTCTCAAGATATGTATTATTACAAGATGTGTATTATTATACTGAATGTAACTCAGTAAATACCAAATGTACATAGTAGCGATAAATCATTAACTTGAAATTACTGATAATCAAAATTTGTTTAAAAATTTTATTTTTATTTTTGTAAAATAGAAACAATGCACTATGCAAAACATACGATGTAATAAAGATGATGTAACCCACACGTGTGGGGAAAGCCCTCAAGGCTGAAAAGAGCAAATGCAAGCTTTAAAGCAGCCCGCCTCACCCCCTCAAGGTGAAGAATGAAAAGTGAAAAAAAAAAAAAAATTGCTGCTGTACGGTACCCTCATACGATTGACAGGCGACATCGACAAGCTACAAAGAATGTCAGCTCGTATTACATTATTAGACAATAGGGGAGAAAGTATTGCAATACGAAACGCGGGCTGGTGTGGCAATCATTATGACAAAAGCTTGATTCGTAGCGGAGAGATCTCTTTATTAAATTTCAGTCACTACCTTTCTCCTTCGAATGCTAAAATAACTTGTTGACACCCACCAACATAGAGAAAAATGACCGCGACAATAAAATAAGTGAAATCAGATTCGACCGGAAGCGTTTAGACGTTCGTTGTTCCTGTGCAGTATTAGAGAGTGGAACGGTAAAGAAACAGTCAAAATGGTTCGATGAATCTTTTGCCATGTACTTAAGATTGAACTGCAGAATAGTCATTGTAGACGTAGATCTGTTGTGGTAGTTTGGGCGGTAACGTAACACGTACCTAAATTTAAGAATAAAAGGAGATTCTTATATTGTAGACAACGATGTGTCCATCAGCACTTGTGGTAAACCGGTTGTGAAATACAAGTGGTCAATTTACTAACACGTTTCATCCAACTGGATATGAGCGGTTTTGGATTGATAATGCTGCTTCAGACGTGTATTTGGTCTGTCTCTCCACTGTACAAGAAACCCTTGGCTTGACAACACCAAAATTTAGTCATCCACATGCCAGTGGAGGCAAACAGAAAATATACCTACAGTTTGAGTGTATTCCTTAGCCCAAGAAACCGGACGTGAAAGTTTTAATAGCCATTATGACACCCGTACTTCAATTAAGTAACAATACACTATCGCAAGCCTGTGTCTGTTATTGACGTCACTAATTAACTTTTAAGTCGCATTTTTTGTTTATATTTTGACCTTTTGGTAATTGTGTGATTAAGCGGCATTCATCAAATACCCTTACCCTCTGAAGCTGGCTTTGTAAATAACCTAATATGTCAAAATGTTCAAATGTTTTTAATTCTTTGGGAGCAAACTACGTTGGTCATCAGTCCCTAGTCTTACAAACTAATTAAACCAAGTTAAACTAACCTAAGGACAACTCACACATTCATGCCCGAGGGAGGATTTGAACCTCCGACGCGGGAGGCCGCGCGAGCCGTAACGTGGCGCTCCAGACCGCTCGGCTACTCCCGCGCGGCATCTAATCTCTCCCTTGAAATTTTATGCAGATAATTATATATTTCATTCAATAATTATACTCATTTTACTGAATTACTGAACTTCCTTTTTTGTGATTGTGTTTAACTTTTTCCAATTTGTTGTCCGATATTCTAGACAAAAATATAGGGAAGATTCTACAAAAAAGTCTGCAAGACGAGGAAAGAGAAACATTGGCTTTATTCTCTCTGTGTGTGTGTGTGTGAATGTTTGTATCTCGATTATTGTAATTACAGCTACAGTCTCCGCAGCAATTTACCAGTTACTCCGTCGGTGTATTCTTTGCTGTGTCTGATTTGCATTCTTCGTTGTTAGGCTAGTAATCCCCGAGCCGTTGTCCTAGCAACCGCGAGCGCCGGCAGAAAAATTAGCTGTGCAAGTAATCTGCGTCGGAGATGTCATTAAAGTTTGGTAATCCTGCGTAATCCGCATGCCTGCCAACTTACCCGCCCCCGCCAATCTACTCTGAGCCCTCATTCTGAGGGCTGATCCGCCAGTGTTACCAACCTGCTTTCTACTACAGTCACATATTCTATTTTTCATCGTATCAGAAACGCGGATTAGAGTCATCGGAGTATATCTTTGTAAATCGACGTGTGATTAATTTTTCTCCATTATTATTTCATTTGTCTCACGCTATGAAGAGGTGGGTGGGTTGTCAGCAATACAACATCCAGTTCACTAGTGCAGTGAATTTAAAAATATATAATTCCGAAACATACAATAAAAACATGAATCATTTATACATATTTCAGAAATTATTGAAATCGAATTTATTGATGACATTAACAGAGGTGTATTCCGCCTCTGCAATTAAATGAAAGGTAATTTGTTGTTTTCATAAACTTTTCGCTTATTTTGGTAAGCGTCCTTAGTGGCCTGCAATGCATTTTGAGCTATGTTCATAATAATTGCGTAATACTGTTGATATAAATGAAGCACTATACTAGCAAACCTGGCAATGTTTCGTGATTGCTAAATATGGATGGAAATTGGATATACGAAGTGTGACAATAAAGTAATGAGACTCATGTGAAAAGAAATACTGCTTACCGTTTTAGTCAAGTTTAGTGTTGTCTCCTTCAAAGTAGTTCCCTTCTGATTGCACACACTTTTCCAGCGCTTCTTCCATTGATGGTAGCATTTCTAGAACTTATCTTCTGTAATATCCTCCCAGAAACTCGTCACAGCTTTTTGGACACCTTGTGTTGTTTGAAAATGGTATCCATTGATCGCTTTTTTACTTTTGGAATGTCTGGTCTATGAGGTGGCTGTGGTAGTACTGAAATTTCTTTTGAGGTTAAAAATTGCTGTACTGACAGAGCAGTATGGGTTCAGTTTCCATGACGAGAGACGCAAACACGTGTTAACTTATTACAGCACAACTCACGACTGAGCAGTCGCATCGATGTGCCCATTGGAATAGAAGCAGCTCATAGACCAGAATTGTGGCTACGCAAGCCTGCAGGGTTGCCACATCTTGCAAAGAAAATCAATCTCATAACTTTATTGTCGCACCTCGTACATCCTACACTCCTTTTCTTAATTTCTCTGTTTATCACTTCCCCTATCTCTATGCCTAATTCTTATCTTCCTCTAGTCCCTTTAAGCCTCTCTCTGTATTAGCCAACTGAACACCCGGCATTCCTAAATTATTTATTTATTTTAATTTTCTATACCGATACATTTTGCTCTGATTGTTGCCATCGTCAGATCGAAATACCTGGAAACAAAGTTGCTAACCTTACTTGCTCAGAGTCCTATTAGGTTTTACCCCTAACAGTTGAGAGACTACCCGGTGGATTTGGTAGTGTTTGCCGTCTGAGTACAAAGGTGGCCACGACACAGTATGTTCGAGACGCCCAAACATATTCCAAAGTAACTGGTATTCCAGCTGTCACGATCACTTACTCGGCCACTCATACGTTGCCCTTGGTTCATCAACTAGGACATGACTACAGGAACACACACCATGAACCACACTTATGATGTCAGTACCAAGGCTAAGTTAGCAGTGCACTGCTCTATCTTTCGACCAAATTTGTTGTATGGGAGTGAAAGCTGCGTGGATACAGGTAACCTTATTCATAAGGTTGAGATTGCAGATATGAAAGTAGCATAGATGATACCAGGCGCTAACAGATGGGAACAATGGCAGGAAGGTATCCATAATGAGGAACTCAAAGAAATACCGGGAATGAACATCATAGATGAAGCAGTTAGAGCGAACAGGCTGCGAAGTTGGGGTCTTGTTACACGCATGGGAGAAGCAAGGTTTTCTAAGAGACTCATGGGTTCAGCAGTAGAGGGTAAGAGGAGTCGAGGGAGACCAAGGAGAAAGTACTTGCACTCAGTTAAGAATGACTTTGAAGGCTTGACATCAGACAAGGCAACAATGTTAGCACTGAATAGGGCATCATGGAGGAATTTTCTAGGGGGACTATGCTCAAGACTGAACGCTGAAAGCCATAATCAGTATCTCTAATGATGATGATTGTGATGATGACTTCCGCTTGAGAGATAATTTATTGGCAACTTTTACCTGTATTCCTGCTCTATGTCCGAACAACATGGCTTTGATTCACTCCTAGATGTCTGGGAACTTTCCTTGATGAGAGTCCCTTTTTACACAAAGTAATAATGTAGATACATTCCATACGTGGCAGTACTGCAGTCAACACAAGTAGTGCACTTCCTCTGTGTGTTATGACTGTAGCTGATCGGCCGTCTTACCCAATCCTAATTACAGAAGGAAGAAAATTGTGTTGTCTAAATTGTCTATCAGTCCCACCTGGTGTGGATCCCGCAATGAGCAGCAATACTCCAGAACAGGACGCACAAGTTTAGTGTAGGCAGATTCTTTGGTAGAACTTCTAAGTGTTCGGAAAATGAAAAGTAGTCTTTGGTTCGCCATTCAAAAATTTAGAAAAATATTTCCACCAAGGTTCACGGTAAAAAAAAAAAAGCCAAAATTGGAGACGACTCGAGATAGTTATGAATGCTTGCGTTACGTTTATGTGCAGTTTAACGTTGTACGATCATATCAGTCCTTCATATACCCAGCTAGTTTGGTTGCACCCACATAAGTGCCGCGATTTTCACACTCTGTGCTCACTTCATCGATTTTTAGCCACTCGTGCCCCCAATACTTCTTCTGTTAAACACCTATCATTATTCCTCAACCGCAATACCAGATCAGCTATGTCTAGAATCTTGGCTGTACCTTTGCATAACACTAAATCTTTATCCGAGTCGCCGCGGTGGAGTAGCCGAGCGGTCTAAAGCGTCTCGCTGTGGAGCGTGCGGTTGCTAGCCGTGGAGGTTCGAGTCCTCCCTGGAGCATGGGTGTATGTATTTGTCCTTAGGTTAGTTTACCTAGGTTTAAGTAGTTTGTAAGCTACGGACTGATGACCACGCATTTTGGTCCGATAGATTTACAAACATTTGAACATTCTTTATCCGAGTCAGTCCCGATTCCAGCCACACGACTACGGAACACACTGCTCTGTGATCTGCGTCTTATCCTAAACCACTCGACATTACATATTAATGACGTCATACTGCGAATCTTACCATTCAATTTCTTTTCCTGTAATCTATCTACCTCTTATACATCTCTTTCACTCCATTATCTTGTTATGTCTCTGTTCGGTGTAAATACGAGTTCACAATCTGCAAGAACATAACGAGGGAATTCTTAAATGGTAGTATTTCACTGAACCAGTGAACTCGTAGGACACCACTGTTGGCGACTGACTTTTACTCAATAACTTTTTCTTTTAAATAATAGGCCTACTTGTGTTACGTGTGAAATGTTTACAATGGCCAGACAAATTGTTCAGTCTGAGTAAACCTGGTTCAGTTTAAGAGGGGTGCCTGATGGCCCTATTCTTTCCAGGTAAAATTATTGCATAAATAAAGGAATAAAAAATGCAGGCGTCACTATTGTTCTGCCGGAGTGACTTGTCAAATAAGCGTTTCAGTATATTCCCCCGTATTCCAGTATTCAATCCAAGAACAGCTGCCAGCATGCGAAACTTAGAAGTAGATGATCCTGGAGTAGTAGAACAACTTAAGTCACTAAACAAAAATAAATCTTCCGGGCCAGATTGTATACCAACTAGATTCCTCTCAGAGTATGCAAATGCAATAGCTCCGTACTTAGCTATAATTTACAATCGATCACTCAGCGAAAGATCCGTACCCAAAGACTGGAAAGTTGCCCAAATTACTCCAATATTCAAGAAAGGCAATAGGAGTGATCCCCAAAATTACAGGCCTATCTCATTGACGTCGATTTGCAGTAGGATTTTGGAACATATACTTTGTTCGAATATTATGTACTACCTCGAAGAGAACGACCTATTAACCAATAGTCAGCCCGGATTCAGAAAGTATCGCTCTTGCGAAACACAGCTTGCCCTTTATTCACATGAAGTGTTAAGTGCCATCGACAAGGGATCTCAAATCGATTCCATATCTCTGGATTTCCGGAAGGCTTTTGATACTGTACCCCACAAACGGCTTCTAATGAAATTGCGTGCTTATGGAATATCTCCCCAATTGTGCGATTGGATTCACGATTTCCTATCAGGAAGGACACAGTTCGTTCTAATTGACGGTAAGTCATCGAGTAAAACAGAAGTGATATCTGGCGTTCCACAGGGAAGCGTTATTGGTCCCCTACTCTTCCTCGTGTTTATAAACGATTTAGGAGATAATCTGAATAGCTCCCTTAGACTGTTCGCGGATGATGCTGTCGTTTATCGGTTAGTGAAGTCAACAGAGGATCAAAAGCAACTGCAAAGCGATTTAGACAAAATTTCTACTTGGTGCGAAAATTGGCAATGACACTAAATAAAGAAAAGTGTGAAGTAATACACATGACCACTAAAAGAAATCCGCTGAACTTCAATTACGCGATAAATCAGTCAAACCTTAAGGTCGTAAATTCTACCAAATACCTAGGAGTTACAATTACGAACAACTTTGACTGGAGAGAACACATAGAAGATATTGTGGGGAAGGCGAACCAAAGGTTACGTTTCATTGGCAGAACGCTTAGACGATGCACCAGCTCCACCAAAGAGACTGCCTACATCACACTTGTGCGTCCTCTCTTGGAGTACTGTTGCCCCTTGTGGGACCCTCACCAGGTGGGACTGACGGAAGATATTGAGAAGGTTCAGAGAAGGGCAGCTCGTTTTGTTTTATCACGTTACGGGGGGGAAAGCGTCACGGAAATGTTGCACGAATTGGGGTGGAAATCATTAAAAGAAAGACGTTATTCATTGCGGCGTGATCTGTTTGCGAAGTTTCAATCACCAACTTTTAGTTCTGAATGTGAAAATATTTTGCTAGCACCCACCTACTTAGGGAGACATGACCATCCCAATAAAATAAGAGAAATCAGATCGAAAACGGAACGATTTAGGTGTTCTTTCTTCCCGAGCGCTATTAGAGAATGGAACGGTAGAGAAAAGTTATGAAGGTGGTTAATGAACCCTCTGCCAGGCACTAAAATGTGATTTGCAGAGTATCTATGTAGATGCAGATGTAGATGCGAGAGGTGCGAGACACCTAGTGGTGTGTGACAGAACTAGGTAGCGGCACAGACAAATATATGTTACTCTGTGGTAGCGGTGACAGCAGAGCTCCCCCGCTGGCAGTGGAGAGGCAGTTAGGGCGAGGGTAGGCACGCTGCAATAACTGCTGGCCCAGCACCCGGCCTCAAAGAGCGCAGTCACCGCCGCCGCCGCCGCCATCGCCCGCTAATTGGCCGGCCAGGGGCGGAACTCCCCACCCCCAGCCCAGCCAGCAAGTGCCGCCTCCCCTGCCTTTGTCCCGCTGCCTGCGCCAGAAATGCATCTCCTCCAATTAAGGCTGCTGAAAGCCTGGCGCCGTCTCTGAATTAATCACCTTTTAACGCAGTAACCTGACCCCCATTAGCACAGCCAGCGTAACACAGCGTTGTGCGAGGTGACACGCGCGAGGATCCAAGGTGCGCGCTGTGTCAGCTTAGCTTATACGTGTTCCTTGGATGGTGAATACGAAGTTACGGAATGATGTGGAACGCGTCAGTTTCGTAAGAGATAACGTTACATGATACACAATTTTTCACTTTAGTACTTATTTATTTTTGTTTGTAAAAATTCTAATTTCTACGTAAAAATTCATCTCCTGTGAAGAAGGCTTTCATTCTATGTTATCTGGTAAATGACAAAAGACTGACGGGACACCATAATTAGCCCCCTTCTGGGGCAAAGCTACATTTAACTTGCAATAGTGTAGATAATTCTGCCGGCTGCGGTGGCCGAGAAGACTGAGGCGCTCCAGTCACGGTCTGCATGGCCACTACGGTCGGGGCTTCGAATCCCCCCTCGGGCATGGATATTTGTGCCGTACTAGTTCGTAAGTAGTTCATAAGTAGTTTGTAAGTTTAGGGACTGATGACCACGTAGTTAAGTCCCATAAGCTTAACAAACATTTGAACATTTTTTTTAGATAATTCTTTTTCCTAGTGTTGTAACTATGTAAAGTACTATTGCCTTTGAACTGGATTGGCTTATTAATAAAAACAATTAAAGTGAATATACCAGGTGATCAAAAAGTCAGTATAAATTTGAAAACTTAATAAATCACGGAATAATGTAGATAGAGACATAAAAATTGACACACATGCTTGGAATGACATGGGGTTTTATTAGAACCACATCTACCGTCATCAGGCCATTTTTCTTCGAGAACTGCTTGATTCTGGTTTTGTAACTGCTACCGTGACGGGTGAGAGGTACGCCGATATGTTACAAAATCGCATTACCCCCAGCCTGGCTGATGAACTCCTGCTAGAACTTACGATTTTTATGCAGAATGGCGCTTCACCCCATATTGCTAGACACACATCGTTTAGTGATGGTCGTGTGCTCATCCGCCACTTTCGTCATGCTTAGCCTCCCAGGTCCCCAGACCTCAGTCCATGCGATTATTGGCTTTGGGCTTACCTGAAGTCGCAAGTGTATCGTGATCGACCGACATCTCTAGGGATGCTGAAAGACAACATCCGACGCCAGTGCCTCATCTTAACTCCGAACATGCTTTACAATGTGTTTACAACATTATTCCTCGACTACAGCTATTGTTGAGGAATGATGGTGAACATATTGAGTTTGTGCTCAGAAATAAATATTAAAAAACCGAAGCATTCAGTCACAGGGGGTTTTTCCTGAAGAACAGAGCGATAGAAAATTTGGACACTGGATACTAGCAAGGTTCAAACTCGAGCGGTTCAGTGTGCGCTTGCAATACTAGTTTTTTGTTTGTCCGGTTTTAGCCAGAAAGAAGAAACAAAACCGCAGAACCCCTTCTGAATCACCGTCTCTAACAGGCTGCTTCCATCTGCGTGCACGACGACCATATCGGACAACTTGAGTATTAATATTCACTGGCCAAAACTGTTAGGGGACCAGTGAGATATCTAGGTTCTGAAGCATTGTCATCGGAAGAATTTACTAAAATGGTTCGACGTCTTTCTATCGGTTCTACGGTTGTTGTTGTGCTCTTCAGTCAGCAGACTGGTTTGATGCAGCTCTCCACGCTACCCTGTCCTGTGGAAGTCTCTTCATATGAGAATACGTTCGGCAACCTACATGCTTTTGAATCTGCTTACTGTACTCGTCCCTCGGTCTCCCTCTACGATTTTTGCCCTACACACTTCCTTCTAATGCTAAGTTGACAATTTCTTGATGTCTCAGAATGTGTCCCACCAGTCTATCCCTTCTCTTAGTCAGGATATGCCAGAAACTCCTATTCTTCCCAATTTGGTTAAGCACTTCCTCATTAGTTACGTGATCTTCCCATCTAATTTTCATCATTCGTCTGTAACATCACATTTCAATAGCTTCTATCATCTTTTTGTCTGAACTCCTTATCGTCCATGTTTCATTCCCATACAATGCTACATTCTAGACAAATGCTTTCAGAAAGGACTTCCTAACATTTAAATTAATACTAGATGTTAACAAGTTTCGCTTCTTAAGAAACGCTTTTCTTCCCATAGCCATTCTGCATTTTAGGTTCTACGGAGTGGAGACAATTATATTACGGCAACCAAGACAGTGCTATAACAGAAAGTTTGCGCAGACGGGATTGCTATTGTGTTTCTTCTGCCAAACGAATTACACAAGCAGTTGGGCTCAGATAGTATAGTGAGCAGGTAGTGGCCTACAACAACAATAACGCATTCGAAGCTATGAGCTATGGCTTGGAGGGCCATAGGAAATTTGTAAGCGGGACAGACGCAGAGAGAGGTGGCTGCAACTATTAGTGTCGCAAAGTGTAATTTCCAGGATCTGGACGCGATTTCAGACAACAGGAACCGTCAAAAGAAGGCAAGATCAAGGTCGATCAAGGGTAACGTCAGCAAGAAATGACCTTTATCTCCGGTTAACAGACCGTCAGGACACTGAATGAAATTAAGCTGCAACGCACCCTCTAGGCACCAACAGGACGCGCAATATCAACACAGTCCGAAATTGCCTTGGGTGCCTCTCTAATTAAATCCACGACACCGTCTAACCCGCAGAAACTGGGCGGCGGAACATCAGAATTGGAGTCGTAACAATGGCGCCGGGTTCTGTTCACAGATGAGTCACGGTTTTGTGTTCAGCCAGACAATCGTCGTTCCCTCATCTGGAGAGAACGTGGAACTCGGAACAAACCTGCTTAAGAGGGCGTGTAGGCAAAATTGGTCAAAAATGGTTAATAAAAAATTTGCCTCCATATAATTCTGTAGCATGTTAGAAATACTGTCTCCAATTTTCACAGATTAATTCGAAATACAAATGATAAAAAAAAAAGCTGTCTTGCTTCAATCACTGCGCAGCGCCATGCCAACGTTTCTAGACGACACTCTCCTTGTTTGCGATGTTTTATTACTTCCTGCTGTCATTAAAGCTTCAGAAGAGTATAGAAGGCTGTGGACTCGTTTATGTCGTGTTATCTTTGCCTTCCACTAGGTATCTTTGGAAGCTGTTATTGTCTATGGTGCAGAAATGTAAGCAATTCAGATCTGCTGTTACTGTGATAATTAGGACTGCGTTCAAGCTTTTCTTGTGTGATTTATCGTTTAAAATGCCAAGATACAGTGGTAAAGTGTTCAAGAAAGTAACTAAAGTTTGCCATTTACGTGTAAATAAAACGTTTCCGAAAGTGAATCAACATAGCTCAGCGGAAGATAATTGCGAGGCTAAGAAGACGAGCAGTTCACAGAAGAAACTTGGAACTGGTGTAGAGTTTCATTTCATCAAAGAAAAAGTGAATAGTGGTTTCAGGATAATTGCCTTGGAAATTAAGTGTTCCATTATTAGAAATTCGTGTGCATTTGGCAATTGTAGTAATAAATATTTAAGATTATATGATAGCAATGACAGAGGTGGTATTGTCTGTAATATGCACTTGTTTTGTGACAGCTGTGAAACTGACATTCAATTCAAAACATCAACTCCTAAGAATTGGGTGTATGAAGCGAATATAAGATTCAGATGGGATGAGATGTGTTGTTGTCGGAAGGGAAGGTAACAATTTGTTTTGTGCAATAATCAATATGCCATCTCCATCTGTCGCATACTCAACACTAAACAATCATCTTCTGAACGCCTTGGAAACAGAATGCAATAGTAGTTTTTCAGCAGCAGTGAAAGAGGCAGTTTTATTTAACACCAAATACTCGGCTATTCATCTGTGCTGATGACACAGCAGTATCTGTTCAGGGACCAACCTTTAAAGAAGTAGAGAAGAAACTGTCTCTAGCAATGGACTAACTCTCAAAGTATTATGATGCCAACCACTTGAAGCCCAATCCCACTAAAACTCAAATGAGCGCCACTTACGAAACAGAGAAGCGGAGCACAAAATGGACATCACATGGCGAAGAGAACAATGTATGAACGTGAAACAGTCAGTGATCGTAATGGGATACTTAAGAAGCTGTGGAGCCAACCCGCACCTCCTAAGGACTTCTGCATTTGCACTTTGTATATCAGCCGCTGAATATGCTGCTCCTGTGTAGGACGCTTCAGCGCACAATAAGAAAGTTGATATTGCGGTCAATGATACAGCAAGGATCATTTGAGGATGCTTGAAGCCCACACCAGTGCAGAAATTGTATCCAATTGTGGGAATAGCCCCACCCAATATCCAGAGGGCCATTGCTGCAGACTATGAAAGACCGAAGCAGGAGACTGACCGCAGACATCCTCTGTATGGTCACCAGGCAGCAAGATACAGCCTTAAATCCCGCAAGAGTTTCCTTGCTAGGACTATGCCACTAGAAGGAGTACCAGAGGCAAATCGTCTCGCAACATGGAAGATCTCACTGCCCGCAGACGCATCGCCGAAGGAAGAAATAGCTCCTGGCGCAAACCTACAATAACCTGTGTGGAGGTCCCTCAACCGCCTAAGAGTGGGCGTCCCCCCGATGCAAGAGCAACCTGAAGAAATGGGGAATTCTTCCAGCGAGCGCAGACACCTCTTGCGACTGTGGAGCTGATAAAGATGCAAGCCATCTACTTGTATGCCCCGCCTGGACAACACATGTTCAGCACAAGATGTTCACGAAGGAAATGACAAAGCTATCGCAGCTGCTATTTTTTTTCGAAATGCAGACTGACCGGACACGGAAATGAATGAATCATTTAACACAGACATTCAGGCAAAAGTAAATGATCCCTTGCCTTCTACAGATCTATGTGTTTCATGTGATGAGGCACATGGATGAAAAGGGGCCACAGTGCTTCATCAGTTAGAAGTGTTGACACAGGAAAAGTTTTGGATTTGCAGGTGATGTCCAAATATTACTGTATTTGTGCACCGAGAAAGACATTAGACAATAAAGAAGAAGAGGATCAGTGGAAAATAAAACACAAAATAATTTGCAGCAAGAATTATGATGGTTCTAGTGGTGGCACGGGGCAAGCAGGAATGAAATTTCATTGATGTGAAGTGAATTTTGTAAATAATGAAATGCCAAGATCGCGGTATTTCATTATTTACAAAATACATTTATAAGATCGTTCCCTGCCATGAGCAAATTGTAGGAGTGAAGTGAGGTATGGAGTTAGATATGTGAAATATCTAGGTGATGAAGATTCCAGGGCTTTCAAATCTGTTGTAGAAAGTAAGACCTATGGAAATAGCCGTAACATTGAAAAGCTAGAATGTGTGTGTGTGACACATTGAGAAGAGGAACACTAAGGTGTGAAACTCAAAGATGGTGAGCCACTGGGTGGACCACATCGCCTGACTGACAAAGAGATCCACAATTTGCAAATATATTATGGCAAAGCAATAAAGCAAAATACTGGAGATTTGATGGCAATGCAGAAGGCAGAGTGGGCAATATATTTTCATAAGTTGTCAACTGATCGGAAACCAGTACATGAATTGTGTTATATATCATGGTGCAAATATAAGCAGGCAAAAGCAGAAAACAAAACATATTCACCTAAACACAGTCTTCCTGAAGCAGTCTTAAGCACCATAAATCCAACATTCCAGTTTCTAGCTCATTAAGATTTGTTAAAGAAATGTACCCATGGTGGAACACAAAACCCGAATGACAGCTTCAACAGTCTCATTTAGAAGAGACGCCCCAAAACATCATTTAGCTCATTTACTGTTGCTAAAATTGCCATATATGAAGCATGTTTGGTGTTTAATGATGGTAACACTGGAAGAAAAAGGACCCTAACTGGACTAGGATTTGTTGCTGGTTGCTTCACCAAGAAGCTATTGAAGAAGATAATGCGTGTGTTGCAAGATCTGAAATGTCTGTGAAGGATATAGCCAAAAGGGTACGCCAGAAATATCAGTTACAAAGGAAACATGTCCAAGAAGAGCAAGATGACCAAATGTATGGTTATGGTCAACATTAAGGTAACTATTTTATGGTGTCTTTATAAAATCTTTTATGTGCATTTCCCGAAACTTTCATTCTTTTTCCTGAACACTGGTGATAGATAAGTGAAATTTCCTGCAGACTTTGTTCATAGTATAACACAACTTCTTGCGGTTCAAAATTTCTCTAAGTGTATTTCTGTCAAAATTATTTACATTTTTGTGAAATTCAAATTGCTTTGTTTCATAAAAATAATTTTTAGAAAGAAATTGTAAGAGACTTTTGCTTATCTGATTACTAAGAATTACCTACCACAATATGAAAGTTGTAAGTAAAGTAATTTTTGAGAAAATGTTCTTTGTGTGATAGCATGTGTTGCGAAAATTCCCAACAATGTCATGATCAAATTTTTTGAGAAAAAATTGAAAAAATTCCAAAATGTAGCCCATAACATAATTACCTCAAGTGCAAAATTTGGTTCTATTATCTTTTAAACACTGAAAACTGTGTTAGATTGTGTAATCATGACCATTTTCTCCTACATTCCCCCCTTAAGTGCAGGATACATCAGCATATCGTGGTGGTGGACGAATGATGTGGGCAGGAGTCAGACGTAAGAACATGTCGTTTAGAATGGCGCTTTGACTGCTCAGAGGTATAGAGTCGAGATCCATCGACCTTTTTTTTTATGCACTACACTGATGTAATAGGAGGTGGGTTTCTTCTGATGGAAGATAACGCACGTCCCCACAGAGCTGCACTGGTGGACAAAATGCTTGAAGCTGAGGAATTGAATGAATGGAGTGGCCAGCTTGTTCACCGGACTTAAACCCGATTGAGCATGTCTGGGATGCTCTTTGCAGCCACATCAGCACCTCCCACAACGGTTGCAGAGCTGTAAGTAAACACCGTGTAAACATCAAGGGAAGCGTTGAAACAGCAAAATATCGTACTGTATCACACATATATAAGTTATAACCTATATCTGAATAAAATACTTTACCATATGTAAAATGTGTATGATATCTCACGTGATCCCCTAATTGTTTTTAGCAGTGTTTAATTTTTAGAGGGCTTTTTTCAGCCGAAGTTCTTCTTCTTTTATATTTCATAGTTGAAGTAGAAGTTGCTTTCAGATATTAGAATTGGAGTAGCCATTAATTGTCTGTAATCAATATAAGTGTTCTTAAAAACAAATAATTAAAATGTATGTTGGAGTCTGGTAGATCGTATACTCTTTCAATCCTCATTGTATTGTTCGATTTCTGGTGCGCGATTGTAAAAATCTGCGTACAGCACGAAAGGAAGCGAAACTTTAAATATTAAATAAAAATATTCATTGGCACTGGCAGTACTAGTCTGAGTGGACAATACTTACATTGAATGTAACGCGCCTGATGTGTTTACCGATGAATAAATATTTCTTACACTGTGAAACAAAATTTAACTATATGGAGCACATGTTATGTGCGTTGGCGTGATCTACTATAATTATTAGCACAATGTATTTTCTGCCAAGATCGCTTCTTTCATTATGATTTCCGGTTTATATGCTCACATGACATCACCATCTGATCTCACAATTATGTTTTACACTATACGTGTCACATACTTGTCTAGACGCACTTTTGTGAGCTGTGCAAGCACATCATGATGTTTATACTCCATTTAGTTGATTTGAACCTACATTTTTCCCGATATTACTCTCTACAAATCTGGAAAATTATATTGTAGAACATAAAGTCAAGGACATATTATGTCTTAAGTATTGAGCTGCATGGGAACGAAACTTAAATGGACAGATAGTAAGGTAGAAGCCGAGGACAGAAAGTGAAATACGAGATACACTAAGAGAAGAAAGGAATAAATACATAGTTCATGAGATATGATGACACAAACAAGTGAAAAAGAGGTGGAAGAACTGGGAGAGGGAAGAGGAGATTGACGGGGTGCGGCAAGAAATGATAAGAGGCAGGAGCACGTAACTAGACAGACGCGGAGGCTTATCTTTCTTAATTGTAAGTCGGACCGAAATACGATGATCCCTGGCTCCAACTACTGGGCTGGGAGACCCCCGCAGCCGCGGACACTGAATGCAACCATGTTGCCAAGTAGTTAGTTCACTGCCTGACAGTACAGCTTAACGGTCGGTGCTGTCTGGCAGACCTGGCAAAAGTACAAAGCGCAGCCGAACGCGCGCATGCGCAGAGCAAAGCACGCGTTTGACTTACTCCAATGGTCTGCTGCGCAGTCGGAGCTCGAAGCTGATTGGCGCAAGCACCAGGGATCATGCTATTTCGGCTCGACTATAGATGATGCATCATCTATATCAGAAGGCGGGGAGGAGGAAATGGATAGAGAGAAGGAAAGAGGGCAGCAGGACGCCGAGAAAGACGACGTCGAGGAGGATGAGGAGGTGAGGTAGAGGGTGGAGAGCGGAAGGAGGAGATGGTCTGACAGATGAGGCAGGACGGAATTAATACATGGGCTACCCTTTCGTAAGTCTCCGTAGGTGCATGGCGGAGTGTACGTTACAACAAACACCCAAATCGTTTGATTAGTCACCATGAAGGACAGCACATAAATTTATGTATTCATGAAGAAGATTTTTGTAACCTGCAAGCCAGTGAATTTAACAAGGTGAAGGGTACCTTGCAGTTTTGACACCGCCTGACCAGTCACCATGAAACTTGGCGCATATGTGTATGTTTTCATATATAGGAGTAGGTGGAGAAGGAGATGGCTAGAAAGCAGAGGGACAGAGAGAGGCTAGATGAGGTGAATGAGAGAGAGAAGATGCTGATTGACAGGTGAAAGGAGATGAACAGAGGAAGGGACGGGAGGAGACGGGACGAGCAGGTGAACAGAGAGAAGGGAAAGGAGGAGGTGCATTAATGGAAGATTGGAAACCTAATATATATTTGTTCAATTTTTATGCGTTGCCATTATGTTCATTGCTATGAAACTACGTCAACTTTCTTCTTGCTCTTAGGCGAAGGATTTGGACATAGTACAGTTAACTTACAGTAGGTGACGCGCGTGTCGTACCCGCAAATGAATTTGAAGGGCGAATGAATTTGTGGGATGTTTGAGTGTAACACTTTGAAATTTCAAACGTTATTTGCACAATATTATTTCTTCTGCGACAGCAACGCACCGGGTACCAGTTAGTGTTAGATAATTATACGCAGTGGCGGCTGGTGCTTTAGATGACTGGGGGTTCACTTCTCTGAGTGCCGGATCTTAATAGTGCCCTCCTCCTCCGTCTCCTGCTCGGCGCGTCGATGTTTCAGCGTCCAAACAGAATTTGGCGCACCTTTGCTAGTGGCGCCGGGAGGTAGCTCCCCGGTTTGCCCCCTTTACATATGTTTTACTTAAAATATCTGCAGAATGTCTTAAAGCTGAGTAATTTATCTAAAACATACTGAATGTTGTTCATTTTTCTTTCATAATAAACACTAAGAACATATGAATATGGACGTGAACACTAAAACATAGTAACTAACTGATTACAATGTAAGTGACTGTAACAGACTGAATCTGTTACGATAAACAGACAAGCTTCCTTCGGGTCACATGACTCTGTAAGCAGCAACTCCTTCTAACCTTACGCATGCGCAAAGGCGGCTCTCAAACAGTTAAATATTTGTTACAACGAAGAGTATAAATGTCATTTACCCTCAAAATCGCGACACATTTTCAAATACGTCCAAAGATATGTGAGAAGCAACAATGCGAAAATCATTGTCGTTCCCGTATCTGTTGAAAAGAAGGTTTGGTACAAAACAATTGCTTGCAGTCGGAATCGAACCCACTACCTTCGACAGCGCAGCAAGATGCCGCTAACCACACAGCTATTCTTGCTAGATGGAGAGCAGTGACTTCATTATTTTTCATGATCGGATCTTCTGAAGGCTTTTACAGTTGATGCGCCTTTAAATTATATTTTAGCAAATATGACGTGTTTCTGATGAGTCTTCACAATGCGCCAAAAACGAATCTGAAACGCGGGTGTTGCTTTCAGGGAGGATTTGCGCATGAGCAAGGCGAGGTGCGCAGTAGCTCTATTGCTTTTACTTCGGGACCAATCGTGCGTAACCGCCAGAGCTCGAGTAGCCAGGAGCTGGTGTCTCTACCAGCTCCAACGCCAATGTTAAAAGTGGCTTTTCTCTTGCCCCTCCTTGCCGCGGGAGCTTCCGTTTGCTGCCTTCAGGGGGTTCAAAGAGAATTTGAACCTCAGCCGCGCATGCGCATTGCAACGCTGTGGCCACTGCCGCCTATATTAGTGCCCAACACAATTTTTTGTTTTTGATTTTGATTAAATTAAGTCAATGTAGGTCTTTTAAGGGTAGTAGCGTGAATCAATGACTAAAACATTATTTTTTTTAATTTTATCATTGTTTAATTTCACGTATAATAAAACATACGATGGGCATTAATATTTACAATTTATTAGCGCAATATCATTTTTTTTGTAGCAAGAAAACAATGCTTACCTAATTTTATTAATAAAAACTGATACATTAGTACTTTTCAAATACACGAATAAGTCAGTAATGGTGTAGGGAAAATAAAAACAAACTGGATCAAGTCCAACATCATATTGCATGAGCAATATGTTGTACAATGTTTACCTGTGATATTGCAAAAAACGAGAATCTTGGTAAACACCAACATTATATTTTATGCAATGAAATTTGGTGTTTTTTTTCACAATTGTTACATCTCCTATGAGTAACACTTTTATCAACGAAGTGTCCAACATTGTCTATGCGGATATCATTTGGTACACCTTTCCTGTATCTTGGCACGGGTCCTCGATATTTATCCACTGCAGGCGACGTCAGTAGAGATAGTACAACACTTTGTAAGACCTCCAACGAACTCTTGTTATTCACCTTTCTGTGTATCATCCACATATTGACGAGGTTACTACCATTAAGGCAGAATCTAACAAGAAGCCAGTACCATTCTTGGAGCGAATACTGGTTTTATTGTTACAATATAAATTCTTCATTGAAAACGTCACAGTCGGAATAATTTCCATCACGTGGCGGAAGAAAGACTAAATCCAGCTCATCAGCTTGATCTATTTCACTGCAGATGATATCATCATCACTGAGATTCTCTAGTAGTTTTAAAATTTTTTCTGCATCATGGGGATTATCAGAATTATAATAGTATTTATGTGACCTGACGATGAAATATACTGCATAAGAATCTAGCAAAACTACCTCAAGAGACAACTGCATTTGTTATTTTACTTGATTAGCAGAAAATTAAATGTTTCCTGAATCCCGTTTAAAACTTGTGCTAGTTTCCCATTGTATGATATATCATACGACAATCAGTCAGCCTATTATATAAGCCTAGATAAAGATTTTACAGGTGGAAACAACGTCTTAATCAAAATGTTGTTCTGTGCTCATACTAAAACCATAAGCCTAACATTTTCATCAGTACAAGCAGCTGCAGTATAAAATAAAATTCTTACCTGTTACACATGATCTTGCCGGTTCAAAGTAGCACTAAGAGCAAATGGCAAACGGCACAATAATGGTATTGTTATGTCAGTGAAAACTATCATTGTTGCTGAGTGGAACTCACAGACTGTACACAGAAACAGTTACAAACTGCCTACGCCATTCCATCTAGTGGTAACAATACAAAATAAAAACACCTGTGTAATGTATGATAAAACATGTTGTTGTTATGGTCTTCAGTCCGGAGACTGGTTTGATGCAGCTCTCCACCCTACTCTATCCTGAGCAAGCCTTTTCATCTCCTCATAAGAACGGCAACCCACATCCATTTGAATCTGCTTACTATACGTGTCTCTTGGTCTCCCTATGCGATTTTTACCCCACACACTTCCCGCCAATGCGAAATTTACGATTCCCCGATATCTAAGAATGTGTCCTACCAAGCGATCCCTTCTTTTAGTCAGGGTATGGCAAAAATTCCTTTTCTCACCAATTCTGTTCATTACTTCTTCATTGGTTATGCGATCTACCCACGTAATCTTCAGCATTCTTCTGTAACACCACATTTCAAAAGCCTCTATTCTCTTCCTGTCCGCACTGTTTATCGTCCATGTTTCACTCCCGTACAAGGCAACACTCCACACAAATGCCTTCAGAAAAGACTTCCTTACACTTAAATTAATATTCGATATTAGCAAATTTATCTTTTTCAAAAATGCTTTTCTTCCCATTGCCATTCTGCATTTTATATCCTCTGTACTGCGACCATCACATGTTATTTTACTACCCAAGTAACAAAACTTATCTACCACCTTCAACGTTTCGTTACCTAATCTAATTCCTTCAGCATCGCCTGATTTTCTAAGACCGCATTCCATTATTTTTGTTTTGCTCTTGTTAATGTTCATTTTATACGCTCCATTCCATTCAACTGCTCTTCCACGTCCTTTGCTGTCTCCGACAGAATTACAATGTCATAAGCAAAACGCAATGTTTTTATTTCTTCCCCCTGAACTTTAATCCCTATTCCAAATTTTTCCTTGCTTTCCTTCACCGCCTGCTCGATGTACAAATTGAATAACATTGGAGAAAGGCTATAACCCTGTCTTACTCCCTTCCCAACTGATGCTTCCCTTTCATGCCCTTCGAGTCTAATAACTGCGTTCTGGCTTTTGTACAAGTTATAAATAACTCTCCTTTCCCTATATTTTACCCCTGCTGACTTCAGAATTTGAAAGAGTGTATTCCAATCAACATTGTCAAATGCTTTCTCCAAATCTACAAAAGCTAAAAATGTAGGTTTGCCTTTCCTTAATCTATCTTCTAACATACCGTGGGCATTAATAGGTGTAAATCGTTTCTCATGCGATAAAAATACTTTGAGTGTGCATATACAATGATCTGATAGAAGAAGGGAACGAAGAAAGATAATTTAAAAACACTGTTTTAATCAATTAGGTAATTAACTTTTTGCGGGTGTTGACTGCAGCAGTGAACACGTATGACGCGCCGGCACTGTCGTCGGGCTAGTAGAGAAAGCTGTGCGGCGCAGCTGTTGTGAGTCACGGGGAGGAGGTGGGGTGGGGTAGCAGCCTGGCAGCCGGTAGCAGGCAGCTGGCGGCCGTAAGCGGCTTACGTCCAGCCGGCCGCGCGGCCACGCCCATATCTCCCACACACGCGCGCCTGAAGCACTCCACACCGCTGACCTTGGCCTTCCCTCTGCACTGCTGTGTCGCAGTCTTTCACGATACCGATGGCTGTTATCGCCGAAGCAAACGGTTTTAGGTTATACCGGTTCTTTTCCTTTCTAGTTTAATCAACTGTTAAAACCGCCATCTTTGATGATAGTATTAAAAGTATATGATACGAGGCGCGCCCAGAAAGTAAGTTCCGTTTGGTTATATGAAACGAACGGGTACAGATACAGAAAAAATTTTGACTGTACAGAAATCTACAACAAACTTCTTTTGTACATAGCTTCCGAAATTTTGCAGGCAACTGTCGTAGCATGGCACAAGGTTTTGTGTGCCTTTTTTCATAGAATGTTGCCGCCTGTGTATTCAACCATGTGGTAACATGTTCCTTCAGCTCGTCATCATCGTTGAAGTGTCGTCCACCAAGGACAGATTTTAGGTGTAAGAAGAGGATTACTGTCAAAAGATTTTTTTTTTTTTTTCGCGTCAGTGCCTGGCTTGACACACCGAATGTGACCAAACAATTCTTACGGAAATGTCAATGGGACCTGTTTGATCATCATCCATACAGCTCGGACTTCTCTCCTAGCGACTTTCATCTCTTCTTACACCTAAAATCTGTCCTTGGTGGTCAACACATCAACGATAATAAAGAGCTGTTACCACATGGTTGAATACACAGGCGGCAACCTTCTGTGAAAGATGCGTGAAAAAACTTGTGGCACGCTATGACAAGTGTATACAAATTTCGGCAGTTATGTGGAAAAGTAGTTTAAGAGTTGTAGAATTTTCTGCAATAAAAATTTCTTTTGTATCTGTGTACAATGTCATTTTATTACCAAACGGAACTTACTTTCTGGACGCGCCTCGTACATTAGTAACTGATAGGCATAGTGTGGCAAATGTATTTAACAAGTACTTTATATCTGTTACTGACAGTATAGGATTGTCAGGGTCAGTAAATAATGCCGTTGAATATTTGAAACTACGATTTACTAATAACTTCAGGAACATGAATATGTACTCACTTCACCAAAAGAAATGACTTCCATACTAAAATCTTTAAAAACAAAGCATTCGAGTGGTTACAATAAAATATCAACAAAGTTAATTAAAGCATGCTCTTGTGAATTTAGCACAATTTTAAGTTATTTCTGTAACCAGTCTACTATAACTGGAACGTTTCCTGATTGGTTAAAATATGAGGATATTAAACCTCTATTCTAGAAAGGGGATAAACAGATACCATCAAACTACAGACCGATTTCACTTTTACCGGCATTCTCAAAAATTCTAGAAAAGGTAATGTACAAGCAGCTTCTCAACCACCTAACCTCAAATGACAATACTAGGAACAAAAATGATCTACACTAGGACTTAAAAGCACTTACTTTAGTTCAAAAGGGGGTCCACTACTCAGAAACACAAACTTTCAATAATTTACCAACAACCATAAAAATTTAGCTACAAATAAAGATCAGTTTAAGAGGAGCCTAAAACACTTTCTAGTGGTCAACCTCTTCTACTCCACTGATGAATTCTTAAATAGAACCATTGATGCATGTATCTGTATTCATACTATTATTATATTATCAGCATGTAAAAAGTGAATGAACATGTATTACTAATATTATATTATCAACTTGTAAAAAAAAAAAAAAAAAAAAGAGAAAGATTGACATGTTCCACATCCAAGAGAATTACCTCAACACAGATCTATGGAACGAACCAACTAATGTAATGTAATATAATGTACGTAATGCACCAGAAGCATACATACAGGCTGTCCCCATTAAAATTTTTTTACCCTAGATACCGCTGGAATAACAATAGATACTTCAACTAGGACTTTCACAGGAATGCACTTACGGCTGGGGCTTATTAAAGTAAACACTACCAGACATTTTAAAAAGGAAACAGATACAAATGTAATTTGCACTGAATATATATATATACCGTCTGATGATGAGTTGCTAGCCAGCTTGAAACCGGTCGTGGGACAACAAATCTTCACTGAGAAGAAGAAAGGCGACTGGCTGCAGTAATTTCTGAAACCTATGCAAACTAATCTAATATATAAAGCAGTGTCCGTATGTGTTGCACACAAATCTACAGTTTTGATCCAATCTTTCTCAAATTTTATACAAGTAAGCTTCAATCCATGTGAACGGTCGCCGTAAGTGTAAGAATCACGTACGATAGATAGTTGACGAGATATGACGTCATAAACCATGAGATGCGCGAAAAACTGCTGCATTTTGCGACAATGCTGCTCATTTTCTCCTAAGCCATTGGACCGATTTCAACCAAATTTCGTACACACATTTCTTACCGTGAGGTAACGATTGATGCACGGTTAAGAATCACATACGGCACATGGTTCAAAAGATATTACGTCATAACCAATAGAAATCGCAAATAATGCCGTATAATGCGGCGAGACTTTCGAAATACACTGTATGAATATGACAGTACTTAAGAGACTTGCAACAAGCTTTAAAGATAATTTCAAACCTTTATTAAACTTTGTCTCGCTGGCAACCATAGTAAAATGATGAAAGGAAAAAAGTTTCTCGCTTACTACTTTTCCGCTGTTTATGGAGTAAAACTACGGCTCTCGGTATGACGTTACAATTTATAATTTGAACACTACAAATTGTAGTGACAGGGAATTTTACAGACAGTATATACATATATAGTTGAATGTAGCTTCTAAATTGTATCACAGTAAGACACGTAGTTTTTGAGATATGAGCACATAAACAGTAACGTTCATGGAAAACTGCCCCACCACGCAAGTTATAATCTATTATTTCTTTACTACTAATTGTATTCCCAAGAGATTTTACAGACATACAGCCCTTACACAAAAGAATATATAAATGGAAAGTGGCAAGAATAAAGAATACCCGGGTAACGCCGGGTTTTCAGCTGGTATTAATGATAAATCTGAAGCATTGAATTAAAATTCGTAATGCGACCGGGAATGGAACCCAGACCTCGATGCTTACTAGGCAGACGTCTTAACGCTAGACCACCGCCTCACTAGCTCTGAAGGCGCCTCGGAATAGTGTAAGCACGATTTCCTTCACGTCACAAACTTTAATTCAGCTTCTGTGTTCCATACAACATTGCCACTATTGCCAAGGGTTTGCATGCAGCAATGGATATATTGGAACATTCCTGTTTTAAGGTGATATAAATATCAATGTAAATACAAATATATAATCCCTGAGACGGATTTTCGTCTCAAATATGTCAAAAACATTAATGATAAATCTGAAGCTGCATGGAGAGCTTTGGCAATAGTGGCAATGTTGTATGGAACACAGAAGCTGAATTAAAGTTTGTGACGTGATGGAAATCGTATTTAGACTATTCCTAGGCGCTTTAATCTCTTAGTGATGCGGTGGTCTAGCGGTAAGGCCCCTGCCTACTAAGAATAGAGGTCCGGGTTCGATTCCTGGGCGCATCACAAATTTTAATTAAATGCTTCAGATTTATCATTAGTGTCTTTGACATATTTGACACGAAAATCCGTCTCAGGGATTATATATTTGTATAAACAAAAATTAGTTACAACACAGACTTGCGTGTCATTAAAATGATACCCTATCTTATTTATAATACAATTAACAGAAGCCGCGGTGGAGTAGCCGAGCGGTCTAAAGCACCTCGCTGCGGAGCGCGCGGATGCTCGCCATGGAGGTTCGAGTCCTCCCTGGGGCATGGGTGTGTGTGTCTGTCCGTAGGTTAGTTGACCTAGGTTTAAGAAGTTTGTAAGCTACGGATTGATGACCACGCAGTTCGGTCCGATAGATTTACAGACATTTGAACATTTGAATTGACAGAATGAAAAACCGAAAAAAGAATGGCGTTGCTTACATTGGAGTACGTCGATTGCTTCCTGAGACACTGAGAAGCGAAGTTAATGCTTGATATAAATACAGCTTGAGTTTTGGGATATGCGCCAGCTGCGCGCTTCATTTATCACGGCTGGAACTTAAATAGTGGCAACTATTTATTCACAACCGATACACAAGTGTTACATGTTTCCACCTGTTACTGTCCAAAGTAGTCACCAGCGTTGTGGAGAACCCGTTGCCGGCAATGTGGAAAAGCCTGTTCTGTTGATGGTGCGAATGGAGCGGTCTAGTGCCTGTCGAATTTCTGGAACAGTTCTGAAGCGAATGCCACGAAGTGGTTCCTTCTTCTTCGGAATAAAATCAAAGTTACAAGGATTTAAGTCCGGAGAGTATGGTGTATAGTACAGTACCTCCCAGTACCATCGACCGAACAGAGCAGCCCCAGCTTGCGTAGAACGTGTTGTCGCTTCTTTCGCAAAGCTGGTCGCAGGTGATGCTCCGAAACCGATCAGTAATACCGTGTATTGACGGACCTGTTTCGGAAACATAGTGACGCTGTTACATTAGACCGCTTGCTCACTAGTGACTGTGTTTCCCTTGATTGTACACACGCCGGTGACGTGGGACGAACGAGTCCATTTGCTCGGAGGTAAGGTAGGTATGTTAACAACGTGTGCTATCAGCGACAGTAGTAGATTCCATTCCATAGTGTCTCCACAGCAGTGTTGCCACCATTTAAGTTTCAAACCTCGTATATTCCACATAGACATTATTTTCATATGAGCTATGCTTACCATGTGTGTCTGGAATGTGTTCCTAAATAGATACATGGGGCGCGCCACCTCAATTGGTCTTTTCACGACAAGTTTTATCGAAACAGCTCCCTCTCTGTGCGTCAAATAGCATGCGCAGAGGATAGATGTTCTGTTGGAAAAAGTTGTGATACAGCCTTCGGGCCTCAACTGCATTGAGGTGCGTCTCTTCATAAATCAGCATCATACCTGTGCAGTGAGTGCGCCTCGGTTGCACAGTGGTAGAGTGCCAGACTACAAATCCAAAGGTCGCGGGTTCGATCCCCGCCAGGTCCTGGGATTTTTATCTGTCACTTTCCACTTCTTTCACCTCTGGCAGTATCACTCATGTGAAAAATACCGAGTAGCACCGTGGTTCGGAACCCACGTTAAACTGTAGGTCCCCCTATAACTGGCTGGGTAAGTCAGTTCGAAGGTCGGAGGAAGGCAACGGCATTCCACCTCCAAACAGGACCATGCCTAGTAAAGCACTGTGGTGTTCAAACCAATCTTCGGATTGTTGACTGCTTTACCTTTACCTTACCTGTGCAGTATTCGCTGGAGTACAATGCGGTTGTTAGCTAATTGACTGTAAGACCTGACTGGAACTACCAACAGACTGTCACACGATCTTATTAGTGCGAAACCAGGAGGAAAATGAACGCAGGCAGCTGAGGGTCGCGTGTCCGTGACCTTCACTCAGGTCAACGGTGGCGAGGCAACCCTTCTCGCACTCAGGTACGCGGCAATGATAAAACTACAGAGGGCGGCTACGAGGGCCACCTGATATATAAATTTGGGATTGAGACTGTGATAATATAAAGATAGCGAAGTTACATGAGGCAGGTGAGGCGCTATGCTACGATGCGCGAGGCCGTTCCTCGTCGGGGGTTCGAATCCCCCCTCCGCTATGGATGTTTGTGCCGTCTTTAGTATAAGTTAGTTCATAAGTAGCTTGTAAGTTTAGAGACTGATGACCTCGCAGTCAAGTCTCTTAAGCTTAACCAACATTTGAACATTTTTTGAATGGCTGTCCCCAACGTTGACATTGTCGACAACCATGCACAACTAATTCCGATGGAACTACTTTCACTTGGTAATATGTGTAATTAACTCGTTATTTACTCACCGAAAAAATGTACCATGTCTGTTACGCTGCCTGTATTCCACTCCACACGGACTGAGAGATAATTGAGGTGTCCCATGTAACTGTTCAGACCAGGGCCACTGTTTACCTTTAATTATCACTGAACAATAGTTAAATATTTAGAATGAGATCGGAAGAATGTTACACTGAGAAATCTGTCAAATGTCTGTACATAAACTTGTGCAGTTTGGTGTCAAAAACGTGTAAAAGCGTTTGCTTTTATTTCAGCTTGTATTAACGTGAAAGGGAGCTCCTTTGTTTTGCTGACAGTCCGCACGGTTTGCAATGCTAAGGAGAGCATTGCACTTACTAGCAGCAAAGACGAATTGCTTACATCGTGTTTTACCGTGGTGCGTCTTGTCTCGCCTTATCTCCTGTCACGTTGCGAGATAACGCTTCGCCCAGGCAGAGAACGAAGTACCTTCCTGATACGTAGGACGCGCTAACGGACTGAGATTACAATATCCCACCTTTGCTTTTATGTAAAAGGTTCACAGAAAACTGATTTATTTTATGCGTCGTCTAGCCGGCCGCGGTGGCCGAGGAGACTGAGGCGCTCCAGTCACGGTCTGCACGGCCACTACGGTCGGGGGCTCGAATCCCCCCTCGGGCATGGATATTTGTGCCGTCTTTAGTATAAGGTAGTTGATAAGTAGTTTGTAAGTTTAGGGACTGATGACCCCGTAGTTAAGTCCCATAAGCTTAACAAACATTTGAACATTTTTATGCGTCGTCTATCTACTGTGCTTCAAGGAAACTCTTTAGTTAATGGGCGAAATTATTTATGTGGAACTTCTAGCCGCGTTTCGAAGTGCTGTGTAAGCAGGGTCGGTGCGATAGCACTTTTCTACATAAGCGATGCAACTTGCCGTTTTTTGAATCTCAGTAAAATCTTTAAAATAAATCTGAATCTAGTGAGTGTGGGAATGTGTTTCGCTACGAAATGATTCTATTGCATTATCTGCTGGCAGACTCTGTCTAGAGCTGTTCGGTCTTCCTGATAGAAATCTTCCAATGTGAGGCCTCTTAAGTGACTTGCAAGTATTTATGATGAAAGTGTTCAAAATATGTTCAAATGTTTTTTTGTAATGTTTATGGGACTTAACTGCGAGGATATCAGTTCCTAAACTTACAAACTAGCTATGAACTAGTTTATACTGAAGACGGCAGAAACATCCATGCCAGAGGGGGGATTCGACCCCCCGACGGGGAACGCCCTCGCGCATCGTAGCATAGCGCCTCAGTGCGGTCGTCCGCTCCGCTGCGGCGATGAAAGTGTGATCACATTACTAATGCAGCACAAAAAACCAATCCCCGAGAGAGAATAATCTTCGACCTGATCGACAACTGAACCTGGGACCACGAAATATAAAGCTAGCAACATTAACACTCACACTCAGTGTCAGTGAAAGAGGGTGAACGGTGAGAAGGGGCTCCCAAGTCCACTTGAATCTCCATGGGATAATTTATTTCTTCCAAATCGGATCAAGTAAGACGTCATGATTTAAATGTTTATCTGTAAACATTGTGTCTCTGGAGACGCAAATTTTCGAAACTACTAGGCGTATTTTTATGGGAGTATTCACAAGTAACGTAAGCGTAAATTGGGATAACGTCTCGGTTTTATTGTCTTAAAATTAGATTACGGAAGAAAGCTATCGTAATATTAAATTTCGTACTTGCTCACTCCATGACATGATATAGTGCATAACACAATCGTGACGCCTTAATCAAAAGTGAACGGGGCCACCATTCACTAGCTCATTTCATGTATCGAGCCAATGTTGTCTCCAATGCTCACCACATGCAATATCTGAGCATGTGGGTGTGACGTCAAAATGCTCTCAAAGAAGACCGAAAGGTAGCGGCTTTGAGACCCCATATAACAATATTTGCTTATTTTATGTATCATACGCTAATACTGAGCACGTTGTAGAGGTCCTTGCCGGCCGCGGTGGCCGAGGAGACTGAGGCGCTCCAGTCACGGTCTGCACGGCCACTACGGTCGGGGGCTCGAATCCCCCCTCGGGCATGGATATTTGTGCCGTCTTTAGTATAAGGTAGTTGATAAGTAGTTTGTAAGTTTAGGGACTGATGACCCCGTAGTTAAGTCCCATAAGCTTAACAAACATTAAAAAAACATTAAAAAAAGTAGAGGTCCTTGGTCGGAACATTGGCACTCAATTCTAGCACATTCTTCGTAACTCACTACTTTTAGTTCTATGGCAATAATTTCCATTTTAACTGATTTATCGTAATATTAATACGCGAGCAGGATAATTGAAATAGCGACTTTTTAAAAATAACGATACTGGGAGGCGAATGAAACTTATGTAATTCGAAAGATATTTTGCCATAGATGTGCACAGAACAAGAATCATGTGTGTACACAGCTATTAAAAGTCGTGAAAGCAAGTAGATACAGGGAAAGGACAATAAAAATGGACACCTGAAATATAAATAATATTAAATTATTAGTAAGAATTTGGCCTTTCATTGGCTTTGAGAAAGGCTGCAACTCTTGAGGAACAGATTCATGAAGTTTCTTTAAAGTTTACAATATAAGTTATTCATTCTTGTACCAAAACAAGGGCAAATTATTTCGGCGATGCTGGACCTGTGAATTTGGTCCTCAATCTCTGCTCTAAAGCTCCCCAAATGGTTCAGTTATGTTGAGACGTGGCGATTTTGCTGACCGGGGCAGGTGTTTAATGAGTTTATGATGCTGTACAAAGCACGCCTAAACCTTTCTGACCATGTGTGTGTAGGATCAAATGTTCAAATGTTTGTATAGCTTATGGGACTTAACTACGGGGTCGTCAGTTCCTAACTTTAGGATCCGGCAGTGTCTATTAGCATTATGTATGCCGTCGAGGGTAGTGAGGTATTCACTCACAAATATCCAACAAGAGAAGGTAATGATAGAAACAGTTGAATACCACCTTACAGATGCCCAAATCATGACCGAACTTTCCGCATGCTAAACTGTAGGAAGCAAAATGCCGCATCTGAAGGTTCGCTTAGGAGTTTTCTATATACGAGGGCTGGTAATAATTTTTTTTGACAACATACCTTTACTAATCCTCATAATTTGGACGGCCCTTCTCAAACTAGTCTCCCATGAATGCGATGCACTTGTCCCAGCTTTCCTACCAGTCTTCAAATAGACGCTGGAAACCATTATTTGAGTGGTCCTTCAAAATCGCCTCCGTAGCTTTCACCACTACTTCTGATAACGGATAATGCCTTCCATGAAAGCTTTTTTTCACGCTAGGGAATAGAAAAAAGTCACGTGGACCAATCCGGACTATAGGGAGAGTGAGGGGATGCACTTCACGTTGATTTTTGCGGGGTGGGAAAGTTACTTTTTCAAAGTTACTAACTTAAAGTTAATTCCCTGAAAGATAACTTGGTTACAGTCATAGTTACTATACATCGAAAGTAACTGTATCAGTTACAAGTAACTTTACAGTTACTTTTAAACATTGGAATTTTAACTTATTTCTAAATCCGTAGTAAACCTTACTCGTGTAAATAAACAAGCTTTAATGTCAATCAATAATCAAGTACTTTCATACATACGTAATTAATACATCTTCTATCTCATTGCATCTCAATTTCAATGTTTGTTCATTTTCACCAAATGAAGTTCTTCAAACGTTCCATCTGACGGAAGTTAAGATTCATCTTGTTCGTTGTTCCCGTCTCTGTGAAAACTGCCGAATTTGTTGTCTACTATACATTCGCAATGTCTGTGACGCTGAAATGGCAGCAATGAGCAAACATTTCAGACCGTGCATTCGTATCGAGAGCTACGCTATGACAGGCGAAGAGGAAGAATTAGTGATACGGGGCGCTGCATTAATAGTAGGCTACTCGACAAAATAAGCAGACGAAAAAGACTTAGTTGTCGGAGGAGGGCAAAATACATACTGCAGAAGATGTGACGGGAGTGACACGCTGCCTCGCGGAACTGGGCGGTCGCCCCCCGCCGGAGGTTAGAGTCCTCCGTCAGACGTGTGTGTGTGTGTGTGTGTGTGTGTGTGTGTGTGTGTGTGTGTATGTTGTCCTTAGTGTATGTTAGCTTAAGTAGTTTGTAAGTCTAGTGACTGATGACCATAGCAGTTTGGTTCCACTGGCTTACAAACATTTCAGTTTGACTGACAGACTGTGCGAGCTGAATTTGGAAGACATTTCTTGTTTTCGTAAATTCACCAAGATGTCACTGTCAGAGTTTGAAATTATAATGAATATTACAGGGCCATTTGTTTCAAAGAAAGGCACAAAGTTCACAAAAGCAACTCCTGTGAAGAGAAGACTAGCTGTTATTGTTTGTTTCTCGGCAACAGGAAGAACCTATGAAACCCTTGCCTATTTATCCCACATTTTAAAGTCAGCCATGTCATTACTGTCTCCGTGGTTTGTAGAGCTTGGATGAAGGCTTATGTAAACGTAATTAAGTTACATTAATAGGAGTGGAACATATTTAATGGAGCATATATTGATTTATGTTTTCACGTTATTGCAAATTGTCATTTTCAGTGAACGAAGCTTCTTTGGCCATAAAGTCACTCACACTGGAAATGAATGTGACGAGGGATCTGCTGCTGACGATCCCCCTTTTTTTTTTTATTACACACTGCTGTCACCTACATATGTTCATTTCTGCTTCATAAAAAGCGCTGTAAGAACAAAATGTTGTCATAGCTCTTTCATTGGCCGTCGACTAACTTAACTCGATAATGACTCATTTTCCAAAATAAGATAATGAATATGTTGTTATTACCGCAGTGTTGAGAAATGAGAGACTTAACTGCTTTATCTACTTCACATAGGGCTGTAGCCAAACAATGTAGAAATTTTCTGTAAGGGAGTCGTGCTTCTTTTTAATTATTTTCTTGGCATCGAGCATTTCACAGACCTCCTCTGCCTCTTATTAGGCGACAAATTCGTAAATATATGCTTCCCGTCTACGTAATTTCGTGAATGAACACACGCAGAGACAACATGTAACTCTATAGATTAAAAAAAAAAAAAACCACTACCGCTATACAGTGCTAGCGGACACTGCCACGGAACGCAGCTTTTGTGTTGCCAGCATGTTGTGAACATGTACCGTAGTCCAGAACTAGCAGCGAGCAACGTTGCAGAACTTGTTTCAAACTCATTGTAAACGCGCCTTAATGCCAACGAGCAATTAAAAAACTAACTGTACATGCATTCTTAAGTTTGCTTTGGAGTTTCCACTGGTCTGAATTGTAAAAGGAATTTTTTTCCATCCAACGTCAAAAATTCGAATATTTCATCATAAGGTGGCCAAGGAATGTGTGTGTCTTCTTCCTTCTCCATGTCGAAAAGTAATCGGAGACTATTTACGTGTGACGCGTCAGGTGATTGTTGTATACACATCGTTGGTACATAATTATGAAATAAAAATGTTATGAATGAGTGAGTACTATTAAATGTTATAACGGTACTGAAATATTTAACTCATATATTTCCAATGCACTTTGTTGAAAATATGTAATTCAGAAATAAATATTGTTTCTTTTCACTAAAATCAAAGCCTGGTATTCTGCAGTCTTTGGATTCTTACAAAAAATGTTACGCTACTAGCGACAAAGAAGTAACGATACTTACCTTAAATCGTTAACAGATAAAAGTAACTTTGTTATAGTTAAAGTTACTTTAGGCAAATAATAACAAAAAATGTTCAATTGTTTGTAGAGCTTATGGGACTTAACTACGTGGTCATCAGTCCCTAAACCTACAAACTACTTATGAACTAGCTTATACTAAAGACGGCACAGACATCTATGCTTGAGGGGGGAATTCGGACCCCCGACGGGGAACGGCCTCGCGGATCATAGCATAGCGCCTCAATGCCCTCGGCCGCTCCGCCGCGGCAAATAATTACACCGTTACCGTTAAAAGTAACGCGTTTCTCCCCAACCCTGATATTTAGCAACGACATTGCTAATATGTGGCCCGCAATATCGTGGAGCAGCACCCAGCGTACTAAACGGAAATATTTCTGTCACCAGAGTATGGATGGCACCCAATGAAATGTTCAGTATTTTAGAAAGTGATCTTAGGATAATTCATCGATCCTCTTTCACAATGACAGCAGCAGTGTTGATGTTTCCTTCCGTAAGACTAGTTACTGGAGCACCGAGTCGGGCCTTCCTTTGAATTTGATTCTCTCTCCTCTTTAAACTTTTTAAACCACCTTCGAGCTGTGCTGTACGGAAGAACAGGTGATATGAACCCTCCACTATACGCACGACTGAGACTCCTCATTGCGTTTTATACCATTTTCATGAACAATTCTGCCATTACAGTTTGGAAATATATTAGAGTCTGAATAACGTATATAAGACACCGAATTCGTAAACATAATGTATATGAGCATCGATAGTGTACATAAAATATTTTAACCCGTAATTTACCCTTGAACCAATAAAGAATATTCACTGTACTCGCTGAAATTAACGTTCACTCGATTTTTTATTTGGCAAAGTTCTTCCTGTCTCGTTTGGAAGAACATTTTCTTTGTCACAAGAAAAAAACTGATTAGAAACTGATCAAATAACCCTATAACGAACAGCCGTAACAAACACATAGATCGCAACTAACACAGAAGAAGATGGGTGCTGCATACGCGGTCTTGTGTTTTGTTTGGCAACTGATGTACGTGGCCACTTTTGAATGGACATCCTCTTGGACTTGGCCCGTTGTGTAGCAAAAACACACCTTCAAACGGCTTTCTAAACAATTGTTGTTTTAGTTTAGCCACTTCATGAGGATAACATCAGATTCAGCGCAGAAAATACGCTGATCAAAACAATTACGGGATCAGTGAGATGTCTAGGTTCTGAAGTATTGTCATCATCAGAAAGAACTAAAATGGCTGGACGTCCTTCTGGCGGTTCTACGTAGTGGAGACAACAACATTTCGGCAACCGAGATAGTGTTAATAACAGAAAGTTGCTACAGTGGGGGTTGGTGTTCACTTGTGTATACTGTACCAAACGAATTACTCAAGCAGCTGGGATCAGATAGTGTAATGAGCAGTTAGCGCAATGTAACAACAGCCATGGCATGGAGAGCCATAGGAAGGTTGGAAGCGAGACAGACACAGAAGGAGGGGGTGCAACTATTGCAGTGTTCCAAGGTGTAATTTTCAGTACCTGGACGCGAATTCAGACAACGGGAACCGCTAAAAGAAGGCAAGAGCAATTTCGTCCACGGCTAACATCAGCAACTGATGACAGTTATCACCAGTTGACAGCTCATCGAGACAGCAGGCTGAATGCAACTCACTTGCAATGCACCCTCCAGGCAACAACATTACGCGCGTTATCAACACAAAAAGTCCTAAATCGCCTTCGGGAATGTGGCCTCTATGCACGGGGGCCTATAGAGTGTGTTCCATTAAAACCACGACACCACTTAGCCCACAGAAGCTGGGAGGATGAACATCAGGACTGGAGTCGTAACGAATGGTGCCGAGTTCTCTTCACAGACGAGGCAAGATTTTGTTTTCAGACGGACAATCGTCTTTTCCTTATCTGGAGAAAACACGGAACTCCAAATAGACCTGATCATTTGCTGGAAACATCACCATATTATGATGGTGGACGAATGATGAGGGTAGGAGTCAGTATTGGCGGACATACTGACCCCTATGTCGGTCAGAATAGCACTTTGACTGCTCAGAGGTATAGAGACGAGATTCTTCGACATTTTGTGCTGACATAGGGAACGGCCTCCTTCTCGTGGACAATAACGCTCGTCCTGCACTGGTGGACAACATGCTTGAAGCTGAGGGTATTTAACGAATGGAGTGGCCAGCTTGTTTACCGTACTTAAATCCGATTGAGCATGTCTGGGATGCATTTCGCAGACTAACTGAAAATCCGACGTTACCCGGATATTTATTGATTTAAGCGTCTCGCTGCGGAGCGCGCGGTTGCTCGCCGTGGAGGTTCGAGTCCTCCCTGGGGCATGGGTGTGTGTGGTGTCCTTAGGTTAGTTTACCTAGGTTTAAGTAGTTTGTAAGCTACGGACTGATGACCACGCAGTTTGGTCCGATAGATTTACAAACATTTGAACATTTTTTTTTTTTTTTGAAGAATGACCAATATCCCTTATGACTCGATTGATAACCTTATGCTGTCCATGCCACGCTGATGTTCAACTGTACTGGTCGTCCGAGGTGATCACAGTCACCGTATTAGAGGGCAACGAGAGTAAATTTTTCACTATTATGGTAGCCCCACGGTGCCTCGCTCTAATTAAACGTCATGGAAACTTAAAGTGAAGAGGCGTGACAAAAAATGTTCTAATGTTTGTTAAGCTTGTAGGACTTAACTGCGGGGTCATCAGTCCCTAAACTTACAAAATACTTATCAACTAAGCTATACTAAAGACAACACACACATCCATGCCCGAGGGAGGATTCGAACCTTCGACGCGGGAGGTCGCGCAATCCGCAACGTGGCGCAAAAGACATATTTTATTTTTTAATTTTTTTTTTATTTTTTAATAAGGAAACACAATATTATCTAAATGAAGGTACCCTTCCGGTATTACAGTGGAACCTCTTTATTTTATTATTTTTATTTCTTTTTAATATATATTACAGTAGGACCAAATAAACTCTTTCATGGCAGTTATGTAGAGATTATAAAATAAGGAAAGACAAAATAGTCAAACTGAAGGTACTCTTCTGGTATTAAACTGATGGCTATTCAAATTTTTTCTTGTCCCAACTATTCATAGTGGTGACCCGAGTACATTTTCTCGTATTATCATCAAGATCCGTGTTCTGTTTCTAATGGCGAATAAGTGATCATTGCTTTATCTTCTCTTACCCGGGACCACCCAGCTGTGAGGAGGATCATTGAATATACTACCTAAATAATTAGCAAAAGTCTGACGATATCTGGAGAAGTACTGCAGTTTATCGTGGCTTCTTGTAAGAAGATCCAAAAATCAAGAACCGTCACGAAAGAGATAATATACGAATAGTACTTTTATCCAGTTTATTTCCTATGTCTTCGATTGGGGAAAGCATGTTTGGTGCAGTTGTAGGAGTAGTTTAGGCTCGATCACGTGTGGTGGAACTCGGAGATAAATATGTATCAAATGTGCAAATGTTTGTAATTCTATGGGACCAAACTACGTTGGTCATCAGCCCCAAGTCTTACAAACTACTACTAAGGACGACTCACACATCCATGACCCGGGGGAGGATTAAAACCAACGTGGGAGCCCGCGCGATCCTTAACGTGGCGCTCCAGATCGCTCGGTCACTCCCGCGCGGCTTAATACATTTTTCTGATCGTGGCGGGATTTGTAGCGCTCGGCTACTACCGCGCGTTGAGTAAAATATCGTACTGTATCACACACAAATTACTTTTGTAACCAATATCTGAATAAAATACGTTACCATATGTATAATAATGGAAAGTCCAGGTTGGAATTAATAATATAGTAAGGACAGTTTATAACTCACCGCAAAGACGTGCTAACGAGCTTCGACAGGCACATACAAAAGACACACGTATACAACACTTTCAGCTATCGGCCATGGCCTTCTTCAGAAAATAGAATACTCACGCAATCACACAGGCACACAACACAGTCATACAACCGCCACCTCCGGCTGCCGCACTTCGAATCACGCTCTGCGGCGAGTAAATCGGGCCGGGAGGGGAGGGGAGGGGATGGGGGATGGGAAGTGTACGTCACGGTCATGGGGATGGGTTAGATGGGAATAACGAGATCACAGAGTAACCGAGATGCAGCTTAGGAATGGAGTGGGGAGGCGGGCGAGGGGAGAAAATAAAATAAACAAAATAAAATGAAATAAAATACAAAATGCGTGCACACTGCAAGTACACAAGACTACACACACACACACACACACACACACACACACACACTGCGCGCGTGAGCGCGCACACACACATGCGCACACGCACAAACACACACGCGCGCGCGCGCGCGCGCGCGCGCGCGCGCGCTCGTGTGTGTGTGTGTGTGTGTGTGTACATGGTCTTGTATGGTTGTATGTATGTGTCTTTTGTATGTGCCTGTCGCAGCTCGTTACCATATGTATGTTGTGTATGATATCTCACATAATACCGTAATTGTTGTGAGTAGAAAATACCTATATCATAATATCTAAAAAGAAAAAGAAGGACTTACCCGTCTTTGATAGAATATACCTTACTTGATTAAGTAGTGTTCCAGTCTTAATACAACGAAACTTGAACTTCTCGTTATGAATTCATTTCATCAGATACCTTGTAACAGTGATATGCATTTCTTTCGCAGATAGCAAGCAACAGACGCAAATATTGCCGTGGTAGTGAAGGAAGCAGCTTCAGATAAGAGGAGAACTCAGTCCTGTCCCGGGTTCGCCGGGTCAGTATTACTTTATTGCGCTGTGTGGGCGGTCTTCTCCTTCGGTCCATTCCCAGAAGCAGGGTTTCCATTATTGTAGCAGCTGCTGCCACAATAATTGGAACTTGACTTCGTAGTGGCTCATATACTCCGTAGCGATGCGGTCTGGATACCGAAACACATTTCTTGTATTGTGGACGTTCATTAAACGAAATTGCGGGTTATTATTTCGGCGTATCATGGGCGTGGAGTTTAATCGGAAATAAATAAAGCAAAATAACGAGAAAATAAAAAGTGAATAACAATACCAATTCCTCGTACAAGAGGAAGCTGGAGTAGCGGGAAGAAAATAAGAGTACATTAAATACTAACTCGGGTAAGAAACAAGAAATCAGAGAGCACGTCTCAGCAGGATATTACAGTTGTTCGCAGAATTCGAGCTAAGGAAAGATAATCTGACAATTCATTTGAAATGCGGTAAAATGTTATTACGAATACATAGACACAAGTGCCAATAATAGTTATTCAGTAACAGTCTGCCACAAACATTGGATTCAACTTTTTTTTTTTATTTGTCGAGTTAAAGTGGGGCAGATCGGAAGCGTTTTTATAGGAATTAAAAAAAAAAAAAGCAGTCAACAATCCGAAGATTGGTTTGAACACCACAGTGCTTTACTAGGCATGGTCCTGTTTGGAGGTGGTACGCCGTTGCCTTCCTCCGACCTTCGAACTGACTTACCCAGCCGGTTATAGGAGGACCTACAGTTTAACGTGGGTTCCAAACCACGGTGCTACTCGGTATATTTCACATAAGCAATACTGCCAGAGGGGAAAGAAGTGGAAAGTGACAGATAAAAATCCCAGGACCTGGCAGCGATTGAACCCGCGACCTTTGGATTTGTAGTCTGGCACTCTACCACTGTGCAACCGAGCCGCTTTATAGGAGTTAAGACCAAGAAATTGATGCCGCTGAAATCCCAATCGCTGTAGAATGTAGGAGTCAGAAACACTACTGCTAATCAATAGAGTTACTATCTAACTGTATCACTCGATACAGATGTAAAACACGATTCGGATTCAGTAAGGAAACTCCTTCGCGGTTTACGATTCCGTGATGTATAATACACCGCTAGGCACAGATTTCTTCCTACCCGGAACGTTTACTTTCTTGCGTGAGATGTTAGCTATTTTGGGGCAATGCAGGTAAATTGTGTAAGTCAACAAGACAACTATAAAATAAATGAGGCGTGTTTGGTTGTTAGATTTCACTCCAATCAATATTAGGTACTAGATATTTTCTCTAAGAAATTTCTGTGTAGATTCCTTTTATTTGAATAGAAATAAATATACCGCAGAAAGTTATATAATTCTGTCTTAAGCTCCAGCTGTTCAGCTACAAGATGTTTAATATAAACTGACGGGTCGCCGAATACGCATATTGTCATATATCTGATATAATTGTATTGTATTTCACTTCTTAGTATTACGGGTACGCTTCGCTCTACTTTTTGGGAAAAGAAAATATAGCTAGCGTCTAAAGAGATAAGCCTTTTCTGTGTAACTGATAAATAAAAATGGCAGTGATCTTAAATACAGTTTATTACTTTTTTAATATAAACATTTGTACTGATAGTGTTGGAGGTTTTCGTCTGAAGAGCTGTTTTTGTGTTGATATAAAATTTGTCGCTTGTGGATCTATTTTGACATCTCGTGATATAAATCGTGGTATGTGTAAGTGACTCATTTTTTTAGAGTGGTCATAGTGACATTCAATAATTTTCTTTTCGATCTATAAGAAAGGCATCATGGAGCTGGAGTAGGTCCAAGTCCGGTGAAATACTGAAGTCATATCAATACCAACAGAACATTGTTAAACTCCTGTTGATCTTTCCGGACCTACCAGTGAAACTTTTCACCTTTTTCACATTTTCCACCTAATAACTGAAGTAGACTTAGGAAATTATAAATTGAGCAGTATTGCTGATAATATTCCAAAAGACGAATATTCATTTTTCTACTGGCTAGAAAGTGAAATACTAGTTCCAAGCGAAGCGACAGAAGAAAAGAGCAGGTATTTCACACATATAAAAGAAGGGTAACAGAACAGAGACGCAAAATTACAAATGTCCTCAACGTAAGTTTTCTGCGGAATTCTTGAACATTTTCTCAGTTCGAATGTAACAAATTTCCTAGTGACTGAAAAGCTTCTGTACTTGCCACGAGAACTGTTTTAGAAAGCAATGCTATTGTGAAACTCATTTTTGTCTCTTTTAACATGATACACTGCGAACCATAGATGGAGGTTAACAGGTAGACTCCATATTCCCAGATTTTCGAAAGGCGGTTGAAACGGTGACCTGTTGACACGTGCCTTTATTCGTAGAACAGTTTTAGCCTGGTACCGCGGCTCTCGTCTCAGGTGTATAGTTTTATTAGGCTTAATATCAGATATCTGTTGAAAAGGGCGAAGTAGGTACTTTTGACAAGCTAGACTGTAGATGTCATCGCTGCTTGTTTACTCGTAAAAATTTAAGGTGTACCCTTAGGTTTCTGCCTGACCACAGCCTGTAACATCAAGACATATTCGTAAAAAAATAGACATCTACAGTGTAGCTTGTCAAAAGTACTTTGCCATTCTCTACGAATATGTGATATTAGGCCGCATTACACGACACACCTGTCGTGAGAGCCATAGTAGTACCACTCGAAAACGGTTCTACAAATAAAGGCTCGTTCTGTTGAAAGCCACGAAAGTACTGATATTCAGAATAGGTTCGCGGATGAGTGAGTGGCTCGACGGGTAAGAAGTACGTTGTTGACGGAAAGAGTACTTACCAGAGAAGGGGAGACGACTTACAAGGAGACATTAGAATGTTTTAATATTTATGGTACGTGAAATTCAGAACTAAAATAACAATCAGCCAAAGCCATTAGACGCAACTCTCAGAAATTATCGACTTTCTAGTTCGCTCTTTTAGTTCGTCCACTCCCAGTGACGGCTGAGCGGCGTGGTCTGCGCGTACATGTGGAGGGGGAAGTTCCCCCACCTAGCTGCTTCCTGTGCTTGCTGCTTGAGCCGCTAACCATATCACGCAAACCAAAAGAAACAGTTTGTGGATAATTTCTCGCGTTTAAGTTTAGAGTTTTCTCTATATCTTGGCATTATGGAATTTATTAGTCAGATATTGCAGAGTGCAGAACACTTCAAAACAGAAATTTTGTAGCACTGAACTATGTAATCTAGCAGGCATACGCTCAACTTGAAATGACTTATCAGCAGAAGGCAAACACGTGATTTTTAATTCTGCTGCGCACCCTCTCGCTATTGCCCGTCGGTCTTCGGAAAAGAATCCAACGAACTATGAAGCCAGATTCGTTTGGCATAATCGTCCGCTGCTCCTAGTTCGCCCGCTGCTCCTAGTTCGTCCGCTGCTCCTAGTTCGCCCGCTCTTTCTAGTTCGTCCGCTCTTTTTGGCTTTTACTACCGGTACCAAAAGAGCTCTTTTTTATGACAGCTTTTTTATATAATGAATCAGTGTTGCCAAAGCGTGTGCTATTACCCATATTTTTGGGCAATTTGACATCAAATACTTAGGCAAATAATCCAGTTATTTACACGAATGAGTGATACAATGGTATTCAACTACTTTGCATATAGAGTACTCCTAATACTTTATTTTTAAAATGGATTTCTTGTGGCAGTGAACTATGAAACTACAGTTGAGCTACATCTCAGCTCGAAATGAAGGTAACTGGCAGAAGGGAATCACGCGATTCTGCGCGCTCTCGCGTCCTATCGCTGTTCCCCGTCAGTCTTCGCAAAAGGAGCTGACGAACTAAGAGGCGAGGGATCTGCGAACTAGTTCGCGTAGTTCGCCTGTGTGAGCGCTCTTCCGAACTAGTTCGTTCTCATCTACACAAGTCTAATTCAAATCTCCGACTCTATGGTTGCGAGGCCAGAAGGCTCCATCTGAGCAACATCGACAGATGTTGCAACTGTTTTAATTACTGGTACTTGCTTGTAAAACTTTAAAGTTGATTTTCTAGAGAATTTTTGAGAGTTGCGCTGAATGGCTTTTTCTGATTGTTGTCTAAGTTCTGAACTTCAAGTACCATAAATATAAAGAAATTCTAAAATCCGATACCAATGTGGTCTCATTGTTAGATAAAATTTCTAGTTGGTGTGATGATTAGCAGCAATCTATATACAGAGAAATGTAAGGCGATGCAGATGACGATCGAATGTGGTGTTAGTACTGTTAGAGATTAGATTAGATTAATACTTGTTCCATATATCATATATACGACATTTCGTAATGATGTGGAACGTGCTGATTGACGTAGTCTCGTGGATTAAATAAACATCTAGGTGTAACGTCCAAAGCAGCATGAAATGGAACGATCGCGTAAGGATGATAGTAAGAAAGATGAAGGAAAATTGGGGTTTATCGTCCCATCGACATCAGGATCATTAAAGAGAAGAACACGATCGGGTTGTTTTGGCAAGGATGGGGAAGAAAATCGCCCGTGCCCTTTGAAAGGAACCAACCAGACATTTGCCAGAAGTGATTTAGGGAAATCACAGAATGGCGGGAGGCAGGTTTGAACCGCCGTCCTCCCGAATGTGAGTCCATTGTGCTAACACTGCGTCACTTCGCCCCGTGATGGTAATAGGGAAGGCGAACGGACGACTTCAGTCTACTGGGAGAATTTTAGGAACGTGTGGTTCATGTATAAAAGTGATGGCATATAGAACACTAGTGCGGCCCAGTCATGAGAACTGATGAAGTGTTTGGGATCCTCACCAGATAGGATTGAAGAAAGACATAGAAACAATTGAGAGACGGGATTCCAGATTTGTTATTCGTAGGTTCGAACACCTGTAGAGTATTACAGAGATGCTTCGGAAACTTAATGGGAATTCCTGGAGGAAACGTGAGATGTTTTTACTATGGAGGAAAATTAGAGAAACGTCAGCTGAAGCTAATTGCAGAAAAATTCTACTGCCGCCACCTTACATTTCTCGTCAGGACAAAAAAAAAAAAAAAAAAAAAAAAAAAAAAAAAGGGACACATGCAGCCCTTAGACCGACCATCTGTTGCGAGTGGAACTGGGAAGTGGTATGGGGTATGAGGTACCTCGACCACGTATTGTATGGTGTAGATGTAGGCCATTTCGACACCTAAAGGGTAAATGAACATAAATATTTTGGAACAGTCGTAAAAATGTCACATTTTTGAAGCGGTACCTGTAGACCATTGCATAACTAACAACATACTTACATCAAGGGCTTATTTTTGAAAACATTATCACATTAAATTGAATATCTCCTAAATATATATCATATCTCATTAGTGACTGGAAATATGTATAATAAATCTGTTTCTTTCGCCACAGATTGTATATAGTGTGACGTTACATGCGGTAGAAAACAGGGAATAAGAAGTAGTGTAGTGACATTTAAAAAAATTTCTCTCGATTTTTTAGAATAATCCTTTATATTTCCATCTCAGTTTAAATTCAGTGCATAGATATCAAGAACTTAAACATAGATTACTTGCACGTTGTATATCACATAACTTTGACATTTTACATTAATATATGTCTTGAAATAAGCTACGGACTAATAACACAGAGTACGGTAGATTTACAAAGATTTGAACATTTTTTAATTTAATTAGATTCAGTTGTCTTTTGCCGTTTGAACAAGAGGCTCAATTTGTATCGAGTCTGTATGAAAAAATCTTCAAGTGCAGCAAATACTCCTTAAAACTTTAATCACTGTCAGAATTCTATTCATGGAAGTGTTATGCAATATCGGCCTTAAAATCTCCTATCAAAAAATGTTCAAATGTTTGTAAATCTATCGGACCAAACTGCGTGGTCATCAGTCCGTAGCTTACAAACTGCTTAAACCTAGGTAAACTAACCTAAGGTTAGCTTACAAACTACTTAAACCTAGGTAAACTAACCTACGGACAAACACAAACACCCAAGCCCCAGGGAGGATTCGAACCTCCACGGCGAGCAACCGCGCGCTCCGCAGCGAGACGCTTTAGACCGCTCGGCTACTCCACCGCGGCAATCCCCTATCGCCGCGACCTGAGAGGAATGTACCTATAAGATGAGTGACATACATGTTTGAAGCTACAAAAATGTAATCTGACCTAAAAACTCATCTTAATTAAGTTGCTATTTGAACTAAAATCATATTTTTAAACACACACACAATACAGTCAGAACATCACACACAAAGCTGCTAGCAGACGCCTGTTTTGACAGAAACGAAACAAAAACACAGCTCACAGCACGAACCAAAGAACTCGAAAACAAATAACACACACACAGACAATAAACAAGAACAAAACAAACGACATTCGTAGCCTGCCAGGCCACAGAAATGGCTATTTTTCAAGAACTGTTGTAAGAAGTGTAACTGTAAATATAAGCAGTGTCAGCAAGTGGCAATGTGCTACAAATCACACGTGAAGAGGAAAACATAAAAATTCGTGATTAATATTAGTAGTCTATTTAATTCAGGATCAAAACAATCCAATTGCATGAGAACTGTTACCGATAGAATTTAGTAAAAAACAAACAAATAATGTAATAAATCGTGGAGGGAGACCGAGGGACGAATATAGCAAACAGATTCAAAAAGATGTAGGTTGCCGAACGTATTCTCAGATGACGAGACTTGCACAGGACAGGGTAGCGTGGAGAGCTGCATCAAGCCAGTCTGCGGACTGAAGACCACAACAACAACAATGTAATACGAACTATTTCTTGTACAGCTGACCACTGAAGATGCTTTAGAATAAAGCGAAACTCATCTGGTCTAAAGTAGACTAATTTACAGCTGCATAAGACGGTCCCATAACCTATACAAATTGAAGAATATTAATCTTATTTCAAAAAAATATTCAAATGTTTGTAAATCTATCGGACCAAACTGCGTAGTCATCAGTCCGTAGCTTACAAACTACTTAAACTAATATGAAACTTCCTGGCAGATTAAAATTGTGTGCCGGAACCGGGACTCGAACCTGGGACCTTTGCCTTTCGCGGGCAAGCGCACTACCGACTGTGCTATCCCGACACGACTCACGATGCCGCCCCACAACTTTACTTCCGCCAGTACCTCGCCTCCTACTTTCCAAACTTCACAAGAAGCTCTCCTGCGAAGTGTCGGGATAGCACAGTCGGTAGTGCGCTAGCCCGCGAAAAGCAAAGGTCCCAGGTTCGAGTCCCGTTTCCGGCACACAATTTTAATCTGCCAGGAAGTTTCATATCAGCGCACACTCAGCTGCAGAGTGAAAGTTTCATTCTACTTAAACTAAGTTAAAGTAACCTAAGGACAACACACACACACCCATGCCCCAGGGAGGACTCGAACCTACGACGGCGAGCAACCACGCGCTCCGCAGCGAGGCGCCTTAGACCGCTCGGCTACTCCAGGAGATTTTCTCAGGTGTGCTGAGATTTTCAACAATGCAGTACGGTATGTAGTTAATACGTGCCGTTGCCTAGTAGCATCAAGGGGGCCATTCTCCTAGCTATTCATAAGGACTGAGAACGAGTCGTCAGAAAAGGGCTGATTACGAGGATACTGGAGAGCAGAGAGGACCACAAAGAAGGTACGTGGTCACTAGATACACGCTTATAATTCTTACACTGAATTAAAGAAAAGAAAAAAGAAATACCCTCGCGTGATGCGGACAAATCGATGTTTAATAAGCTCACAGACACGAACTGGAACTCCGTTAAGGATGACGCGCTGCGGTGCCATTGCCAACTTCTACACATGAAACACCACTCGCGATCTCATAAACTGCACTTCACCCCTATAACTGGGGTCATTTCTAAATATTTTAAAGTATTTCCTAATGCTGTCGTAATTGTTCAATACAAAATGCATTGGTAAGTAAATAAATGCATTCTAATAAATATTACCTCTTAAACAATATTTTATTACTCAAAAGCGAAATACGAAAATAAATAAATACATTCTTATAAAATTGGTAAACACGAACTGCGTAAATAAATAAATGCTTTCTAATAATAATACAGTAAGGACAATTTACAACTCAACGCAAAGACGTGCCAACGAGCTGCTACAGGGACATACAAAAGACACACACAAACATTACTTTCAGATATCGGCCATGGCCTTCTTCAGAAAATAGAACACTCACGCAATCACACAGGCACTTTCGAAGTGCGGCAGCCGGAAGTGATGGTTGTATGACTGTGTTGTGTGCCTGTGTGATTGCGTGAGTCTTCTATTTTCTGAGAAGGCCATGGCCGAAAGCTGAAAGTGTTGTTTGTGTATGTCTTTTGTATTTGCCTGTCGCAGCTCGTCGCCACGTCTTTGCGGTCAGTTGTAAACTTTCCTTACTGTATTATTATTAATTCCAACCTGGACTTTCAAAAAATGTTCAAATGTTTCTAGAACTTATGGGATTTAACTACGGGGTCATCAGTCCCTAAGCTTACAAACTATTTATGAACTAGCTAATACTAAGGACGGCACAAATATCCATGCCCGAGGGGGGATTCGAACCCCCGACCGTAGTGGTCGTGCAGACCGTGACTGGAGCGCCTCAGTCCCCTCGGCCACCGCGGCCGGCGCCTGGACTTTCCATTATTATAAATGAATTCTAATAAATATTATCTCTGACACGTTTACAATATAATCAGCGACTAGTAATAAATACAAACACATCTATGACAAAATGACGTAATACATGACGCAATTGGTCAAAGCCTACTGGTGGTATTGGACAGTCAAGGTGAGCCGATTATTTGAGTACACCTAACTCTCAAATTTGTCTTGTAGGTAATAGTCACAGGGATAGAGGTTAGGTGATTGAGGTAGCAGATTGTCCTTTCCTCACCGACTATCTCATGCAATCATGACAAGGTTCTCAAGGCGGTGTGTGCTACTGCTCTGTCTTACTGTAGGAGACACGCTTGTGAAAATGACAACTTATTTACGCTCTATAGGAAAGTGAGTTTAACGGCGAAAACAGAAATGTACCATAGCTTATGAGCAATTTCGTTTTCCGATCGTTCTTAATTTTGAGTTTGAAGCTACGTTGCACAGTGGTGACAGGCAGCTATCTGACAGTTTGAAGTGCGTCACAATACGTGACATATTTAATTGTTGGTTCCATTTTTCCGTCTTTAGTTATAGATAGGTATCCGGTAAATAGATATCCGCTGAGGAGATGTCTGCCTGCTGTCTCTCAGAATCCAAATGGCAGCTTCAATAGTTGCAAGTGGTATCGAATACCCAATATTTGTCGGGATGACAGCGCCGAAGATAGTTGACAACATTCACTGCTGATGCAATTTCTAGGATTTATTTTCGTGAATAATCAGACTGAAAGGAATATGGTTTCAGCTCTAACCGCTACTGACAGGCGGCGAGTAATGGTAGCAGACAGATGCAGAATCCGCTACAAGGAGTTCACGATGACCGAAAAAATACAGAGAGAGAATGTGGAGCAAACATGTGGTAAACTGAAATATGCAGCAGTAATATTCTAAACAAGCACAGTGTAAGGCCATACGTCCCTAAATTTCTTTTGGAACCGAACGAGGCGAGGCACTGGACTGGAATTCGAGAGAATGGCGGTTCAAACCTGCCTGCGTCCATCATGATAAAGGTTTTCCGTGTTTCCCTTAGTCACTCCAGACAGACGCTGGGATGGTTCCTTTAGAAGTGCACGGCCGGTTTCCTTCACCAACCACGACAAAAACTATCTGACTCTGCCGCCCACGATGTCGAAGGGGCGTTAAAACTTTTATATTTCTTCTCTACCTTCTTTTGCTGTTTACCGAAAAGCTGAATTTTCTTCAGTTAGTAACAATTTTCTACTAAACGATGAAAGTTAAACTCACAAAAATTCGCATAGGTACTTTAATTAGAATTAGCTCCTCTTCCTCCCTTGCCTACAGTGACCCTTAAAAATGTGTAATACGATAATATTACCTGCGATATTTGTGTTAAGTTTTTAATATATATCTTATAAATTATATATATTTTGCACAGATAACAAAATATTTACTTCAATGTTATCTGTAGACAGCCTTTTCTCCTACCATGACGCCGGGTAATACGAAGTATGACGATGACGAATACACGCTTCCAATGTGCGTTCATCGCGATGTCGCCAAACACGGATGCAACAATCATGATGCTGTATACAGAACCTGCATACTCCACAATCCACCGTAAAGTGCGTGGCGTGAGGAACACTGTACCACTACTAGGCATTACCTTTCCTATTCCACTCCCAAACAGAACGAGGGAAAAAAGAATGTCTATACGCCTCCGAACGACCCTAATTTCTCTTATCTTGTCTTTGTGATCTTTACGCGAAATGTAAGTAGGCGGTAGAAAGATTGTTCTACAGTCAGTTTCAAATTACGGCCCTCTAAATATCCTCAACAGAATTTCTTGGAAAGATCGTCTTCTTTCCCCCAGCGATTCCCATTTAAGTTCACGGAGAATTTCTGTGACACTCGCGCATTGGTAGAATCTATCATTAACGAACCTGGCTGCTCGCCTCTGAACTGCTTCCATGTCTTCCTTCAAACTGATCTGCTGCGTGTCCCAAACACCTGAGCAATACTCAAGACGTGGTTGTACAAGCTTTTTATAAGCGAACTCCTTACAGATGAAGTACATCTTCTCAGATTTCTCGCAATAAACCGAAGTCGGCTGTCCGCCTTAATCACAACTGTCCTTACATATCGCTCTGCAGTGTTACGCATAGATATTTGAACGACACGACTTCATCAAGAAGCTCAGTGCAAACGCTGTAATCGAATATTATGGGATTATTTTTCCCATTCATGCGCATCACCTTACATTTTTCTACATTCAGACCTAGCTGCCATTCTTCACACCAACTAGAAATGTGGTCTAAGTCATCCTGTATGCTATTAAAGTCACCACACACAACAGCATCATTAGCAAACAGCCGTAAATTACAACTTACTCTGTCCATCAGATCATTTATATAGATAGAAAATAATAGCGGTCCTGTCACACTCTCCTGGGGCACGCCTGACGATACACTCATCTCTGATGAACAGTCGCCATCGGGAAGAACGCACTGCGTTCTATTACTTAGGAAGTACTCCAGCCAGTCACACATCTATTAAGCTATTCCATATGCAGGTATCTTTGTTAGCAGTCTGCAGTGTGGCACCGCGTCAAATGCCTTTTTGAAATCGAGAAAAACGCAATCTGCCTTTTGCCCTTCAGCCATGGTTCTCAAGATGTCATGTGAGACAGGGCAAGTTGAGTTTACCGCGAACGATGTTTCCTAAACCTGTGCTAATTAATAGAAAGAAGCTTATCCGTCGCAAGGAAATTTACTCTTCAGGAGCTGAGAATATACCCAGATACTAACATTAGTTCTTCTAGACATGTTGTATGTGCCCAGATAATTCTCAACCTCGACCTCGTTAGAAACAATATCTTTGTCCACTGCGATGAACACTCCCCCTCCAATTGTGTTCCATCAGTCTTTCCGATATACATTCCACGACTCGCTAAATATTTATGAGCTACCAACATCAAGATTTAGAGAGCTTTCGGTACATAAAACTATCTGAGCACAATGATTTCTCTACGGCGCGGTAAATTCGGGAACTTTATATTTAATGCTTTGAAAGTTTACAGCTAATATTTTGATAGTCTAGTTATTGTTCTGAATGTGGCCTGAATTCGCTGTGTGAATGTTGACTGACGAGTTCTCATCACAGCCAGCGTCTAGCCCAAAAAAAACCATGTGGATCCCGCAAGTACTCTGTTACCCATGTAGCTGCTTTCTTAGTGTAGTGCAACCCTAATCTACCCAGGGGCGTCCTGCAATTCCCCACCCAATTACGCAGATCCAGAAATCTGCAGCCTTGACTGTCACAGAGTCGGCGAAGCCTCTGGTTCAGACCCTCCACTCGGCTCCAAACAAAAGGACCCCGATCAACCTAGGAACAATGCTAAAAATTCACAGCTCTGCTCGCGTCCCGCGTGCGAAGCCAGCAGTCTTCAACAATTCCGCCAGCCGCCCGTAGGAACTGAGGATGTCCTCAGAACCCAAACGACAAGCGTCATTGGTGCTAACGTGAGCCACGACTTGCAGCTGACCGCACCCCGTACGTTTGATAGCAGCCGGCAAGGCCGCCTCCACATCTACATCTACATGGGATACTCTGCAAATCACATTTAAGTGCCTCTCGGATGAGGCCTCCCGACAGACACACCGAGAGCACGTTGGACTTCTTTCCGGATCTCGACGCTATCTGCCTAACATTGGATCTCCCATTAACTAATAATCTTCTCCGCCCGTGCACCTGCTCGGACCTTTCTGAAGGAGTGGGCACACATCCACTCACAGGACGAACGGGCGTGGCCGGACGGCCAGCCTCCACTTTCGCCTTCCGCCTCGAGCGACACCAACGCCGTTCAACCCGCTACTGCCCTTGCGGAGACGGCGGCTCGATCCACTACCACCTAGAGACAAGGCCTCACGACAGCCTGTGCTACGCCGCACTGACCAGACCGCGGCCGCCAGCTTACTGGATGGCCGCTACGAGGCAGTGGGCTGTGCCCCAGCGGCCAGCCATTCCATTCAGCTGGCGGCCGCGGCCTGGTCAGTGTGACGTAGCACAGGCTGTCGTGAGGCCTTGTCTCTATAGTCGAGCCGAAATACAATGACCCCTGGTGCTTGCGCCAATCGGTTTTGTGCGCCGGCTGCGGCATCAGACCACTGGAGAAACTCAAACGCGAGCGTTGCTCTGCACTTGCGCGCGTCCGGCTGCGCTGTGCACTTTTGCCAGTTCTGTCACACAACAGCGACCGTTAGCTATACTGTCCGGCAGCCAAATAACTATATGTCAACATGTGTCGATTCCATTTCTGCGGCGGGGACGGTCTCTCATCTCAGTAGGCGTAGCGGCCCAACTATAGCTGGTGTTGCTCGATCAGGTACGGTACACCTGAAAGTGATCGACAGCAGGGACAGATGCCGAAGCAATAAGACATCTGAGGTGTCCCACTCGACGCACAAGACTCCCACCGCTGCTGCACCCCGATTTCAGAGACAGCAGCATGAAGGCGACTGACCGTAGCCAACAGCGCGCTCAGCTGTTCGCCAAGTCTCACTTTAATCAAGACGGCTGGCATCTGACAACTATGGTCAGTGGTAACTATAATGTCAAAAACAACGAAACTGTCTCTGTCTCCAGAAGGAAACGTCCACTCTGCAGCGGAGTGTGCGCTGATATGAAACTTCCGGGCAGATTAAATTGTGTGCCGCAACCGGGAATATTCGTTTTCAAAATTAACAAGAAAATCTATGGAGCGAGAATAAAAGCTTTCTAAAAGCGAAACACACGAAGTAAGGAAGTGACAAGTATGAAAAATACAGTTCATACTTAAATTACGTAGCTTGCAGCACAAGCGAAATCTGCCAAGTACGCGAGAATAAACCTCTTAAAAACAGAAGCACTAACGAAAATGAAGAAATTGACTGGCAATGAAATTTAACACAAATTAAATTATGGTACATACCGCTCTGAACGATGTGACAGTCAGCTATGTCATACTGTCTTATCGAATAACATTATCTCTTACGAGACTGTTGTTCTCTGTCCCCACGCAATCCTGGGCATCAGAGACAGACAACTTTATAACGAGATGGAAAAGTAAAAAGTAAGTGTGAATGTCTGCAGATGCTCTGACTCATCTTTCAGTCTAAACCACATTCCCTAGAACATAGGGATAACAAATTCCTGTGATATGAAATTATAGTATAATGTATTTCTGAAGAAGACGGTTTATATCTGTCGAAACCGTGGTCAAAAGTTTATTAAACAACTATTATTGCAAATCGGACTTAAGTCCTGGTAGAGGTAGGCAGCCATTATTAATAAGACAACACAAAGGATTCTAAAACCGCTGATTGGCTTAGGTAATAAAGGAGTTGTAGATGTTGTAAAATCCTTTATTTTCCTATTTACACTGACGCGTTTCGGGCCCAGCCCATCGTCGGAGCTCCTGGTGACAAAGTACAGGATGCAGTATATATAAGTGAAAATAGTTACAACATTTTTTTAAAAGAAAAACAAAACAATATCTGACGTTTAAAATTATAAAGTACATATTTGCATGTGATTCATCGAGCTAGCAACTTATGTTACAAGTACAGCTGATGTTGACCGTTAATGTATTATGAGTTTTTACATGCATCTTTTTCCGTTCTCCACTCAGGAGAAGTATGTACCTTATAATTGAGATTGGTTTAAAAAATGTTGCTCTTTGCAACTATTTTACGTACATATACGGTATCCTGTACTTTGTCACCAAGCGCTCCGACGATGGACTGGGCCCGAAACGCGTCAGCGTAAAGAGAAAAATAAAGGATTTTACAACATCTACAACTCCTTCATTACGTCAGCCAATCAGCATTTTCAGGATTCTTTGTGTTGCCAACTATTATTGCAACTGGTTGGCTGTTATTAATTTGCCATCCTATAACCGTTGCTGAGACGCAGTCATGTTTAAAATATTGAAAATTAAAAAGATATTAGAGCTAGCAGCTCTCTTTTTAGTTGTTTATATGCCAACTGAGAAGCCTGAGGTGACCTATGCGTAGTTCCTCTCTTTTGGTTAAGTGCGATTGTAAAAACGAAGAAAATGTTCTCTAAAGTTAGTCCTGACGAACTACTTTGCCTTTTATCTGGGCTAGTCCACGGCAGGACGCCATTCAACCTTAAAAATGCACATTATAGTTGCAGCGGAATGTTTGCCGCCAGAGAAGCCACGTTTCTTCTGTACTGCCGACAGAGCGGCGTCCGACGCTCCAGTGAGCTCGACCGACTGTCGGCACCAGACACGAACGCGGTAGTCTTTGAGGTCCGACAGGAGACGGTGCGGATTCCTACCATGCATCAGTGCGAGACAGGAGGCCTGTCCAACGCCGGCTATACTACAAAGTGCCTTTCACAATACGAGGATACCGTACAGCATATATCTACTTCTACATCTACATTCATACTCCGCAAGCCACCCGATGGTTTGTGGCGGAGGGTACCCTGAGTACCACTATCGGTTCTCCCTCCTACTCCAGTCACGTACTGTTCGCGGAAAGAAACATTGTCGGTACGTTTCTGTGTGGGCTCTAATCTCTTTCATTTTATCTTCATGATCTCTTCGCGAGATATACATAGGAGGGAGCAATATACTGCTAGACTCCTCGGTAAAGGTATGTTCTCGAAACTTCGACTAAAGCTCGTACCGAGCGACAGAGCGTCTCTCCTGCAGTCTTCCACTGGAGTTTATCGATCATCTGCGTAACGCTTTCGCGATTACCAAATGATCCTGTAACGAGGCACGCTGCTCTCCGTTGGATCTTTTCTACTTCCTCTATCAACCCCAACTGGTACGGGTCCCACACCGGCGAGCAGTATTCTAGCTGTGGGCAAACAAGCGTACTGTAACCCACTTCCTTTGTTTTCGGACTGCATTTCCTTCGGATTCTTCCAATGAATCTAAGTCTGGCATATGCTTTACCGACGATTGATTTCATATGGTCGTTCCATTTTAAATCACTTCTAATGCCTACTCTCAGATAATTTATGGAAATAACCGTTTCCAGTTGCTGACCTGCTATAGTGTAACTAAACGATACAAGAGCTTTCTTTCTATTTATTCACAGCACATTACACTTGTCTACATTGAGATCCAATTGTCATTCCCTGCACCATGCGTCAATTCGATGCAGATCCTCCAGCATTTCAATACAATCCCCCATTGTTACAACCTCTCTATACACAACAGCATCATCCGCGAAAAGCCCCAGTGAACTTCCGATACTATCCGCAAGGTCATTTATATATATATCGTGAACAGCAATGGACCCACGACTCTCCCCTGTGGCACACCTGACATCACTCTTACTTCAGAACACTTATCTCCATTGATAATGACATACTGCATTCTGTTATCTAGGAATTCCTCAAACAAATCACACAGTTGGTGTGATAGACCATATGCTCTTACTTTGTTCATTAAACGTCTGTGGGGAACTGTATCAAAAGCCTTGCGTAAGTCAAGAAACACAGCATCCACCTGAGAACCCGTGTCTATGGCCCTCTGAGTCTCGTGGACGAATAGCGCGAGCTGGTTTCACACGATCGCCTTTTCCGAAACCCATGCTGATTCCTACAGAGCAGATTCTAGTCTCCAGAAATGTCATTATACTCGAACATAATACATGTTCCAAAATTCTACAATTGACCGACGTTAGAGATATAGGCCTATAGTTCTGTACATTTGTTCGACGCCCATTCTTAAAAACGGGGATGACCTGCGCCATTTTCCAATCTTTCGGAACGCTACTCTCTTCCAAAGACGTACGGTACACCACTGCAACAGGGGGGGGGGGGGGGGGGGGCAAGTTTCTTCGCACACTCCGTGTAAAAACGAACTGGTATCCCATCTGGTCCTGCGGCCTTTCCTCGTTTGAGCTATTTTAATTGTTTTTCTATCCCTCTGTCAATTATTTCGATATCTGCCATTTTGTGATCTGTGCGGCAATCTAGAGAAGGAACTACAGAGCAATCTTCCTCTGTGAAACAGCTTTGGAAAACGTCGTTTAATAATTCAGCCTTTAAGAGTGTCATCCTCTGTTTCAATGTCATTTTCGTCACAGAGTGTCTGGACATATTTTTATTTATTTATTTTTTTTTTTTTTTTTATTCACCTACCGCTTTGACATAAGACTAAAATTTTTTAGGATTTTCAGCCAAGTCAGTACATAGAACTGTACTTTCGAATTCGTTGAACTCCTCTCGCATAGCCCTCCTCACGCTACATTTCGCTTCGTTTAATTTTTGTTTGTCTACAAGGCTTTGTCTATGTTTATGTTTGCAGTGAAGTTCCCTTTGCTTCCGTAGCAGTTTTCTAATTTGGCTGTTGTACCATGGTGGCTCCTTTCCATCTCTTACAATATTGCTTGGTACATACTCATCTAATGCATATTGTACGGTGGCTTTGAACTTTGATCACTGTTTCTCAACACCATCTGTACTTGAGATAAAACATCTGTGTTGAGCAATCAAGTACTCTGAAATCCGCTTTTTGTCACTTTTTCCGAACAGAAAAATCTTCCTATATTTTTTAATATTTCTGTTTATGGCTGAGATTATCGATGCTGTAACCGCTTTATGATCGCTGATTTCCTGTTCCGCGTTAAGTGTTTCGAATAGTTCGGGTGTGTTTGTCACCAGAAGGTCTAATATGTTGTCGCCATGAGTCGGTTGTCTGTTTAACTGCTCAAGATAATTTTCAGATAACGGATTCAAAACAATTTCACTGGATTCCTTGTCCCTGCCACCTGATATAAACGTTTGGGTCTCCCAGTCTAAAAAAGGTAAAGCAGTCAACAATCCGAAGATTGGTTTGAACACCACAGTGCTTTACTAGGCATGGTCCTGTTTGGAGGTGGTATGCCGTTGCCTTCCTCCGACCTTCGAACTGACTTACCCAGCCAGTTATAGGGGGACCTACAGTTTAACGTGGGTTCCGAACCACGGTGCTACTCGGTATTTTTCAAATGAGCAACACTGCCAGAGGTGAAAGAAGTGGAAAGTGACAGATAAAAATCCCAGGACCTGGCGGGGATCGAACCCGCGACCTTTGGATTTGTAGTCTGGCACTCTACCACTGTGCAACCGAGGCGCACCTCCCAGTCTATATCCGGTCTATATCCGGTAAATTAAAAATTGCTCCTAAAACTATAATATGATTGCAAATTTTCCTTCAGGTGCTCTGCCACAACAGCTGCTGAGCCAGGAGGCTTATAGAAACAAGCAATTACCATGTTCGAGCCTGCTTTAACCGTGAACTTCACCCAAATTATTTCACACTTACACTAAAATATATCAACATTAGATGCGCGAATTGATGTTATTAATGCACACTCAATATTCACTTTAAAACGTTACCGGTTTGTTATTATTACTTTTTGAATAAAATGAGTTGTTCAAAAAAATTTCGGAGGTGCAGCCATATATGAAAGTCGCGTAGGCCGATATATCGGCAGGAATACACCCTGCCATTCTCGAGGCAATGCTGCAGCGAGAGAGCAACGTGCAACGACGTTTAAAACCTCGTTTCTCAATTACAACGGAAAGACAACACACACCGAGAAAGCAAGCATTCAGCGCCATCACACGAGCAAACATGAAAACCAACAGCAATATCGATAGTGAATATCAGTTTTCAGCGGGTGAGGTGGCATTAATTTTCAACCTGGCTGCGTACAAGTACGTTTTTTGAATGCCTTGTTACTTGAGGATATAATAAGTGATTACTTCCCGAATTGAATATGAGAAATAGCGTGGAACATTGTGACGTTTTTCAGCACGTATTTCTTTAATATATGATACCAGCTGATGACCCGGCATTGTCCAGGTATTTATTTATTCCATACTCCAGTTCATCTCCTTATCCGTCCTATCTTTCTGTTCCTTTCGTATTGTCGTCAAAGGGTGCAAATTTGGGGTCAATTGAAGTCCGCGATACGACCCGTCAGTTTTGACCAATGACGTCATATCTGAGTTAAGGACGATAGTCTGTTTACAAGCAGAACAAAGGTTCTAGATTACGATGTTGTATTTAAAAAGTGGTCTGTACCTTCTCTCTGATAGTTATGTATAGTTAAACAGAGCCGGCCGCAGTGGCCGAGCGGTCTCCACGGCCGCTGCGGTCGGGGGTTCGAATCCGCCCTTGGGCATGGATGTTTGTGCCGTCTTTAGTATAAGCTAGTTCATAAGTAGTTTGAAGTTTATGGACTGATGACCCCGTAGTTGAGTCCTATAAGCTCTACAAACATTTGAACATTTTAGTTTAACAGAGAATATGTTTTTTTTCCCGCAAGTGAGCACCGAAGGCGAGAATTTTTGGGCTGAGATCTTTGATCGATGGTACATTCTGTTGTGATAATCTGTAATTTACGAGGATAATCACAGATTATTTATTACCTACAATAAATACATATTACGATATTATCCCGTATGTTTATATTCGATGATAGTGTTGGTTTTGCTACTTGGTATATCTACGTAGCGTATCTTGTGAGACTTCGTTATGACGTCATTGCTGAAAGCCGACGGGTTGTATCGCAGTTTTATGCCCAAATTTGTTTCAAGATCGGAATGGTGTCAGAGACTGTACTTAAAGTACTCTCCGCCATGCAACATACAAACTTTTATATAGTCAGTGACCTCCTCTTTTTTTCAAGCCCAAGTCTGTAATACTTCATCAAGATAGTAATAAAACTGTAGATCTTGTTGAATCACTTAATTCGGCTGAATTCGCCATGCACGATACGCAATTTGATTTAGACAGTGACGTTCCTCTTGTTTTGAAAATCAAATATGCCAAAAAGATTCTGTTTAAATGTTCGTATTATGAATAGTGGAACCCTCATAAAAGAACGCAAAGACGACCACGGAAAAGACACACGTGGTGTTATCACCAGAAGTGATCTTGATCTTCATCAAGATAGTAATAAAACTGTAGATCTTGTTGAATCACTTAATTCGGCTGAATTCGCCATGCACGATACGCAATTTGATTTAGACAGTGACGTTCCTCTTGTTTTGAAAATCAAATATGCCAAAAAGATTCTGTTTAAATGTTCGTATTATGAATAGTGGAACCCTCATAAAAGAACGCAAAGACGACCACGGAAAAGACACACGTGGTGTTATCACCAGAAGTGAGAAGTACATTGAAGTTAATGGTGAAAATTTTGAAATTCAACTTCGACAGTCCTCATTTGGTCTTGCTTCGCATTTCTTTGGGTTTCGTAAAACGCTAGGCGGGAATACAAGCCAGTTAATGGATTGCGCGGCCGTTCCCGCCGAAGGTTCTAGACTTCCTTCGGTCACGGGACTGTTTGTCCTCCGTAGCTTACGTTAGTTTAGATTATTTTAAGTTGTTTGTAGGTCTAGGAACCGATAATCTTAGCTCTTCGGTACCTTATGTTTCACAACATTCGAACATTTGTTACATACATTGCTGGCCATTAAAATTGCTACACCAAGAAGAAATGCAGATGATAAACGGGTATTCATTGGACAAATATATTATACTAGAACTGTCATGTGATTACATTTTCACGCAATCTGGGTACATAGATCCTGAAAAATCAGTATCCAGAACAACCACCTCTGGGCGTAATAACGTCCTTGATACGCCTGGGCATTGCGTCAAACACAGCTTGGATGGCGTGTACTGGAACAGATGCCCATGCAGCTTCAACCCGATACGACAGTTCATCAAGAGTAGTGACTGGCGTATTGTGACGAGTCAGTTGCTAGGCCACCCTTGACCAGACGTTTTCAATTGGTGAGAGATCTGGAGAATGTGCTGGTCAGGGCAGCAGTCCAACATTTTCTGTATCCAGAAAGGCCCGTACAGGACCTGCAACATGCGGTCGTGCATTATTCTGCTGAAATGTAGGGTTTCGCAGGGATCGAATGAATTGTAGAGCCATGGGTCGTAACACATCTGAAATGTAACGGCCACTGTTCAAAGTGCCGTCGATGCGAACAAGAGGTGTCCGAGACGTGTAACCAATGGCACCCCATACCATCAAGCCAGGTGATACGCCAGTAAGGCGATGACGAATACACGCTTCCAATGTGCGTTCGCCGCGATGTCGCCAAACGCGGATGCGACGATCATGATGCTGTAAACAGAACCTGGATTCATCTAAAAAAAATGAAGTTTTGCCATTCGTGCATCCAGGTTCGTCGTTCCGTACACCATCGCAGGCGCTCCTGTCTGTGACGCAGCGTTAAGGGTAACCGCAGCCTGGAACATTGTTACATACTAATATATTATGTAAACAGCCTATTATAGTGCAAGACGCACGTTTTACTATAAATAAAACTGATAATATCTAAACCAGATCAAAGTCCTGGCAATGGCAGTAAATGTTGATTTATTTTGAATCCAAACTATAAACATACATGTCCTGATGACAACTTGATACCTGTTATGGCAATTAACAAATTTCTGTGTATTTAAACTTAAGCCCTGAGCCCTGTCTGGCAAGGCACTCCTGTACATTTAAGCAAAGTTACGATCCCACAGTGGCATAATGTTTCTGTGTATTTAAACTTAAGACTTAAGCCCTGTACATTAAAGGCTAAGTTATGATCCTACTGTAGTATAATATTCATATGTATATAAATTTAAGAACTTAGTGCCATTGTAGCAACCCATCCTTATATATATATATAGTGGAACATATTAGTTGTTGCAACTAAATCTGTCTACTAATGACGGTTTTCCAGTTAAGATCTGAGTGTCATGATTATGTTACTAATTTCCTTGTAAAATTGTTTTGCTGTTATATTGACATTTGAAAAGAAAACTACTTGGACAACGTAGACTTCATTGAACTCTTATGTAAAGTACTGTACAATATATGTGACCTTTTGTCTCCTTACCATATGATGTTCAGAAAATAATCTCATGTTAAACATGCTCATGTACTAAATCATTCTTGTATAATGTTGCATTCTACATGATGTTGCATTCCACATGATTTTCGAATTTTTACTGTAATTATACAACCTTTTATGTACTAAATCTTACTTGTATACCATTGAATTCTACATGTTTCACAAATTTATATTGTAATTTTACAACTTTTGTAAACATGTAATTTTATGCTGTTCAATCATCACAGTTTTATGTACCAAGACACATGCTTTATCCCATCAAAATGTATGTATGTTATATTGGTATTATTTTATGTATTGTACTTGTCTGCTATTATATCTCAGATGGCTCTAAAATTTATAAAGCTATATTTCTTATAAATTTGTACGTTGTATATTTCATTCTACACACAATTTTGAAAATTGTTCTAGTCTGGTCCTATAATAATTTTGTTGGCAATTCCATGTGTATCACCCATCCTAGAAAATTCTTAACTAGTAGGGGGAGGGGGGAGTGAAGAAACACGTATAATAGGAATATGTGGAGTGATGAAACACATATCATTGGGATTTGTGCAGTTTTGACTGAGCGTTGTTATCTGTGATCTGTGGTAGAGCAAACTTTTCAGGATGTGGTGTGTCTTTGTCAAACAATTCAGGCTCTCGGCTGCTCTGAAGTAGTGTCAGTTGAACGGTAGTGTTGATGGAGTTTAGTTATGGCAGCTGTTGTGTGCAGTGGCTGTAATGAGTTGTGCGGAGCAATTGTACATAGAAACTGTGGCTCCTTTTGTTGAGAAGTTATTGCATGCATAATTCTTGTTTATTGGAAGGACAGACCAGACCCTTCTTGTATCTGCTATTTCCTGTAATATTCTGAAAACTAAGATAATGAACACGGCTGATCTTGCATGGTAATAATTCTTAATTTTATTTGCAGCAATGTTGCATTCAAGTAGATAGTTGCCTATCCCATTCTTCCAAGTGAGGATATGTGTTCAAATAAATATTGAGTATAGGATATATCATGTTGATTTGCTTCTAAAATAATTTTCTTTATAAAGCACAAGATGATAACTGAATATTACTGGTTGTGATTGTTGTGTGAAATAATCAATACTTCCGTAGATGAAAGTCATTATTAGATGAACGTGCTTACTATTAATTTTAATACAGCAGAATAGATTCTCGCAGGTGACATAAAATTACCTTTTTTGATACAATAGTATTGTTTCGCGCAGTCAGTTTTATTTCAGTCAGTTAGCCACAGGCATGCTACAGTAACTGTTTAAAAAAACTATTTGATTCACACAAACCATTGTAGGAATATTTCTTCTGAATCAAGTAATCAACATATATTGTAAACAGCGCCATGATAAATAATTTTTATGGAATTTATTAATGAGAATTTGTGACAATGTTGGTAATAGATACATTTTGTAGCGTTCTTACCCAACATTTTACTTATCTTGACAATTAATTCAGCAAACTATCTATTTCAATATATCGCACACGGTTTTTAGGCCGTTGTAGTATATGGAAAAGTCGCAATGCTGGGGAATAGTAATTAAATACAGGAGGATCTGCAACATATCGACCTTGGTGCAGGAATTGGCTAGTGACTCTCCATAGTTCTGTTCTCTGTTACATTTAGTTAAATATTATGTACACTGCTCAAAATAATTATGGGATCAGGCGGGATATCATACGCAATATACACATGGAAACGTATTTTATTCAGATATTGGTTACAACTATAATTTGTGTGTGATACAGTACGGTATTTTGTGTATCTTTGCTTGAGGTTTATATGTTTCGTTAGAGCGAGGCACCCATGGGGCTACCATAACAGTGAAAAAGTCATTCTCGTTGCCCTCTAATATGGTGAGTGATCACCTCGGATGACGAGTACAGCTGCACATGTGCGTGACATGCACAATATTGGGGTTATCACTTATCAGTCCAGCTCTGCAACCGTTGTGGGAGGTGCTGGTTTGGCTGCAATGCATCTTCCAATTGCATCTCGGAGATGCTCAATCAGGTTTAAGTCTAGTGAACAATCTGGCCACTCCAGTCATTCAGTTCCTTCAACTTCTAGTATGTTGCCCAGCAGAAGGGACCTATCTCTTATGGCACCCGTGTAGGGCACAACAAAAAGTCTCGTCTTTATACCTCTGAGCGGTCAAAGCGCCATTCTGAATGACAAAGAGGTCCGAAAATACTGACTCCTGCCCACACTATTCGTCCACCACCATGATATGGCTAAGTTTCCTACAAGTAAGTAGGATTGTTAAAGAGTTCCATGTTCTTTCCAGATGAGGGAATGACAATTGTCCTCTTGAACAAAAAATGTTGACTTATCTGTAAACCGAACTAGGCACCATTCGTTGCGACATCAATCTTGACGTTTCTCCGTCTAGTTCCCGCGGGCTAAACGGTGTCGTGGTTTTAATGGGCCTACGTGCGTAAATGACACCTTTCCGTAGGCGATTTCGGATAATTTGTATTCAGTCTTCTGTCTCGATGGGTCATTAATCGGAGATAACGGTCATCTCTTGCTGATGTTACCGGTGGACGATTTAGAGATTGCCTTCTTTTAACGGTTCCTGTTGTCTGAAATCGCTTCCAGGTCCTGGAAATCACAATCTGGGACACTACAATAGCTGCAGCCGCCTCCCTCTGCGTCTGCCCCGCTTGCAGCCTTCCTCCACGCCATAGTTACGTTGTTGCTGCATTGCAGTACCTGCTCACTACACTGTCTGAACCCAGCTGCTTGTGTAATTTCTTTGTTAGAATACACAAAAGTCAGCATCAACCCCTCTGTATCAATTTTCTGTTGTTACTACTCTCTCGGTAACTGTGATGTTGTTGTCTCCACTCCGTAGAGGCAACAGAAAGACGTCGAATCATTTTAGTTCATTCTCCCGGTGACAATACTTGAGAACCTGCATATCTCAACGGATCCCCTAATTGTTTTGACCAGTGTAAATACCTCCAAATGAAATCGATAGATGTATCAAGTTTGTATCAGTGATAATAATTGTATTGACATATCGGTACGTAATATGCAACGTGGGGTTGTTCATGCTCGTAGTCAAGGAATCGAAAGTGCTTACTATACTTTGTTCACCGTTAGAATAAACCGAATGTAAACATTGCACTATGTGTCCCTCCCCATTTGTTGTTACGAGTCAGGCTCTGCGCTCACTGGGCACTAAAGCTTCGTCATCAGGAGCGGTTAGGTAAGATAATAAGAGTGCGTGTTCTTCTGCAGCGTGACTGATGCGATCGAACAATAGGTTTACACAAGAAACATTTACCTGCGTATTAGTGATGGAAACAGTCAGAGATTGCTTTTAGAAGCAATGATTGGTAGAGGAACAATAAAACTTCTAATTATATTTAATTTTGAAGTTTACGAATTAAAATACAATAATTGGATAAAATGTAATAATAACGTTTTTAAACGCCAGGTAGGATGTCTATGCTAGCTGAGAAAGAAGTGTGAAAATTTTGAAATGAGATAATTTACCTTTGCATGTTCTGTAAGAGTATTAAATAAGACAGTTTAATAATGGGCCACTGAAGGCATTAATTACATCGGTAATCTTCCATATCTGAATCCAATGAAAACAGTTCACTGCTGGATCTATCGTCTTGATGGCATGCGATTCACAGCACTATCAACAAAGCCCTCTAAGCTGCGCAGTTTGTGTTCTTCCTTCTTACATGCTGTTCTGCATTCAATCAGCGTTCAGCAGTAACCTAGGAGCTCCATGCAGCAGATTCAGTACTTCAGGTATCTTAAATGTCTTGTTATTTCTCCACAATAGTTCGATAGTGTTACGATTAATGATGAGGATGTTCCGCTGTATTGAAGACACTAATTTTTTGTTACATTTCCCATACATATTTCAGCACATTTTGTGCTACTTTCAGTGGGATAACTTTATTATTTCTCTGAAGAATTATATTAGCACTGTACAAATGACTTTTGATATACATCTAAAAGTTTTTAAAATATCTTTAACTATGTTGTTGGTTGTATTTGCAGACAAACTTATCTATTTCAGTTTTCCGGAAATTAGGCCAGGAAATATGACTTTCGAAGTTTTTTTTTTAAATATATACCTTACATTAGGGTACATTAGAATCACACAGTGTAGCACTTATTACTAATTGTAATATTTCCCTACCTCTTTTCATCTGCAAAGCAAAACGAACAGTTTATATTTATTGTTTTTCAATTTTGAGTTGGAAATCTCGTCTTTTTCGTTATTACTTATGGTTCTATTACTTTTTCTTAGCTCCTTGTTTTGTAGAGTTTTCTTTGTGGTGTGTTATAACTATGATTTCCATTTTGTATTAACGCTGTTAATAAATGTTAACATTTGGCGTTTTTATATGGCTGACCGCTATTCACGTGTTTTTTGATTGTTTTGTTTGACTGGGTTACGCATGAGATTCAAGTGTTTACTTTTAGCTTCGAGTTGTGTTTATCTGTTGACAAAGAGTGTAGCAGTGAAACAGTGTTGTGGGTGGGTGTTTGATGTTTACAATTCGTATATACAATGTAGAAAGTAATTATTTTAAAAGTAGGTAAATCTTCATTGGCACTCACAACACATACCGAAGTATCTTGTGCGTTGTAAGCGCTTCATTTCGAAAGCAAAACGCATGCTGTTTTGAACGAACGGCATATTATGCGAAGTCGTTATGTTTTCCTAGTGCACAGGATTCACGTCTTCTCTTCTTTCCAGGAGCAGACAATTTTCTTGTAATCTGGGCTTCTTTTCGTCCACCGAACACACTTGACACAGAAACAGCGGTACCTAGGATGTCATTTTTGCAATCTAACGTGTCGGTAACAACGCGTACTTCTGCACTAAATTCTCAAAAACATTGGTAACTATTTAAAGGAGTTCCACGCGAGTCTTGCGCAACAGAAGAGGAACCAGCTTCAGCCATTGTCACAGAACGTTACAACAGAATGCCGTGAGCACATATGAAGCGCCAACAGTTCGTACGGAACGCAAGTTTACGCTACATTTAAAAAAAGAAATATTTGGCCACCTGTCTCAGCAAGTGACAAATCATAGAGCGGGTTATCTTGGACACAACTGTAGTAAGCGTCTGAATTTTCAATAATGTTTATTGACATATTAAACACACATAGACTTACATGCATTCGTCCTTGAACAGTTGTTATTAAACAATAGCTGAACATCTGACATGAACTTCTCTGTAATACTAAGTACATTTAAGTAAAAAGAATTAATAAAGCCTATTAATGAATTTTCCTTGCTTCAATCTTTCCTTACCACCAAACGACTGGGCCTCCGTGCACGCTATAATGATTGTGACCAAATGAAAGCTGCTCCTTTGAAATTTCTAACGGTCAGTACTTGACAACCCTAGCACTCAGTGAACATAGCAAATCTCACTACCAGATTGACAAGTTAATAAAATTTTAGCAATATTCCTTTTATAATTAAATTCAAACTCGTTTACCAACAAGCGACATATATTCCTTTTTAAAAGTTTTATCCAACACTGAAATAGCATTGGCTGCAGCTCGTGGTATTAAGAAGAGGTATAGGTTTTCTCTCTCTCTTTTTTACAAAATTCGCAGCTCTAAAGATGGACAAGTTCAGCCGTGTTTGCCGTTATTTTTATTTCGATTGCATTTAAAAGGATTTCATTAAATAGGTTTCAAAGTAGAGTAAATTTTGTGAACCAAGTGTTACTAGGGTGTCAAACAAAGGCAGGATCCCTTTATTCAAACCATTTTAATCATTAACACACTTTGTAGTTAGAGAGTCCAATGGGTTACGCCCTGTAAAATACATTCCTATGACACTAACCAACAATGGTTTTGTACAGACAAAGTACAGATCAAACGTAATTCTGTAATGTAATGTGAAATCAGAAAATGTCCATCACATCAGGATTAAAAGTTATGACCTACAAGATATATAACATAGTTGAATTTACTGTATAATTTTTAAGTGATTTGTATTTGATAGGAGTGTGATAAAAGTTAGTGTAGTGACCGTTTTGTTCTTAACTTTAATGTGAACATTAGGGCATTTTATAATGTGTATTTAAACCCTCCAGTCAGATATATTTGCTTACTCTTCCTTCTATATTATCTCAAGTCTTTGAATTTTTTATTTTCAGGAAATGATCTGCGTAAGTTCATTCGACAGGAAAGCGTTTAGTAGGCATTGAAAATTCAACATGAAGACATCAAAACGTGGATTTACACACCATCCCGATTCATTTTCTTATATATTTGAATTCATGACAAAGAAACAAAGACAACCAACTTCGTATCATTTGTACTTCAATTATTAAGTGGAAGATCAGCGTAAAGATTGGGCTCCTCGCATGATATGCTCTAGGTTCAATTTTAAACTAACATAGTGACTGAACGGAAAAAAGAACACTTACCATTTGGCATACCAATGATCTGGCGAGTTCCTCAAAATTATGTTGATGATAGCTACTTCTGTTTGACGAATGTAATTGCCTTTTCATTAAAAAGTAGGAACTATAAAAATATTGGACGCAGAATGTAATTAAAATGCACTTCCTTCATTCTCATTCATATTTCTTCGCTACCAATTTGGGAGCAGTTAGTGACGAACTCGGAGAAAGGTTCCATCAGGACATATTGCGAATGGAAAGACGCTATAAAGGTAGATGGAACACTTCAATGTTAGGTGAGTACAGTTCCTTTTTTAAGCTTGAAGGACATGCTCCCCACAGAAGGAAGTTGTCATCAAAAAGACTCAACCCTCCACCATCAACATCATCATCGAGTAAATGAATCTTACAGTTTTCCTTGTAAAATGTACATTAGGCTCAAGACACTAGAGTACGATAGTTTTATGGCATTGAGTGTGTTATACATTGTATAAATTTAGTGTAGACCACCCTAGTCTCTGTTTTTAGATATAGGAATTTAAAAACCTCCGTAACAAATCATTGCAAGGGATGGCGAAAATCTAACTGCATTTTCAGAATTAGCAAGTCCAAATTAGCTGTGTCCACCATGTTTTATCTCTGTACCTGAAATAAAGTTTTACTCTCCGTCCAACACACACTACTTGACGGTATATCATCTTAGAGAAGCGTACAAATTTAATAAGTGACGAAAACATACAATGTTAACTACAGTAATCTTCTTCTTGTCTAATGTTGGAGACGCAAGGCGCATAAAACACGCTACACACAGAACTAAACATGATCACTAGGGCGTCTTTTCATCAAGTAACGCACTAGTAAACCTATTCACAGATTCAGTACTCAAACATTCCAAAAAGGGAGGCTTACTTGTAATTCTGAAACATTTTAACAGAGTCAGGTACTTTCACTAGGCGACACACAAAGTATTAAATGCAACCACCAGGACAGGGAAGAACCATTTTTAAATCTATTGAATTAGTGATACTATTTATTATAGATTCAATTTCAGAACATTAAATACAGTGGCATGTATTGTAGATATATATTTGGAAACTAGATGGTGGCGGAAATAAATTTTTGAAGCTTCTGTTTTACATCACGTCCACAGTTCCACGAATTTATTTATGATAACTTATAAATAAGGCAGTATGTTCAAATATTAGTGAATAAGAAATGGAACATTTTCCTTGTGGAAAAAAATATTATCACAAAAAGTTTAAGCCATATAATACCGCGTTCAACGAGCATCTCGAAGTGTACCCCGTGTTTTGTGTGACTAGCAAAATAAAGTGTAAACAGCTGAATGGCTAGCGTGCAGTGTTCAGCATAATGAAACGTACTTCACAACCGCGAAAGCATGGCTCTTTGCTACGAAGCACGCAGGATAGTGTCACGTCAGTGTTATGTCTGCTGCGGTTATCGATCTCTGTACTACCTGGGTGAGGATCTAAAGATGTCTGAGCATGCCAGCCAAAGATGATCATATTCTGTTTCTTGCCTAATTACAACAGGGCTACTGAAGTCTTACATATACAGTCGCGACACTCACTGCTGTAAAAGTTGTTACCAACTGACAGCTGCAACGACACTAGCGCTCCTAGCGGTGGGTAAGCCACCGAAATAGTGATGTTTGTTTGTAATTATTTGTGTGCGTAATTAATGAAATAGTTAATATAATTTTTGTTTTACAAGCATCAGTAATATATCAAGAGGCATACATAACACGGAAAATAATGTAAAAACAGTCGAACTTACTGATTCAGTGGTATAACGAAGAACTTCGTCATGAACCAATACTTACGAATACGTGTATATTTGCAGCTTATTCCGCTGAAAGTAAGTAGAATATAAACATAATAGAAACATAAATTTCTATTTTGGTGTGTTCTTACTATGACAAAGAGTTTTTTGACACGTATCGTTGTGGTATGGGCTCTAATGATTCGCACATGTTTAGGCTTCACTCGTCTTTATTATAAGCGCATATTCTTTTGAGTGTGATTACTTTAGCTTAAGAAGACATTGTCTTGAAGATTCTTGCCGTTTGTGGTTCAGCTGTAGCAACAATTGTGGAATTGGGTTCTTCTTTGTTGAATACAGTTTGGTTGCTTTTTCAGTTTTCTTGTCACGTTTCTGATGTTTTCCTTAAGCGACAGTTGTGGTGGCTGATTTGGTACGTTAAATACCGTAGTTATTGCATTCTACATTCGTTTCCTACGTTCCACCCTCACTGATTTCACTGGAATTAGAGTGGAGAAACGTTAACGTTCTTCAGACGAAAAAAAAAACACGTCTTTCTGCCAAAGGGCGGGTATTCGGTGTTTCCTAGCCATTTTTCTATTTTAAATAGTAAATTAAATTATTCAGTATAACCCTGTGGGTTACAAGATAACAGTAAATAAACTGTGCCGTAATGTACCGTTTCCAACCTTGTCAGTGATCTTAGGAGATGTAAGGAAGACAAAGGTGGAGCTATTTTTAAGTTATTATCTATTTTATGATACTACATACGTTCTCTAATGTAAAAAAATGTGTTAAAATCGATATAAACGATACTATTCGCACTCATCCACTATCGTATTCATAAAAGTAGCTTGCCCTCCGCTTGGAGCGCTGCTGTCGCAGTGTATAACAAAAATCCGCAGAAGTGTCGTGACTGTTAGACTGTGGTCTTACAATAAAACCAAAAGCAGTGCAACTGTCAGTGCAGGCAACTTACTCGCGCTAAACTAGTGCGCTATGAGCTCAGTGCACCGTAACGATCAGTTTGATGACCTTAAAAAGAGTTGTACACAATGTTCATGTTCAAGTGTGGTGGCTATTTCATTTTGAAATACATACCGGAATAATACAACGTATACCGGCTGTGACGTTACCTCTTCATTTTGTACCAATCTTCTTCCCACTTGTCCTCTACATATACGTAGTTTTGGGCAAGTTGAAAAGTTTATGTTGTTGGCTTGTGGAAGAAGGGCCCACAAAAATAAATAAACGTAAAACTATAAATGCACAGTAATATGTACTCATCTTGGTTTTGAAGGTTTCTTCTTTGTTGTTGATCTGCTTATTCTTCTTCTTTTCTTGACAATGCGTTGTTTCTTCGGCGAGAGCTAAAACTTGTAAAATCTGGCAGGAAATTCTTGAAATAACATACTTCAGGTTAAGCTCATCTGAGTTTTGTTTTATATGGCAAGTTTTCTTTTCACAAACAAATGATTTCTACAACTTGTTACAAAAATGTCTGTCTCCTTCCACGTCCAAGCAGACAGAGTTAGTAATGGATAACTTTGTCTTCCACTCCTCTTTCATCCCTCAATACAAATTAGTGTCACTAAGGTGAACAATTTTTTAAGACTGTTGAACGTAGAAAAGTAATTACGTAAATAAAATGTATGTTTTCTTGTGTGGTCGTAAATGTATTTTGAAACGTGTTTTATTTTGACTTGGAAAAATGGCGGCGTTTTGTTTATCAACAGAAATATTATGTTTTGACATTTTGTGTGACAGTTTAGTCGAGTTTGCAAGTGTTATCAAATGGTGTGTTATTTTATTGAATGTATTTTGGTGTAGCTATTTCGTTTGTTTGTGATCAACATTTATCTGGATTTGAAAAGTACCGTTGTTTTTATTTATTTGATAATTACTCATGTTATTAGCATTAATTGCGTCTGTGAGAGCAATATTTGTTGTCAGTGCGTTATAATGATTCTAGTGAGGTAATAGGTTTTGTTGGCCTATTTTTATTTATAATATTTGTTTATTTGAATCACATGCCAATGACGATTGCATAATTAAAACGAACTAAACATTAATAAACAGGTTTGTGATGTATGTATATAGTAGGTAAATGGGTTTCAGAATAATATTGTATGTATTATGTTGTTTATGGTTACTAAAACTATTTTTTGGTAGTTGAATAATATAAATCGTTTGCATTCGAGTTTTAGTAAAGGTATTATAACGAAAAATAACTGATTAGAACGTTTTATTGGGTACTCTTTTATACCAATGGTATAGCTTTTTGGGACAGAAATGTATTAAGATTTGGGACTGAACAATTGGGTAGAAATATAGGGTATGCATATATAGAAATGTTACATGGCCCTCTCATTTATAACGTTCACCCTCTGCGTTCTATGACGCCGAAGTTCTCTCACCACTTTTCTTGTTGTGGCAGGTTCGTTTAATGAATTCGGAAAAGGAAGTGGAATGTTGGTGAGAAGAGGGAGTATAAATGGAATATCGGACTTCGCACTGAGTGGGATAATAATAATAATAATAATGTTTAGTTTAAATAAATTATATACATTCAACATAGGAACAAGTATCCTTGGATGCAATACATTCTTCAAAAATGCAGTCAGTTTCAATCATACAAAGTGGACTGACGATGTAACCATCCATATCATGAAAGGAAGAGGCGTTGACGGGGCGAGCTTAAAGCTGTACACTGAGAGAGAGCACCGTTCCGCCATCCACCCCCCACACACACACACCGTGCGCGCCATAATGCGACCCTCCGCCAGAGCGCGTATTCCAGCGATATGCGCGATGTCGAAGCTGTGAATTATGCCGAGAGACGCTACAAACGCCAAACATTCCGATGAATCTCTCCATCACTTGGAACTGGTGGCATTAAAGTATTATGTCTTAAAAAGTAGACGAAGAGATCTGCATTCAGTTAGGCAGATAAATTCTTCAAAATAATGCCGTGCGGGGCCGGCCCGTCCATATAGGGAAACTAGCTGAAAATCCGCGTTGCTCGGGTATGTATTTATTTACTCCTGTCCTTTATCAGGTATATATTCGTTTGTATAAGGGCTCTATGTCTGTAAAATCTCTTGGGAATGCAATTAGTAGTAAAGAAGTAATAGATTAAAACTTGGTGCTTGATGGAGCGGTTTTCTATGAACGTTACGGTTTATGTGCTCATATCTCATGAACTACGGGTCGTACTGTGATACAATTTCGAAGGTACACTCAACTATATGCGTGCATATTGTCTGTAAAATTTCCTGCGGCTACAATTTATAATGTAGAAATTATACATTGTAACGTCATACCGAGAGCCGTAGTTTTACTCCATAAACAGCGGAAAAGTAGTAAGCGAGAAACTTTTTTCCTTTCATCATTTTACTATGGTTGCCAGCGAGAAGTAGTTTAATAAAGGTTTGAAATTATGTTTAAAGTTTGTTGCAAGTCGCTAAGTACTGTCATTCTGATACAGTGTATTTCGAAAGTCTCGCCGCATTATATGGTATTTTTTGCGATTTCTATTGGTTATGACGTAATATCTTTTGAACCATGTGCCGTATGTGATTCTTAATCATGCAGCAATTGTTACCTCACGGTAAGGAATGTGTGTACCAAATTTCGTTGAAATCGGCTCAGTGGTTTAGGAGAAAATGAGCAGCATTGTCGCCAAATGCAGCAGTTTTTCGCGCATCTCATTGTTTTTGACATCATATCTCGTGAACTATATATCTAACGTGATTCCAGGAGTGATGCTTTCCCGGTTACTACACTTAGAGCAACAGGCAAGAGACAAGATGCAAGTCAATGTTACCTGCATTGTCTTGACTCTTCAGACTTTTGCTAGTAAGCGTTTAATGAATAGACGAGTAACAGTTTGAAACTAATCACCCCGGGATCAAAGCTGGCGCTCCGCCCATCATGTCAGCTGGCGCCCTCACGGCGCTACAAAAGATTTGCTAAAAACAAAAATCTATCTTGAAGACTGTACAAGTGATTTGGGATTTGAAAAAATGCTGGTAGAAGAAAGAGATATTTCAGAAGCAGACAACATTTCGCCATCATTTCCATTAGATATACAACCAGTCCGTCTAATACACAAAAAAAGACAGTTTGATTATAAAGCAGAAGATCAACCTATTCGTGACGAGCAAAATCATTTCAAAATTAATTTTTATTTTATAAGTTTGGATATTGCAATAAATTCAATTGACGAGAGGTTTCATCAGTTTAACAACCTAAATCGTGTATTTGGGTCTGTATAAAATATACGATGTACAAAATGAAACTCCCAAAGCTGTTCTTGTTGAATGTGTTAATTTGGAATGTCTTTAGCTCACAAAGACTCGAAAGATATTGATGCTACTGATCTGTGCAATGAATTACAAGCCATTGCTAGAAGTGTACTCAATAAGTCGGGGCCACAGGACGTTCTGATTTATATTTGTAAAAATGAACTTACAGACATTACACGTAATTTAGTTACTGGCCGGCCGCGGTGGCCGAGGAGACTGAGGCGCGCCAGTCACGGTCTGCACGGCCACTACGGTCGGGGTTGGAATCCCCCCTCGGGCATGGATATTTGTGCCGTCCTTAGTATTAGCTAGTTCATAAGTAGTTTGTAAGTTTAGGGACTGATGACCCCGTAGTTAAGTCCCATAAGCTTAAGAAACATTTGAACATTTTAGTTACTACACTAAGAGTGTTGCGTACTCTTCCTGTGTCTGTAGCCAGTGGTGAGCGCAGCTTTTCACGAAATTAAAACTATAAAAACATATCTGCGATCCACAATGACTCGAGAAACACTTGTGGGGTTGCCAACTTTGTCAACTGAAACAGCAGACACAGTTGATTTAAAGGAGATCGTCTCAGATTTTGAAAAAGTCAAGGCAAGAAAAATGAAATATGTGTGACTCTTTATATAATGAAGCTTATAATTGTATCAATCATTGTAAGCTATCAACGAAAACCTTTTTAAAAGAGAAAATGTAAAAACGATGAATAAAAGTATATGATTTGCAAATGATTGGTAAAGGAAGGGAAAGAAGAAGGATAGGAAAGAAAGGATTGACAGTGGCCGCATTTGGGCATTGATATTAAGCAATGGCATCAAGTGAAAATTTGAGCTGGACCGGGAATCGATCCCGGGTCTCCCGCTTTGGGCCAGCGGTCGCCTTAACCACTTTTTTTTTATTTTTATTTATTTTTTTACTATAAGTGCCTCAGTCCCCCTTTCTTTTTTTTTCTTTTGCCTAATCTTTTCCACTTCAGCCGTTGGCGCCTAACTTCTATATCCCACATAAACCTAAACATCTCGCCTGCCCAAAAAAAAAAAAAAAAAAAAAAAAAAAAAAAAAAAAAAAAAAAAAGAGGTCTAGTGCCACCGCCACTTTTACCCTATACTAAATCAAGGATGCAACTAAGGGAAAGAAAAAGAAATAATGTGTTCTTTTATTTAAATTTCATGACTTTTATTGTAAATACAAATAGACAACAGGAGAAACAAAAAGGCCCATCCTAACCGTTGTGTTTTGAAGTCTTACCGAATTCTTTGAATTATAAAGAAAATTAAAAAGATTTTTCTTTTTCCTTCTTCTACTTGAACGTAAGGAAGGTATTTAACGTGAGTGTCGAACTGTCCGGAGCCTTGGCCGTCTTCTCGTGGTGTGTTTATTACCGGTAAATTCGATCATAAATCTATTTTTTTTTCTTAATGAACCAGGTCATCTCCAGTTTCTTTACTTAATATCTGCTCATGCCCGGCTTCAACGGACCACTAAGAAGTCATCAAACACCTTCAGGAGAAAGTTTGCGTAATTTTTACGTTAGTTTCCATTCCTCTTAATTTTCGAATGTTGGCTCTCTATAAAAGTTCTATAATCACCGACGTCGTGTTCCGTTGTGCCTAATATATAATGCACTGTCATTCCTTTCAGCCAGTTTGCTGCATTTCTCTTCGTATTTGGGTATGGAACCTCATCAGGATAGAGCAAGGTCGTCATCTGAATAGCATGAGGCGCAGTGCGTTGAACGAAGGCCAAAAGGCGGCAGAGTAGATACCAAATGTCCTTTGCCGTTCCGCAGACTAATCGGTGTGTGTCCGTATCATGCACGTTGAACGTCTGGCACAGCGGCGTCGCCGCGAGGTGAATGCTGTGCAGACGTGACTGCGTGGGGTACTTTCCGTTTACGTAGTAGTAACATGCAGTCCGTGCCGCTGTCGGCAAGTTAGGGGCGTGTACGTTATACCAGACTGCATTCCAGTCGACTGTTGGGTGTTTACCTTCCACAACATTCCGTCGTTGCCTCATCATGAGGGATCCGTACACCTTACGGACCGCAGGTAGATCATCTATGCGTAGTATACGTCTGAGGTAACTGTATTCCAGTAAAAATGTACTGCAGTGGGAAATTGCCGCGGGGATATGATGGAGATCTATCGGTGGGTCCAGATTGGGTGGTGCAATTTCCGTGAGAAGAAAAGCGATCAGACTGTTGGGGTCTCGTTTCCATTGCCACAGTGTCAGCCTCACAAACAAAGCCATAGCCTTGACATACACGTTGGTGAGTCCTAGTCCACCGCCCAACACCGGGAGTGAGAGCGTGGAGTAGCTGACTTTGAAGAGATGTCCTTGGTTCACGTAATGTCCAAAGGCTGCTTGGATTCTGTCCGCAGTCGCTCTTGGCATCGGAAAAATCCTTGCCAAGTACGTCATTTTTGATACCAAGTAGGTGTTTATCAAGTCGACCTTTTGCAGCGCATCCAAGGAGCGTAGTGAGTGTAGGCGGATACATGCACGCATATTGTTCAAGAGGCGTTTGTAGTTGAGAGCTATCGTGCGGCGTGTGGTCTTGGTGTACACCACCCCTAAACATTTCATCTCAGTGACGAACTTTATGCGTCCGTCGGGTTGCGCAGGTAATCCGCAACCGATGTTCATGATTCCTGATTTTCTCATGTTCATCTGTGCACCCGACGCTTCCCCATATCTCTCTATCTGAGCTATGGCTGTGGCAATCTCTTCATTTGAACGGACGAGGAGGACCACATCATCTGCATATGCACGATACACAAATTTATCCCCTCTTACATTGACGCCGCTTAACGTTCGATGTAGTTGCATCAGAAATGGCTCAATTGCAAGTGAAAATAGGCCCATGGAAAGAGGACACCCCTGTCTGACGGAGCATTGGACAGTGATTGGTCCTGTCGGACTACCATTCACAAGTACCATTGACTTCGTCCCATTCAGAAGTCGCATTACAGTCGCGATGAAACGTACTGGTATTTCCATCGCTACCATCGTGGCTCGTAGGAAGTCATGGCCGACTGCGTCAAAGGCTTTTTCCAAGTCGACTGCCAGCATCGCGCCCTGAATTCTGCAGGCTTGCGCGATTGCTATCAAATCACGATAGTCACAAAGCGCCTTGTGGATTGCACGATTGTAACCGATACATGTCTGATCTTTCCCTGTTAACACTGTGAGGGCTGGTTTTAATCGCAATGCTAAAAGCCGTGCAAAAATTTTATAATCGCTGTTGAAGAGCGTCAGTGGTCGGAATTGGTGCACCGATTGTCCCGTTGATGTCTTCGGGACGGGGATGATTAAACCTTGGGTAAATTCAGTTGGTATAATTACTTCGGCGTGCAGTAGTTCTTGAAACATCTGTCTCAAAGTCGGTGTTAATATATCTTGAAATTCCCTGTAAAATTCAATGGGTAGTCCATCGAGGCCTGGAGCTTTGTTTGGGCGACCTTTCGCCAGGGCTGCCTTCACCTCTTCCTCGGTCACGTCTGCTTGCATCTCTACCGCCGTCTCGCGGTCCAGTTTCCGTGGCAGTGCCGCAAGCATGTCGTTGAGTGCCGCCTCATCTGGAATCTTCTGTGAGTATAATCGAGCGTAGTAATCTACAAAACCATTCCGAATTACTGCCTGACTTGTTAAAAGTTGGTCGTCCTCTGTCCGCAGTGCCGTGACGAGATTCCTCTCGGACCGCCTCTTTTCACATACTATGTGGTGCATGGAGGGTGGTTCGTGCGAACTCTGTAGTCCTGTCGAGCTCTAATGACTGAACCTTCCATTTTCTGGCGCATTAGTAGTAACAGTTTGGCTTTGACACGGTTGATTTCTATCAGACGAACTGGTTGCTGCATTGCACTGTTGTATAAATCACGGAGGACGCTGAAATAAAATTCGATCGTGTTGTAGTACCATCTCATTCTGTCTCTTGAATAGCTCATCAGTGTTCTTCTCAAGGCCGGTTTGGCGCACTGTACCCACCAAGACAACACCGACGGATAGGCCTGTCTACGTCGTAAGCATTTTGTCCAGGTTTCGGAGACTAATGTACGACAATCTTGGTCCTTCAGAACGTCTACATTCAGCTTCCACACCCCCTTGCCACGATAGGTTGTCTGACGCTCCAGGTTAACGGTGCAGATGTAAGCCAAATGGTCAGAAAAAACTGTCGGCCAGAGTTCCGATTGCTGAAGACTCCCACGAAGCTCTCGTGAAACGTATATGCGATCTAGACGGCTCGCTGACGTTGCGGTGAAATGCGTGAACCCAGGCGCGTCCCCGTGTAAACAGTTCCAAGTGTCCAGCAGGGCCATGTCACGTACTAGGGCGGAGAGCTGTGGGCAGGTGTTGTAATTTGGCGTCTGGTCGCGTGGCGACAATACGCAATTAAAGTCCCCTCCAAAAATTACTTGATTGTATCTGCCAGCGAAGAGGGACATTATATCTGTCCTGTAGAAGTCGGTGCGGGCGCGTCTGTTTCCGGAGCCCGATGGGGCGTATACGTTGACGAGCCGAACGTCGTTGACCGTGAGCGCCGTTCCTCTCGCCGATGGCAGGTATTCTACGTCCCTAACTGGGATTTCCTCTTTGATCAGGATTGCAGTGCCCAATTCTTGTGCAGTGCCCGGATGGATGTGTGCAGTAAAAGCGCACCGGGAATGGAGGTCCGCCTCCCTCACCTCCTGCAACAGCGCGATATCTACTTCCGCTGCCCGCAACATGTCACTCAGTAGCTGTAATTTATTCCCACTGCTGATTTTGTTGATATTGATCGTCGCGATGCGATGTGCTTGCAGGGGATTCATTTTGCACGCACCGCCTCTCTACGCGCCCTGCGGTCCAGTAACGACTACTGGTCCATTTCTAGCGTCTTGTGTTTTGCTGGTCGTAACACATTTGCTCACGCAGTCCTCTTGCGATGGTTTTTCCGTCATTTCTACGTCTTCATTGCACTCGTCAACGTCTTCTGTCCAGTCGTCAAGACTGTGGTCAGGGGTGAACTTCTGTAACTTCTGAAATTCTTGATCTGGACCTTCACTGATCTGCTGCACTGATATCACGTCTTTGGGAGACGCTTCATGTCTTTCACATACCCGCTGACCTGTGTTACCGTCCTTCTCCATCGTACTTGGCAGCGTGCGATCAAGTTCTTGAGCGCTTTCGTGGCATGGTTCAACTGTCTCGTCGACGTCTGGGGACGCAGTACGTTGTTTCTTGCATTTCCTGTAGCGGCGTCGAGGAGAGCGTCCTTCCTCTGTATCGGAAATTTGAGACTGCCCCATACTTGTAGGTTCTGATACCTCTCCCTTATCGTGCGACTTGTTGGTGTCTATCTCCATTCCATCAGGCCTAACGTCTTCGTCTCTAGTCAGGGGGTCGTCCTCCTTTCGCGGTGGTTCGGTGGCAGCTGGTCCCTCCTGCTGCACCGCGACCTCCGGCATTTCACTCTTGGACACTTGTTCATGATCTGGTGGCGACGCGGTTCCTAGCGCCGCTTGAACATATGTGAGGGGCAGAGTTTGGGGACGTTGCGGTAATTGGCCTTCACCCGTCGGTAATTGCATGATTCGTCTCTGTAAGCATTCTGATCGCACGTGGCCCTCCTTGCCACAGCCTGAACACGTGCGCGGTTGTCCGTCATACATAATGATCGCACGGCACCCACAAATGTAGACGTAAGAGGGAACGTGTTTCTTGAGGTCTATCCGTACTTGCCGTACTCCATTGAGAACATGATATGTCTCAAAACTCGTCCATTTTTCTTCTGTATAGGCGAGGACCGTGCCGTATTGCCGGAGCGCCGTAGTTACCTGTTGTTCCGTCACTTCAAATGGTAATTCGAAGACACGTATCGTTCGAATTCCGATGCCCGCTGGCTCCACCGTGACGTTTCCTACATTGCCGTCGGAGTGAAGGAACTTATAAGACCCGCCAGAGTTCTGAATGAGTCGATCGCAACATGCATCGTTGATTAATTTGACATTTACAACGCTCGCCACAATCGAAAAGTGAATTCCAATCAATTCGTGAGGATCGAGTTTGACCACTTCTCTTAAAAATCGTTCAATTTCTAGTGCTTTAGGTCGAGCAAAACGGTTGTCAAATGTGAACTTCACGGTCGATTTCCGTAAGTAGTCAGCCATGTGAACGTCGTTTGTATACAATACGCGCGCCGCTGCTAAGCCCCGCACTCGCCGCTTCCTCCTCGCCGCTAGCTACGGCTCGGAAGTAAACAAGACGTCCTCACCGCGAGGCCGCTCGGGCCAGACTTACCACTTGGCCACCCGTGATGGCGTCCCGTCTGTCTCAAATTCCCACAAGTCGCACGATATGGCTGTAGCGCCCCTATTGTCCATGCCCTCTTACACTCGCCATTACTGATTCCCTTGCGAGGTCGGACGTGTAACCGCATCTGCGGTGAAATAACTGAGTCTAACGCCGTCGTCGAGTTTAAATACTTATTGTATTGGTGTGCTGTCTGTTCTTTCGGACGTCCGAAACAACAAACACAACACCAATACAATAAAAAAGTATATGATGTATAAAAGTTTATGATGTAGCCATTTTAATGGGGAAATTTCTTTACGTAATATATATGTTGTGATTATGTATTTGAATAAAATAAGATGCAATGTGTATTTTACATTGGTGTTTTACTAGACAGGGCGCCATTAAAATAATTTGCCTAGGGCCCCGATACCTTGCCCAAATTATTTGGTCAGCTACCAGTAATGGCAGCCGTGGCACGGGTGGTCGTCCCTGCACTGGCATTAAGAATAATACAAAACACAATTTCAGTGCTCTTCTATGATCACATGCAATTATCTAAAGTCTACTCGAAAATTTCAATATAACGATCTGAACATTTCTTGCATTTCATCCCACTAAAGTCAGTCAGACTATGAGAATCGGGCCCTTTAACATCAACAGCATTCCACAAAGGGGGTTACCATAATTTAAGACGGTAGCACCTCAACACAGAACGCGTTCAGATCCAGGTGGAAGCTCCAGACTCGTGGACACGATCGTCCCTGCTGCTTCCTTGCGTGCCCACTATGGACTGTCAAGATCGCCCAAATGCCGCTTGTCGCTACCTGGCCGAAAGAGGAATGCCAGCGGCACGTAATTCGTCCCACGACCCGACTCGATGCACGGCGCTTAGATCTCACGAGTGCACCGTTAGGTGAGAACTAAGATCTTTGCCAAGCAGAATTTTTCAAGATATGCAACACCACGTATCAAAATACGTGGCTTAAGCATTCAACCCGCAAAATACAAGAAACCTTATTGACTGTCAATTCATTAAAATATTTTAAATTGTTATTCGCAGTAGCATAACAGCACAAAATGAAGGGATATTTCTAATGCCGTAGGTACACGCGTAAACATGTACTGCAGCCGCTGACCAACCACAGAGTTTCTGTTCAGATGTTCAAATATTTGTAAATCTATCGTACTTAACTTCTTGGGTTATTAAACCCTAAGCTTATAAACTAGTTGATCTAAGTTAAACTAACCTAAGGACAACACACACACACACACACCCATGCCCGGGGGAGGACTCGAACCTCTGACGGCGAGTAGTCGCGCTCCCCGCAGCGAGGTACTTTAGACCGCTCGGCCACTCCACCGCAGCCAGAGTTTCTGTTCTGCCTCTTTGTTTACATAATTTTAATACTAACTTTGAATGAAATATAGGGCTACCATCATGGTTTTACGAGAGATGGGCGACATCTGACATGAATTTAAGGGAGAAGTTCAAGGTTCAAATGTTTGTAAATCTTATGGGTCTTAACTGCGGGGTCTTCAGTCCCTAAGGTTACAAACTACTTATGAACTAACTTATACTAAAGACAACACAAAAATCCATGCCCGAGGTAGGATTCGAACCTCCGATGCGGGAGGCCGTGCGATCCTCAACGTGGTGCTCCTGACCGGATTTAAGGGAGACAGAACGTTCATGTAGTCGCAAATAGGTTTTTCTATATTGTTTCTCACGGTATCATATTCTGTCGTAACCCTAGAAACAGAAAATTGAAAGATTGGGTACATTAACTACTGCCTCTCAGAATATTTTCTAGTCAATTTTTTTATTTTTTTATTTACAGTGGCGGCGCTACGCGTCGGCGACGTCGGCCACCGCCGACGGCCTCGCGCTTGTGGGGGCCTCGCCAAACATTGTTAATTTTTTTTTTTTTTTATATTAGATGTTCAACGGCGCTTTCCAACTACTAGGTTATGTAGCGACGACCTACATCTAGCTTAACCAATAGACGAACACAACATCCGTATCCGAGGGTGGGGTTAGACCCCTGACGAGAGCGACCTCGCTCACCGTGGTATGACGTCTTATTGCGCTCGGCCATTCCCGGCCGGCAGCTATTTAGTTGTCCGTATTTATTTTCGTATGAGTGCAGCACTGATGCAATTTTTAGTTAAATACTTCCAAACAATTTCTTCAGTACAATTTAGAAAACGATTTGAAAGAAGTATATCCAAATGTTTATATAAAAATCATAATCATGCTGAGTTCCAGTCAGTACAGCTTCGGCGGAGAGAGGTTTCACAAAGTTAAAATTGATTAAGACTAACTTGAAAGGCACAGTGAGGCAAGAAAGCATATCTGCGTTGCAAGTACTATCAACTGAAGCCGAAATAGCGGCTAGTATTAAGATGTGATGTAATACAATTCTGTGAGACGAAAAGCTGAAAAGTTTCTGTAATTTGTGTTTGTTTATCGTAATTTTTTTCATTTCAATAATACTCGTATATTATAGTAATATAATTTTAGTATAATGATTATTGATGTATGATTCAGCTCAATTAACATTTTCTTCATTAATGAAAAAATGAGAGGGACCTCGCAAAGACGAGTTCGCCGACGCCCAGTTTTCGTCTAGCGCCGCCACTGTTTATTTATTTATTTTTAATAATGCGCTGAATAGTCTAAGACACTGGTACACCTGCTTAATATCGTATATAGTTCCCGGGAGCACGCAGAAATGCCGAAATGCGACGCGGTATGGACTCGACTAATGTCTGAAGTAGTGCTGTAGGGAACTGACTCCATGCATCCCGTAGAGCTATCCGTAAATCCGTAAGAGTACGAGGGGATGGAGATCTCTTCTGAACAGCTCGTTGCAAGGCATCCCAGTAAAGTTCATGTTTGGGGAGTTTTGTGGCCAGCGGAGGCGTCTAAACTCAGGAGACTGTCGATGGAGCCACTCTGTAGCAATTCTGGACGTGTGGGGTGTCGCATTGTCCTGCTGGAATTTCCCAAGTCCGTCGGCATGCACAATAGACGTAAATGCATGCAGGTTATCAGACAGGATGAGTACGTATGTGTCACCTGTCAGACTCGTATCTGGACGTATGAGGGGTCCCATATTACTTCAACAACAGAAGACGAACACCATTACTGACTCTTCACCAGCTTGAACACCCCTCTGCTGACACGGGTTCATGAGGTTGTCTCCATAGTCCTACACTTTCGTCCGCTGGATACAATTGGAAACGAGACTTTTCAGAGCAGGCAGCACATTTGCAGTCATCAACATTCCAATGTCGGTGTTATCGGGCCCAGACGAGGCGCTAATTACCACACATGCCGTCTAATCAGAACCAATAAATAACCCGTGTACCTAAGTCCCTGATCTCACGGGAAAGAAGATTGTTCTGACAATAAACCCGATCATTGTAGTGGAGATTACAATCTGATCAATGTCGTGTTTCTTGACGCAATAACGATCGTTAATTTAGTGGGGAAAATTGAAAATTATTTGTAATTATTAAACGTTACTAAAATGTTAAACAGTCGTAATTGAATAAATTTAGCAAAATGAATGATTTGTGGTAGCCACGCTCACTGGGTGAGCCAGTTAAATTTGGAAAAGTTGAATAATTGCAAAATTTAACTATACATTCACTAATTACAAGTAGAGCGAAGAAAGAATTAACGCTGCACTATATCACATCAAGCATGGAAACCAAAAGATACCGCAATGAATATGTACTTAAGTTAAGTAGATAATAAAATAATGAGGAAACTCACGACTATCATGCATTAATAAAAGCAACCAGCTCCAATGTACTTTCAGTATTTACTGACAGACACGCTTCTCACCGTAATGCTCGTTGTTCGTGACCAAAGTAAACGAAAATAAGCAAATTGTTTTCATTAAGCGTAGCCTCTAATTTTCATAGCAAGTGATGAAAATGCACTTTTGTTACTGCTTACGCAATCGGAAATATTTAAAAGTAATCACATAGCTGTTTATTGAACACTGTTATTCTTGAAGGCTTACTGTGATTAAGAACAGATAGTTAGTAGTTACTCAGCGGGAAAATTATGAACTGTAATATATTCTGTCAGTAACTAAGCGCTGATGATCACATAAGTCTCATTCTAAGAAAATTTACGAGCAATAATTAGTATTTCATTGTTAAACAGTTATAACTTCACTGTTTAAGACAAATTTCAAAACATTGGCTGAAAATACAAATAGTTTTCTTTCAGCAGTGAAATGATTTTACTTGAAAGATTTTACTCTCATTTTTCATGGTTTTATTTAGGAGTAATAATGGAGAGAAGAAGGACCAAATGTTTAAATGTTTGTAAATCTATGAGACTTAACTGCTTACAAACTACTGAAATTAACTTAAACTAGCCTAATGACAATACACACACACACACACACACACACACACACACACACACACACATGCCCCCGGGAAGATTGGAACCTCCGACGCATCCGTTCTCACGTGTAAGCGTAGCCGACGCAGCGCCGCCTTCTGAGTGTTTAAGTATCTCGGTGTCTGCATACGCGTGCCTATACCAGTTTCTTTGTCTCTTCAGTGTATGTCTTTTTTCCAACCGGTATCTCAGTGCACAACATCAATAACAGGAATAAAAAATCGATATGAAGTCTTGTAATCATTTTCTTGGTTCTCTGTATTTGACAGTTGTCAAACGATATGTCAGTAGTGGCTCTTCTGAAGTGTAGCGAATTGTTGTACTATATGAGTCACTGAGAATTAATAGTGTAACGTGAGTTTTAAACATTAACGTCTCTGTAGTCGTATTTCTGGTGTCCTTGTTACTTCTGCGTGTTATTTATACCGTAGCTGATAACCGGTACAGTCGAGCACGTTGGTGAATTTCCAGTACTGAACAAAAGCATGTAATCATTCTTGATGTGCGAGCTGTCATTTTCCTTCTCCGCTCTACGAATTTCTTTCAATAGAAGTACAAACGCAGAGAAAAGAAAATAATAATAACAATAATAATAATCTCGCCAATAGTATCAATTATTATACGAAAACTTTTCGAGATCTGTCTGTCAGAAACGTCAATTATCGATAATCTTGACGAGACGAGATACGGCAGAATCAGGCGGTCAATAAGAGAGCTGGGAGGATTAAAACATTACTACAACACGAGAGAAATTTAGAAATACGGGAGAGTTGGACGGCCAAGTACTAACTTCAACATGTAACGTTACCACTTTTTGCTGCCTGGCTAAAGTTGAATATGTCTCTTGGACAACAGAGACCTGTATCACTTAAATCAGCCCTCAACTTGACCGGACACGTTAGATGATTTACATGGATTTTTAAAGTTCACAAACAATACTTATCTTGATAATTCTCGTAGAGTGGGACGTTGTATATATATATATATATATATATATATATATATATATATAGAGAGAGAGAGAGAGAGAGAGAGAGAAAACCAGGTTTTAGGTGATAATTAATTTCGTGTTCTGCATTCCAAAGTAAACTTGTTTATTTCCAAAGGCTCAAAATCATTATACGTCTTTTCACGAAAAGCCTCCCAACACAATCTAAGAGTGAGTTAACATCTTCCTCAAAACTACAAGTACAGTACTAATTGGATGAACATTTTATTAATGACTTTTAGTTTAAAATTCTACTTCTGTTTCGAGAGCGCTAGTAAGATTTAACAGTTTAATTATATAATATTTAATACTTTTAGTGCATTATAACTCTTTCTGATATTAAACATTTATTTTTTATGTAGTTGGCATTTCAGTATTTAATTTGACTACTTGTCCGAAAGTTTCAAAACAGCAATTTAAAGTTATGGTAGATTCATTCTTAACAGAATTACTGCAGCATACGATAAATCTTGTTATTAAAATTATTATATTTTCCGAGCAAATAGTTCAAAGTTTTCAAACGCAAATTTACAGTAACTTTAATACTGAGTATCAAATCAACTATTTTACACTATATTTGTTTATTATTTTGTTATACACCAAAATAGCAAGTGTATCGTGCACAGTATGTTCGACTGGTTGCATGGTGATAAAGTCTGTACTATACACAATAATTTTTAAACATCGACCAATATTCTTGTCTCTCTGCAAATGTTATGCAATATGACGTGAAATATTTTGTACATTTCAGTTTCGGCAATATTATATTTTGGCAGATTTTAAGTTGTATAAAAAATATTGTAATTGCTTGTTTCTGTTCAGGATGTTAGTTTGCTTGGTATCTGTATATTTTAACTATGAGATAGGTTTTGGTTTCAATTTCGGTTTTTTTGTTAATGTTAGGAGGAACATATATCTACTCTAGACATTTGTATCGTATTATTTTGTTCATATTCCTTGTAATGTTGAAATGACCGATAAATTCTAGTGTAGGTGTTGCGGTATTATTCGTGTAATGTTGGCACTACTGTTTTCATGAGGAGGTGAACGACATACGTACGTAATCGTTACAAACATGTGTTAATAGCTCTGAGTGGAAGACCGCGTACGGCAACAGACGACACTGTTCGAGATCAGGTTGGTGAACTACTCAGAGCAATTAGTCGGATAATACAGCAACAGCTTTCAGATAAGTGCGGCATACCACGAGTGTGTGCAAGAAACTGTGTACACTCGTAACGTGGAGTAGTGGAGACTGGACACTCCTCTGCTTTTGCTTTTTCACCGTGAGGGTGACGGATTCCTTAACAACATACTGTCATGTGATGAATGCTAGATTCAGCATTATAAAACGCGAAAACAAGAGAGGCTCAATTGAGTCCCGCCACAAAGGCCCACTGACGCCATTCTGCTATAGATTTCAATTGCGGGCACGTTTTCTGCGGTCAGAAACTCGATTACTGCACGCTATTTTTTTTTTATTTTTTTATTTTTATTTATTTATTTATTTATTTTTTTTTTTTTTATGAAGCGGCGGAGTTGGGTTCCACACCGCCATGTTATACGCTACATTTCGGAGCTCCACAGCAGCACACAATTTGCAAATGGCGAAGCGGGGAAGTTGACCGGGTAATATGCGTGACACGTAATACCGTAACAGGTACTGACAGCAGGATAAAGTGTTAACTGCAGAGTAATAGCGTAAGTCCAAACAAGGCTCCTGGAGTAGACGATATTCCCTCAGTGCTGCTGATGTCTTTGCCAGAGTCAGCTATTTAAATCAGTTACAGATCAAAGGATTGCTGTATGAAGGTGTGCAAAATAGGGTGACAATATTTTCAGACACAAAAAGCAGGATCTACCAGTCATGTTACATAATAACGCCAAATGTACGTCACTTGTTTTATTTACGTTTTGTAACAGATTTTCGGAACATGCAACAAGTGAAATAGTCATCCATTCAACATATATATATTTAAACAAATGATAATGGTGAAATAAGATTATGGTGAGTACTATGATCTGAGTATGGTGAAACATAATCATGTATGTTTTCAACTGAATGAATTGCTTTCAACATTTTAAAATTTGTCAGAATTGAATAATGGAACTCTACATGGGTTTGATTGTAATTACATTTTGTAATAATCAAATCTTTCTGAATTAATTCTGGGTTTGCAACGGATCCATATATTGCTCATTACAAAAAGTACTCGTTCTGTTGGCGCATTTGTAGCCGACAGGGTAAGAATAACCTCAATCATGTTGCCAACAACACGATCATCAATATTTAACTGCTAAAAATTTTACAAATATTTCAACCCATCTCAAATGAATTTTTGTGTGACTTGCATTCGATTCTTTTACTGTTGTTTAAGTAACATAACATCAAACATTTGAAATTTTATCAAAAAAATTGTCATTAATTTCCTTCATAATATATTTAAGTACAAAATCAAAATATCTTTTAACATCAAAGCAATAGAACACAGAATGCAGCTTAGCTCAGCTCTGTATATCTATTTCAGAAAAATCAGATTTCTCTTTAACGCCTAAGATAAATTGATACAGAGATCGCAGTTCGGCATGATTACAACGCATCATCATTCGACAGCTCACGCACTAATGACTTTCATCCATTTTGAAACCACACAAACAGCTGGAAAATCGGATGAATAATCTGCGACTTTCGGTTTTGCCAACAGCTGTAGGTAATATTACTGCAGTCGCGTATTTGACGCACCTGTTCGGCGGGAGCGGTCCTTACGTCTGCAATGACCGCATACGACATGCGTGAGTGACGCTGCGCTGTCAACCAAACTTTCTTTCCTCCGCAAAAAGAGTTTTGCACGACTGAGTCCCATTCTTCATTAGTTGAATAATTACTCGTTTCTCTTGAATAAGACGATAATCGGATTTCGCAGGATGATTGGCAGGATATTTTTAATATTTTCTAACATCGAGTCGGGCCGTAGGATGAGGATAAAAAATAAAAAGAAGGTATCCTGCGAAATTCAGGACATCGGGTCACCCTAGTGCAGAGAGTAAGCCGGCCCGAAATACTAAAATAGGAGTCTTGGCATAAAAAAGCAGTGGAGAGGACATGGGACAAGATGTATATCTATTTTTTCGGTCTATTGTCGAGATCTAAGCAAGAGAATACCTACATCTTGGACTGTATTGATCACATCGTTTTCCCCTACCAAGGTCGCTACAACGAATGCTGTAATTCAAGGAATTCAAGGAAGAGATTGTTTGTCACGTATGGTTCGCCATGTTCTCTCATCACTGATAATGCCACATCATTTACTTCACATATATTCAACAATTTCTGTCCTGGTCTTGAAGTTAAACATATTAAGACCACACCCTATTATCCAAATCCGTCTTATGCGGAGAGGCTTAACAGAAATTTACGTTCTGTCTAAACTGCGTACAACAGTAGGGACCACACCTTATGGGAGCGATCGCTGCTCTGGTTTATGCTGGCATTCAATACCGCTCACCACAAAAGTCATCGCGACACGCCGGCTGAGGTTTTTCTTGCGCTCAAAACCGCAAGTCCATTGAGTATCATAAGGTCCGTAGAGGATTGTTGCCTGAGAAAGTTTCCGCTGAACAGTTGGTTGCCCAATGGAGACAGGCGCTTAATAACATCAGACACGCACATAGGTGAGATACAATAAAGGTCGTCGGGCTAAGCCTTACAAGATAGGTGATATTGAGACAGTCACAAATTTTTGGGCAATTAGCAAGACCATCAAGAAAGTCACCAAGAAGTTACCCGCCAGGTACCACGGTACGTACAAAATTTATCACCCTAGGCACACTCTTGCTTTGTTCTGTTTAAATGGAATTTTTTTCCTTGTAAATGTGTATGTGTGTGTAACTTATTGTGTGTATAATTTCTCGCCCTGGTCTTTTATATTATATTAAGGATTCATGGTATCCTTTGATGACCTTAAACATTTGTGTAATTTTTGGTGTAACTATGTAAATTATTGTTCTTTAAATTATTACCTTTTATGAAGTTATACTGATTAATGTTTTCTGGAGTAATAAAGTTGTGAAAGTCAGTGCGCCTTTCTGCTGTCCAGTGCTACCTATTACGTAAATGTTCGATATAATCTGTATTCGCTTATTCAACTAGTGAAGCTGCACAACATGGCGTGCAAGATATCTGACACAGGCGAAACAATACCAGATGCTAACAAGTGTGTGCGGTGGCCGAGGGGATTGAGGCGCTTCAGTCACGGTCTGCACGGCCACTGCGGTCGGGGGTTCGAATCCCCCCTCGAGCATGGATATTTGTGCCGTCCTTAGTTGTAGGTAGTTCATAAGTAGTTTGTAAGTTTAGGGACTGATGACCCCGTAGTTAAGTCCCTTAAGCTTAACAAACATTTGAACATTTTTTTCTAAGAAGTGTGTAATAAAGATTAACACGAATTACTTTAAAAAAAAAATAAAAAAAAAATAAATAAAATAAAATAAAAATAAAAAATAAATAAAAATAAAAAAATAAACGTAAAACTGGTGCAACTGAACTCCGCGAAGATCAGTCTGGATTTATGTAAAATGTAGGAACAGGATTTGTCTTAGAAGATAGGTTAACGAAAGGCAGACCTACTGTTACAGATTTCGTAGATTTGGAGAAAGCATTCTACGGTGGTGACCGGTAGGCTCCTTCACTAACTTTAAAAAAGTGTTGTTATTGTTCTTGTTGTTATTATCCTCGGTCCTAAAACTGTTTTGTTGAGCTCTCCACGCTACTAGACTCCGAATACTAATGACAAGTCACATTCATGTGAACCTACTTATTGTATTCGTTTCTTGGCTTTCATCTACGATCCCCCTCACTCTTCCTTTCAATACTAAACTGACAAGTCCTTGATGACTCAGAATGTGTCCTATTAATCGCTACCTTCTTTTAGTCAGAATGTGACAGAAATTTCTGTCGTCCTCAAAGGAGGTATGTTTCAGTACCTCCTCATTGCCCATCTAATCTTCAGCACAAAAAAAGAAGAAAAAAAGGGGCCATTTACCACTTTTCTTGTCTCCATTGTCTCCTTTTAATGTAATTCCGTAAGCATCACCTGATTTAATTTGACTACATTCCATTCCCCTTGTTTTGCTGTTGTTAACGTAATTTTATACTACGCTCCTTCCAAGACAATACAATGATCATTGCATTCAACTGTTCTTACATGTCATTTACTATCTCTGACAGAATTACAGTGCCATTTAAAAGGACGTTTTTATTTTGTCCGTGAAATTTAATTCCAGTTCTACATTTCTCGCTTCTTTCCTTCACAGCTAGCCGACGATTGTAACATCGGGGAAAGGCTACAAACCTGTTTTATTTCCTTTCCCACCAATACTTCGTTTTCATGCCATTTGTCTTCTATAACTGCTGTCTGATTTTTGTACATGTTGTATATGACTTTTCGTTCCGCATATTATACCTCTTGATTACTTAAAAAATTTGAAATAGCATATTGCAGTCATTCTTAAAATCTTTTTGTAAATCTACAAAAGTTATAAATGTATGTTTGAGTTTTCCTAACCTATTTTCTAAGTTAAGTCGTAATGTCAGTATTGCTTCGTGTATTCCTTCAGATCTCCTAAATCCAAACTGCGCTCGCCAGATTTCTATCCGTTCTTACATTCTTCTGTAAATAATTCGTGTTAGGCTTTTGCAACCATGACCTGTTGTGATGGTCTTACAATTTTCACTCTTGTCTGCACCTGCTTTCTTCGGAATTTGGATTATATAGATTACTTCTGAAGTGTGAGGAAATTTTGCCTGCCTTATACATCTTGCTCATCAGATGTAATTCTGTCATTGCCGCTTCTTTCAAGAATATAAACGGTTGAGAGGAAATATCATCTACTGCAGGGGTTTTGTTTCGACTTAGGTCTTTCTGTCCTCAGTCAAATTATTCTCTAAGTACAGTATCTCCTATCTTCATCTACCTCCTCTATTTTCTCCGCAGTTCTGCAAATGTTCAAATGTTTGTAAAGGTTTGTGACCAAACAGCTGTGATCATCTCTCCATTCACTTACAAGATACTCAAACTAACTTTTGCTACGAACAAACCACACAAACACACACACACACACACACACCCGTATCCGAGGGAGGAATCGGCAGTTGCTAAGCACAGCCTCACAAATAAACATAAAATACTGTTTGATGTGACAAAATTTTTGTCCCATCCTACTGGGATACCGTTATTAAAGAGGCTGTTGAAATAAGAATGAGCGAGAAAACTGTAACCGACAGTGAGACAATGGATACGATCTTAGCAATGCGTGGAAACGAGCGTTCGACACCGAGAAGCAGCAAAGATATTCCTCGCAGTGTTTACGATACTGCGGTAGCGCCACCAGCGCAGACGTTGACATCACCTGCGGTAGCAATACGTAGTAGCCGACCAGTCCGATCAATCACAAGCCGTCCATGGGCTATATAGGACCACCGCATCAGCAGTGAAGACATCAGATGCTCCTGACGATGACGATGGTGGCTATCGTCGGAAGCTCGAAATTTTATCCCGAATTGACGCCTCAGGTAGGCCGAAAAAATTATACCTATGAAGCCGTCGTGAAAGACTATGTTCTCAGTATATACATTATTGACGATACGAGATGAAAACAAAAATTAAAATATAATTTCACAAAACTAAAAAATGCGGACATTAGCAGAAATCGTACAAATATATGCGGGCATCAGATTAAATGTTAAAAATGCTTACATGCTTTCTTTATTTAAAAAAGGCATTTGACGCGGTGGCACACTGCAGACTGCAAACGAGGCTACGAACATACGGAAGAGGTTCATAAGTTTGTGACTCGCTGGAAGACATCCTAAGTAACAGAACGGAGTATATTGTTCTCGACGGCGAATGTTCATCACAGATGAGTGTTCAAATGTTCAAATGTTTGTATAGTCTATGGGACTTAACTACGGGGTCATCAGTCCCTAAACTTACAAACTACTTATGAACTACTTACGAACTAGGACGGCACAAATATCCATGCCCGAGGGGGGATTCGAACCCCCGACCGTAGTGGCCGTGCAGACCGTGACTGGAGCGCCTTAGTCCCCTCGGCCACCGCGGCCGGCGCAGACGAGTGTATCGTAATGCGTGCCCCCGGCAGAGTGATAGGGTCGCTATTATTTTCTATTTTTATAAATGATGTGATGGACAGAGTAACTTGTAGTTTGTGGCTGTTTGTTGATGATGGTGTGGTGTATGAGAGGGTGTCGTCTTCAATCGACGGTAATAGCATACAGTAAGACTTACAAGGAGACTACATGGATATCGGATTTTAGAATTTCTTTATATTTATGGTACGTGAAGTTCAGAACTTAAATAACAATCAGACAAGGCCATTCGGCGCAACTCTCAAACTTTGACTTTGAAGTTTTGAAAGTACATGTAAGTACCAATAATTAAAAGGTTTCGAGCATCTGTTGATGTAGCTCTGTAATAAAAAAGCTGAGTCAAAAACTCTTTGAACAACAGCGAACTAACACGATCAGCGACCGCAAGGAACAGAACAACCAATAGAGCAAAAATAATAATAATTAAAAATAAAAGTGGTAGAGTTCTGACTTTATAACATATTATGGTAACTACTGCGAACGGCTGAAAGCAAGGGGAAACTACAGCCGTTACCTTTCCCGAGGACATGCAGCTCTACTGTATGAACATATGATGATGGCATCCTCTCGGGTAAAATATTCCGGAGGTAAAATAGTCCCCCATTCGGATCTCCGGGCGGGGACTACTCAGGAGGATGTGATCATCAGGAAAGACAATACTGGCATTCTACGGGTCGGAGCGTGGAATGTTAGATCCCTTAATAGAGTAGGAAAATTAGAAAATTTAAAAAGGGAAATGGATAGGTTGAAGTTAGATATAGTGGGGATTAGTGAAGTTCGGTGGCAGGATGAACAGGATTTCTGGTCAGGTGAGTACAGGATTATAAATACAAAATCAATTGCGGGTATAACAGGAGTAGGATTGATAATGAATAAGAAAATAGGAATGCGGGTAAACTACTATGACCAGCACAGTGATCGAATTATCATTGTCAAGATCGATACGAAGCCAACACCGACAACAATAGTACAGGTTTATATGCCAACTAGCTCTGCCGATGATGAGGAAATCGAAGAAATATATGAGGAGCTAAAGGAAATTATTCAGACAATTAAGGGAGAGGAAAACTTAATTGTTATGGGAGACTGGAATTCGGTAGTAGGACAAGGAAGGGAAGGGAAGATAGTAGGTGAATATGGTCTGGGCAAAAGGAATGAAAGAGGAAGCCGCCTGGTAGAATTTTGCACGGAACATAATTTAGTTATAACAAACACCTGGTTCAAGAATCACAAAAGAAGGTTGTATACGTGGAAGAGACCAGGAGACACCGGGAGATACCAGATAGATTTTATAATGGTAAGACATAGAATTCGGAACCAGGTTTTACAGTGTAAGACATACCCAGGGGCAGATATAGACTCTGACCATAACTTGTTGGTTATGAACTGTAGGCTGAAACTGAAGAAACTACAAAAAGGTAGGAAAATAAGGAGGTGGGACTTGGATAAATTGAAGGAACCTGAGGTTCTTAAGAATTTCAGAGGGAGCTTTAGGCAACAATTGACAGAAACAAGGGAAAATAAAACAGTAGAGGAGGAATGGGTAAAATTGAGAGATGAAATAGTGAAAGTAGCAGAGGACAAAATAGGTAGGAAGGAAAGACCTACAAAAAATCCTTGGATATCACAGGAGATACTAAATTTAATCGATGAAAGGAGGAAATATAAAAATGCAGTAAATGAAACAGGCAAAATGGAGTACAGACGACTAAGAAATGAGATTGACAGGAAGTGCAAAATGGGTAAGCAGGAGTGGCTAGAAGGCAAATGCAAGGATGTAGAAGAATGTATAAATAAGGGAAAAATAGATAAGGCCTGCAGGAAAATAAAAGAAACATTTGGAGATAAGAAAAACAGCTCTATGAATATCAAGGACACGGATGGAAAACCAGTTCTCAGCAAAGAAGGGAAAGCTGAAAAGTGGAAAGAGTATATAGAGGGGCTCTACAAAGGAAATGAACTTCGAGACAATATTGTAGGAAGGGAAGAGGATGTAGATGAAGATGAAATAGGAGATACTGTACTGAGAGAAGAATGTGACAGAGCCCTGAAAGACCTAAGTCGAAACAAGGCCCCTGGAGTAGATGATATTCCCTCAGAGCTACTGAAGTCTCTGGGAGAACCAGCCATGACAGACCTGTTTCACCTGGTGTGTAAGATGTATGAGACAGGCGAAGTACCCTCAGACTTTAAGAAAAATGTTATAATCCCCATCCCTAAGAAAGCAGGTGCAGACAGGTGTGAAAACTACAGAACCATCAGTTTAATAAGTCATGGTTGCAAAATATTAACGCGAATTATATACAGAAGGATGGAAAAGCTGGTAGAAGCCGACCTCGGGGAAGATCAGTTTGGGTTCAGGAGAAATGTAGGAACACGGGAGGCAATACTCACTTTACGGCTTATACTAGAAGATAGATTAAGAAAAGGCAAACCTACATTTCTAGCTTTTGTAGATTTGGAGAAGGCTTTTGACAATGTTGATTGGAATAAACTCTTTCAAGTTCTGAAGCAAGCAGGAGTAAAATATAGGGAGCGTAAGGTTATTTACAACTTGTACAAAAACCAGACAGTTGTTGTCAGAGTTGAAGGGCATGAAAGGGATGCAGTGGTTGGGAAGGGAGTGAGACAGGGTTGTAGCCTTTCTCCAATGTTATTCAATTTGTACATCGAACAAGCTATAAAGGAAAGCAAGGAGAAATTTGGAGAAGGAATTAAAGTTCAGGGTGAAGAATTAAAAACATTGCGTTTTGCCGACGACATAGTAATTCTATCAGATACAGCAAAGGACCTGGAAGAGCAATTGAACGGAATGGACAGTGTGCTGAAAGGTGCATATAAGATGAACATTAACAAGAGCAAAACTAGGGTAATGGAGTGCAGTGTAAGAAAATCAGGTGATGCTGAAGGAATTAGATTGGGAAACGAAGCAATAAAGGAGGTAGATGAGTTTTGTTACTTGGGCAGTAAAATAACAAATGATGGTCGCAGTACAGAGGATATAAAATGCAGAATGGCAATGGGTAGAAAAGCGTTTTTGAAAAAGAGAAATTTGTTAACATCGAATATTGATTTAAGCCTAAGGAAGTCCTTTCTGAGGGCATTTGTATGGAGTGTTGCCTTGTATGGGAGTGAGACATGGACGATAAACAGTGCAGACAGGAAGAGGATTGAGGCTTTTGAAATATGGTGTTACAGAAGAATGCTGAAGATTAGGTGGGTGGATCGCGTAACTAATGAGGAGGTACTGAACAGAATTGGGGAGAAAAGAAATTTCTGGCATACCTTGACTAAAAGAAGGGATAGATTGGTGGGACACATTCTTAGACATCAAGGAATTGTGAATTTAGCATTAGAGGGAAGTGTGTGGGGTAAAAATCGCAGAGGAAGACCAAGAGATGGATACAGTAAGCAGATTCAGACAGATGTAGGTTGCCGTTCTTATGAGGAGATGAAGAGGCTTGCTCAGGATAGGGTATTGTGGAGAGCTGCATCAAACCAGTCTCCGGACTGAAGACCACAACAACAACATGGTAATTTTTTATGAAAAATACACGTATTTACGTTAATTCGTAATTTCCTATATTCTATAGGTAGCGTTCTGGATTCATCACCATACGGTCGATGATTCTAACCCCGTTGTCACAGTTTTTTTTTCTTTTTTTCGTTGTGGTCAAATACCTAGACAGTTTTCATACCTTATGGTAATTTATACGAAAAATGCACGTACTTACGTTTATGCGTAATTTTCTATATTCTGTAATGTTTACTTCATGCAGGATGTAAGGAAATTTACTATTTCAAATTCACTTATATAAACATTTTGGGATCTCTAATTCTACGTGTTGTGCCAAGTTTCGTTTATGTGATGTAGACGAGCGGGACACCTCGTCCTCACCTAAAACGATAGTTAAGTAGGTTAGCTGCTTGGAAAAACATTAATAGCTGTGGAGACGACTTTTCAAAAGCGGCTTTGTAGCTCTTCACAAAATGAATGACCAAAGACAACTGTCGTCAACTAATAGTGTAAAAAAAGTAACTTGTATTTATTGATTGAAACTTCCTTATTAAAAAACTTTTATGCAATATAGAAAATTACGAATAAACAAAAGTACGTGCATTTTTCGTAAAAAATTACCATTAGATATCACATTTGTGTAAATATTTTAAAACAACGAAGAAAAAGTTAAATAACTACAAAATTAAAAATGTAACCTCCCTCAGCGTGACTCGAACCTGACCCTGTAGTTGCGAGGCCAGTACACTTTCAGCTGTGCTACCCGATAGATGCTAACTTTCATTTGATTAATTGTTCTTACATGTATTAGCAAAACTTAAAAGCCAATTTTCTTGCGAATTTTTGAGAGTTTTCTCGAATGGCTTTGGCTAATTGTTGATTGAGTTAGGAACTTCACGTACCATAAATATAATCAAATTCTAAAATCCGATACCCATGTGGTCTCCTTGTTACAAAAAATTTCTAGTTGGCGTGTAGAAATATGTAAGGTGATGCACATGAGTAGAAAAAATAATCCCGTAATGTTCGAATACAGTATTAGTAGTAAGCGTTTTGATGCAGTCGAGTCGTTCGAATAATTAGGTGTAACATTTCAGAGCGATATGAAATGGAACGAACATCTAAGGACAGTTGTGAGTAAGGCAGGCAACCGACTACGGTTTATTAGAAGACTTTTGGGAAGATGTACTTCATCTGTTAAGGAGACCGCGTGTAAAACGCTTGTATGACCACGTCTGGAGTATTGCTCAAGCATTTGGGACCCGCAGCAGATCAGTTTAAAGGAAGACATGGAAGCAGTTGAGAGGCGAGCAGCCAGGTTTGTTAATGGTAGGTTCTACCAACGCGCGAGTGTCACGGAAATTCTCAGAGAACCCAAATGAGAATCGATGGGAGAAAGACGACATTCTTTTCGAGAAGTTCTGTTGAGGAAATTTAGAGGGCTCGTACAGAGGCGTATAAACATTATTTTCTTTCCTCGTTCTATTTGGGAGTGGAATAGGAAAGGAAACCCTTAGCAGTGGCACAGAGTACCCTCCGCCACGCACTTTACGGTGGATTGCGTAGTATATACGCTACTGTTCATTAATTTCAATACACCCTGGTACTTCAGATTTACAATACAAATCAAACGTTATTTGTCACAAAATATAATATGTTAACTTACACATATATAATACAATCACAATCGGTATATTTTACTTTCATTCCTTCGAATTTAATGACTGCTTCACAAACTCGAGGCATGCGGTCAATCAGTTTTTGTAGGCATCGTGAATTTATCGTGAATAACAACTTTGTCCACTTTTCCGATGTCCAATTACAATGTTTTTAGTCAATTCAAGTCTCTTCTATTTATTTATGGACCTTAAAACGGGTTTTCTTGCTGTGACAGAAGCTTACAAGCCACTTCAGTTACTCTCCTTTTTACTGTTACAACAGATATTGTTGTCGCATTCATTTCTACCAATTCTGCACAAATTTGGGGCGCTGTTCTGAATCTATTTCTTTTACTGGTAATTCTGATATATTTAACATCACTTTACGAGGTCGTTCTGGTCGTGGTATGTCCGTATTGTTACCGGTTGTCTTCTGGTGGTGGGGGGTGATTTCACTCCCCCTATAGACACACTACACTGTTTCGCAACTTGGCGAGTAGCTAAACCTGCTTCGCTAAGTGCTACAATTGAAGCATGTTTTGCTGTGGATATCTCCACTCGTAGAGCCATACTAGCCATGTCTGCACTCCAACTGCGACGAAGAAATCAGATGTTATGTAACGTAGGAGTGCTTGACGTTCGCTGCGGACACCTACAGGGAACAACACAGGTGCAGCAAATGCGGCATCTCAGCAAATAGGTAAACAAACTATCAGATAGCTACAACATTGTTTGTTGGATACTATTGTATCTCGATGGCAACAATCAAAAATCATGATATGTGGACAACTGTTGCACTATTCCTTTGCTTCCTCAATGGTACCACGGAATTAGATCTTTTCTATGGAAAACTAGATGCCAGTTATTGGGTGTACTGAAATTTATGAGCGGAAGTGTATGTAGATGTTAGTGTACATGTCCGCATAAATGTGGAGGTCTGGTAAACTTAGTCTTAGAAATTTATTCAGCTTCTTTTTTCTCCAAACGTCTTTTTTTTTAATATTCCTCTAGGCGATATGTATCTTTCCCCTAGTTAACATATTTCTATGGATTTGTACTCTAGCCAAAAGTACGTAGCCATTTTGCATTTTCTCTCAATTTCATTTTTAGTGGACTGTCCCGTGAGATCAAAGAATTTAGTCAGGAGAGGAATAGGTTTCCAGAAGACGGGCCGCGGCGGAGTTTCCGAGCGCATTGAGGCGATGTGCTCCGATGCGCGAGGCCGTTCCCCGCCGGGGGTTCGACTCCTCCCTCGGACATGGATGTTTGTGTCGTCTTTAGTATAAGCTAGTTTGTAAGTTTCGGGACTGATGGCCCCGCAGTTAAGTGCCATAAGTTTAACAAATATTTGAACATTTAGCAGCAGAAGACGGAGCAGCGTGTGGGGCCGGGTGGTAACGTGTCGGCGACGCTCTCCAGGCTGCAGCGCCTCATTCCAGAGGCTCCAGACGGCGGGGGGAGCCGCCGGGTCGCGTGGGGTCCGCTCTGGAATGCCGTCCGGGAGCAGTCGGCGGGAGCGCGCGGCGCCACCGCCGGCTGCCGAGGACCCGCGAGCCCGCGAGCCTCATTCACAGCGGCAGCATCCCCATGAAACGAGAAGGAAAGGCGGAGAGTAACGCACAGTAGTTTTATTGCATAACAGTGTAATCGGTAGCAAACCAGAACAAATAAATAAAAACATAATAAAAATAAGAAAAAAAACCTACCTTTTTCATCTACATTTCTCAAAGTTCTCAGCACGTTTCAGTATGCCATCTACGTTGTAGTCTATTTGGCTGGAATATAAGAGGAGGATTTGGAAAATTAATTTCCCTTATGACTGTGATCAGAGTTGCGTATGAAAGGTAAAAATAGAATGAGACATTGAAGATAAGACATATCTTCATTTTGCTACATAACATCTCAGTACATTGAGACATTTGTCAAACTTCTTTATTAGCTTCAAAAATCGGTCTAGGAAAAAATCAGGGCGTTGCATACGGAAGAAGCATGAACGGCTTGTTTGACGTCAGCACTGTTTCCGCCGAGATTCTTCTTCAAAGCAGGAAACAGATGGAAGTCACTTGGTGCGAGATCAGGACTGTATGGCGGATAGTGTAGGCGCTCCCAACCAAGAGTTGCAATATGGTTTCGCGTTGTCGTCGCCGAGTGTGGTCTCGCATTGTCACCCAACAGCAGAACGCCAGATCTGAGAAGGCTAGGCCGCTTTTTTCGAATCACCTCTTTCAATTTCGACAGAGTGGCACAGTACCGCATAGCACTGGTGGTTGCATCCTCCAAAAAGTGTAGCAACAAAACTCCTTGCGCGTCCCAGAAAACGGTGTGTAGGACTTTACCTGCAGACCAAGTGCTTTTCAACTTTTGGCCGACTTTAGGTTACGCTAGTAACACTAAAAGCAGGACTTTGCGATCGTCTTTTGACAGCTCGAAATTTAAATTAAAATAACGGCTTTACTATTCATCTGACACGAAAATTGGATAACCGAATTTGTAGAGGAGAAATTCTCTACAACTTTGCTCTCTTATTTTTTTTTTCATATCTCATAGCGTTTCAAAAATATTTGCAAAAATAACGGCGATTTTGGGATGTCTGTCTGTCTGTCTGTCTGCCGGTAACGTGTTCCCTGTTTTTAAGACGAACCGTTCAACCGATCAGCACCAAATTTTACAGACATGATTGTAAGCCGCCAGAGACCAGAACCTCCCCTTTTCAAATTTTTCGGACAAAAAATACGGTAGTAATAAAAAAAAGCCGTTTGTAATGTAATTATAATTGCAAACGAACCGTTCATCTGACACGAAAATTGTTCAAAAATGTTCGAATGTTTCTATAGCTTATGGGACAACTACGCGGTCATCAGTCCCTAAACTTAGAAACTACCTATGAACTAACTAATACTAAGGACGGCACAAATATCATGCCCGAGGGGGGATTCGAACCCCCGAACGTAGTGGCCGTGCAGACCGTGACTGCAGCGCCTCAGTCCCCTCGGCCACCGCGGCCGGCACGAAAATTGAATAACCGAATTTGTAGAGGAGAAAAAAAAAAAAAAAAAAAAAAAAAAAAAAAGTTCAAATGTTTGTTTAAGCATATGGGACTTAACTACGGGGTCATCAGTCCCTAAACTTACAAACTACTTATCAACTACCTTATTCTAAGGGCGACAGAAATATCCATGCCCGAGGGGGGATTCGAACCCCCGAGCGTAGTGGCCGTGCAGACCGTGACTGAAGCGCCTCAGACCCCTTGGCCACCGCGGCCGGCTAGAGAAGAACATTCTCTACAACTTCGCACTATCACGTTTTTTTCATATCTCGTATCGTTTGAAACATATTTGCAAAAATAACGGAGATTTGACACCCTCCATTCAATTAACGAAAACCAGCCGTTCGGGGATGTCACGTGACATTCCTCGCCCAGAACTCTCTCTGGCATACGCCATCCTGCGTTGCGTATTTGATAATTTTCTTATTGTAACTTACACGTTGTCATTTTAATGCAACGGTGCACTGAAGAATTAACAAAAACACATCGTTCTTCGTACGATAAATGATAATCTAGTGTCTACAAATGCCATATTAGCTTCAGTTAACAACGATCATTAATAGTATGAGATTACAAGACTCATGTTTTGATTGGTAACTGTAGCGAAGGCGTTGGATTATGACGCTAAAGGTCGGTGGTTCGGAACCCGCCACTACCTAGTTTTTATCCTAAAAGGGTTTCACACACTCTTATTAATTAATTTTTTATTATTTAGATTATTATTTTGGTCCAAAATGTTTGCAAAAACTTCTAAAACTACAGATCTAAAGTGGGCGTAAAACACGTCAGTGCGATTTTTTTTAATCTACATTTCGACATTATCCCCAATGTTCTCAGCACATTTCTCTCAACGTGGTACCAGTTTTAGTATGCCATTTCCGTTGTAGTCTATTTGGCTGGAATATAAGAGGGGAAGTTGGAAAATTAATTTCCCTTATGAAAGTGGTCAGAGTTGCGTATGAAAGGTAAAAAAATAGAATGAGACATTGAAGATAATACATATCTTCATTTTTCTACATAATTTCCTAGTACATTGAGAGATTTTTCAAACGGCGTTATAAGCTTCAAAACGCCGTCCAGGAAAAAATCAGGGCGTTGCATACGGAAGAAGCGTGAACGGCTTGTTTGACGTCAGCATTGCTTCCAAAGCGCCATCCGCCGAGAGTCTTCTTCAAATCTGGAAACAGATGGAAGTCACTTGGTGCGAGATCAGGACTGTATGGCGGATGGTGTGGACGCTCCCAACCAAGAGTTGCAATGTGGTTTTGTGTTGCCGTCGCCAAGTGTGGTCTCGCATTGTCATCCAACAGCAGAACGCCAGATCTTGGCCGCTTTTTCTGAATCACCTCTTTCAATTTCGACAGAGTTGGCCGCTTTTTCTGAATCACCTCTTTCAATTTCGACAGAGTGGCACAGTACCGCATAGCATTGATGGTTGCATCCTCCAAAAAGTGTAGCAACAAAACTCCTTGGACGTCCCAGAAAACATGAGTAGCACTTTACTTGCAGACGAAGTGCTTTTGACCTTTTTTTCGGACAGGTAATGACGGTTGTTTCCACTCCATGGAAGCGGCCTTCGATACGGACATGTAATGGTGGTTCCACGTTTCATCCGCCGTCACAATACGAAACAGAAGCTCATTGCCATATTTATGGTCGTCCTCTACCCAAAGGAGCGCGTTCACCTGCTGTGTCGTCTTTCGCCCATAGCCGTTCAACGCTTCTTCGGTATGAAACGCCCTGATTTTTTCCTGTACGGCATTTGAAGAGTATAAAGCGGTTTCAAAATTGTCTCATTGTACTTGGAAATTATATAGAAAAATTAAGACAGGTCTTAACTTTAGTGTCTCATTCTATTTTTTTTCCTTTCATACATAACTCTGCCTACAGCCGACAAGGGAAACCTTATTTTCCAACTCCCCCTCGTATTATTCTGTGAATTGCTGATTTCGCTTCCGCGTGTGTTGAAAGGCATTGGCCGGCCAGAAATTTCTGCATGGGACCAGACAATAGAGAAATCCGACGATGCAAAACTCTTATGTGGCGTAACGTGTCAAGCGGTCCAGACTTGTCATCGTCCGCTGGCCCTTGTGGTCGTCTGCCTGATTACAAATAAAGTCCTAACAGCACGCCATCCCCTCAGCATGATTCGACGAAATACTCACGTCGACGATCGTGTCAAGAGTGATGCCTCAGGCCATGGACAGAGACTTCCCTCTCCACACCGGATGTAAGGAGCATTCAAAACGATCTGTCTACCACATGAAGAATAATTAAACTCTTCATTATAAAATCATTGATTTATGTTTATTTGATCCATAATTTGTGATTATAAGATTAAGTTAACCCTCGCTACCTGAGGGAGATAATACCCTCTACTACAGCTCCAGAGTGTTTCTTTTGTTGTCACCTCTTTCGTCCATGACTGTGATGGTACTACACTGAGAACATCCCACCTCGCCATCTTGCCAAGGAAGGGTATCTCTGGCTCCCCAGCAGACGGGAGTGCAGAGGACATACAAAGCCATGCATTCTTAACTAAAGTAATTGAGGCCCTAAGCGCGAAGTGGCGGTTGTAAGCCATTGCGCGGCAGTCAGTCAATATTAACAGCAACCTTCCACATTCGTGCGAACACATAAGTTCAATCACACGAGTGAAAGCATATATAGCATTGATCATTAATAAGGGAATAAAATAATTGATCTACAGATAAACAATATTAATGGTGGAGAAACACTTTAGAGTAAAGAATAACTAAAAATGGAACACGGCCACACATTCGGGGGACGTGTTTCAAAGGGATGTCAAATAGATTCCGTTTCTCTAGATTTCCGGGAGGCTTTAGACACAGTACCTCACAAGCGTCTGTGCAGTGCTAATTTGGACAAGTGTGCTGTGTCAATACTTCTTTCTGTACCGGTGGTACTACCACACGGGTATTGACGTAATAACACACTGATGAAACAGAACCCAAGTCGTAGCAGTCACTATATGTACGAGTCTGAGCCTACAGAGCAATGTTATTCTCTAAACCTGTCCTCGTACCATCACTCTGTCTACACTTAAAACTACGTACAAACAGTTATATCTTTCGTACACAGTATTGGTATTTATGGATAACGTAACTGCGTCAGAAAATTCACAGGTAGGGAGAATCAGCAAAATAGTGTATAGGACTAGTTTTAATATTTGAGTCTAGTGGTAATAGAACCTTCATACATCCCACTAGGTCAACATCTGTGTGCATTAATCGTTAGGTTTACACTGCCGTAGGTAAATTTTAGCTGCATTCGATCGGTACGTTATTACGTAATATGATTTGCACCCTACTTATCTCTTTAAAAATGTTTAAAGATAATATTATCTCCTCTGTAACATTAGTTTCGTCTGTCCTACAACTTCAATATACTAAAAAAATAATAAAGCCCTTTTTATTTGACGTATTTGCATACAACTCCTTCCTTGATACGTTATAAAACCTCTAACGTCTCAGATGTTTTGACAGACACTTATTTCTGTACGTTACCTTTAAGTTAAACTATTTCCCTTTCAAGCATGTTTTCGTAATATAAATACGTCATTCTTTAATTGTAACCTTGTTAGTTACGATGTTGATTCCAGAAATATTTATGTTTGTTATTTCTACTTTCAAAGTTAGCGCTATCTCACTAACAGTTTCTTTGCCTATTTCATGTCAAATGAATTATTTTTTAAAATGTTCAAAGAAATAATATTTAAGTACTACTTTTAGTCACTTTTCTGTAAATATGAATTAGTCTACGTATCCATTAACACAGACCTTATAAAATCTCAAGCAGTTAAACATGATTGTTTTTCTCTTTCGATATCGATAAATATCTGGTATCAATGTATACCTCATTCGAATACTTTTAATATTCACAACTACTTTTTCGTCCCTGTTGAGAATCAAAATTTCCAGGTAGGTAACTACTACAAATGAAGTTCACAAACAGCGTTTTTTTTTTGTTTTTTTTTTTTTTTTTTTTTTAATGATTACTATTATCAGAAATAAAAATCTATTACATATGCAGGTATTGACTCGTAGTGATCGAATAGTCCCTAAAGTACCTCCACCCCCAATGACAGATTCAAAGAAACAAAAATATGATAAAATAAAGAAAATAATCGTCTATGGGTTACCACCACTTTAATCCTTAGTAAATAAATAAAATAATTTCAAAATGAGCCTCTTCAGGTGTTAGCCAAATTTGCGGTCCCAATATCAACTCTAAAAGAAGAAATTAGCCTCTCGTCACAACAAGTAATAATGGCGACTAAAACAACTTTACTTTTCCCCTCTAATTCTTGTTTCCTGAACTTATGTTTCAACTGAAATTTCAGTTTGGAGTAAGTATCGGGTCTTTGTACACTTAAGAGTACGTTGCTAGGAACGGTAACAAATCAAAATTTATTTCCAATAGTCTCGCACAAATCGTACAGCTTAGCACGATTCCTTTCATAAATATCTTGCCCAAAACCTAATAGCAATACCACTGCAGTGGATGCCTCTAACCTACAAAATATCATGAACTCATCCCCGCAGAGTGAGCTACTACGACACATGCACCACCTTCACCACAGTATACCCAACGCCAGCTGAGTGAGCTCTACTATTACCTAATTATTCTTCCGTGGTTCGTGTTTAAACCACACTCGAAAATCATAAGTTTACCACACTGTAAAATATTACACCTCAGTGCACATACACGCAAAATAAACACTGGATACCTCAAGATAACTCGAGTCCCTTTTAAACTACCAACCTTCTGTACTAAATTAAGCCTAAGCAGCTCATTTAAATTTGGTCCCACATCCATTAAATTTACTTCCATTCAATGCTGTAATAACTATTACACAAATATCGGTAACTTCCTCGAGACTATATCAACATTGAATGCACTTGCACTTCTGATTAAACTGAGCGATACCGTTCAGACTTACCCCAAATCAGGAAAATATCGAATGTTAACTGGAAACTCTTACCTTCTGCGTACATGCTGCAATCTAGCGGGAGACTTTGGGACAAACTGAACAATAGTTGAACCATTTGATCCCAAACAAATTAGTAGCGTCACCATTATTAAAAATAATTTCGTTATATCATGACGTTCATTGACAGGAAGTTCTATGCCGCTTATGTCGTACTGCCGACACCGGATTACAAGAATTTTCTACAACATGCATACACAAAAGTACATTAATAACTTAACACAAAAATTAATTACACCATTAATGTATAAAAATAATTTAAAATATCTCTTTTTGCACTCCGACTTGGCTGAAACGACCTCCAGATAAACTCCGACAACTTTGACCCAGTACACGTCTTCTAATCAAATTGCGTGTTTATGGAATATCGCCACAGTTGTGCGATTGGATCCATGATTTCCTGTCAGGAAGGACACAGTACGTTGCAATTGACGGAAAGTCATCGAGTAGAACAGAAGTGATATCTTGCGTTCCACAGGGAAGTGTTATAGGGCCCCTACTGTTCCTAATTTTTATGAACGATTTAGAAGACGCTCTGAATAGCTCTCTTAGACTTTTCGCGGAAGATGCTGTCATTAATCAGTTAGTAAAGTTACGAGAAGATCAAAAGCAACTGCACAATGATACAGATATCTGCACGGTGCAAAAATTGTCAATTGACTCTTAATAATGATAAATGTAAGGTCATCCATATGACCAGTAAAAAATTTCGTTAAACTTGAGTTTCATGATAAATCAGTCGGAATAAAGGCCGTCAATTCTACTAAATACCTAGGAGTAACAATTACGAACAACTTAAATGGAAAAAACACAATATAGAAAATATTGTAGGGAAGGCGAACCAAAGGCTACGTTTCATTGGCAAAACACTGAGAAGATGCAACTGTTCTACTACAGAAACTGCCTGCACTACACTTGTGCGTCCTATTTTGGAGTATGGCTGCGCATTGTGGGATTCCCACCAAGTGGGCATGACAGACGATTTAGAGAAGCTCGTTTTGCATTATGTAGGAGAGAGAGTATCACGGAAATGATGCACACGTTGGGGTGGAAATCATTAAAAGAATGGCGTCATTCTTTGCGAAATTTCTTTCACCATCTTTCTCTTCCGAATGCAAAAATAATTTGTGGCACCCACCTATATAGGGAGACATGGTCACCATAATAAAATAAGAGAAATCAGATTGAGAATAAAGGTTCAGGTGTTCCTTTTCCCTGGTGCTATTAGAGAATGTATCTGCAGAGAAATATCATGAAAACGGTTCAATGAACCCTCTGCCACGCGCTTCATTGTTACTGGTAAGGTATTTATGTAGATGTAGATGAACGAACGAAATGGCGTTAATAAACAATTCAAATAATGAACAAGTCGCATTATTTATTACATATTAAAAATACAGTGTAATTATGTAGGGCCGGCCGCGGTGGCCGAGGAGACTGAGGCGCGTCAGTCACGGTCTGCGCGGCCACTACGGTCGGGGGTTCGAATCCCCCCTCGGGCATGGATATTTGTGCCGTCCTTAGAATAAGCTAGTTGATAAGTAGTTTGTAAGTTTAGGGTCTGATGACCCCATAGTTAAGTCCCTTAGCTATACAAACATTTGTAATTATGTAGGACGAAACAGAAATTAAAAGAGACTATTCCATTAATGTTTTTCTAAGCTTTGTTCTCCCATAGCAACGCAGGCGTTGCACTTTTCTGTGACAGTCGGTGTGCTGCCAAACATTGCTTTGTGGTAATTAGCTGAGCTGCAGCCATGACTCTGTCCCTAAGATGCTGTTCTGAGGTTACTGAATACACTTGATGTTGTAATGCATTCCATGCGGGCAAGTCCAGCGGTGTAAGGTTAGGTGATAATTATTATATTATAATAGCTGTAAATCTGTTGTACTTAACTGCGTGGCTACTAGTCCCTAGCTTACAAACTACCTAAACTAGGTTAAGCTAACCGAAGGAAAACACATATACCCTTGGCCGAGAGGGGACTCGAACGCCCGACGGCGAGCAGCCGCGCGCTCCGCAGCATGGCGCTTGAGACCTCTCGGCTACTCCACCGCGGCAAGGTCAGGTGAGGTGCACACCACATATGCAGGTCCTCCTCGACCAGTCCAGCGACCTTGATAATTTCCATTCACCCATTTACGGGTAACTCGACCGTAATGAGCTGGACATCCATCTAATTCGATCCACATGTTCAATCGCTTCTGTAGTAAGAACTCTTCAAGATACCCCGAGAGATCGTTCTGCTGGAAAGCCGTGAAAATCTGTGCGTTCAGTCTGGTAACCATTTCCATCCATCCAGTGTCCATCTTAAGGTACTTTTTGTTATACTTACATGGTTTTGGTTACTTACATTTAATGTCAGTCAAAAGAAACTTTCATTCAAATAATCTGTACTTGACGTTCTTGTTTCAAAATACATTTTCTCGATTTCTGAATGAAATGAGAGGCATTGAATTAAAATTTGTGTTGCAGCCGGTATTCGAAGTGGAACCTTCCGCTAACTGGGGAAGCCCGATAACCATTAAGCCACCGCGACATATGGAGAGGTGATTGCAGAGACTGTTTTAATGCCCGTCTCCCTCCACAACACAAACTTCAGTTCTGCCTCACGTTCCCCAATATAAATAAGTATAAATATTGTCGGAGCTCTGCAATAGCGGAATAGCACCCGAAGAATGAACATTAACGGGAACGATTCTGCCTTCTACATCAGGGCCCAGTGATATAAATATCAAATAACAAATCAATGCCCAAAGACATATTTTGTCTCGATGATCATCAGTGCCTCTCCTTCAATTTAATATCTTTGCTATATATCAAGAAAAAATATGTCACTGGACAATGATTTATTATTTGATAATTCTCTAAGTTATTATCTCCTTTATAAATGGAAATGGAGAATTTTTTTATGAAATAATTAATACTGCATCAGTCACTTTTTACTAATGTTTAATTAGCACGACGTGTTACGACAGCATACTGACATCATCAGGTGCATTATACAGTTATTTATGTATGTGGTTCACTTTGTGTGCCAGAGAGGTTGTGGATCGAACAATAAACCTAAACAAGAGAATAAGTATGTTACATAATGTGCAATATGTCTTTATGATGATTAGTAGTTATAATATTATGTTTACTTACATTTGGTTGGTATTTTTCATATTTTGGCACATGGAGCACAATAACACCAATACAAACATTTTCAGAGATACGTGTACCATTCTTTCCAAAGATTCTTATAACCTAAAATGAACAGCTTATAACAATATTGTTGTTAAATGATTTTTAGACGAAAATTTCAGGACTATTTACATTGTTGCAACTCAGTAACTTCGAGTTTGGTGAAGTGTCAAAACGAAACTCAAGTGACTGTTAGTGAACATTCCCGCGGCATGGGTCAGCATGAACACCGATAAGTGAGCTCTGTTGTTTCTGTGTTTATCGCAGGCTCCCATAAACATATATTTGCGTTGAAGTCATGAAGGGGACTCTTGTGCGTATTTGTGGTTTCACAGTTACCACTGTGCAGGAAAACAATGGGCACTTCTACACAATACCGGCAGGCCGGCTACTGGGCCTATTGTGACGGATTTTATCGCCGATTGGCCGGTACAATTCTGATAACAAAGTGCGATTCTGTTAAAAAGCGCTTATCGGATATTTCGGTGCTCAGTCGTATTGGGCTTGTTTTTCTTTCTTTTTGGCGTTTCCAGATATTTTTGTAGCGCATGCACGAGATATTAGATTGTGTCATATACCTGTATCGTGTTACACGGAAACAATTAAAGCAAGAGTTACATGAAATGTTTCACGTGCGAACATAAGAGCGATGTAACTATTTATAATAAGGCATTTTTTAAACGAAATTTTCTGGAATTCACTTACGCGTCTACAGCTAGGTGTGTGACTGTTTTCATTTCCCAACTTAATTGAAAGGTTTATTTTGAGAACTTGATTGTGCATACGTAGTATTAATGCTGCTTCTGTGAGTTCAGACGTCAGTGAGATGAGATTTGCGTCTCGCACGGCACCATTGGTTATTTTAATATGCAAAAATATTGGCTTTTGTGTACTCGGCGGGTAGCAACACTCTTGCTATGTAAGAAAATACTAAGAACAATCAGATCACTGTAGATGATAGCAGATCATCACCCCACGGCGTGATAACAGACAAGAAAATCAATTGTTTTTCTTCTTGTGGTCAGAACGACGTGCTCCCTAAATATGGAAAGACACAGACACACACACACACACACACACACACACACACACACACACACAGGGTGAATCACCTAAAACTTACACAGTTAGTATTACGTAAATGGAAAGTGCTATTGATGTGTGGCTTTTACAGGACGGATTGATAGTGTAGTTACCCATTAAACAGATTTTAATAATACAGACAAAGTCATTTTTGTGCAAACATACACGTCTTGCTTTAAAAGGAACTGTTGCTATTGACACTAACAAACTAAAAGTAGGGCAAATGAGAACGTCAAAGGTGCTATTCGTTTACGAGAGACCTTATCGTGAAAAGTTCCCAATCCGACACTTGTTTCCCCACGTAACCTGCGTAGTTGCTGGGTACTGTGTTATTATGTTTGCTTGTATTTTGGTTTATGGTGCACTGCGACTTGATAGTCAGTTGGTGTCTGACGGTCCAAGCAGTAGAGTCTGAGAGGACGATAGGATTTATCACTGCAAAGAGGCCGACATGCTCACGGTGTACAGAGAGTGTTGGGAAACGCAGTTTGTCCTTGAACTGTGTATGCAGTAACGTATCCAAACACCAATGTCGGCAATTATTTAACAACCTCTTCAACTTGTTAGGGAAGGTGGCAGTATAAAACCTAAAAAACGGAACAGAAGGAAACAAGTGACGACAGAAGTGGGGGAAATTAATGCCTTGACTGCTGATGCAGTTGTTTGGTATCTTACTTCCCCCCGCAATCGCACGAGGAAGTGGCGTGAACCAGACATGCGTCCTATGCATCCTCCATTGACATCGGCTCCATCCGTATCACATCTCTCTCCATCAAGAGCTGCACGAAAATACGTACGAGACTCGTGTTACCTTCTGTACATTGGCATTACGACAGGATACTCCGGATGCTTCGTGTACCTTATTTAGTGGTGAAGCTACATTTACCAATCAAGGCCAGGTAAACAGCCGAAACATGCACCATTGGTCTATTAAAAATCCCCGTTGGCTTCGTCAAGTGGAGCGTCAATGAAGAAGAAAATGTGTGGTGTAGGATAGTTAACTTCCACCTCATAGAGGGAACATTGAACGTGCGCAAGTATCGCAACCTCCTAACAGAACATCTGCCACGGTTGCTAGAAGACGTTACTGTGCACACAAGGAGGAACCTGTGGTACCAATATGATGAAAAACCAGCCCACAGTGCAAGGATTTCAACAGTGTGTGTTCACGAATTGTTTATAAATCGTTGGACTGGGCAGAAGACCTGTACCTTGACCGGCCCTTTCCCCTGATTTAACTTCTGTAGACTTCTTCTGTGTGGAAAGCTGAAAGACGTCGTCTAAAAAGACATAGCAACTACATCCGATGATATGCAACGGTGTGTTATTGCAGGTTGATCAGACGTCTCCGAGATAACACGAGTGCAGCAGTCTTTCCATACCAGACTCGAAGTGCGTATTGCCTCTATCGGCGGGGTTGGAACACTTGCGCGGGGTGACACTTGCGCGGGGTGACACTTGCGCGGAACCCGGGGCCCTTGGGGCGGCTGATGGCTTTCCCTGGGTACAGGCACACCAACAAGTCTAGCACTGCTGTTGGCAAGTTTCCACACTGTCAACATAATACGAAAATCAGTGAAATTGCACAACCCTTTCAAAGCTGAAGAGCAATATAGTAACTTGTTCTAACTACATATTAATCCGTTGAGTGTTCCTCCTGTAAACAAAAAGGTATTTTAATAGTGATAATGTTTGGAGAGTTATTAAGACAATCTCTGCTACTACAAGACGATGACTTTCCACAGTCATACCTCCTAAAAGCATATTATTCAGAACACTAAGCATATCAAGACACCTGCGCAAGCAATAAATATATCAGGCATCTTGCACAGATACGTTGATCTAATTGACTGCTATGTAGTTAACCCCACTATCACGCAACTTCCATCTCTTTAAAAATAGCTACTATGCTTTTTAATAGGAGACGCAACCTTAAACCTTCAATTAAAAAACGTTAATAATAAGTCAATGAGTATTTTACACACTTAAAGCGTTTATTTGTAGACCCCAAAATGATTTGGCTGTATTCGAATTACAAATACATCTAAGAAATATATGAAATACGGAATGTGTAAGGGAATGTCACACACCGAAAATTTTCCATCACCGTCATATAGAACCATTTTTACTCCGAACTCGGCATAAACCAACAGGGAGAAACAAGTTGCAAGACTGCCATGAAAAATGAAGCGAAATTGGCAGCCAATAGTTGGTTATAAATTACATTGCCTGTTAACTGTATAAATATAAATTACGGAATATGCGGAATTACTGTTCAGTACAGTCAAAAAGGTCTAAGTAATAGGCAGTGGTTTACAATCAGATATCCGTATCACTCTCCTCCTCAAGAAGTCTGTGTGAAGATTTATATTCAGAACATTCAAGAAAAAGGTGTTGAAACTACAAGAAGCAGCTCATTTACTCAGGAAGGGAAAACGTTCTGGTGGCCGTAAATTTGAATGGCTGTATCTCTTGTAGTAAAAAAAAGTAACATTCATTTTTTGATAAAATGTTAAAATCCAATATACCAGAATTTTGAAGAAAAGACATTTTTAAATATGCATCAAAGCTGCTTTTATTTAAATGCTGACGACTAGTTTCGGGCTTTGCCCATTTTCTAAGTCACCTATTACAGAGAACAAAGAATTTTGTTTTTCTAAACTCAGTGCAAACTTTTTTTGTCAAAATTTTTGCAGGAAGTAGTCTTGACGTGATTTTATACTTCTATGCATTAATATTATCAAACATATAATTTGTGTCACAAATTGCGCGGCCGGTCCGGTCGGAGGTTCGAGTCCTTCCTCGGACATGGGTATGTTTGTTTGTACTTTGCCTAAGTCATTTTAAGTAAGATTAAGTAGTGTGTAACTGTAGCGACCAATGACCTAAGTAGTTTGGCCGCATAAGACTACACATATACACGTAATTTATTTCATAACCACGTTTAAGTATTAATAATTAAAGAAACTTAAATGTAGAAATTTGACATAAACACTGACAACAAATGATTGGTATTTCTCATAAAATGAATGCACAGAACCGTTGAATTATGTCTTGTGAATGTGCCTACAAAATCTGCCATATGAAAATTTTAGTGTGAGTCCCAAATTTGTTTTTTCTATAATAGCATTAAAAACATATTAAAAATTCAGAACTCGAAAACCAGTGAAGTTATGGACTTGAAGCGTTTTTTGTTGCTAAATCTTTACACAGTAGACACGATTCTAAAATATGGTTGCTATCGCCAAAGTTAAATTTTTTGGTGTAATCTTCGCCGTGTAGACTGTATGTTGTAGAAGTCTACGCCGAACCCAATTATAATCATACCTCTGAGGAGAGAACGTTGTTTGCACTTCTCCTGCGTTTCTAGTCGGCCGTGCTGTGGTACGTAACGACATCATACCGTTCCATTTCACCGAGAGCTATATATGTATTGGTGTTATGTCTGTTCTTTCGAAATAAGACATCACACCAATATATGTATCATTTAGACGCAAAGAATCTGGGTTCTCTTTTCATCGCTAACGCGATTAACAACGTTAGACCTTGTGTGTAAACAGAAAAAGGTTATGAGTGCCACTGGAAAAATGCATAAGTAACACCTGTTGTTTGAGACTTGAAGATGACCTCAAATTAGCCGAAATCGATATCTCATAATAAACATAACGTGTAGCTGTCTATATTTCATAATGCAATTTCTAACATATTTAAAAGCTGCTCAAAACCACCTACAAAAAACCTTTATAATGAGATTGTATATAATTCCACGATCAAATTGTGTTTTAGTTATTTGTAGAAATACACCTAAAGATCTGCCCTTGCTTTTAGTGCCTTGATCAGCTGTTTATTTTTAGAGGTAATTCTAGGGACAGGAAAAATTCGTATTTGCGATAAATTCGAATATAGATGCGAATTCTGACTCAAAATGCAGTAAATCCGAAATTGTCATAAATGGTATTTTGGTGTGAAACACTATTTAATCAGAAATAATGGGAGATAACTTTATTTTCTGCCCTTAAATATGTACGAAGTAAACAGTAGGTACCGGAAAAATTCGCATTTTTCAATGAATGCGAAGTATAGGCCCATGCTAATTTTGAGCCAGAATGCGAGAGACGTGAAACTTGTAATATACCCTATTTTTAGCGAACGTCCCGTTACTACTGCTCCACCTCGCTCGGTGGGCCTTTCCCTGAATACGGCACAGGTAGCGGCTGGAGGGCGTGGAGTAGGGGTGGTGTATCGCTACTTCTGGAACACCCTGTTCACTACCTGCAGCGTCCGGGTCTCCGCGCAAGTGTCTACACATTCCCTTTCCGCGCAAGTGTCACTCCCCGCAAGTGTCACAAACTCCTATCGGCGGTCATTTTGAACGCAATCTGTGTTGGGCAATCTGTCAGAAACCCCACCACCAGTGTTCGCACTCGTGTTGCTCTCAGTGTATGTTGCCGCAGGCATTGCACAAGTGTTGCTGTGGAAACTTTTCATGGTATGATCTCTAGTGAAGCACTTGCACTAGAGTCGTGCAACAAACTCCACTGACATTCTGATTCACCCTACTTTATTTTGTTAATGTCAATAGGCTTTGTACGATTTACAAGATGATTATTTTTGCTCAGAAATACACTTTCTCTGTATTAATGAAATCTATTTATTGGCTAACAATACGAGACCTTGTCAACCTAATCATCCAGTTAAAGCCGCATATCAATAGCATTTTCCATTTCCGCAATGGAAATTTTGCAAGGTTGCGTTTATTTTGCCAATAAACAGAATAAAAAGATGACCGTAAGGTAGAAATATTGTAAAGAACACAGAACCGAAATAGCTGCAACATGCATAATGGTAGACAACGAGGTTTTCTTCGTTTTTACAAACTTTGTGTATGCCCTCGGGCATGGTTATTTGTGCCATCCTTAGTATTAGCTTGTTCATAAGTAGTTTGTAAGTTTAGGAACTGATGACTCGTAGTTAAGTCCCTTAAGCTCTACAAACATTTGAACATTTTGACTATCACAAATATCTGTTCCTTTGGAACAAACGTTCTACAGTATCATTTCGATACGTAGGACCATTTACAAAATATCCATACAGTGCACTATTTTATTGCAGATGGAAATGTCGCTTGCATTAAGCACCGATAAGACGAGAATTTGTGATGCACTTTTTGTTTGGCTAATGGTTTAGTCAAGAATTAATGGTGAAGATTTTCGTTGGTGTGAATGACCTTCGGAAACGTCTGTTGATGAACAAAATGTCGGATCAGTCAGCAGTTGGGAAGGTTTCTTGGATTGTATTAAAAACACTGTGGATACGTACAGGGGAAAATTGCGTCACATTGAGTAGACGGTATTCGCGAAGTAGTGCCCCCGGCCAAGCCCATATTTTCTCACCCCCCCCCCCCCCCCCCCCCCGGTACGACGGCTTTTGCTTGATTCACTAATGAAACTTTACGTGTATAGTTTACGACCATGGTGCTTCATTTAGACTAAGTTGCGCCATGAAATACTTTTATACGATCTTTTTACGTATTAATTAATTTTATCTTCTTCTTACTTTTTCGTGAACTACAGAGTAGTAGCGATAGCTTTTGCCAAAATTGGTTTGCGTAAAAATTGGCACACAACTTGTCGATTTCCATCTGCAGTAGTGGACGGACCTATAATTTTCCACGAAATTCGAAGTTACTCAGTAGGTATTAGATAGTGAAATGACGAGAGACAAATACTTAATTAGTTTCTGAAAAAGGAAGACAAACTCCTGAATTGGGTCAAATATATTTGAATTGAGCTGTATCATTGTCCGGTTTTTTTGTACTCCAATAAGTGCGGAATGAAGTTTCTAAGCAGACATAACAAGAAGCGGATCAAATATGAAACGCTGAAATAAGTTAGAAAATATTAAACAAGACCGAGGACTGCGGAAACATTTGCGTGGAGAGAAAATAGCGCTTATCCACCTGTAATATTTTCAGCCAACGATGCAATGGTACAGTAAGTAATGATAAGTATAAAAGCATTATTATAATTATTCCCGTGTTGTTTTGTTAATATGTCTGTTCTACACAGATGTGTTCTGGTTTTTTTTTTTTTTTTTTTTTTTTTTTTTTTTTTTTTTTTTTTTTTTTTTTTTTGCTTCATCTTCGTCGTGAGGATTGGCAGACACGGAGAGAAAATCCTATTGTTCACGGGCAGACAGCAGCTTGGGTGCCACTGTTACCAAGTCGACAGCTGTCGTCTCGGAAGGAAACGCACTGCAGCCACTTTATTGCCAGTGAAGTCAAGTGAATTAATATTGTAAAAATTAAATGGTAAATATTGGATTTATGATCTGTATTCAGTTCATGTCTAGCCGTGTTTGATTACAATTCAATCTGGATATTAACTTGTCGCTTTCGTACGGGAACAGTAATGTGTATCAGGATAATACGCAGTAAAGACCTGCGAAGCGTTGGGCGTTAGTCAGCGGATATTTTGATTTATGAAAGTTCGTGGCAGGTTAATATTGTGTGCCGGAACCGGGACTCGAACCTGGGACCTTTGCATTTCACGGATAAGCGCTCTAGCACTGAGCTATCCCGACACGACTCTCGGTCCGTCCTGACAACTTCAATTCTGCCAGTACCGCGCCTCCTACTTTCCAAACTTCAGGTTCGAATCCCGATTCTGGCACACAATTTTAATCTGCCAGGAAGTATCATATCACCGCACACTCCGCTATTCTGGATTTTGATTTATATTTGAGGATCTATTTTTCCGAATAACTGATATTTACCTAAAGAGAAAATATTTATTGGAAGATTAACTCGTGCGTAGTTACGAGGGTTGGAATTTTTGTAGTGACAACTACTTATTCATAACCGGTACAAAAGCGTTACGTGTTTGCACCTGTTACTGTCCTTCAACGTAGTCACCAGCGTTGTGTAGAACCCGTTGCCAGCGATGTGGAAGGCGTAGTATACCGTTAGCAGAGCCTGTTCTATTGATGGTGCAAATGGAGCGGTCTACTGTCTATCGGTTTTCTGGAACAGTTTTGAAGCGAATGCCAGTAGTGGTTCCTTCATCTTCGGAATCAAAGTCACAAGGACTCAAGACCAGGGAGTATGGTGGATTGTACAGTACCTCCCAGTCCCTCAACGTTCCTTTAGGATGCGAAGCACAGTCGTATGCGCTAATCCGATTTGGTGGGCGAGCTCACGAATCGTCTGGCGTCGATCACTGTCCAGTAACGGGGCAAAAACATGCACTTCTTCTTCAGAGACGCTAGCGCGACCTGCCCAATGCATGTCTGCCACAGTTTGCCGACCTTCTTTGAAGGCTTTTACCCAACGTGCCACTGTTCCGTACGCCAATGCCCACCCCCGGATGCCTCTCAAAGACCTTGATGACACTGTCGTGCTGTACGACCTCCGGCACATTCAATCTTGTTCCAACTTCGTTGTTCCTGTGACATAGTGACATAGGTTGGTATATCAACAACGTGTGCTATCAGCGACAATAGTAGATTCCATTGCATAGTGTCTCCACTATTTAAGTTCCAACCGTCGCATATATGATACTAAACTGAACGATAAAATAACGTCAAGCTGAACATAAGAACACCATTTATTACCACAAAACAATGTTGCAGAGAACATACAACAAAAGCACATGGCGGATCAAAACGAACTACCAAGTCAAAGAAGAACAAGATAAAGATTGAGGTCGCAATTTTTAGCCGAAAACTAAATGAGATTCAAGTTGAACCCAGAAAACGACGGGAAAAAGTTGTTGTAATTGAATCTCTTGTTTTGGTGAATACGTTGAAGTATTCTGTGAGAGAATAACTACTAACCTTAGTTTACACTATTTGTGACATTCACTTTCAGCGTTTTCATATAAGTTTTTAATCTGTGGAAAAAGATAATTATAAGGGTAAATATTAATTAAATCGAAAATGAAGATTGAGCATGTCACATACCACTGGTAGTTGCTACGTATTAGTTCAAAATTATCTCTGGTTGATATAGTGACGGATCAACGGCTGTCCATAACAAATGTGAAATTCTGTTGGTTTGAAACTTCGACCGTAGCTGCTAAAAATAAACCGGGTAAACAGTAGAGCGGCTAAACACAAGCTGTGATAGCAATATAGAACCGCGTTTCTGCTGGCAAACAGTAGCTGGATATATACAGTAGTTTAGTAGTTTCCAAGGAATGTCACTCTTTAAAAGTAATAATAGTCATATCTGGATTTTAATGTTACTCTCGTTTACAAAAAGCGCAGCATAATAAGCAAAGTTGTACAATCATATGGTATAGCTGTTGAGATGTTAGTCCCATGAATGAATTGGACCGTAGAAATCAATGGTCGAAGTGCCATGTCCATTTTACATGTATGGCACTCTGTTTATATTTACATACAAACGAATGACAAATTAAGAAGAACAATTTCAGCAAAATGTGCAGTACTGCAATGAAAATGTGCTTCTAATCTACATCTATACAAATACTCTACAAGTCACATTGAAGTGCAAGTCAGAGGGTTCATCAAACCGCTTTTATGATGTTTCTCTACAGTTTCATTCTCTAAAAACTCGCGGGAAAAAAGGAACACCTAAATCTTTCCGTTTTCGACCTGATTTCTCTTATTTTATTTTGATGACCATGTCTTCCTATGTAAGTGTGTGTTAACAAAATATGTTCGTATTCGGAAGGGAAAGTTGGTGAAAGAAATTTTGCAAATAGATCTCGTCGCAACGAGTAACGCCATTCTTTTAATGATTTCCAGCCCAACTCGTGCATCATTTCCGTGATACTCTCTCCCCTATATCGCGATAATGCAAAACGAGCTGCACTTCTCTGAAATTTCTCTAAATCGTCTGTCAGTCCCACTTGGTGGGGATCCCACAATGCACAGGAATACTCCAAAATAAGGACGCATAAGTGTAATGTAGGCAGTTTCTTTAGCAAAACTGTTGCATCTTCTAAGTGTTCTGCCAATGAAACGTAGTCTTTGGTTCGCTTTCCTTACAATATTTTCTGTGTGTTCTTTCCAATCACTGGGATGCATTTCTAACAATGGCTACAGAAAGGAATACATTAGCGTCAGCATATTACACAGCTACCATCATAAAATGTTCAAATGTTTGTAAATCTATCGGACCAAACTGCGTGGTCATCAGTCTGTAGCTTACAAACTACTTAAACTAAGGTAATCTAACCTAAGGACAACACACACACCCATGCCCTAGGGAGAACTCGAACCTCCGACGGCGAGCAACCGCGCGCTCCGCAGCGAGGCGCCTTAGACCGCTCGGCTACTCCACCGGGGCTCTACCGTCATACCACTATCGAAGTTCAGATATCACCAACATCGTGGTTTTTTTTTTTTTTTTTTTGTTTATTGTAGGGTGAAAGGGCAATTTGTCAAATGTTTGTATAGCTTATGGAACTTGACAGCGGGGTCATCAGTTCCTAAACTTACAAACTACTTATGAACTAGCTAACACTAAGGACGGCACAAATATCCATGCCCGAGGGGGCATTCGAACCCCCGACCGTAGTGGCCGTGCAGACTGTGACTGGAGCGCCTCAGTCCCCTCGGCCACCGCAGCCGGCGGCAATTTGTTCAAAAAATGTTCAAATATTTGTATAGGTTATGGGACTTAACTACGAGTCATCAGTCCTTAAACTTACAAACTACTTATGAACTAGCTAACACTAAGGACGGCACAAATATCCATGCCCGAGGGGGATTCGAACCCCCGACCGTAGTGGCCGTGCAGACTGTGACTGGAGCGCCTCAGTCCCCTCGGCCACCGCAGCCGGCGGCAATTTGTTCAACAAATGTTCAAATATTTGTATAGGTTATGGGACTTAACTACGAGTCATCAGTCCTTAAACTTACAAACAATTTGTCCAATAGAATTTCAGAGAGTGTGGGTGTCTTTCATTGCGGTCTAGGAAAGGTAGCTGCAAATTCAGACAGAAGTCAATACCACCACTCCTTTTCCGCGAATACAGCAGTTCTGCGCTTTGAGTACTTCCACGGTTCACAAATAAAAATGAGGCGCGCGGAATTCTTGGAGCACACGTGAGTGGGAACGTTCGCCCCTGAATGCCGCGGCACACAATAGCCGCTGCACCTCCGGCGCGCCGGCAGCGATGGCAGTGGCCACTGCTGTTCGCTGTTTGCATTCCCCTTCTCGTCGAGCGACCTCCTCTGCTGCTTTGTGTGACGCCTGCTGCCTCTACAAAGGGCCGGTGCGATGTTTGCTGCGGCCTGCGGTGTTTTTCGGAACCGCGCTGTAAACGTTTCCCAGAAAATTTCGCGTGTGTTCGGAGAGAAGGAAGGAGAGTAAAGCTAAATCGAGCGCTCGAGACAGCCTTGTCGGGGCCGCTGAGACGAGTCTTAACAAAGCGGTGGGAGACGAGGGGCAGCGGGGGCGTGTTGGGGCGGGGGGGGGGGGGCATTAGTCATCCTCCCAAGCTAACAGCCGCCACTGGCGATAAACCAGAGTAGCATCACCTAGCAACCGCTGCCGTCTGGACTCACAACGAGCATTTGCAAAGTGTCCCACAGACACTGGAATAATATTAATTACGCTGGGAACTTCTGCTGGAATCAGTAAATATTACACCAGTTTTAGCTGCCCATAGCGCTAGTGCTATGCATTTTTGGCAGCAAAAAATGAGAAGAAGAAGGCAGAAATATCTGAAGCTCACCCTCTGTAGGGATACAGACCAGCGATTCGAAGACTAAAATCTAGGAAAAGTTTCCTCAGAACAACAGAGGCTCTTAACGGGACACCTCAGCAATCCCGTATCGACACGTGGCGCGCGGGCTGCACTGGCTCCGAAGAACGGCTGACACCTAGCGAAGAACTACCACCCGGCCACATGGAGAAATTCACTACGTTTACATGCATCACATCTTCCGGAAGACGAAAACCGATTTTCGTAAACCGTTTCTCGCTTTCGTGTTTACATGGGACAGCCTGAATCGGATTTCCTAATCCACTTAAGATGGCGGCTGAAAAACAGCTGATTCAGTCCCCGATTTAGTCAGCATAATCGCTATTCTTCTTTACTTACATGCACAGATTCATGCTCACTCTAATATTAATACTTTTATTTCACATTAGAAAATATCACTCTGTCCATATGTGCGGAAAATTCTTACCAAAAAAAAAAAAAAAAAAAAAAAAAACCACAATCTGACAAGCCAAGAACGCTTCAAAAACGGTTGCGTTTACATGCGCACGAAAACCGCTTTAGAGAAGTGGATTTCCAGAATCGATTTTGGAGTGTTTACATGACCAACCAAAAGCGGAGTTGGAAAATCGGCTTACGAAATCCGGTTTTGGGAGCCCATGTAAACGGCGTGATTGAGTACTTGGAGATCACTGAACAGATTACGGGCAGGCGTGACAAGATGTAAAAGCGACCTACGGAAGTGGGGTGTCAACACCGAGTTGTAGACACTTGTGAGAAGCGACCCTTTGAGAAATCCGGGACGCTAAGGGACCGGCACAGGGTGTATCGCAAATTCTACGCCACTACCTGTTCGATCAAATCCGCTGCTGTGTGACTGAGCGCTCTGCTTGTGCCGGCCGTGATACGGTGGGCCGGGCAGCTACCGAGGGACATCCACATTCCTCCAGTGCAGCCAGCTTACATTATTTCAGAATTTTTTTTGAGCAAGAAAGAGTAGCCCTAGTCAAATTAGAAATCGGAGCTGATGAATATTTTTCTGTAGCATTTACGTGGGTTATAGAAACTATTATTATTATTGTTATTGTTATTATTTCATTTCCATGCCCTTTCTACACACATTTGACAACTCTTAGAAAAAATACATCATGAGCAATACTCAATACATAAATTTCATTACTTAACCCTAATTGCTAGCAGGACTCACATTAGACCTTAGTACACTTCCCTGTGTCGGACGGGAAAATTGAGATTTATTTCGAAATACGGTCGGGGGTTCGAATCCCCCCTCGGGCATGGATATTTGTGCCGTCCTAGTTCGTAAGTAGTTCATAAGTAGTTTGTAAGTTTAGGGACTGATGACCCCGTAGTTAAGTCCCATAAGCTATACAAACATTTGATTTTGATTTCGAAATAATTAAAGAAAAAAGTTTCTACCGAGAACCAAACCCTTTAGTTGGCTCGTCTTAATATATCGTAAAATGTCGTATCCTTAACTGAACAGCGCAGCTACGTCTTCAGCGTAAACAGAAGAAATTGAAGTGTTCGTTTCTTTTGCACGCCTTTTGGCGTTTGCCACGTGTTTTCGCACTTCAGTAGCAGCGACATCTGGAATACATGTATGGCTGCCTTCGCCTAAAACTAAGTTGTTTCTGGTGGATAGTCTTCCTTTACACTTCTTGTTTACGTTTACACACCGCCAATAACTTATACCTTCATTGTTGGTATATTCCACTATATAAATCACTAGAGGCTTCCCTTTCGTTGTCGTGGTGAATTCCATCTTTACAACACTTACGAATCAGGAACACAACTATTCAGCTAGAGACTAACAGCAGTACTGAACTGCGGTCCTCTAGTCTGTGAACTTTGTGGTGTCCCTGTAGACTGCCCGCTACCTGTTCGGCCGGGTCTCCCCACAAATGTCGCTCCTCACAAGCGTCGCAACCCCGTCAACACCGAGCCCCCATTGTGCGAGTGCGGTGCAATCAGACGACGTCTCATTGCTTGCAATGTAGTTGGTGCTCTAAAACATACACAGTACAAGATCTGCTTCAAGCTACAGAAAATACACTGAATGTCGCCAACTTCTGAGTAAAAGTAGTATAGAAAATTTTGTAAAGTGTGACTTTGTATATAATCTTTCTTTCACTGTAAATGTATACTTAGTAGTAATGTTTCTGATACGAGTAAATAAAAAAAAAAATAGCGCTAGTTATACATGTTGGTCAGCATTTTTATAATGGTGTAATAATGAATAGGAGAGGCAACACAGGTGCAAGTACAACGTAATGATCAGTACTATTTATTTATTCTGTTTAAATGTATGAACCCTATTATGAAGTATGTGTTTTGGGCCTAGTTATACAAATCAGTTAAAAACAAATACAACCGGCAATATGCGCACTGGATAAGTGAAGCAGTTCTGCAGTTGGCTTTCGAGCAACTTGAATCTTACGTATTCCAAACAACACTTTCAGGAGAATTAAGAGCTATTTTGTCAAATGTTGACATTTTAAGAAACGTGTTTGTTGTATCAAAATGTTTATAATAAAAAAACAGCTACAAACCACAAGTATGGATATAAAATATTAATTTATTTTAATCATGAACGGTTTCGGATTTCTTTCACAAATCCATCATCAAATGTTGTACTGCTTACAAGCTGTAACCTCTATTTTATGTTCAAGATGTGCGGCCCTAAGATAGACAAATCTTCTTTGTGCACTATTTGATGAGTTGTACCATGGGTTATTTATTTTAATCTATATCTACACTTTGCTTAAGGGCTTTTTAACGTAATGGCACATGAGGTGTGACAAAAACTTACGTGCCATGTGTCTTCTTAAGACAATTTTGACTTCTGTTTTTATCAGTTATTTTCAAGACTGTCTTCTTCTGCACATTTATTGCGTGGACGCTGTTAAATTTTGTATAATTCACGTAATGTAGCACAATTCTTTGGACGCAGCACAAGCAATAAACACAAACAAAACGTGACACAGCTTCATAACGAAAATGTAAACTACGCAAAGATGTTACTACTATACAGATGCTATGCTACAGATACATTTCGACTTTATACCTATGTTAAAATATGTTGTTGGTTTACAGTAAAATTATTTAAACATAGAGTTTTGGACTAAAATTATTTACAGCATTTTATAATATCTCACTTTTTTAAGTGACTGACACAACATATACAACGATTACATATGAATAAAATTAAGCACTAGGTGTAGCATAAAGGCAGGAACAATTTTATATTGACATGTAAACCCATGAATATAGTGTTGATTATTTGTTCAATTTTACTGTTGTTAGGGTACTGATACACTGTAGGTTCATGTATATGATGAAAACATCTATCCTTGAGTAATGAAATTAAACAAGGAATTTTAGGAGTAAAATTATTTTCAATGACTTATAATATGGGATTACACTAAGTCGCTGAAACAATGTGTATACAAAATGTATCTGGACCATTCAAAATATTGGTATATTACAGAAGCAGACCCAGTTGTATTAAACTTAAGAATGCGCTGTGGATTAGAGGTATTATTATATTACATTTTACTGATCACTAGTTTAGCGTGTAACAATTTTTTTATAATGTATCAGACTATGAACTTTATTTCAATGTAAACATTACAAAATGGAATTAAAACAGCTATACTGAGTACATATGAGATGGGTACATAATCATTGTCATTTGAGAAACAGCTTTCCAGCTTTTTTGTCTATCTTAGGGCAGCACATCTTTAACGTAAAAACTAGGCCACAGCTTGTAAGCAGTACGTCTGATGATGGATTTGTGAAAGAAATCCGAAACCAGTCATGGCAAAACTAAATTAATATTTTATATCCCTACTTGTGGTTGGTAGCTGTTTTTATTATAAACATTTTAGCATTAAAAGCATCACATACAACTGGAAAAGTTGTCAGTCCGAGCGCTCTAGCTTTCGTACGTGCCACCGTCAGCCGAACGTATACACAACAGCTTCAAAATCAGGCAACGTTGACAGGTGTGTTCTTGAACAATGGCGAAACAGCTGTCCCTCATCCGTTGTTGCAGCAAAGTGTTGCCTCTTTCTGGATTAATTTTCACTCCATCAACAGCATTGCTTCGTATAAAAACGTAAAGGAAACAACCATTCCACGTTGCGAAACGCACCTTGTTTAACGCTTGGATGTATGCTTCTTTCGCCAGTGGAAAAAAATTCGCTGAACTTTTTTGTGAGCGAGTTTTATCGACGACATTGATATCTTACTCCACGGTCGCAATACCATAAAAAAAATTCATGTAGTCGTCCGTAATCAGTTCACAGCACCCGTATTCAACTAAATGATGAAGCATGCCTGAAAGAATGCTCATTTCCAGTTGTATGTGATGCTTTTAATGATCATGGCAATGTTGTTTGGAATACGGAAGAAATGTTCAAATGTTTTTAAATCTAAGGGACTTACAGGTCACGCACTTTTTCGTGGCCCCTCTGTAATCGGCGGAAGTCGGCTGAGTTCGTGTGTCTACGGAATGTGTATGCTCTCTACCAACCTCACCTCAGCTTCGTTCGAGTGGCGCTGCTAACGGTCTGGAACTGTTTGAGGCGTTCGAATGGCACTTTTGACTCTTTCTGACGATATCTGACTGACCAATCAGGTGTTCGAGTGGCGGAGCTGATAGTTTGCGACCGTTTGTTTAAGTCAGCGGATTTTCGTCAAACTGTTTTCTGACTGACTCCAAAGCGTTTAACAACCCTCCTCCAAAAGACAAGCCCGCATATTTACGAAGAGGTTTGTGTTCTAAGTCTTCGATTTTCTCTTGATTGAGGCTGAGCTTTGTATATTAGACAGGCATTCTTTCAACTTATGTGGCCTTCTAATACAGTACGTCCCCTTTTTATTACACCCATACATACTATAAATGAAATTTTCATAACATACGAATTTAAAGATGAATGCGTATGTTTTTACAGTTTGGATTGTGATATATTCGCCTGAAAATGAAGTCAAAATAGTCCTATTGAGATTTTCTGTGCCATCTGTAAATGAAGTGATTGACACATAAGAATAATATAGTTCACAACAGGCATTAGCAGTGATAGATTTTTATAACCGACATCTAGCTTTGTATGTGCCACTATAGCGTCTCACAATTAATGTTCCGTGTTTCTCCTTGTGGTTATATATTATAGAAATCTATTAGTGCCAATGTGGGCGTTTCTACACTAAATGTGTAACATCTGGGAAAATCATGTACGATGATAATTTCTTGCACAACACTTGCAAATTTTTTATATTAATTTGTATGTTTCATTTTTTTAATTTTATTGTAACTCATAATAAGGGGACAAAATGCTTATGAAGTTGTATGTTACCGAATATTCCTTTCACACACCACTATCCTAATTCACCTCATTTTTGTATGAGGTTTTGTCAGGTTGAATTGGCTACATTATTTATAAATGGTGGCACATGTTTACGTATATTTTGCGTTTTGTCATAGTTTATGATCAGAATGTATTCCAAAATGTATTTCTAATGGCGGAATTCACACTGTCCGTCGCCGGTCCGTCATCTCACGTCAACATGAGCTTTCTCAAGAAGAATGTTTTGATGGAAAGGTCGTCTGGTAACATCGCGCCTCGCAAGTTAACCTAGTTTCGTCACGCGATTTTCATATCCTCGACACATACACGGTTTGCACGCAAATGTGTCTTGTTAATCTTTACTATATTATTATACTTTGGTTTAACGGTAAATTGCAAATGTTTCATGACGACTTAGTTTTTTCAATTGAGCGTCCTCCTACATAACATATCGCCAGTCATAACCTCACTTTCAACATCGGTAGAGAGCAAAGATGCCAACTAGCGCTATAGGTGGCCAAACTGCGAAACAGGTGAAATAAGCGTTCGAGTTGGCAACTGTCAAAAAGCGCACATGCGCAGCGGATGCCTTCCAAATCGTGAGTAACTATCAGGAACTATCAGCGTTTGGGCCACTCGAACGAACCTCTCGTAAAAACATTGTACACAGTAGTCATCGTCAATGTATTGTATTGTTGATTTGTGCTTGGTATTGATTATTATCTTCCACATTGTTATTTTCTAAAATAAGTCCACATACCGTAAAAAAATCTCAAAGGGAAGCGCTTCATCTCGAATGATGAAGTGACGGACACAGTAGAGCACTGGCTCTTGTCACAGCCACAGGAATTACGAAAGCAGGGAACCCTTTAGCTCCTTAACAGTGAGATAGTTGCTGTCAGGCCTCTGGTGATTACTTTTGAGTAACGAATTCAATTATACCCACAGTGTTGTTTCGTACCTTGTCATTTGAACACTCCTTGTTTGTGGAATAAGGTAATATATAAAAATAATCATTTAGTTATACTTGTGCCTGTGTATCCTGTATTAATCATTATTACATTACCAATATGTATAATTCCGCTACGGGCAGCTGAAATTGGTGTAGTAATTATTGATTACACGTCAAGTTTAATAGTAATTCAGCATCGATGAGACACTTTGCCAATACAGCTTTTGTGAGGAGCTGAGAACTGTTACTATAAGTCACGCGTAGTGCGCAAATTTAGTATTATTTTCACTTCTGATAGAAAGTAAAATACACCGCTGGCCATCCAAAATGAAAGAACGGGATGACATGATTGAAAATATAGCCCCGTGTGAGGTGGGAAGCCGATGAAATCAGTATTGTGTGTTGCGGCCATTGCTAGCTACTACAAGCCTCGATACAGAAGCACACAGGCCCTCTGTGTGTTTTTGAGTGTAGCAGTCCATCCTGCTTCCACACATGGCCTGAGTTGATATAGCGCAGCAGCTGGTAGTGTATCCCAGGCCAGCCGTCTTACAACCATCTACCAGACGTTTTCGATAGACGAGACACTGGTAGAAGAGGAAGGCAACGGCAAACATGCGGTCCCATGGACGACGAAGTTGTGATCGCCTGTCATGCTGTTGCAATGTGGCTCTCAGCAGGCTCCGAAGCAGACTGACGGAGAGGACGTCTGGTTTAGTTTTTGTTCCTTATTGTGGCTTTTAGGCCTGAAGAGTGCGGGAGACTTCATTTTTCATTTCGCGTGACTTCACGGAAGCCAGCCGCAGGGAACATTGTGTCATTTACCACGTTTTATTTATTTCTTCCAGGGGAAAAAAAGTATAAAAAATGTAATAAAAAGTGAATAACTCCGACGTATATTTTTTTTAGACGAGACTGCTTAAGCGTTGTAACTGTCATTAATAATAACAATAATACAGTAAAGTCTCGCTTATCCGACCTAAACCGGCCGCGGCAAGATCGGATAAGCGGGAAGGTCGGATAACACGGGAAATAATACAAAAACATAAAAAAAGATTGAAAAATTTATTTGTACATAGAAAACTTATCAAATATGCGAACAAGAACTGAATATAACTTTCAAATACATTAGACAACACCGAAAGAAAAGTGATAAGATATCAGGGTCGCCTTCGTTTAGTTCGTTATGAAATTTAAGGTTTTCCTGCAAAATAGGTCCCGACACGGATAACCTTTATCTCTATGTTGAGTAAACCATTAGAACAAAGCTTCACTTACATTTTGAAAATCACATTTTTAATGGTTTTCCGTTCTTCCCATACAATCGAGATTGCTCAATGAAAACACCACTTCTTAAATTCACTGCGGTTCCTTTTCCAGTCTGTTGTGTTCCCGACGTTATAATTTTGCGCTACTTTTAATAAAGTTTCACCATTGTCTTTTCTTTTAAAAGCTTTAAGTTTTTCTTCCATTGAAGCGCCCACCTTTTTATCAACAAAGCGCAACACGTTCTCCAGATCTAGGTTAGCACTGAGGAGTGAGGAGTAGCAGACGGCGACAATTGACTGAGTGACAATGACGCGCGCCAAACCAAACAACACGTATAGTCATCTACATCTACATAGATACTCTGCCAATCACATTTAAGTGCCTGGCAGTGGGTTCATTAACCACTTTCATAACTTTTCTCTACCGTTCCATTCTCTAATAGGGCGCGGGAAGAAAGAACACCTAAATCGTTCCGTTTTCGATCTGATTTTTCTTATTTTATTGGGATGGTCATGTCTCCCTAAGTAGGTGGGTGCTAGCAAAATATTTTCACATTCAGAAGTAAAAGTCGGTGATTGAAACTTCGCAAACAGATCATACCGCAATGAATAACGTCTTTCTTTTAATGATTTCCACCCCAATTCGTGCAATATTTCCATGACGCTTTCCCCCCCGTAACGTGATAAAACAAAACGAGCTGCCCTTCTCTGAACCTTCTCAATGTCTTCCGTCAGTCCCACCTGGTGAGGGTCCCACAAGGGGCAACAGTACTCCAGGAGAAGTCGCACGAGTGTGATGTAGGCAGTCTCTTTGGTGGAGCTGGTGCATCTTCGAAGCGTTCTGCCAATGAAACGTAACCTTTGATTCGCCTTCCCCACAATATTTTCTATGTGTTCTCTCCAGTCAAAGTTGTTCGTAATTGTAACTCCTAGGTATTTGGTAGAATTTACGACCTTAATGTTTGACTGATTTATCGTGTAGTTGAAGTTCAGTGGATTTCTTTTAGTGGTCATGTGTATTACTTCACACTTTTCTTTATTTAGTCACTGACCTATCGGCTGGCACACAGCTACCATTACATTCCCGGTGCTGCGAAAGCGTCGGATAACACGGAAGGTCGGATAAACGAAGATCGGATAATCGAGACTCTACTGTAATAATAATAATAAGAATAATAATAATAAAGGTATGGGAAGGCAACAGGTACCAACACTTCAAGGATGTAGCACTGACTTGTTAATGTACCGGGGATGCATAGCGGCAGTGGCGTAGCTACCGTAGGGCTAGGCGGGGCAGTGCCCCGGGGCCCCCAGGCTCTAGGGGCCCCTCGGCCTCCGTGAGCGACGTTCGAAAAAAGTTACAGTAGAGCGCGAATTTTTTTTCTACTATTTTACTCTCCCATCCTACCGTCCATCACATCCTCCTCCCCTCAAACCAAGTTTCCCCCAGTAGCCGCACTGGTCCACCGGGTGGCGGAACACTGCCTCTAGTGCGGCCTTCACACGACGCCACTCGTGAAGGATCGCGCGCCTCCGAATACTGTATAAATAATATATTTAGAAGTGTACTGCTCGATTATACGAACAATCCGAACTGTCCTCCAGTTACTTCGGACAATCGACTTCCTTTTGTATATAACATTTTAGTTGAGTGAAAGATTTTCCACTTTTAAGTTTTTTGAACCCTGACCAACAAACCTCAAACGCACGAAGAGAAATCAAAAAATTATTCCTACCTCAGAATGTAAACATAACAAGGTCGATTTGCTTGTCCTCTAAGACATGGACCCTGCCACCGTTAGCGTGCTTTCGGTTGAAGTCAGAGTTGCCATGGCTGCCAATCTTTGCGAAATAACTGTCAATAGCGCTGAGTTTCTAGCAGTGTGTTTGACATTGCACGACGTTACCACATTTGAATATGAAGTATCTACAATTTATTACTACAGAATAGTGTTATTATGGTAACTCAACTGTTTTTGTAGTGAATTTCCCCAAGGGAGTGCTCCTTAATCATAGATCCCAATGAAGTGCTGCAAGCAAATGCACTCTGAAATTCGTGCAAGAAGAAGAGAAAATTTGGTTACTTTGTCACAATAGTGAATTGAGCATTTAAGATGCTGCACTCTATGACAATGTCACGATAATAACCGAAGATGTCGACTTAGTTATCTTACTTAGGCCTATTACTTTTTCCTGGCCAGACACTAACGTATGCTTTATGAAGCCTGGTAGGGACACGGCAACTTACTTTTTGCTGAAACAACCCTAACCAATATTTCCCCTATTATCCTTCTTTGACTGGGCCATCAACGAAATTACGTTGATCGATACGGAGCAATGAGCTAAGGCTGTGGTCATAGTGGCTCCGATATCGATGGGTCTTACCGACGGCAAACATCGGCGGAAAACGGCCGATCGTTTCAAATCAGTACTCCACTATGTGCATGGTCACAGTGTAGGGGATCTCATCACCCGAACATAGAGACTTCGGACGACAGTCGGTGAAATTCAAATCAGTTTGTTTTCTTCGGTCAAATCGACCGACGTTCTCACATGCTAGATATGGACAGTGAGAAACTGATATGCTTAGTGAAAGAAAGAAAGAGATTGTGGCACCCAGAAAACGATGAATATCATAATCTGGATATAATTCGGAGACTATGGTCTGATATTACAGTTTATTGAAAACTCCAAGTTAGTTAAATCCTTTATCAGAAATTGTATGCGTAAATTATAATCTAAAAAATATGTTCAGTCAGGGACTGTGGCGTATCTTAATGTTTTTTTGTGGTGGCTCTGTTGTTTTGCACTGTGATAATCGGGTATTGACCGTCCACAAATTATTCTTCCTGGTTCTTGCGTTCTTTAACAAGGTGACGAGTCTGTTCTATTAAGTGACCTGCAAATGTGGTGCAGGCCTACGCGTGCTTCCGCTTTTCAGTGGTTTTTGTGTTAATAATTATTCATAATTTCACACTTGTCTTTCACAAATATATTGAATGACAGTCATTGACGTTCAATGTACCGTAACTTCATTTCGTTCATCATAATCGGACGTTTCTGGGTGGCCTACAACTGGGTTCTTCATGGATTTAAATACTGAAAAACTGCATCTATTATTATGTACTTTTATGCTCAGCACAACGCATTTCGAGAATTTTTCTCGCTGCAGCTAACCTAAAAGAGACAACTTCAATGCAATTGTGTCAGGAAAACACACACTGAAACGCCGAAAAAATACTTATGTAAACAAATGCACTAGAAATGCGAATAAATCCTCGAAATTCGTTGTGATAAGCAAAAGCTTCCCCAACTGGTGTAGTATTTCATTATTTAAAGCATAGAGAATAAGTGGTGTATGTCTGCACAACTTCAAATAAATAAAGCAAAACTGAAATATTGCTTGTCAATGACACAACGAAATATCACAAGTATGTAACAGAAATTTCTCTTTTGTTTGGGAGTAGCAATAACTGAGGACAGTACACAATCCTCGGCACTTCTCTTCAGACGGTGTATCTCATTCGTATGCATTCGAAGTCTTTATTAATAACAAAAGCCGCATTGTAGCACTAATTTAGAAGCTTAAAAATGTCTGTGTGACTGGAAAGCGAAGAGTCGCGGTTTCGGAACCCGATTGGACCTTGAATTTTTTTCAGCCTGCGCTTTAACCCATCCTTCACCTTCCAATGATGTGAGTAGTCGCCAGAAACGACACGCGGTTCGGATTCCACGTTAAGCTGTACGTCCCCCTTTCCTGGTTGAATAACTGGGATTAGCTAGGGCCAAAAGTGGCATCCAATTGAAAGACTTGCAACAGACCAATGAGCCACACGAAATTATTATTATTATGTTTCCGTGCTTAAGTAATATTTCTTCATTGTTTATTACTTTACTAGCTTCTGCTTGGGACTTCATTCACCTAGTATGGAGCAGCTTAGGAAACTATGGGGTGGTTTTATCTGTATGTCCTACCCAGGTCCAACTCTATTCCTCTGCAAAATTTTATCCATATCCCCTCAGTAATTTTTGCGTGAAAGCATAATAAAGTATCACAGTTATAATTATATTAGAGACTACGATTAAATATTATCTTCTGCATGACACATAATAATTTCCTTAGTAATATTTAGGTTTGCCTTATTACGTCGAACAGTGGGCGGTAAGGACCTGCTGATGAAGTAGTTTTGCACCTGTCTAGTTTTAAAGAGGGGCCCCAATGTCATTTCTGCCCCGGGGCCCTTAGTGACATAGCTACGCCACTGCATAGCGGAATACAGTATCATCGTAAACAGTAATGTCGAGTGTTAGGACCAAGTCAAATCGAAGATATTACTTAAGTTTTCGACAACTATACCATTTGCTTTGTCAGGTCACTGCCTTCCGGGAGCAACAATTGCTTCCTTTGTGACGACATTCAAACTTGCCACTGTTCAGGTGTAGTCGTTTGGAATTCTTTCATTGATGATGTAAAGTCTCCTGTAGTCGGTGATTCCATACACAATTTCAGGAAATGAGAAATGTGGACTATAGACGTTACAAGTCCAAGCGACGTCATCCAAACAATGACACGCTTCAACGCCACTATAAAGGGAGCAGGCTTCCCTCGAGGCAAGTAGTCTCCTCTGGAAGGAGAAGATAGCCATAATTTCCGATAGCTCCAGTTCTTACTCCGATCTTACGAGCTCTCTATAATACCGAGATCATTTGTACTTAGTATGACGTGTTTGTAATCGAGAGGAGTCTCCATGGCAGCTGGAACAACAACAAAAATTCGTTAAACTACTGATATGCGAATCAACGGAAAATTTGTGTATGACACAGTATGGTAATTTGCTGTCTCATGAAATTGCATGCTTATGGAATAACGCCCCAATTGTGCGATTGGATTCACGATTTCCTATCAGAAAGGACACAGTTCGCAGTAATTGCCGGTAAGTGATCGAGTAAAACAGAAGTGATATCTGGCGTTCCCCAGCGAAGCGTTATGGGTCCCCTACTCTTACTTGTGTTTATAAACGATTTAGGAGACAATCTGAATAGCTCCCTTAGGCTGTTCGCGTATGATGCTGTCGTTTATCGGTAAGTGAAGTCAACAGAGGATCAAAAGCAACTGCAAAGCGATTTAGGCAAAATTTCTGCATGGTGCGAAAAGTGGCAATTGACACTAAATAAAGAAAAGTGTGAAGTAATACACATGACCACTAAAAGAAATCCGCTGAATTCAATTACGCGATAAATCAGTCAAAGGTCGTAAATTCTACCAAAACCTAGGAGTTACAATTACGAACTACTTAGACTGGAGAGAACACATAGAAAATATTGTGGGTAAGGCAAACCAAAGGTTACGTTTCATTGGCAGAACGCTTCGAAGATGCAACAGCTCCACCAAAGAAACTGCCGACATCACACTTGTGAGTCCTCTCCTGGAGTACTGTTGCCCTGTGTGGGACCCTCACCGGGTGGGACTGATGGAAGATTCAATATGTTCAAATGTTTGTAGAGCTTATGGGACTTAACTATTGAGTCAATTATTTATAAACTAACTTATACTAAAGACGGCACATACATCTATGCCTGAGGGGGGATTCGAACCCCCGACTGAAGCGGCCGTGCAGACCGTGACTGGCACGCCGCAGACCGCTCGCCCACTGCGGCCGGCTGACGGAAGACATTGAGAAGGTTCAGAGAAGGACAGCTCGTTTTGTTTTATCACGTTTCAGGGGGGAAAGCGCCACGGATATGTTGCACGATTTGAGGTGGAAATCATTAAAAGAAAGACGTTATTCGTTGCGTCGAGATTTATTTACGCAATTTCAGTTACCGACTTTTACTTCTGAATGTGAAAATATTTTGCTAGCACCCACCTACTTTGGGAGACTTGACCATCCCAATAAAATCAGAGATATCAGATCGAAAATGGAACGGTTTAGGCGTTCTTTCTTTCCGCGCGCTATTAGAGAATGGAACGGTAGAGAAAGGTTATGAAAGTGGTTAATGAAGTTTCTGCCAGGCACTTAAATGTGATTTGCAGAGTATCTATGTAGATGTAGAATTTTTTACTTGAGGCTTACATGACGTTTATTTAGACCGAGGCACCACGAGGCTACTATAATAGTGAAAAAAGTCATTTTCGTTGCCCTCGTATATGGCGTGTGTTCACCTCGGACGGCCAGTAGAGTTGCACGTCTGCATGGCGAGAACAGCATGAGGCCATCAATCAGATCTTAACGGATGTTTGGCCATTCTTCCATGAGTGCAATATCCAGCTCTGCAACCGTTACTGCAATGCGTCTGCCAAGTGCGTCCCAGACATGCACAATTAGTCCAAGCATTCTGTTACGAAATAATGTTAAAAATGCAAAAATTGACATTGTGAGAGGGGAACGGGGGAGGCGACCAAACGGACTGATGCGTTTTCTCTCTGAGAATATTCTAAACGGCCCGCACTTGCAAAATCTTGTATATATTATCGAAATTTTTTTTTGTTTTCTTTGGGAACAGCGCCCTTAAATTTATTTTTTGTAATTTTTTAAAATATAAAAAGCGGACTACATAAACCAGTAACGGCATCACAGAAAAGGCCTTTTGCTTTCAAAACATGAGATAGAAGATATTTTATCTTGTGTATATGGTTGAGAGTATCTAGATTCCACGTTTTTGTCCTTCAGAACCTCAGAACAAGTTATTGTGGCAAAATAAATAAATAAATAAAAATTAAAAAAATTAAATAATTAAATTGAAAAAATAAATAAATAAAAAATAAAAAAAGCGAAGTTTTGGCACTTTCTACAGATTTTCGCCTATTACTCGGAAATTATGCAACCTACTGAATATGTTATCCTTACAAGAATAAAAGACCATTAAATTTTACGACCAATGATCTAGTCACAAAATCGGTATAGCCATTTGGCCGCAACCAGTTTTCAAAGTATAAATATTTTTACCTACTTAGGTAAAATGTCGGCTCCAACGTCTGTAACTCAAGAACGGTTACTCAAAATAAAAAATGTCAAGTTATCAAAATAGAAACCCTTTTTGACATTTAGTCTCCTATACGCTCATACTTTTTGTTTTCTGGTATCAATTTTTGCAAATTTAACATTACGCCGTCACAGAGTGCTTGGACTACCTTTCTTGTCCTTTCCCAACGTCCGCTCGTCCGCTCACCCGTTCGAGCGCGCTTGCTCAAGGCACTACACGATTGCTCGCATCTCTTTACCAATCGGTTAGTAATACTAGAAAACTATGCAACGCATCCAAGTATTTTTTCTTACTAGTATAAGTATTCAATAATAAGCTCCATGAAGTGCATCGCTATAAAATATTAAATATCTCCTCTGGAATTTTTTGAAGAAAAATATTTATCTCGGCTCCAGATGGTCACAGTGCAACATTATTTGTTATAAAATCTCTGATAAAATAACGGTAATATATTTCTTTCATAACATAAAAATAGAAATAGTCGGTTGAAGAAAACCGGTCCATAAAAAGTGCAAGTGTTTCAAAGTCATTCTGTAATACTTAACAAAAACTAAAGAATTAATTACTATCACGGTATTACAACTCTTCGCGAAGAAAATAGACCAAAGACCGATACTTTAGGTCGATTCCCTGAGCAATTCTAGCCAATTTTCCAGAAGGCCTCCTTTTTTTATTTTTTAAAATAGAAAACGATATATCACGAAAAATTATGAACATTTTTTATTTGTTCGAAAAAGTAGTTTTTTGAATTACTTCCAGTCATACGGCGGAAAGTTGTTTGTAAACGTGATTCTTGACGAGGTAAAATGAATTTAGTTTTTAAAGATTTTAAGTGTATTTTCAATATATGTCTAAAATTTACGAATCAGTCGATACGTACATAGCACCAATCGATAGACAATCGTAACACCTATAACTTTCTAATGTGACATTTTCCCAATGGAGTTATGGTTTTTTTTATTTATTTCAGAGAAACCGTTTAGGAGCTTTGCGATATTTTTTGGCAAATTTCGCCCTCACGGCTCGAGTTTCATTAAACAGAAACCCTATTTGAAATTTAATTTCGTATACGTTCATATTTTTTGTTTTCAGGTAATAATTTTTGCACCCACTTCTCCCTAATGCTTGAACTAAGTCCCATTCAAGTGCGGTGAACAAACGCGCCATAGCATTCGTTCAATTTCCCCAGCTTCAGGCAAGTTGTCCACCAGTGCAGTTCTGTGAGGACGAGCGTTATCGTCCACCAGAAAGAAGCCATCACCTATGGCACCAGCGTAGGGCACACAAAAGATCGAAGGAACTCGTCTCTATAATTCTGAGCAATCAAAGCGCCATTGTGAACCACATAGATGTCAATACTGATTCCCGCCCACACCATTCCCCAACGCCTTGCCATAGTGATGTTTTCTCAGCATAAGCAGGATTGTTCCGAGTTCCACGTTCTCCCCAGATGCGCGAACCACGATTGTCCATCTGAACACAAAATCGTGATTCATACGCGAACAGAACCCGGCGCCATTCGTTCAAAATGTTCAAATGTCTATAAATCTATCGGACCAAACTGCGTGGTCATCAGTCCGTAGCTTACAAACTACTTAAACCTAGGTAAACTAACCTAAGGACAACACACACACCCATGCCCCAGGGAGGACTCGAACCTCCACGGCGAGCAACCGCGCGCTCCGCAGCGAGACGCTTTAGACCGCTCGGCTACTCCACCGCGGCGCGCCGTTCGTTACGACTGCAATCCTGACCCTCCTCACAGTTCCCGCGGGCTAAACGGTGTCGTGGTTTAATGGGACACACACCATAGGCCGCCGTGCGTATAGGTGACATTCCCGAAGACGATTTCGGACCGTTGGTGTTGGTATCGTACGTTCTTTTGCTGCCTGGAGAATGCTTTGCAGCTGAGTTGCACTCAGCCTTCTATCTTGACGGGCTGTTAACCGTAGATAACGATCATCTCTTGCTGATATTATCTACGGACGACCTTGGCCTTGTTTTCTTTTAATGGTTCCTGTTGTCTGAAATCGCATCCAAGTCGTGGAAATTACACTTTGGGACACTCCAATAACTGCAGTCACCTCCCTCTGTGTCTGCCCCTAACTTTTATTGCATTGCACTATCTGCTCATACTATATGAACCCAACTGCTTGTTCAATTCGTTTCGTAGAGTAAACATAAGTCAACACCAACACCCACTGTAGCAATTATTTGTTATTAGCACTATCACGGTTGCCGGAATGCTGTTGTCTCCACTCCGTAGAACCGACAGAAAGACGTCCAGCCATTTTAGTTGATTCTGCCGATGACAGTACTTTAGAAATTAGAGATCTTAAGTGATCCCATAATTGTTTTAACTAGTGCTTTTGTCATATACGTATAAAGTTACGCGATTAGTAATATCATATATAACATGACACATGTCATGCCATTCAGTGACATTTCTCATGTTGTGCATTACGACATTACGTACTATTGAAGTTCAGCATACGTGCATCCCCACTCCCATATAATTTCTATTACATATACTCCCTCCCACTCGATACCTGATTGTGTTGAACAATTAAGGTCAATTCGTAAGAAAGTTCGAAACGTCATGATTTATAGTTAAATGTTTTTGAAGCTGCCAAATAGATAGGGAAGCTGCTTCTCTTCTCTTCAATTCGCGTAATTTGTCAGGACACCAGATCCGGTTCGTCGTTGGACTTTGCTTATTTACTGCAACATGGCTAAAATAAGATGGATGTTCTAATCATCATCACCATCCCCATCATAAGACTGATCATGACTTCAGCGTTCAATCTCGAGCATAGTCCTCCTTATAAAATTCCTGTATAATCCTCTATCAAATGCTGCCATTGATGCTTCGTCTCACGTTAAACCTATTACTTCTAAATCATTCTTGACCGAATCCAAATACTTTCTCGTTGGTCTACCTCGACTCCTCTTACCCTCTGCTTCCGAACCCATGAGACTCTTAGGCAACCTTGCTTCTCACACACGTGTAACATAACCCCACCTTCTCATCCTGTTCGCTCAAACTGCTTTATCAGTGGTGTTATTAAGTATTAGGTAAGTTATTAGATCTTCCTCATTAATACCTATTTTCCATAATATTTCGAACTACAGCATCGTGGAGTTATCGAGGTCTGCGATATGAAGGATTCTGGAGGAACGAAAATAGCATCCCGTAAATACCTTTGTATTTTTTCTTATCGGGATGTAACAAAGGCAGGGTCCACGAAACGGACCCGGAAAAGAACGAATACATTCAAATGTGCACAAATGCTGATACTGAGAGGCACCTACATTCATGCATCCAACAAGGCGGACAAGCTTGTTAATGAATAAAGCAATAATAACCATCTGTCACTATGTAACGTATGTTCAAAGGAATATCATTTACTGTAGTCATTTTCCTACATTGCAGCCATAGATACAATAACATTTATTTAATATTTTGAATTGTGAAACAGGAACTGTTGCATTATGTTTTGTGTATGAATTGCCTACAATATCTTGATATGACTTGAAACAAATAGTTAATATGCTTTTACCATTGTGTGTACGTACTGTTTTGGTCAGGGATAATTACTGTTCTACACAGAAACCTTTCTCGAGCCCAGGAATCGGAAACTGAGCGTGATGGCACAGTGGTAACACAGTGGTCTCGCATTCCGGAGGATTGTGGTTCAAATCCGCCTCCGATCATCCAGATTTAGGTTTACCGTGATTTCCCTAAATCAATCCAGGCAAATGACGGGATGGTTCCTTTGCAACGTCAAGGTCGGTTTCCTTCCCCAGTCTCATCGAAAATTCCGAGGGTAAATTCAGTCTCTAATGACCACGCTGTCGACGTTAAACCCTAAGCTCCCTTCCTTACTTCCCAGGAATCGATTCAGGCTCTCCTCCTACATCTAGCTAGTTTTGTAGCGAAGAGTTACAGGATCATTTAGAGCTGTAAAGTTATCAAGGCGTTGTCTCAGATGTTCAAATGTTTGTAAAGCTTATGGGACTTAACTGCAGTGTCATCAATCCCTAAACTTACAAACTATTTATGAACTAACTTATACTAAAGACGACACCAGCATCCATGGCCGAGGGAGGATTCCAACCTCCGACGCTGGAGGTCGCGCGATCCGCAACGTGGCGCTCCAGACCGCTCGTCTACTTCCGCGCGGCAAGACGTTGTCTCTGTTTGTGTGGATCCCCTCTACTCTTCTGCTGAGGTGGACCTCATGGCATATGTGGTACCCGGGATTAACTAAAGTCAACAGAGGACGGCGAGCGTGGGTCACTTGCTACAAATATACACTGGGCGGGTCCGAGCTAAACCAAACAGCTTTTACCTTATGGTCCTATCTTGATTAGGAACCGAGTACTGAGACCCCCAGATCGTGATGTAAAAAAAATATATGTATTACAACCATACAGCGTTGTAATGGTAAGGTAGCATGACATTTGTTACCATTTATACGCAATAAATTTTTCTTTCGTAATTATTTATCCTAAAAAAATAATCAGTACACGAGGGTGAAGTGAAGAGATTATGGAAAACCACGGAGAATGAAAATTAGGCCGTTTGAGAATGATATAAAGCTGTGTTCTACGTTCTGAACACACCACCGGCCGTGCGGAATGGCCGTGTGCTCTAATGCGTCGTGTTACGGAGTGAGCGACCGTTCCCGACGGAGGCTTGAGTCCTCCCTCGGGCATGGGTGTTGTCCTTAGTGTATGTTAGTTTAAATAGTTTGTAGGTCTATGGGCTGTTGACCATAGCAGCTTGGTCCAACAGGTTTACAAACATTTGAACAACGTTAAAATCCCCATCTGAAAACCTGGATTAGTTTGTCGTAGTTTTTCTAAATCACATTGAAACACGGCTGTAAAAAGATTTCATTGGAACGTGTGTATTTTTGACTGAATTTTGTTATCTGCAAACTGTAGTAAAGTGAACTTCTCAGGTTATGATGTATACGACAAAGCGAAACACACCACTAAATTTGTCTAGTTTACATCAAAATTTCTATAGGGGTTGTGCTAACTGGTCCTATATAAGTGACCTTCCTCCTCCAAGTTGCCATGGATGACGCACAACAGTTTGAGTTTGTACCGCAATAACAGCATACGCCAGGGTTGTAGTTACTCTCCACTGCACTGTGTGAAGAGTAGAAATTCTGAAGTTCAACAACCTGACGTCTTCTAAAGCTATCGTTCCCACGTAGATGGTAGCGCACATGTCGAAGTTCTTGAAGTGTGGCTGAAATTATTAAGTTGATGGCAGGAACTCATATAACCACAGTCTAACATTTACAGTCACGACACTCCCACAGATTTTTGTTATACACTGCGACAGCAGCGCTCCAAGCGGCCGGCAAGCTACGCTTTTGAATACGATACTGTATGAGTGCGAATAGTATCGTTTATACTGATTTTAATATACTTTTTACTTTAGGGAACGTATGTAGTGCCATAAAAATAGGTAATAACTTACAAATAACTTCACATTAGTCTTTCTTAGGTTCCCTAAGATCCCTGACAAGCTACGAAACAGTACGTAGCAGGACAGTTGATTTACAGTTATCTTGTAACCTACAGGTTTTTAATGAATAATTTCATTTTCTATTAAAAATAAAAAAAATAAAAAATCATAGGAAAATCCAGAAGACTTTTCCTTTGGCAGAAAGACGTCCCTTTCCCACTTAAATTCTTGCTACAGATGACCCTGGAACAGCAAGAATCTTCAAAACATTGGCTTTTCAAGCTACAGTAATTACACTTAAAAGAAAACGCGCATATAAGAAAGACGAGTGAGATCTAAAATTGTGCGAATCATTAGAGTCCATACTGAAGTGGTCAAAAAGCTGCCTCTCATGGTAAGAACTGACCAAAATAAAAATTTATGTTTATATTATACTTACTTTCAACTGAAGAAGCTGCAAATAAACACATATTCTTAAGTATTTCTTCATGACGGAATTTGTTCTTCATACCACTGAATCAGCGAAATTCAGCTGTTTTTACATTAATTTCTGTATTGAGTATGTTGTGTATATTTTACTAATGTATGTAATGCAAAAATTATATTAACAATTTCGTTAATTACGAACAAAAATAAATAGAAACAAACATCAGTCCTTCGGCAGCTTGCCCACCGCCAGGAGCGCTAGTGTCGTTGCAACTTTCAGTTGGTAACAACTTTCACAGCAGGTAGTGTCGCGACTGTATATGTTAGATTGTGGTATAACTATGAAATAATATTGAAGAGTCTGGGATGGCAGCTAATTTATTGAATGATTACAGAAAGCTAGCAAACAACATATAAATATACAATCAATACACATTGCCCTAACGGGAAGTTTAATATTATGTCATTTAGCATTGTCTTAAAATGTTTACTTTTATTCTTTTCATTCTCCACTCCGAGGAATAGAGCGGGCTGTTTGAGAACCGGCCCATAAAGAGTCGCGGTTCTATTCAGCCAATTATCAGACAAGCTGATAATGGGGCAAAGGGGGATCCCAATTGGGAATTCATGGGAGGGCCTTACCAGTTCCGGCATACGCCTTACAACAAAGGAAAACTTTGGTCGGAACCGGGGGATTGGAACCAATGTAATTTATCTCTGGGACGTTGCCCCAGCATTACAAATGGATTATCGGGAGAGCACGAGTGCACTCACGACAATCAAGGATCAGACACCCGAGCTACTATCGTAAGCTCGTAGGAGATCAGCTCGACCAACAGTGTACAAGCATCCCCCTAATGGATGCCGCACCTGTGAGCACGGTATTCTCTGCGTCAGAAAACTGCGTACTTATTATCTCTTTTTATTCACCACTCCGAGGAGTGGAGCGGGCTGTTTGAGATCCGGCCCATAAAGAGTCGCGGTTCTATTCAGCCAATATCAGACCAGCTGATAGTGGGGCAAAGGGGGATCCCAATTGGGAATAAGTGGGACGGGCTTACCAGCTCCGGCATACGCCTTACAACCAAGGAAAACCTCCCGAAAACCTTGGTCGGAGCCGGGGGATTGGGACCAATTTAATTTATCTCCGGGACTTGCCCCGGACAAAACGAGAGAACACGAATGCACTCACGACAATCAAGGATCGGACGCCCGAGTTACTCTCGTAATCTCGTAGATAACAGTGTACTCTCCCATGACCGCCGATATACGCGAGAGCTACATGTTACTCCTGCGAGTGCGTGTTCTGGTCTGAAGTGTGGCGGCTCGATGCGAGGCTGCCTTCGCTCCGCAATTTGGCGCGCAAACATCGCCGCCGTGCTTCCTCCGTCTTATACTAATTGTTTTGCTTATTAATTTTACAAGAGTTAATATTCGATATCTAGCCAGGGCATAGCTTGGCTTTGAGGGGTTTCCTAACTTGAGTTTGACATGGAATAAATAATTACTTTATTAAATATTAAACATAGAATACTAGCGTTTTGGCTCGTCGCAGCCGGTAGTACTGCTCGGGGCTTCCCGAGAATTCAGGGGATCTCGCTAAAACTCTTTCCCTTGGGAATCCGACCTATTGTACCACCTGTCTCACCAGCTTTCACCAACTGTCTACTGTCGGGTTTTAGCTTGCTGTGAGGACACAGTTCGTAGTAATCGATGGTAAGGCTTCGACTAAAACAGAGGTGATATCGGGCGTTCCACAGGGTAGTGTTATTGGTCCTCTGCTGTTCCTTATTTACATAAACGACTTAGGAGAAAATCTAAGCAGCTCTCTTAGGTTGTTTGCAGTTGACGCAGTCATTTACCGTCTAGTAAACTCATCTGAAGATCAAAACCAACTGCAGAACGATCTAAATAAGATATTACTATGGTGTAAAAATTGGCAATTGACTCGAAATAATGAGAAGTGTGAAGTCTTCCATATGATTACGAAAAGAAATCCGTTAAACTTTGTTTACAAGATGAATCAATCAAAAGTGCAGGCCTTAAACTCCACAAAATACCTTGGAATTACTATTACTTCAGACTTAAACTGGAAAGAGCACGTAGATAATGACGTGGGAAAGGCGAACCAAAGACAGCGTTTTATTGGCAGAACCCTTAAAAGAGGCAGCAGAACTACAAAAGAAACTGCATACACTGCGCTTCGCCGTCCCTTTTTGGAGTATTGCTGCCCAGTGTGGGGTCCTCATCTGGTGGGTTTGACGGAGGACATCGAAAGAGTCCAAAGAAGGGCAGTTCGTTTTGTATTGTCACGATACATGGGAGACAGCGTTACGGAAATGATACAGGATTTGGGACGGGAATCATTACACATCGGCGCTTATAGCCGCGGCGTGGGCTACTTACGAAATTCCAATCGCCAACATTCTCCTCGGAATACGAAAATATATTGTTGACTCCCACTTACATAGGCAGAAAAGATCTCCAGAATAAAATACGAGAAATCAAAGCTCGAACGGAGAGATTCGGGCAATCGTTTTTCCCACGCGCTATTCGAGAATGGAATGGGAGAAAAATAGTATAAATGTGGTTCGATGAACCCTCTGCCAGACACTTAAATGCGATTTGCAGAGTATCTCATGTAGATGTAGAAAGAAACTCACATCTGATATGATGGCTGTGTTGTTGTTGTGGTCTTCAGTCCGGAGACTGGTTTCAAATTTGTTCAAATGTTTGTATAGTCTATGGGACTTAACTACGGGGTTATCAGTCCCTAAACTTACAAACTACTTATGAACTAACTAAGACTAAGGACGGCACAAATATCCATGACCGAGGGGGGATTGGAACCCCCGACCGTAGTGGCCGTGCAGACCGTGACTGGAGCGCCTCTGTCTCCTCAGCCACCGCTGCCGGCGGAGACTGGTTTGACGCAGCTCTCCACAATACCCTATCCTGAGCAAGCCTCTTCATCTCCACATAAGAAAGGTAACCTACATCTGTCTGAATCTGCTTGCTGTATCCATCTCTTGGTCTTCCTCTGCGGTTTTTACCCCACACACTTCCCTCCAACGCTAAATTCACAATTCCTTGATGTCTAAGAATTTGTCCTACCAATCTATCCCTTCTTTTAGTCAAGGTATGCCAGAAATTTCTTTTCTACCCAATTCTGTTCAGTACCTCCTCATTAGTTACGCGATCCACCAACCTAATCTTCAGCATTCTTGTGTAGCACCACCTTTCAAAAGCCTCAATCCTCTTCCTGTCCACACTGTTTATTGTCCATGTTTCACTGCCATACAAGGCAACACTCCATACAAATGCCTTCAGAAAGGACTTCCTTAGGCTTAAATCAATATTCGATGTTAACAAATTTCTCTTTTTCAAAAATGCTTTTCTTCCCATTGCCATTCTGAATTTTATATCCTCTGTACTGCGACCATCATTTGTTATTTTACTGCCCAAGTAACAAAACTCATCTACCTCCTTTATTGCTTCGTTGCCTAATCTAATTCCTTCAGCATCACCTGATTTTCTTAGACTGCACTCCATTACCCTAGTAAGCCAGAAGTATTACAAGTTTTGACTGAGCTTAGTTATCTGTGATCTGTGGTAGAGCGAAGAAGTCAGAATGTTTTCTTTTTTCCCCCAAAGAATTTAGACTGTAGGCTGCTCTGTAGTATTAGCAGTTGAGCGATGGTGTAGATGTTGAGTTGTGGCAGCTGCTGTGTGCAGTGGCTGTGAGGAGTTGTGAGGAGCAATTGGACATTTCAGTTGAGGCTCCTTTTGTTGAGAAGTTATTATATGCACAATTCTTGTTTACTGGATGCACAGACATGACCCCCGTTTTGTATCTGCTATTCTCTGTATTATTCTTAAAACTAAGGTAATGTATACGGCTGCTCTTCCAGAATAATAATTCTTAATTTTATTTGTAGCATTGTTTCGTACAAGTAGTTAGGTGGCTAACCCTTTGTTTCAAAGCATTATTGTGCACAGGGTAAATCATACTGATCAGCTTTTAAAACCATTTTGTTTATTCAGCACAAGATGATAAATGAATATTGGTAATTGATGAGTGAAATAATCGCGAATTTATTAATGACAAGAATTCGTGCCAGTGTTGGTAACAGATACATTTTTGTAGCAATCCTACACAGGGTAGTTTTAACCAATTTCACTAGTATTGCGTTCAGCCAACATTTTACTTATTTTGACAGTTAATTCAACAGTCTATCAACTTCAAAGTATTATATATAATAAAAATGTAGATAAAAAAATCTTTAACATATTGATTGTCATGCATAGACAATATTTACTAAACTGACCCATTCCACATCATTACGAAATGTCGTATATATGATCTATGGAACAAGTATTAATGTTGTACAAGTGTCAGGATATGTCTGGCGGTGAGACGCGGGCAGTTCGGGTGGCAGAGAGAAATGCAGGAAAATTTTGTTTAATCAAACCATAAAGTTTATTTACTTGTTACTACAGAAGGCTACTGGGGGTGTGCAACAGTGAGTGGAACCCGTCCCAGGGACCATGGTGACCCGCGACCTACGGGGTGAGACCCGGAGCTAGCAATAGAACGTCTTTACACGACGGTGGCCCGATCAGAAGAGAGCGTGCCTCCGTCCCAGCAATCGTCGGGGCCTGGCGGACGCTCCACGTGAAGCAACGTGGTCTTCCCCGATTGGTAGCAGAGTATCGCTGAGTGGTAGGAACTGCGCTCCCCACGACAACGACACGAAGCGCGCAAGGGGGGAAGACGATCGTCGAGTCAGCAAGGGGAGCCGACGGCTCCATCGGTTACGAAACTAAGACGACCGGAGGGAAAAAAGTCGAATATTTTAATAAACTAAATTTTCGGGTCTAGCCAGGGTCCTTAGGGAGAGGTTCCGCTTGTACAATGTAATGTAATCTAATCTCTAATCTAATCACCAGACGGCTTTTAACATTCGCTGCTCGATAGGCGGTTACGTAGGAAAGCCTCGACCGATTTCAAACACCGACGTCAAATCAGAGGCTGCGCCCCTAAGTACCTCGCCTTAAACGGGACGCTAAAGTATCACCCTTTCCTTCAAATCTCGCCAGGTAACCGAAAGCGTAATTCGGTTAATGTCGAATATGAGTCCAGCGTTTTAACCAGCGCCAAACAGCGTGATGGATGCGCCTTATAGCCGTTGTCCACTGCTAAGCGGCCAACTTTTTCAAAACTCAATTCGGGACATTTCGAGGATGTGAAGGAGGACTCAGATCACGTGACTCATTGTGCCAGTTATTCTATAACTAGGAAAGAAATTTAGGCGAGCAGAATAGGCCTACTCATTATCTTTTAAAGTAACATATCTAACACGAGTGACATTTTATTCTTAATTTACAATCTTTATTTGCCATTCTTAAACATTTTCTCATGCTCCTATTTTGAATTTTTAGACTCTGATAATTTTTACAGATTCCTTCTTCGTTACGTTTTCAGGATCACCTTCGTTGTCTGTACTACTTTTATTTGTTCCAGCTCTTAGAGCATCGTGCACCACTCATTTTGATAAGTAACTTGCTCCGTCCAGAGAATTATGTTTTGCAATAACCTCGAATTAAATTTGATAAAAACTACTTTTTAAAACCGTTTGAACTACTCTATTATAGAAGTTCTTTCGATGAAGTGCAGAGTTTAATTGTGCTTTACTTCATGAAATGCTCACTCACTTTAATTGTTCATTTTCAGAATTTCACCATCTTTTTATTCCTCAAGGATGTAAGATGAATGCTGATACTGTATTTGCATGTCAGATTTTAAATACGTTTATACGGCCTGTGATAATATTACATAATGTTTGCCACCTTGAGCACCGAAAACTATTCCATTACTTATTGAAGAGTACTCAGAAAAGCACAGAAAATATGCCAAAAATAGAATTTTTTTTAATAAGCCATCCTATCACCAAATGCAGTACCAGCTGAAAAACAACTTTCACTGCTATCGGATTTATTTTGAAACAGTCAGATGATCTTTATTATTTTTCTTCTTTCTTTTGTATTTAATGTAACAAGACTGTCACTAATTCGCAGATGATGCATTGTGAAGTTGACTTGCAAGCAGTATGACATAGAATGCAGTACACAAATACGAGGCGCTTCCAGAAAGTAAGTTCCGTTTCAATTTATCTCCGCCGCAGCGCTGCGACTGCAGTTCCGCACATGCGCTGTAGACGATGTGTATCAAGGAGAAGAACGTGCGCCATTTGGAGATTGCTGTCAGTTACGTACGCTTTGTTGTGCTTGTTTGACATGTCGGGGTTGACTGAAAACCCCGCCGCCTGTGAAATCAGGTCGGTGATTCGGTTTCTGAATGCGAGGAAAGAGAAACCAAATGAAATTCATCGGCAAATTTGCGATGTTTACGGACAAAATGCGATAAGTGATTCGATGGCGAGAAGATGGGTCCGACAGTTCAATGGCGGGCGTAGTGATGTGCATCATGAAGAACGAAGTGGGCGTCCACCTTTGGTTACAGAAGAACTGGTTCACGCGATTGATGACAAGATCCAAGTCTTTCCTTGGCGGTCATCACTTCACCAATGACGACGAGCTGAAAGAAACTGTTTCCAACTGGTTGAAGACACAGGCGGCAGATTTCTATGAAGAAGGTATACAAAACCTGGTGCCATGCTGTGACAAAAGCCTGCAAAATTTCGGCAGTTATGTGGAAAAGTAGTTTAAGAGTTGTAGAATTTTGTGCAATAAAAATTTCTTCTGTATCAGTGTACAATTTCATTTTATTACCAAACGGAACTTACTTTCTGGACGCGCCTCGTAGTTTCGGCTTGTGCTCTTAGACCAACAATTTTAAAATTATTGGAATGCGGGAATGCAGTACGTTTTTGCCATTTTGCAGGACATTTTCAGTAATTATCCCAATGCGGGACAACGAGTCCAAATATGGGACTGTCCCGCAGAATCAGGGACGGTTGGCCGCCTGATCCACTGCACTCTGGGATGGCATCGCCACTGCGCTCACCGCAACGGATGGCAAGTAAAACGTAGATATCTGAGATTAGACAGTATGGCTGCATTCAACAGAGTCCCTGAGGTGGGAAGACCGCCAGCGTAGCAACTGACCCGGGCCTCAGATCAGACGAGTGCCTGACCTTGGACCCAGAACCGGGCACGGCACTCGAATCGTTCTCAAATGAAATACAAACAGCTCTCAAGGACATCTTGCGACCTTCAGAGACAAGTACTTTCTCCTGCACAGCAGTCGGGCTTCGCTGCACGCCAGGTTAACGCCCCCGCTCTTGGCTGAGGGGACAACTATGAGGAGTTCATTATGGAAGTTCAAAATCACACACTAAGGAAACTAGAGAGGTTTGCTAATGAGGCAGAGTTATTGAGCTATGATCCGTAATCGAAAGCAATAAATACTGCTTGGATAAAGTATGCCGGCCGCGGTGGCCGAGGGGATTGAGGCGCTTCAGTCACGGTCTGCACGACCACTACGGTCGGGGGGCTCGAATCCCCTCTCGGGCATGGATATTTGTGCCGTCCTTAGTCTTAGTTCATAAGTAGTTTAGGGACTGATGACCCCGTAGTTAAGTCCCATAAACTATAAAAACATTTGAACATTTTTTGACAGCCGAGACAAGCGAAGATGGCAAGTAAGCAACTTGCCGAAACGTTGCCAGATAACGAGACACTGACTCGGCTGTCAACCCGAGAAGATTTCCTCATAGAGATTCGCCGAGAAAGTCTGCATTCACATATGTAGATTTTTATAATTGTGTTTTTCAACCTTTTCGAATATGCGACCCCCTTCCAATCAAAAATATTCAAGCGACCGCGAATATATATATATATCTATATATATATATATCTGGCGACTCCCCCCTGCCCCCAACCTCACGAACCGTTACAAAAGTACATCTACATCTACATAGATACTCTGCAAATCACATTTAAGTGCCTGGCAGAAGGTTCATTAACCGCTTTCATAACCTTTCTCTACCGTTACATTCTCTAATAAATGTTCAAATGTTTGTATAGTTTATGGGACTTAACTACGGGGTCATCAGTCCCTAAACTTACAAACTACTTCTGAACTACTTACGAACTAGGACGGCACAAATATCCATGCCCGAGGGGGGATTCGAACCCCCGACCGTAGTGGCCGTGCAGACCGTGACTGGAGCGCCTCAGTCCCCTCGGCCACCGCGGCCGGTAAAATATTTTCACATTCATTAGTAAAAGTCGGTGACTGAAATTTCGCAAATAGAACTCGCCGCAGAGAATAATGTCGTTCTTTTAAGGATTTCCACCTCAATATTATTTGCGTAACACTTTCCCCCCTGTAACGTGATAAAACGAACTGCCCTTCTCTGAACCTCCTCAATGTCCTCCGTCAGACCCACATGGTGAGGGTCCCGCACTGGGCAACAGTACTCCTGGAGAGGACGCACAAGTCTGATGTAGGCAGTCTCTTTTGTGGAGCTGTTGCATCTTCGAAGCGTTCTGCCAATGAAACGTAACCTTTGGTTCGTCTTCCCCACAATATTATCTATGTGTTATCTCCAGTTTAAATTGTTCGTAATTGTAACTACTAGGTGTTTGGTAGAATTTACGACCTTAAGGTTTGACTGATTTATCGCGTAATTGAAGTTCAGCGGATTTCTTTTAGTGGTCATGTGTATTCCTTCACACTTTTCGTTATTTAGTGTCAGCCAACAATTGCAAGTACTGTACTTGTCATGATGTAGACGAGACGCGTTGCAGTTACAACTACAAGATTCTGTAGATGATCCTGTAGGACCGAAACATGTAAATGTTAGAAAAATAACATTTGTAACTTTTGGCTGAAATTCAGACAATAAATTATCTCAAATATGTCAGTTGCAGACTCTTGCAAGTTGATTATGTCGACTATAGCAAGAACTATGTTATGTAAAAGGATACAAATGTAAACTTTACTACAGCATTCTTTTTAATTCTCGCACTAAGTTCATTTTGTCTATTTTTCGAAATGGGGCAGATTATCGTATTTTTACAAGTTTTTCGATAGAAAAATATATTTTGATTAACCAGTGTTTCACATTTCAGGCAAGACTCAGACGCGGATTACGTTCATTAGGAATGGACGCACTGAACAGACAATTTGTAACGATGTAGATTTTCTCCGAATTTTTCAGAATTATGTATCGTATCAAGTTCTTTTACCTATCGATCAGTTCTTGAAAACTGTTTTCAGACTTTACGCTCATTCATCATTAGCTCACTGTAGTATAAAACAGTTTATGATCTATTTAATTAATAATGAATGTCACACAAGGAACTCAATTATATTAACATTCAATAAATTTCACTTAGACATGCGCTTTGTGTTACTGAACCCCTAGATATTATTCTTCCAGTGACGGCGACCCCCGAGCAAGACTTTGTGAACCCAGGGCGTCGCGACTCACAGGAAGAAAAGCACTGTGGTTACAGACTACAGTAACCACATAAATCTTGCAAAACCCACAGAAATTGATGACCAGGCACACATGTAGTACTGCAACACTTATAAGATTCAAGAATCAGTTATTATCGGCTACACATTAAGTGACTCGACATACGAAACATTTCTTGTTTTTCTATTATCAGAAGATGCCTAACTACCAGGACATATCTTAAACGCTGGTGTTCTGTAAATCGTGAGCCGTCACCTGGAAATGAGGAGGGATAGCAGGCTTTAAATTTTCAATGAAATTCATCGCCAGTGGCGGTCGAAGACTTACGGAATAACATGTAACCCCCTTTCTGCCAACGGCCTCGCCAAAGAGGGAGAACGATGGACATAGGTTCCGCGCGGAAAACAGCTCCTAAAGTCAGACGATTGAGCAGTGGCCAACACCGTGAGAATGCAGGAGGCAATGGAAGCCACACCAAGCTCGAAGTAGTATGATAGTTATCACAACAGTTGTACTTTCGCCTCTCTATTTGTTAGAAATAAATCGTGGAGTTTGCTGCATGGTGGTCTGTGGTGTTATCTTTATGTGTGTGTTGGATCACCCTTTGTAATACGGACTCATCGGGAAATAAATACTTGAACACGAAATAGTTTAGTCAAGATATGCCAGAAATTCCTTTTCTCCCCAATTCTGTTCTCATTAGCTATGCGATCCACCCATCTAATCTTCAGCATTCTTCTGTAACACCACATTTCAAAAGCCTCTATCCTCCTCTTGTCCGCACTGTTTATCGTCCATGTTTCACTCCTATACAAAGCAACACACCACACCACAAAATTAATATTCGATATTAACAAATTTCTTTTTTTCAAACACGCTTTTCTTCCCATTGGCAGTGAGGGGGGATGGGGAGGGAAACTGTTAAGGCAAGTGCCATGGAGACAGGAAACTCGTGCGTTGTCTAGGAGGGGCTTTAAGGCCAGCAGTGGGTTTCTGCGACAGATCAGACAAGAACAGGGTAATATTAGTTGCGGGTCTCATAGTTGAAATATTTTGTAAGAAAATCAATTCACTGGAGATACACTGTAGCGTCTGGCATCTGCGAAGTCTCCTGAACCAGATGCGGCACCGATACTTGTAATCTAGCCAGGCCGCCAATGTTATTAGCAGTTAGATCTTAAAATACTAAATTTATTAGATAGTGAAGGTCTCGTTTGTAAGTAATAGTTGGCTTCCCTGCAGTTTGCCAGTTCGTTTACTGTGTGAAGGCATTTAACTCTTTCGGTCAGTTTGCGGTGTTGCAGGGGCTCGCTATATATGTTGTTCGTGTTTTCAGAACTTGTTTAGCGATAGGTGGTTATTCCGTAAGGCGACTCGAAGGGAACTGGGTTCTAGCCCGGTGGCGGGCGATTTAAATACCCTTCGCCCGCGGAGTGCTAAATGTTCAAATGTTTGTAAATCTATCGGACCAAACTGCGTGGTCATCAGTCCGTAGCTTACAAACTACTTAAACCTAGATAAACTAACCTCAGGACAAACACACACACCCATGCCCCAGGGAGGACTCGAACCTCCACGGAGAGCAACCGCGCGCTCCGCAGCGAGACGCTTCAGACCGCTCGGCTACTCCACGCGTCCGTGGGCCGCGCCCCGCGCCGCGGTCGCGCAGTGGACACTGTAGACCGGCAGTACACCCGTGGATATTTTGATTACGAATGACATTGGTTATTTTCTGTGTATGAGAGAAAGAATAAGGTTTAACATTGTACGAGTCATTTCGAGTCAGTTTGAACCTGCCATGCCGGCGGCGGATTAGCCGTGTGTACTGGGACGCCGTGCTGCGGTGCGCGCGGCCGTTCGCTGTCGGGGGTTCGAGTCCCCCCTCGGGCATGAGTGTTTGTGTTGTCCTTAGGTTAGTTTACCTTAGTTTAAGTAGTTTGTAACTTACGCACTAGTGACCAAGTAGTCCGATAGATTTACAAACACATGTGCATACCATCAAAGCTATAAAATAAGAAAATGGAAATTAATAGCTTGAATCTAGACGCAGTGAATGTCCGTGGTGCGGGAACGGCCACGCAGAAGTCGCCGCAACCGTTCCGCCGCTCTGGCTCGGGACCGCTAAATGGGACAGTCCAAGAGGACCGAGGTGAGCGGTGAACTACCATTCCTCGGTCCTCCGGTTCACCTTCGTAAATCGTTCCTTTCGACCCGTTCATTCACGAACGACCCATCTCTCGTCTCAAATATGCTGACTTGGCATGTTCCTGGACGTTAAGCTGAACTACGAATGCATTTTCGCTGGTTTCGTGAACGCGCAGTACAGCTGGAAACGCTTTATATTTCTACACCAGATAGACAGTGCTTGTGAGACCAGCCCTTGCAATACCCTGAGAAGGCACTTTGCTAAATCTGCGGATGCTGTTCAGAAAAATGAAATTGTCATTGCAATTGGATAGTCGAAATTATTCCATCTACCACGCACTTTGAAAAGACAATGTCTTCGCAGTATGGATCTATATAACTTGACAGTAGCAGAACACGTGCAAGGGGAACAGTGACTTAGCTGAAGACTCGCAAAAATTTCAGAGGATATAAAGGAAGCTGACTTTCACATAAACGTATCAGTCACCCAGTACAGTAAGATGTTTAGAGGGATATTATTGGGCCGGCCGTGGTGGCCGAGGGGACTGAGGTGCTCCAGTCACGGTCTGCACGGCCACTACGGTCGGGGGTTCGAATCCCCCCTCGGACATGGATATTTGTGCCGTCCTTAGGATTAGCTAGTTTGTAGGTTTAGGGGCTGATGACCCCGTAGTTAAGTTCCATAAGCTCTACAAACATTTGAACATTTGATATTATTGAGAGCAATGGGGCTCAAATTCAAATTTGGTGACATAGAGCTTTTTTTGTTTTGTTTAAGTTGTGTTCTTAGCCTAGAGGAACACCAAACATATGGCGAAGAGCTGGAAAATGCGGCACTCAAGTGAGTATTGTAAGTGAACTGTTCTTGAAAACAATCACCTATGATTAGAAACAGTAGTGCCCTACAAACGCGTGGCGACATGAAATTCATACAGCGCCGGGAAAAAATAGTACACGCTCCTATTTTTCCAATTCACTCTAGATTTATTTTCGACACAAGTTTGTCATTCTTCGATGGTGTGGGCGATCTGCTCAATAGATTTATTGTGTAAATAACTCCAACATCCCTAATTATCTTTCATGAAGATCTTTTAGGAAATATATTTATTGTTGAAAGGGTGTATATGTTGTACATGAAATGATTGCTGATCAATAGCTGAAGCGGTACAGAGGTACCAGGTGTCAATCCATACTGAAACACCCATATTAGCGGCAATGTACGCCCGGATTCAGGGGTCCATTCAATCATACAGATGAAAATACTGTTTTGAATACTGTTGAATACTGTTCGCGGATGATGCTGTCGTTTATCGATTAGTGAAGACAACAGAGGATCAAAAGCAACTGCAAAGCGATTTAGACAAAATTTCTGTATGGTGCGAAAATTGGCAACTGACACTAAATAAAGAAAAGTGAAGTAATACACATGACCACTAAAAGAAATCTGCTGAACTACAATTACGCGATAAATCAGTCAAACCTTAAGGTCGTAAATTCTACCAAATACCTAGGAGTTACAATTACGAACAACTTTGACTGAAGGGAACACATAGAAAATATTGTGGGGAAGGCGAACCAAAGGTTACGTTTCATCGGCAGATCGCTTCGGAGATGCACCAGCTCCACCAAAGAGACTGGCTACATCACACTTGTGCGTCCTCTCCTGGAGTACTGTTGCCCCTTGTGGAACCCTCACCAGGTGGGACTGACGGAAGACATTGAGAAGGTTAAGAGAAGGGCAGCTCGTTTTGTTTTATCACGGTACGGGAGGGCGAGCATTATCCGATTGGAACTAGACATCGGCCTCATGTTGCAAGCATGGGAAAGGAACGGATCTTGCAACATTCTGCGCATACCGATCGCTGGTCAGCGTTTCCTCGACAAACGAGATTTGTAGCTTATCGCATACCGTACTATAAGGCCTGGGCTAGGACCGGTGTGACTTGGACGAATGCACTCTACGAAACAGCGCTCGTCGAGTGTACCTCGTTCGCGCAAACGACTGTCACTTGCGTGCTGGCAGCCTAAAGGCCACGGCCCACCATTCCATCCTCCGAGAGGCCCTCTGACGGCACCAGTCGTCCCTGTAATCCCACTAATAGTAAGCGGTTGGTGACAGTTCTTGTTGACACTTCTGGTCTCACAAATCCTCTTACTTGTGTTGTGGAAGTTGTACGACCTGTCACTACTGCTCTTAAAGTACGATGATCTTGGGGGCGTCTGTGTTGCGTGGACATCCAGAATCTCGTCTAAGGATGTGAGAATGTTCACATGATCGCTGAAACCAGCATCACTGCAAAACTGACCCATTACGTACTACTTGTGCGGCATTTCTGCGGAAGGACTATTCCGCCATTCGAAAGGCCACAATTAGAGTTAATAAACTCTCTCAAGAGTAAAAGCTCTCATGGCATTGATGGCATATCCAGCAGGGTATTAAAAGTTTGTTCCCAAGAAATATGTAGAATTCTTAGCCACATTTGTAATAGCTCACTGGAGCAGGGTACTTTCCCTGATAGACTGAAATATGATATTGTCAAACCACTTCATAAAAAAGGTGATACGTTGGATGTCAACAACTACTGCCCAATCTCACTTCTGACCGCTCTATCAAAATTTCTTGAAAAAGTAATGTATTCCAGAGTAGCTTCATATATTAATAAAAATAAAGTTCTAACAAAATGTCAGTTTGGTTTCCAGAAAGGCTTTACAACAGAAAATGCAATACATATTTTCACTAAAGAAATATTAAATGCTCTGGGTAACCGTAAATCACCCGTTGGGATTTTTTGTGATCTATCAAAGGCCTTTGATTGTGTTAACCATGGAATTCTTCTAGATAAGCTTAAGTATTGTGACACGAGTGGGAAAGTGCACAAATGGTTTAAATCATACCTAACTGGAAGAGTTCAGAAAGTTGATAATAGTAACTCACATAATATACAAAAAACAGCCAAGTCCTCAAACTGGGGACTATCAAGGATGGGGTGCCACAGGGTTCGGTACTGGGACCTTTGCTGTTCTTAATATATATTAATGATTTGCCTCTCTATATTCATAAAGATGCCAAGCTAGTTCTCTTTGCTGATGATACAAGTATCGCTATCACACCCGAATCACAGGAATTAACTGATGAAATTGTCAATGAAGTATTTCAGAGAATTATTAGGTGGTTCTCTGTCAATGGACTCTCTTTAAATTTTGGAAAAAAAACACAGTGTATTCAGTTTCTCACAATAAATGCCATCACACCATTAATTAATATTGACTCAACCAGAAATCTATAGCTAAGGTAGAATATTCAAAATTTCTAGGTTTCTGCATTGATGAGGGATTGAATTGGAAGAAACACATTGAAGATCTGCTGAAACGTTCGAGCTCAGGTACTTATGCTATTAGGGTGATGTACAACTCAGTAAACTAGCATACTATGCCTATTTTCATTCTTTGCTTTCTTATGGCATCACATTCTGGGGTAATTCATAATTTAGTAAGAAAGTATTCATTGCCCAAAGCGGGTCATCAGAATAATTGCTGGAGGCCACCGAAGATCATCCTGCAGACATCTATTTAAGGATCTAGGAATCTTCACAGTAGCTTCACAATATATATATATATATATATATATATATATATATATATATATTCACTTATGAAATTTGTTATTAACAATCCAACTGAATTCAAATTTAATAGCAGTGTGCATAGCTACAACACTAGAAGAAAGGGTGACCTACACTATTCAAGGTTAAATTTAGCTCTCTCACAGAAAGGGGTTAATTATTCTGCCACAAAAGTCTTTGGTTACTTACCAAGTTGTATAGAAATTCTGACAGTTAGCCAACTAGCATTTAAAAATAAATTAAGAGAATTTCTGAATGCCAATTCCTTCTACACATTAGATGAATTTCTAGATAAAAGTTAGTACTTTAAGGGAAAATTTTTTAAAAAAATTAAAAAAAAAAAATAATAAAATAAAGTACAATATTCAAATATTGAGTGTCATGTAAAATTATGTATTGACACATTTCATTTAACTGACACGTTCCAAATCATTATGAAGTGTCGTATTCATGATCTATAGAACAAGTATTAATCTAATCTAATCTAGACTCGTCTCAAACCAGCTCGATTGGCTGTGTGTGGCTTGGCGTCTGTTCTCTTCACTCGTTGACATCACACTGAGCCTTATCGCTGGAAACATTGTCTATTAATGCGTACACGTAGACTGTGCTCTGGCAGCTGTGTCAGTGCGCTTCCTGTTGGCGGACGATGTTGAAACCGTTATCAGTACATCTAATACGCCCCAGGAGACATCTATCGTCAACGGATCAAAATCGACGGAGTCTTTCCAGCTGTACTAATTTTTTTAATGAAAATGTGCAAAGGAATGTACTGAAACACATTCAGATATTCCAGCAAGTGAGTTACGTTGCTTAGTAAAAAAACTACTTTATACAAAAAACAAGACTGCATTTATTAGAGTCAAAGGTTACTATTGGGTCCTAGTTGTTGGGAATGGAGTAAGACAGGGTTGTAGCCTTTCCCCAAAGTTGTTCAATGTGTACATTGAGCAAGCTGTGAAGGAATGTAAGGAGACGTTTGTAGAGGGAATTAAAGTCCAGAGAGATAGAGAATAAAAACCTTGCGGTTTGCTGACGACATAGTAATTCTGTCAGAGACAGCAAAAGACCTGGTTGAGTTTTGTTATTTAGGTAGCAAGATAACTTCTGATGGCCGAAGAAAAGAAGACATAAAATGCAGAATGGTTATGGGAAGAAAAGCGTTGCTGAAGAAGCGAAATTTGTTGACATCCAATATTAGTTTAAATGTTAGGAAGTCCTTTCTGAAAGCAGTTCTCTGGAGTGTAGCATTGTATGTCAGTGAAACGTGGACGATAAGGGTTTCAGACAAAAAGATGATAGAAGCTTTCGAAATGTGGTGCTACAGACTAATGATGAAGATTAGATGGGTAGATCACGTAACTAATGAGGAGGTGCTTAACCGAATTGGAGAGAACAGGAGTTTCTGGCATATCCTGACTAAGAGTAGAGATAGTTCCGTGGGACACATTCTGAGACATCAAGGAACCGTCAACTTAGCGTCTGAAGGAAGTATATGCGGTAAAAATCGTAGAGGGAGACCGAGGGACGAATACAGTAAGCAGATTCGAAAGGATGTAGGTTGCCGTTAGTATTCTCAGATGAAGAGGCTTTCACAGGACTGGGTAGCATGAAAAGCTGCATGAAATCAGTCTCCGAACAACAACATGTGATATGTAGTTTTGAAAACTAACATCAAATAATATATCCACAGTTATTACTTTCATCAGAACAGAACAACTTAGAGATAGGAAGCTGATATTCACAGGACATGTTGATTAGTAAGTTTTGACGAAGCGATTTCTGTCACCTAGCTTCAGCATGGGATGTCCTGATGATTTGTTCCATGCGTGATCGCATATAAGGCGTGTATGGCCTGAAATTTAGCCATCCATACTGCATTCATCTGGTTCCAAAGATCATCTGTGGTGCTTGTCTCACCATATCCCACACATTTTCGCTTGGCCATAATTCTGGTGATCTGGCTGACTTTCTCTGACAGCAAGAAAGCACATGTTTGCGCAGCATGTGGTCATCCATAGTCTTGCCGAAAAATGGCGTCTGCGATGTCGTGCAGAAGGGGTCGCGAGATGTCATTCACGCACGCCAATCTGGTCTCAGTGCCCTGGACACGCACCAACTGCGATTTGTTCAAATTCAAATGTTTGTAAATCTGTGGGATTTAACTTGTTTTATTTTCAGTCTCTACGCTTACAAACTACTTAATCTAAGTTAAACTAACCTAAGGACAAAACACACGCCTAAGCACCAGGGAGTGCGATCTGTTTATGTAGCCAATAGCACACTACACCATAAGGACTATCTGATGCCATTCCTGTTCCAGTGTTGCCGTTTCTTACACTATTGCCGTCTAGCATGTTTCTACACATTAAGTCAAAGGAAGACGGAGAAGTAGACTTCGCGCACGTAATCCATGCCGTAATAAACGGCGGCGGACTTTGCCCCTCAAAGTGTACGATGCGTTGCACTTTTCCACTGATGCGCCAGAGCAGAGGAGGACGCAAATCTGTCCTAGCATACCATTCGAATGAAGCGTCCATCTTCTCGGTGGGTGGTCTAGTTGTTGCGACTGATCGACCTCGTCGTCTTCTGCCACCTTCTGTGAACCATTCTGAACACTCCCGCTGCACTACCGAAGAACTTCGTCCCATACGATCAGCAACTTCCCGGGTGGCTGCGTCACATTCTGTCATGCCATTAATACGCCCGGTTTCAGACTCACTGGTTGGACAGTATGGATCACGCATTCGTCTGCGATGCATCCTCAACGTCTGCTCAACTCACACTGATCCATTATTTCAGTTTATAGTGACAACGAGAGCCGAAGACTCGTCTCACCGGTAGGTGGGGTTACATTGAGATATCAATGTTGACCTTGAAGCCACTGGCCGATATGGTTAAATACTAATCATTTCTGCAATATGTACTAATGTTCAAATGTTTGTTAAGCTTATGGAACGTAAATGCGTGATCATCAGTCCCTAAACTTGCAAACTACTACAGAACTAACTTATACTAAAGACAAAACGAACATCCATGACCGAGAGAGGATGCCTCACGCATCGGAGCATAGCGCCTCAATGCGCTCTGCCTCGCCACCGTGGCATGTACTAATGAAATGTCCTGCTATTATGGACTTCCTATCTCTGCTCCTTCTAAATGACTTTTTTTTCCTGATCCTGAGTGATGAAACGTCTGTTTGTGTATTTATGTAAAAGACTAGATTGGTTTACTGTCTCTTAATGACCACGGAGATGGAAGGGGGAGTAGGGGGGAGGGGAGAGAAGACGAACAAACGTGGAGGGACTAAGGATGAAATATAGACGAAGGGGAGACAGAGAAGATGGAAAGAGTGTGGTGTGGAGGAAATGGGTACAGGAAAAGAAGAAGAGGACAGAGCCGGCCGCGGTGGCCGAGGGGGCTGAGGCGCTTCAGTCACGGTCTGCACGGCCATTACGGTCGGGGGTTCGAATCCCCCCTCGGGCATGGATATTTGTGCCGTCCTTAGTTGTAGCTAGTTCGTAATTAGTTTGTAAGTTTAGGGACTGATGACCCCGTAGTTAAGTCCTATAAGCTCTACAAACATTGGAACATTGGAAGAGGACAGAACAGACAGAGGGAGAGAGGGAGGAGGTAGGGAAGAAATGTAAATGGTTAGAAAAAGATAACAAGGGGAAATGGACAGAGAGTGAAGAGGAGGGGGGGGGTGAGAGACAGATGGGAGAGGAGCATATGGACAAAGAGGGAGGAGATGATGGACAGACAAAAACAAGGAAAGAGGAGATAGAGCTAAGGAGAAGGAGTAAATTTACTCAGAAAAGGCTAGGAAAAGATGGACAGCATATAGAGGTTGAAGGAGTTGGACATATGAAGGAGGGAGGAGGAGGAGGAGATGGACTTTGGGGAGGTGAGTTGGAGATGGTCTTAGATGAGGGGAAGAGGAGCTGGACAGAAGGAAGGGGAGGGACAGATGGGCAGTGAAAGGGAGTATAGATTTACAGACAGAGAGTGGGGGAGATGGTCAGTGAGTAGCTTCTGTTGAATGGCTGTAGGATGAGCAAAAGGGGGGAAGGGTGCAGAGAGATGGAAGGGGATATTGACAGGAAGGGCAGGGGGGGGGGGGCGGACTAGATGGACAGAGAGAGTCGCGAGGAGGATTTATCGACGGAATGCGGAGATAGGCACAGCAGGAGGTCGAGACAGGATGACGGACAAAATGATGGGGACAATCAGATTAACATGGAAAGAACAGGGAAACATGAACAGTGAATAAGTATGGCAGAGGTGTAAATCGAGAAGGGGTAGTAGGAGGTGGCCTGAAAGAGGGGACGGATGACCACCGCAGTCAAGTCCCATAGATTTACAATCATTTGAATTTGATTCCAAATGAGCTACTGCTTCAACTTTAACTCTCGGTTACCTGTGAAACATGAATCTCTAAACTACCTGCGACGTTGAAAGCATCGTGCATTAAGTCGTTAGGTTACCAGGTATCGGAAACTCAAAATGAGTGAACACTAGGCATGCGTAAAGACCCCTGTGTTGAAAGAGATAAACAAAAAGTACCTTCTTGAAATTTGAAACAAATTATATTTGACTTTAGGGGTGTTATGCTGCTATGTACTGTCTTTCATACTGAGGCAGTAGACAGCACGTAGTGTATAGTGTCTGCTTGACGGTCGCGGTACACAGTGTGGGCGCCCATATTTGGAGACAAGGTGGGGGTGGGGTGTGGGGAGGCGTGACCCTTGACCCCTAGATCTCAGGGAAAGGAAAACATATGATGAAGTCAGGCTCTTTGCTTCGAAAACAATTATTTTAAAGTTGGTAATTTTGTAATAGGACAACCTTTATAACAAGAATAGAAACTTATTTATGCCTACTTAAAAGTGATGTCTTGCCTGCCCTCAGTCCCTTACAAACTGTCATATCGGCGCTCTTTGTACACAAAAAAGGAGCGCTACATGTGGAGAGATATGCATTATGTTTGCGGAGCAGCCAAAGGTAAAGGTCTGATTGCTGAGAACGCATACTGCGGATGTGTCCCTGTTCGGAAATGTCCGTATTACCGCACATTCACTACAGCCCAAATTAGGTTGGTTGACGTTGGCAGATTAATGGGCCTCGAGTTTGCAATTAACTTGCCAATGGGTACCGTGATCAATAAACAGGTGTGCATTCTACCTCTGAACAACCAGGAGGATTAATGTCAGCCGGCCGTAGTGGCCGAGCGGTCTGCGGCGTGCCAGTCTCAGTCTGCACGGCCGCTACGGTCGAGGGTTCGAATCTCTCTCCCCCCCCCCCCTCGGGCAGGGATGTTTGTGTCGTCTTTAGTATAAGGTAAGTAAGTTTAGGGACTGATGACCCCGCAGTTAAGTCCCTTAAGCTTAACAAACATTTGAAAATTTGATTAATCTCAAGACTTCTTGTAGCGGCCACATTCTAATTGAAGACACAAAACATTTTTCATCGAATGTTAAAGTCCTTGTTACAGCGATACTGCCTCTAAGCTGAGTTAATGCTCCTCATTTTGAACATTTATTGTAACTCACACTCAATAATCGCCAGTATACGCCTTTACATACTTTATATGTGTCAAGGGCCTTATCGACCATACGTTCTGTCCAGATGATGTCGCTGTTTATCCTGGCTGTGTCTTCTCGAATGTAATGTCTGCCTCCTCCTCTCGGTCCAGCTATTGTTCTTCTGAGTGCCATTCTGGGTAATCTATCGTCTGTCATTCTGGCTATATGGCCTGCCCAGTTCAACCTTCTCTTCTTGAACACTTCGACGATGTTACGGTGCTTGTACAGCTATTTTAGTTCTTCACTTTTTCTTATTCTCCACTCAATGTTATTTTCATCATATACAAAATTCAAATGTTTGTATAGCTTATGGGACTTCACTACGGGGTCATCAGTCCCTAAACTTACAAACTATCACGAACTAGCTAACACTAAGGACGGCACAAATACCCATGCCCGAGGGAGGATTCGAACCCCCTACCGTAGTGGGCGTGCAGACCGTGACTGGAGCGCCTCAGTCCCCTCGGCCACCGCGCCCGGCCATCACATACAGGTCCAAAAATTTTCCTCAGTACTTTTATTTCGAATGTTAACTGTTTTTCTTCGTCTTTATTTCTAAATGTTAATGTTTCACATGCATATAGGATACACCTTTTTACATAAAAAGCTTTTCTGACACCAAGTTGCTTATCAGAATATAAAAGTGCTGTCACCATAAAATCTGTCAGCTTGGGCGTTGTGTTTTTGAACACTTTGTGTATGTATATATTTTAGATACCAGTTAGATACAAATAAAAATAAAGAGACTTGTAAGATGTAGGATCACTAGAGGTACAGGACCGAGGTGCACGCAGGAAAGTAACACTAACACGGGGTTCCGTGAAAGAAAAGCGTTTGATAACGGACACTGATTAAGCAAAGAGAAGCACACTTTCTCGTTACCGATGAGAGAATAGAAGGAGCTCCAACAAGTACTGCGTGTTTTTCATATGCAGAACTGACGTGACTTACCTTGGTTACCTCCACGTTTTGCTCTCTATCGATCTGACAGTCCTCAAGTTGGCGACATGTGAACACAGTTGCTAGGGACGCCTCACCCATCAGCCTGAGGTAATGGCCTGCTGACAACTGGCAAACGTTTCCATAGCAACGTACATACGTGTCGCCGCAGCTAACCGCTGGTCCCCCCCCCCCCCCCTGGGCAGACTGCGGGGCCTCACGGACACCTGTAGGATCGAGAGACCCCGGAAACGCCGTCCGCCATCCGACGCTGCTCGCCTGGTTCTAGATTATGGTGAGTGTAGGGAAGTCTGGAGAACAACATGCAATCCTGGTTCCTTAAATTTATAAATGAAAAAATCATGTTACAAATTGTATGTACAATGGAATAACAGAAGTCATCTTCAAGGATAGCAACTCCATTCTCTCGCTTTCGTCATATGATCGTAATTAAAACTTGCTGTTGTGTTTCGGTTGTTTATCGTTTATAGATGGAGGTAATAGTTTGAGACGAACAAAAATCTTAGGATTCTTATCATTATATTTCAATGAATTATTGAATAACTGTAAGACGAGTCATCAAATTCACTGAATAACTCAAATAATTTTGGTTCGGCCCTTGTATTTCAGGGTAATGTTTGTGGACAGGAAAACTAATTAAAAGGCCTTGCTCAATTAAAGTGAAAGTTCGTGAAAGCTATCCTAGGATAGTAAAGAAACTGATCTGCGAGAGTAGAAATGTGATATAAATTAAGCAGAAGTTCTTGCCTGAATACCTTCGGTGAGAAATGGAAAGTGTTTCGAGTGTCTGACAAAACGAACATCGCAAGTTGAATTTAATGAAAGTTATCTTGGAAACTAAGGTCTTCCCTAAGTTTTATACACTGTGGAGGCTGTGGTTCACAATATTCAATGTCTGCGCCAGTGGTTGTGACCACGCATTCAGGCATCTCTGCTAAAAATTCAACTTCGTATCTAGAAGTCTCTAGAAATATCTGGACAGGCTTTGTAACTCCTAGTCACGCCGTTACATAAAACAGTGGCGTTATTTTTATCGGCTTTCTATCATTGGACAAATTAATTAAAATTACATTCGCTTCTTTTATTACTCCACGGAAAATGTAATAGCGGCGTAATTTGTAACTTCGGGAAAATTATCCATCGCGAGCGTATAAGTAGGAATTCTGCACAAAACTCCATTCATTCACAGTCGATAACTTGAAAGATTAGAGCCGCTAGATCTAATTCACTCATGTAGAGTTACTTCGCGCCACTAGTGTGGAATTTGGATACTCAAGAAGAGAATAACAAGGTTTACAGATCGTTTTAAACGATGTTTATATAAACGGACTCTAGACGACGAATCGTTGCAAACGAAAGAGTAGTTATGGCATCTATTCAGAATAGTTACATTGTTTACCGTGATATATCCTTGTCGGTTAGAGCAAGAGTAAACAGTTTTCAAATTATAGAAAGAGTTTCTAGCCCTCTAAATATTACATTCGTGAATGGGATAAAACCACAGAAGATGCGGGTGATTAAAAAGCTACCTACAGTTTAATCTCAGTTAGCAAGACCGACGGAGGAGTACGGCCATATAATTTTCGGCTGCCCACTGTGATACCTCGCGACAGCGGAAGTGCATCAGTGCTAAGCTACTGCTGTGAAGACACTAGTGACAGCGCTTCATTTTTCAGTGTATAGATATATTAGCGAATCCCCAAACTGCTAATTATGTATGGGATTTGGATACACGTTTCAAGCTTCACTCTCCCGTCCCCTTTCCGTTTTCCCGTCTTCTCTTCCCTCCTCTCGACAGAGTGACTTTTTTTACACCGTGTACGAACCCTAGAGACTGATTTGGGAGAAGGAACGCAACAAAAGAGGTCTATTGCCTCGTTGTTTTCATTCTCCCTGCTGCAGGAATACAGCATGAGTTACGAGTACCAAGGGATATATGTACACTCCTGGCCATTAAAATTGCTGCACGACGAATATGATGTGCTACAGACGCGAAATTTAACCGACAGGAAGAAGATGCTGTGATATGCAAATGATTAGCTTTTTAGAGCATTCACACAAGGTTGGCGCCGGTGGCGACACCTACAACGTGCTGACATGAGGAAAGTTTCCAACCGATACACAAACAGCAGCTGACCGGCGTTGCCTGGTGAAACGTTATTGTGATGCCTCGTGTAAGGAGGAGATATGCGTACCATCATGTTTCCGACCTTGAAAAAGGTTGGATTGTAGCCTATCACGATTGCGGTTTATCGTATCGCGACATTGCTACACGCGTTGGTCGCGATCGAATGACTGTTAACAGAATATGAAATCGGTGGGTTCGGGAGGGCAATACGAAACGCCGTGCTGGATCCCAACGGACTCGTATCACTAGCAGTCGAGATGACAGGCCTCTTATCCGCATGGCTGTAACGGATCGTGCAGCCACGTCTCGATCCATGGCGACGTTTGCAAGACAACAAAAATCTGCACGAACAGTTCGACGATGTTTGCAGCAGCATGGACTATCAAGATCGGAGACCGTGGCTGCGGTTACCCTTGATGCTGTATCACAGACAGGAGCGCCTGCGATGGTGTACACAACGACGAACCTGGGTGCACTAATTGCAAAACGTCATTTTTCCGGCTGAATCCAGGTACTGTTTGCAGCATTATGATAGTCGCATCCGTGTTTGGCGACATCGCGGTAAATGCACATTGGAAGCGTGTATTCCTCATCGCCATACTGGCGTATCACCAGACGTGATGGTACGGGACGCCACTGGTTACACGTCTCGGTCACCTCTTGTTGGCATCGACGGCACTTTGAACAGTGACCGTTACATTTCAGATGTGTTACGACCCGTGTCTCTACCCCTCATTCGATTCCTGCGAAACCCTACATTTCACCAGGATAATGCACGACCGCATGTTGGAGGTCCTACAAGGACCTTTCTGGATACAGAAAATGTTCGACTGCTGTCCTGGCCAGTACATTCTCCCGATCTCTCGCCAATTGAAAACGTCTGGTCAATTGTGGCCGAGCGACTGGCTCGTCACAATACGCCAGTCACTACTCTTGATGAACTGTGGTATCGTGTTGAAGCTGCATGGGCATCTGTACCTGTACACACCATCCAAGCTCTGTTTGATTAGTGCCCAGGCGTATCAAGGCCGTTATTACGGCCAGAGGTGGTTGTTGTGCGTACTGATTTCTCAGGATCTATGCACCCAAATTGCGTGAAAATGTAATCACGTCAGTTCTAGTATAATATATTGGTCCAATGAATACCCGTTTATTATCTGCATTTCTTCTTGGTGTAGCAATTTTAATGACCAGTAGTGTAGTTGATCAACAGGTGCAGTCGGTGTGGCATACGAAAGTTTGGGTCGGTCCTGGTGTCATGTTCGGGTAGCCTAGTGGTACGGCGACCGTTCGCGAAAACCGGGAAACGCAGGTTTTTACCACCATTCCATTTCTTTCCTTTTTTTGCCTCCATTTTAATTCTTGTTAAATCTCTGGAACGACGAGCGCCTGAGTGCGCTGACAGTCCGCCCCGAGCTAGGGGAATTGAATTTACAATAAAGGGAAAAAGTGGTGGACAGTTAGATGAAGGAGAGTAACTGTCGTGGTTTTAAAGCACAGCCTCCCACCGCTGGCTGTTCCCTCCCGGCGGCCGCCGGCTCGCGGTGTGGCGACAGCTGTTTGTTTGGCGCTGGCAGCAGGCCGCGTTTACACCTCTCGCCTCATCGCCCCTCTCCCTCCCCCCCTCTCTCTCTCTCTCTCGCCGCCCACGCACGCACGTCTTGGAGCGGCCGCGGTGTGAACGGCCTTGCAGCAGCCAGCAGCTGCCGCCTCGCTGTACGCGTCTGCGTGGGAGGCCTGTGGTCCTCACGAGAAGGCGGGCTAGCCGTGCACCACTTGCAAGGGGGGGGGGGGGGGGGGAGGGCGCTGGGAGGGTCCAAATATGTGACAAGGAGCAGGTTGACGAGCCTTCTAATTCTTAAAATATCTCGCTTGAGTGGGACACTGGATAACAGAAAACATTCGTGAAAGATTTTTGGTTACTGAATAAAAAATTCAAATGTTCTATCTTATATATATATATATATATATATATATATATATATATATATATATATATATATATATATATATATATATATATATTCTTTTTTTGGTCTATGGGTAGACCTTGTCCTTGCGGACTTTGCTCGTGATTGCTCGTTTTGGTTCTACGTGTTCTTTGGCTCAGCTTTTTTATTACAGAGACCGGGCGCGCTGAGCCACGGCGCCCGGCATCACCGCGGCGTTACTGAATAAGCGAGTTTGAGTAAGGCTCGAGTCACCGCAGGCGTCCCACAGTTGGTAAAATACAGACCGTTAATTTTGTAGCTCGAGTTCGATTCCCGCTACTTTCTTTTTCAGCTATTTTCCTTTCCATTTTATTCCTTTCAGAGCCAATTAAAACGCACTAAATCGTACAACATGAATACAATGCTCCTGTTTTCAACTTCGCGATTTGCTATGCTTGCTATGCATCAAAACTGACAGTGCAAATACCTTTATTTAAAAACTTCAGTGAAGTATGGTTGGCACTAAAGCAGATACCGGAAATTTTCTCGCTCAGAAAAACGCTTTCATAAACTGTGCATGGCGCGAAAAACCGTGTTTCTTAAAGATTATGACCCTTAAAAATATAACGTAACTTTCGGACATAATTGCTAGAATTTTGTGAAATATTATTATCATTCAAAAAGTCGAGGAATTATGAAAATTAAACAGTTAATTTTCATAATTCCTCGACTTTTTCAATGCTAAAATATATATACCAGGTGATAAAAACAGTCAGTATAAATTTGAAAACTTAATAAATCACGAAATAATGTAGATAGAGAGGTAGAAATTGACATACATGCTTGGAATGACATGGGATTTTATTAAAAAAAAGTTCAATAAATTTTTGACAGGTGCCGCTTCATCTGATTGAGATGTCGGTCCATCACGATATACTTGCGACTTCAGGTAACCCCAAAGCCAATAATCGCACGAACTGAGGTCTGGGGACCTAGGAGGCCAACAATGACGAAAGTGGCGGCTGAGCACACGATCATCACCAAACGATGCACGTAAGAAATATTTTTTGAACCTTTTTTATGGTTCTAATAAAAATCCGTGTCATTCCAAGCATATGTGTCAATTTTTACCTCTCTAGCTTTATAATTCCGTGATTTATTAAATTTTCAAATTTCTTCTGACGTTTTGATCACCCGTTTTGAATATACACATGGCGTCTATTCTGAAAGAAAAGACGTCACTTCTGATCCTGCAATTGTTATTCTTTCATATTCACAGAATATGTGACATCAACTGCAAATGGGCAAAGCTGGAAATGTGTACTCAGCCGGGATCGAATCCGGGTCTCCCGCTTTCAAAAAAACGTTCAAATGTTTGTAAATCTATCGGACCAAACTGCGTGGTCATCAGTCCGTAGCTTACAAACTACTTAAACCTAGGTAAACTAACCTAAGGACAACACACACATCCATGCCCCAGAGAGGACTCGAACCTCCACGGCGAGCAACCGCGCGCTCCGCAGCGAGGCGCTTTAGACCGCTCGGCTACTCCACCGCGGCTCCCGCTTTCGAGGCAGTTGCGCTGACCCGTATACCACTGGGGACACAGTGATCACCGCACCTGCAAGGACTACCTAAGCACGCCTCCCGTCAGACATAAATTCCCAGCTTTAGCCTGCCCACAATACTCAAACTAATTCCCGTAAGAGTAAGGGCCCCAAAATTCCCCACCCCTCCACATTATTGTGAGCAGGATAAAGCTGATAATTTGTGTCCGAAGGTAGGTGTGCTTAGGTAGTCCTTGCAAGTGCGGTGATCACTGTGTCCCCAGTGGTGTAGTGGTGAGCGCAACTGCCTAGAAAGCGGGACACCGAATCCCGGCTGGGTACACATTTTCAGCTTTGCCCATTTGCAGTTGATGTCACATATTCTATGAATATGAATGAATTAATTAAAGCAATTGCAACTAAACTGAATATACAAGGTGATGTTTTCCAGCACGTACAAACTGCTGGGATTGATCGATCGGAGGATACGAAATAACAAATTCTCGTGATCTTATGTTGGGAAATGAATGCTTTCCATGCTAGGGACCATTTATTCTTCCACACTTTGTTACAGAGACTGCAATTCAATACGCTGCCACGTGCCGCGAGGAATGACCGCGTGGTCTAAGGCATCATGCTACCGACTGGGCGACCGTTCCCACTGGAAGTTCGAGTCCTTCCTCAGCCATTGGCGTGTTTGTTATCTTTAGCGTTAGTTAGTGAGTGATAACAATAGCAGTTTGGTACCATAGGTTTACAGACATTTGAACATGCTGTCAAAGTTACAGCCTGTATGCTTCCCTCATAGATGGTGGTACTGTTCCTCATACGGTACGCCCTTGAGCCCACTCCTGCCATAGTTTTTCACTTCTCTTGCGGACTCACCTTATAGTGGATGTGATACAGCGTTGTACACAATGGTTCAGTATTCGAATCGAGAGCTTGCATGCAGGGTGTTTACTTACGGCAAGGCAAATGGCATCGGGCGTCGCACAGCAGGATTTATAGGGAGAATTAATCCCGCCGACAACAACCACAGCATCCAATGTTCGCAACAGTGCTCCACCGTTTGTGAGAGGCAGGGTCGTTTAAGGAAGCGAGAAACAGTGAAGGTCGAGCACCAGACTGGGAGGAAAATGTCATGAGCACTGTGGAAGTAGCAGCCAGTTGGCCCGCCAGAACAGAGTAAGCGCCGCGGCGGAGCGGCCGAGCGCATTGAGGCGCTATGCTACGATGCGGCAGGCCGTTCCCCGTCGGGGATTCGAATTCCCCCTCGGGCATGGATGTTTGTGCCGTCTTTAGTATAAGGTAGTTTATAAGTAGTCTGTAAGTTTAGGGACTGATGACCCCGCAGTTAAGTCCCTTAAGCTCTACAAACATTCGAATATTTGAACAGAGTAAGCCAGTCGGCTGTGTGCTACTTTCTCCATGACAATACACCATTATCATTTACAGCGTGTGGAGGGCTCAACTAGTGACAGACTTTCCACATCGGCAGCAGGTGTGTCACTGTTTTATTCACCAGACAACAACGATTCCGGGATTTGTATCATCCAACGTATTCAAAGATGAGGCCATCTTTATGCGGAGTTATATCTTCAACTTTCATAACAGTCATCTGTGGGGTGTTTCTTTTTTTTCTATTCATGGATTAATTCTGTGTAGTATTTTATATCAGAACTTTGTAACATAACCCTACACTGCACGAATTTTTAGGCAACATTGTGCACAGAAACTTTCTTTCAAGGAAAATATTGTTATCTAATATGTTTTCTACTCCTATTAGATGTCTGTAACATGATAAAAAGTTTTGACTTCACAGAAGTCGTATCAGTTTTGTAGTTACAATGTAATGCTCAACAGTGAGTAAAATCCACCGGAGCGCTCTTTGTAACATTTCTCCTCAATTCATGACTGCGCTGCTATCTATGGAGGAAACGATCAAGTACATGTTAGAACAGACTCCAGCGCATACAATATGCATGTACGTCTGAAAATATAACAAAAATTTGCGTTGCCAAACGGCAACACTACTTCAGTGTAGGGATAAGTGCAAATTTGAGGCACTATTTTTGTGAAAACAATGAAACCATATAACATGTACTGTCAGACACTCGAAACACTGTCCATTTCTCACATAAGCTGTTCGGGCAAGACCTTCTGCTTCATTTCTATCACATTTCTAGTCTCCGCGCACACGCGGCAGTTTCTCTGACTCAAGGACGCCATTTTCAGATCGCTGCTGCCGACGTGTGCTTTGTAGTGCTTCCTTTTAATGTCAGCTGTAATTGAAAATGCCGCCGCGTGTGAAATCATACCTGTAATTCGTTTTCTCCGTTCAAAGAAAGTGAAACCAAAATTCATAGGCTAATCTGCGAGGTTTGTGGACAAAATGCTCCGAGTGATCAATGGTTAGAAGATGGGTCAGACTGTTCAGTGAAGGACGTGATCAAGAGCACGATGAAGAACGAAGTAGACGCCCGTCTGTGGGTACTGAATAACCGGTTCACACAATTTAAGAGAAGATTAAGCACAGCCGTTAGTTTACACTTAGTGCCCTTACTATGGAAGTTCCCCAAATCCCACGATCACTAATTCATGAAATTGTTACTGAAACACTGAAATTTTGAAAACTTTTCTCACGATGGGTACCATATACACAGGCGGCAACCTTCTATGAAGAAGGCATACCAAAATTTCTGCCACGCTATGACAAGTGCCTACAAAATTTCGGGAGCTATGTAGAAAAGTAGTTTATCAGTTGTAGATTATTGTACAATAATTGTTTTTTCTGTATCTGTGCACGTTTGTTTTATATAACCAAATGGAGCTACTTTGTGTTGTGGACATACTTCGTATTTACATGTTTTCCTTCAGATGTTGCATTATGATATGACATACAACTTAAAGAAAAAAAAAAAGAGGAGAAAAAATACAGCTAAGCGTTCCAAGAGTGATAAGTGAATAGACAAAACACAAGAGTAGTGGGGACGTCGTTTCTTTAATCAGTCATCTTGTTTCCACATCAAGATGAATGGATGGATCAATTACGGAAAGAAATACGGGAATAGGGTAGCCTGGAGAATATGTGCGTGCTTCATCGTGATGAATTGATCGTTGGGACATTTACTGATGCTGCATCAAACATCAATCAAAATTTCGGATGTCCACTTTGCGTCACGTGAAACCCAGTTGTTCTCCGATAGCAGGGGCGATACTTAGGCCAACGTTGAGAGACGCCTGTTTGTTGCCGCGATATCGACCGCGCGTTCTTCAGCGGGCCAGGAAGTTTGGTATCGCCTCCCTAATGGGCCGCCTCTGCCTCTTACGACACGGTATCGACGACTGCCGGAAAGAAATAGCTGCCGCTACTTGTTCGAGGACGCTAAATCACTACCCAGAACAGATTAAGGAGTTATTTCACAAGCACTCGTGAGCACCAAGTTAACCTAGCAACAAAACGTTTTTATGAGGCACGAAATTACACCACCACCCGAAGGAAAGGTGACCTAGAAGAAAGGAAGAATGAAAACTCTTTAGTTGTCATCATTTTTTGGAAAACAGATATGACTGAATGTTTCAGAAAGACGTAACACTTTTCAGCGCCGAGAAGTTTATTGACAGAATAGTTACTTCTTTACGAACTTATGGCACTGTTATAACCAGATTTAACCCGCGAGCACTCGCGCGTGAGCATTTTCCTCACAGCAGTTTCAAAAATCAGTATTTTACCAATTTTGAATAGTCAGATGTGTGTGTTTTCTTATAAACGAAACTAGAAAAACTTATTTAGAGCCGGCCGCGGTGGCCGAGGGGACTGAGGCGCTCCAGTCACGGTCTGTACGGCCACTACGGTCGGGGGTTCGAATCCCCCCTCGGGCATGGATATTTGTGCCGTCCTTAGTTGTAAGTAGTTCATAAGTAGTTTGTAAGTTTAGGGACTGATGACCTCGTAGTTAAGTCCCATAGACTCTACAAACATTTGAACTTATTTAGACATACTAAGTACATTACAAACTGTTCTTTGACTGTCAGAAAAATGCTATACAAGCGATCGATCGCGTAACAAAATAAAGGGGCGAGTTCTCGCGGGTTAATTCTCGTCCATATTTATGTATCCTTAGTGGCTGGTAGACTATAAATGCAAAGGTCGCGGGTTCGATCCGCGCCAGGTCCTGGGATTTTTATCTGTCACTTTCCACTTCTTTCACCTCTGGCAGCGTTGCTGATGTGAAAAATATCGAATAGCACCGTGGTTCGGAATCCACGTTAAACTGTAGGTCCCCATATAACTGGTTGGGTTTGTCAGTTCGAAGGTCGGAGGAAGGCAATGGCATACCACCTCCAATCTTTGGATTGTTGACTGCTTTACCATTTTATAAATGGAAAATGCTGTTGTACTGACTGTTGGACATCAGACGTGACCTTCGAACATATTCCTTCTTGACTAATAACGCTATTAGCAAAACGTTTTACATAACAGACACATCCAAAAAGTAAGCTAATGCTCCTTAAGAGTAAAATGTCCTCCATGATTCACGGACTTCACACAATTTTTTTTATCGAGCTAATATGAGCGTCTCCAGTCGATGCAACATGCCTTCTGATGTGATATGTAAATCGTGTTTGATTACTGATGAGTCAATGAAAACTTTCACATATTTCTGAAATGGCGTGTTACGACATCTGATGAAGATTTATGGGGGGTACTTGCGTAAATCCGATGATGCAAGTTTAGATTTCACGATTAAGGTGACGTAGTGGCAGAGCTGGGTACCATTAATAAAAATTTAGCTCCGTTAACCATTAATCCGTTAGTAAAAGAGTTAACTTCGTTTAATGTTGAAGTGTTACTATACGGACAATTTAACGGAAGTTAATGTTAATCGTTAACTCGTAATTAAGTACTGTGCATCCGCGTAAACTCGCCTCCAGTTATTGTGTTATTGAAGTGAGCAATTAAATAAAACGTATTACCCTATCTGATATAAAAAATGTTTCGGTTGGGAACTTTAGGTAGGACTTGGAGTATAAATAAAAACTTGTGTTACTCGGACACTCTATCCTGGCACTCGGCGGGGAGCGTGAAAAATGAGTACTAATCACATAGCACGGTGTAAAGTTGAAAAAGGCCTTCGCTAGAGTCGTTCGCTTTGGTGGAAAAGTGTTATGTTCTGTGAGATCATTAGTCTTCTTGTACGTGATGAAGATTTTGTCATTTGTTTATGCTCGCGGTCGGCCGCTAGGACATAGTGTCCTCGTAATACATAAAGTTTATTTTGTAATAATAATAATAATAATTGAGCAATAAAATAAAATTTACGCAATACTCAAAATATGTAACTTCACTGAATATCATTTGACATAAGGTACATATTGCCTTTAAGAAACATTAACATATTAAAATTATCGTCTGACAGTTAGGCATCTTTGGGAGTCATAATATCTTTTCCCCGTAGGAAAAAGACGTTCCACTGCAGCACTTGAAGGTGTAGCGGTAATATATTTTATAAACAAACATCTATTAAAATATTTTCCCCACGAAATACCACGTCGATAAATGAATGTTTCAAGTCCAGCCACATTTTCGTTAGACTTTGTGCTTTACTTATGAAGCATATTTCGTCTGTGGTCTAATTAGATTCAAAGAAAAAATTTAAACAAATCTTGTACAGAAGGGACGTTACAAAAAGAAAAGAAAAAAAGGAAAAAACGCATCTGGTGTAAAATATTTAATTGCAGTCAGCGTACTAATTTCCTGATTAGGTGTGTCAGCCGTACCTCGATTCTCGCATCCTCCATTATTGATAATTTCGCAATATACAATAAACAACAATAAAAATACTTATTTGTTTAGTACGTCGTCGCTGAACGTTCTGTTAATCAATAGGGACATAAGACAAACATTTACTTTCGTTGAGAAGTTCTCGTTCGCCATTGTTATCGCTGGTGGAAACGTGAAGTGGGTGCAAAAATAACGGATTAACGGACTTAGGACAAATTAACGGAAGTTAAAGAGTCCGTTAGTGCTTTTTAATCAACTTAAAAGTTAATCCGTTACTCAAAAAGTTAACTTCTTTAATTAAAGATTAACGGATTAACGGACTTGTGGCCAGCTCTGCGTAGTGGTAGCACCCTTGGAGTATTGCTGCGCATTATGGAATCCACACCAAGTGGGACTGACAACCGATATAGAGAAAGTACAGCTCGTTTTGTATTGTCGCGGTATAGGGGAGACAGTGTTACCGAAATGATGCACGAGTTAGGGTGGAAATCATTAAAAGAAAGGCTTTATTCGTTGCGGTGAGATCTATTTGCGAAATTTCTTTCATCAACTTTGTCTCCCGAAAGCGAACATATTTTGTTAGCACTCACCTACATAGCAAGACATGATCATCAAAATAAAATAAGAGACATGAGATAGAAAACGAAAAGATTTAGGTGTTCCTTTTCCCCGCGAGCTATTAGAGAAACATCATAGAAGCGGTTCGATGAACTCTCTGCCATGCACTTCGTGGTGACTTGCAGAGTATTCATGTAGTTGCAGACTCGCATTCGGGAGGACGACGGTTCAAACCCGCCTCCGGTCATCCAGATTTAGGTTTTCTGTTATTTCCCTAAATGACTCCAGTAATATGCAGGGATGGTTCGCCGGCCGCGGTGGCCGCGGGGACTGAGGCGCTTCAGTCACGGTCTGCACGGCCACTACGGTCGGGGGTTCGAATCCCCCCTCGGGCATGGATATGTGTGCCGTCCTTAGTTGTAGTTAGTTCATAAGTAGTTTGTAAGTTTAGGGACTGATGACCCCGTAGTTAAGTCCCATAGACTATACAAACATTTGATTTGCAGGGATGGTTCCTTTCAAAGGGCATGGCCGATTTCTTTCACAGTCCCTGGCAAAAACTATTCGAATATTTGCTCCGTCTCTAAAGACGTCAATGTCTACGGAACGTAAAACCCTAACTTTCCTTCCTCCCTTCTAACGACAGGGATATTGTGGAACAGAAATAATGACAGGCAGTGATGGGCGATATGAAACTTATTACATACATACTGTAATAGAGGTGGAGTGGTGTATTTATAGCGGAAATGCTACAGAATTCTCTATTTGGGGAAGCAGGATAATAGAATAAATTGGACAAAGATAAGATTTCCCACATAAAGATCGACCGCTAATACACATATTCCATGCTGACTACCAAACTGATGAGGAGTCCTTGGGGGATAGTGACCTGCTGTGGCGGAGTGGCCAAGCTCTTTGAGGCGCTATGCTCCGATGCGCAATGCCGTTCCCCGTCGGAGGTTCGAATCCCCTGGGGCATGGATCTTTGTGCCGTCTTTTAGTATAAGATAGTTGATAAATAGTAAGTTTAGGGACTGATGAGCCCGCAGTTAAGCCCCTTAACCTTGACAAACATTTGAACATTTTTTTAGTGACTTCTTCCTCTCTCAAGGTGGTTTTCAGTTGTTGTACGGTATGGGGAAAGAATGATAACTGAGAAACGCCTGACCAGAGCATCTCAGGTATACTTTATAGTATTTAGGTCAGGAGACTACGCAGAGCGTATCTTACATTCCATTGTGTTTGACACATCACTGGGCCTGTGTGGGAGGTACATTGGCGTACTTTTAAAATCGGAATCTACCGCATTCTCAAACAGACGGTTATAATCCACAGTAATCTTCCTTGTGTACCATTACTCCACAGGTTTTAAATTTTGACATTTCAATTGTAACATTTTATATTTTAATTACTGACATAGAATAAAAGCTGTGTTTTACTAGTGTATTTGGCTCTATGTTTTATTTTATAATAACTTTTCTGTGATTTCACGTGTCCGACATCTTCTGAAGAAGGCAAAATTAATTTTGCCGAAACCTGGTCAAATCAATTTAACACAGTTGTTTGGCTGTTACATTTCTAGAAATGTTTTCTCCCTACAATTGCGTTGTGCTCTAAAGGTACCTCGCTACAAGCTGTACGTCGGTCTTCGGACATTGTTCGTAACTTCTAGGCCATACGTGTGAGTTTGGATTGAATCAGTTACAAAAACGTATGTAGGATTCCTTCGATAGTGTATGTCTGTGATCGCGTGGAGTTCGTTGCATTCCTGTGGAATACGGCGCACTTTTTCAGGGATACTCCTATACATGGTAAGCCGATATTATTATTATCTAAACGGTGTGTGGAGCGCGGATATAAGTAAAGTAGATTTTGAGTAGTAGGCAGTGAGTGGGTGTGCAAGACATTTAGAGAACAGAAATGGAATTTTTTATTTGATATCAACTGAATTATTGGAGATGCGTAAAACCTGGAGGTTGGCAAAGAAAATGGATAACGTTCATTATAACAATTTTTAACAAAAATAAATTTTTATTTGCGGAGAGAATAATAAGGTAATATTTCTTTGCTGTTCTTTGTTGCTGCTTCGCGTAGCGTTCAAACAGAGAGTCAATAAGGGGGATATGTGATGATTGTTTGAAGGGATTATCTTCTTTTTGTTGTAAGCTACGTACTTGCAGGTAGGCCAGAAACCTTGTACAAGTATCTTGCACTCGAAAAATAATTTCGTTAACAACACTTCATTCAAACAAACAGTAAGCTAGTTTAATTTTTTTTCACGATGTGATTGATTTTTTATTCACAGTAAAATTAGATAGATGCGTTAATTTCAGGTTAATTAAAGGTTTCTTCAAATGACGGCAATCTGTCGCCTTTTATACAGAATGTTTTCATTTCTACATTAGCGATTTCAAATTGCCATGAAATTGATCATCAGATGGTAAAAGTCCAGTGTGGAAGTTGATATATGGTTATATATTCCCAAATGTCCAATAATACATCTTAAATATAAATTCGTTACTAAATTATAGATTTAATATCGTCATGATCTAAATTTGATACACATATTCCTTATCATGAGGTAACAGTTCCTGCAGGGTTAACAATCACATACAACACATGGATCAGGAGATATGCCGTCATAAGGCAATAGGAATCGCAAAAAAAACTGTCACATAATGTGACGATACTTTATTCATACACTGTATGAGAAAGAGACTACTTAGCGACTTGCAACAAACTTTAAACACTATTTCAAACCTCTATCATTTTCTTTCTCGGTGACGACCACAGTGAAAAAAAAAAAAAAAAAAAAAAAAAAAAAAAAAAAAAAAAAAGTTCGTAGTTGATGAGATATGGGCATATAAACAGTAAAATTCGCAACAGATTTTACAGGCATATAGCACATATAATGAATAAATTATACTTGGGACACTCCAGTAGCTCCAGCCACCTCCCTCTGTGTCTGTCCCACTTCCAACCTTCCTCTGGCTTCGGGTAAGTCGGATGCATTGCATTACCTGTTCACTACACAATCTGAACCAAACTGCTTGTGTAATTCGTTTGGCAAACACTAGTCAACACCAGCTCTCAATGCAGCAACTTCCTGTTATTACCTCTATTTTGGCTGCCGTAATGTTGTTTTCTCCACTCCGTAGAATCGACAGAAAGACGTCGAACCATTTTAGTTCGTTCTGCCGATGACATTAATTAAGAATCTAAATGTCTCAACTGATTTCCTAATTGGTTTGACAGTAAAAGTCGACCACAGTACGAAACAAGAGCTTTGTTTTATCACTAAAATTAGTAAATAAGGTCCGTGCGAACTACCGGTGACTCCCTGCTGTAAAACCTTGTTCCCTGACTCGTTTCAAAATACTTCAATAACAGGAAGTTAATACTACAGTGGTCAATATACATAGCAGCTCACACGTTATTATTCACAGACATTAATAAGCAAGCCACCACAATTAAAGTTATCTTAGAAAGGTGGGAGCGCGCGGTTGCTCGCCGTGGAGGTTCGAGTCCTCCCTGGGGCATGGGTGTGTGTGTGTGTTTGTCCTTAGGTTAGTTTACCTAGGTTTAAGTAGTTTGTAAGCTACGGACTGATGACCACGCAGTTTGGTCCTATAAATTTACAAACATCTGGACATCTTAGAAAGGTGGCTAAGAAAACAACGGAATTTAGATATTAATTAAAATTGCATCTGAGGTAGTTCTCATCACTTTTGAAGAACAATATTAAATAAAAGAGGGAAGGTGCTCTAAAACTACAATTTATAGGGAACTTAACGTGTTATGCTGAACTTAAGCTTGTTTCTTCAGATAGAAAACAAGCAAAATGGGGAATCAATTTTGTTAATACAATAAAAATGCATCTCTTACATGGATTAATGCGGACGGTGCCCAGCCTAAATTATACATGATTTAATGCTACTGGGGAGACGATTCACAGACAACATTCATTCGCTCACCCATACGCAATGCCACAGCGAAACTCACCAAAATCAAAAATCAGCGTGCTGAGAAGAGGCGGAAGCAGGCGCCGCTATCGTCGGCGGACTTCAGCGAGGTGGAGGTAGCACAAAACACAATATACAAAAACACTTTGAAGCTGGCTCTGGTCTGTCGTGCCTGTTTGGGATGGTGCGTGTGTATAGCCAAGATAAATTACATCTGAATTGGACCGCGAGCAAACACGCTAACGGCGACACACGGCTACGTTACATGAACGTACCCCACTGAAGGTGAAGTGGTTGAAAATCGGATTCATTATAAAAAATCACGGTGGATTCTTAAGTTTCAGTCTGTTAGGTACTAGTTTTAAATCGGAAGTGGCGTGAATTCAGGCGACTAGCTGCAAAGCCCGGAAGTCGGAACTCGGGCCACGTGGTTCCGAAAATCGATAAAATTGAATAAATTCAGTTTCCGAAAAATAAAGAAAATTAACTACGGCATGCAACCCATAGAAATGCAGAGAATTACACAAGGCAGCTATTGAAGGAGGTTATACAAGGCTCAGAGAGAATTATTGACAAAGACAGAGGGCGTACTACAAGTCGGAGAAGAAACGTCAAAATTAAAATAGGCGGGGAGAGAAGATCGCGAAATATTAGTGTAAATCAGAAGAATCCCCGCATAGTTACATGCCTGATGGGCGTGAAACAAACAAGAGTGGAAGCTGAAGGCTTTGTTCTATGAACCAACCATGTGGAATACATATCACTCACGGAAGGAAAGGATGAGGAGATTTTTACATGCACCATACAAAAATGAACATATCACCTATTAGAAATCGTGCTGAACAAAGCTAGAAAGTATTTACACAGAGTTCATACACCGCCTCATGATCACAAAAGGTTTTAACATACCAGGCCATTATCAAACTGCAACTATAATCACACAAACCGCGTTTATATATTGAAAATCACTGAATTGAAAAACGAGAACACATTTCTGCACACGATCGGAGAAAACATGCAAAACAATTATTCTAAGTTCACAAATCTAAGTTAAACGTGGTAGTCAATGAAACGCCACCATCTCCAAAAACAAGAGCAGAACCAACCTTACTTCACCAGAAGCACCGAATGAATCCACCGAGCGGCCATGAGACGTGGGAAGCCACTGGAAGCCGGAAAATCCAAGATCAGTGGTGGTGGGTATGGACAGCGAGTAGACTCGCACTGGAAATGGAAGGCTCGCCAACTAGCTCGCAACCAAAGGGAGTGGAAACGTCTTTGGTAGTATCAGCAGCTATCGACACTGAGCCAGAGAGTACGATGCAAAGCGAGCTATCACTTCCCACATCCAGACAGCCATAGATTCCCGCACGTACACTTAGAAGTAAGACAACTGCACATTCTCACAGGGACAGTAGCGTAGCGGAGAAGCCGTACTTATGCCACATTAATTAATATAATAATAAATTATTAACATAACAAAATAAGAAAAACCTTTCAATATTAACTAATATTTTAACACATGAAATAAAAATGTTATTCCTCAAGCCTTGAAAAGAATGGGATTCACGTTTTAACAAAATGATGATCTAGCGACATTGAACCACAGACATTGCCGAGGTGGGGTGGCTTGCGTGCCTCAACGATGCAGATAGCCGTACCGTAGGTGCAACCACAGCGGAGGGGTATCTGTGGAGAGGCCAGACAAACGTGTGGTTCCTGAAGAGGGGCAGCAGCCTTTTCAGTAGTTACAGGGGCAACAGTCTGGATGATTGACTGAGCTGGCCTTGTAACAACAGCTAATGTGGCTTTGCCACACTGCGAACGGCTGACAGCAAGGGGAAACTACAGCTGTTACATTTCCCGAGGACATGCAGCTCTACTGTATGAAATATGATGATGGCATCCTCTCGGGTAAAATATTCGGGAGGTAAAATAGTCCCCCATTCGGATCTCCGGGCGGGAACTACTCAGGAGGATGTTGTCATCAGGAAAGACAATACTGGCATTCTACGGATCGGAGCGTGGAATGTTAGATCCCTTAATCGGGTAGGTAAATTAGAAAATTTAAAAAGGGAAATGGATAGGTTGAAGTTAGATATAGTGGGGATTAGTGAAGTTCGGTGGCAGGATGAACAGGATTTCTGGTCAGGTGAGTACAGGATTATAAATACAAAATCAGTTGGGGGTATCACAGGTGTAGGACTGATAATGAATAAGAAAATAGGAATGCGGGTAAACTACTATGAGCAGCACAGTGATCGCATTATCATCGTCAAGACAGATACGAAGCCAACACCGACAACAGTAGTACAGGTTTATAGGCCAACTAGCTCTGCCGATGATGGGGAGATCGAAGAAATATATGAGGAGCTAAAGGAAATTATTCAGACAGTTAAGAGAGAGTAAAACTTAATTGTGATGGGAGACTGGAATTCAATGGTAGGAAAAGGAAGAGAAGGAAAAATACTAGGTGAATATGGACTGGGCAGAAGGAATGAAAGAGGAAGTCGCCTGGTAGAATTTTGCATGGAACATGATTTAATCGTAACAAACACATGGTTTAAGAATCACAAAAGAAGGTTGTATACGTGGAAGAGACCAGGAGACACCGGAAGGTACCAGATAGATTTTATAATGGTAAAAAATAGATTCCGGAACCAGGTGATAAACTGTAAAACATACCCAGGAGCAGATATAGACTCCGACCATAACTTGTTAGTCATGAACTGTAGGCTGAAACTTAAAAAACTGCAGAAAGGTAGGAAAATAAGGAGATGGGACTTGGATAAATTGAAGGAACGTGAAGTTCTGGAGAAATTCAGAGGGAGATTTAGGCATCAATTGACAGAAACAGGGGGAAATAAAACAGTAGAAGAGGAATGGGTAGCACTGAGAGATGAACTAGTGAAGGCAGCACAGGACAAAATAGGTAGAACGGCAAGACCTAAAAAAAAATCCTTGGATATCACAGGAGATACTAAATTTAATTGATGAGTGGAGGAAATATAAAAATGCAGTAAATGAAACGGGCAAAATGGTGTACAGATGACTAAGAAATGAGATTGACAGGAAGTGCAAAGTGGCTAAGCAGGAGTGGCTAGAAGCCAAATGCAGATCTGAAGAAGAATGTATAAGAAGGGGAAAAATAGATACAGCCTACAGGAAAATAAAAGAAACATTTGGAGATAAGAAAAACAGCTCTATGAATATCAAGGACTCTGATGGAAAACCAGTTCTCAGCAAAGAAGGGAAAGCTGAAAGGTGGAAAGAGTACATAGAGCAGCTCTACAAAGGAAATGAACTTAGAGACGATGTTGTGGGAAGAGAAGAGGAAGTAGATCAAGATGAAATAGGAAATACTATACTGAGAGATGAATTTGACAGAGCCCTGAAAGACCTAGGTCGGAACAAGACCCCAGGAGTAGATGACATACCCTCAGAGCTACTAAAGACTCTGGGAGAGCCAGCCATGACAAAACTATTTGAACTGGTGTGTAGGATGTATGAGACAGGCGAAATACCCTCAGACTTTAAGAAAAATGTAATAATCCCCATTCCAAAGAAATCAGGCGCAGACAGGTGTGAAAATTACAGAACCATCAGTTTGATAAGCCATGGTTGCAAAATTTTAACACGAATTATCTACAGGAGAATGGAAAAGCTGGTAGAAGCTGACCTCGGGGAAGATCAGTTTGGATTCAGGAGGAACGTAGGAACCCGGGTGGCAATACTCACTTTACGTCTTATCTTAGAAGATAGATTAAGGAAAGGCAAACCTACATTTTTAGCTTTTGTAGATTTGGAGAAAGCATTTGACAATGTTGACTGGAATACACCCTTTCAAATTCTGAAGTCGACAGGGAAAGGAGAGTTATTTACAACTTGTACAAAAGCCAGACCGCTGTTATTAGAGTCGAAGGGCATGAAAGGGAGGCATCAGTTAGGAAGGGAGTAAGACAGGGTTGTAGCCTTTCTCCAATGCTATTTAATTTGTACATCGAGCAGGCGGTGAAGGAAAGCAAGGAAAAATTTGGAATAGGGATTAAAGTTCAGGGGGAAGAAATAATAACATTGCGTTTTGCTGATGATATTGTAATTCTATCAGAGACAGCAAAGGACCTGGAAGAGCAGTTGAATGGAATGGACAGTGTGTTGAAGAGAGCGTATAAAATGAACATTAACAAGAGCAAAACAAAAATAATGGAATGCGGTCTTAGAAAATCAGGTGATGCTGAAGGAATTAGATTAGGTAACGAAACAATGAAGGTGGTAGATGAGTTTTGTTACTGTTAACATGCGATGGTCGCAGTACAGAGGATATAAAATGCAGAATGGCAATGGGAAGAAAAGCATTTTTGAAAAAGAGAAATTTGCTAACATCGAATATTAATTTAAGTGTAAGGAAGTCTTTTCTGAAGGCATTTGTGTGGAGTGTTGCCTTGTACGGGTGTGAAACATGGACGATAAGCAGTGCGGACAGGAAGAGGATAGAGGCTTTTGAAATGTTGTGGTACAGAAGAATGCTGAAGATTAGGTGGGTAGATCACATAACTAATGAAGAGGTACTGAACAGAATTGGTGAGAAAAGGAATTTTTGGCATACCCTGACTAAAAGAAGGGTTCGCTTGGTAGGACACATTCTTAGACATCGAGGAATCGTAAATTTAGCATTGGAGGGAAGTGTGTGGGGTAAAAATTGCAGAGGGAGACCAAGAGACGCGTATAGTAAGCAGATTCAAGTGGATGTGGGTTGTCGTTCTTATGAGGAGATGAAAAGGCTTGCTCAGGATGGAGTAGGGTGGAGAGCTGCATCAAACCAGTCTCCGGACTGAAGACCATAACACAACTTTTCGGAAATATACAAAAAAATATATGGAAGACAAACACGTAGATTTACTTAAGCACTCACTAACTTTCTACGTACAAAAGTACTAACCAAATACTTTACTATTCCCGCAAAATCTTAAGCTTGGTACATGGAAAATAACTGCACACATTACGCCGTCCCTTACAGTTATTCAAGTAGTAAGCGATTCACTACTGTTTTCGCGAAAGAAGTGGCAGCTGTCACGATCTGGATATGGGGTGCAAATTAGGCGTGCTCAGTCCACACGCGAGGCTTTTTGCGCGGCGTTATTTGGAGTGCTATCGGCGGAGAGTCGCGTGGACGGCGCGCTCGTGCGGCACGCCACCCCCGCCTGTCACTGCTCGCTGACATTCACTGCCGCGGCATTTTTATAACAAGCCTCGAGCCTCCCAGGCGCAGCTAGGGTCCTGACCGCAAGAGACCAGAATGATGCCAAATACAATACCATACTGTGGTATTCCCCATTTTATTACGTTCAGATATAAACAGAATCGTGTAATTCATAATGAGCAGATCGCTTCTTACGTTGATTAGAAAGAAGCCGCTCTATCGATATACATAAAAAAATTAACACAGAGTCTTTAGTCATAAAATACTCATCTTTACCGTCCCACAACTATATACCTTTTTTGACATATTTTAATGAGTAACCTTGCTGTATAATTTCCGAAAGTCACAATTTTTTGGCCCACTTTAGGTTACGTTAGTAACACTAAAAGTGGGCCTTTGCGATCGTTTTTTGACAGCTGGAAATTTAAATAAAAATAACGGCTTAACCATTCACCTGACAAGAAAATTCAATAACCGAATTTGTAGAGGAAAAAATTCTCTACAACTTTGCTCTCTTGTGTTTTTTTCATATCTCGTATCGTTTATGAGATATTTGCAAAAATAACGGCGATTTTGGGATGTATGTCTGTCCGTCTGTCTGTCTGTCCGTAACGTGTTCCCCGTTTTTAAGACGAACCGTTCATCCGATCAACACCAAATTTTACAGACATAATTGTAGGCCGACAGAGACCAGAACCTCCCTTTTTCAACTTTTTCGAACAAAAAATACGGTAGTAATACAAAAAAAAAAAAAAAAAAAAAAAGAAGCCATTTGCAATATAATTGTAATTGCAACGAACCGTTGATCTGACACGGAAATTGAATAACCTAATTGGTAGAGGGGAAAATTCTCTAGAACTTCGCTCTATTATGTTTTTTTTTTCATATATTGCATCGTTGCAGAGATATTTGCAAAAATAACGGCGATTTGACGATGTGTGTCTGGCTGTTACGTGTTCCCACTTTTTAAGTCGAACTGTTCAACCGATCGGCACCAAATTTTACAGACATAATTGTTGGCTACCAGAGACAAGAAAGTCGCTGTTTCCAATATTTCGGACAAGAAATACGTTAGTAATACAAAAAAGGCAGTTTGTAATGTAATTTTAATTGAATACAAACCGTTCATCTGGCGCTAAAATTGAATAACCGAATTTTTAGAGGAGAAGATTCTCTACAGCTTTGTTCCCTTATATTTTTTTCATATCTCGTATCGTTTGAGAGATATTTGCAAAAATAACAGAGTTTTGACACCCTTCACTGAATTAGCGAAAACCAGCCGTTAGCAGATGTCACGTGACATTCCTCGCCCAGAAGTCTCTCTGGCATAAGCCATCTTGCGTTGCGTATTTGATGATTTTCTTATTTTAACTTATAAGTTGTCATTTCAAAGCAATAACGCACTGAAGAATTAACACAAACACGTCGTTCTTCGTACGATAAATGATCATTTAGTGTCTACAAATGTCATATTAGCATCAGTTAACAATGGCCATGAACATTATGAGATTAAAGAACGCAACTCCTAGGTGTTGGCCGTAGCGTAGTGGTCATTGGTTCAAAACCCGTCACTACCAACACTTTTTTTCCTAAAAGGGTATCAGACACTCTTATTAATTATTTTTTTATTGTTCACATTATTATTTTGGTCCAAAATGTTTGCAAAAACTTATAAAACTACAAATCTAAAGTGGGCCGTAATACACGTCAGTGCGATTTTTCTTTTTACAGATAGTAGTTTACGGAAGAAATTAAATTACAAACTATTTTATACTTCGGGCATCCACAGCTGAAATACATTGTAAATCAATTCTAGAAAGTAATATAAACAATCAGGATGTCTTTCTGCGAATTATTGCAGTCCGCCTTAGCTGTTTTTATACGCCTTTATTGCGTTACTACCGGTTTTGTACCGTTAAAGGTACATCCTGAGGTATCTTTTAATTTACATGGGGTGGTTCGACTTGTTGCGTGTCCCAACGTTCATGTTGGTTTGCCGGGTTTTATGGAGGTTTTCCTCAAAGATGTTAATTAATTTTACAAGGGACTCCCTTCAGTAAACGTCTATGTGGGCAACGGTTGCGTATATCAAATTTACTGCTTAAAATACTGGATCCAGTATCCCCTGAAACTAAAGTAAGACGAATTGTACCAATTGTTTACGTCATATGCTATTAAAATATTTGACAAAACCAGAAGCTTTTTGGAGTCATGGTCCGTGTTATGTTTCTCAAAATTAGAAAATTCCTAGAAACCATTAGGTGCACGTTAGGACTTAAAAATTTTGTTGTCATTCAAACTATGAAAATTATTTATGTGCACTGATAGTATATGATATGTTCAGAAGTGCAATACTTCTGAATACGTATCGTTCAACTACGGTAGTAACGCAATAACGACGTATAGAAACAGCTAAGTCGGACTGCAATAATTCATAGAAAGACATCTTGATTGTTTATATTACTTTCTAGAAATTAAATTACAATAAGAGTTGGATTCAACACTGCCAATGTGTTGGTGAAACTTCATGCCAAAAAGTGGTACATTCTTGTATAGCAAGTGCTCAACTACAGTCCACTATGATTTTTATATGCTGGATCACTGATGCCGTTATTTTAAATATTTATTTCAACACTTTTTACTCTCATGACGATGTAGAAACTATTTTAATGAAAATGAAGTCACTCAAAAGTCTCCACCAACAGATGGCACACTGTTAAAAGAAAAACAATTTACCCCTTTACATCCCACTAGTCTTTTAGGTCTGGAATACTGTAAAAATCCCTTTTCGAAGATACATTCATTGTCACATTTATTTTACATACAACATCTGACATTTCTAAAGTTAAAATATGCTTTACATGTCACCATTTGCAAAAATTACCACTTCTCTCCATACACATAACTGTGGTGCATGATTTATGTACATTCAGAACGCCACCAGGACAGTATTCCCACCCCCTACCTCCTCATTCTGTATTATCACATCATCACCCACTTGAGGCACGAACACTACTGTTGCAACAACAAACGTCATTACACCGTCGCCAATTTTTTGTGTGTTCAAATAAAAGGTATCATTGTCATCTGATACAAAAGATACTGTATCCTCATCACCGCTACTGGTCACCATCTTTTTGGGAATTTGAAAATTAAAATCAATCCTGGAAAATGTCCAAAGATTTGCTGAAGTTTCCCCTTTTTAATTTATTTCACCATTTCTCACGTATAACATCAGCACAAAAGAACCAAGCTAAACATATTATACCCTAAATATTTTAAAAGACAGATAAAGCAAATTCAAAAGAGCTATCTCCTACCTTGCTCTTACAAGAAAAGTACTTGAGCTCGAACAAACATATCTGTATGATATGTGCTGGTGGGTGTCGTTTTTATGCAAAACTTTGCAATCATGCTCTAGATAGCACTGTAGATGTAATTGTAGACGCCAAACGTAATGCTGATATCTGAACTATAACTTATGTAATAATCATCGTACATGTTCTCTAGCGAATTGTCATCAAAAGGCGTGATGATAGTTGCAACTTTAACCTTCTTCTCGGAAGACTGTTGGTATTCACTGCCACTGCTTCCATCACCTCTTCCCGCACTTACCGTAGCACTACCGCTAGCAATGAGTTCTTCGTCATTATCATCCCTATTATCATCATTATGTGTTAGTGTTACAACAGTATCTAACTTATTCTCATATTTCTGTACCATAACAGATACGAGAAAGCATGCGAATGATTCATCTTCTACACTAATACCATCTTCACGAAGAGTGGTTCTTCGCAACTTCATCTCAACCAATCGCAACACTTTAGCAGGATTGATTATCAATCGTCGCTCCATCTGACGCTTCACCACACAAATGTCACAAAACGCAATTTCGGAGGCACACTGCACCGCCCCTACTGGCGAACCGACAGGTCAAAGTGCAATGTGGCAGAGGCCTCTAACGGACGACTGCAGAGTTTTGCAGATGCGGGAGTGTCACTAGTGCAATAAGGGATCTTTACATTATCTCTCGTACGATTTTGATGTATATGTGTTTGTTCGAGCCCAAGTACTTTCCTTGGAAGTACGAAAGAAAGCTGGGCGACTGAATTGAAAAAGAGCCTCTTCACGTTATCGCTATGGCCACTGTGATGCTTTACCTTGCGCGACCTTGCCAGTGGACGGCAGACTCCCTCATTGTTTCGAGGGTGATGGAAGCGCTCGGCTGTCACTAAACGGTACTGTGTACAATCTTCAAAACCGATTTGGACCATAGTTGAGGGAATTTATGGCAACCTTGATTATAAAGAACGAGTACGGGTAACGCGAAGGTCGAGTATAAGTAACACATAAGTTGCAGCTCTAAGAAATATATTGATTATAAGCTACGTGTTAGCGGTAACGACGGTGATAACAGTGTGCGTCGAACAAACTTATTGAGATACTTTTGACTAACGGCAGTATTGCATAACATCACAGGAATTCTGGTAGGTAGATAAAGCACAAAATTGAAGATTCTATTCAGGTACTACTTATGATTCTACATTGGTCAAAACAATTAGGGGATCAGTTGAGACATTTAAGTCTGGAAGTATTGTCATCGACAGAATGAACTAAAATGCTTCGACGTCTTTCTGTCGTACTATAGAGTGCAGACAATAACATTACGGCAACCGAAATACTGGTAATAACAGAAAGTTTCTGCAAACAGGGTTTGTGCTGACCTGTGTTCACTCTACCAAACGAATTGAACAAGCTGATAGTGTAGTGGGCAATGCAAAAACAGCGTGACTTACCCGAAGCTACGGCGTGGAGAGTTATAGAAAGGTTGGAAGCGGGACAGACACAGAGGGAGGTGACTGCAGTTTTCGGAGTGTCGCAAAGTGTAATTTACAGGATCAGGACGGGATTTCGAACAGCAGGAGAAGGCAAGGACAAGGCCGTTGACGGGAAACATCAGCAAGAGATGATCGTATTTTATTATTCTAATAAATTCAGCAAGTCATTATTAATATGATTTTTTTTATTTGGTCATGATGCGTTTCTGGTTTTCAGCCATCGTCAGTAGGCTTAATTACAGTTTAGTTTCAAATGAAGGTGTCAACATCAGTTTGGAAACTACATATGGCCTGAGCAAATTAAGGAATTTTTATTCAACTTCCATCAATTTGGCATGTTTAATTTTATGAAATACTGTGTTTAAGAGTACTTACACTCTCTTCTGCATGTTAGTCTTGTATTTTCTATACATAAGTCTTCTTTGTGTTTTTGGTTTCCTTTCTCAGCAGTTGCAGTTATACAATTTGTATAGGTTAGGTAACCGTCTTATGCAATTGTAAATTAGTCGAATTTACACCAGATGCGTTTCACTTTATTCTAAAGCATCTTCATTGCTCAACTCTACAAGAAATGTTTTGTTTTACATTATTTGTTTGATTAAATTCGATCGATAACAGTTTTCATGCAATAATATTATTTTCATTCTGAATAAAATGGACTACGAATATTACTCACGTATTTTTATGTTGTCCTCTTCATGTGTGTTTTGTAACACATTGCCACTTGCTGTCATTGTTTATATTTACACGATTTACAATTACACTTTCTTATAAAAGTTTTTGAAAAATCGTCATTTCTATGGCCTGGAAGGCTTTGGAGATAGCCTGATCATCAGAACTTATAAAGTGAACGACAGGTAAACGCCGGTAAACGCTTCCCACAGTGTTCAGGATGCATCGTAAATCACCCCGCTTCCATGGGCTCCCAAAACCGGATTTCGAAAACCGATTTCCCAATTCCGCTTTCGGTGGGCCATGTAAACACTCCAAACTCGATTCTGGAAATCCGCTTCTCTAAAGCCGTTTTCCAGTTCCACAACCGATTTTCGTGCCCGTGTAAACGCAACCGTGTTTGAAGCGTTCTTGGCTTGTCAGATTGTGATTTCTTGTTAAAAATTTTCGGCACATATTGAAAGAGTGATGTTTTCTAATGTGAAATAAAAGTACAAATATTAGAGTGAACATAAATCTGTGTATTTAAATAAAGAAAAATAGTGATTTTGCTGACTAAATCAGGAACTGAATCAGCTGTTTTTCAGCCGCCATATTAAGTGGGCTAGGAAATCCGATTCAGGCTATGCCATGTAAACACGAAAGCGAAAAACGGTTTACGAAAATCGGTTTTCGTCTTCCGAAAGATGTCTTCCATGTAAACGTAGTGACAGTTAGCTCCCTGGGGTATGGGAGCTGATCCCGCACACTGGCTCACCTTTTTAACACAACGTAATCGATCACAATGCTTTGTGTGTGTGTTTTTTTTTTTTTTTTTTTTTTTTTTTTAAAAGCTTATGGGACTTAACTACAGGGTCATCAGTCCCTAAACTTACAAACTACTTACGAACTAGGACGGCACAAATATCCATGCCCGAGGGGGGATTCGAAGCCCCGACCGTAGTGGCCGTGCAGACCGTGACTGAAGCGCCTCAGTCTTCTCGGCCACCGAGGCCGGCCTTTGTGTTTTTCGACAAAGAGCAGGGATGGACACTGCAAGAATGGCGGAACATGATATGGTCAGACGAATCACATCTACATCTACGTGGATACTCTGCAAATCATATTCAAATGCATGGCAGAGGGGGCTCATCCAAACACTTTATCAATATTACTCTATAGTTCCACTCCCTAACAGATCGCGGGAAAAAGGAACACCTTCATTTTATTATGATAGTCATGTCTCCCTATGTAGGCGGGTGCTAAAAATATATGTTCGCCTTCTGAAGAGTAACTTAGTGAAAGAAATTTCGCAAACCATGTCGACGCAACAAATAACACCTTTCTTTTCATGATTTGCACCCCAACTCGTGCATCATTTCTACGACACTCTCTCCCCTACATCGCGATAAAACAAAACGATCTGTCCTTCTCTGAATTTTCTCTAAATCGTCCGTCAGCCCCATCTGGTGTGGACCCCACAATGCGCAGCAATACTCCAAAATAGGACGCACAAGTGTAGTGTAGGCAGTTTCTTTAGTAGGACTGTTGCATCTTCTAAGTGTTCCGCCAATGAAAAAAAAATGTTCAAATGTTTGTAAGTCTTATGGGACTTAACTACGGGGTCATCAGTCCCTAAACTTACAAACTACTTATGAACTACTTACGAACTAGGACGGCACAAATATCCATGCCCGAGGGGGGATTCGAACCCCCGATCGTAGTGGCCTTGCGGACCGTGACTGGAGCGCCTCAATCCCCTCGGCCACCGCGTCTGCCAATGAAACATAGTGTTTGGTTCGCCTTTCCTACAATATTTTGTATGTGTTCTTTCCAATTAAGGTTGTTCGTAATTGTTATTCGTAAGTATTTAGTCGAATTTACGACCTCTAGGTTTAACTGATTTATCGTGTAACTGAATTTTAACGGATTACTTTTAGTGGTCATATGGATAACCTCACACTTATCATTATTAAGGGTCAATTGCCAATTTTTGCACCATGCAGATATCGTATCTAAATCATTTTGGAGTTGCTTTCCATCTTCTGATGCCAGCCGCGGTGGCCGAGGGGACTGAGGCGCTCCAGTCACGGTCTGCAGGGGCACTACGGTCTGTGGTTCGAATCCCCCCTCGGTCATGGATATTTGTGCCGTCCTTAGTGTTAGCTAGTTCATACGTAGTTTGTAAGCTTAGGGACTGATGACCCCGTAGTTAAGCCCATACGTTCTACAAACATTTGAACATCTTCTGATGACTTTACTAACCAATAAATAACAGCATCATCCAAGAATAGTCTAAGAGACCTACTCAGATTGTCTCCTAAATCGTTTATAAAAATAAGGTACAGTAGGGGCCCTCTAACACTTCCCTGGGGAACGCCAGATATTACTTCTATTCGATGACTTTCCGTCAATTACAACGTACTATGTTCTTTATGACAGGAAATCACGAATCCAGTCGCACAGCTGTGGCGATATTCCATAAGCAATCAATTTTATTAGAAGACGCTTATGAGGTACAGTGTCAAAAGCCTTCCGGAAATACAGAAATTCGGAATCTATTTGACATTCCTTGTCGATAGTACTCATCAAATCATATGAGTAAAGAACGAGCTGTCTTTCACAAGAACGTTACTTTCTGAATCTGTGTTGATTATGGGATTTCAACTGAACCATGATGATGGAAAGCACCTATGTGGCCCCCTTGTTGTTCCGCAGAAGACTCTGAATGGTCTGCGGTATATTGAATTGCTCAATGTCCATCTCCACTCATTTTTGGCTTTCCAAAATTCGTCTGCTGTGATTCACTTCCACGTTGCGAGGAGATGGTTGCAGGAAATGTTTGTAAACCTATTCGACCAAACTGCTATGCCGGCCGCGGTGGCCGAGGGGACTGAGGCGCTCCAGTCACGGTCTGCACGGCCACTACGGTCGGGGGTTCGAATCCCCCCTCGCGCATGGATATTTGTGCCGTCCTTAGTATAAGGTATTTGATAAGTAGTTTGTAAGTTTAGGGACTGATGACCCCGTAGTTAAGTCCCATAAGCTTAACAAACATTAGAACAAACTGCTATGGTCAACAGTTCCTAGACTTACAAACTACTTAAATTAACTTACAATAAGGACAAGACACGAATAAATGCGAGAGAGAGGACTCGAACCTCCGGCGGGAGTGGCCGCCCAATCCGTAGATGACGCCTTAGACCAAGCGGCCATTCCGCTCAATACATGGAGGTCCAAAGATTGAGATGATCCCCCGGAGCCGTATATGAACTTCCATCGAGCATATCTTGGATAACAAGGAACGCAGGCTTCGTACCATAGAACCCAGACCCGCATATCAGAACTGGCTACTACATTGCTAGGAATTGCTCGGCCGCCCACTGTCGGAGGTCCTCCCTCTGGAATGGGTAAGTGAGTTGTTATTAGCGTGAAGTAGTTTCAGTATGTGTTGAGAACTACATAAGCCAAGATCGCTTGTTAAATTTTTTTCAGATAACCGGTTTCGACAAACTAAAGGGGCCTCACAAGTTCAATAACATTCTCAAACCGTCAATATATTGACCGTCTGAGGGCGCCTATTGACATATCGTCAATACTTAAAATATTGACGAGAAGTATTTATGGCCACCAAAATATTTTCAGTATTGTCAATATATATTGAGCGTGTGACGTCGAATACTGGCAGTTTGACAATATTCGCTTTTCAGTTGTTGCCACAGTTTCATAAAACAGCCACAAGGCGATAATGTGCTGTGCTTTTGTGTTCATTCTCTCGCCAATAGTTATGTTTTCATTTCGTCCACGTGTATGTAGCGTTTTGTTTTGCTTGTCTGTGTGCTGTATGTACGGGTTTTAAAAATGCGTAGATTTGTGATGATAGATATTATTGGTTGCTACCAACGTAATGAAGTCCTGTGGAATCGATCTTCAAAAGAATGTATGTACAGAAATTTAAGAAAATACAGCGCACGAAGAGCTTCTGGCAATATATCGGTCCAGTTACGCAGAAGACAAATTAGAAGACGTTAAAAAATCATTTCGGGCGAATTTCTTCAAGCATACCATATCTGAGTTGTGTTACTGTCCTCGTCAGTGAGCGATGTCTCACCAAATTACATACACACAAACCGTAGTGCATAGAATTTATTACCTGAATATATTACTGCAGGCTTCACAGGTTTCGATCACAATTTTACTGATAGTATTTGCAGACATTACGGCACTATAATTCAGACATTCAAACGATCTGCCTGTCGAAAAGAATCTTAATGTAACACCCAGTCTCTCATCGACTCCGATTGCCTCTATCATTTCAGTAGTTTCTATCTTTTATCCCGTATCATCAACGTAAGATTTGGGGGCTCATCGGAAAGTAACCAACCATTCTCGGACCCATTTCCTTTTGTTTCCGTGGATTGCAAGCAATAGCTAATATAAGCGCAGCTTACTCTTGCTTCTGGCAGGTAGACATGTTAACACTATGCAATCACGTTTCCAAACTGGAAAAATTTGTCGATATTGTTGATGGTGTGAAGACGCTTCAATATACTGAAATGATTTACAAACTAGTATTGTTAATAAATAGTGAACGTATGCGGCCCCCTTTATTTGTCATCTTCAAATCTGCAATCGTTAATCAATATATTTTACTAAAACTATTATACAATTATCACATTACATTTCAAAAATATATATACAAGAAGAACATATAAACATAATTTTCTTACCTTTACATTTTTAAAAATAACACCTCTCCATACATTATTTACGACTGCGCAGTTCATTCGTGCTGTGTCATGATTTATAAGAATTTGCGTTTGCTCGTCATTTATGATATCCAAAACATCATATAAACTAAATGTGTCATAATTTAAAATCATATGCCATAGCTCGTCACTTTTAACAAATGTTCAAATGTTTGTAGGACTTATGGGACTAAACTACGGGGTCATCAGTCCTTAAGCTTACAAACTACTTATGAACTAGCTAAGACTAAGGACGGCACAAATACCCATGCCCGAGGGGGGATTCGAACCCCCGACCGTAGTGGCCGTGCAGACCGTGACTGGAGCGCCTCAGTCCCCTCGGTCACCGCGGCCGGCCACTTTTAACACCAATCACACAACACATTTTTCCCCAAGTGTTCACACTTCTATGTAGATCAGCTGTGTAGAGGCTGAGCATGTGTATAATGGCAATTAAATATGTGGCTATGTACAGTAGTTGACATGCTAATATCGATACATAACACGTGCACACTTCACCTAAGACATTATTACTATAATAAAATTAAAGATATAATAATAATAATAATAATAATAATAATGTCATAGATGAAGTGTGCATGTGTTACGTATCTATATTAGCACGTCAACGTATGTGCGTAGCAACATCTTAGTTATTATACAGCTATTCTACATACAAATGTGAACAAGTGGGAAAAATGTCTTGTATGATTGATTTTAAAAATAACGAGCTATGGCATGTTGTTATTGTTGCTGTTGTGGTCTTCAGTCCGCAGACTGGTTTGATGCAGCTCTCCACTCTACCTTGTCGTGTCTCTTCATCTGAGAAAACGAACAGCACCCAACATCGTTTTGAATCTGCTTACTGTATTCGTTCCTCGGTCTCCCTCGACGATTTTTATCCCTCACACTTCCTTCTAAGGCCAAGTAGACGATTCCTTGATGTCTCAGAATGTGTCCCACCAACTTATCCCTTCTCTTAGTAAGGACATGCCAGAAACTCCTTTTCTCCCAAATTCTGTTGAGCACCTCCTCACTAGTTACGTAAGCTACCCATCTGATCTTCATCATTCGTCAGTAACACTACATTTCGAAAGGTTCTATCATCTTTTTGTCTTAACTCCTTATCGTCCTCGTTTCACTCCCATCTAATGTTACACAATAGACAAATGCTTTCAGAAAGAACTTCCTAACTTTTAAACTAATATTGGACGCCAACAAATTTCGCTTCTTCAGAAACGCTTTTCTTCCCGTAGCCATTCTGCATTTTATATCTTCATCAGCCATCAGAAGTTATCTTGCTACCCAGATAACAAAACTCAACTACTACTTTTATTGTCTCATTATCTAATCTAATTCCTTCGGCATCACCTGATTTTCTAACATTCCATTCCATTAACCTGGTTTTTCTCTTGTTAATGTTTATCTTATATCTTCCTTTCAAGACACTATCCATTCCATTCAATTGCTCTTCCAGATGCTTTGCAGACGTTGATAAAATTACTATGTCATTGGCAAACCGCAAGGTTTTTATTTCTTCTCCTTGAACTTTAATTCCCTTTGCAAATTTCTCCTTGCATTCTTTCACTGCTTGCTCAATGTACAGATTGAAAAACATTGGGGAAAGGCTACAATCCTGTCTTACTCCCTTCTCAAGCTTTGCGTCCCTTTCTTGCCCTTCGGCTCTAATAACCGCTGTCTGGTTTTTGTATAGGTTGAATATAACTTTTTGCTCCCTATATTTTACCCCTGCTACCTTCAGAATTTGAAAGAATATATTCCAGTCGACATTATCAAAAGCTGCCTCCAAATCTACAAACGCTAAAAACGTAGATTTGCCTATCTGCTAAGATAAGTCGTAATGTGAGTACTGCCTCCCGTGTTCCTACATTTCTCCTAAATCCAAACAGATCTTCCCCGTGGTCGGATTCTACAAGTTTTTTCCATTCGTTTGTAAATAATTCGTGTTGGTATTTTGCAACCATGATTTATTAAACTGATAGTTCTGTAATTTTCACATTTGTCTGTACTTGCTGTCTTTGCAATTGGAATTACAATATTCTTCTTGAAGTCGGAGGGTATTTCCCCTGTCTCTCACATCGTACATACCAGGTGGAAAAATCCTTTTATGACTGGCTCTTCTAACGATATCAGCAGTTCAGACGAAATATCTACTCCAGGGGTCTTTTTTGGCTTCAAATCCTTCATCGGTCTGTCAAATTCCTCTCGCAGTGTCCTATCTCCTATCTCATCTTTCTCCACTTCGTCTTCCATTTCTGGAATACTGCCTTCAAGTTTATTTCCTTCGTATAGGTCCTCTATACATTCCTTCCACAGTTCAGCTTTCCCCACTTTGCTTAGTACTGGTTTTCCGTCTGAGTTCTTGATATTCATACAGCAGCTTTTCATGACTCCAAATATCTCTTTTTATTTTCCTGTAGGCGGTATCTATCTTTGCCCTATTTATAAATTCTTCTACGGTTCTGCATTTGTCCTCTAGCCAATCCTGCTTAGTCAGTCTGCACTTCCTGTCAATCTCATTTTTCAGACGTTTGTACTCCCTTTTGCCTGCTTCACTTGGTGAATTTTTATATTTTTTCCTCTTATCAATTAAGTTCAGTATATCCTGTGTTATCTAGGAATTTCTATTATGGCATATGATAATTCTAACTTTCTTCTGGCATATGATTTCCTTCTGGCATATGATTTTAAAACATGACACAGCTAGTTTAAATGACGTTGTGGATATCTAAGACGCTAAGTATTATAAATTATGAAACAACACGAATGAACTGTGCAATTGTAAATAATGTATGAAGAGGTGCCATTTTTAAAAATGTAGAGGTAAGGATAATATGTTTACATGTTCTCCTTGTACAGATATTTTTGAAATGTAATAATTGTATATCAGTCATATTACAAATATAATATGTCGGGATAGCTCAGTCGGTAGAGTGCTTGCCCGCGAAAGACAAAGGTCCCAGGTTCGGGTCCCGGTTCCGGCACACAATTTTAATGTGCCAGGAAGTTTCATATTACAAAATATTAATTAACGGTTGCAGATCTGAAGATTACAACTAAGTTATCTGAAATAAAAGGTTCAGCAAACAATCTTGGCATATTTATTTCTCAACAAATAACAATTTACATCGCCCCACCCTTGCTTTAAAAAATGTCAAGCGTGTACAATAAGTTTAAGTAGTTTGTCAGTCTTTATAGGAACCGATGGCCTCAGCAGTTTGCTACCTTTGGTTTACAACCATTTGATTTTGAAGTGGTGTAGGTGTTAATTTTTATCCGCGCCGGAGACTGAATGTGATGTCCATTAAAAAGTAAATCGCATTAAACAAAAGAAGAAAATCTCCCGCTCAGCTGGAAGATGTTTATGACACATCAGATACTCTGTGCTATCCGCTTCTACCGATAACACTATCACTGGAGGCGAGCTATAGATAGGGTGCGGTGACGCCGAAAAGATAGTATTGTGAATTCACTGCGCATCAAAAACCTTTAAGAATGACGCCACGACAGCAGAAAACATTGTTGTATGTGTGCTTAATCTTTCTACGAACCGTGTTCTTATCTGCTGCGACGTCCATCTTATCTCTGTGCTGCTCTTCTTATCGCCCGACTCCCGATTTATCTCGACGTACTGCCACGGAAGGCTTCCAAATTGCGCAGACCAATTCTGAGTACAAGGCAGCGTTAACTGGCATGCTGAGCGAAGCGCGAATGCTTTTAGGCAAACGGCGATATCTGCAGAAAATAAAACACGTGCACAGCTCTTGCTTCTGAAAGAGATAAAACGTACTAGCGGAACTGCTTAGCTACAGTAAAATTAAAACATTTCTCATCAGTTGTTCACAATGGTACTATCAGAGGAGGTACAACGAAGCTTCTGTCATATTTTCGTAACCACCTATTCACACCAACACCTCAAACACTAGGAAGAGTACGAAACAATGCTTAGGTAAATAAAGAAACTGTCGTCTGTGTAATTTCCAGGCAAGTGAAATTTGAAGGGAGAGAAACAAGAAAAATTATACCTAATTCAATCACCTCATAGTATCATGACAACTTCAAACAACAGCCGGCCGCGGTGGCCGAGGTGACTGAGGCGCTCCAGTCACGGTCAGCACGGCCACTACGGTCGGGGGTTCGAATCCCCCCTCGGGCATGGATATTTGTGCCGTCTTTAGTCTTAGCTAGTTCATAAGTAGTTTGTAAGCTTAGGGACTGATAACCCCGTAGTTAAGTCCCATAAGTTGTACAAACATTTGAACATTTTTCAAACAACAGTGCGAAAACGCCTCTGCTTAAAGTAATTAATAAGGCAAAAAACACTCATATACTACACATCTGGTAGTGATTGAATTAGTCCTCAAACACTGTGGAAGGAAACAACATGCACAGCTGACTAAAGCCAGTTTTACAGTTAAAAACTCATTAATGCTCTCACTATTGTTTTGAGTATTCTTGATTTGCATCTTTCCCTAGTGTTTATTTTTACTAACTGTATTGATTAAACACTTCGTTTGCTGTCGCAACCTGTTCTTTAACCAACTTTCCCCTTTTCTACTCATGCGCGATTCAATATCCTGGTATTTAAATGTTATTACCTGTTGAATAACTTTTCCATCCACCTCTAGTTTGCATCTAATTGCTCCCAAAGTTTAATCGTAAACTTTTATAGGCAAACCCAGATCAAATCCGCACACCTGATTAACTATCGTTGGTCTCATAAGTGGCCGGCCAAGCTGAGAGTTATGGCGGTTTTCAGAGTTTCAGAAAAATATAGCACACAAACAATTTAGAAAAAACAATTTGTCAAATAAATGGTTTGGATTTTCCGCCGTATGCAAGACATCTGATTTTTAATTGTTCCCAAACATGTTTCAGCACATTTTGTGCTATCATCAGTGGGATGGTTTATTTTTGTTCTGAAATTATGTTTACTGTACAATAGTCGTTTCAGTTACTTCTAGGTTCATTCGTTTTTAAATTTCACTTAGGTTATCTGACTATATAACTATTTCAGTTTAGTGAATATTAGGCCTAGATATACAAGTATCACATTTGTTACATACCTTTTTACATTAGGCTACATAAAACTGGTTGAGTAGTCTACTTATTTGTTGTTTTGGTACAAACTCATCATCTGCAAACATAACAAACAGTTTACGATTTTCTTGCTTTCTATTTTACGGTTCGAAAAAACGCGTCATTTCTGTATAGTACTTACGATTCGTTTCTTTCTCTGTTATAATCTGGTTGTTGCTGTTAATTTTAATGTGGATGCAACTCGTTTTTTCACGTTTTTTCGTACTATGCATTACGCCAGTGGTAATGTTCGGCGTATGAATACAGCTGGAAGTTGTTCATTTGTTCTTTGGGAGTTTGCAATAGTTTTTATTTATTTATAATAATCAGGGTTATATATTCAGATATGCACTAGTTCTCGTTACATGTGAACACAATTTTAAAGCCAGTAACAGCACAGTGTAATTAAACAAACACACCTCACTGAAAACATCTAACAGTTTCATTAGTGCTATAAAGGTACTGCAGAACGTAATTTGTACAACGTGTTAAGTACACAGCATTGGTTCGTCAGTAATAAAAAAAAACTATTTACATATGAAGCACCAACAGCGCTCGTCCAAATTCACTTCTACATCTCAGCATCGTGCTGTCGGAAGCACAGGAGAACTAACTGTAGAGTTGTGGAGGGAGCACATGTTGACAGGAAGACACTGGCCGCTAGTGATCATTAACGAATAAGCGACATCATTGACAACGGCGATAAGCATCTTACAGTTTGTAAGAAATTTGTTTCTGTGCTCATCTCTTTCACAACAAGCGCCGATTTGTCGGATTTGTAAATAGAAACCGTCTTTTATTGCTGCAGTGTATTTATTTTTTACTTTTACCGAAAGGCATGCTAAGTAGGATAGTTTATCGTCTTTCGCCTGTGTTTTGGTTCTTCCCATATGCTCACAGCCTGGCGTAGCACAGTTATTTCACTTATATAATTTTTGAATGTTGTTACTTTCTGAACGTGTTATCCATCTATGTCTTGTACCCTTAACTCATTGTTCGGCTCTCTCTGCAGATGTTAATGTCCACAACATAAAATAAACAAGAACTACATTAACGAAACAACTGTGACGTCAGACATTGACCATATGGGAAGAAAAGCAAATACCAAACTCGAAAGACAATAAACAACCCCAATGAGGATGCCTTTTTATTTACTTCCCTGTCACATGTTTACAAACATTAATTTTTCATTAAATATAGGCGGAAGTAGAACCTGTGGCCATTCTTGTGAATTAGGTTTGCATTGCACTAGTACACAAACAGTTAAAATACGATAATAAAAGTTCGAAGTACGTACACAGAATTGATAGACAGGGGGTGTCACTACACCAAGTTAACCGACGGAAATGGACTTCGCCAGAAAGGTGGACTTGAATAAATTTCCCAGATTATGAAAAGAGTGAAGTCCGCACGACAGTAAGAAAAGAACATAAATTGTGAATTTGTATAGTAAGAAAAGTGGCACTGCAAATGAGCGTTCTGTAAGTTGTTTTTAGCTTGTTAACAAACTCCTGCACATCTATATGTTCCTGTTTTAGATAGACGTTGGTAGTGAAAAGTACACTTTGGTGGGAAGAGGGGAGGGGAAGCTAAAGGGAGGGAAAGAGTGATGGTCTTTGAATGTAAACTAGGGAAAATTTTAGTGGTAAAAAGGCATATGATTTCGAAACGTAAAAGGAGAATAAATATCTATGAATCCATAATTGGATTGTTCTGCACAGCGACCGTTGATATAATTACTGGGAATAAGACAGCGTTCGGTCGCAGTGAAACTGTTTATTAATCACACATCGATTTCGGTTAGGTAACTAGCCATCATCAGTGCCATATATACAAAATAAGAAAACTGGATCATATAATCAGTATATAACACAATGGTACATCAGATCCATTTTTACATAAGATTATAAACATTATAAACGTACCGCAGGCATGTTTTGTAACTTTCCCATTATATTCAAGTGGTACAGGTTTACAGTAGTAAACAGTAGCGCTATAGTTGGTTTATACAAACAATGGCGCTCCCTATGTGGGCGAGTTCAGAATCATTGTTTGCTAAGCTTAAGGGACTTAACTGCGGGGTCTTCAGTCCCTAAACGTACGAACTACTTATGAGCCGGCCGCGGTGGCCGAGGAGACTAAGACGCTCCAGTCACGGTCTGCACGGCCACTACGGTCGGGGGTTCGAATCCCCCCTCGGGCATGGATATTTGTGCCGTCCTATTTCGTAAGTAGTTCATAAGTAGTTTGTAAGTTTAGGGACTGATGACCCCGTAGTTAAGTCCCATAGACTATACAAACATTTGAACTACTTATGAACTACCTTATACTAAAGACGACACAAACATCCATGCCCGAGGGAGGATTCGAACCCCTGACCGTTGCGGCCGTGCAGACTGTGACTGACGCGCCGCAGACCGCTCGGCCACCGCGGCCGGCGAGTGTTTATTATTAAGCAAATTTGTTGTATATAAAAAGTATATAAAAATATAAACGGGGTTTCATTTATAGGTCAATTGTTTCTATCTAGTTACATAATTAACACAAATTTTATTTTATAAAATGATCAAATGGACGGCATCATAGAATGCTTATACAGATAAAAACAGTCATTGAATAACTTAATATGTGTACACGCAGTTGTACAAATACGTAAAATCGTTTCGAAAGGTTTGTTCATAACTGTATTTTAAAGTAAAGGTACGAAGTGACAGATGCGAGGACGCCAAGAAAAGCCCTCTGTGGGTGGTGTAATTCATATATTCGTGCTTAAAAATAGAGCGTCTGTTTTGAGTACATTCGTAAGTGAAATGTACAAGGAAGGTAGTTCATAAAATTGGATACATAACAGTTTTTTAATGGATGCAAACTTAAAAAAGGCAGCAAAGCTTATTTCTAAAACAGTGACATTACATTATAGGAAATCTTATGTCATTTTACCCCTAAAATTTTCCTTCGTTTACGTATCAACTGAGAAAGGCTTCCACTATGAGGCGCTGGCAGGAAATTACACAAGCGTATCAAATTGGAAAAGACTATTACTGTGGCTCTGGCAGTAAATCACATATGCACGCCGGTACTGTAAATTGTGGTAAAATAAAGAATATACAGCCATAAAATGAATACAGATGAATCAACAAAGTGTAGAAAAAGATTACAAAGCAGATTACTTTGTTTGTCGTAGATGAACGCAACTAAAACATTGATAGACAACAAAGAAGCTCGAAATATGTCTATGGGAAGCGTAATAATAGCTCCATTAACTAGTCAGATGTGTGACGTCTTTCTCAGTTGAGCAGACGGTTTTCGAACAATTCCCAAAAAATGGGTAGTTTTGTTTACTATTTGCTCGTTAAGTAAGTGGACCCCAGAAGATTTATGGTGGCAAAACACTTCCAAGTCTTCGAGCAGGTCCATAAATCTCCCTTTTTCTGCACGGTAAAGCAGCTTCAAATGCGAATCAATAGTTAGTATGTCATGTCCACTTTCAATACGAAGAGGAGCAAAATTAGATTTTTTGGCAGCGTCCTTCCTTTCAGTAGCTGTGTGTTCGTTAAAGCGGATCGCTGCTTTGCGTCTTGTCTGCCCACCATTCCAGACGTCACAGTCCGGGCATGAAATTTTGTATATCCCTGAATCATTTAAACAATTATTTTTATGTACACTGCGAGGCGGTATTTGTCCTAGATTTCTATTGGTATAGAAAGAAACGCTGACAATGGATTTCCTGAAGACAGTGACGATATTTGAACTAACCTGTACCATAATATGGCAGGGAGACGAAGTTTTTGGAATTTGTACTTTTGTCACTTACTGTGTTGGCGCCACTGTCTTTTGCATTACTATGTTTATTTGCAGTCTTATTGCAAATTTTCTGTATGTAGGTGGCTGGGTATTCATTGGGCTGAGAAATGTAATTAATTATTTCTTCCTCTTTTTTATGCTCTTCTGGTGTGAGTGGGACAGTGAACAGCCGATTAAAGGAAAAGTTAAAAAAATGCCCTTTTGTGCTGGTTAGGATAGTTAGATATATAAATTACTAGCTTAAACCCGCGGCTCCGCTCGCGTGTTGGTTGATTGTGATAGTTAAGCTATCTTTCAGTAGTGTGCTATGAGACTGGTTTTGAAGGATGAAATGAAATACAATACCTTCTTTAGAAATAAACATGTTTAATCAACATTCAAATAAAAAAAATGTGAAGTAAGTAGTGTAGATCAAATCACGAAATTCAACAATAATGATTGTAATAATATCACAGATCGATCACTGGATGTAATGTGCGAAACGTCAAATCGATTTTTTTAAAGAGATGTATAAAAGAAAATTCTTTTTGACTGCTTTATTTATTTATTCTTATATTTCCTTACTCGTATGCTTATCCTTATAGAGAAATAGCTGAAGACTGTAGCATGCATAGACCAAACATGTGATCTGTGGCACCACGTTTCGCTGTATGTAACCTTCTTGCTATCGACTTGCAAACGTCATCGCTGGCCTTCAGTCCGTCTATATATATATATATATAATTTGACGACTTTCAACCACCATATCTTTTACCCCGTTACAGCTATCGGCATGGAACTGCTATGGTGTACAACGGGAGACTTCGGAGAACAATTACACACAAACCATTCGTTTGCCTTTTTTAGTTTTCGCTGCAGAGCGAAATCTTAACACACACACACACACACGTAGAATTTTATATATCCCAATAAGTTTGCACCCTTTTATCATTATCAAACCTCAAGCAACAATGTAACCAATAAAACCATTGTCAAAGAGTAAATATAATTTTCAAAGAGTAATTATTGTTCCGTATTTCGCGTTGTATTCTTCAAATTACTAAATATCTATCAGATCGCTATAAAACCGTGCCTAAAACCTTTCTCAGATAAAAATTAGTAACTGTATAAATATTTAAGTCTCTGCGTCTTGTCGTTCGGACGTGATAAGCGTACACCGAACAGACATTCACATTAACATATATAGATAAATAGCCATCCGATCGCCATAAAACCGTGCCTTAAGCCTTCCCCGGGCAGACATTAGTAACTGTAAAAACATTTAGCTCTTTATGTCTTGTGGTTCAGACGTGATAAACGTACACCGAACAGATCAAATGTTCAAATGTCTGTAAATCTATCGGACCAAACTGCGTGGTCATCAGTCCGTAGCTTACAAACTACTTAAACCTATGTAAACTAACCTACGGACAAACACACAGACACCCATGCCCCAGGGAGGACTCGAACCTCCACGGCGAGCAGCCGCGCGCGCCGCAGCGAGGTGCTTTAGACCGCTCGGCTACTCCACCGCGGCACACCGAACAGACATTCACATTTATAGATATAGATGATACAATCTGTGTGAGGGTTTTTTTTTTCTTTTTTTTTTTCTTTTTTTTTTTTTTTTTTCTGCGCATAACTACCAAAGCTATGCTCGCCATTAATATTTTTTTATGCATACATCGAGGAAATTAATAGAACCTTCAATTTTGAGCACAAAAGTAAATTTTATTTTGCTGTGCAAGCTGTTGAATTTGGAAACACTATTTGTTTGAGGTCATTAGTTAGTCTGTTTTGCGCCTGTGTGCACGCGGGCGCCATCCAGCCACCTGTCAGTGCTCCACCTGAAGTCCGCGCCGTCAGCCTGTGGGTTGTTAGAGACGTGTCGGTCAGCTCGGTGATGCTGCTTTAAGCCCGGGGTAAGCCGATTCCTCGATAGCCGGCCGTAACTGGCTATAAAGCTGCCGAGGCGCCTGCAGTAACCCCACGCGCGGAGCGGCAGTCTGGCCAGAGATAGCGCCGCGCCTGCGGCCGTTGCGCGCTCTAACCCTCCACCTAACGGCCCGTAGCGGCCCAGACTGGCGCCCCCTCTCCAGACGGTGCTACGGCAGTTCGCGCCGTTCGTGTAGTTCCAGTTGCGTAGCAGCTAGCAGCAAAGGAGCTACGATGCTTTCGTTACACCCATAGACCAAAGATAACATAGATTGCGCATGTCTCTATCCCTGCTGCGTTGTAGTTTGAAACCAACATCTACTTGCCCCGAGTCACATGACCGAGGCTTCATCATTACGAACCACAGTGTTTCTATTTTACAGGTGAAGTCAAGCGATGATTTTAACAATAAAACGACTTCTAGTATTCTTATTACATATGTAATATATACCTGTGGCGTCTGTTCCGAAAGAACAGACGTCACATCTGATCCTGCAGCTGTTATTATTTAATATTCATAGAATATATGACATCAACTGCGATTGGGCAAAGCTGAAAATGTGTACCCAGCCGGGATTCGAACCCGGGTCTCCTGCTTTCTAGGCAGTTGCTCTGACCCCTACACCACTGGGAACACAGTGATCACCGCACCTGCAAGGACTACCCATGCACGCCTCCCGTCAGATACAAATTCCCAGCTTCGCCCTGCCCATAGTACTCAAACTCGTAGTTTAACTAATTCCCGTAAGAGTAAGGGCTTCAAACTTGCCCACCCCTCCCCACTAACGATAGGATCATTGCCCGTCACCGGCATATTATATATATACCTGTGGCGTCTGTTCCGAAAGAACAGACGTCACATCTGATCCTTCAGCTGTTATTATTTAATATTCATAGAATATATGACATCAACTGCGATTGGGCAAAGCTGAAAATGTGTACCCAGCCGGTACATATAAAAGTAACGTGATTTCTCCGTATTACTGGCATTAATACGGTGAGTATCGTTTTTACACGTGACCAGGCGAAAATTATTGTCAGTTTCGTTTACAAGCAAAAGAATTACATATCATCAATGTTTGTGTTGCACTATGAATTTTTTTAATTTTTTCCCGACTGACCAATGTGATTTATTAAGGGAAGACTATTTCAGCGTGTCTTCACTGAGTATGCATGTCAGCAAGTAAGTAATTTCTGGTGCAGATCTGCCATTAATAGCGTTCCACAACGCTGGAGATGAATACAGACTGTTTATTAAGATTACCTGACATCGTCTGGTCTGGAGGCGATCAATTCGTTTTATAGTTTCCAAATGATAAGCCAAGATCGCAAACTAACAATTTATTAAGTGACGACCGGTTTCGGTGCACTGTGTCACCATCATCTGGTCATATATATATATTATAATCTGGTCATCTTGTTAAAAAATTGGGTATAATATAAGAAGTGCAACATTGCACTTAGTCACTATATAAAAAAATACTTAAGTTAAAAACATGACAGCTTACAAAATACTCAAAGTATATATAGTGACTAAGTGCAATGTTGCACTTCTTATTTTATACCCAAATTTTTAACAAGATGACCATATGACCAGATGATGGTGACATAGTGCACCGAAACCGGTCGTCACTTAATAAATTGTTAGTTTGCGATCTTGGCTTATCATTTGGAAACTATAAGACTGTTTATTATCCCTATAAAACCAGTTCTTGTGACGTACAAAAAAAAGTGTTCAAATGTCTGTAAATCTATCGGACCAAACTGCGTTGTCTTCAGTCCGTAGCTTACAAACTACTTAAACCTAGGCAAACTAACCTACGGACAAACACACCCACCCATGCCCCAGGGAGGACTCGAACCTCCACGGCGAGCAACCGCGCGCTCCGCAGTGACGTACATCAATAATTTTTTGATCACGTTATTATTTAATGTAAATAGCCAATATTTTTCTTGTTTTACGTTTTGGCTTCACTGTATGTGGAAAAAGTCGTAAAATATAAACGCTTGTATTATATTAAAATCGGACATTACGGATGCAAACCGATTTCAGGTATACAGGTATATGAAAGCATGACAAAACATTTCACATGCATTGTTGAGGAATCGTATAAAACTGATGCTGCTTGTCAAACTAATATTTAATCTCCTGTGTGAGCTACAAACTAAAAGACTCACAGTACAACAAAAACAGGCATTCACTTAAGAACTGCAGTTCTGCTGCTTATAAAAAGAACTGTGAATACATTTCATCTAGGCACAATTGAAAACTGTAACCGGTGCATTGATGTTGCGAATTACGGAGAACTAACGCCCATTGTACTACTAAATGTGTAATAAGAATACGATAAGACGTTTTACTGTCGCAATGACGCTTAATTTGCACTAGCAAGGAGAAGAACTGCGACTGTCAGCTGCACTTCACACTGCTTGTAACGATGGACAGGGTTTCCTGCCCCGAGTCACGTGACTTAGATGTTGGTTTCTGTATAATGACGCCGCGCGCAGTCTACATTATCTATGGTCTATGGTTACACCTCACTCAGGCCGCTCGGCTGTTTGTTTATGACGTCACATTTTGTGAACTGTGTGTCCTAATATAATTTCTGGGGTTCATTCTGTCGCATGAGTCTACACTGTCTGGAAAATGTCTCGCGAATCAATTTAGTAGTACTGTATCACCATCATCATCATAATCTCAGCCTTTTCCCACCTCATGTGGGGTCGGCGTTACTTTGCTGGATCCTTCTCTTCCACAAATGTCTATCCAGTGCGTCTTCTCTGAGCCGTCTTTCTCCCATAGGTGCTCTGCTACTTTGTCTTTCCATCTCAGTTTCGGTCTGCCTCTTCTTCTTGATCTGCCGATTTCTAGGTCTTCAACTCTTCTTCCCACACGCACTCCTGGGAAATGAAAAAAGAACACCATGAACTCGTCGTCCCAGCAGAGAAAATTTTATTAACACATTCTTGAAGATGTATACAACACACACGATCACACAGACAGAGCCATACGCACGTGAGTACAATCACCAGAGCGTGCGCAATGTCGGCGTTAGTACCGTGTACATCCGCCTTTTGCAGCAATGCAAGCGGTAATTATTCCACGGAGACGATCGTAGAAGTACCGAATGTGGTCTTGTGGAGTCACCCGCCATGCAATTTCCACCTGGTGCCTCAGTTGGGCCACACTTCGTGCCGCTCGTGCAGACCGCCAACATGACGTTTCATGCGATCCCAAACACGTTCAGTGGGGAACAGATCTGGGGATCGTGCTGGTCAGGGTGGTTGACGTATACCTTGGAGAACATGTTGGGTGGTTCGAGATACATGTGGATCTGCATTGTCCTGTTCGAAAAGCGTATCGCCTTGTTGCTGTGTGAGTGAAGGCAAGACGATTTGAATGATGGTTTCAATGTACCGTACACAGTTCAATATATTCTCTACACGATCACTGGAGGAGAACGGTCAGTGTAGGGTATGGCTCCCAACACCATGATGCACTATCATGCTTGCAGTTAGGGTGTCCTCCGATCATGCCCCAAATTCGTTCCGCCAGCCTCCAATGGTGAAACGATAGGCTCTTATGAAGGAGCGAATGGACACATCTCATCTTCAGAAATTCCTTTGCCAATGATGATCTTATGCATGTCTGGTGTCGTGCAGGGTGAAACGTGTCCATAAAAAAATATTTTTGTAAGAAAATGTCTAATATTGTATCTCATGTTTTGTGTCGAGTAACTTGTTTGCAAGAAAATGTATAATATCGCTTTTACTGTGTGGATCGATGTGTGTACTTAACTCTGTGAAGTTTCATCTTTGGCAAAGATCATGTATTGCATAGCATTGTAGCTCGCGCTGAGAGAGAGTAGCTCTTGTGGTTCAGCTCGCTTAGAGAGCGGTTGAGTTGTGTGTATGGCTCCGATGTAGAGCAGAGGCTGCTGTGCCAGCAAGTCGATTTGATTGTATTTGGAATATATATTGTATTGTAACACCGCTGTAATGAAGGTAATTGCATTTGATGTCATTAGGAAGAAGTTGTATTATGTAAGTAATGTAATGCTGATTATTAATAATAAGTAACAAAGTTGACCTTTCTTTCCTGTTTCATTTACGTAGTTAGAAGATTAACCTACTTCCTTCATTTGATAATTAGTTATTAGTGGATTTGAAGTGCAGTATTGATTTTGATAATATTGTTGAACAGATTTCGTTACTGGTGCCATAGTAAATGATAATTAATTGACTATGATACTAAATTTCAATAATCAGAAACTGATCTGCATAAAATTCCCACAGTCAAACATTAAGAAAGTGGTTTGTGGTTTTTTAATATCTTTCTCGCAGTCAAAATTTTTGAGTATAGTCAGTGTCTGTTTCAAATGGTGACTTGCCACAGTTGTTTTGTGTTTAAAATATCCGTTGCGCACATAATCAGTTTAATGCACTGTTTCTTATTTAATAGTATACACATCAATATCAGGGCCATAATTAAACCAAATTGCTGTGTTAATGAACAATTTGTTGTCTGATTTAACGATAGGTTCAACATCCAGAACACACACACAGCTTTTAAGGGTAATGCGAAAATTTGTAATGTACGCGACAGAGGCCGACACCTGGCATAATGGTGTAGGGTGCCATATCCTACCCTGGCCGAGCACCTCTCCTCATTGTCGAGGTAAAATTGCACAGTCCGCGGTACACTGAAACCATCATTAAACCCGAACAAGGCCATATGCTTTTCCAACCGGAGAATGCACGTCCACACGTATTCCCAGAGACTGATGACCCCGCAGTTAAGTCCCTTAAGTTTAACAACGATTTGAACACAGTATCCCGTACAACCCAACGTGCTCCTCTTGGTGTACATCAACTACCCTGGCCATCATTGTCCCCAGATCTGTCCCCCACTGAGCATGTTTGGGACCGGATGAAACGCCATGTTGCGCGGTCTTCATGAGCAACTCGAAATCTGGCCCAACTGAGGCACCAGGTGGAAATGCATGGCAGGCCATACCGAATGACTACATTCGGCACCTCTACGATCGTCTCCATGCGGTGCCACACTGCAGACTGCTAACGAAGATACGAGCTTATGGAATAGGTTCACAGATTTGTGACTGGCTGGAAGACTTCCTGAGTAATAGAACGCAGTACGTTGTTCTCGACGGCGAGTGTTCATCAGAGACGAGTGTATCGTCAGGCGTGCCGCAGGGGAGTGTGATAGGACCGCTATTATTTTCTATCTATATAAATGATCTGATGGACAGAGTAAGTTGTAATTTGCGGCTGTTTGCTGATGATGCTGTGGTGTATGGGAGGGTGTCGTCTGTAACTGACTGTAATAGCATACAGGATGACTTAGACAAAATTTCTAGTTGGTGCGAAGATTGGCAGCTAGCTCTCAATGTAGAAAAATGTAAGGTGATGCGCATGAGTAGAAAAAACAATCCCATAATGTTCGAATACAGCATTAGTAGTGAGCTTCTTGATGCTGTCGCGTCGTTCAAATATCTAGGCGTAACATTGCAGAGCGATATGAAATGGAACGAACATGTAAGGACATTTGTGAGTAAGGCGGACAGCCGACTTCGGTTTATTGGGAGAATTTTGGGAAGATGTACTTCACCTGTACAGGAGAACGCGTATAAAACGCTTGTACGACCACGTCTTGAGTATTGCTCAAGTGTTTGGGACTCGCAGCGGATCAGTTTAAAGGAAGACATAGAGGCGGTTCAGAGACGAGCAGCTAGATTTGTTACCGGTAGGTTCGACCAATGCACGAGTGTCACGGAAATGCTCCGGCAACTCAATTGGGGATCGCTGGAAGAAAGACGTTCTCTTCGTGAATTTCTGTTAAGTAAATTTAGAGGGCTGGGATTTGAAGCTGCGTGTAATACGATCTTGCTGCCGACTACTTACATTTCCCGTAAAGATCACAAAGACAAGATAAGAGAAATTAGGGTTCGTACGGAGGCATATAGGCATTCTTTTTTTCCTCGTTCAGTTTGGGAGTGGAATAGGAAAGGAAATGCCTAGTACTGGTACAGTGTACCCTCCGCCACGCACCTTACGGTGAATTGCGGAGTATGTATGTAGATGTAGATGTTGAATTACAGCCAGCATAGCTGCGAAAGGAGGGTATACACGGTACTAGCGTCAACACTGCACACGCGGTGTCTGTACTCACTTGCGTATAGCTCTGTTTGTATGATCGCGTGTTGTATACATCCTCAGGAAACCTTCTACTGGATAGACGAACTCAAGGTGTTTTTCTTTTTCTTCATTTTCCATAAGTTTCAAATGTTTGTAGAGCTTATGGGCCTTAACTACGGGGTCATCAGTCCCTAAACTTACAAACTAGGACGTCACAAATATCCATGCCCGAGGGGGGATTCGAACCCCCGACCGTAGTGACCGTGCAGACCGTCACTGGAGCGCCTCAGTCCCCTCGGCCGGCTTTTTCCGTAAGTGTAGCCTCCCCTCTTTTCTTCACGTGTTCTTAACATCTCAGTCTTTCTTCTTGGATCTTCTTCCCTATGGGCCCCAGTGTTCCCCTGATGTACTCATTCCTTAGTTTGTCCTATCTTGTCACCCCGCTCATCCACCTTAACACTCTCATTTCTGCCACTTGCACCTTTTTCTACATCTACATCTACATGGGAAACACTGCAAATCACATTTACGTGCCTGGCAGAGGGTTCATAGAACCACTATTATACTATTTTGTCTCCCATTCCACTCTCGAATAGCGCGCGGGAAGAATGAACATCTGAATCTCTCCGTTCGGGCTCTGATTTCTCGTATTTTATTCTGATGATCATTTCTACCTATGTAAGTGGGAGTCAACAATATATTTTCGCATTCGGAGGAGAATGTTGGCGATTGTAGTTTCCTAAGCAGCCCACGCCGCAGCAATAAGCGTCGTTGTTGTAATGATTCCCATCCCAGATCCTGTATCATTTCCGTAACGCTGTCTCCCGTGTATCATGACAATACGAAACGAGCTGCCCTTTTTTGGACTCTTTCGATGTCGTCCGTCAAACCCACCTGATAAGGATCCCACACTGGGCAGCGATATTCCTTAAAAGGACGGACAAGCGTAGTGTACGCAGATTCTTTAGTAGGTCTGTTGCATCTTTTAAGGGTTCTGCCAATAAAACGCAGTTTCTGGTTCGCCTTTCCCACGACACTATCTATGTGTTCTTTCCAATTTAAGTCAGAAGTAATTGCAATTCCTAGGTATTTTGTGGAGTTTACGGCCTTCACATTTGATTGATTTATCATGTAAATAGTTTAACGGACTTCTTGTCGTACTCATGTGGACGACTTCACACTTCTCATTATTTAGAGTCAATTGCCAATTCTTACACCATACTGATATCTTATTCAGATCGTTCTTTAGTTGGTTTTGATCTTCAGATGATTTTACTAGACGGTAAATGACGGCGTCATCTGCAAACAACCTAAGAGAGTTACTTAGATTTTCCCCTAAATCGTTTATGTTAATAAGGAACAGCAGAGGACCAATAACACTACCCTGTGGAACGCCCGATATCACCTCTGTTTTAGTCGATGCCGTACCATCGATTACTACAAAATGTGTCCTCTCTGAGAGGAAATCCCGTATCCAGTCGCAAATTTGGGGCGATATACCGTAACCACGCATTTTGATTAAAATCCGTTTGTGAGGTACGGTGTCAAATGCCTTCTGTAAATCAAGTAATACGGAATCAATTTGCGAACCCTTGTCGATAGCACACATCACTTCGTGTGAATAAAGAGCTAGTTGTGTTTCGCATGGACGATATTTTCTAAATCCTTGTTGACCTTGGGCCAATAGATCATTCTGTTCCAGATAATTCATAATATTTGAATACAGGATATGTTCCAAAACCCTGCTGCCTTGATCTTTTGTAACTGACCAGGTTTCTGAACTATGCAGCCCCGCAGGTCTCACCACAGATTGTAAAAGTTTCCTTTCATTCTACGGCTAACCTTCTTACCAAACAGTACTCCATTCAATTTCCTCCAGCTCATCCCTTCACTATTTATTCCGCGCTGTATATTGCGCTTCAGTCCTCCATCACTTTGCCTACGTATTTAAATTTCTTGAGCAGCGTAAGTTGTTCTCCTTGCAGGTTAGATCTTTGATATCTTTCGTACACATATACTCCGTTTTCACCCTGGTAATTCCCATTCCCTTTTCCTCTGTAGATTTTCTGCACTGTTCAAGCTTATCTTGAAGTGCCTCCTGGGTGGCTTCACAGATTACAACATCATCGGCGAACATCATGCTCCATGCATCTTTATCTAGTAAATCCATGACAAGGTCAAAGAGATATGAGCCGAGAGCAGGTCCCTGATGTATTTAATAGTATAGAAATATTCAATAGTATAGAAGTAATACATAATAACGTTATGCTGCAGTTTTACTGCATGAACACCGGAAAAGTAGTAAGCGACACCGAGGTGACTGCGGCGCGTCAGTCACGGTCAGGACGGCCACTACGGCCGGGGGTTCGAATCCCCCCTCGGGCATGGATATTTCTGCCGTCTTTAGTCTTAGCTAGTTCATAAGTAGTTTGTAAGCTTAGGGACTGATGACCCCGTAGTTAAGTCACATAAGCTGTACAAACATTTGAACATTTTAGTAAGCGACAAACGTCTTTCCCGATATCGTTAATATTAGACACGGCTCATGTAGAACTATAGCCTGAACTTTCTTAGGTTAGTTTTGGTTAGTTTAAGCAGCTTGTAAGCCTAGGGAATCATGGCAAGAGAAATTAAGTTCCTTAGATTTACTGATATTTGAACATTTGATTTGATATGTGTCACCACGAAATTAATGGGGTGTTATTTCTTAGACGACTCACACTGTGTATATGTGTATATATGGTTACTATAACAAAATAAAAAAATAAAAAAATAAAAAATGTACATTACGCCTGTCATTCTTCCCCATAGACAGAACATTGGCTATCTCATATAATTTACGAGGGGAAGTTGCAAAATAAGTTTCCCCTGTCGACTGTGGTCAGAATTGCGTATGAAAGGAATATCAAATAGAATGAGAACATATCTTTATTTTTCTACAATATTTCAAAGTACATTGAGACATTTGTCATACCATTTTATAGGCTTCAAAAAGCCATCCAGGGAAAAATCAGGGCTTTGCATACGGGAGAAGCGTTGAACGGCTTGTTTGAGGTCAGCATTGTTTCCAAAGCGCCTTCCGCCGAGACTCTTCTTGAAAGCGGAAGACATTATGAAAGTCACTTGGTGCGAGATCAGAACTGTAAGGCGGATGGTGTAGCTGCTCCCAACCAAGATTTGCCTTCGCCGAGTGTCGTCTCGCATTGTCATCCAACAGCAGAAAGCTAGATCTGAGAAAGTCAGGCCGCTTTTTCCGAATCACCTCTTTCAATTTTGAAGGAATGGCACACCTGCAGATGGAGTTCTTTTGAACTTCTATCGGACCGGTGACGACGGATGTTTCCACTCCTTCGACTAGGGCGTTTAATGGTGACCGAAGTTTCATACCTCGTCACAATCCAAAACAGAAAATCATTGCCATATTCGTGGTCGACCTGTTCCCAATGGTGTACCGGCGTCTTGCACGTGCGCGTTACCTGCTGTGTCGTCTTTCGGCCATAACAGTTCAACGCTTCTTCCGTATGCAACGCCCTGATTTTTTCTTGGGTCGCTTTTTGAAGTTTATATAGCAGTTTGACAAATATCTCAATGTACTTGGAATTTATGTAAAAAAATAAAGACATATTTTATCTTTAATTTCCCATTCTATTTTTTGTTCCTTTCATACCACTCTGACACCAATCGACATGAGAAACTTATTATTCAACTCCCCCCTCGTAGTTTGGTTACGATAACGGCACCATTCTTTGTTACCGAACTTTTAGTATGCTTACATTTGCTACACAAAAGCATTCAGTATCTGTGATTTCAACTGACACAAGCAACTTGTTTGTACATTATCGTACGGATTTCGTGTTTAATACAGATTGCGATATATCAAACAAACGCAGATGTTTGGTACATTTAACGGGCGGTCAAAAAATTTCCAATCGAATGCTCTGAGTCCATAATCGAAAAGCCAATCAGATAGCCACCTCACAGAGGCGTTAGGTTGAAATCACCACTTGGTAAGACATCGTGTCCTGTTGCGTGAAGTAATCCGTAGCTGCGGACCGCATATCCTATTTCGACAAGGATCGCCGCCCCTTCAAGGCCTCTATGGTAATCATGCGGTGAGAGATTAGGACTACAGAGCAAGTTCTCGAGTGTCTCACGCCTGAGATGGCGTAACTTCGTAATGTATGAGGCAGGCCTCCCAGATAGAGTATTGTGTCGAGTCGCGACCACCACAGAAGATGGAGAAATTCCGCGACGGCGGTTTTCGACAGACATGCCACCACATACTGGAGTGCTGCAGCGCGGTATACTTGAGCGGATACGATACAGAACGCAGTACGTTGTTCTCAACGGCGAGTGTTCATCAGACACGACTGTATCGTAAGGCGTGCTCCAGGGGAGTGTGATAGGACCGCTATTATTTTCTATCTATATGAATTATCTGATGGACAGAGTAACTTGAAATTTGCGGCTGTTTGCGGGATTCTGTGGTTTATGGGAGGGTGTCGTTTTTAATTGACTGTAATAGTATACAGGTTGACATACACAAAATTTCTATTGGTGTGAAGAATGGTAGCTTGCTCTCAATGTAGAAAAATGTAAGGTGATGCGCATGAGTAGGAAAAAACAATCCCATAATGTTCGAATACCGCATTAGCAGTGAGCTTCTTGATGCAGTCGCGTCGTTCAAATATCTAGGTCTAACATTGCAGAGCGATATGAAATGGAACGAACATGTAAGGTCAGTTGTGAGTAAGGCGGACAGCCGACTTCGGTTTATTGAGACAATTTTGGGAAGATGTACTTCATCTATAAAGGAGACAACGTATAAAATACGACCACGTCTTGAGTATTGCTCAAGGGTTCGGGACCCGCAGCATATCAGTTTAAAGGAAGACATAGAAGCAGTTCAGAAACGAGCTGCTAGGTTTGTTACTGGTGGGTTCGACCAATGAGTGTCACGGACATGCTCCGGGAACTCAAATGGGGATCGCTGGAGGAAAGACGACGTTCTTTTCGAGAAATTCTGTAAAGGAAATTTAGAGGGCCAGAATTTGGAGCTGAGTGTACAAATGTTCAAATGTTTGTAAATCTATCGGACCAAACGGCCTAGTCATCAGTCCGTAGCTTACAAACTACTTAAACTAAGGTATACTAACCTAAGGACAACACACACACCCATGCCCTAGGGAGGACTCGAACCTCCGCGCGCTCCGCAGCGAGACGCCTTAGACCGCTCGGCTACTCCACCGCGGTGAGCTGAGTGTAGTACGACCTTTCTGCTGCCTACTTACATTTCGCGTAGTGACCACAAAGACAAGATAAGAGAAATTAGGGCTCGTACGGAGGCATATAGGCATTCTTTTTTCTTCTTTCCATTTGGGAGTGGATTAGGAAAGGAAATGCCTAGTAGTGGTACAGTGTACTAGGGATGGGAAAAACCGACCGGTTAAAACAGATACCGGTATTTTAGTTTTGAATAACCGGTTTTTTCGGTATTTATTTGGTGTCGTTTGCAGCCGGTTTGTTTAAGTTATTGCCAAGAACCGGGTAAAAAAACCGGTACGACTACTTCCTGTAGTAGTGATTCAAAATGTGGTGTTTGTAAATAATTAAAAAAAATTAAAACTAGTAGACCCTAATATTTAGAGCTACTCCTAAAATTTCCACTGCTGTGAAATATTAACAAATATAACAACTTACGAACTGGTGCAGCTATTGAGGCACCGATGCACCTGTTACCGTGTGGCGTGGCCTATTAGACGACGCGCGTGCACCGGCTGTGTACGAGACTTGCCTCCGTCTGATCATGCGGCAGTTCCTTGCTGTCGTCGCCAGACATCGATTGTGTCTTAAATGGCACAATCCCGACTGTGCAAGTTATTACTTTACGAAGTACGGTAGCAGTGAGGTACAATGCTCTATTTGCTTTAAAATGCTGAAAACTGGTGGAGGTACTACAAATATGCTGTGTCATTTAAGGAGAAAGCATCCAAAATGTTCCTTGGAAGAGAAGGTAAATTCGGTTCATATACCTATTATATAATCTTGGAAAAATAAGTTTTAATGTATTATCATATTGTTATGCTAACAAGTTTTATTAATGTGATTCCTTGAAAGCGAGAGGCTTTTTAATAACCAATATGGGTTTAAGTAACATTGATCATGTGGTGCCTCGCGAGATAGCCGTGCGGTCTGAGGCCCCATGTTTCGGACTGCGCGGCTGCTCCAATCGGAGGTACGAGTCCTCCTTACTCCCTCGGTCATGGGCGTAGTATTGGGAGGCGATCTTGCAAAATATGGAAAGACTAGTGATTTGTCCTATAACGGAAATTTACCAAAATTTTAAATAAGTTTCGGTTTCGGCCGAAACTAGAAGAACCGAAAATTCGATTACGGCTTCTGTTTTGGCCGCAAAATGTTTCGGTCGAACTCTACTGGAAATAACAGTAAAAAACCGAAAGCGGTTATTTAGAAAACGGGTTATCTTTAGCAATTTTTACAGTGCGGTTATACTTCAGATGAAAAGAACCGGTATAACCGAAAACCGGTTGTTTCAGCAATAACCGCCACCCCTACAGTGTACCCTCCGCCACGCACCTTACGGTGGATTGCGGAGTATGTATGTAATTGTAGATGCCCGCTGTAGCGAGGACGCAGCTGGTCGTGTCCGCTGCACATGACTCAGCTCCGTCACGTACTCCCCCGTGTCCGTTGTCCGGACTTAGGACTTGACATAACCGGGCATGAGCTGTCACCATGACGTCTAGTCTCGCCCCGGCTAGCCTTGTCACACAGCACAAACCCGAGAACTTAATCCGTCTCTCACTCTGTATGTATGTGTGTGTGTTTGTGCACTTATTAATGAACAAAAGAGACAATAATAATATGTAACTGATGGAGACATCTCGGAAAAAGAGTTATTTTTTCTGTTGCTGAAATGTTTTACGAATTATAATACGTGTTTACTGCGATAGGTTGCTATGCACTCACAGTACAAAAGTAGTTACATCAACGACCACGTATTGTACCTGCAAAACATGCATACATTTGTCAAACTGCAAAGAATGGCCTGTTTTTCATTTACAGTGAATGCAAAAAATATTCCTCAAGCTTTAATATTTTTAAATAACAGTGTTTGTGTCATGTGAAAAGAAGTGCAAATAACATATGAACTACCAGTCCTGTGGAAAGACCATCCGTAAAGCATTCTTATTGATAAACAAAGAAATAAATACATAAAAGTCAATAACAAATTTAGGAAAATGAAAAATGTATGCAAAAACTACTTCAGAAACTATCGTCCATTCATATTTTTTGACATTTACAGCCTGAAAATATTATTTAAAGTACCAAAATTAATATTTGGTGGGGTTTCCCTTTGTACTTAGTACTGCTTAGTTGTCTTGGTATCCATTCTCCTCAAGAGAGGACGGAGTTTTGTCCCAGTTTTCTTGAAGTGCTTTATTTAACCGAACACTGCATGAATTTTTGTATTGGCGCAAAAGAAATATATATATATATATATATATATATATATATATATATATTTCTTTTGCGCCAATACAAAAATTCATGCAGTGTTCGGTTAAATAAAGCACTTCAAGAAAACTGGGACAAAACTCCGTCCTCTCTTGAGGAGAATGGATACCAAGACAACTAAGCAGTACTAAGTACAAAGGGAAACCCCACCAAATATTAATTTTGGTACTTTAAATAATATTTTCAGGCTGTAAATGTCAAAAAATATGAATGGACGATAGTTTCTGAAGTAGTTTTTGCATACATTTTTCATTTTCCTAAATTTATATATGTGTTCACTAACGTAGGGGAAAAATTATATAACTCATTTAACAATGTGAAAGTCATTAGTTACCTGTTGCCATTGTCAACATCATGCAATTAGACATAAGTCACTCTGCATGGTATCTAACATGTTTTCTAATCCGATTAGATGTCTGTAACGTGATGACTTTTTTTTTTTTTTATAGAAGTCGTATCATTTTGTAATTACATTAATGCCCAACAGTGAGTAAAGAACCGCTGGACCACTCTTTGTTGTAGTTCTCCTCAATTCATGACTGCCCTGCCTTCTATGGAGGAAACGATCAACTAAATTACAACAGACTCCAATGTATACGATGTGACGATGTTGCCATCTGTCAGCAAGAAGTATGTCTGAAAAAGTAACAAAAATTTGCGTTGCCAAACGGCAACACCATGCAGTGTAGAGTTAAGTCTTTCTTGTTATAAATGTTTCTTCTTATGATGTTGTATTCCAGTACTTTCCAAAGGTGTTCAACGTGATTCATATCTGCACTCTGAGGAGGTATGTTTACTTTCTTCGGTGTAATGAACATCAGCCACAGCCTAGTATTTGAGCTGTACGCTTAGAGTTGTTCTCTTGTTGAAAAATTTATATCCTTTGAGACCTAATTTTTCGGCGCTAACATTTATATTTTCCTTTCAGATATTGATATAGATTTTGTGGTCCATCGTACCCTCTATAAAACGTAAATTTCCAACGCCTGCAGCACTCATACATCCCCACACCATCAGGGAACCGCCACTGTCTTTCACCTGTGGCACAAGTTTCTGCGGCAACATCTCTGAGCTTTTCTTACGCCACACCATTCGCCTGTCATCCGACCTGAATACGTTAAATTTACTCTCATCTGAAAATATTACTCTATTCCACAAGTCTTCTCTTTGGAATCTGTTCCTGGACAAATTCAAGCCGTTTGTTTCTATTCTGTTCGCTAACCCGAAGTTTCTTGCGAACTGCCTTGCAGTGATACACCAGGTAGTGCGTAGGTATCCGGGCCATGTAATATTCACATTTCAAAAGCTTCTATCATCTTTTTGTCTGAACTTATGGTCCACGCTTCACTCTCATACAAAGCTACACTCCAGACAAATGCTTTCAGAAAGGACTTCCTAACATTTAAATTAATATTGGATGTTAAAAAGTTTCGCTTCTTTAGAAAGGCTTTTTTTCCCATAGCCATTCTTTATTTAATATCTTCTTTACTTCGGCCATGAGAAGTTATCTTGCTAGCCAAATAATAAAACTCATCTACTACTTTTTGTGTCATTACCTAATCTAATTCCTTCAGCATCGGCTGATTTTCTGACATTCCATTCCATTACCTTCGTTTTACTCTTGTTAAAGTTCATCTTATATCTTCCATTGAAGACACTGTCCATTCCTCGCCTAAACACAATAAATTGAGCTGACAGGCGTACGCTCTACACCTTCCACCCGCCCCCTCGCTTGTACAAATCCGGGAGCAAGGAGTAATGTGACAGCCATAGCGAGAGGCGCGCTCAGCAGAACTCATCGCTCTCCTTCTGGTCAGCCTTCGATACCAACAGATGTTCCCTCCTCCTCCTTAGATGTGCTATTGTATCCCAAAGAAAAAAAAAATCTTTCCTCGAGATCTAATACGTGAATGCAGTACAGATGTAGAGATGCTAGCAGACGACACTGTTCTGAGAATACTGTATACTTTGCAAAACAATGTTATTCTGTTAGGATCTTAGTAAATCCCACACTCTGTAATCGTGACATATTCAGAAGTAAACTACCAAATACTGGGGACAAATAAGGAATATCGGTGTAAGCACACTCTCGGAAACCGCAACATATTCGAATCTAAGCAGCAGAATATTAGGAAGAAACAAGAAATAACAGCCTTTCCATACCCTCAGAAATCACGAGATATTCGGAAATAAAGAACCAAATGTCTCTGACTAGCGAATAGCGTAAATGTCATTGATACTCATTTCACTTACCAGCAGTTTAAACGTTCCCATAGTTTTGTCTCTAGTTATATTCTCGAAAATCACAACATATTTGGAACAAAGGTCAAATATTTGTGAGAAAGAAAAACATAACTGTCATTGCTGGTCGTACCAATTACAGCAGCAATTTCATTCTCCGTTCTTCAGTCACACATAAATCACCAAATTAATGTTACCAACTCCTGAGACAGCACATAAGAGTACTGGATAATGTAATACTGTTATAGGTATAAGAAAATCCCACAAAGTGTCCTGGATAAATAACTCACACGTGTTACAAACGATAAGATTAAAAACAAGTTATATGGTACAAGTTTCGAAAACAGTACCTCTTCTTTGGTAGTCCACAGCTTTCCCATTCGCTGCAACAACTCGACGCCATTAGTACTTTCTTTGATTTACATTTAGTTATAATAAATTGACCCAGAGATGATTTTGTAATTCATCTTTATCTCGCTGTTGACTTGAAACAGTTTACAGCGAGTTATCAAACTAAAATTGTGAGATATACGGCAAATCTAAATGGCACCTGTGACATAGAAGGAACAAGTGAATGTTGTTTTGACTTCACTTTCCAAGTCGTCGTTCATTGGCTAATGTCATCACGAATTTCATTGGAGGGGAAGAAACTTTTGTACGGGATATAAGAACTTCTCCTCCTTGGACGACCGCCATGTCCGGCGTTCTCCCAGGCGCTACAGTTCCTTTCATTCATTGTAATACCTTGCATATGTTTGATTTTCTTTTGTTTTGTTTTGTTTTTGTAATTAAATGTGACATGACTGCTACATTTGGCCATCAACTACCCTTTGTACTTTTTAAAATTATTCTGGTACCCACAACTTGAACCTCTCCTGCGTAGTGATGCAATAGCTAAAAATCTAACAGAAACTGAAAAGTAGATGAATTAAGGGGACGGGCATGTAGTTCGTTTTACAGAAAGAAAATGGACGAAGAAGAAACTTGAGGAAAAACCAAATGCCTCTTAGGACGGCCGAGACAGCTATGGATGGACGACTTGGCGTAGAACCTAACAGAGTTGGCAATTGAAGCCACCTGGAGGGACCGAGTGCAAAACAGAAAAGAATGGAGGCATTTTGTGGGAACAGCGTGTCGTCTGCACGGTCTGTGATCGCTAGGTATGTACGTATATTGGCATGGTAAGCAGCTTATACACACAAGAGTCGTAGATTCGTAGAAAAGAAACAATGGTCATTAGTACAAAAGCTATGTTTGCTGTGAAAACAAATGCATTCAAATGCAGTGTATGTGAGTTTGTGTGTGTAAGTTGGCAAAAATACACAGGGTGTCCATAAATATTTACCCTTTAAGAAAACAATACGACTCTTTCTTGGATACAATAAATGAAACACGCGTTATACCGCATATACATCTATCTATTAAATTTTGCAACTCACTTAAACATTTAATACAGGTTGCTGTGCAGCAATGAGACGAAATGAAGTTTCGTATTAAATTATGCACATCTGCCTAATCTGATATGATTAATAGTTTATGGCAGTGATTGTTAAATCTGTTCACATGTTTTTCGATGGCATGCTCTATTCTGTGATGGTAGAGAGGACATTAAGGACTTTCCAGGAACATTAAATGGGGGAACGAGTAGCACAGACTTATATGCAATAAATAAATAAAAATTTAAAAAAAATCGAAATCATTACAGCAGACATATGTTTCTCTGTACCATTCGTGTAGGAGCTGTTAGGAGTAGTAACAGAAACAGGTACATTTAACTCACAGCGTTGTCGTCGTAGTGTGCTGATGTTGGCCACGAAATGTTTGATTTGCGAGGATAATTAATTTTCGGTCCGCACAAAGGTATATACAAGAACCTGTCAACCATGAAGCAGGGACGGCAGTAATTGTTTATTTTGTGGTTAACGGAAAGGATTATTGCTCTAATTCTACGTGATTTGGATTTGAAAGAGTATTCAACGATAGTTGCCAACATCAGCATACTATGCCGTCTCCATTGTCAGTAAAATTTGATCCCAGAAACTATAGCGCTCAAACTTTTGGCCGAGGATTTAGACATAAAGGAGGTGTGTGTATTGTTTGTCGCACGTCCTTTGGGCGATGAAAAACATGAAATAATAGAACACTGCACCCCAGAATAATACTGATTTCACGAAATCCATTATAACTGGCAACTAGACATTGTGTGCCCAATATGAACCCCTTACAAAGCTGCAGAGTGTAGCGAGGTTGAAACCACCAAAACAAAAAGTACACTTGCTGACAGTTTTAGATTCCAATGGAATCATTTACAAGGAGGTTGTACCGGGAGGCAAACTGTTAATGCGAGATATTTTTCGGCAAACTTCTAAATGAGCAGACAGATTTCATGCATAAAAACTTTTTTGAAATATTTAAAGAAATTTTGTAGCCTTGCCTGGAATGGAACGCGCTGTCAAACACCAGCTACGGCGGCCCTCAGCACACTGGCGGCGGTGAATGGGACACAGCGAAGCAGAGGAAACCTCGGCGACGCTGAAAACCTTTTTAAGAGATTTTAATATTTAACCATATTTTTTATTTTTATATTTTTTTAACTCAATAACAGAGTCACTTAAAATGTTATTATATGTATCCAGAACCCAATTTTATCTTATTTCTATGTCCTTTTATAGTTTGACAGCTGTGTATCTCATTTGTTGTTTGTAAAGTATATGGGACTTAACTACGGGGTCATCAGTCCCTAAACTTACAAACTACTTATGAACTAACTAAGACTAAGGACGGCACAAATGTCCATGCCCGACGGGGGATTCGAACCCCCGACCGTAGTGGCCGTGCAGACCGTGACTGGAGCGCCTCAGTCTCCTCGGCCACCGTGGCCGGCGATCTCATTTGTAACTGCTATTTTATACCTTGACTACTATCTTACACCTTGACCTCAGAATTGCTTTTATATGTAAGTCAATAATTACTTATTGAGAATAATTTTAACAAAAATGATCTCCACCAATCAGATGATTTTAAGTACATTGTATAAAGCCTCAGGAAGCTACTATGTTTTAGTAACGACTGTGAACATTCGTTAATCACAGGACAGGTTTATAACTTCAAAAATTTGGTATGTTTTTAATGTTTTTCCTTTAACTTTTTGATATCATACTTTGTAAATAGTGGCTTATATTCAGTTGTAACATTTGTTTAACAGATCTGAAGATGGGCAGCTGTCCCGAAACCGGTCATGTTTTAGAAAATAAAAGCGATCTGGAGACTGATATTCAAGAATTTTATTTCTATGATAAATTTAATTGTGGTGACTTGCTTATTAATGTCTTTGTGTAGTAACGTGTGAGCTGCAAAGTATATTGACCACTGTAGTATTAACTTCCTGTTATTGAAGTAATTGAAACGGGGCCAGGGAACAAGGCTTTGTAGCAGTAGTTCACACGGACCTTATTCGCTAATTTTAGTGATAAAGCAGGGTTCTTGTTAAGTACAGTGGTCGACTTTCACTTTTTTTCTTTCGCGGTGATATAATTTACGTTACGTAATATTTCTTGTTTTGAACTTAAGGTGTCGAAAATTATCCTTTCTCTTTAAGGAATTGAATAAAGGTTTCTAAATATGTTAAACAGCTTAATGAAAATGGTTTTGTTTTTCAGTAAAGATATATATTTCTGCTAATCACATAAAAACTGCGAAATATGCTTATTTCATTAAAGAAAAAAGTTATTGCTTTGGCGAATGAGAAGAGGTAGCAGATATATATTAGTGCTAGAGTCCCAATTATAAAATTACTCTACGACATTGGCATCTCCACTTAGTAGCCTCACTGTGTTGCAAAAATGCCTTCCTTCGTTTCCCCCTTGCAGCGTTTGACATATAGCCATCTCTCTCCCACACACTGCTGCAGGCATTGCAGTGGCGGGAGAAGCAGTGCGCCCGTCAAAACGGCTAGCGCCCGAAGTGCGTGAGCATTGTTTCTGAAAAACTGGGGAAAATGCACATATAACCAATCTTTTTTTTGTTATTTTTTATTTGTGTATTAACAAAAAATGTATACTTCTAAGAATGAGACTCTATAGCAGTTACATAAAATTATTTTTAAAATAGCATATTTATGATACTAGTTCATTTAAGAAACTTATATTTTTCAGAAGAAGACTACTGTATATACAACGAGTGTGGATGTATAATAGAATCAAATTTGGGTCACAAACTTACTAAGTTTTTCATAGATTCGTGTTTTGGATATTTTCTAAAGCTTCGTGTTGTAATACTGCCATCATCATCATCATCATCATCATTAGAGACTGCTTATGCCTTTCAGCGTTCAGTCTGGAGCAAAATACTTCTAATAAAATTCCTCCATGATTCCCTATTCAATGCTAACATTGATGCCTTGTCTGATGTTATGCCTTTTACTTCAAAATCATTTTGCACCGAATCTAAGTACTTTCTTCTTGGTCTACCTCGACTCCTCTTACCCTCCGCTGCCGAGCTCATGAGTCTCTTAGGTAACCTTGCTTCTCCCATGCGTGTAACATGACCCCACCATCTCAGTCAGTTCCTCTAACTGCTTCATCTATGGTGTTCATTCCCAGTTTTTCTTCGATTTCCTCATTATGGACACCCTCCTGGCATTGTTCCCATCTATTAGTACCTGCAATCATTCTTGCTACTTTCATATCTGTAACCTCTACCTTAAGGATGGATGGATGGATGCTTAGGGTTTAACGTCCCGTCGACAGCTTGGCCATTAGAGACGGAGCTTTTAGGAGTTTTTGGGTTAGGATGAGGAAGGAAATCGGCCGTGCCCTTTGAAAGGAACCATCCCGGCATATGCCTGGATTGATTTAGGGAAATCACGGAAAACCTAAATCTGGACGGCCGGAGGTGGATTTGAACCACCATCCTCCCGAATGCGAGTCCAGTGCGTTACCACTGCGCCACCTCGCTCGGTCTACCTTATGAATAAGGTAACCTGTATCCACCCAACTTTCACTCCCATACAACAAAGTTGGTCGAAAGATAGAGCGGTGCACTGCTAACTTAGTCTTGGTACTTACTTCCTGCTTACAAAAGAGAGTAGATCTTAGCTGAGCACTCACTGCATTAGCTTTGCTGCACCTCGACTCCAGTTCTTTCGCTATGTTGCCATCCTGTGAGAAAATACATCCCAGGTACTTGAAACTGTCTACCTGTTCTAACTTTGTTCCTCCTATCTGGTATTCAATCTGTTTGAATCTCTCTGCTATACAAACACTAATTCTTACCTAAACAGTAAATGTTTTTTTTTTTTCAAAAGAATTTTTGGATACAGTGATCTTCAAATTATTAAATAATTAAAATACGACAGTCTAGATCGCAAGTTGCTGAGCTTTTTATTGGCATCCGGTTTCGATCCTACAGGACCATCTCAGGCCTTTGGCACCTTGTTTGTGGATGGTGGCGGTGGCCGGAGGAGGCGTCAACTGCTTAACTTGAGCTACCGCCACTGTCCACCAATAAGGTGCCAGAGGATCCTGTAGGATCGAAACCGGAAAAGCTCAGCAATTTGCAATCTAGACTGCCGTATTTTAATTATTTAGGAAACGGTTTGCTTGTTTTACTGTTCATCGACCACATTACAGAGCTGCGCTTCCTCTGTTCTTCGTTTACGTTGGATCTGACCGCGGGACAGTCGAGCGCAGAGCAGTGCCTTCCGCTCTCGCTCTTTCCGCAGCTGTCTCTCTCGCTCCGCTGCCGTCACTAGCGAGACACACGGTCGTCGGGGCCGGGGCGGCCTCCGCCAGCACCCCTTATAGAAGAAAGCCTGCGCACGCGTCACAGCATGGCGGCGGTGAGAGGCTTAGAGTCCTCCGAAAGATTGTAAACATTATCAGTGCACGCTGTTTATAGTGCATTCTTTCGTTCAGGAGTATATGTTGTTGTTGTGGTCTTCAGTCCGGAGACTGGTTTGATGCAGCTCTCCACAATACCCTATCCTGAGCAATCCTCTTCATCTCCACATAAGAACGGCAACCTACATCTGTCTGAATCTGCTTACTGTATCCATATCTTGGTCTTCCTCTACGATTTTTACCCCACACACTTCCCTCCAATGCTAAATTCACAATTCCTTGATGTCTAAGAATGTGTCCTACCAATCTATCCCTTCTTTTAGTCAAGGTATGCCAGAAATTTCTTTTCTCCCCAATTCTGTTCAATACCTCCTCATTAGTTACGCGATCCACCCACCTAATCTTCAGCATTCTTCTGTAGCACCATATTTCAAAAGCCTCAATCCTCTTCCTGTCCGCACTGTTTATCGTCCATGTCTCACTCCCATACAAGGCAACACTCCATACAAATGCCTTCAGAAAAGACTTCCTTAGGCTTAAATCAATATTCGATGTTAACAAATTTCTCTTTTTCAAGAACGCTTTTCTACCCATTGCCATTCTGCATTTTATATCCTCTGTACTGCGACAATCATTTGTTATTTTACTGCCCAAATAACAAAACTCATCTATCTCCTTTATTGCTTCGTTTCCCAATCTAATTCCTTCAGCATCACCTGATTTTCTTACACTGCACTCCATTACCCTAGTTTTGTTCTTGTTAATGTTCATCTTATATGCACCTATCAGCACACTGTCCATTCCGTTCAACTGCTCTTCCAGGTCTTTTGCTGTCTCTGAGATTATTACAATGTCGTCGGCAAAACGCAATGTTTTTAATTCTTCGCCCTGAACTTTATATATATATTACGTAAATTGGTGTTGTGTACGGTGTGGTCGCTACTCTGGACGATTTGTCTGTGTGAGAACAACGTGTGATCTCTTTTTTACTGACAAAATGCCGTTTCGCTGTTCTGTGCCGAAATGTAGAGGAAATGACAACTGTGGTCGAAAAGTTGCCGTCTTTAAACGTCCGTAGAAGAATAAGCTAATGGAGTAGTTACGTAAATAAAATGAATCGCAATATCCAACGTCAACTTCATTAACTTGAAGAAGGAGCTCAGTTATCCTGGGAATTCTTGATATAAATTTCTTCTTCTTCTCCGGAAGTTTAAAGACGTCGACTTTTCGGCCACAGTCGTAATTTTCTGTACATTTCGGCACAGAACAGCGAAACGGCATTTTGTCAGTAAAAGAGATCACACATTGTTCTCACACACTCACAAACCGTCCAGCGTAGGGATCACACCGTACACAACACCAATTTACGTAATAAATACACTCCTGAACGAAAGAAAGCAATATAAACAGCGTGCACTGCTAATGTTTACAATCTTTCAGAGAACTCTAAGCCTCTCACCGCCGCCATGTTGTGACGCCGTGCGCAGGCTTTCTTCTATAGGGGGTGTTGTCTCCGCTCGCGGGGCGCCGAGTAGAAATGTTGGTCACAGGTTGAAAAACACTGATTGAGGGAAACGTGAGGCAGAACTGAAAACAAACATAAAATGCGAGGATGGACTGTGAATACTTCAGTATTGAACAAAATAACAGATTTCATACTAGATTATCATATTCAAAACTAGCTTAAATCCGCGGCTTCGCTCGCGTGTTGGTTGATTATGATAGATAAGCTATCTTTCAGTAGTGTGCTATGAGACTTGTTTTGAAGCATTAATTGAAATACAATATCTTCTTTAGAAACAAACTGAAAACTATTCCTATCAGATTGCAGAAGTTTATGCACTTACCGTTTATCAGGAAAGTAAGTAGTGTAGATCGAGTCACACGTAGAAATACACTCGTTTCGGAGAATCCAATCATGAAATTCAATAATAATGATTGTAATAATATCACTGATCGATCACTTGATGTAATGCGCGAAACGTCAAATCGATTTTCTTTTGAAAAAGATGCATTAAAAGAAATTTCTTTTTTACTGCTTTATTTACTTACTCTTATATTTCCTTATTCGTATTCTTATCCTTACAGAGAAATAGCTGAAGACATTGTAGCACGCATAGACCAAATATATGGTCTGTACCATCACGTTTCGCTGTATGTAACCTCCTTGCTATAGAGTCGCAAACGTCATCGCTGGCCTTCAGTACGATTTTTTTTTTTTTTTTTTTTTTTTTTTTAACTTGACGACTTTCAACCACCATATCTTCCACCGCCTTACAGCTATCGGCATGGAACTGCTATGGTGTATAACGGGAGACTTCGGACAACAATTACGCACAAACCATTCGTTTGCGTTCTGTAGTTTTCGCTGCAGAACGAAATATTAACACACACACACAGGTAGACTGTGAATTCACAGTCCATTCTCGCATTTTATGTTTGTTTTGAATATGATAATCTAGTATGACGTCTGTAATTTTATTCAAAGTAACTTCTGCTGTTTTCAATCAGATCTATTTTATTTCACGCTGTTGACTAACCTGTTTTAGTACCTTTTTATCTATGGTGATGGTCCTGGACCGAAACTAGCCGGTTTTAAGAATTGTAATGAGACAGCTGATGGTTGAAGATGAATTTTATTAAATTTTCATGTGCAGTTCAAACTAAATAGTTGGTTGTGAAAGTAATCTAGGAAGTGACACTTCGATCCTCTAGTTCGCAGTAAAACTAATTACGAAAAGTACTTAGGGCGATAATGCACAAAACAAGAAGATAGAATTTCATTGACGAAAAATTGTAATTAGTATGATTGTGAAATGGAGTATCGAATTGTAAAGGTTGGTAGGGGGCGGCAAAATTTGAATATCCTACTGTCGGCAAAAGTAAAAATCCGCCACTTCTTCGGGTAGATCTTGTCTTTGTTCTACAATGTTCCTGCGATCTTCTCCCTGTTTATTACGGAGGGCGGCTGACCCTCTGAGCGATCGGCTATCCACACACGTTTCTAGTCCTGCCCAAATCATCAACTTATCGTCTACTACGAGTGTCCATAATTCCATTTTTACGAGCCTTATCTGCATTCTTGCAGTTGATCGAAGTCCTATATCCGCACAGAAATGGTCATTTTTGTCATTTGCTGTTTGAGGCATACATTGCAATCATATTATGTATACGTTTGCATTGGATTAAGACATAAGTGATATACGTATTTCGGTAGTGGAAGCACGAACAGTTTTGTGGAACAAAACTTTGGACACGTTTGAAGATAGAAATGCCACTAGAGATACATGGAGACAAGTTTCCTGCGAACTGAATGAGGGTTTCGAGGAAATGGTGGAAAAAAAAATCGTAAGTGATATACTGATGTGTGATACGGTACTTCATTAGTTCTTTGTACCATGTCAGCAATATTTGTCACTATATTAGCCAAAATCGTTTGGAATTGATTAATTCACGTTTGGAATCAACTTCTTTCGACCACGATAGCCCGTTCGACCGGTAAAATTCCGGTGTGCGCGCTTCGCCGATAAAATACCGGACGATATTTTACCGGCCGTGCAAAATCAGTGTGTGTAAACCAGCCTCACTGTTGACTAAATGCATCGCGAACGCAAACCTAAGATCAGTTTTTTTTTTTTTTTTTTTTTTTTTTTTTTTTTTTTTTTTTTTTTTTTTTTTTGCCGAGACTGCGACTGCGGCCGAAACCAATATTTTGGCCGAAACCGAATATTGGTTAGGTCGGTAGTGGTACACTTTGAGTGGTTTCTGTGGCACCGCAGGCAGCGGTAGGCAGGCCTCCTGTGACGCAGGCTGGTGGGCCCGCCAGTGAGTGTAGCTGCACCTGCGGCGGGAGGGCCGCCGCCGCCTCTCCCGTCAGCGACGGAAATACCCTGCGCCATCTGGCGGGGAGGCCGCCGCCACACCTGGCGCTGCCTGCCTAGGTGTGGTGTGCTCTGCGTTTGCCCAGGTCAGCGCCACACGCCGCTGCTGGACCTGGAGCTGCTGCTAACACGACAACCAGTCTCCTCACCAATACTGCGCTGACACAGCCGTGTCAAAAGGAATGCCGAATATACACTGCCTTGTACACACAAGAAGACAGCCGTATAAAAGTACGAGGAGCATCCAGAAAATAAATTTACCAATTTTTTTAACCCCAAAATGAACCGCCCCTTAGGAATGGCAGCGCTGTCTAAGGAATTTCCGCTAAATTTAACGGATTTTACACACAGTCGCGGGTTAAAATTGTTATTTAGCAGTCAACGCATTTTTAACGGATTTGTGTATTTTTGTCTGCAACAATATTTTTCAGTTTAATTCATTGTTTCTGTTATACTACCTATCATTCACGTACTTATTGCACACACACATGAAGTTTAATAATCGATGTCGATATAGAAATTCCCCTGTCTCAACACAACAGAGAGTATACTTCGGTCACGAAGTCGAAGTCTTACTGCAAGATATGAAAACTTCCGACAGAATTTCATTTGAGGTTGAGAATGTCATAAGGAAAAGAGGTGAACATTTCCTCGTTTCCATTGCGTCTGAGCTGCAACACCGCTTGCCCCACAATGTAACAGTGCTGAAAGACTTATCTTCAATTTCTCCAAGAGAATGCTTGCGAGTGCTGAAAGAACAAATAGTATCCCTGGCTAAGGAAATGGGCTTGTCAGCCAGTACAATCACCAAAATTGATCTTCATTGGTCAAAGCTCACTATTCTTTCGAAGAACTTTCAGATTTGGCTATTATGCTTTTGGTTCTAACATGGCCCAATGCAAAGATGGATAGGGCCTTTAGCCAACTATATTTGTTAAAAACGTCGCTCTGGGACAGACTAACTACTACTCTGGTCAACCCCATTACTACAATAACAGCTGGTCTTAATCGTCTTGGCAAGTTCTGTCACGATTACGAGCTGCCAGAGAATGTTCTTCAAGAAATCGGCTCCGTGAAAGCATAAACCACTGACATTTATACATCCGGCCACAGTACTTCTGGATCTTCAGCAGGGGGGACGCAAGCCACCATACTGCAGGAGGAGGAGGAAAATGAAATTTTCTGGCTTGAACTACATTAATGCGGCGAGTGGAATCAAAACTTAGTAAATTTCCTTTAGAAATAATGGTAGCATTAGCAATAATAGCAGTAGTAGTATACAATGGCGAATTTATTTTCTTTTATTTTCAAGTTATTAATGCATTGAAATTTTAGTTTTAGAATGGTAAATAACAATAGCATAGAGCACATTTCAGCGGAAATTTAACTGCAGTTTAGTGGAATAAATTTTTCTGAGTTGGAAAAGCTGCCAAGCGGCAACATTCACATGTCCTAAATCCTGTCATAAATCGTAGAATACTGATAGCCCCAGATTAAGGCAATAAAGGTTTAGGAAATAAAACGAAAAAAGAGTGTTGTCCATTAAATCTACAAAGCGAGGAATATTCGTGGACTATTTCATTCATAACTTCAAATACGAAAATATACTGAAGACCACCAATCAAATTCTTCGAAAATACTTCGATGAGTAAGACTGTGTTGTCAATAAGATTATCTTTTATGACTACAAACCATCAACAATATTAGAAATGAGTGTTATTGGAAGGAGGCAATTGAGTTATGTGATACGCGTAAATTTTGATAGTAGTCGACGTGGTAGCATTTTCGGCTACGAAGATGTAAGTTTAGCGAATGCTGGTTCAATTCCCGTTCCATTATATATTTCTTAATTCCTGTAACTACAACCCTTCCACCTGTTATTTGTGAAAAGTTTTATTATTTTCTTTACACAGCACAGCAAATTATTTTTTCAAAGCTTTTGCCAATGTAGTTTATCTTTAATTGCGAACACACTTTTCCCACTGCACCAAACACATTGAATTCCTAAAGTAACTTTATATCGAGTTACTTAATTCAGAAACCTAATTTTACACTCATCTGTTTGAGATCCTAGTGTTCTCACTCCTTTCTTAGGAGTAAGGGTTTTTTAAACACGTTCACCGCTCAGAATAAAAATACAGAAGACTGACATATTAGAAACAATTTAAAAATATAACTGCAGCCGTCTATAAAGTCCAAAAGAAAATTTACGAACTAGTTCTTGTAGGACACTTCTTAAATAAATCAAAATTCTTCATTATATACACAACTTCAATTTTACATTCTGTTATTTCAGAAACATATGCAGTTTCATAAACTCCAGGGATTATTAGCTTGCAGAATTCTTGCGACATCCTTCATAACCTCTACAAGCAGACGATTCTCAACGAACCTCGACACATTGTCGCGCGTGCGACAGCGGCAAGATGCAAGAAGGTTTGAATCTCAAAGGTCGCTCGTTGTCGCGTCTGACGCGCGGTGCTGCAGATGTCGCTCACGTAGGACAGACCCGTAAACATATCTGCGGTTCAGATTTGTCGCTTGAAGCTGTCGCGCGCTGTCGCTCGCTTTTGTCGCTCAGGTACGACAGGGCCTAAAGCGCAATGTCACAGATTGCGTGGTCGCTCCCGTCGCAGGGTTGAGTCCTACCTCGGGCATGGGTGTTTCTCTCTTACACTTATCGTACGTTAAAATTACTGTAAGTAGTTTGTTAGTCTAGGGACCGATGGTTCCTTGGGTTTACAAACAATTGAACGTTTTTAAAAAAACATAGTCAACATAGTTACATGAAAAACCTTATTGGCAATAGGTACAACAATAATATTCTTAATTAGCTACGGATTGTGCGCTGATATGAAACTTCTAAAATTGTGTGCCGGCGCCGTGGCTCACCGCTGCCGGTCAGGGAGCTCTACGCCCTCTGTAACAAAAACGCTGAGCCAAGATCACAATGAGCAACAATGAACAAACAACTGCCCATAGAGGGAGCCTGCCCTCCAAAGGCAAAGGTGGAGGTTAGAATTACTGTTCCGGCCCATAGTTTAATCTGTGGTCGTTGACGAAACGCTGGCCGACGGACGTGCCATTCACAACTAGAGGCGGGGAATGCTAACCGCAAGTGTTGTGCCGTTCCTCATACGGCTCGTCGCCCGCAACTGTTTTGCGGAAGTTCGGCTAGCAGTTGTTTAATCATCCAGCATACAGTCCTGACCTATTCGTGCTCCTCGAAAAATTCCAGTCTTCCAGCCAACGTTTTGACAGCGACGAAGAGCTGTAGACACGCTGGTCTATTCACAGGCGCCAGACTTCTACGACACAAGAGTAAAAAAGTGGATCCCACGATATGACTCTTTGGTAACTAAGTCGCAAAATAGCTCAAACATTGCTATATGTGTTACCGATACAGTTTTTCATGTGCTGCCCTTAAAAAAAATGGAACTTACTTTCTGGATGCACTTCGTTCACACCCCCTTTCATATCATCTACAACGTAACATTCTTCTTTCATATACGACCTCGCGGTTTCACTACGATATGTACTAATGAAATTTTCTCTGGCTTCTAGCCGCGTCAATAGGGTTAGAATCCACTGCCTTTCGGGCGAATTCTCTTGTCATATTCAAGAATGGAGGATTGGATTTTGAAAGAATGTGGCTCGTTATGCGAAACTGCAGAAGAAATTCGTCGAGAAACTAACCGCATTCTTTCAAAATCCAAGCTGCAAGGTGGAATAGTTTGTTCACGACTGGCTCTCCCAACTATATCAGCAGTTCTACTCAATGGGCCTAGTTTCGACTCAAATCTTTCAGTCAAACTCTTCTCGCAGTATCGTATCTCCTATATCATGTTCATCTACTTCCTTTCCCATTTCTACAAAACTGTCTTAAAGTTCACTTCTCTTAATTCCACCTTTCAGATTTCCTTTCTTTTCTTAATACTGGTTTTCTGCTGAGGTCTTGATATTGAAGCACCTGCTTTTTTTGAATATCAGAACCGCTCTGCTGTTGTTGCACCTACAGCAGAGCTATCTGTATCGCTGAGGCACGCAACACACTCTACGAACCGAGAAAAATACGTTTCACCGTTATTTCACCCTTAGCAATAAAACAAGATATGGAAACTAAAGTAAGAAAATATTTACTTGATTTTTCGACATGTTCTGATATGTTTTTAAAATAGGTGTATCGTTTCTAAAACATATAAAATTATGTTGCGAAATGTTTGGACGGTACTTTTTCCGCCGGCCGCGGTGGCCGAGGGGACTCAGGCACTTCAGTCACGGTCTGCACGGCCACTACGGTCGGGGGTTCGAATCCCCCCTCGGGCATGGATATTTGTGCCGTCCTAGTTCGTTAGTAGTTCATAAGTAGGTTGTAAGTTTAGGGACTGATGACCCCGTAGTTAAGTCCCATAAGATTTACAACCATTTGAACATTTTTTTTTTGTACTTTTCCTATCTTTCAGTCCTCAGTATTGTAGAGAATTTAGCACATCACATTTGGCAAGCACATAGCGATGTATTCTACTTTGGTCATGAATAAACTCTATTACCGATGCTCGCTCCTATGTAAAACGTGCCCTCATAACCGCACTTCACCATTCAGATGCGACACTAAATAGCAGACAGGCTCTGCAATCTTGGGGCTGACGTCTAAACGAAAACGACCACTAGAGATAGACGAGCCTCACTATGCGAATAATACGTGGATTCTCGTCTCAAGTAGTCTGGGAACAAGGAAAGGGTCTGAAATATGGGTCACCGATTTCGATGGAATTTTGCATAATATTCTATACTGAATATAGAGACACGTCTTTCTTATTTTTGCTAGAGACTGAGTGGTTTCTGAAAAAATCAAGGTCAAAGTTGATTATGGGAAATTGCGTTTTGAATACTATACATCTATAGACTGTCTGCGATTTTTAACACTATATATGGAATCAAAAGTTAATGAGGTTCGAGTGTTGTCATGCTATGGCTTGGGTACTCGTGAACATGAGCGACTCTTCGAGAGCCGGTCGAGCGGCCCTCTGTAATAAAAAACCGAGCCAAAAACTCAACGTATAAACGAGATCGTACATGAACAAACTACCGCAGAGAATCAAATAGCGGTCCAGGGCTTGGACTGTCAAGGCGTGGATCCAGATTCGAACCTCCATCACGGCCTCTTATTGTTATATTTGTTGATAATATATTGTCATATTTTTTGATATTTATGATACCTTTTCTTGCGTTATTTTGAAGTAGAGTACCGTTAAGAAACTCAACGGATGCTCAATACCTTAATCTTTCCTTAGCTGCAGTACCTCGTCTGCTACAGGATACTACAGATAAAACATGACACACCGCTGAACTCGCTATTTGGCCTTTCGTAGTCTTCGACACACAGCATGGAGTCCCGGACACGTGCAGCGTAGACTCGTAGACGCGAGTTGCATCCTTGAGCCAATGGTTCTAAATGTACGGGACAGCAGTTCTCGCCTGACGCTAGCGATCGATATTATGTGTAATTATTTCATTTTCAGGAAAGGAAAGGGGGTCATAAATAATTGACACATATTCGTTATCAAACACAATCAATGTTAAAGTGTGATACATCACCAATGATTTTGATACTTGAACAACAGCCAAAATCTTTATACCATACAGCAACAGGCGCTGCCGCGAAGTACGTTCCTGTCGAAGATGCCGCGCTGCAGCAGTCGAAGATCTCGCGCTGTTGTTTATAAGGCTATTGGCAATTTGGATCTTAACAGCGAAACTAATATTGATGCTCAAGAAATAAAGGACCGTCTGTGTTTCGAGGATGTGTAGTGATTTTTTCCATCTTCTCCAAGAGTGTGGATCCACAACCCGCTAAAGGTTGCTTAACAGTGTCTGTGTTGCGGTGTAATGGCTCAACTGTGAAACTTCAGTGTTTCTAGAGTTTATAAAAAAGGAACCAAAATTGTTAGTACTTACTATTAAAAATATATTTTTCCAGGGTTTAACTAGTACCTCACCTTGCCCTACAGTGAGGGCAAGATGGGGTACGCAGGTGAGGCAAGATGGGTTACCTCAACACTGTATAAGGCAAAGATGATTAAATGATTAAATGAACACAGGTTTACAAATTCATAAAAGATTTATTTTAATATCTAACGAAAATGCATTAAGTAAACATTGTGTGATGTTAAAGTTCAGTTTATTGTTATTCAGTTACTATCGTCGTTTTGTAAGCAAAATTCACACACATGATGTACCTCGGCATCCTCGTCCTCTTCTCCCTCACATGAACAGTGAGACCAATTTCTGCAAGAGACGCATGACACCCATCCTTCTGTTGACTGCGAGTAGAAACAGCCGCAATAATGCGCTTTCTTCTTCAATTTTTGTTATCTTCTTTGCCAAGTTCGTCATCGCTTTTTTATTCTTCCCACTTTTGCCTTTACAAACAGATAGGGATTTTTTAACAGTCTTCTCAGGTGAACTCTTTCCTTCTTCTTCCTTCTTTTTTCCAGGCTTAACTTTACTTGCACTCTCCAAGAGTTCTCTTCTGTAAGGGGAGCTAGTGACAACAACAATTTTTCCTTTTTTGGGGCCAGTTTTTTGGATGTTTTTGTTTCCTACATGAGGGATCGGGACGCCGGCTGCGGTGGCCGAGTGGCGCTCCAGTCACGGTCTGCACGGTCACTACGGTCGGGGGTTCGAATCCCCCTTCGGGCATGGATATTTGTGCCGTCCTTAGTATAAGGTAGTTGATAAGTAGTTTGTAAGTTTAGGGACTGATGACCCAGTAGTTAAGTCCCATAAGCCTAACAAACATTTGAACATTTGGATCGGGACAATCTGTTCAGGTGAAACAGGAAATGACCTTAATTGATTGTTGTTCTCAGAAGCCTGCTTGTTTGTAGTGTGGTAATTGGGGTTATTATCATTCCAAAATGAGCACCCTGATCTTAGGCCTACAGCAAGCGCATCTTGCTCTTTAGTACCGGCTTGGTTGACAGGACCATCGCTTGTCTCTGCTTATGTGGGACAACTGAAGCCTCTCCTTGGTCATTATTTACAGAAACGTTAGCAGCCTCACTTGTAGCTAAAGGAGTGTCTGTAGTGACAGAAGTTTGAAACACTGATGTTTGGTTCGAAACAGTTTATGGCAGTCAATATGGTTACAGCTCTGAGAAAAGCTCTGCCCAAAATTTCTGCAATTAGAAACATGGTAACAACTTTACCAGGATTTTATCTTAGCCAGCTGGTTATCTCTTGATCATAGTACGTGATGAGAGGCTTCATGAATGAAACATCTAGAGGTTGAAGCTAGTGGGTTCAATGGGGTGGAAAATAGAGGATGCCCACACCATTATCACTTGCTCTATCAGTTATAGAGAGGCGCTGCATATGGGTTGAATGTCCATCCAACAATAACAGCACAGGTTTCTCTTTGGTTGCTTTAAAAATTCAATGAATTTGTCGAACCATCTCTCAAAAATTTCTTTTTGCATCCAACCAGAGACAAGATATTTCGCCCACATTCCAGGTGAACAATTATTAAGTAGTTCCTGCTTCATTCGCTGGCGAGGAAACACTAACATGAGTGGCATAAAACCTCCAGCTGCATTCATCCAAAATTCAACAGAGACAGTTTTCCCTCTTTCGCCAGATGAAAGCCTACTTGTTTTTTTTTCCCTTTCGATGCCAATAGCTTGGAAGTGTTCTTTGAAACAATAGAAATCCCACTTTCATCGAAATTATAAATTCGATCTGCTGTAAAATTGAGCTGGTCGTATAGTTTCCCTAATAAACCAAAGAATTTGGATACATAAACTTTGTTAAAATCCATCGCTCTAGCTGTGGAGGTTTGCTCAGGTTTCCAAAATGATAAATCTGTGTTTCTTTCCAAAAAATCCCCTAAGCCAATTCTTTCCGGCTGATTCTTTGGTCTGGTTAAAATTACGCTGTTTGTTATTTCTCACAGCTAACTGGTATGCTAGCCGCTTTACATCATTACCAGTCAAAGCAAACAAACGGCTTTCCATATTCTTTAACAACTTCTTCTTTAGGGCTAAACACACTTTTCTAAGGTCTCAGTTGATCCTTTGCAACAAAAGATTCATTCTTTCCACCTTCATTAGAGTCTGATTAAAATTTTTTTACCTTACTTTCAAGAGTTGTTTGAGGCACCTGAAATGCCGTTGCTGCTCGACAATAACCCATTCGGGCGTTGACTACTTCAGTGACAGCTTTTTCATAGTTTCTTCACTCCATTAACCCCTCTCTGTTTTCCTTTTATATGTCCGAACCAGTTTCTGGAAATAAAAAAAAATATAATTACATTTCTTGCATTATGTGTTATGTCATGTGGGGCAAGACGGGGTACCTAATGCGTGGGCAAGATGGGGTACCCCATCTTGCCCTGTGAAAGACGACCGTCTGTCGTCTTCCATATATTTTTTTGTATATTTATGTAAAGTTATAATTTATTTAATGTCGCTAGATTATCATTTTGTTAAAACTTGATCCCCACTCTTTTCAATGCCTGAGGAATAGCATTTTTATTTCATGTGTTAAAGTATTAGTTAATATTGCTAAGATTTTCTTATTTTTATGTTTATAATTTATTGTTATATTAATTAACGTGGCATATGTACGGCTTCTCCGCTACGCTACTGTCCCTGTGAGAATGTGCAAAATGTTCAAATGTTTGTATAGCTTATGAGACTTAACTATGGGGTCATCAGTCCCTAAACTTACAAACTACTTATGAACTAGCTAAGACTAAGGACGGCACAAATATCCATGCCCGATGGGGGATTCGAATCCCCGACCGTAGTGGCCGTGCAGACCGTGACTTACGCGCCGCAGTCCCCTCGGCCACTGCGGTCGACGAGAGAATGTGCAGTTGTTTTACTTTTAAGTGGGTGCAAGAATCTGAATGTGGGGAGTGATAGCTCGCTTTGCATCGTTGTCTCTGGCTCAGAGTCGATAGCTGCTCATGCTACCACAGAGCTTTCCACACCCTTTGGCTACATTCCAGTCGACGAGCCTTCTCTAGGGTGAGTCTCTCCATCCCCACCACAGCTGATCTTGGATTTTCCGGCTTCCGGTGGCTTCTCGCGTCTTGTGGCTGCTCGATCTGGTTATTCTGTGCTGGTCTTCTGGTGAGATATGGTTGGTTCTGGTCTTGTGTTTGGAGTTGGTAGCGTATCATTGCCTAGAACGTTTAACGTAGAATATATATTTCTCCGATCGTGTGTGTAAATGTGTTCTCGTTTTTCAAGTCAGTGTTTTCCAATAGGTAAACGCGGTGTGTGTGATTCTAGTTGCAGTTTGATAACGGTTTGGGATGTTAAAACCTTTTTTGATCATGTGGCGGTGTATAAACTCTGTGAAAATACTTTCTAGCTTTGTGGGGCCCGATTTCTAATAGGTGATATGTTCATTTTTGTACAGTGCATGTAAAAATCTTCTCATCATTTCCTTCCGTGAGTGATATGTGTTCCACGTGGTTGGTTCATAGAATAAAGCCTTCAGCTTCCACTCTTGTTTGTTCCATGCCCATCAGGCAAGTAACTATGCGGGTATCCTGATTTCCACTAACATTTCGCGATCTTCTCTCCCCGCCTATTTTACTTTTGCTGTTTCTTCTCCGACTTGTAGTACGCACTCTGTCAGTAATTCTCTCTGAGCCTTGTACAACCTCCTTCAATAGCTTCCTTATGTAATTCTAAACATTACTATGGGTTGCATGCCGTAGTTCTTATTCTTATTTTATTTCACTTATACGAGTTTTGGAGACTGGACTTCGTCCGTCTCTGTAATCGCTCCCTATCGCGTGTAGCTGCATTTCTTTCGCTTCTTCGTGTAATTCTAAATATTTCTATGGGTCGTATGACGTAATTCTTATTTTTATTTTTCCGACTTTGTTATTATTTCATTTTTTTTGTTTTTCTGAGACAACCTCATCCGTCTCTGAAATTGCTCGCATCGCGTGTAGCTGTATTTCATTCGCTTCTTATATAATTCTAAGCATTTCTATGGATTGCATGCTGTAGTTAATTTTCTTTATTTTTTCGGAAACTGAATTTATTCAATGTTATCGATTTTCGGAACCACGTGGGTCCGAGTTCCGACGTTTGCAGCTAGTCGCCTGAATTCACGCCATTTCTCATATAAAACCAGCAGACTGCAACTTAAGAATCCATTGTGATTTTGTATAATGAATCCGATTTTCAATCACTTCACCTCCAGTGGAATGCGTTCATATAACGTATCCGTGTGTCGCTGTTAGCGTGTTTGCTCGCGGTACAATTCAGATGTAATTTAACTTGGCTATAAACACGCACCATCTCAAATCAGTCACGATAGACCAGAGCCAGCTTCAATGTGTTTTATATATAGCGTTTTGTGCTGCATCCGACTTGCTGAATTTCACCTACGATAGCGGCACCTGCTTCCGTCTCGTCTCAGCACGCTGATTTTGGTGAGTTTCGCTGTGGCACTGCAGGTGTGCGAGAGGATGAATGTTGTTTGTGAATCCTTCCCTCAGTAGCGTTAAATCATGTATAATTTAGGCTGGGCACCGCCCGCATTAATACATGTAAGAGATGCATTTTTATCGTATGAACAAAATTGGTTCCCCATTTTGCTTGTTTTCTATCTGAATAAACAAGTTTAAGTTCGCCATAAGTTGCCTATAAATTGTAGTTTTAGAACATCTTCCCTCTTTTATTGAATATTGAAGTGCTGAGAACAAGCTCAGATGCAATTTTTCTTACGTCTGAATTCCGTTGTGCCATTAATGTTTTCTCAGCCACCTTTCTAAGATAACTTTAATTGTGGTGGCTTGCTTATAACGTGTAATAACGTGTGAGCTGCTATGTATATTGACCACTGTAGTATTAACTTCCTGTTATTGAAGTAATTTGAAACGAGTCAGTTTTCAGTTTGCGCCAGGGAACAAGGCTTTGTAACAGGGAGTAACCGGTAGTTCACACTGACCTTATTTGCTAATTTTGGTGATAAAACAAAGCTCTTGTTTCGTACAGTGGTCGACTTTTACCTGCCACTAGGTACCTCGTCTTGCCCACAGGGACCACTTTTACGTTAGGTTAATATTATAGCACCAAGGATATATTCAGTAGTTATTGCATCCATTAATTTGTTGCTAAACAAGCTGTTGTTTCATTGATAATACTGACAAGTATGAGAAACAATTACTTCTCTTACCTTTTCACGTCTGAAAACGACGAAAAATTATATCAGCACAGACGAAAACACGTTTGGATATATTCACTCCGATTGGTTTGCTCAAAATGGCTGCCAGCACTATCAGGCACTCGCATAGCAAGTGCCTACTAGTTAAAGTATTCGCCGCTAGGTTGCGATATCTGTCGTGGTAGAAATTACAACAATCCCGTATTGCCGTACACCCCATCTTGCCCCGCTCTCCCCTAAACTTGTGCACTTGTACAGCTACAGGTGTTATGTATGATTTGAGTTTGTGACACACGTTAATAAAGATTGAAATTTTACTTCAAGTATCGATGTGAGAAAACGTTATTTCACCTATTAAGATCTAACGTGTTATATTATGCTGAAACTCTATCTTGGAACTTACTACAGAATTTCTACTTCTTTAGAAGTAGGTGTAGTTAAGAAACGACAGACTTTCACTAGGAAACCACCGGTTTCAAAAAAAGTAGATAGTAGGATGAAAGTTCTGTTGTTAGGAAGTAGCCATGGAAGATGTGTGGCCAAGATTTTGCAGGAAAAATTAGATGACAAGTACCAGGTCACAAAGTTTTTCAAGCCCAGTATGGGTCTTAGCCAGGTGGTAGAGGACATAGGTTCCTTGTGTAAGGGTTTCACAAAACAGGATCATGTTGTGATACTGGGTGGGGTGGGAAACAGCATTGATAGGGGTAGGGCTACAGTATTGAGTGTGACCTGGTTAAAATAGCTTATGTTACAGGTTGCTACAGATAAAACATGACACACCGATAAACTCGCTATTCGACCCTTTCGTACAGTCTTTGACACACAGCATGGAGTCCCGGACACTTGCAGCATAGACTCGTAGACGCGAAGTGTAAACTTGTGCACTCGTAGTGTAGTTTGGAGGATGACGTGTAGTTTCGGAGACGCAAATCAGACACGCGTGAATACGAAGCGTCGCCCTATGTTACCTGCCCTGCTGTTGAACTGTCCTGTAGCGAAAACCCGGATCCCCACTGCGGCTTTGTTGAGATGGAACTTCCAGGACCGTATACGGTATTGTTGCCCTAGTTCTAACAGTGTATTAATCAGCAGTGCGTACTGCGTATATCCCTGTTATATGCATTATATTTTTTTTAATACACAAACTAGTCCAATGTTTCTGAGGAAGCCGCTTTTAGCTGTGTAGAGTTATTAAATTATTGATTTGCTACTCCTAAAAAAATGCGAGAAACACATTATCGAATCTGCTGAAAACAGCAGACTGTCATTCACGCCATTCAAAAATTCTTATAGTGTGAATGTTTTGTTTGAAACCGAAAGAGATGTCAGTCGATAAGGTATACTTGTATGATGAAATGTCCTAAAGTTTTTGAACATATCCGTATGTGGTTACATTTCGTTTGATTCTGAAACTGTACTACTGTGTAAATGTAGTGTCACCATAAGTTACTGAGACTGTTTGCTGATGCCTTAACACGTGTCCTGTGATCCTTTCTGCGACACGTATGGAGAATTTAAAGAAATCATAAATTTACTTTCTTTTGAAACTTTGACAAAAACGTTCATATTCGCGGAATGTATGACATTAACTGCGAATGGGTAAAGTTGAAAATGTGTACCCAGTGGGCAGGGTAAAGTTTCGAATGTGTCAATACTTTACACAAGAAGTTTTGGCATACATTTGTTATTTTTGTAATTTTTCAGAACAGCGTAGGCTGCAGTTACCTTACTTACACCTAGAAAATAGAAAACTGTAAGATCATTATAAGCCACACATTTTCTCATGTTTTATTTAGCACTAAGTATGTTTTATAAATGAAGACGTACTTTTTCTACTTTTGGTAATGCAACTTTTCTTATTATTTCGTAAGGAATCAAGGATGTATTATATGGATTGAAGAGAAATACTTCTGATATTAAAATAAACACACAAATACAGATAAAATTTATTACATTAATTCCTAATTTGGAAACTCTTGGATTAAATCAATAAGGTAAAAAAATGAATAAGATAAAAGAAAAAACACTCCGTTACATATGGAAGAAAAAGTACACACTTCTTGTTATACAACGGAGATTCTGAGCTTAAAATTATAATGGCTAGGGCGAGTTTTTTTTAAGTATTTGCGAACAGTTATAATTATCTATTTAGTCATTCAATGCTCAGATTTTGATACAAAGTCATTAGTCTCATCACGACCCAATGTAACTGACCATCAAACATCCAGATATAATACTGCAGTCTTTCGAAGGTTTCTAGATGCTCCCAGTTCATAATAGTGTTTACTCCTTCGGCTATAACACACTTCGGTGTGAAGAAGATTACAATTCTGTGCAGGTGTTCAGAAAAGGCCGTCTGGCCAGTAATTTTCCGAGATGCTGCCACCGTTTTCCTTCGTGGGTGTTTAGGAAGTGCGCTCTTAGCCTCTAGCAGTGTAAGCCTTGTTTTCCTATCCTTCAGACCTCAAGTGGTCATAAAACGTTTTCTTGAATTTATTATTAATGATTCTTCTAACTGAGATATAAGAAAGGTTTGGGCACCTTTTATTGAGAGGTCTTTGCTCCTCTTTTGGATAGAACGTTTCCAATTTCGTTCACATGAATTCCTGTATGTGATGGTATCCAGTGAATGCTAAGTTCCATATTTTTGTAATTGAGAAAATGTAGGACGTTATTTCATTTATGCAAGAATTTAGATATGTTTTGAAGAATGCTGTTGCCTGTATCGCAGAAAAAGAACCACAAAATATAATAATCTTTTTGCGATGTTCAGGGCTGAATAAAACTAGCTCTGGTGCCAGATTTATGCCTCCAACTCTCCATCTAAATGGAAATGATACTATCCGACAGATTTGTAAAAACCAAGTATTTCACGATACATTACAGCACCACATACGCCTTCGGTCTCATTCAACGATCAATCTGTAATACCAGGGGGCCCACGAACGCCGTTCTACTTAGTTTTATGCTTCCCCGCATACGTTAGTGCAAGACGTGTTGCTTTGTCCAAAGGGGAAGTGCACTTACAGGGAACCTCCACTGAGCTGTGGCGCTATCTGTGTACGTTTTCCTCCTGGTTTCGCTCTGACAAGGTCGCGTGGCAGTTCGGTAGTAGTCGAGTGAGGTCTCACAGTCAAACAGGTGACTACTGCAATGTATTCCAGCGAAGACTGCACAGATATGATACTGGTATATGGGGAGACGCACTGCAATGCATTAGGGCCCCGAATACGAAATCTACCTTCTGCGCACGTTTTCAGACGCACAGAGATGCGTTCAAGAACCGAGGGTGCTTTGCAGGTCCAACGATTCGTGGAAAGACGAATCCGCGACGCACCTGATGTTTCCCAGAACGTTATTGAATATTTTGGAGCACATCCCACGCCACTTGGGCATACCTTATATGAAAATAATACGATATAACTACGTAGTATAAACAAAAATGTTATAGTGGTACTTAATTTAAGTTACAGTATTATTTATACTCATAATAATAAAATGTTGTTATTAATATTACGCAAGACATTAGCTATAACCCACTAATACCTAAGTCCCATTGTAATTAGGACAAAGAAGAGCGCCGGCCGCGGTGGCCGAGCGGACCGCGGCGCGCCAGTCGCCGTCTGCACGGCCACTACGGTCGGGGGTTCGAATGCCCCCTCGGGCATGGATATTTGTCCTTAGTATTAGCTAGTTCGTAAGTAGTTTGTAAGTTTAGGGACTGATAACCCCTTAGTTAAGTCCCATAAGCTAACAAACATTTGAACAAAGAAGAGCTGCAGCAGAGCTGGGGGTTTCGAGGTCTCCAGTACAAAGGATATTGAAGAAACGAAAATGGCATCCCTTTAAGGTGCACATACACCAACAACTGTACGGAAACCATTTCCAAAATAGGGTCTCGTTCTGCAGACTTCTGTTAAATAAAGTACGCGTAAATCCGAACTTCATCGGGCAGGCTTTATGGGGAGATGAATGCTATTTCGCCAATAACGTTACTGTGAATAGACATAATCTGCATTACTGGGCTCCTGCAAATCCTCTCTGGTTACGACCACATCACATGCAAGAGCACTGGGATGTTAACGTATGGCGCGGGATTCTAAGAGAACACATCATCGGACCAGTTTATTTACCTTCCAGACTAACTGGTCGGCAGTATTTGCAGTTCCCACAGCATGAGCTGGACCTTGGACCTCTTCCAGAAGACACCCAAATTGTTAGCTGTGAGGCACTGGTTTCAGCACGATGGTGCACCACTCCATTACTGTAGGGGGGTTAGGGAATATCTGAACATTGTGTACCCCGAACGGTGGATAGGTCGTAGTGATTTCATTCAATGATCAGCGAGATCGCCTGATTTAACGCCTTGGATTTTTTCTTGTCGGGATACATCAAATCCAGGATTTACGACACGGAACCGGAAAATCCAGATGTGTTGAAAGAACGAATACGTCATGCTTGCGCTTCAGTCCCAGCAGAAATGTTAAGATCTGTCCTTGGTAGTTCCGAGAGGTGCTTACATCAGGGCATCCAACAAGATGGATATGCATTTGACTATTTGTATTATGACTAATCTGTCTATAACATACGTTTATGACATCATTAATTATATTCATTATTCTTTAATGAAATTAAAGAGAGAATAACATTTAGTTCATATCGCCCATTGTGAATCACGAATTGTTGCATCATATGTTGGTTATAAGTTGAAACACCACAACTGAATGTGTGTTCGTGTTCCATTTTAAGTTACTCATTACTCTTAAGTGTTTCTACGCCATTAATATTGTCTATTTGTATGACAGTTATTTTATTTATTTATATATGTTTCCACCCGTGCGATTTAACTTGTATGTTCATGTGAATGTGGAAGGTTGCTTTTAATATTGAGTGACTGCTGCGCAATGGCTTACAGTCGCCGCCTCGCGCTTGAGGCTTCGTTTACTTTAGTTAAGAACGCATGGCTTCGTTTGTCGTCAGCACTGACGTCTGCGGGATGGCCAGAGACAAGCTTCCTTGGCAAGATGGCGAGGTGACTTGTTCTTAGTGTAGTAACAACATTATCATGGTCGAAAGAGGTGACAAAAGAGTCCTCTCTGGAGCTCTAGAAGAGGGTATTATCTCGTCCAGGTAGCGATGGTTGGTAGACACTATGGTCTGAACGCGCTCTGTACATCTACATCTAATCTGCAAATCACTCCGTTTTCGATCTGATTTTTCTTATTTTATTGGGATGGTCATGTCTCCCTAAGTAGGTGGGTGCTAGCAAAATATTTTCACATTCAGAAGTAAAAGTCGGTGATTGAAACTTCCAAACAGATCACGCTGCAATGAATAACGTCTTTCTTTTAAAGATTTCCATCCCAATTCGTGCAACATTTCCGTGACTCTTACTCCCCCCGCCCCCCGTAATGTGATAAAACAAAACGAGCTGCCCTTCTCTGAACCTTCTCAATGTCTTCCGTCAGTCCCACCTGGTGAGGGTCCCGCAAGGGGCAACAGTACTCCAGGAGAGGACGCACAAGTGTGATGTAGGCAGTTTCTTTGGCGGAGCTGGTGCATCTTCGAAGCGTTCTGCCAATGAAACGTAACCTTTGGTTCGCCTTCCCCACAATATTTTCCATGTGTTCTCTCCAGTCTAAGTTGTTCGTAATGGTAACTCCTAGATATTTGGTAGAACTTAAGACCTTAAGGTTTGAGTGATTTATCGCGTAATTGAAGTTCAGCGGATTTCTTTTAGTGGTCATGTGTATTACTTCACACTTTTCTTTATTTAGTGTCAATTGCCAATTTTCGCACCACATAGAAATTTTGTCTAAATCGCTTTGCAGTTGCTTTTGATCCTCTGTTGAATTCACTAACCGATAAACGACAGCATCATCTGTATGGGTATTAGCGCACACTACATCCGGTGTGTGTTGGGGAAGGCTTTTGCTGTGGCCTTAGGGCTTCACTCTTGCTGCGACCGTCAAAGTAAGTACATCGTACGAATCATGCTGAGCGGACGGCAAGCTTTCTTTGTGATCAGGCAGTCTTGGTTTATCAGTGACAGTATTCTTAAGTAAGTCTTTCGCCACATTTTTCTTCATTTACAGAACTCGAGTAATTCAGTTTAATTTTGTATTTGCATTCTCATTCCGGTTATCCTCAAGTTGCCGGCCGCGGTGGCCGAGGTGACTGAGGCGCGCCAGTCACGGTCTGCACGGCCATTACGGTCGGGGGTTCGTATCCCCCCTCGGGCATGGCTATTTGTGCCGTCCTTAGTATTAAGTAGTTCATAAGTACTTTGTAAGTTTAGGGACTGATAACTCCGTTTAGGGGGCGGTGGCTACGACAGCGTAGCTGACTGGCTGGTGGTCATGAGACAGTGGGCCGTGCCGCAGGGGATAGCCACTCGGCCAGTCAGCTACGCTATCGCAGCCTCCGCCCCCGGAAGTTTGAAGGGTTGTAGCTCCCAAACTAACAGTGATAGGAATGTAGTTTAAATTGATTTGGACTCAGCTGGTTTCAACGAATCCAATGCACGATAGAAAAAACTATTGTTCCATTTAAAAAATTATATCTTTGTGGTGTAACTCTTTGGAAAATGATACAATAAACTATGTTCATAGCTCCGCAGGAAGTGTAACATTTCTTGTGTTGACCTACTGCATTAAAATTTCCCGTCACTTATTATTTTGTAAGTTACAGAGGCAAGCACACTTAGTGAAACACCCTGTATATAAGGATGTAACTGTTAAGGCGAAACAAATTTATAGGGATTATAGAAACGGCAAGTCTATTATTTTCAGGTAAGGGAACCTTTGTCTAACATTGTGTCGAAACGAACCACCGAAAGTGAGAATATTTAGAGCTTGCAGTTACTGGAACACTGATGATGAAAGTTCGATAAAAACGCAAGCAGAACTTGTTTTACTGTAGCTTGATTTGATTTCTCTTTCTGCACAAAGTGCTGCTTTCGTACTTTGTACTGAGCGGTTCAGATCTGTGGCCGATGCACTGTTTCCCTAAATCGCGTTCCACAAGCACTGAAAATGTAGTTATGTATTTAAATTTATTTAAATTTTGTGTTTTAAATAATGAAGACAGGATGGGCGAATATTGTACTCATACATTCAGACGTGGTTAAAACAGGTACTAAATTTAAATTACCAGAAATGCTTTAGGCGATGAATATTCTGGAAGCGACTCAGTGGGACCGTTTAACGATGGTCATTTTGTACATGTGTAGTGCTCCAGCCAGTGCATTTCGCTGATGGCTTTCTGAACTGTTAAACACAAGCGTGAACACAATTAAAAGTTATGTGCGCTGCGGCCGCTTTCGCGGAACATTCATCACGATGAAAACCATTACTCTGATGAAAATAAACTTTTAATGGTTCGCGGGCAGCGAAGTAAAGCCGCCAGAACTATCCACAACGTTGAAGTTTTGCGACCGCGGGCGGAACCGCTCGGGTTCGCTCTTAGCGTTCCGTCGACCCTGGCAGGATTACGGATGAATTATTTCGCCTCGCACTGCGCGTAGGTGTAGAAAGGAAATTTAGTGCATTTACTTGAGAAGCAACTATGCATTTCAGCAACACGTAATTTTCAAAGGCTCTCGTAAAAACCACATACCCGCTTGGAAATTAACTTTCCTCCCTGAAATAGTAGCACTTTTTTTTTCATCTACCTCTTAAATAGAAGACAAAAATTCAGTTATTTTCAAATCAGAGCACACTGCACTGCCGAGTGAAAATTCAATCTTTGTAATCAGTATGAACGCAGTAGCATTGACATCTATATATATATAAATGAATGTTTGTCTGTATGTCCTCTACGTGTTCATAAACCATTCGTTCGATTGCAATGAAACTTTGGTGAACTGTTCACCGTACGATCCGAAGGTTCCTGACCCAAAAACAAAAGAGCACGACACATAGCACAGGAGATATGACGTCATAAATAATGATAGGCCACCGCGTGAGAATACCCAGATTTATGTGTCAATTATTGGAAAATGGGCGTAGTTAGGGACCTGCAACAAAGTTTGCATGTAATTTCGGACGTTTATGAAGCATTTTGTACCTGAACCCTCCCCCCCCCCCCCCACACACACACGATGTTGAAACGAAAAAAAGTCTATCGCTCATAACAGTTTCGCTGTAGATGCCGTAAAACTGTTGCATCAGGCATGACCTTGTATCAAATAAAGTTAGCATTACAGATTTGCGTCTATCGCTCATAACAGTTTCGCTGTAGATGCCGTAAAACTGTAGCATCAGGCATGACCTTGTATCAAATAAAGTTAGCATTACAGATTTGCATGTTACTATGTTTTTGTTTGCAAGTCTCCCTTAATTATCTTGCATCCAAAATTAAACAATCTTTTTTCATAATCTCTATCTATATAAAAGCGAAAGGACACTCACTCACTACGTGATTAAACAAGAAATCTCGAAAACTACTTCACCTATGAAGCTGAAATTTGGCAGGAATGTAGTTTATAGGTAGAAAACGTCAGCTAAGAAAGTATTTTGTAATAGGTGCATGGCGGAACATACTTCTGCAGACTCACGAAACCTATAGTTTCATTCCGATCTTCACGACATTTCGCACGCTTGAACTGCAAAACAAGAGGAAAGTCATAAAAAATGGTTCCCTAAATATCTTGGTGGCGCCATAACTTGAGAACTGTTCGAAAGATTTCAGAGATGCTTTATTTATTTACTTACTTTTTTTCGTTATTCTCTGAACAAGGTTTGTATAAAATAAAACTGGAATATTTGAAAAAAAAATGTTCAAATGTTTGTTAAGCTTATGGGACTTAACTACGGGGTCATCAGTCCCTAAACTTAAAAACTACTTATCAACTACCTTATACTAAGGACGGCACAAATATCCATGCCCGAGGGGGGATTCGAACCCCCGACCGTAGTGGCCGTGCAGACCGTGACTGGAGCGCCTCAGTCTCCTCGGCTACCGCGGCCGGCCTCGAATATTTGAGAACAACAAAGTGCGTTTTTGAATGTGACCCTACGTTTCTATTGAATAGATATCTATAATTTTGCACACTCTACCTTAAAAACAAGAGGAATGTCACTGCCTGTATAAAATTTCGTTCGGTGCATCGCGGAGAGTACTTTACTTAACTCACGGAATTTTAGAAAATGCATAGTTTTGCTCCAATCTTTATGATTTTTTGCACACATGACCTATAAATCAAGTAGAAGATCACTGGATACATAAATGTTTGTGTGGTACAGGACTACCTTGCAGAAAACTTTGCCGAGAGAGGGAAAGGTGGCAACGAACAGAGAGATGGGAGAGAAAGAGGTGGATGCAGAGAGATGGGGGAAGGGGATGTGGACTACGAGAGTGTAGGATAAATAAACACCCGGGAAATGACGGGTTTACAGCTAGCTCCAGATAAAAGCCTGTTTCGGTGTAGATATCCGCTTGTATATCAGTGAATACTAACGAAAATTATGATTTTTTAACTAAACCGCTGTCATTATCGATGTTAATTATTATTCTTGTTAATTATTAAATCATTACAACTCATTCGAAATGGAGTGTTACTTGTATTTGTACGAGTGCACAGAGTCCTGGATCGGTCACGTCGTAAGTGATTAGCGGTAATGCGTGGCTTACATCTCCAACGGTGGCAGGCAGCGTGGTGGCTTTTACTAGACATTTACTAGAAGCAGTCACCACGCTACGTTAAAAGTGCTTTATGGCTCCGCGTGCACAGAAATCTTCCTCCCAATTCTCACACCTGTTTGACTGCTGAATAACTCACAACATCAATAAAATTTGAACAGAAGACAGTCTTGATTGCAAATGTTATAATTCTTAACGCATTTCGATATTTTGCGGCATTATCAGAAATCTAGGGAAAAATTGGAGAAAAAGCTGATCTTAAAATATTGCTTCTACATCAGTCAGCTTACATTAAAATAAGTCGATGGCACCAATATACAGCGTAAAATTCTTTAAAATAGTATTGGGTACGAAGAATAAAGATGTAAAATATTAATAAAATATTATTTTTGTAATGAAGGTTACATTGCTCAACATGTCAACGGAAACAATTATGAAATAAATTTAAAAATGAATACTTCATTAAGGACGTTTTAAGTGCCATACACGGAAGCTGGCGGGTTCTAAGTACTGGTACGAAAGTTGTTACTTGGTGATACCTGCAAAGACGAATACGGAACCAGCCACAGTTGATAATGCTATTTATTTATAAAAACAGCTCTGCTAACGTTTTAGTCCCACAGGTATTTCCACAGATTTAAGTTTACTTTACACTTATAGGTCTACTTATGTTGTTGGCTCTTTCTATTCCGGTAAATGTCAACATAAACGTGAACAGCTGCATGAAGATAAACTTGACAGTTCCAAAACAGTACGAACGCTATACGTGTGTAAATATACAGAGCAAAATCAATGCACATATATGTCCTAGCCAAGTAAATTTACTGTTAGTTCGTGTTTGTAAAGATAACATCGTGTCTCTTAATTCAAACATGTGGTGTTTTTGTGTGGTGTGTAATCAAAAGATTGGTTTTATGCAGCTCTTCACTCTGCCCTGTCCTGTGAAAGTTTTTTCATCTCCTCATAAAACGGCAACCTGTATCATTTTGAACCAGCTTACTGTATTCGTCTCTCGGTCTCCCTCTTCGAGTTTTACCCCACACACTTCCGTCCAATTCTAAATTGACGATTGCCTGATGACTCAGTATGTATCCCATCGAATTTATTTATTTCATCGTGTCTGAGCTACATGTGTAATTAATTAATAGGCTTTAATAGGCTAATATACTAGATTACAAACAAAACTAAGAACTAATTATACATTCATATATACAGTCATGATTTTCACACATAATACGTTATTATTGTCCATAACAGACTCATATCTCTCTCCAGTGTTCGGCACACTTCACTGCAACGTCATTGGCCAGCCACAGGTCTTGGAAAGTGCATGGGGCCTGCAAGGATGGGCAGCTCAGCAGGTGTGTCATTGTTTGTTTTCCTCCACATTGGCAGAGGTCATCTTCTGCGTATCCCCACTTGAACAGCTTATCCTTTGATCTTCCCATTCGACACCTAAGTCTATTTAGGCTCTTCCAGACTCTCCATTCCAGGTGAGATCAAGCCGGAAGTTTTTCTTTAATGTTCCGACATTGCACGCTGCATTTTTCCAATTTCTGTGTCCACATCGATTTCCTGGTTGTAGATTGACTTTCATTTAGTGGGTGTTCAAATTGAATGAAATTTTTCCTCGATTTTAATCTTGCCACCACTAGCTGATCTCCGAACAGGGGATATCTTCTATCCTCGCACTGTCTGCTTCTTTAGTGTACAAACTCTTTGTTCATGGGCTCCCGACGTCCCATGGAAGACTGCTGCAGTCGTACCTCTCCGAACGGACTTTCCGCGTAAGGGCAGAAGACGGCAGATCCACAGAAAGACGGATATGTGCGGGAGTGCCGCAGGGTTCGCTCATCGGTCCCCTGCTGTACACTGCTGATGCACTGCGAGTTGCAAGCGTCGAATTGGCGCTATACGCCGACGACACGGCGCTTTTCACCCGCAGCATGAACGCGCTCACAATGCGACGCCGACTCCAAGTCGGCTGCGACGCCCTGGGTGCATGGGCCACCAAGCGGCGGCTGAAATTCAACGCCGCGAAAAGCCAGGCAGTCGTCTTTACTAGACGTAAACTGCCCGATGCGCTACCGCCGATCGAGATCCTGGGGACTCCCATCCCCTGGAGCACAACGGCGAAATACCTAGGGGTAACCTTAGACCAAAGGCTCACCTGGAAAGATCACGTCAGTGATGTAAGACAGAGGGCCACAGGACGGTTACGCGTCATTTACCCACTGCTCAACCCGCAGTCGCCGCTACCGTCGGAACACGGCATTACGCTGTACCTGTCACTGGTCCGCCCTATGCTCGAGTATGCGTCCCCAGTCTTTGGAAACGCCGCCGACGTCCACATCCAGCTGCTGCAGACCATCCAGAACCGCGCTCTGAAGACTGCCCTGCATCTTCCAGCGCGCTACCCAACCGACCTGCTTCACGAAGAAGCCGGCATTCTACCGCTCCGAGAGAGATTCCGCGTCACCGCCAGGACCTTCTACGAGAAGACAGAGCAGTCCCACAACCGGTTCATCCGGCAATTGGGGACACAACACCACTTCAGGCCAACAACCCGCTGGCCTGACCTGCTGCGAGATTAACAAAAATCTCGTAGCAAACCAGGAAAAAAGAAAATATAATAATACATCGTCAATAATCTGACAGTCTAAGTCGCCAGGTTCTAATACTTTTTCCTATGTTTCAGGTACAGCAGGAATAGCAGCAAATGCTTAGCCTGCACAACCATCGGACCAAGGTCGAGGTCCGTCAAGAAAGTGAAGCGTGAAGTGTCTGCTTCTTTCAGCCATCGCCAACGTTTGCCGTCTGATCTGTGGGGAGTTGTTCCAGAACACATATAAAGGAGATCACGGTTTGTAGGCTTCAGGCATCCCGTAATTAATCGACATGAATCGTTCAGTGCTGTATCTAGCTTGTGGGCGTGCGTCGATCTTCTCCATACAGGGCATGCATATTCAGCTGGAGCAAAACACAAAGCCAGGGATGATGAAGCAGAATTTTAGGATTTGCTCCCCAGTGTGAGTTGGTAAGTTTGCGGATTATACCGTTCCGTATGTTGATTTTCGCTCTAGTTTTTCTGCATGTCTCTTGTAGGACAGTGTTCGATCGAACGTGACTCCGAGATAAACTTGGTTTGGGCAATGTTTAAGTTCCATTCCAATTGCAATTCCCTTTTTGCTTCCCGGTTGTTTAGGTGAAACAAACAAGTCTGCGTCTTTGCTGGATGTGGTCGAAGCTGGTTCCTGTTGTAATATTCAGTAAGAACTTCTAGGGCATCTGATAGGTTTCTCTCAATGTGATTGATTGATCTCGATTAGCAGGCAATCGCTACATCATCAGCATAGATAAAACTTCTTGCCTCTGGTCCAACTGGTTGGCCATTTGTATACAGGTTGAAAAGTAGAGGAGATAAAACATTACCTTGTGGGAGCCCATTCTTCTGGTTCCTCCAGCGGCTTCTTTACTCTTGAAATTCCATATAGTATCTTCTGTTGGAGATCAGACATCTCACAACTTCAGTAAGATGGTAATTTCCTATCATTTTGAAAATTTTTCCTAGTAGGATTTTATGGTTTATCGTATCATATGCTGCTGATAGATCGACAAACACCACACCAGTTTTTTCACCCTTCTGAAACCCGTCCTCTATGTATTGTGTTAGGCAGAGGACCTGACCAGTACAAGACTTTCCGGGTCTAAATCCTGCCTGTTGTGGATTGATTTAGCTTTCTAATTGTGATCCTATTTTATTCAAGATGGTTGGTATAGTATGAAAGGGCAGCACAGCAGCGATATTGGACGGTAGTTCTTGGCATCGTCTCTTGATTTACCTGGCTTTGAGACTGCTACCACCTGGGCCTTTAGCCATAGCTTTGGGACTGTCTTGTTAGCCCAGCATACGTTATAGGGTTGTAAGAGCCATTCCTTACCTATGGGCACTATGTTCTATATAAATTCATTAATGACATCATCAGGACCTGGGGCCCCAAATAATGATCCCTTCTCTTAGTGATGATATGCCAGAAATTTCTTTTCTCTCCAGTTCTGATCAGCAACTTCCCATTTATGTACACGATTTACCCACCTAATCTTCAGCATTCCTCTGTAGCACCACATTTCAAATGTTTTGTATCATCTTTCTATCTGAGCTCTTTATCGTCCATGTATCACTCTCGTACGATACTACACTCCAGACAAATGCTTTCACAAAGGACTTACTAACATTGAAACTGATTTCGGATGTCAACAAATTCCGCTTCTTCACAAATGCTGTTCTTCTCATAGCCATTGTACACTTCATAAGTTGTTTTGCTATACAAACAACAAAACTCATCTTATACTTTTATTGCTCATTACCTAACCTAATATTCTTACACTACATTCCATTACCCTTGTATTGTTCTTGTTAATGTTCATTTTATACTATGCTTTCAAGACACTGTTTACTCCGTTCAACTGCTCTTCCAGGTGCTTCGCTGTCTTCGACGGAATTGCAAGGTCATCGGCAAACTGCGCTGTTTATATGTGTTATCCTTGAACTTCAATTCCTTCTCAAATTTTCTCCTTGAATTCTTTCACAGATTGCTCAATATACACGTTGAATAACACTGGGGAAACACTACAATCTTGTGTTACTCCCTTGCCAACCACTGCGTCCCTTCCATGCCCTTCGACTCTTAGTACTGCAGTCTGGTCTTTGTACAAGTTATATATAAAATTTCGTTCCTGATTCTCCAGGAGAGCTTCTGTGAAGTTTGGAAAGTAGGAGGCGAGGTACTGGAGGAAGTAAAGTTGTGAGGCGATATCGTGAGTCGTGTCGAGATAGAACAGTCGGTAGTGCTCTTGCCCGCGAAAGAAAAGGTCCCAGGTTCGAGTCCCGGTTCCGGCATACAATTTTAATCTGCCAGTAAGTTTCATATCAGCGCACACTCCGCTGCAGAGTGAAAGTTTCATTCTGGAAACATCCCTTAGGCTGTGGCTAAGCCATGTCTCTACCATATCCTTTCTTCCAGGAGTGTTAGTCTTGTGAAGTTTGGAAATTAGGAGGCGAGGTACTGGCGGTAGTGAAGTTGTGAGGCGGCATCGTGAGTCGTGTCGGGATAGCACAGTCGGTAGTGCACTTGCCCGCGAAAGGAAATGGTCCCAGGTTCGAGTCCCGGTTCCGGCACACAATTTTAATCTGCCAGAAAGTTTCATATCAGCGCACACTCCGCTGCCAAGTGTAAGTTTCATTCTGGAAACAAAACTCATCTACTGCAGTTATTGTCTCATTTCCTAATGTAATTACTTCAGCATCGCCTGATTTTCTGATACTACATTCAATTACCCTCGTTTTACTCTTGTTAATGTTCATCTTATACTTCCTTTCAAGACACTGTCCATTCCATTCAACTGTTCTTCCAGGTCCTTTGCTGTCTCTGACAGAATTACCATGTCATCGGCGAACCACAAGGTTTTTATTTCTCCACCCTGAATTTTAATTCCCTCTCAAAATTTCTCTTTACTTTCCTTCACAGCTTGCTCAAAGTACAAATTGAACAACATTGATGTAAGGCTACAACTCTGTCTTATTCCCTTCCCAACCACTCCGACCCTTTCGTGCCCTTCGACTCTAATAATTGAAGTCTGGTTTTTGTACAAGTGGAATATAACTCTTCGCTCCCTGTATTTTACCCCTGCTACCTTCAGAAAGAGTGTTTTCGAGTCAACATCGTCAAAACCTTTTTCCAGATATACAAATACTAAAAACGTAGATTTCCCTTTCCTTAATCTATCTTCTAAGATAAGTCGTAATGTGAGTACTGCCTCGTGTGTTCCTACACTTCTCCTAAATCCAAATTGATCTTCCCCAAGGTCTGATTCCACCGGTTTTTCCATTTGTCTGTAAATAATTCGTGTTACTATTTTGCAACCATGACTTATTACACTGATAGTTCTGCAGTTATCACATTTGTCTGCAATTCCTTTCTTAGGTATTGGAATCACTATATCCATCTTGAAGTCTGAGGGTATTTCCCCTATCTGATACATCTTGCGTACCAGATGGAACAATTTCTTCATAACTGGCTCTCCTAACGATAATATCAGTTCAGACGGAACATCATCTACTCCAAAATGTTTCTATTTTAAAATATATTTCTGAAGTCATTCCTAGTCTTTATTTAACTGAATCAGTGTAGTTTGAATGACTTCTGTCTTGTGTGACGTATTTGTTGAAAGGTTTATGAAAGTATAAATATAGAACCGACTTGAGTTGCATTTGCGCATTTGTTCCCCATTATTCCGTATAGTGAGCAACTAAATACGCCTATCGAGGCAGTGATCTACCATTCTGTGATGGTGTTGTAATAGTGATCAAGGTTTCAGAACTGCCACGTGAAAATGGAACTCGTGGTTTCAGGAAGGCCATACTCAGTGTCACACTGGATCTCAACAAAGGGACTAGCTTTTGAGAGGACGAACTTAATGTTCGCTAGACCATGCTGAACAGTCACGTCACGTACAGTGAGTCAAGAAATGGACCTTGAAACGTGTCCATAAAAATTTATAAGAAAATGTCTAATATTGTGCCTCCTGTTTTGTGTCGAGTAACTTGCTTGCAAGAAAATGTATAATGTTGCTTCTACTGTGTGTATCGATATGTGTACTTGAGTCTGTGAAGTTTCAACTCTGGCAAAGATTATGTGCAGCATAGCATTGTAGGCGCAGAGAGAGAGTAGCACTTGTGGTTTAGCTCGCTTAGAGAGCAGTTGAGTTGTGTGTATGACTCCGATGTAGAGCAGAGGCTGCTGTGCCAGCAAGTTGATTTGATTGTATTTGGAATATATATTGAATTTTTATTACTATGAAAACGTTGTACCACCGCTGGAATGAAGGTAATTGCATTTAATGCCATTATAAAAGGTTGTATTATGTAGGTAATGTAATGGTGATTATTAATAATAAGTAAGAAAATTGACCTTTCTTTCCTGTTTCATTTACGTAGTCAGAAGATTAACCTACTTCCTTTATTTGATAATTATTCATTTGTAGATTTAAACTGCAGTATTTATTTTGTAATCTTGTTGAACAGATTTCGTTATTTGTTCCATAGTAAATGATTGTTATGCAACACTGCAGTTAATTGGATTTTGATAATCAGGTACTGATTTGCATAAAATTCTCGCAGTCAAACATTAAGAAAGTTGTTTGTGGTTTTTTTAATATCTTTCTCGCAGTCAAATTTTTTGAGTATAGTCAGTGTCTGTTTCATATGGTGACTTGCCATAGTTGTTTTGTTAAAAGATCCGTTGCGCACATAATCAGTTTAATGCACTGTTTCTTATTTAACAATATATACATCAATATCAGGGCCATAATTAAACCAAATTGCTGTGTTAATGAACAATTTGTTGTCTGATTTGACGATAGGTTCAACATTAAACAACAAACATACGGCTTTTAACCTGTCTTTAGCAAGAGAAGTGTCTTCAGTGACAGTGTGATGAAATCAAGGGCAGTATTGACTGTCTAAACACTAATTCGTACAACCCTTTTTATTATCGTGTCAGAAATATACGATTTTACAGTTTCTATATACATCAGTGAATATTTAAATGGGGTAAAACTTGGGGTAAATGTTCAAGGACAACACAAACACCGATGCCCAAGGGGAGACTCGAACCCCCGACGGAGAACGGCCGCGTCCACCGCAGTACGGCGCTCCAGGACGCACAGCCGCAGCCATGTACTCCATAGGCCTTGTTTCTACTCAAGAACAGAACTTTCATAAATAACACGCTCCAACATCTGAGACTTCTGTCTCTCGTGAAGCCGGCCGCGGTGGCCGAGGAGATTGAGGCACTCCAGTCACGGACTGCACGGCCACTACGGTCGGGGGCTCGAATCCCCCCTCGGGCATGGATATTTGTGCCGTCCTAGTTCGTAAGTAGTTCATAAGTAGTTTGTCAGTTTAGGGCTTGATTACCCCGTAGTTAAGTCCCATAGACTATACAAACATTTGAACATTTTTTCTCTCGTGAACTCTAGATTGCAACAGTTAATTACACAGTTTACTCCGTTTTTGACAGATCAAATTAGCGTGGCGCTCATCTTGCAGAGTTTAATTAATGTTTCTGGCGTGCGCTTCCTTTTTATGATGTCAAAATAATTATAAACAAAGTAAATAATTTGTGGCAAATCCAAGTTAAATGAAGATAAAATTTCCTAAAAAAAGTTTTTCTCTGACTTACTGTTGACCTGTTTTCTCGCTAGTTGCACCTACTGTATTATTATAAGTAACCGACGTAAAGTTTGCACCAGGCTGGTGGTGTCTTATACAGGCGCTGCCGCCGCGGCGCCGTCCTCTGAGCGTTTACATATTTCTATGTTTGCATTAGCATGTCTAAACCAGTTTCTTTGGTTCTTAATTGTGTGCGTTACTTAAAGTCACCTGCTAAAACTCCATACAAGTTTGCCTGGTTGTTTCGGAGATTAACGTGTACAAACATCCTGAATCACGATAGCTTCTTTTACAGCATCCGATTTTGTTGTTGCCTCAAACATTGCTCAAATTATATGTGAAAAACCCATAAAAATTGCGATTAATTTTGGAGGTAAGTGCAAATTAACGATATACATGACGGTTAACAATTTTATTATAGTGTAAATTATAAAAGTACGGAAATACAGTATTAGAGATTTTTAACTAGTACAACTATGATGAAAAAAAAAAAAACAGTTCTAATTTTTTTTTATTTCAGCAACTCCAAAGGGAAGTACAGTTTTGCGCGAAGACCAAGTGGCACCCACTGATGCAGGTTTGAAAGACTTTCTCCCCGGTTTGACACCTGAATTAATTCATGTGATATGCAGCGAAGTATCGACAACTAACAGCACTGGAAACGCATTATGTGGGGAAAAATGTACTATTTACACTCTTCATTTGAACAGTGGGTTCAAAAGAATATGTTTCGTGCAGAAATAAATGAAATAAAATAACCGTCAATTTTGTACATTAGTGAGGTGCAGAAAGTCTCATCTCACATTTTATTTAAATGTTTTGCAATTGTTTTGTTAATATCAAATAGAAAATAAGCTTATGAAAGTTGACTGTGTTAATACTGTTTTCCTTGTTGTGACCCAGGGGGTTTCCTCCCCTATTTTTTCTCTTAAATCGTTGTCGTTGGATCTTTCAGATTTGCATCGCCGCCTCCTCGTCATAGCTGCATCGCCTGTTCGTCGCCAAGTGCCCTCGCCGCTTTTAGCACACGCCGACATGTTTGGGAGCCGTTCACTGCATCTGCTGGAGATTCTGCATGTGTGCTTTTGACTCAGACGCGGCCCAGCTGTTCACATTTGTTATACTGGAGCACCGAAACTACTCGCATCTTCCCTAATGAGGCGACACTCGATCTGGAACAGCTGTCCAGTTTATACAGCGTATTTTCAACTTATATATTTCTCCTCCCAGCGTCTTTTCGTCCTATTTCTTTTCTCTTTTATTTTTATTTTTTCTATTGTTATCCGCGACCAATGCCAGACCCTGTTCCGCGATCACTTGGATTGAGCCATTTGTTGATATACATTTAGTTAAATATTCAAATGTTTGTAACGCTTATGGGACTTAACTGCGGGGTCATCAGTTCCTAAACTTACAAACTGCTTATGAACTAACTTATACTAAAGACAACACAAACAACCATGGCCGAGGGAGGATTCGAACCTCCCAAGCGGGAGGCCGCGCTATCCGCAACGTGGCGTTCCAGATCTCTCGGCTACTGCAGCGCAGCTACATCTAGTTACACTAATTTTACAATACGTATTTTGTAGATCTTTATGTTTCTATTTAAAAATATATTTCTAAAGTCAGTCCTAGTCTTTATTTAATTGACTCACTGTAGTTTGAATGACTTCTGTCGTATGTGTCGTATTTGTTGAAAGGTTTATGAAAGTATAAATATAGAACCGACTTGAGTTGCATCCGGAATTTGTTACCCATCTTTCCGTATAGTATGGAATGTAAAGTGTGAGAAACGAAATACGCCTATCGAGACAGTGCTTTACCATTCTGTGATGGTGTTCTAATAGTGATCATGGTTTCAGAACTGCCGCGTGAAAATGGAAGTCTTGGTCTGACGTGTATTTTGTAAGTATCGTTAAGCACTGTTCTTGGACATCCCCATTTACTTCCTGCTAATCTTTTCAGTATGCTGAGTCAGTTTTTTGCTTTATCAGCAGTTTTATTGGTGTGGTTTCGCCAGTTTAAGTTTTGAGCCATATATATTCCTAAGTATTTAGGGTTTTCATTCTGCTGTATAACTTATCCTCCAATTTTAAGAGTTAGTTTTGGTTGAGAGTGACATAGTGAAAATATTTGGTAGAAGGTTTTTTGAGCGTTTATTTCTGGAAGGTTTTCATGTGACCACTTTTCAAGGCGATTTATCACTTGGCTAATTTTCAGTGATAGTTGATTCCTTTTCTTGTTTGCCAATGAAATCCAGATAACTAGGTCATCTGCATACGGTGCAGTTTTAACTTTTTCTGTTGTAGATACGTATGAGGAGAGGTCATTGATAAAGGTGTTAAATAATGTTGCACTGGTCACAGCACCTTGAGGAACTCCCATCTTGGACTTACTATATTTACTTAATGTGTCACTTATTTTCGTTGCACATAGTCTTTCTTGCGTGAAGTTGGATATCCAGCGCAACATTTTTCCAGAAATGGTTAAATTCCTTAGTTTTTCTAGCAATTTTACTCTCCATATATTGTCATAGGCTCCTTTGAAATCCACAAATAATGCTAGGGAGGTGTTCTTATCTCTGAAGACTTCTTTTATGTCTTGTGAGAGGTTTAAAATCAGGCCAGTAGTTGAATAGAATTTTCTAAATCCTTGTTAGTTTGCAGAAAGATGGTTCTCCGATTCAAGGTGCCACATCAGTCGATAATTTATCATCTTCTCCATAGTTTTAGCTACTTTGTTTGTCAAAGATATGGGTCTGTAATTGCGCATATTTTGCGCTGGTTTTCCTGGTTTTAATATTGGTATGATGATGCTCCTTTTCCAGATAGCAGGTATCTATGATTTCCATATTTGATTCATTAATTTCATTAATGTTTCCATTGCAACTGGGCCAAGATGTATTAGAACTCAGGCAAAATATGATCTGGTCCAGGGTTTTTCCTATTCTTCAAGCTTGATATTGCTTGTGTAAGTTCTTATGAAGTAAACTCATCTTTAAATAATCTATTAGCTGATATTGCTTGTGTAAGTTCTTATGAAGTAAACTCATCGTTAAATAATCTATTAGCTGTGTCTAAACGTGCTTCTTTGAATAGGATTTTCATTGGTTTCTCTTTTTGTTTAAACTATTTAAGTGTAGTTTTTGACTGATAATACAATTCAATGAACACTTTTGCAATATTTTGATTATATAATGTTCTGTTATTATTTGGAACATTTATTGGTTCATGTATTCTACGAGTATGTTTATTTTCAAATTTTCCGATGAATTTATAGACTTTGTCACTATCTTTTCTCCAATTTAAGTTTTCAATGAACTTGTTGAAAGTAGCTCTTTTGGATTCATTTATTGTTCTTTTAAATTTTGCTGCAATCTTTCTACATTCTACCACATCACTATGTTCTCCTGTTAATTCTGCTTTCTTCCTTGCATTCTCTCTATTTGTTTTCAATTTTGTTAGTGATTCATTCCAGAAGGGTTTATATTGAAATTGTTTTCCTTTGGGGATACATTTTTGGCAGCCTCAATGATGATAAGACACGGCTTTTTGTTGTTTTTATCTGGTACATCTTTCATGAAATCAAAATTACACGGATTCAATTTTTCTTCCAATTCTTCTAAGTATTTATTCCATTTTGCCTTCTTGAAGTTCCAGCTAGTGTGCTCGAAAACAAGTACTCCAATTCGAAAATGACATTCTCTTTGTCGTCAAATTGCCAACCACGAATTGGTTTCATCTCAGGAAAGAAGAATGAGTCGCTTGGCGCAATATGAGGCGAATAAGATGAATATTATAGAAGTTCATAGCCTAACTGGTGGACGGCAAAAACGAATGCTTCGTTCGTGTGAACGGGTGCGTTGTCGGTCTTTGATGGCCATGCCACGACGTTTTCGTTGCAAGAAATTACGCAGTTCCTCCAGAATGTCGCGGTAGTAATCGGCGTTGAGGCCGTCGCCCGTTTAATGTTTCACCGGACACCCTAGAGGCCTAGACCATCATACCTGGCTGTCGGGTTCGTAAGGTGCGCGATAGTCAAGTTTCAAGGTTTTTTGTCGTGGGATGGACGAGGCGATATATCGTATTATGAACAGAAGACTATACTTCAATACGCAAAGCCGTTGTTTACTATTTACTGATGACAGATGTCGACAAAGTTGTTGTCATCACATGGTCTCATACCTAGACATAGCTCAATAAAAATACATCATCACTACAAACTCTTCAGATTGACACTATTTATGCAGAAGACGTATTTTTATTTACTGTATAGGTACTGGACAAGGTGATGCAAGATAGTTTTGCCGAAACCTGTCGCCAGAAAGTAATAAAGAGCGAATGCTTTGGTGAGGCGAGTGTCAACAGCCGTAATATATTTCATAAAATGCATTTTTAAAAAACCATCAGCTGTTTATTCAAAACCTTATACATCTACCAGTTTCGGTCATAGATCATCTTCATGGATAAAAAGGTGTTAAAAAAAGAATGGTAAAATGCATCAAATAAATTACATCCAATTGAGACAAACAGGAGTCAGTATAACTAAAAGTTTAAAAATTACAATGGTCATCTTAGATAAAACCTATCAGTCAAACATAACATAAAAGGTAAGAACAGACTGTTCTTACCTTTTATGTTATGATTGACTGATAGGTTTTATCTAAGATGACCATTGTAATTTTTAAACTTTTAGTTATACTGACTCCTGTTTGTCTTAATTGTATGTATTTTACCATTCTGTTTTAACACCTTTTTATCCATGAAGATGATCTATGACCGAAACTGGTAGATATATAAGGTTTTGAATAAACAGCTGATGGTTTTTAAAAAATGCATTTTATGTAATAAAGAGCGACCTCGTCGTTGACTCAGGTTTGTGTGACACCACTGCCCAGTGCGTCTCCAGACACCGTTGTTACTGAGGTTCAGTTAGAAGCAATACTTATCACTGAAGATAATTCTATTCCATCCAATGAGCCTCCAGGCGGAATGAGCCACAGTCCTCTACAGACAGGCTTGTCGGAGTGCAGAGGTCAATGGATGTGGACGCAAAGGCCAGCGTCTTCTGAGCCCCTCTTCTGAGAGCCGCCTATTAATGGTCATTATGATCGCTGAAGCGCCAGTTGCGTGTCGGATCTGCGATAATGGCGAATTCAGGGTTCTGAATTCCTGGGTCCTCACGTTCTGTCGTCTTACTTGGTCGCCCACTTCTTTCTTGACGATGTGACCCATTCCTCCCAAAATCGTCGAATAGTGGCATCACTACTATTCAAATGTCGAGCAATTTGCCGATTATTCGAAACGGCTTTTTTCAACCCAACATACTCGTCCTCTCTTAAATCTTGACTTGTGTAATTTTCCAAGCGCCTGTCTGGAAGACATAGTTACTGTCCATATGAGTATACGAAATGAAATTCGCGAAGACGTTATACCCTGGAATCGACATGTCGTTTGTACACTGTCCTTCCCAGCGGCATTGCTCTGTAGCGTCACACATTCATCCGTCGTCCGCTGAAGTTTAGTTTTGTACTTTTCTTGGATACCTGAATGAGTATCAATTTGCGACCAGTTTTCAAAGCTCCTCCGTGGAGCGTCGTAAGATCATATAACTCTGTTGAAATGCCCGAATGTGGTAAGAAATAAATAATTGAAATATTTAATTGTGCAACTGCACGCTGCTTCTACTAATTTTGGTTATGTCTGTTATATATATATATATATGGCAGAATAAATTTTGTTGTTCACTCTTCTAATTGCGAGTAGTGGTGAGAAAGTACGATTACCAAGCTTGCCGTGAAACGTGTATGTCTGTTCTCTTGGACACCAAGAGAGACATTGCAGTTGTGATATATACATATACATTTCAGAACAGCAAGTGAAATAATTTGACATCAGGATAGTCCGGGCCTTTGTGCGAAACTACTGTGCCCCTGGTGCGGAAGTGGTTAGGGCAACTGCTTAGAAACGGGCAGACCCAGTTAGCATCCTGACCCGGGAACACATGTCGCCGTTGATGATTCAACGCTTGATGGCAACATACGTCATTTTACTGACAGCTTCACTACATGTACTGTTTCTTTTCTATGACTTAGCCACTTGTCGCTTTGTTCGATATTTTAATATCAAATCCTGTAGATATCCGTCCTTGAATGTTCAACCACGTTGTTGTAAAGAGCAATGTTGTTGTAAAGAGCCGTGTTGTTTTAACATGTTTGTCTGATCCTCGTCTGAAGCTTTATCGTTGGGCTTCTAGCTGCTTGTTCTACTGATGGAGCAAGGTCTGAGCTGTAAGGATGGTGATCCATCCTGTCGCAAAGAAGCAGCTTGGTGGTCTTCTGCAACATAATAATAACGAGACCTTAGCATTACCAGCTACTGGTGAATTTCAGCCTCGACTACATTTTTTAGTGTAACCAGATAGTTGAGATTACCTGACATAGTCGGATTTCGAGGCGATCTGATCGTTTTATAATTTTCAAAATAAAATGCCAAGATCGCACATTAATAATTTATTCACTGACGACCGGTTTCGGTGAACTGTGTCACCATCATCTGGTCAAATACATATTACAAGCTGGCCATCTTGTTAAAAAATTGGGTGTAAAATAACAAGTGAAACATTGCACTTAGTCACTATATAAAAAATAAACAAGTTAAAAACATGACAGCTTACAAAATACTCAATTTTTTAACAAGACGACCAGCTCGTAATATGTATTTGACCAGTTGATGGTCAGCCGCAGTGGCCGAGCGGTCTGCGGCGCGCCAGTCACAATCTGCACGGCCGCTGCGGTCGGGGGTTCGGATCCCCCCTCGGGCATGGATGTTTGTGTCGTCTTTAGTATGAGGTATTTCATAAGTAGTTTGTAAGTTTAGGGACTGATGACCCCGCAGTTAAGTCCCTTAAGCTTAACAAACATTTTGAATTTGTTTTTTGAATCAGATGATGGTGACACAGTTCACCGAATCCGGTCGTCAGCGAATAAATTATTAATGTGCGATCTTGGCATTTAATTTTGAAAACTATAGAATAGATAGTATAAGAAGGTGAGGGAAATGGTGAAGGAGAAACCTCTACAAGAGACCATAGAGCAGTCGACACTGAGATGGTAAGGCGTGATCTGTTTGCGAAGTTTCAATCACCGACTTTTAGTTCTTAATGTGAAAATATTTTGCTAGCACCCACCTACTTAGGGAGACATGACCATCCCAATAAAATAAGAGAAATCACATCGAAAACGGAACGATTTAGGTGTTCTTTCTTCCCGCGCCCTATTAGAGAATGGAACGGTAGAGAAAAGTTATGAAAGTGGTTAATGAACCCTCTGCCAGGCACTTGAATGTGATTTGCAGAGTATCTATGTAGATGTAGATACAGATGTCAAGAGAATGGAAGATGGCAGGATTCCAAAGAAAACCCCTGAGATAAAAGTAGGAGGCATGAGTCCAAGAGGAAGACCAATAGACAGATGGATCATGGGAGTAAAGGAAGGAGTGCAGAAGAGAAGAACGGGGCAAAGTGCAAGAGGAAAAGTGGTGGTAAGTTAGGGAGCGATAGAGAGGCCTGTGTTCCAAGCAGACCCGGCCAGAGGCTAAAACTGTAATGGATGATGATGATTGCATTTGTCACCGACGGAAATCGAAACAGTTTTCGAAACGAGTCGCCATTTGTGTTTACCCCTTCTACTGCTGCAAGGGGTGGGTGGCTGCGTCTCTCGTTCGATCACCAAAGTTAAGCAACGTTGGGCATTTTGCAGCGGTGGAGTAGCCGAGCGGTCTAAAGCGCCTCGCTGCGGAGCGCGCGGTTGCTCGCCGTGGAGGTTCGAGTCCTCCCTGGGGCATGGGTGTGTGTGTTTGTCCGTAGGTTAGTTTACCTAGGTATAAGTAGTTTGTAAGCTACGGACTGATGACCACGCAGTTTGGTCCGATAGATTTACAGACATTTGAACATTTGAGCTGCGCCTCACGTATCAGTGGTACTTTCTGTATAAGAGACGAAAGTGCAGGAATATCGGCCTCTAGGCACCCCTCGTGTGGCCGCTGCTGCGTCGGCCCAGATGCGGCAGGTGAGGTGAGTCGTGCCGGCTCGAGGCCTGGCCGGAGACGGTCGGCGGCTTGGCCCGGGCGGCGGCGGCGGCCGCTATATTTAATAAATCAATACGCGTCAAGAGGCGCGCTGCAGGCCGCCGCCACACCTGCCTGCCTGCCTGGCCCTCCTGCGGTCAGCCTAGCCGGCCTGGCCTACCTGTTGGCGCGCCCGGCCACGCCGCCTCCAAGTCCAACTGTAGCCACAGTCTCAACTCGCTCTGCCGCCGCTGTCGTTCTCCTGCTGCTCACCGCGACAGCAGCGCTCCAGGTCAGAAAGCGTTTATAACCAGCTAAAAGTAGTCCAGTCAGAGAAAAAAGCCAAATACGTTCCTGTATACGAGGAGAGTTTGAAAAGTCTGCTCAAAAATAAAAACTACTAACGTGTTTGGAGAAAACCTTTCAGATTTATACACTTCGTCCAACGCCTAATTTGTTGATCCCTTCCGAATAATAGCAGTTGTCTAAGCCTGCAAGATAGCTATTAGTTTCTGCAATCACCTCCTCGTTAAAATGAAATGTTCGTCCCACCAGCCATTTATTCAAAGTGGGGAACTAATAGCAGTCCGAGCGAGTCAAGTCTGGAGAAGAGGAGGGAGGGGGTTGAAACGAGTTGGAATCCTATTTCCAATAATTATGCGAGCACAATTATTGAGGTGTGTGCTGGTGCATTGTCCTGATGGAACAGGACTTTTTTGTGGGCCAATCGCCGGTGTTTTTCTTGCAGCTCGGTTTTCAAACGGCCCAATAACGATGAATGATATGCACCTGTAATGGTTTTGCCCTGTTCCAGATTATCTCTGGCCGGCCGCGGTGGCCGATCGGTTCGTGGACAGACGACATCCTACAATCAGATGGCCCGTGGTGTGGCTTTCTGTACATCATGCCCTCCTCGATACATATGCTCGTGCTACCTGGTATCTGGTTGTCAATGGAAAATACATGACGCGACTTCGGCTACATGCAATTAAGAAGATGGACTCTCCAATTTGCCCTCAGTGTAACGTGTTAGACACTGATGAACATCGGCTGATGTGTGAACCAGCTGCAGAGGTGTGGCTGTTCATAAAGAAAATACTTGCCTTTCTTTGTCGTATAGCTCCACACACTATTGAACCGCAGTCACTTCTATTTCCGGACGAGAGCTTTTTCCCACGCACAAAGACTAATGCAGTGAACTGTATCAAAGGCCTATCTGTATATTATTTGTTACACGATCGAGAAAAGATGTGCTTGATTTTTGGACGTTCCTCCAAGATCGCCTCTACACAATTCAAGACACCGACAATACTATGCCAGTTTTCTGGGTAGCGTTTTCCTTGATCCTCCACACAGCTTGGATGTGCCGGGTATGAGACGGTAATTTTAATATCAATGCTCCCTTGGAGGATGGAAACAATTTATTCGAGAAGACGTGCCCGGAACCCGCGTGAGAGAACAAGAATTCAGCTAGCATCTATCCGCATATGGTCGGTGTGCAGTCACCATTTATGTTTGTTCCGCCGGGAGGGCGGTCTTATTTATGTTCAGTATCTACATCTACATCTACATCTACATCGATACTCTGCAAATCACATTTAAGTGCCTGGCAGAGGGTTCATTAACCACCTTCATAACTTTTCTCTACCGTTCCATTCTCTAATAGCGCGCGGGAAGAAAGAACACCTAAATCGTTCCGTTTTCGATGTGATTTCTCTTATTTTATTGGGATGGTCATGTCTCCCTAAGTAGGTGGGTGCTAGCAAAATATTTTCACATTCAGAACTAAAAGTCGGTGATTGAAACTTCGCAAACAGATCACGCCGCAATGAAAACGTCTTTCTTTTAATGATTTCCACCCCAATTCGTGCAACATTTCCGTGACGCTTTCCCCCCCCCCCCCCCCGTAACGTGATAAAACAAAACGCGCTGCCCTTCTCTGAACCTTCTCAATATCTTCCGTCAGTCCCACCTGGTGAGGGTCCCACAAGGGGCAACAGTACTCCAAGAGAGGACGCACAAGTGTGATGTAGGCAGTCTCTTTGGTGGAGCTGGTGCATCGTCTAAGCGTTCTGCCAATGAAACGTAACCTTTGGTTCGCCTTCCCCACAATATTTTCTATGTGTTCTCTCCAGTCAAAGTTGTTCGTAATTGTAACTCCTAGGTATTTGGTAGAATTTACGACCTTAAGGTTTGACTGATTTATCGCGTAATTGAAGTTCAGCGGATTTCTTTTAGTGGTCATGTGTATTACTTCACACTTTTCTTTATTTAGTGTCAATTGCCAATTTTCGCACCAAGTATCAGACGCTATTAATGCTGCACTTCATGTAGAGATATTTTACTTTCAGAGGAAATCCCCACAAAAGAAGATTTTTTCATTGATATATGGAGAGCCTAAAACATTAAATAAATAAAATAAAATCAAGTCATATCCTCACCTGTATTTTACCATAATAATAATAATAATAAAGCGGTCTGCAGCGCGCCAGTCACGGTCTGCACGGCCACTGCGGTCGGGGGTTCGAATCCCCCCTAGGGCATGGATATTTGTGCCATCCTTAGTATTAGCTCGTTCATAACTAGTTTGTAAGTTTAGGGACTGATGACAGTTAAGTCCCATAAGCTCTACAAACATTAGAACATTTGATTTTGATTATCTCTGCTGAATTCTAAAAGACCATTCTCATAACGTATCCGGTCCAAGGACCGGTCTTCGCAATTTTTGGTGCAGATTCTCCCTTGGTAACCCATTGTTTAGATTGTTCTTTGGTCTCATGAGTATAGTAATATATGCATGTTTCATCTACAGTAACGAAACGACGCTTAAAGCCCTGCGGATTCTTCCTGAACAGCTGCAAATCTTCCTTGCAGCACTCCACATGATTCCATTTTTGGTCAAGTATGAGTAAAGGCGGTACACATCTTGTGGATAGCTTTGTCATGTCCCATTGTTTATGCAACATATTATTTACCCGTTCGTTCGAGATACCCACAGCAATAGCAATCTCACGCACCTCAACTCTTGTTCATCCATCACCATACGATGGATTTTATCGATTTCTGGTATCGTTATCTCTACAGGGCGTCCAGAACGTTCAGCGTTACTTGTGCCCATATGGTCACTCCGAAAATTTTGAAACCACTTATAAACTGTTCTAATCGAATGTCTAGAATCACCATCTTGTTTATCAAGCTGCTCTTTAGTCTCCTGAGGCGTTTTGCATTTCATAAAGAAATGTTAGATTTTTTCGTCCATTCTTTGACAATCACTCGACTTCCTTGATTCACGCGGATGCCAAACACTAAGAAATATACCAAAATGACTGAAACTCGGTGTGCGTTCTTTCCAAAGATGCTACTATGACCTTGATATGCGTCGGTATTGCCATCTCTCGGACTTTGCACAGACGTTTCATACGCCCCTCGTAGTTTGCACATGTTCAGGGGGCGGTCTCCTTTGATACAGAAATGATGCCAAAGATCGGTTTATGCAATATTTTATTGTTGCACAACTAGTTTCAGCAGTCTAGCTGCTATCTTCAAATGGCTGTGCATATATACAAGGTCTGTAATTATTTCACTAGTTTTTTTTATGGAGATGTTGTGTATCATGGTCAAAGTTTTAGGGGCCTCCCCCCCCCCCCCGCCCCCAGGAATCTTCCCCCGCCCCCCTCCATACTACTTCATGTTAAAACTATAAGTAGGTGATGCGTATGTTTTCAATATTCCTTCTGGTAAGGAGATAGGTTACACTCTGAGACATCTCTGATGGGTTTCTATAAATATTCATAAAATAATACACTGCTTTCATTTACTTGTCAAGTAGTATACTTGGAGAGATACTAATCAAATTAGTCTGTAGAACAGCCCAAGTGTGCCACCCCATCCCTAACGTCGCTCTGATTAGCAACTCACTTGAGTAGAGAATGATGCCTGAATAGAGTTTAGCCTTGACCTTCCATTCTATGCTCATCTACAACCATCTACCACAATCCCACATCAGTATTCCCACTGCAGCATCCCTTACAGACATGCAGTATCCACCTACCCCCTTCAGAATCCCTGCCTCCTACCCCTAGGTAACCCAGTTCCGGTTTGTTTTACCTTATGTCAATAACTAATTATGTAAAAAAGGTAAATAGTTCATATGTGTTTTAATATTCATTTTGATACGGCGATAAGTTTACACTTAGAGACATCCCTCATAGATGCTGTGTAAATAGTTATAACATTAAAAACTGTCCTGATCCAATTGTATGGAGGAATACTTAGTGAAGTATTGTATAAAATTAATCTATAGAACATACCACCCCATCTAAAGATGTAAGTGACACATATATTTTTAAGGTGAGACGGTAGGCTCTATACCGACAATGTTAAATTAAGCAAATTCATTCCTCGATTTCTTAGAAACTACTGAACAGATTTGTCTGAAATTTTCACTGAAAATTAAATGATCTTTGTGCAACTCACTGAACCTAAATAGTGGTGGTATTGTAATTTATAATTTACTTGTTAATTTAATTGCCGTGCAGTAACAGTTGTAAACATGTAACGCATTTGAGTCGGGCGCAGCACTCCTTCCCCTCTTCGTAAGATTTGTCCCGACTCTTTCAAGGCGAGTCTTCTATTAGTATCTACCTTATCTATACACATACTATACTGCGCTCCTGGTGATCACCTACTTAACGGTGAACACGCCCACATGAGTTCCTCGTTTAACTTTTGCTAGAAGGAACGTATCCCCACAGTGCGATTTCGCAGCTTTACGACAACGTTGCTCTTAATCTAATACCTATTAAATATAATGGTTTTTGTCCCTTTAATAGTTTTCGTGGCCTACGCCAGCCAATCTACTGACTGGCAACTAATGTGTCGCTGTATCTTCAGACTGTCCACGTCCATGTCTATAACAGAAACATGGCACATTGCTACCTGAAATGCTCTATCGATGTAATCTGGTACCGAAGATTTTCCCGAAAATATTGAACAAGCTGTTACATTCCATTGAAATTTCTCGTGTATGTGCTTCCATAAACTTTTCCGATGAATATGTAAGTTCAGGGTTGAAGATGGCATTAAAGTAAGTAAATTTTGGGTGGGTAGTTCCCTTAGTGACCCTTCTGGCCAATGCAACGTATTCCTTGTCAATGGCCGGCCTCAGTGGCCGAGCGGTCTGCGGCGTGCCGGTCACGGTCTGCACGGCCGCTGCGGTCGGGGGTTCAATCCCCCCCCTCGGGCATGAATGCTTGTGCCGTCTTTAGTATACGCTAGTTGATAAGTAGTTTGTAAGTTTAGGGACTGATGACCCCCGTAGTTAAGTCCCATAAGCTCCACAACAGTTCAACAGTTGCCTTGTCAATGTGTTAAACGACGAATCCGTGAATGTAGCCTGAAATCTGCGCCAAGGTTCACTGGATATAATATTATCACAGAGGCACAAACCACACTGAGAAATGGAGTTGAAGCGACAGTTGCCAGTGATATTAAGATTAATACAAAATACTATCGGGATACCTTTATCGTTCTGCCCAAATTTTCAACTTATTACACACTACTGCAGTAGTAAACCCTGTCCAGCATACAACTTGCTTGCTGATCCATCCATATTCATCAGGGTATCGGACTTAGTGTTCGAAAGAATACACAACATAACTATATGTATGCGTCAAATATGGAATGACAATTTTAGTATGAGGAGGGCAGACAAAATATGCAACCCCACTTGATAACTATGTCCCTATTACAGTTACTAGACAGTTGGTTAGGGACTGATGACCCCGTAGTTAAGTGCCATAGACTTTACAAACATTTGAACATTTAGACAGTTGGCGTCCGTTATTTGGCGCCACTCAAACTGTCGGCTACCACTCGATAATAAGGCGACACACAGACACACACCGTTTTCATTCGACGCTTCTTCCGGAACACATTAAAACAATTGTGTTAGCAGTTTTTCTATAATGTGTTTACATGTTAAGACCCGAAGTAGGCCGCGGGGAATTAGCCGCGCGTACTGGAGCGCCGTGTTGCGGTGCGCGCAGCCGTCCGCCGTTGGGGGTTCGATTTCCCCTTCGGACATGGGTGTTTGTGTTGTTCCTAGTTTAGTTTACCTTAGATTAAGTAGTTTGTAACTAATAACCAAGCAGTTGAGTCCCATAGATTTACAACCAATTGAACATTTGAACCTGAAGGAGGTTCACTAGTGCAGTCAAATGTGACGTCTGAAAAACAACTACACAAGTCAAAACAGTTAGGGGATCAGATGCGATATCTAGGTTCTGAAGTATTGTCATCGGCAAGAATAATGGTTCGACGTATTTCTGTCGGTTCTACAGAGTGGAAACAACGACAATTCGGCCGCAGAGGTAGGTGTGGTGACAGAAAGTTGCTGCAGAGGAGGTTGCTCTTCATTTGTGCTTACTCTAGGAAACAAATTACACAAGCAGTTGGGTTCAGATAGTGTAGTGAGAAGGTAGTGCAATGCAACAACAACTTACCTGTAGCTTTGACATGGAGAGCCATTGGGAGGTTGGAATTGGAACAGAAACAGAGAGAGGTGACTGCAGCTGTTGGAGCGTCCCAAAGTGTAATTTCCAGGACCTGGACGCAATTTCAGACAACAGGAATCGCTAAAAGAATGCAAGGCCAAGGTCGTCCACAGAGGACATCAGCAAGAGATGATCGTTATCTCCGGTTAACAGCCCTTCGAGACAGGAGGCTGAATGCAACTCAGCTGCAACGCACTCTCCAGGCAGCAACAGGTCTCTACTCACGGAGACCTATGGTGTGTGTTCCACTAAAACCACGACACTGTTTATCCCGCCAAAAAATTGGGCAGAGGAACATCAGGATTGGCCCCGGGTTCGCAGGAGAGTCTAGATTCAGTGATCCACCGGACAATCGTCGTTTTCTCATCTAGAGAGAACGTGGAACTCGGAACAATCCTCCATATGTGGGCAAATGGCGGGGGCAGGAGTACTGATGGACGTAGGGTCCTCTATGTCGTTCACAATTGCGGTTTAACTACTCGGAAGTATAGAGACCAGATCCTTCGACCTTTTGCTGTGCCTTTCGCTGGTGCCATGGGGAAATGGGTTCCTTCTGGTGGACGATAACGCTCCTCCCCACAGCTCTACACTGGTGGACAACATGCTTGAAGCTGAGGAAACTGAACGAATGGAGTGGCCAGATTGTTCACCGGACTTAGACCCGATTGAGCATGTCTGAGATGCGCTTCGCAAACGCACTGCTACCAGACCAGTACCTCCCACAGCGCTGGCAGAACAGGATGTTGCAGTCAGGGAGGAATGGCCAAATATCCCTCAAGAGCTGATTTATAACCTGAGACTGTCCATGGCACACAGGTGTGCAACTGTGCTGGCCGACCGTGGTGATGTCGTACCATACATGAGAGCAACGAGAATGACTTTTTCATTATTATGGTAGTCCCATGGTGGGTCGCTCTAAGTAAACGCCATGTAAACCTTATTTTTACAGTAGGCGCCGAGTATGTTTGCCCGACTAGTAGTTTTTCATGCCTAAAAAGAGTTGTTTCGGGAATTTATTCTTTTTCAGAAGTGCATATATTTATGTAAGTATTTGTGTGACAATTTATAAACAGTGGGGATGATTAATGGTCTGTGGACACTGTAAGGGGTACAGTATGGTATAACCTCAAAAAGACGACTACAGTGTGAGATGCAGATGCCGTGCAATCCTTACAAAAAATACTACATATTTGGGTTTGAGAACATGAATAAATTTTTGAATATCACCGTGTGAAATGTGGAGAAGTATGCAATTTGTGCAGTGTTTTATTATTTACATAATGAATGACAGTTAAGGGCTTGCCTACGATACAGATTATTATGATTGAAATTACGTCAAAAGTTTCTACTTCGTCAGGAGTTACCAATTCCAATTCCAATTGGCACTAAAAATAGTACCAAATTCATATAACTTCGTTACATATTAAATAAATCTACTGACGAATGTTTTGATGCCTCTCGACCGTGTGAAACCCCTATCGATGCCACTAGCCTTTTCCGCAATTTTCAATATTTAAGTGATTTACCCTGTATACGAAAAGTATCAAAAATTACACTAGAAAACAAAATTAGAGGTGTCCCTAATCATACTTCCCAAGGACCGCTAAATTCCTGAAAAGCGGCCCCTGTTTTAATCTCCGTTAGCAAAGATATCGTTCAACGCAATTTACTAATATAAAATGCTGTTGTTGGTTAGTGGTGCTTTTAAATTCAGAGGTTCATAACGTGTCTTCTGCCGCACGTCAGTCACTGGTCAGTTAAAATCAGCCGTCTGCAGCATTTTGCATTCTCTGGATACGTGGCGGTAGCCGCTTATAACATTGCTCCGCGTTACACGTTAACAGCATTTGTGAAGTGAACCGCCGGTTTTGTGCCACCACGTTTACACAAGTCTGTCAAAATCGGATTTCGTAACCCGATTTCAGAATTCCGCTTTCGGTTGGCTGTGTGAACACTCCAATATCAGTTTGCAAAGCCCCTCGTATAAATCGGTTTTACACTTCCACAATCAATTTTCGCGACCGTGCAAACGCAACTCTATTTGAAATGTGCTTCGGTTGTAATATTCCCTCTCGTTGTTCAGTATTTTCAGCTCATATGCGCAAATGAAGCATAAGTGTAAATATTAGACTGACTTTGAATCTATTTAAAAAGACATAGCGATTATACTGACGATTACAAATATACATTATGAATACACATACGGAAAGATACATTATTCAGATATTGTGTACAATTGTAGCTTGTGTGTGGTGGAGTACGACTGTCAAGTTTACAGGGTGCTGCTGAATGCAGGCTGGCTGTTTTCAAGCTCGGATAGTAAGCATTGCCAGGATCTGAAACAATCTGTCTAAATGTGCATTTAAATGTAATAGTCGTATTTAATTTTTCACTGCAAAAATGTTGAACACATGAAATTCTTGAGCTTAAGCAGATGTGAAGATTGGGAAAAGTAGACAATAAATAGGAATGTGTAAAGGAAAGATATGAACCATATAAGATGTTGATGAGAATGTGAACTGTAGCATCAATCATTATTATGTGCAAGAAAGAATGTGGTAGTGACAGCTGTAAACATAATTATTACATTCAATTTTATCACTGCACAGTCTCTCATTTAATTTGGAATTCAGACCATTTCCACCTCCCCTTCGTCAGTATAGCTTTCCTTTTGCATGTAGGTTATATTTGCGTTTCCATCTGAAAAATTTACTTATCATGTTATCAAAGTTCAAAATCGTAAGTATGTTTTTTCTTTCTGTTTGTCAACGATTCTTTTATTAGTTGCTCCTATTTGACCAATTTAATGGTTCTCCTACATATCACATAGTGTTTCAACATTCTTACTTTTAATTCATATTAGAAATACAGAACATCGCTTTTACACTTTTCAATGGATTAAAAATGTAAAATGTGGGAAATAATGTTGTAAGTGGTAAAAATTGCTTATATGTTCTCTCTTACACTTTCAATGTTTGATTGGTTGTCAGGGGAACGTACTGTTTAGCCAATAAACTTACTTTACAGTACACAGAAAGTGCATTTTTGTGCAGACACACACATTTTAATTGGGAGACTTTAACAAACTAAAAGTAGGGTAAATTAGAATGTCAGTGGAGTTTTTTGCAGGACTCTAGTGAAAACGTTTACGAGATAACATATGGTGAAGAGTTTCCACAGCGTCACCAGTACAATACCTGTGACAGTACACCTAAAGAACAACTCGAGTGCATACACTAGTGATGCAAAGAGACATTTGAACATCACAGACTGTGTTCAAAATCACCATCGCCAGCGGCAATACATGCTTCCAGTCTCCCAAAGAAAGACTGCTGCACACTTGTTAGCATTGCAGTGTAAATGTTCGGACGGGCTGCACATCATCGGGTGTAGCTCGTATGTCTATGTAGACGTCTTTCAGCTTCCCCCCACAGAAAAAAGTCTACAGGAGTCAAATCCGAGAAACGAGCCGGCAAAGGTAAAGGTCTTCTGCGTCCAATCCAACGATTTGGATTACTCTGATGATCATACTCCCTATGTAGGTGAGTGCTAACAAAGTATGTTAATAATCGGAGGAGAAAGTAGGTGAAAGGAATTTCGCAAACAGATCTTGCCGCAATAAATTACGCCTTTCTTTTAGTGATTTACACCGCAAATCGTGCATCATTTCCGTGACATTCTCTCCCGTACATCAAGTTAATACGAAACAACTTCTCTGAACTTTCCCTATATTGTCTGTCAGTCCCACTTGGTAGGAATTCTACAATGTGCAGCAAAACTCCAAAGTAGGACGCACAAGTTTAGTGTAGGCAGTTCCTGTAGTAGAACTGTTACTTCTAAGTGTTCTGCCAATGAAACGTAGCCTTTGGATCGCCTTTCCTACTATATTTATTGTGTGTTCTCTGCAATTAAAGTTTTTCGTGGTTGTAATTCCTAAATATTTAACTGAATTTACGGCCTGTAGATTTGACTAATTTATCGTGTCTAAATGAGGTTTAGCGGTTTTTTAGTGCTCACATGGATGATTTAACACTTTTCATTATTTAGGATCAATTGCCAATTTTTGTATCATTCAGATATCTTATTTAAATCTTTTTGCGGCTGCCTTTGATCTTCAGGTGACTTTACTAAGCAATAAACGGCAGCATCATCAGCGAATCATCTGCTTAGATATCTAAATGTTGAAATGTTTGTAAATCTAAGGGACTTAACTACGTTGGTCATCAGTCCCTAGGCTTACAAAACACATACAATAAATTAAAGTAACTTATGTTAAGTACAGCACAAACACCCACGTCCGAGGGAGGACTTGAAGCCGCGCTGGAGTATCCGAGCGGTCTGGAGCGCCACGTTGCCGATCGCGCGGCCTCCCGCGTCGGAGGTTCGAATCCTTCCTCGGGCATGGATGTGTGTGTTGTCCTTAGGTTAATTTAACTTAGTTTAAGTAGTTTTTAAGACTAGGGACTGATGACCAACGGTCCCATAGAATTACATACATTTGAACATTTTTAAGGACTCGAACCCCCGACGGCGAACGGCTTCGCACCGTAGCTCGGCGCCTTAGTGCGCACGGCTATTCTGCCCCTCTTAAATGTCTCCTAAACAGTTTGTAAAGATAAGGAACAGTAGGAGCCGTATAACATTTCCCTGCGGAACGCCGGATATAACTTCTATTTTGGTCGATGAATTTCCTTCAATTGGTACGTATTGTGTCGTTTCTGACAAGGAGATCACGAATCCAATCATACAACTGTGGTGATATAGAATAAGCTCGCAATTTGAAGACACTTGTGAGATACAGTGTCAAAAGCCTTCTGGAAATCTAGTAATATGAAATCGATTTGGGATTTCTTGTCGAAAGCACTCATCATGTGAGTAAAGAGCTAGTTATATTTCACAAGAACGATACTTTGTGTTCACTATGGGTCAATAGGAAGTTAATAATGTTTGAGAAAAGTATATGTTCTAAAATTCAACTGCAAACCGCCGTTAATTTTACGGATCACTATTATTGTCTTTCTGGAATATTGGAGTGACCTGTGCTTCTTTGCAGTTATCGGGCACGGATCTTTCGCTGAGCGAGCGGTTGTAAAAAAATATGTTCAAATGTTTGTAGTGCTTGTGGGACTTAACTACGGGGTCATCAGTCCCTAAACTTACAAACTACTTGTCAACTACCTTATACTAAAGACGGCACAAACATCCATGCGCGAGGGGGGATTCGAACCCCTGACCGCAGCGGCCGTGCAGACCGTGACTGGCGGGCCGCAGACCATTCAGCCACCGCGGCCGGCGATAATTTGTAAAGGAACTGTGGAATCCCTCTGAATCTTCCTTGCGGAACGCCAGCTATCAGTTCTGATTTACTCGATTACTTTCCGTCAATTACTACGTACTGCGTTCTTTTCGACGGGAAATCGCTAATGATTTACTATGCTACACCATAAATTTACACTCCAAGGACGCTGACGGACTACCTGACCAAGCCAACTGCGATTTTCAGCAGACTAATAATACATGTTTCAGCGTTTTCCTGGTCATGATGGGTAAATGTAGCTTTATATCTTAAGAAGATACGGGATGCATCTGCAGTATCCTGTCGTAACGATCATGTACAGATGGTAACGCCTCTCATAATAGTTTGCAAGCAGTTCATGCTGTAGAGGAACCTGATACGGATGAAACCGATGTCGATGTAGAATGCGTAGGACACTTGCTTGATTGATGCCCCTTCCTGATGCGATTGCGCGGGAACTAACGTTCGGATCAACTGCAACAGCAGCTGTCTCTTGTTTCTTTTGTTTCTTTGTCTATGCCAGGCATGGTCAACAATTCCGCTCGTCGGACGCGCGAGAGTTGACCGCCCAGTCCGCACCGTGTGTCGCTAGTGTCGGGAACGGAGCGAGAGAGAGAGAGAGAGAGAGAGAGAGAGAGCTGCGGAAAGAGTGAGACCGCGCAGCACTGCTCTGCGCTGGACTGTCCCGCGGTCAGATCCAACGTAAACAAATCAAATGTTCAAATGTTTGTAAATCTATCGGACCGAACTGCGTGGTCATCAGTCCGTAGCTTACAAACTACTTAAACCTAGGTAAACTAACCTAAGGACAAACACACACACCCATGCCCCAGGGAGGACTCGAACCTCCACGGCGAGCAACCGTGCGCTCCGCAGCGAGACGCATTAGACCGCTCGGCTACTCCACCGCGGCCCAACGTAAACCAAGTAACAGAGGAAGCGCAGCTCTGTAATGTGGTCCAAGAACGGTAAAACAGGCGAACCATTTACTGTTTAGGTATGGCAGAATCACTATGCGAAGCTTTAGAAAATATCCAAAAAACGAATCTGAGAAAAACATTGTAATTTTGTGACACAAATTTCATTCTGTTAGTGTTGTACATGCACACTCGTCGTATATACAGTAGACTTCTTCTGAAATACATGTTTCTTAAATGAATTAGTATCATAAATGTGCTATTTTAAAAATAATTTTATGTAAGGACTATAGAGTCTCATTCTTACAAGTAAATATTTTTTGTTAAAACACAAATAAAAAACTGACAAAAAAAAAAAAAAAAAAAAAAAAACAGTTTGGTTTTAGTTGCATTTTCCCCCAGTTCCTCTGAAAAGATGGTTTCACACTTCTGGCGTGAGCCGTTTTCGGACGCAATAATTCCCGCCACCACTGCAATACCTGCAGCATGTGTGGGGGTGAGGCGGCTATATGCCGCTGCAATGGGGAAACGAAGGAAGGCATTTTCTGCGACACAGTGAGGCTACTAAGTGGAGATGGCAATGTCGTAGATTACTTTTATAATCGGGATTTTAGCGCTAATATATGTTTGCTACCTTTTTCATTCGAGAAAAGCAACAACTTTATTCTTTAATGAAATAAGCACATATGGCAGTATACCATTTGCATTATGCTGATTAACGTATTTAGAAACCTTTATTGAATCCTGAATTGAAATGAACTCTGCCCCAGACGCCGCTGCGCACAGTGCGCGGGGCAGGGCGTGGCAAAGGCGCTCGCGTCCGCGGGTACATCACAACCTTCTGCTTGTACTGTGACACGCTAACGGATTAAAAACTTGCAGGTACACGTAAGCACAATGTAAGCAAGCGTAACAACACCGTACTTAGCAACTACGCAGGTTGGATGGGGCAAGCAAATGTCGGATTAGAAACTTTTCACCATATTTCGCAAACGAATGGCACTATAGTCCTGCAACATACACCGCTGACTTTTAGTTTGTTAGTGTCATAGGCAGTGTCCCATTTAAAAATGTATGTTCACACAAAAATACGGTTCCTATGTGTTATTAAAAACTACCTATCCTGTGAAAACCGCGCATCAACAACACTTTCCATTTCCGCAATATTTGCGGTGCAGTTTTAGGTGCCAAAGACTCCTGTCACAACCCTCATTTTTGGTAATTGTGTATATTTATTTCGAACAAGTCATAGCAGATTTTTGACAACCGTTGATTATGTCCCATCTTATTTAGTGATCCAGAAAAAGACATTAACTGCAGAAGATGATGCGGCACCTAGTCCGGGCTAACATTTTCCGAAGCACACACTGTGTGACTGATTGAGCGTCTCCCTAACACTTCGCTTCAATTTGTCTGATATCGCTCTTCGGTAAAATGTTGCTTCGTTATTAACCATAGGGAACTGTCACAAGATGTCAGACCTGGACCCCGGAGGCTAGTCGATCGGCGCTGGTACATGCACTCTCTGTCGAATGTCCACGTCTATGATAACAGTTCATCCAGGAATTCCCCAGCTCAGAGAGCGTAGTGGGCAGAAACTCCAACTTTCTGAAGCCGACGGCCACCAAAGACGTCCAGCATTTGCGAAGAAATAAGGCCCTACTACGTGCTTACTGGAGATTGCACTCCACAAGACTAAATTTTGAGGATTATTCTCTAACTCTTCGCAATAAAATGTGGTTTCCTTGCTCCAGGAACAATTATCCCTGTTCTGACAACATAACTTGCACATTCATCCGAGTAGAAAACATTGCCCCGCTGTGGGAACGTTACTAACAAATGGAGTGAAGTTGAACTAGTTTCATGTCTTCGCCGCACACCCACATAACACATTTACGAATGTTGGCCTAAAAGATTTTAATTCCAGATCTTTTTCGTACTACGGACTGGACGGCCATTCCCGCCGGAGGTTCGAATCCTTCCTTGGGCGTGGCTGTATGTTTTGTCCGTAGTGTAACTTAGTTCAAGTAGTTTGTAAGTCTGCATTGTCGCTTTTGGAGTTACAAGTTCAGTTTATATTTCCGTAATCATTTCGCTACATTATTTATAAAGCACGAACGGTGAAGTACAAGTGCGGTGGAGCAGGAAGTAGACGAATCGTACGCCGTCATATCGTAATGATGTCGTACGAATCGTCTACTTCCTACTTCACCGCACTTGTACTTCACCGTTCGTCCTCGTACAGGAATCCAAAATGGCGAGTATAAGAGGCTACTGACATAGGGGGCGCGACGTTCATAGTGTGGGAGTTTCAGTCGAACGTACTTCGAGTGTGGATAGGCAAGTGGTTGAGGCGATCCCTGGCTCGAAGCGGAAGATGTGTTCCAAACCTGGCTGGGCTTATATTTTCACTTGTCGCCAATGAGTAATTTCAACGCCCTAGTGCAGTTGAAGTCATTCCTTTCCTTTCTTTATCCTTCTTCCCTCCTCTCCTAGCTGAAAACCCTGCGTTATTATGGTATTTATCTCTTTATTCCTGCAATTTTTCAGCTATATATTCATTTTTATAAGGGCTGTATGTCTGTAAAATCTCTTGGAAATACAGTTAGTAGTAAAGAAGAAATAGATTAAAACTTGGTGCGTGATGGGGCGGTTTTCCATAAAAGCTATTGTTTGTGTGCTCATATAGAATGGACTACGTGTCGTACTGTGATACTATTTAGAAGGTACATTCAACTATATGTGTGTATACTGTCTGAAAAATTTCCTGAGGCTACAATTTGTAATGTAGAAATTATAAATTGTAACGTCATACAGAATTGTGGAGTTTTAGTCCATGAACAGTGGAACGTGAATTGTGATTTCTATCGGTTATGACGTAATATCTTTTGAACCATGTGCCGTATGTGATTCTTAACCATGCAGCAATTGATACCTCACGGTAAGGAATGTGTGTACCAAATTTGGTTGAAATCGGTCCAATGGTTTAGGAAAAAATGAGCAGCATTGTCGCAAAATGCAGCAGTTTTTCGCGCATCTCATTGTTTATGACGTCATATCTCGTCAACTATATATCGTATGTGATTCTTACACTTACGGCGGTCGTCCTTATGGACTGAAGCTTAAGTGTACAAAATTTCATAAAGATTGGAACAAAACTGTAGATTTGTATGCAACATGTACAAATATACGGACACTCTGTTGATATATCTGCACTTAGTGTATGCGCCTGCGGCACATTAGAGTCCGAGAATCTGGCGCTGCCGTGGCTGGCGGATGGGGTGGCGGCGGCCGGGAGCCGTACTGCGCGATCTGCTGACGCCTGGCAGGCGTCTTTCGTGAGACACCCTATATTAGAATACAGAGGTGTAATATTTCAGTTAGCTAATGTTGAAATGTTCAAATGTTTGTAGGGCTTATGGGACTTAAGTACGGGGTCATCAGTCCATAAATTTACAAACTGCTTATACTAAAGATGGCACAAACATCCATGCCCGAGGGGGAATTCGAACTCGCGACGGGGGTTTCAATTAGGAAACGATTTTTTGCAACAGAATATTAAGATGAAACTTTCAACAGTCACATGCAATAAGAAGACATCATACAGTCTGACGCCAACATGCTGGTCTCTTAGACCCAAATTGCTGCGCTGGCGTCTGATAGGCGGCGTGGGTCTAAAAGTAAAAGTGTTGTTTTTATCAGTTTTCTTGTAATTTTTATGTTGTGGTTTTACAAAAACGTTAATAATAATATTAATAAACCGAATTGGTCGAGCCGTTCTCGAATTTTACGCTTAGCAACACATTTGGCGGTTCATTTTCATTCATATAGATAGAGATTAAGTTTCTACGGAATGTAAAGTTCGTTAGTCCTGCTCGCACTCTTCCATTTTTTCTGCTTTTATGAGACCACTGTTGGCACACATCTTGTGCTCGTTGCAGGAGAGCCATACTGGAGTTAATAAATGGGAGCAGTGTCTCCGTCTGACCCGAATGGTGCGGTAGCGGCGCCGCAGTCTCATTACCGGACGTCGTTTGGAACGCGAGATGAGGATCGCTGTCAACTTGGCGGCGGTCCATCGTCAACAAGCCGTGCAGACGAGGACTCTCTCTCTCTCTCTGTCCGCCGCAGACAATGCCGGCGCGGCCAGCAGCGGCCGCAGTTTGTTGTCTGCCGTGATTAACCGCCAGGGGCGCTGGCGGCGCATCTGGCGGGCCATGTCGACGGCGCAGCGCTCATTTCCGCAAAGAAGCGGCCGAACCAGCCGCACTCTAATGGACCGACCCTCTCCCCTGTCCCCCTAAAGCTCTGTATAGGGAAAGTATGGCCAGCCTGCAAACGGCAGCCATGTTGGGCCTATTCCGCTGCTGCTTACACGCCGACCGCTACAACGTTCCGAGCGCTTAACAATACTTATCAACCGATTTTGAGGAAACCATTCAATGAAAAAAATTAATTTTTTCACATGTTATAGTGTGATTCATTCTCTCGATAATGATCTCAATTTCTGTTCATTGTTACTTATAGTTCCCGTGCTATATCAAATTAAGTAAACTACTGCGCAAAATTTTGAAGAGTTTGCAGAGGAAAAATTGCATTGCGTAGACTTTGCGTACGGTTGATTTTAGCTCATACAATGTTGCGGACGAAATGTAGGTAAGATATCGAAATTTTATTTAAGGTTCAGAGCAGAACGATAACTCTTTTCATTCTCGAGATACAGGCTGCTAAATCCGACGGACAGATGCGGGAACTTCGCGTACTTCTGTTCATGCGGACCTGGCGGCTCTACGAAATACTTATCTTCAAATTTTAAGAAAACTGGTTTGTGGCTCTATATCTAAAGAGTTCACATGTAAATTCAGATTGACCTGTACCGTAGCCAAATATTTCAATAGATCGCGAACATGTCGTCATCGGAGCATACTGTAATTGAGATCATGGAAAAGTCTTTGATGAATATTTTCTTGCTTATTATGTACTTATATCTTACATGAACTACGAAAAATGCAAGGAGATACCCACTACATGTCTTTTACCAGGAACAGAAATTAAAGGTGCCTTTACAAAGCCAATTACATTTGAATGTCTAATATTTTTCTTGTTTCAATTCTTTGTTTCCTGATATGATACACTCTAACACACGAAAACGAATGAGAAAGGCATGTTTCAGGAACTGTATGTTAATTTCATATCTAAACGGGAATCTAGTTCACTCACTAATACGTAAAAAAATAAAAAAAGTAAAAACAAAAAAATAAAAAAGAGTATTTTCGACAACTACCTGCAGATGAAATCAACGACGTGTGAATAATTTAACCTCACGACATTGTGCAGGAATTTTCTTCACAAATTTACTCAAGTTAAAAATATATAGGTATTTGTTGCGTGATCCATTCGTCAGTGAATCTTTACTCTATTAATTTACATTATGAATTAAAATCATCACAGCACAAGAACCGAAGTTCGTTTCTGGACTCCTAGTTTTCTCTGACGATTTTCATCAGCCAGGCTGTTCATCATCCTGCATTTCTGATACCTAATGGAAGTTCTATAATGCTTCCCTCCCTTCTTCGCTTCTTAAAAACACCCAAAAGAAGAACACTGTGGCATTATTCAAACCAAAACATACGAATATTCATACGACTTCTCGTGGCAGCCAAGCAACGTGTATGACCAAGATGGCGGAAAGAACCACGTGACTCGGTTTCAGCCAATCACGAGCTGCAGACGGCGGCAAGCGGTGCGGAAAAGGATGGCCATACTTTCCCTATACAGAGCTTTACTGTCCCCCCAGTGCCCGAATGTACCCAGATTTTTAATTTTTTTATATCGATGTCTTATTAGTAAACTAGCTGAACCCCGCTGCTTCGCATGCGTAGGCTGGTTGGTCTGCACAAGTTGTTTCTTTTTAATGCTGATGAAGAATCCATATGTTAAGTTTCGTAGTTATAGCTTGAAATTTGAGTTAACAGCACTATATTTTTAGAAATCAATTTTTGCACCCCTTATTTCACCCCCTTCTTAGTCTAATTTCCAGAAATGCCGAAACACGTGTCTTTTAAATTCGAACCCCGAATCCAAATCCGAAAATTTGTAATTTTAACTTGAAAATTGCCTAAATAGCAACAGATTTTCGAAAAACATCACCTCTCCAATTTAACCCCCTTGATGGTTGAATTTCCAAAAATACCGAAACACGTATTTTTTAAATCATAACGAACAATGCAAATACCAATTTTTGCAGCTATAGCTTCAAAATTGTCTTGACAACAAAGTATTTTGGAAAAGAATTTGTGATCCCCTCTTTTACCACCTTAGTTTTAAATTTCAAAAAATACCGAAACTCGTGTCCTTTTAATCCTGACCAAGAGTCCATATCCTCAGTTTCGTAGTTATAGCTTAAAATTTGAGTTAACAGCAACATATTTTTGAAAATAAATTTTTTGCGTCTCCTATTTTACCCCCTTATTTCTCGAATTTCAAAAAATGCCGAAACACGTGCCTTTTAGATTCGAACCCTGAATTAAAATCCGAAATTTCGTAGTTCTAGTTTCAAAATTGCCTAAGTAGCTACGTATTTTCAAAAAACGTTTCATCCCCTATTTCACCCCCTTACGGACGGAATATCGAAAAATCGCTTCTTAAATGACGCCTACAGAGTAAGATCAACACCCTCCACAAATTTCAAGTTTCCATCTTCAGTGGTTTGGGCTGGGCGATGATGAGTCAGTCAGTCAGTCAATCGGGACACTTCCTTTTATATATAGAGATTTTCCGATGGTGGCCTGTATAATATTACTAAAATGGATGAAAAAGCTTACTCTAATTTATTTCGACAATACCTATTGCTGATAAACTAACATCAATATTTAAAAGCCACGGTGGAGTATCCGAGCGGTCTATAAAGGCTGAGTTCCCACTGAACGCGACTGATCGCGCGCGACTGATAGCTCGCGATTTTTTACGCGCGACTTTATGCATACGACTGCACGCGACAAGAATGCCTTTTAGTTTAGAAATGGACGCTGAAGAGGTAGCCACTCCGTTTGCACTATTGTAAGGCAAGTTTGTTCCGCTATATGGGCCAAAGTGACTGACATATGTTTACGGGAACCCACAGAGGAAGAATGGAAGAACGTTGCAAGAACATTTGACAAGCGCGCACAGTTCACGAACTGTGTAGGTGTTATCGATGAAAAGCACTTAAGAATCTTACAGCGCCGGCCGCGGTGGCCGAGGGGACTGAGGCGCTCCAGTCACGGTCTGCACGGCTAGTACGGTCGGGGGTTCGAATCCCCCCTCGGGCATGGATATTTGTGCCGTCCTAGTTCGTAAGTAGTTCATAAGTAGTTTGTAAGTTTAGGGACTGATAACCCCGTAGTTAAGTCCCATAGAGTATACAAATATTTGAACATTTTTGAACCTTACAGCCACCTCGTAGCGGTTCGCTATATTACAATTACAAGAGATATTTTTCCATTGTGTTACTCGCTATTTCTGATGTAGATTACAAGTTCATCAGCAATGATGCGGGAGTCTACGAAAAGTGCAGTGATTCTTCAATATTCAAGATTCCCGCAATTTACCAGAAACTTATAAATGGGGAACTGCAAATTCCACATAAGAGTACAATATCTACAACCAATACACCTATGCGGTATATATTTGTTGCTCACGAGGCTTTTCCTCTTTCCAAATACGTAATGCAGTCATATTCCGACATAGGCAATGTCCTTAGTATCAGAGATGGCACTAGAGACGATGATGGATTACATTATTTTCAAACAACATGCCAGACGTCCTGCATCTTACCGAGATTTATTTGCTACATATTAATGAAGGCCAGGTTTCATGGCAAAACAAATGTATGTACTATGTTAAATTTAGAAATCCATGTACATACAAGTCTGAAAATACATAACTGTTTATACTGAGAAAGTGCTTGTTTCTCTTCCAAATCCTGTAGCTAACCTCAAAATCTCTCCACTACTTCTTTCCATAAAGCTTTTCGTTTATTTTTGTCAGTATATTCCTTTATAGTACAGTTCCATAGTGCTGATCTTTGTTCCACTTTCATTATAAGCAACTCTGTATCGATGCAGTTCTCCGATAGCGACATTTTTAAACTACTTCGTGCTGTGTCGCGCGCTGCTGGCCGCGGCAGTGAGTTCTGTCAGTTCTGTCACAACATGGCGGCGGTGAGAGGCTTAGTCTTCTGAAAGATTGTAAACATTAGCAGTGCACGCTGTTTATAGTGCATTCTTTCGTTCAGAAGTGTATTTATTACGTACATTGGTGTTGTGTACGGTGTGATCGTTACGCTGGACGTTTTGTATGTGTGAGTACAACGTGTGATGTCTTTTTTACTGACAAAATGCCGTTTCGCTGTTCTGTGCCGAAATTTAGTGGAAATAACGACTGTGGCCCAAAAGTTACCGTCTTTAAACGTCCGGAGAAGAATAAGCTAATGGGGGTGGTTACGTAAATAAAATGAATCGCTTTATCCAACGGTAAACAGTCATGACTTAAACTCTTTTTAAGGTTAAACAAAAACGAAAACTTCTCATTTACTTGAAGAAGGAGTCAAGTTATCCTGGGAATTCTTGATATCCATTTCTTCTTCTCTTATTTTGGGCCACAGTCGTAATTTTCTCTACGTTTCGGCACAGAACAGCGAAACGGCATTTTGTCAGTGAAAAAGAGATCACATGTTGTTCTCACACACACAAATCGTCCAGCGTAGCGATCACACCATACACTACACAAATTTACGTAATAAATACACTTCTGAACAAAAGAAAGCACTATAAACAGCGTGCACTGCTAATGTTTACAATTTTTCAGAGGACTCTAAGCCTCTCACCGCCGCCATGTCTTTTATAGGGGATGCTGGTTCTGTCCGCTTGCTGCTCCTGGTTTGTTGGACCGTGAGCGGCCACTCTGTCGCGTGGCCAAATTGGCCGCGCGCGCCAGTGAGTTTTGCGACGTACAGCACCGTGTTACCAACAGCCGCACGCGACAATGCGTGACTAGCCGCGAGCGCGCGGTTGCTGGCCGTCGGAGGTTCGAGTCCTCCCTGGGGCATGGGTGTGTGTGTTTGTCCGTAGGTTAGGTTACCTAGGTTTAAGTAGTTTGTAAGCTACGGACTGATGACCACGCAGTTTGGTCCGATATATTTACAAACATTCATTCATTCAAATATTAAAAAAAAAAAAAAAAAAAAAAAAAAAAAAAAAAAAAAAAAAAATCCGATTTCTAAAATATTATACCAACAGAGTTTTTAATAAAAAGTATAAACTGATTATTACTGAGCACTCGTAGATGGTGTTTATAATCATTGAAGAAAAGGGATATTTTTCACCGTTATATTAGGTAGGGAACCGCACATTCAAACAAACGGAAATACAACGTGCATTCAAGTTATAACACCTCAAATTTTATTTATTTATTTCTATTTTCTGACGCCTCGCTACTGATACAAACATTATTGCTTTAATAAACAGCTGTACACATTACCCGTTCGGTTAGCTGTGCGCTCTAAGTCACTGCCGGCGTGGCGCAAGGAGTAGCGGCACCGATTGCGGTGCTGAAGGTCACCGGTTCAATCCTCTCCACCGCCAAAAATTTACTTCTTTGTGTCTCAGCGGCCCGATCATGGGGCTAAATGCCATCTGAAACAAAATATGCAACGAACGGTCGAGAACGAACCGGAACAACGACCGCATAGCATAGATCTACCTGAAGAAGAAGAAGAAAAATAACGCACCGGTTACCGGTTTCCGAGGGTGGCGTACCGGCCCTGGTCCGAATCCGCCCGACAGATTAACGAGGGTGGTCGGAGTGCCGGCCAGCCTGGATGTGGTTTTAGGCGGTTTTCCACATCCCCCTAGGTGAATACCGGACTGGTCCCCAAGTCCCGCCTCAGTTACACGATTCGCAAACATTTCGTAACAAAACTTTCACACCTATAACACTATACTCAGACATTTGGGGTATATACTTCCCCCCACGGGGCATAGGGTGGCGGCAGGAAGGGCATCCGGCCACCCCGTAAATATTAATACACGTGTTTAACAAGGCCGACCCTATATTGGCGGGAACATGGCCAAAGAGAAAGAAGAAGAAAATACGTTATTACACAATGCAACTGCGTGACAGAAAAGGCAGCAAAAAACACATACAACTCTAATATTCACAGAATATATGACAACCGCGAATGAGCAAAGCTGAAAATGTGTACCCAGCCGGGATTCGAACTTGGGTTTCCCGCTTTCTAGGCAGTTGCGCTAACCGCTACGCCACTGGGACGTGAAAGCTGGAGACCTGGGTTCGAATCCCGGCTGGGTACATATTTTTAGCTTTGCCTATTTGCAGTTGATGTCGCATATTCTGTGAATATGAAAGAATAGCAACTGCAGGATCAGAAGTGACGTCTCTTCTTTCGGAACAGACGACACATGTATATTCATAGAACTCTAGTGACAGCGAGAAAATGAGAATTATTATTAGTTAGAATCGAAATGTTCTTGTTTATTTATTTATTATCCACCTTTAAATATTAAAAATAGAACAAATGACGTCTTTTCTATATATGCACACTTAAATGTACAGTTACATAAGTAGCATAAACATTATATTTTTAGACCATTATTGGCTATCAAGATAAGCATACGATTTTTTTTTATCTTTCAAATGTAAATCTATCGGACCAAACTGCGTGGTCATCAATCCGTAGCTTACAAACTACTTAAACCTAGGTAAGCTACCCTACGCACAAACACACACACCCCTGCCCCATGGAGGACTCGAACCTCCACGGCGAGCAACCGCGCGCTTCGCAGCGAGACACTTTAGACCGCTCGGCTACTCCACCGCGGCCATACGAATTGTCCACCATATTATACATGATATAATCACCATATCCATACGTATAAGTCATCATATCACACTTTTTTGAACAAATTTCAGATAAATTCATAAAGCTATCAAACTTGCATTTTATAACTTCCACCATCTTTGTACATCAATGGGTGTCATCTATTGTGTACACATACGCTTAAATATACAGTTACAGCCACGGCGAAGCGGCCGACCGCATTGAGGACGTTCCCCGACGGGGGTTCGAATCCCCCCTATGGCATGGATGTCTGTTATGTCTTTAATATAAGTTAGTTCATAAGTAGTCTGTAGGTTTAGGGACTGATGGCCCCGCAGTTAAGTCCCATAAGTTTTACAAACAATTGAATTGAACACTACAGTTCCATAAGTAGCGTACATATTGCGAAAATATTGTTTCAGACGACTTTTGGTTAACACGATAAAAAAATTACATCATACTGTGCAAGATATATACAATTTTAATCCTGGTTGAAGTATGTTAGGACTTAAGTCATCTTTAGGGCATGTTGAGAATTGTTCTAGTGTATAATTCGCTTTTTTCTTTTAGCCATTTCTGCATTGTATTTGTAAATGCTTCTTATATCAACATCTTAAATAGTTTTATGCCCATGTATCTTGTGTCTTTTGAGCCTAGCAACTGTTAATTTCAATGTGCTGTTTTGTGCCTGTGTTATTATGATGATAGACGGATTGTTGCACTCTGTGGCAGTGCAGGCTTTCTTTTGTATGTGTCAGACATCATAATGTAAAGAGAAACGTAGTTGTTGGTATATTTAGTGTTTTGATTTTTTGTCCCCACACAAGACGGGGACACCTGGTGTTTGAAATGGCGGCGCCGCTGTTCCCTTGTTTCTCCCCTGTCCTGTGGTGGCGCTGTTCACGGCTGGCTTCCCGCCTTCTCGCGGACGGCGAAGGCGGAGTGCGTCTCAGTTGCTCTTCCACGTCCTTTGCTGTCTGGCTTCAGTAACTGCCCATCACTTGTAAATTAAGAAAATTAAGTCAATTACATCTGAAATATAACCTGTAACGTAGATTCGAATCGTCATGACATGTGGACTATGTAAGGTTAAAAATGCTTTGCCACCTTACAGCACTACACTGTATTTCTGTTCATTATTCTTATTGTGCATTTGAGAAATGCAAGTTGACGTCCGTAGCTCAGCCACCTCCCTCTGAAAACTTTCATTAGCTGGAACCTCTCCGCCGGCTGCAGTGGCCGAGCGGACTGTGGCGTGTCAGTCACGGTCTGCACGGCCACTGCGGTCGAGGGTTCGAATCTCCCCTCGGGTATGGATGTTTCTGCCGTCTTTAGTATAAGCTAGTTCATAAGTAGTTTGTAAGTTTAGGGACTGTTGACCCCATAGTTAAGTCCCATAAGCTCTACAAACATTTGAACATTCTTTTTTGGTGCCTGTTCCTCGAAGCTACTCAACGCAGCCGTGTAAAGGTTACTCAGGGTGTTGATGAGGTTCTCTGCTCAGTCAGAGCGATGATTTACTAGCGACGTCATAGTTCTCATTACCTGCTGTATGAAATGAAGTTATATCTCCAGTTCTTACTTCATTAATTGCTAAGCTGCATTTGTAGATCCCAATCAGTGTTGCCAACTTGTTTCCAACCATTTCCACAAATGACGTGTCAAAAATCCCCATGTTCACCATGAAAGTCCCTACGGAGCGAAGGAAAAAAAAAAATAATTAAAAGAAAAATAGAAGAGAAAGAGAGAGAGAGAGAGAGAGAGAGAGAGAGAGAGAGAGAGAGAGAGAGAGAGAGAGAGAGAGAGAGAGAGAGGCTGCATACTCATAGCCCCTCCCCCCCCCCCCTCCCTGGACTCGCCACATAGGTCCATATTCAAGCGCTAGCTTTTAAGACCCCTACATACGCTCCAATTTATCGACCGACCAACGGACCAACCAATTCGTACCAGCCTACACACGTTCGAACCAACTGCACGCAGAGATTGCAGCGCCTTCTTGTTCTGTGGTGTCCGTTTGTCGGACTGTCTTGCTTTCGCTGTGAAGACAGCAGACGATCGCAGGTAGGAAGTTGGTCGGGTGGCGCTACACACGCACAATTTGTCGGGTGGAGTGGTGGGGGAGTCGAATGTCGGACGGCCGGGCCTAACCATCTACCCGAGAAGCGAAGTTGGTCGGGAAGGGCCTCCACACGCCTAATTTATCGGACCGCCGATAAATTAGTCCCGACAAATCGTAACATGTGTACGATCCTTTAAAAGCTCTACCAGCGTTTGAAAAAGGTTTAAAACGTAAACTAGTAGCACTGAGCCAACAAATAAATAGATTTGGTCAGCCAGAATTGCATTCTCCGAAAAAAAGGTACTTCCATTCCGAGAAAAGTCTCTACATCTTGCAGAGAGATCGGATATCACTCCCTGCAGTATGGAAAAGGGAGTCAGGACATGTCCCCAGTTAACAACACTGCTCTCAATTGATCTGATAGCGTACCCCTTAACTCCTACACCATGTGGATTAAATACAGTTGATTTGAAACCCACCACAAACGAAAGAAGCCACGATCAATATATAACACTACCTCTTGACATTTCAGCTGCGGGAGAGAATCGTCAGCAGGAAATCTTACCTGTCGACTACGGTCTCTCTGCCCGTAAGTTTTAGTGGGGAAAACTACGGCCGTGAAAGTTCACACTAATAAAACTTCATTATGCCTCGTATCAATTTCCATACGTCATTTCATTTTTCAATATTTTGAGACTGAGAGAGGTACTCGGATGTTAATTCATTGTTAACACCAAAGTCTGGTATGAAATGTCGAAAGTTAATACTGTACCAGATATACTGTATATACGAGCTATCGCCTGCCTCCCTCTACGTACACACAGATACACTTTACACTCAATATTTTTCTCTCCGAGTGTGAGGTATGTCCAGCAATTCGACTGAACATTATTCCTATCCCCTAGCTTTGACCAGGGTTACAGGGTATGATTGTACAGTATATCCCGAATTTGGAACCTCCTCCTAAACACTCCCCATGCCCCATTACCATAGTGCATAAGGTATAAGGCTGAAAGTCCGTGAATCTAGAAGGGACGTTTCTAAAAGTTTTCGTGGAAGTTTACCTTCATCGCATAGTGAAAGTCCGTCAGTATAGCTGGGTCGCTACTGAAAGTTTACGCATTGTAGAAACCGTATCTGGAAATTTTCCTAAATACCCCACACTAGAACTCGTACTGCCCATTACCGAAGTTAGACTAGCCTGTGAAGTCCGTGGCTCCAGATGTGCCATTTGTGAAGTTTCCCACTCTACTCAGAGAATGAAAAATTCAAAGTATTCTTTAGTGAATGATTTATGTGATAAAAAAGTGATTACCAGAACTTACCTACTTTAATACGTAGTCGACTGTAGCTTTGAAGTCTGCTGCTGTCTCGCCTTAGTGACCTTTCGACCGACTATTGTTATTTTGTCTCACGTAGGCGGGGAGCCGTGCCAGTAACCTTTAATATCGCGTGCACTTTTAAGTCGCGAATGGACTATCGTCAATAACGAAACTGCGCTTTAAAGTGAACAGAACAAGCACATAGTATCAAATTGTTTGTGAGTTCTTCGTAGCCCAAACTACACACATACCAAATGTCTGGTTTCCACCAGCTGCAGTAATTAATTTTAGTGATTTTTGCGCCTTGCTTGTTTTCTTTTATTGCCTTTCTACCTGTAGCTTGCCAGGGAGACACTCAAGTTATGAACCCTAGGGAGAGAGTGTCCGCCATGCTTTTACCAGACTGCGCGGCCGAAGAGCACCTACATAGCGACCCAGGCAGAATAATAGCCACTTAACGATTGAAATAAGGCATGAGCTCCAACCATGAGGCCAAAGCACATCTTCTAGCTTTCTAATCAGTACGTGGTTAAAGAAATGCAATTCATCTACGTTCTCTTACTGTCGAATGTTAAAACCACATTTTACGATGTTCTGGTAACTTCGACAGTTGGCAGTTGATTAATAAGAAAGAGGTATTTGATGTTATGTATCTCAAAGAAAATGATGCTATTTCAGAATTTTCTGTCTGCATATCCATCGCTGAGATTATTACATTATTGTGGCTTTCCGTCTCGATATAATGCATTTTAAGTGTGCTGCTGTCGATCTTATAACTTCTTCCTTACACTTGGAAATAAAATATATATATATAAAAAAAAAGTTATTCTGTACATACTTTTAAGAATACAGTATCATACAAAATCGGAAAAATACTATCTCTACTGAAACAGACTCAGAATAGGTAACATAGGTAACTGAATATCTACAACGAGTGAATAATCCCGTCCCCTTTTCTTTCATGTTACATCCCGTAACCAGTTACAGGATTGTGAATAGCCAATAATAAACAGCCGAGGGGTAGGTGCCGCAGTCGTGTTAAAGCATACCTTGTAGCACGACATGTCGAAAACCAATACCAAAAGCTAGAAAATACTGATTAAAAATTTTCCGCTGACCGGATTCGAACCCGCGACCTTACCATTATGAATTCAGAACGGAAACACTACAACACGCAGGAATTGCGCAGGCAGTTGCTCTATTACTGATTATCAATGCCTTTCTTGCATTGGGCGGGGGGACAGACAATATTTACTTCACACAGACAGGAATAACTCGTTGCTTTCCATAAGTCGTCTTTACGGTTCCCGCTTTCTCCGTTAACTTTCACCGCCCCCTGTTTCGTCTTTCCTCATTCCATGCTAACACAAGCACCGTATAGCAATCTTCACTTTGTTTCTTACAGCCAACAGAGGAACAATGAGGCATTTCTCGTGATTGTTCTTAATGATTATGTGATACACACAGCCGGCCGCGGTGGCCGAGGAGACTGAGGCGCTTCAGTCACGGTCAGCACGGCCACTACGGTCGGGGGTTCGAATCCCCCCTCGGGCAAGGATATTTGTGCCGTCCTTAGTCTTAGCTAGTTCATAAGTAGTTTGTACGCTTAGGGACTGATGACCCCGTAGTTAGGTCCCATAAGTTCTATAAACATTTGAACATTTGTGATACACATTATTAATTACACTCAGTAAATCACTTCAAATAAATATTTAATCTGAAAAATGGCGCGAAGCTCTAAAATTATCGTCAACGACCGACGAACAACGCGTTAATTTATCTAAGTAGGACCGACAAAGACGTGCAGAAGTGGAGCAACGCCTACCGTAATAGAAACTGCACGTAAATGTACAGTGAAATCGCCGCCTGAAGCTTTTAAGACACTCCACAGTACAGTTACTCACACTGAACTATTGACACATATACAGAGCCCACCAAGTCTGGTAAAATGCGGCGTCCTGCGCTGTTGCCCTATAAGGAGCGGTATAATGCACGGCCAGGCCACCTCTCCCTATACAGGCTCTCTGCCTGGCCCTAGCTGTCAGAGCACAGTTACGCCAAGAAGCAATAAACATAAAACAGCAATTTCTATCCAGGATTAAAGTGGACAATAAATTAGTCAAGGAGCTTTAAAAAGGTTGATTTAAGTGCTTGCCAACCAACACATCCACACGGTGAAGGATTACTTAGGTAACACGGGTTTGGTAAAAATAAATAAATAAATAAAAGTAATCAATAATAATGACAATAACAACAAATCCAATGCGAACTATAAAACTTTTGTCACTTTTCGACGTAATGCCTCCTCCCCCCACAGCTGTAAACGTTTATCACATCTGTAACGACAAGAAAAAATGTTTGTATAGTCTATGGGACTTAACTACGGGGTCATCAGTCCCTAAACTTGCAAACTACTTATGAACTACTTACGAACTAGGACGGCACAAATATCCATGCCCGAGAGGGGTCGAACCCCCGACCGTAGTGGCCGTGCAGACCGTGACTGGAGGGCCTTAGTCCCCTCAGCCACCGCGACCGGCCTGTAACGACAGTTTTAATTAGCTGGGATAACGCATCATTATTTATATATATATTCAGCTAGGTTTTTACGGCTGCCGCCGCCTCTCGCATCCCAGTTTCCATCGATTCCGGTCGTTGCAGTCTCCTCGATTAAAACCTCTCGCCGCCATTGCTTCGCTCACGTCACGTCATCTTTCCAGCATCTCGGCGGTCTGACGCGCCTTCTTCTTTCATGAGGAGTCCACTGATTATTCGTTTTGGTCATCTTGTGTCTGGTATACCTTGCAAATGATCATACCAGAGAAGGTGCTTCCTCTCTGTGCAGTATAGGATCGTGCTTTCCACTTTCATGATCTCTCTGATCCTGTTATTTCTAACATAATCAGGTCTGGAATATCCACAACTCCGTCTCCAGAAATCCATCACAACTGCCAGTAGCCGTCTATTTGCCTTTTAGTTCGTTTCCACAACTGTGCGGCGTACGAGGTGATACTTTCCTTAACTGAGAGGTAGATGGTATGTTTAGTTCTGCGCATCATGTTGTTATTCCAGAGAATCACATTTAGTTGCTTTAGGGCTCGCTTCCTGTGGCCAAATTTATTGTTTATATCATCTATACTTCTACCGTTGGATGACAATATCACTACCAATTTCTTGAACTTTCAACAGCCTTTAACAATATCAGCATCGAGTTGTATGTCGGTAACGGTATACCTCCCACTTTCAGAAATTCTGTTTTACTTACATTTATGACAAGACCCATTTTCTGAATTCTTCTTCTAAGTTGTGGAGCATATAATTAGCATCTTCCTCGTCCCCAGCTACTATCATTTGGTCGCCAGCAAAAAATAAAGTGAACAAGATGTCATCGTCTATGGGGATATCCGATCCTCCGTATTTCCTTTTCCAGAATTTAAACAACGCAGGGGCGAGTGTGCATCCCTGGCGTAGTCCCTTTCTCACCTCAAACTGTTCACGTACAGCCTTTATAAAACTGTCTAACGACTTTCACATCGTTCGGTAACACACCGTTATTGATCAGACTTGTCCACAAGTTGTTTTGTGGAACTGTGTCATAAGCCTTTTGCAGGTCTACAAAGACAAGGTGGGTGACAACGCCCCTTGCTGTCCATTGCTCCACAAGGGTTCAGAGCGTAAATACTCCATCAGTACAGGAGCGACCAGATCTGAATCCATTTTGTTCTTCCGATTCAGTTATTTCTGTCTCTATTATATTTTTTAGAATACGGCCAATTCTGTGTTTTTGATAAACTAGAATAAAATCTTAGACATTAGTAGAAAATGGTCTAATTCCCACTCTGCGCCTCTCACAATCCTCTGCTTTAATCTGCGGAAAATCGCTAATGGAATTGCACAACGGCTACTGAACATGCATCATTGCAAAATGCCAAAAGTCGCTAGGAACCAGGTCAGGTAAGTAACGAGCATGACAGATCACATAAAAGTTGTTAAAAAAAAAAAAAAAAAAAAAAAAAAAAAAAGGGAAAATAAAGAACCTCCAGCGTAGGCTTTGCCCGATGAGACGGTGCATTGTCGTGATGAAAGAACACACGTGCATCCTTTCTTGGCCGTTTTTGACGCAATACTGCCAGCAACGTTTCCTGCAAAACGTCTCGGTAGGATCCACCTGTCTGCGTCATGTCCTTTATAAAGCAACGAATTAGGGTTAACGCAATCGCTGTCCCAGAACAAGGCCTCCATTCTTAATCAGCACAGGTCCTTATCCGAAATTTTTTCGCTCGCAGTGAGTTTGTGTGCTTCCGTTCAGCTGACTGACGTTTTGTTTCAGGATTGAAAAACGGCATCCATGTCTCATTCACTGACACATTCTATGGAAAGAACGTCCCAGTCATGCCGCCATCATAAGTCAACATCGCCTGACGACGAAGCCTTTTGAAACTGTATCTTGCAAGTGGCTTCTAATCAAACTGTGTGCTCACGGAAGATCGCCTGTCCCCGACAGATCTTTTCTGTTTGAACGAGATAATCTCTAAAACTACTAAAGAAATTTGCATGTGCTTCACAAGTAACTTGAACGTGCCTTGAAGAAACATCCTGATTTCAGTTCATCACAATAGGATCTTCATTTACATATATAAATGAATGTTTGTCTGTATGTCCTCTATGTCTTCATAAACCTCACCCAAAAACAAAAGAGCACGACACGTAGCTCAGGAGATATGATGTCATAAATAATGAGAAGCCACCGCATGAGAATACCCAGATTTATGCGTCAATCATTGGAAAATGGGAGTAGTTAGGGACCTGCAACAAAGTTTGCATTTGATTTCGAACGTTTATGGAGCGTTTTGTCACTGCCCCCTCCACCCTCCCCCCCCCCCCCCCCCCCACACACACAAAATGATGAAAATAAGTCTACTGCTCAAAACAATTTCGATGTATACGCCATAAAACTGTCGCATCAGCCATGAGCTACTATCAAATAAAGTTAGCATTACAAATTTGCATGTTACAATTTCTTTTGTCTGCAAGTCTCCCTTAATTATCTTGCATCCAAAATTAAGCAATCTGTTTTCTTAATCTCTGTCGATATAAAACCGAAATGACACTCACTCACTCACTGACTAAACACGAAATCTCGAAAACTACTTCACCTACGAAGCTGAAATTTGGCGGGATTGTAGTTTATATGTACAAAACGTCAGCTAAGAAAGTATTTTGTGATAGGTGCACGGCGGAAAAAATCTATAGTTTCATCCCGATCTTCATGAAATTTCTCACGTTTGACCTTCAAAACAAGTTTCGTACGGTGCATGGGGGAGGGTACTCTGCAACAAAAAAATTGTTTTGTTTTCGTTATTATCAGAAGAAGAGTTGTATTAAATAAAACTGCAATATTTGAAAACAACAATGTGCGTTTTTTAATGTGACCCTGCGTTTCTGTAGCTTAGAAATCTTTAGTTTTGTTCCGATATTGATGAAATTTTGCACACTACACCTTAAAAACAAGAGGAATGTAACTGTCTGTATAAAATTTCGTTCGGTGCATGGTGGAGGGTACTTGACTTACAGAATTTTACAAAATGCATAGGTTTGCTCCAATCGTTATGAATTTTTGCACACATGACGTTTAAACCAAGAAGAAGATCACTGAACAGAGAAATGTTTGTATGGTACATGACAGAAGGGTACCTTACAGAAAGCTTTGCCGAGAGAGGGAAAGGTGGAAACGTACAGAGAGATGGGAGAGAAAGAGGTGGATGCAGAGAGAGGAGGGGGGGGAGGGGGAAGGGGATGTGGACTACAAGATTGTAGGATAAATAAACACCCGGGCAACGCCGGGTTTATAGCTAGTTAAAAATAATAATGTAATATATAAAAATTAATGTTTTTTGTTTGTCTTTTAGTTCGTGTTTTATGCACCGCCATAACGTACATACGACTGAGATAAAACTTTGTCAACTCGCGCGAAGGTTATAGGCAAATTAAAATTAACTTCGTATGGTGGAGGGTGCTTTACTGTTAGTTAATTCGTTTCTTCCCCCTTGACACTGAAATGGCGGGATGGATATGAATGACATTTGGAACAGAGGCAGCTTATACGTAAGCCAACGTACGGGGCGTGGTGGAGGGTACCTTACTATGGGCTAATACGTCTTCACGCTGAAACAGTTGGACGGATTTGAATGAAATTTGGAATACAGGTAGCTTTCACACTGAATGAACGCAATGAGCTACCTTTAGGAAGTCACCGTATGGTGGTGCATGGCGGAGGGTACCTTACACTGGGTCAACTCGTTGCCGCGGCGGAGTGGCCAATCGCATTGAGGCGCTATGCTCCGATGCGCGAGGCCATTCCCCGTCGAGCAGGGATGTTTGTGTCGTCTTTAGTATAAGGTAGTTCATTAAGTAGTTTGCTGCGGAGCGCGCGGTTGCTCGCCGCCTGGGGCATGGGTGTGTGTGTTGTCCTATGGTTAGTTTACCTAGGTTTAAGTAGTTTGTAAGCTACGGACTGATGACCACGCAGTTTGGTCCGATAGATTTACAAACATTTGAACATTCGAACTTATTTTGTTTGTTTGTTAACACGTTTGTTATTCTTCGCGTTATACGGCTGGACGGAAGTGAATGAAATGTGGAATGAAGATAGATTATACCCCGAATTAATTACATGATCTACCTTTCGTAAGCCTCCGTAGATGCATGGCGGAGGGTACGTTACAACAAACATCCAAACTGTTTGACTGCTCAGCATATAAATGTATGTTTTCATGAAGGAGATTTTTATGATCTGCAAGCTCGTGAATTTAGCATGATGCAGGGAGCCTTAAGACTTTGACACCGTCTGACCAGTCACCATGAAACTAGGCGGATATGTATGTTTTCATATATAGGATGGAGAGGAGTAGGTGGAGGAGGAGACGGACAGAAAGGGGAGGGAGGAGAAGGGCAGAGAGAGGGGTGAGGAGGAGAACGATGGAGGGGAGAAAGGAGATAAACAGAGGGAGGGGGAGGAGGAAGCGGACAGGAGGAGGCGGGAGGAGGAGCAGATGAACAGAGTGAAGCGAAAGGAGGAGATGGACTAATGGGATATTGGAAAACTCATATATATCTGTTCGTATTTTACGCAATGCCATAACGTTCATCTGACTGCGAAGATTCTCCGTCAAATTGCTTCTTGCTCTTTCGCGAAGGTTATACACATGTCGTGCGTGTCGGACTGGCAAATGTATTTGAAGGGCCATTGAACTGGTGAGATGTTTCAATGTAATACAAACTTTAATTTTTATATATTATATAAAGTGAATAATTATTTTTATACATGTGGCGTCTGTTACGAAAGAACAGACGTCACTTCTGATCCTGCAGTTGTAATTCTTTCATTTTGATAGAATATATGACATCAACTGAGTATAGGCAAAGCTGAAAATGTGTACCCAGCTGGGATCAGAACCCGGGTCTTCCGCTTTCTAGGCAGTTACGCTGACCACTACACTACTGGGGACACAGTGATCAACGCACCTGCAAGGTATAGCTGAGCACGCCTCCCGCCAGACACAAGTTCCCAGCTTCACCCTGCCCACAGTACTCAAACTCGTAGTTTTGAAACTAATTCTCAAATTTTCAAATGTTTGTAGAGCTTATGGGACTTAACTACGGGGTCATCAGTCCCTAAACTTACAAACTACTTATGAACTAGCTACAACTAAGGACGGCACAAATATCCATGCCCGAGGGGGGATTCGAATCCCCGACCGTAGTGGCCGTGCAGACCGTGACTGAAGCGCCTCAGTCCCCTCGGCCACCGCGGCCGGCGAAACTAATTCTCGTAAGATTGTTGTTGTTGTAGTTTAGAGGGTACTAGACTGCTCGGTCATCAGTCCCAATTCTCGTAAGAGTAAGTGCCGCAAACTTGCCCACCCCTCCTCCACATTACTGACATTTTCGGTTTTGTAGGCGACCTGATTATATTCTTCAAAATGAAATGCCAAGATAGTAAATTAATAATTTATTGAATGATGACTGGTTTCTGTGAACTATGTTACCATCATCTGGTCATACATATTATACAAACTAATAAGTGCAACATAGCACATAAAAATACACAAATTGAAACATGGCAGCTTACAAAAAAGCAGGCCCGTTTAGAGTCTTCACAGGATTTTGTTTAAACGGTGGATGCGACCCCAATTTCTTGAATCGTACTGTTACTGGCGATGAAATCTGGTGTGTCCGTTACGACCATGAAACGATACGGCTAAGCATGGACTGGCATTCTGTAACGTCACCTCGTCGGCAAAAGTTCAGAGCCGAAAAATCACTCATCAAAACGATGCTCATCACCTTTACTGAGAGTCAAGGCATTCCTTATCCACAAGGAATTTCTACCTGAGGGAACGACGCTGAATGCTGCAAGGTTCGTTGAAATTTTGACCCCTTTCATGCAACGTCAACGCAGGGCACGACCCCAGTACACACGAGAAGGTTCGTGGTTTCTTGTTCACGACGACGCTCTCCCACACAACATCCAATATCGTCAGACAGTTCCTGCCAAAAAAAGGGGCTGGTGCAACTTGAACATCCACCATACTCGCCGGATTTCAATCCTCCAGACTTCTTCCTGTTCTCTCGACCCAAACCTGCTTTGAAAAGATAGAGATTTGATGATATTCCTGACATCTAATGAAACGTGACGACCTTTCGAATACCATCCCAAAGGAAGAGATGGTGCAAAGTATCCAGGACATGTATCGCAGAGCTCAGCGGTGCATAGCTATGCGAGGTGACTATTTCGAAGGACAGTAGGTAACTATAGTTCATAGTTCATCTATGTTAATGTGACGGAACTATTAATCGAACTTTATTGTCAGAGGCTGCATGGAGTCTAGACGTCCAGCTCGAAGTTTCCAGCGAATTCTAGTCCAGTAGTCCACTCATCTCATTCTCTGACTTCACAGATATGCTACATAGCATCTCTCAATGGTTCCTTTGCAAGGGAACGACTGATTTTCTTACTCATTCTACGTCTATATAAATATTCTGCAAGTCACACTGAAGTGCATTTCAGAGGGTTCATCGAAAGCTTTTATGATGTTTCTCTATACTTCATTTTTCTAATAGCTCCCGGGAAAAAGGAACGCCTAAATCTTTCAGTTTTCGATCTGATTTCTTGTAATTTATTCTGATGATCATGTCTCCCTATGTAGGTGGGTGCTTAGAAAATAAGTTCGCATTCGGAAAAGAAAGATTGTGAAAGAAATTTCGCAAGTAGATCTCGTCGCAACGAATAACACCTTTCTTTTAACGATTTCCATCCTAATTCGTGCATCATTTCCGTGTCACTTTCTCCCATATATCGCGATTAAAACAAAAGAAGCTGCCGCGGCGGAGCGGCCGAGCGCATTGAGGCCCTATGCTACGATTCGCGAGGTCGTTCCCCGTCGGGACTTCTAATACCCCCTCGGGCATGGATGTTTGTGCCGTCTTTAGTATAAGCTAGTTCATAAGTAGTTTGTAGCTTTAGGGAGTGATGACCTCATTGTTAAATCCCATAAGCTCTAAAAACAGTTGAACAAAACAAGCTCACCTTGCCTGAACGTTCTCTGTCAGTTAGTCGCACCTGGTGAGGATCCCACAATGTGTAGTAATATTTCAAAATAGGACGCACAAATTTAGTGCAGGTAGTTTCTTTAGTAAAACTGTTGCATCTTGCCGGCCGCGGTGGCCGAGGAGACTGAGGCGCTCCAGTCACGGTCTGCACGGCCACTACGGTCGGGGGTTCGAATCCCCCCTCGGGCATGGATATATGTGCCGTCCTTAGTATTAGTTAGTTCATAAGTAGTATGTAAGTTTAAGGACTGATGAGCCCGTAGTTAAGTCCCATAAGCTATACAAACATTTGAACATTTTTTTGTTGTAACTTCTAAGTGTTCAGCCAATGAAACGTATTATTTGGCTCGCCTTCCCTACTATTTTTTTCTCTGTGTTCTTTCCAATTTCAATTGTTTATGAACAAGAAACAATCCGAGCTTGTTCTCATTCGCTAATGACCACTTTACCGAGGAGAGGTTATACCGCCGATCTTAAGTTTTTCGTTATTTTAAGGATCCACGGGACATTGCGTTCGTCGGGAGAGAACAGAGAACAGGCCGGATGCTGGAGAACAGCAGTTTGCGTCTCCGCGGGCCGCCTACCCCCGCAGTCAGAAGCGGCCGATTTCCCGAGGGCTGGGCGCGCAACAGGTGCTGGCGCGCCGCTTTTGTCAGCAGCCGACACCCGCCACCCGCCGACTAGAAGGCCCGTGTCTCCCCAGCAGCCGCTAGTTACTGGCGCGCGTCACATATTATTGGTGTACATTTCACGGCGCCGCAACGCCGGTCAGCACACTGCGTTTCCAGCCCCTGACTGTTTGCTCTGCATTTTGGCTAGTCTACACGACGACACCAGGTTGCGACACTCGTTGCATGAAATGAATTGCGCGCAACTGGTTTCGTGCATCTCTGTAGACACGGCGCCGATACTCTACACTTCAGTTTCGTCGTTTTGTGAGTGCCGTAGTCGCAGTAGAATGAAAGTTTTGGTAGCTGTAAGAGTTGAAGCGGAGATATTGCTTCTCTGTGTGAAGTCGCTGCATAAGACTAAACATAAAAAGAATAAGAAACGTGTTTGAGTTCGTGACTGGATTAAAAAAGAGGTCAGCTCGGTTGCTCATGACCTTGCTGAAAGAAATTGTGATTGAAGGAGCCTAGAAGTTATTTTAATCAACTTAGAATGTTATCAGAGCAGTTCACGTTCCTTTTAAACACGGTAGTGCAATAAAGAAACAAGATACTGCTATGCGTGAAGCATTGTTATCAGAACTGAAATTACGAATTGCTTTACGTTTTTTGTCAAGTAGATATTCGTCTCTACAGTACCTGTACCGAGTTCCGAAGGCCACAAATGCCATAGTTTGTTTGTGTAGGTATTACGAATTGAATGTATTTTAGTCTGCAATTCTCTAACCGTCAACTCATCAATATTTAATATTCATAGAATATATGACATCAACTGCGATTGGGCAAAGCTGAAAATGTGTACCCACCCGGGATTCGAACCCGGGTCTCCTGCTTTCTAGGCAGTTGCGCTGACCCCTACACCACTGGAGACACAGTGATCACCGCACATGCAAGTACTACCCATGCACGCCTCCCGTCAGATACAAATTCCCAGCTTAGCCCTGCCCATAGTACTCAAACTCGTTAGTGGGGAGGGTTGGGCAAGTTTGAAGCCCTTACTCTTACGGGAATTAGATAACACAGATTTACAGTTCTTCGGCACTTTAACTATTTATTATTAGTGCCCTATTATTCCCATTTATGGCCAGCTTACAAGTCTCATTAATTACAACCGTTAATACCAGGGACGCACGTTCCACTCGTCAATAATACGATTTAATACTGTCCTTGTATGAAATACAAAAGTTCGAGGTGTACATCGTAATGTGGCACAAATATTAATTAATCCCGATAGATGCACCTTCCACACTGACAACACTAATTTTTGCATAATTGTTCAAATTTAAAATCCAAACTGGCGTGGCTTGTGCTTCAGATCGCGGCCAACAAAAAAACAACTTCAAACTAGCGTGGATTATGTGACAATACTCTCAACTAGCGATGTCAACTGACTAAACAGTACTCGGAACTGACATAGTTTGTACGTCTGACTACTGTCGAAAGAATACTCTGATACATGCCACGACCGCATCCTATTTATATGTTTCAAAGTATATCACTGAAAATTACGTATTGTTAATTATGTACATTAAATTAATTATAATGGAAAAGTAAATAGTTACATGCAACTGGTTGGAGTAAAAATTAGCTTAAATAATACTGAGTTACTGAATCAACAAATCTCGGTTAAATGAATAGTATTTCATTTACGTATTCAACTAAATTGGCTTATCAACAATACCTTCGTAATCAATGGTAATTATACGGAAACTAATGACGGCAAAACTTTCCTAACATTACTCGTGCAACATAGTAATAACTTCTTCAATATTATGAGAAAAGAATTTACCTAGTTTTAATAGAAATACTAATTATCATTCTATCTTAACTTTAGGAATATACTTCTGGGAGGAATTAATTAATATTTGCTAATTAAACAAACTTCTCTGGTATCAAATAATAGAAAATGACTTTATCTAGTTACATAATAAAAAAGAATAACAAAAGTTTTGAAAAAGAAAGTGATAATAAATTACATTCATATCTATTATTATGCAACAGTGGTATCGGGAGGTTCAGTAATCCAAGCAGATGAGAATAAATCCCAACATGCTTTGTTACAACTGGTTCAGTGAACCTCCAAGAAAAAGCTCGCCTTGCAAAAAAGTAAATAAATAAATTACATAAAAAGTGTTTTTAAACTATCATTCTTCGTTTCGTACTTCTATCAGATGCACGTTCAAAGTATTGTTATCGCATGAGAAACGTTTTACGTCGCGGAGACAGCACGTACAGGAGTCGTAGCGCGGCCGCTTTGTATAGGCAGTGGCCGCAGCATTGCAATGCGCATGCGCGGCTGAGGTTCAAATTCTCTTCTGAACCCCTTGGAGGCAGCATATAGGCCGAAGAGCTTATATTTCATAGCGTGTTGATAGATCCATGTTATTTGGGGTATCAGCTTAACCTATTTACAGTTCCACGTTTCAAATAAAGATTGAATCTTGAATACGGATGTGCATCAAGTTGCGTCTGACTTTATCGAAGCTGCAAATTGATGAGCCTGATAGTGCATTTCCTAAATATGCAATAATGAAATATCCAGAAACTGTCAGTAATACAGTTCCTGCTCAAAGTAGAAAAGTTAGCTGAGGTTTGCAATAATAACTAAATGCCACTGTCAAAATATTTTGTTGATTTTAATACTAGTACATGATCTAAACGAGCTGCGAAACATATAGTAAACAGTAATGGTTATGACGAAGAATCAGGACCATGGATTTGCATCTGTTGTTAATGTGTTGTAACAAATGCTTTCACAAAGTCTAGAATACATTTTTCTTGTGTTTACTAACCGTATTAAGTCTACAAACGTGAGAAATTGCTGTAAAAGGGCTTGGTTGTGAACTTTAACGGACGAAATTTGAGTACGAAGACGAAAGTAACAACAAAATACTGCAGTTAAAAATGCGACTAGGCCATCTGCCACGAAAGCATTCCACGTCGAAATAAGGTGTTGTTAATAACTTTCCTTGTAGTCATGCTGAAACAAGCAACGTTTGCTACTTGAAATTTGAATACAAAGACGAAAGTGACATCAGAATACTGCAATTCAAAATGCGCCTTTGTCAGCTGCCACAAAAGCATTCCGCACCGAAATAACGTATCATTAACAACTTGCGTTGTTGCCATACCGAAATAAGTACATATTTTTTGCAAAGAACAACGACATATAATAGAGAAAAAAGTCTGTCACTACTGCTTCCACACTTTGCACTGGTTACACGTCAACTATGCTCTATCAAGCATTGTCAACAAGCAATGAAAATATTTTTAAAGAAGGTGTAGACACTCAAAATTGTTGTTTCATCAACCAAGGGCGCAAAGGAAGAAGAAATATATCAAAAACACACTAACAAACGGCAGAAAAATGAGAATTTTTTGTGGTGTGTACTCCAAGGGAATTGCAGGATAGGTCATCTGAAGCTTCACTCTTGGGGCAGCTAAGTGCAATTGGTCAGGGATTCTGTTTCAAATAGACAGACTGAGATTAAACAAGGAAAAAATTTGGTGTTCTTGTATAAAGTACTTGTTTTATCACTTCGGTTTGTGCATTTAAATACCAAACACACTTTAGGCATATTTCAGCAGCAAAATTGTACAGGCAATACACAATAAATAAATTATACACTAAATGCAACACTTTAAGATCAACAACAACATTCGATAGACAGACTCTCCTCCAGTGTACTGACAACCTAAAATATGACGGCCGAGTTATGTTGCCGCAAAGAGCGCTGTACGTCGTGTGTTAGCCACTCTATGGAACTCAAGTTCGTTGATATTTGAGCTCCCGCGGCAAGGAGGGGCAGGAGAAACGCCGATTTTAACATTGCCGTTGGAGCTGATGGAGACGCCAGCTCCTGGCTACTCCAGCTCTGGCAGTTTAGCACGAATGGTCCCGAAGCAAAGGCAATGGAGCTACTGCGCACCTCGGCTTGCGCATGCCTAAATTATCCATGAAGGCAATATCCGTCCTATATGTTTGTTTATGGCGCTTGGAAAATTATAACTATAAAGACGATCAACTGTAAAAGCCTTCATACGATCCGATCATGAAATAATGAATTCATGACTCTGCAGCTATCAAGAAATAGCCGTGTGGTTAGCGGAATCGCTCTGCGCTGTCGAAGGTAGTGGGTTCGAGACTGACTGATAGCAATTCTTTAAACCCAATCTTATTTTTAACAGATACAGGAACAGCAATGACTTTCGTATTGTTACTTGCCACATACACTTTTTTTGCAAATGTTTCGCGATTTTGAGGGTAAATGACACTTATACTCTTCGTTGTAATAAATATTTAACTGTTTGAAAAGATATGGGAGAGAGAAGCTTTACGCATGAATAAGGTTACAAGGGGGTGCTGCTTACAGTGTCACGTGACCCGGAGGTAGCTTGTCTCTTCATCGTAACGGATTCATTTTGTTACAGTCACTTAACAGTGTAATTAGTTACATACTGTGTTTTAGTGTTCACGTGTATATTCATATGTTGTTGGTGTTTATTAACAAAGAAAAATGGACAACGTTCAGTATCTTTTAGAAACAAATTACTCAGAATTAAGCTTGGAAGGTAAGTGTGAAATAAAGAAGCTTGGTAGGCCGACGCCTCAGCTCGAGTTGAAGCAAGCGCAAACAAGCCGAGGTAACACATTGTGCAGATCGTTTTACGAAAATATATCTAGAGGGGGGGGGGGGGGAGGAACCGTGGCACTGTCCTCGGGCGCCACTCGCATTGGTGCGCAAAATTGTGTCTTTGGACGCCGAACAGGAGGGATGCGCCATTATCAAGATCCGGCACTGAAAGAAGTGAACCGCCAGTCATCTGGATCACCGGCCGCCACTGATATTTTTCATTCTTTCAAATGTTCAAATGTGTGTAAATCTATCGGACCAAACTGCGTAGTCATCAATCCGTAGCTTACAAACTACTTAAACCTAGGTAAACTAACCTAAGGACAAACACACACACCCATGCCCCAGGGAGGACTCGAACCTCAACGGTGAGCAACCGCGCGCTCCGCAGCGAGACGCTTTAGACCGCTCGGCTACTCCACCGCAGCTTTTCATTCTTTCCAAATTGTAAACTGAGCAGTTCACTGCACAACGTCGATATTTGTGACTAGCTTCTAAATCAGTACTGCCAACTGCAAAAATATTTTATGGCAAAGCGATTTTTCGAAAATGCCAAAATTATGCGAAATTTACGGAAAATAATGACAAAATTGTCTTAACTAGCAAAATTTCGTCACCTTAAAAGGAATAACTATTATTTAATTGATTCCGTTATACACTCTTGCGGTAACATTTAGTATAATTTTTACTGAACAAGATCTTTTTAGCCTTGTTTCAGAAATTTTATTGATGTTATTGCACTACTTGGGTTTCTGATTATTTCCCATTTACTGATTCCATAGATGGTTGAGTGAAGATAAAGCAGTTAATTTCTTAATGAATCGATTTTTAGCTTGAAGGTTATTTACGCTCGTAGATTTGGCAAATTATATTTGAATTAGAAAATTCAGCATTACAGTAACTAAGACTAAGCATACATGTGAATAAAGTACACGATCGGAAATGTAGTTTCTACTTACTGATTAAACGTTTCGTACCATGTTTGTAAATCTATGGTACTCAACTGCAGGGTTATTAGTCCGTAGCTTACAAACTACTTAAACTAAGGTAAACTAACCTAAGGACAACACAAATACCCGAGGGGGGACTCAAGCCCGCGAAGGCGAACGGCCACGCGCACCGCAGCACTGCGCCCCAATGCGCACGGATAATCTGCCGCGGCTTCCTACCATGTGATGGTGCTAATATATACAGGGTTTTTCACTAAGTGTGTTTGCCTCTGCAAGATATAAAATAATAGGTGACGGGAAATTTTAATTCTGTAGGTCAACACGAGAAATGTTACACTTTCTGCGGAGCTATGAACATAGTTTATTGTATCATTTTCCAAAGAGTTACACCACAAATATATATCATTTTTTAAATGGAACAATAGTTTTTTCTATCGTGCATTGGAATCGTTGAAACCAGCTGCGTCCATATCAATTTAAACTACATTCCTATCACTGTTAGTTTGGGAGCTACAACCCTTCAAAGTTTCAGGGGCAGACACCACACGCTGTTCATAATACAGGGCTGTGTGGTAGGTGATGGATGTTATGGCGATGGGAAGTTTATTTACATGAGATGTTCAAATGTGTGTCCATGTTCCTCAATGCATAATGCAATGCGCCTTCGAAAGGATCTACGGACGAGATGTAATAGCGCCGGTATGACGGAGCGACACGCGTCCTCGATGCGCCGTTTTAGATCATCTGGGGATGTGGGCTCAGTGACATAAACACGATCCTTTAGATATCCCCACAAAAAGAAATCTGCTGGTGTTAAATCGGGCGACCTTGCGGGCCATGAAAGGGGATCATGGTGCCCCAACCCCACCACCCAGCCATGTATTACGTACAGCGTGTGGTATCTGCCCCTGAAACTTTGAAGGGTTGTAGCTCCCAAACTAACAGTGATTGGGCAGTTTATCATGCTTCTAATGTTTAAAAATCATATTCCCTGAACAATCTGTCGTAGGTGGTTCTTACCCTTACAACAATTATTACCCCATGATAAGAAATATGGCTCTCATTTGTTTGAAATCGGTCCTGCCGTTTAGAAGGAGATGTTTAATATTGTCGCGTGACGCAGCAGTTTCTCGCGCATTCTATTCTTTTGACGTCATATCTCCTGAACTATGTGCTGTACGTGCTCCTTAAACCCTCGGCGACCTTTCTCTTGGTCATGTGTCCATAATTTCATGACGATTGGAATAAAACTGAAGCTTTGTACGCAATACTAACCCACAAACGCACAAACTCACGGACACACTACTGTATGTGTAAAGATTAATAACACTTCGCCATGATAAATGAAAGAGCGATACTAAAATTATATCAGTTCTGGAATTTTGCTAGTAAAATCTAATCACTAATACATCACGTATTAATTAGTTTCTAACGAACGAAATCACATCAACACGTAGTCGGCAGCAGCCGGAACTCGTGCCGCAGTGATTTGGAGACGTTCATTTCCGGTGTCGGCCAGACTGTCGTCTGCTTTGTTGCTGAGTTGTGGTGTCACTGCTTTAACGTGAAATTTTCATTACGATTTATTACAGAAATTGGCAATGATAGGTTGCTGATTCATCACGATGTTTACATACTACGGTTCTATTTCCACTTGAGGGGAGAAAGCGCGTTATCAGAAGCTCGTAGGAAGTGTAACCACGGATTTGTGATGCTGGCATTCCGTACATAGTTCAGGCTCTCCCGCCACACATCCGCTGCCCTTTTCCATATACTATCCGGTCTTCCCGCTGTCTGCAGTCCCCGATCGCCTGATGATAAGTTCCAATTCGCGAGTAACCTTCGATGTCGGGTTCAGCATGAAGAGTCGGCCCTAGCCAGTGATAACAAATTAACAGGGTGTTCATTAACCTTCCGATAGTTGCGCCTTCTAGTCAGCCAAGAAGTTCACGCTTATTTTGCAGATACCTCTTGATAATAAACCTTGCCGGACGCGGTGGCAGAGGGGACTGAGACGCTCCAGTCACGGTCACGGCCACTACGGTCGGGGGTTCGAACCCCCCTCGGGCATGGATATTTGTGCCGTCTTTAGTATAAGGTAGTTCATAAGTAGTTTGTAAGTTTAGGGACTGCTGACGCCGTAGTTAAGTCCCATAAGCTTAACAAAAATTTGAACATTTGAATAATAAACCTTAAAAATACACAAACATCAAACTTGTATCGTAAAGAGAAGGCTCACACAAAGAGGGGGATTTCCGACTCTCCCAGTTTCCGAGAAAAGGATACGAAACTTGTCGCCTCGTATCTGACGCACACGCGCGCCTATCGGAAGGTTAAGTATCACATTATGTCACTATATGGTAGGTGACAAGTCAATAAAACAGTTTGGGGACATTATGGAAACTGAACCGGTCCTGATAACGCAAATTTATTCTTTGAACAAAAAATTGTATACCATATTGCCGTAATACCATATCACGAATAAATGCTTAAAAATAAAATGATTTCCAATCCATGGTGTACAACAGCAATCAGTTAGAATAAATATATCTTCAAACCGTCTTGATTGCAAATTTATTTATTACTTAATGACGCGTTTCGCCCTTTAGCAGGGCATCTTCAGATTATCTGCGTGACAGAATTTTACACAAAATTACAAGGCGGAATTACAAACGATTATAATGGTACATGGGCATATTTTGTGTTAAGAAGGCAGTATAAATGGTAAACAAAGCTTACAATGCGCTCTCCGTGGTGTGACACAGTAAGTTGTTATTGCGGTGTTTCTATTTTCTTGGAATGTTTTCTGGTTTTCCTTGTGGCCCTACAAATGTACGGGTAACAACGAATTACAATTGGAACATACTCGGTAAAGATGTGAGAAACATAAAACCGATTTTTAAGATTACCTTAATCGAAGCGGTGGTCTCTGATGACACAAGATAAGCCCATGTTTACAAATGCGCTCACGGGCGGTGGGCGGGCGTGGTGTGCTGCTCCGCCGACTTCTACAGACTAAGGGAATGTGGGTAGGGAGCGACAAAGGAAGCCGATGTATAAGACGGGACGGGTGAAATCTAGCTATCTGAATACAAATTTTAACGAAGGGGAGGTTATTAAGCAGGACAGAAGTTTATAATTTATGTTGGTATTTGTAAATGAGAGGAATTTTATTTGAACAGAGACATCATAATATCTAGGAATGCTTGATCTTTGCATGCCAACTGATCGTTTAGGAGGTGTGGGTGTCCAAAGTAAGCGCGCTTCGCTATCTCAAACTCTTCCAGTAAATTTAGCTTACGCTCCTTCTGCGCTATATGCAAGATTTGCATGTTGTTAATGGTTGGTTGTTGATGATCAGATGCTTTAGTGTGTTTCGCAAAAGGGGAATGTTTTTTTGAGATGGCCTTTTTTTTTGTAAGAAGGTGCTCAGTAAAACGTACTTTAAAGGCCCGGCCTGTCTGTCCTATATATTCAGCTGGGCATTCGGGACATTGTAGTTTGTAGACTCCTGAGGAAAGGTATCTGTCCTTATTGGTTTGTTCGTTGTGTGGGAGAATTTGCTGTATGCTCAAAGGGCTACTAAATACGACTTGTACATTTGTGCCACGAAAGAGTTTAGCCAGGTCATAAGAAAAATATCCCATGAAAGGAATGGGGATACGTATAACTTCATCGTCAGGTGTTACCGAGTGATGCTGTGGTACATCTTTAGAACGTTTTTTATTGAACATTTTGCGAACCAAGGATGGGTTGTAACCATTCATTTCGGCGATGTATTCCAGATTATTTATTTCTTTATTGACGGAAGTTTCAGAAAGGGGAATCTCAAAAATCTGTTCATTGATTTAAAAAAGCTCATTTTGTATTGCCATGGATGGCATGAAGATGCATGTATGACTGAGTCATTTGTGCTCGGTTTCCTGTAGATTTGGAATACAGTTAGCTGAAAACAAAGTGGTATTCCAAATCTAAAAGAAACCGACGACAAGTCGCAGAAGGAGCGTAAGCTTAATTTACTGGAAGAGTTTGAGATAGCGAAGCGCGCTTACTTTGGACACCCACACCTCCTAAACGATCAGTTGGCATTCCTAGATATTATGATGTTTCTGTTCAAATAAAATTCCTCTCTTTTACAAATACCAACATAAATTATAAACTTCTGTCCTGCTTAATAACCTCCCCTTCGTTAAAATTTGTATTCAGATAGCTAGATTTCACCCGTCCCGTCTTATACATCGGCTTCCTTTGTCGCTCCCTACCCACATTCCCTTAGTCTGTAGAAGTCGGCGGAGCAGCACACCACGCCCGCCAACCGCCCGTGAGCACATTTGTAAACATGGGCTTATCTTGTGTCATCAGAGACCACCGCTTCGATTAAGGTAATCTTAAAAAATCGGTTTTATGTTTCTCACATCTTTACCGAGTATGTTCCAATTGTAATTCGTTGTTACCCGTACATTTGTAGGGCCACAAGGAAAACCAAAAAACATTCCAAGAAAATAGAAACACCGCAATAACAACTTACGGTGTCACACCACGGAGAGCGCATTGTAAGCTTTGTTTACCATTTATACTGCCTTCTTAACACAAAATATGCCCATGTACCATTATAACCGTTTGTAATTCCGCCTTGTAATTTTGTGTAAAATTCTGTCACGCAGATAATCTGAAGATGCCCTGCTAAAGGGCGAAACGCGTCATTAACTAATAAATAAATTTGCAATCAAGACGGTTTGAAGAATTATTTATGCTTAAAAATATGTTGTACGCTAAATATATTTTTTCCTAAATCACTAAAAACATAGCAATTTCAGCCCTAAAAATGCAAAATAGGCAGCACTGCCTTTAAGTCTTATGTCGAAGAAATTATTTCGTCTTTTTTTTATGGTTGAGTATACAGATTTGTTATTGTTGTTGTGGTCTTCAGTCCATAGACTGGTTTGATACAGCTCTCCTCGCGACCCTATACTGCTCAAGAAAATGTTCAAATGTTTGTTAAGCTTATGAGACTTAACTACGGGGTCATCAGCCCCTAGACTTACAAACTACTTATGAACTACCTTATACTAAAGACGACAGAAACATCCATGCCCGAGGGAGGATTCGAACCCCCGACCGTAGCGGCCGAGTAGAGCGTGACTGGCGCGCCGCTCCTGCTCAAGGCTCTTCATCTCTGAGTAAGAACGGCAACCTAAGTGCCTTTGAACCTCCTTGCTGTATCATTTCTCGGTTTCCCTTTGCGATTTGTACCCTCCATACTCCTCCCGATTCTAAATTGGTGTTTCCTTAATGTCTCAAAATGCGACCTGGCAGCGATCCCTTCTTTTGGTCAAGATGTGCCAAATATTTCTTTTCTCCCTAATTCAGTTCAGTGCCTGCTCATTAGTTACGCGAACAACCCAACTAATCTCCAGTATTCTCCTGTGGCACCATATTTCAAAAGTCCTTATCATTTTTCTGTCTGAACTACATATCATCCATCTTTCGCTTTTGCTCAAGGTTCAATCCAGACAATTGCCTTAAGAAAAGACTTCCTAACACTTGAATTAATATTCTATGTGAAGAAAATTGTCCTCTTCAGAACTGCTTTTACTCCCATAGCCATTCTGTACTTTATACTTTTTATTTGGACTATGATAATTTATCTGTCATATAAAGAGTATAAAATAAAAAGTATAAAATACAGCATGGCTATGGGAGGGAAAGCAGTTCTGAAGAGGACAATGTTCTTCACATAGAATATTAATTTAAGTGTTACAAAGTCTTTTCTTAAGGCAATTGTTACCCCATCAAATTCCAATAGCTTCGCCTGATTTTCTTAGACTAAATTCAATTTCTCTAGCCTTTGCTGTCTGGCAGAATTACAATATGATCGGCAAGTTGCAAAGTTTTTATTTCTTCTTCCTAAACTTCAAATTTCTCCTTGCTTAATGGCTTTATCAATTCACAGATCTAATAACGTCGAGGAATGGCTAGAACCGTGTCTTGCTCCCTTCCCAACCACTGCGTCCATTTCGTACTCTTCGACTCTAACACTGCTCAATGGTCTTTGTATAAGGTGTGTATAATATTTCTATCCCTGTATTTCCCCCCTGCTACCTTCAAAAATTGGAGTGTATTCCACACAACATTATCAGAACTTTCTCCAAATCTTCATAATCTAAAAACGTAGGTCTGCCTTTCCTTCACCTGTCTTCCAAGATTAGTCGTGAGTTTTGGCTCACGTGCTCATAAAGCCGAACTGATATTCCCAGAGGTCGAATTCTACCAGTTTTTCCATCCGTCTGTACATAATTCTTGTTAGTATTTTGCAACCATGCCTTATCAGTCTGATAGTTCTGCACTTTTCTCACTTGTCTGTAATAGCTTTCTTTGGAATTGGAGTAATTATATTATTCTTGAAGTCTGAAGTTATTTCACCTGTGTCATAACTCTTGCACACAAGGTAGAACACAGTGGCGAATATAGCATATATTTTCGGGGGGGGGGGGGAGGGGGAAGGGGGCAGATTCATGTAAATATAAATTAAGTAATTTTAAGTAGACACCCTACGATATTTTGTATTAGTTTTGCTGCTCATATTCTGAGCATAATTTGTGCTGAAACCCGTTTGACTTTATTGTTGACATTAAATCATAAAAAAACATAACTGTTGAAAAAGAAAACAACAACAAATATTGGAACAAACGTAACGCCGCTAACATCCCGGTCCCGTCACCAATACAAGGAAGTATGCTTATCCACCAGAACAATGCCTTCACGGATCATTCATTAAAATAATTCAGATATTGTACTTATTTTTTTCTTTGTATTCATTATTGTGGGAGGGCCCAGACCCTCTTGGTCCCTCTCTTATGTACGCCACTGGTAGAACAGTTTCTTCATATCTGGCTCTCCAAAAGATGTCACCAATTCAGAGGGGATATCATCTACTCCAGGGACCTTGTTTTATTCAGATCTTTCACTGTTCTGTCAAATTATTCTCGCAGTATCGTATCATCTCATATTCGTGTACTTCATTTTCCATTTGTACAACAGAGCTTTCATTTCCCTTACATATATTCCGTCCACCTTTCAACACTCTCTTCTTTCCCTTTGAACCTGTAATTAGCATCTGACAGCATCGCTAACACTACGGACGAATATCATTTGTAGTTGCAGCAGGACACGCTATGCCCCCATATTGGTTCAGTTTTAATTTAATTCCACGAATCAACAGTACATTGTATTCGTTTTAATAGACAATAAACTAAAAAAAAAAAAAAAAAAAAAAAAAAAAAAAAAATCCGTGTTAGCATCTGTCCGCATTCCATTTCGCTGAGCGAATGGGGAAGCAGTAAGGTGAAGGGAACTACAATACCAAGCCGTGTCGTGAACAGCAGCATCCGGACGGGAGTTAAAACGTTTTGACGGCTGCCGGACAAGCGTGGAATGGGCGATACGTCTCGTGTCACAATTCTCCATCGTTCTTGTTGGTGGTTCGTGAAACGTACAAGGAGTAAAGTAAGATCGGAAACAGCAAAAACGCCTTACTGTACCTAATACGGTATTTGAAAACAATTTGCATTTAAAACAACTTTCAATTTGTTTGGAATGAATACATACAGATTCTAAATGGCTTTCGTGGGAGTCTTATACCATTCTTCCTGCAAAATATGTCTCGTGGTAGCCGGAACAGCTGCTTGGTGTCTCTGTCGGTTGGAGTCTTCTTTTTTCTACCCTTTATGACTGTCATCAGCTTATTCACACCAGCGCCGTAATAATTTGTGCTCTCGTTTGGGGTATCGGCCATTGGTCGGTACCTCGCCCATTGCAGCTGAACTGTTTCGGTGAAGTATTCGCGCGCAAATGAGCGTCTTGAAGTGCAGACTAGTAAACAGTTTTATGGCTTCGCCACTAGGCCTTTGTTTTGCTGTTACTGATATGTACTGTAGGTTTGGAAGTGCTGCTTACTCTACAAACCCTCGCCCCTCCCCCCTCCGCCGCACTTTCCCTCTCATCCTCCCCGTCTATCACCCCTTCTTACCTGTCACCCTTCAGGCACTGTACTGCCTGTCCGATCCCCGAAGTCTTAGTTTTACTCAAACCAAAATTTGAAATTACAAGATTATTAAGAGAGAGTTTCCACTATTACCATATTTTAATGTCACGGGCAAGGACTAAACAGGACCCTGATGGGCATCCGATCTTCAGTACTCGCCGCGTTGGAGCAGCCGAACGGTCTAAGGCGCCTCGCTGCGGAACTCGCGGTTGTTCGCCGTCGGAGTTTCGAGTCCTCCGGAGGGCACGAGTGTATCTGTTGTTCTTAGGTTATTTTACCTTAATTTAAGTAGTTTGTAAGCTACGGACTGATTACCACGCAGTTTGGTCCGATAGATTTACAAACATTTGCAGCCGGCCGCGGTGGCCGAGGGGACTGAGGCGCTTCAGTCACGGTCTGCACGGCCACTACGGTCGGGGGTTCGAATCCCCCCTCGGGCATGGATATTTGTGCCGTCCTTAGTTGTAGGTAGGTCATAAGTAGTTTGTAAGTTTAGGGACTGATGACCCCGTAGTTAAGTCCCTTAAGCTTAACAAACATCTGAACATCTGAACAAACATTTGCACTTTTTTTTTTCTTCAGTACTCATCCCTGACAAATCATTACTGTATCTATAATTTCCCTCCTATGGTAATGGTAACTTGTTACTTTCTTTCTCCCTATTAAAATGTCACTTCGGTAGAATGTAACGATTCACATGAGAATGATACCACTATTCTTTTTTCTTTTTCTTTACTGATCGTGTCTTATTCTAAGCATTTGAGGACAAAGGTGTCTCTGACAGCCCTATACACGATTTAGTGAGATTGTGAATGAAATTAAATCTTTATGCAACAGTTGATGAAAGGTAACATTAGCAGTTTAATGTGTTAACTGCACCTTTTTTAAATTGGTTAATGGGTGGATGGGACCAAACAGCCAGGTCATCAGTCCCCGTGACTGCATCTTTAAGTATCTCTTATTAAACCTGATTCAAAATTGGCAGTCAGCAACAATTAGTCAATGTTGAGATTATTAATCGTTATTTATGCGTATTTATATTCCGGAACTAGCGATTAACAATGTACGCATTTCACAAGAAGATATTAAGTATTTCGTTGTACGCCATGGACGTGTCTGGACATACTTGTCACATTTAATGTGCATAGAAAAGTCTATTGCGTGCAACAAGAAACATTACATCTTCTTTTGAAATGCTTGCATTGTTAATGGCCAGTCACTAACCGAAATCTAGAGCTCCATAATTAGATATTTCAAATTCCAACAATGATTAATTGCTGCCAACTACTAGTTTTTAAATTCATACAGTCATAGGGCACACATCCTTCCAACATGAAAGATAATCTGAATCTACTTGTTATCCCATCAACGTGATTATCCTATCTACGTGATTCTCGATGTTCTTCACCCTTGCAGTAGGCTGTGCCCCTGAATATGAGAGGAACGCTCCGGCATATGACAAATCAGCATATATCATTCCCTTTGTTAGATATGCCCTTCGCGAACCATTGTTCACCTTTCCGAATCCTTTCAGAGTATGCTAATGCAAGAGCCCCATACCTAGCTATCATATACAACAACTCGCTCGGTGAAAGATCCGTATCCAAAGAGTGGAAAATTTCACAGGTCAACTCCAATATTCAAGAAAGGCAATAGGAGTGATCCGCAAAATTACAGGCCTATATGATTGACGTCTGTGTGCAGCATGATTTTAGAACATATACTTCCGTCAAACATTATGAACTGCTTCAAAGAGAACGAACTATTGAACCATAGTCGATACGGATTCAGAAAGTGTCGATCTTCTGAAATACAGGTAGCTCTTTTCTCGCATGCAGTGATGAGTGCTATCGACGAGGGATCTCAAGTAGATTCCATATTTCTAGATTTTCGAAAGGCTTGTGACACTGTAACTGACAAGCGTCTTCTAATCAAAATGCTAGCTAATGGAATATTACCACAGTTGTGAAATTGCATTTATGATTTTCTCAGAAAGGACACAGCACTTTGTAATTGACGGAAAGTCATGTAGTAAAAGAGAAGTGTTCCTGGTGTTCCCCACGGAAGTGTTTTAGGTCCCTTGTTGCTCCTTATTCTTATAAACGAGACAACGTCAGTAGCTGATTGTTCGTGGATGATGCCGTCATTTAGTCAAGTCACCAGAAGATCAAAAGCAGCTACAAAATGATGTAGATAAGATATCTGCAAGGTGCGAAATTTGCAATTGACCGTTAATAATGATAAGTGTGATAGCATTCATTCATATGACCATTAAAGGAAATACGTTAACCTTCATTTACAGGATAAATCAGTCAAATCTCAAGACCGTAAATTGAACTGAATATCTGCGAATAACAATTACTAACACTTTAAATTGGAATGAACACATGGGAAATATTGTAGTGAAGGCCAACCAAAGACTACGTCTCATTAGCAGAAAAGATAGAAGATACAACAGTTCTACTAAAGAAACTGGCTATACCACAATTGTGGATCCTAATTTGGAGTTTTGCTGTGCATTGTGGGATTCCAAACACGTGGGAGTGGTGAACGATTTAGTGAAAGTTCAGTGAAGGGCAGTTCGTTCTGTATTATCGCGTTTTGGGAGAGAGTGTCACGCAAATGATGCGCAAGTTGGGGTGAAATAATTAAAAGAAAGGCGTTATTCGTTGCGGCGAGACTGATTTGCTAATTTTTTTCACCGACTTTATCTTCCTAATGCGATCATATTTTGTTAGCATCCACATACATAGGGAGTCATGATCATCTTAATAAAATAAGACAAACCAGATCGGAAATGGTAACATGTGTAGTATGGTAGATGTGTCTTTATCCCCCGCGCTCGAAGAGAATGGAACTGTAGAGAAATAGCACAAAAACGGTTCGTCGAACTATCTGCCGTGTGATATTCAGAGTATTTACGTAGATGTAGAACCATGGCAGATGCCCTGTCTGGCATTCTACCACCACCTCATCTCTTTGGATAACATATTATCTGCGAGGTCGCCGTAATTATTAGGTTTGTAGCAGGTTTCTAATGCACAGACGCTTAATCGTTATTGCGACCGTAGTCTGTGAAACCACTGCGCGCCGTCTGGGAGTGTTTGGAACGGCCAGACAATCCTGCGACCAGCCCAAATCCACCTAGAAATAAGAAGAGGACGTTTGGAGCATTCGTTCGGAGTTTTGGACTTCAAAACTGGGTAAAATGCTCTGACGAATCTGAAGCCTAGACGCCTCGCCCTTCTCAGTCACACTTGGTACCCAGAGAAGACCTTGCAGGAGGTGCTTCTGCGAAGCAACCGGGGGGCCCTCTGGCTTCGCACCTGGCTGGTACGTGACAGGACGCCAGGGTGATCCGCGGCATCACAACTGGCTCTGTCCACAGCAGCTCAACCGGCTAACGGCTCTTGCGACGCGCAGGTCGACTTTATAAGAGCAGCGCAAACCAAATCCCTCGACGCTTTACGCAATTAATGCTATTGTGTATGGAGAAGTCGTAGTTTAGAAGATGGTGATGGAATGGGATAATTCTTAAGGAGAATTGACGTTTTGTGTGGAAATCGAAGCTGGCCCTCAACACAAACAGTTGAAAAGTATTGGGCATGGATAGAAGAAAAAATTCATTAGGCTGTGTTCACAGTGGCATCGACAGACCATCGTCAGACGCCGTCGACAGAGTTCGACTGAAAACATCGACAGACGGCGTGGTCACACTGTATCCGATGCAGTTTTTCACATGGTTGGGTTAAAGGAGAGGGTTAGGGTAGGTTAGCTTCGACTCTATTCTGTGTCTGAAGTATATTAGATTTCAGTTCGCTGGGGTGCAATTCCACCGATATTTTTATACTTAGAAATTAGTGCTACAATGCTGCTTTTGTTATTAATAAAGACTTCGAATGTATACGAATGAGGTACACCTGTCTGGAAAGAAGAAAGTGGCGAGGGTTGTGTACTGTTCTCAGTTATTACTACTCCCAGTCAATCTTTAAGAAAATGTGATGTTCCGATAAAAGGAGAAATTTCTGTTACATACTTGTGATATTTCGTGGTGTCAGTGATAAGCAATATTACACTTTTGCTGAATGTATTTGAATTTGTGCATACACCAGTCAACCTCTCTGCATTAAATAATGAAAATCTACACCAGTTAGGGAACTTTATTGCTTATCACAACGAATTTCGAGGATTTATTCGTCTCTTCTAGTGCGTAAATACGGTACATTTTCGACATTTCAATGTGGGATTTTCTGACACTGTTGCACTGGAGTTGTCTCTTTTAGGTTACCGAAGTGAGGAAAATCGGACGGAATAAATATTGAGGTGTATATTTTATCCAATGTTAGAAAACCGTAATTTTTCCTGTCTGTTCAAAGGTATTGTGCCTCTTCCATTACGATACTGAGAATATCAAAAATAATACTCAAGACTTAGGCCTACCTGTGTACAAAAACCAGCGTAAGTGACAATTTTTGTATTGTGATATACAGTTTAATCTAACAGACACAATACCTGCAAGTACAGACAGAAGTACTATTTAGTGTGTAAAAAAGTTGCCAAGATTTTATTATGTAGACTACGATTTCCCTCATTGCAGTAACTTCAAAAAGACTACATCTCTGCAAGAGGTGCAGAAAATCACACATTGAAACGTCACGATGTGTTTATGTAAACAAATGCACAAAATGCGAGAAAAATTCTCGAAATGCGTTGTGTCAAGCATAAAAATACATAATGGGTGCAGTTTTTCAGTATTTAAATCCATGAAGAACACAGTTTTAGGCCACCCAGAAACATCCGATTATCATGAACGAAATGAAGTTACACAGAACTTCAATGACTGTCATTTAATATATTTGTGAAAGACAAGTGTGAAATTAAGAATAATTTTGAACACAGAAACCACTGAAAAGCGGAAGGACACGTAGGCCTACACCACATTTGCTGGTCACTTCATACAACAGACTCAAAACCTTGTTAAAGAACGCCAGAACCAGTAAGAAAAATTTGTGGATAGCTAATACCCGATTATCACAGTGCAAAACAACGTAAGAGAGCCACTACAAATAACATTAAGATACGCCACAATCCCGACTTAAACACATTTTTTGTTATAATTTACGCCTAAAATTTGTGATAAAGGATTTAATCAACTTGGGATTTCCAGTAAACTACAATATCAGACCATAGATTCCGAATTATATCCCGATTGTGACATTTATCGTCTTCTGAGTGCCACAATCTTTTTCTTTCTTTCAATAAGCGTATCAGTTTCTCACTGTTCATATCTACCGTCTGAGAACGTCGGTCGATTTGACCGAAGAAAACAAACTGATTTGAATTTAACCGACTGTCGTCCGAAGTCTCAACGTTCGGGCGATGAGATCGGCTACACCGTGACCGTGCCGATAGTGGACTACTGATTTGAAACGATCGGCCGTTTTCGGCCGATGTCTGTCGTCGGTAAAACCCACCGACATCGGAGCCCCTGTGACCATAGCAGTACATGACTGAAGCATAATCGGTGGAAGCAGTCTAGGAGTATTGCAACGGAGTCAGTTAAAGTGTAAAAATGACATACAAGTAATCGCAAGTGAGGCAGACACCAGACTGATATACATTGGAAGACTCCTCAGGGTTACTGGATCCGTCATTAATGTGGAGCGTGGTCTAGGGATGTTAAATTAAATGCAACCAACAGTCGTAAATTTTAATAGACATTTTATTCTTCACGCTGAAGCCATCTTCAGGTCCCTAAACCAAATGGCGGTTCTATGTCCTTTTAGAGTGTATTAGGAGACTATTCAACCGGTTTTTTGGATTCACAGACCTGGAGTCCTGCGCTGAGCAGTGCTGGTGACGTCACTGTGCGAATTCGAGATAACGAAAGGATGATCTTTTGCTAATCCAAATCATCACGTACATCGCGAAATGCATTTTTGTTGTTGAGTATATTCGCAGCACCGGCTTAGTAGGTGATGTTGTTGTTATGGTCTTCAGTCCGGAGACTGGTTTGATGCAGCTCTCCACCCTACTCTATCCTGAGCAAGCCTTTTCACCTCCTCATAAGAACGGCAACCCACATCCATTTGAATCTGCTTACTATACGCGTCTCTTGGTCTCCCTCTGCGATTTTTACCCCACACGCTTCCCTCCAATGCTAAATTTACGATTCCTCGATGTCTAAGAATGTGTCCTACCACGCGATCCCTTCTTTTGGTCAGGGTATGCCGAAAATTCCTTTTCTCATCAATTCTGTTCACCACATTTCAAAGGCCTCTATTCTCTTCCTGTCGACACTGCTTATCGTCCATGTTTCACTCCCGTACAAGGCAACACTCCACACAAATGCCTTCAGAAAAGATTTCCTTACACTTAAATTAATATTCGATGTCAGCAAATTTCTCTTTTTCAAAAATGCTTTTCTTCCCATTGCCATTCTGCATTTTATATCCTCTGTACTGCGACCATCGCATGTTATTTTACTACCCAAGTAACAAAACTCATCTACCATCTTCATTGTTTCGTTACCTAATCTAATTCCTTCAGCATCGTCCGACTTTCTAAGATCGCATTCCATTATTTTTGTTTTGCTCTTGTTCATGTTCATTTTATACGCTCTTTTCAACACACTGTCCATTCCATTCAACTGCTCTTCCAGGTCCTTTGCTGTCTTTGACAGAATTACAATGTCATCAGCAAAACGCAATGTTTTTATTTCTTCCCCCTGAACTTTAATCCCTATTCCAAATTTTTCCTTGCTTTTCTTCACCGCCTGCTCGATGTACAAATTGAATAACATCGGAGAAAGGCTACAACCCTGTCTTACTCCCTTCCCAACTGATGCTTCCCTTTCATGCCCTTCGAGTCTAATAACTGCGGTCTGGCTTTTGTACATGTTGTAAATAAATCTCCTTTCCCTATATTTTACCCCTGCTGACTTCAGAATTTGAAAGAGTGTATTCCAGTCAACATTGTCAAATGCTTTCTCCAAATCTACAAAAGCTAAAAATGTAGGTTTGCCTTTCAATAATCTATCTTCTAAGATAAGACGTAAAGTGAGTATTGCCTCCCGGCTTCCTATGTTCCTCCTGAATCCAAACTGATCTTCCCCGAGGTCAGCTTCTACCAGCTTTCCATTCTCCTGTAGATAATTCTTGTTAAAGTTTTGCAACCATGACTTATTAAACTGATGGTTCTGTAGTTTTCACACCTGTCTGCGCCTGCTTCTTTTGGAATGGGGATTATAACATTTTTATTAAAGTCTGAGGGTATTTCGCCTGTCTCATACATCCTACACACCAGTTCAAATAGTCTTGTCATGGCTGGCTCTCCCAGAGACTTTAGTAGCTCTGAGGGTATGTCATCTACTCCTGGGGCCTTGTTCCGACCTAGGTCTTTCAAGGCTCTGTCAAATTCATCTCTCAGTATGGTATCTCCTATTTCATCTTGATTCACTTCCTCTTCCCTTCCTACAACATCGTCTCTAAGTTCATTTCCTTTGTAGAGCTGCTCTATGTACTCTTTCCACCTTTCAGCTTTCCCTTCTTTGCTGAGAACTGGCTTCCCATCTGAGTTCTTGATATTCGTAGAGTTACTTTTCTTGTCCCCAAATGTCTCTTTTATTTTCCTGTAGGCGGTATCTACTTTTCCCCTTCTTATACATTCTTCTACAGATTTGCATTTCGCTTCTAGCCACTCCTGCTTAGCCATTTTGCACTTCCTGTCGATCTCATTTTTTAGTCGTCTGTACTCCATTTCCCCTGTTTCATTTACTGCATTTTTAAATTTTCTCCTTTCATCAATTAAGTTTAGTATTTCCTGTGATATCCAAGGATTTTTGTAGGTCTTGCCTTTCTACCTATTTTGTCCTCTGCTGCCTTCACTATTTCATCTCTCAATGCTACCCATTCCTCTTCTACTGTTTTATTTCCCCCTGTTTCTGTCAATTGTTGCCTAAATCTCCCTCTGAAATTCTCCAGAACCTCACTTTCCTTCAATTTATCCAAGTCCCATCTCCTTATTTTCCTACCTTTCTGCAGTTTTTTCAGTTTCAGCATACAGTTCATGACCAAAAAGTTATGGTCAGAGTCTATATCTGCCCCTGGGTATGCATTACAGTTTATAACCTGGTTCCGGAATCTATGTTTTACCATTATAAAATCTATCTGATACCGTCCGGTGTCTCCTGGTCTCTTCCACGTATACAACCTTCTTTTGTGATTTTTAAACCACGTGTTTGTTACGATTAAATCATGTTCCGTGCAAAATTCTACCAGGCGACTTCCTCTTTCATTCCTCCTGCCCAGTCCATATTCACCTACTATTTTTCCTTCTCTTCCTTTTCCTACTACCGAATTCCAGTCTCCCATCACAATTAAGTTTTCCTCTCCCTTAACTGTCTGAATAATTTCCTTTAGCTCCTCATATATTTCTTCGATCTCCTCCTCATCGGCAGAGCTAGTTGGCATATAAACCTGTACTACTGTTGTCGGTGTTGGCTTCGTATTTATCTTGACGATGATAATGCGATCACTGTGCTGCTCATAGTAGTTTACCCGCATTCCTATTTTCTTATTCATTATTAGTCCTACTCCTGTGATACTCCCAACTGATTTTGTATTTATAATCCTGTACTCACCTGACCAGAAATCCTGTTCATCCTGCCACCGAACTTCACTAATCCCCACTATATCTAACTTCAACCTATCCATTTCCCTTTTTAAATTTTCTAATTTTCCTACTCGATTAAGGGATCTAACATTCCACGCTCCGATCCGTAGAATGCCAGTATTGTCTTTCCTGATGACAACATCCTCCTGAGTAGTCCCCGCCCGGAGATCCGAATGGGGGACTATTTTACCTCTGGAATATTTTACCCGAGAGGATGCCATCATCATATTTCCATACAGTAGAGCTGCATGTCCTCGGGAAAAGTAACGGCTGTAGTTTCCCCTTGCTTTCAGCCGTTCGCAGTAGCTGTGTGGCAAAGCCACATTAGCTGATGTTACAAGGCCAGCTCAGTCAATCATCCAGACTGTTGCCCCTGTAACTACTGAAAAGGCTGCTGCCCCTCTTCAGGAACCACACGTTTGTCTGGCCTCTCCACAGATACCCCTACGCTGTGGTTGCACCTACGGTACGGCTATCTGCATCCCTGAGGCACGCAAGCCACCCCACCTCGGCAATGTCTGTGGTTCATGGGGGTGATACCTGACATTTATTCCAGGTTCACCGAAGCAACAGCGTTTCAATTAACTTCGAAGTTAGGAAGATTCACTTTGCTGCTGTATGGATAATCAGCCACTGGACTGTAAAATAGTACCACTTCATTTTCCTTTCCTTCGCTTCACTTGTGTTAAATAACTGTTTGTTGTTTCATGATTTAACGATACTGGGAGGAAGGATTCACAAACAACACTCATTCTCTCACACACACGCAATGCCACAGCGAAACTCACCAAAATCAGCGTGCTGAGACGAGGCGGAAGCAGGCGCCGCTATAGAAGGTGAAATTCAGCAAGACGGAGGTAGCACAAAAAAATCAAAAACACTTTGAAGCTGGCTCTGGTCTGTCGTGCCTATTTTGAGATGTTGCGTGTGTATAGCCAAGTTAAATTACATCTGAATTGGACCGCGAGCAAACACGCTAACGGCGACACACGGCTACGTTACATGAACGCACGCCACTGTAGGTGAAGTGGCTGAAAATCGGATTCATTATACAAAATCACGGTGGATTCTTAAGTTGCAGTCTGTCAGCAATCGATCTAGGTACTGTTTTTCTATGAGAAGTGGCGTGAACTCAGGCGACTATGTGCAAACCCCGGAATTCGAACTCGGACCCACGTGGTTCCGAAAACCGATATAATTGAATAAATTTAGTTTCCGAAAAATAAAGAAAATTAACTACAGCATGCAACCCATAGAAATGCCTTCTCCATATTGAAACCCTTCAGAATCCTAATATGTGTTCTGGACATGTTAATTGTGATCATGTGGTTGACAAGCTGCCTGTACATTACCTCTTCTAAAATTTTTGAAAATGCTGGCAAAATTGGAATAATTCAGTAGCTGGGGTGGTATTCCTTTAATCCCCTTTCTTAAATAGAGGTTTAGTATCTGCATATTGTAGTCATTCGGTTACAATAGATTGGTTACATAAGTAACATAAAATTGTAGTATACTCACAAGAACAAACCTAGATTAACTTTGTTGATATTTCATTGTATCCAATAGAATGCTTTGTTTTTAAAGATTTTATTATGGAAGTGAAGTGAGTGACATATTCATACAATTGAAGTTATTTGTAAAGGCTGGTTTCAATTCTTCAAGGGCATTATCTACTGATCCTGACAATCACATACTACCAATTACAGACTTAAAGTACTTGATTTGCCACACTACACCCATCATTTACTAATAAATCATCTACTCTTAATGCCATCTGCTCCTGTTCCTTTCTGGTTCTTCCAGTGTCCTCTTACACTATAGAACATAGTGATATTTTATATATTTTATTTTATTTTATTATTATTTATTATTTATTTATGTATTTATTTATTTTTGCCTGACATGGCTATCTTCTTCTCACAGTTGTCCGAATTACTTTTCTTAATATTTTTTATTACTTGGCTGATATAAATTTTCCTTGGAGGAAAATAGTTTCCAAACATGGTAGTCACATTGTTAATGTGTATGTTATATTTTCCATTCATGTCATGAGCAGTATCTTTCCAGTGCATATCTTTCAAAAATTCTCAGTTTTTGGTGGATTGACTACCAACCTCCTGTATTCAAATTTAGCAGACTTCATAATATGTTTAGGATGTGAACGTAAAACAAGGAGCTGTACGTCATCATCTAATAGGCCATTGACTATTGGTTTTATGATATAATTTTGTTACTCTGATTTGGAAAGTTTACAGTATGAGTTAAATTGAAGGCATGTTTCTAACAGCTTTCTTATTGGTAGGGCCAGCAGCATTTATAATGACATTTTATATATCTAGCTCCAAGTATTTGTGTTTGTATTATAATATTTTGCATAACAAGCCTGCTTGTTTCGGCTTATTGCCACTGTCAAGTGCGACTGTAGGTGTTTATAATAATGTTTAATATTTACGTCTTATTGCAATACAATAATATTACAACTATAATTTACATTCTTACTTACGACTAGGTTTGATTGACGGACATATTGCATCTAATGACGTACTGTCAACTTCCATTTTTTAGAGTATGTTATCAATCACACATTTTTTATAATTCGTAGGACAATTTGTTCATTATTTATTTAGGCAGTTCAGGTACATACATGCTTAATGTTTACAGTTCTGTATCTTTGAAAGTCATGGATGATATATATATATATATATATATATATATATATATATATATATATATATATATATATATATATATGGTGAGTCACATAACATTACAGCTGGATATATTTCGTAAACCACATCAAATACTGACAAACCGATTCCACAGACCGAACGTGAGGAGAGGGGCTAGTGTAATTGGTTAATACAAACCATAAAAAATGCACAGAAGTATGTTTTTTAACACAAACCTACGTTTTTTAAAATCGAACTCCGTTAGTTTTGTTAGCACATCTGAACATATAAACAAATACGTATTCAGTGCCGTTTGTTGCATTGCAAAATGTTAATTACATCCGGAGATACTGTAACCTAAAGTTGACGCTTGAAACCTCCGACGTTCAGTTGCGTGTTGTGACAAACACGGACCAAGGTCGGCGAGCAGCATCTGCAGGGACATGTTTACGATGACGACCGTGTTTACGAGTGTGGTTTACGAAATATATCCACCGGTAATGTTAGGTGACTCACCAAAATCACAACGGTATAAGTAGCATACAGGTTATTCTGAGAAAAACGGCCTTAAACATTTAAATGTTTATTTAAAGCCACAGGTTATACAAAATGAAATGAAACTTTTATACAATATTTTGCACTTGCGGTATATATATTTGGTAAGTCTGAAAGGCATAATTGTGTAAAATATTCATAAAGTTTATTTGTACCATTATGCTTTCAAAACGTCTTCATAAAATGTCACTTGTATCAGTATGCTTTTAAAGGATGAACACTTTTTGTTTACTCATTTTCATTCACTGCACCACTATCACAGTCATCAGTGTAGGATTCTTCATCACTTGGCTGTGCAGTGTTATGAGGAGAGTGTGAAAGATGATGCTGACCTCTGCCTCCGCTTTGATTAAATTTTCTAAACGGTCACAAGTATTGCATGTGTTACATCTTAGCTTATAAAATGATACATTAAATTCTGAACTGAACACTTTACGGTAAATACACTCCTTCACTGGCAAAATGTTTTCTTCTTCACATTTCTCAGTATACAGCTTATACATTTTTGAGACAGATAATTCTGGCGACAGGTACTTCTTTTGGGGATTATCTTTAGTGACTTGTGTAACCTGGAAAGCCTTTTATGTGGTTCCTTACGGTAGCCAGGCGATCTTCTGGTATTTTATTTCCAGGAGCATCTTTATCACAGGAGACAGACCTTCCACACTTGGTTCGTTTAATACAGCTGTGGTAAATCGGAGATTGCTTAGTGTCTTAAGGAGTAATTCCTTACACACTCATTTGCCACCCAGGAAAATTGCAGTACTTCTTTTTTTAGACTTGTTACAATTTCGTTTTGGACGTCTTGGTTTAGTAGTTGAAACACATTTTACTTTGCAGGATGTTTGTTTTTGCCAGGAACCAGTTTTCCAATACTCTTCGTGGATAATTCTTCGTCTTTTTTCTGTAAAAGTCTGCATTCATATCGGCAGATATGTTGAAATGACTGGATGATTCTTGCAGGCGTAATTTTTCCTGTTGTAGATGTGTATTCTTGTTCCAGGTTTCTTAAGCGTTTGCTTTTATTCATTTTCCATGACTCCAAACTCCTTTTTTCTTTTTCTTGAAACAATGTTTTCTTGGGTCTCTTCATGAGGTGCTCTCAAGTACAACTCTTCAGCTGTATTTAGGATTTTTTCATTGTTAGGTTTCTTGTTATGATCTTCGTTTTCATCTGAAGATGATGCATCTGAATAGAAAAGGAAATATATCACTTAGGCACAGATATAAAGCAAAGATTCTTATAAAATCCCTAAAAAAATTGTCTTTCTCATGAATGTAATTGTCTCAAGTGAATGCTAACGTACCTCAAAGATGTTAAGCATTTGAGTGGCATACCGGTACAAGTGAAAATATTTTCATGGCTGTATTTTTCTTAAGGAATGTAATTTTTATTGACAATAAGGAGACGTTCTTATGCTAGTTTTAAGTGTGCTTTTGTACTAAAAAATAGTTTAAGAATTTTTTCTCAGCCACAACATTCATTAAAAATTTGAAAACTAACTTTACGTAAGCACTAAAATGTTGCACATAATGCCTCAACTTTAGTTACCTTGAACAGGGACATAGTCTTGATCTGCAACTGAATAATCATTTGATAAATCTTCGTAGGCGATTTTGAGAAACACTGAATACTTTTAAAGCTAGAACTACTCATTTTTGATAAAGATTTCGTCAGTAATTGAGCAGCTAAATCACTAATCTTTGGACAATCCGCCATGTTGTTGCTTGTACCGTCCTGACACTGCATATCGATTGTGATTCGATAAATGTAGATATACCACATACCGCTAAAGGGCAGACGTTAACAGTAGGCACCTGGATCTTTGTGCCACTAACAAGTATCCCTTGTTTCTAGGTCGAATATACACTTAACTCAATTTTGCAAAAAATGTCACTTATACCGTTATGGTTTTCAGCCCTTCATATATATGGCATATTAATTCATGGTTTGGATTTTGGAATGTAGGTGCATAGATGTTAATCCTACAAGTCTAATTTTTTTTATTTTCGGTAGTCAGGTTTGGTACGTGTAGCGTAATATTTTTGTTTGTGTTATCTGTTATCTGTTAGTTGTCAATGATTGCAGTTTTTATCATAGAAAGTCAAAGATGGTATGTATGTGGCGTAACCAGTGATCTCTACATAACATAGACTAAAGGTAACATTGACTTTATAGTATGGCCATTATAAATGTGCTATTTGTCGCGGATAACATATATCTTTCTTCTTCTGAGTGTTTTTCAGATAACTGTATGTAAAGGTAAAAGGTTAGTTATCACCCTGGAGGCCTCACATGACTCAACAAAACGGTAGAAGGCCCTCACCAAGATGTTAATATTCTTAGAAATTCACGCAGACTGACTTGCTTAGTGTTTCGTACAGACGATGAAGTAAATAAATAATGCTGTTCCTGCTCTATGGTTGACAGGTTCTTGTATCTACCCTCGTTCACTCAGTAAACGTAATTGCCCTCGTAAACAAATATCCATGACAAAACATTTGCGTTGTCACCCGATTGGTTAATGCCAACGTCACATGATTGACAACATAATCACGCGAGGCCGCCAGGACGCTATGTAAAATTTAAGCGTACGAAACAGGTCCTTCTCATAATACGATTCGACAATGTCCGCCTATGTGTTAAATTCAATTATTGCGGAAGTATTAGCTCAAATACAAATCATGTTAAAACCAAATAGTAAAGCTTACAACGTCATATCGTGTCAGAATATCATAGTAGTACCATAGGGAAGATTTTTGACGTGAGGTGAAGCAAGATGACGGCGTCAGTCTTCAGTCACGGAGGGACGTTTGCTAGTCTAATAATATATGTCTGTATATGTCTGTGATGCTAATCCTAAGTGTCTAATTTTTCATCTTTGGGAGTCAGGGATGGTATATGTAGCATAATATTTTTGTATGTGTTATCTGTGATTTTTGTTTTCGAAAATTTTCATAAAAATTTTTCAACTAGGGCTTGTGTTTAAGTTCAATTTGTTTGCTTAGTATGTCAATTGTGAAATTTTCTGAAGTTATATATATTTCTAATTCTTTAAAATGATCATATCACGTCATTTAGATATTTTGTGAAAAATTATACTGTAGTTTTTATTTGTTCTGCTTTGTTGTTTTCAATTTTAAGATGTAGGTCGAATGTCGACTGATTGCTAACACATTCTCTCGTATGTTTCTTGAATCTGACGGCGATGTTACTTCCTGTTAGTCCAATATAAAATTTTGTACATTTATCGCAAGAAATTGTAGAAACTACAAAATCCACATGAAGTCATCACCACGGTACTGATGCTTCTGTCAATGAAAGGTAACGAGATGTTTGGGCTCCTTGATTGTTGTGGCAGGAGGACCAGGATCTCATCATCTATCTCAGAGGTGATTCTTTTCCAGGAAACAAGTTAACTCACCAGATTATTTGTAATGACTACACACCCAAAAGCCGCATTGAAGCCGTTGGAACTCGACGTTGGAGGGAGATCGGGATGATTACCCTAGTTTGGGCATTTTAACGCTGGTTCAGGAGGAGGAGGAATCTTAGGGTTTAACGTCCCATCTACAGTGTGGTCACTGGAGAACCGAGCTCACACTTGTAATTTTTTATAACGATGGGGAAAGAAATCGGCCGTTCCCTTTGAAAGAAACCATCCCGGTATTTGTCTGGAGTGATTTAGGGAAATCACAGAAAACCTAAATCTGGATAGCTGGAGGTGCATTTGAATGACTACCCTTCCGAATAGAAGTCCAGTGTGTTACCACTGTGGCACGTGTTATGACGTTAAAAATGTTTCCTTTTCTACTTGGTACTTATAATTAATGTTGATATTACTTTTATAAATACGGTTTGGGGATATCGTCTTAAATAGTGATATGTAGCTTCTTTGATTTGTGTAAGTTATTTTAACCTCACACAGATAAAATTTTGAAATGCCACAAATAAATTTTCATAGAGCACGGCAATCTGAGGCGGGTTCTTCATAGTTGTTACTACAATAGGCTGGTAATTGGTAATCGTTATTAATATTGAGAATAAAAAACATCGATACGTAATAGCGTCATAGCGTACAAAAAATAAATAAATTCATAAATGAATAAAAATAAAAATAAAAAAAGAACACCTATTATTCAGACTAAAAAGTAAAAAGTGCTGAAAATATTTCGTCAACGGCATAGGAAGTTTTATGCATAATAAATGAAAGCCACCCATAAATTTAGAAGGTATAATCGTCACAGTAATTTTTGAAAATAATTTTTGGCGGCAAGATGGCTGCCAACAATTAAATATTTCGTTCACTAAAAACTGATCATTCTAGGGCCACTGCGGGTTTAATGTTACACCAAATAACTACATATTAAAACAAAACGTTTACTTTTATGCTGTAAGATCATGTATTCTTAAATTTAGCAACATTTATATTCGCACCATTCACATCAATAATTACGGCCACCAGGACAAGAGGAAATGCAATCTGTAAAAAAATATGCCGACAGCCACAAAGGACACGATCAGACAGTAAAAAGACAATCGTAACAAGAGGCGTATTCTTTTATAATTGAGCAGAGTATTTCTTTATGAACAATACATTCACTGATAATTATTAATGAACCAGAGTATATGTATACTTGGACACAGACTTAGAAGCGGATACTTTTATCTAAGACATACATAGTTACATATATTAATTGCTTTTGGTCCACCCCAGGGGACGTCACAAAATGTTCAAATGTTTGTATAGCTTATGGGACTTAACTACGGCGTCATCAGTCCCTAAGCTTACAAACTACTTATGAACTAGCTAAGACTAAGGACGGCACAAATATCCATGCGCGAGGGGGGACTCGAACCCCCGACCGCAGTGGCCGTGCAGACCGTGACTGGCGCGCCTCAGTCCCCTCGGCCACCGCGGCCGGCAGGGACGTCACACTCTCGCGGTCCCTGGAGCAGCAGGACACTAATGAAGGCAGCGAATTCATCTCATTGACTCCAATAACTTTGGAGTCTCGGTTGAGCACCTTCCAGCATCCGATGGCGAAACCCACTGACCAGAAAGAGAACGTGAGAGTGTTTCGTCTAATGCTGGACCACAAGTTTGACATCTATAGGGAACGAGGCGTTGCTGCTTCGTAGACCGTGTCCAAGTGGCAGCACATCTCGGTATCTACTGGGTGATCAAAAAGTCAATATAAATCACGGAATAATGTAGATAGAGAGATAAAAATTGACACAAATGCTTTGAATGACATGGGGGTTATTAGAACAAAATAATAATAATAATAAATAAATAAATTCAAAAATGGCGGTTAACAGCAAAACGTCAGTGACTGCGCTTGAAAATCATGTATAAAAGGAGCTGTAATGAGAGAGAGAATCAGATGCACCAGCAGTCGCAGCATGTTGAAGTTACCTGAAAAGGCGCCTTTAGTGAAGCTGTATTATCAGAATGGGAATGTGCTAGTTCAGCGTTACGATCCTATCGCCATAGGAAGGGGATTCGAACGGGTAAAGGTCCGTTGAGAAATGCAGCTGTGGCGAGAATGATTTCGAAGTTCGACGATAGACCCCGTAGTGGCCGACCGAGCACAAGGCGTAATGCTGCTGAGACAGTTCAGGAAAAATTCCAGACTGTTGCGGGTTTCTATATGAACGGGGAAGTCAGCGCTCGTGCAGTCGCACGTCTCATCGGCATTCCATACACTACTGTTTGGTTGGCACTTAGGCGTACGCTCCGATGCTATCCTTACAAAATCCATCGGTATCATGAACTGTTACCTGGCGGTTTAGTGAAGCGGAGGGCATTTGCGGTATGGGCGTTTCAAAAGATGGCGCAACATGACAATTGGTTGAGTAACGTGTCGTGGATCGGCGAAGCTCATTTCACGCTCCGAGGGTCTGCAACGCCAACAGATGCTGAATTTGGGCTACCGAAAATCCTAGAATTGTCTTGGAAACTCCATTACATGACGAGAAAGTCACGGTATGGGATGGATTGAACACATCTAGCGTTATCGGGCCTTTTTTCTTCGAGGAACTGCGTGATTCTGGTTTTGTAACTGCCAGCGTGACGAGTGAGAGGTACACCGATATGTTACAGAATTGCATCATTCCCAGCCTGGCTGATAAACACCTGCCCGAACGTACGATTTTTATGCAGGATGGCGCTCCACCCCATATTGCTAGACGCGTCGTTTGGTGATGATCGTGTGCCCAACCGCCACTTTCGGCATGTTTGGCCTCCCACGTCCCCAGACCTCAGTCCGTGCGATTATTGGCTTTGGGGTTACGTGAAGTCGCAAGTGTATCGTGATGGACCAACATCTCTAGGGATGCTGAAAGACAATGCTCACCATAACTCCGGACATGCTTTACAGCGCTGTTCATAACATTCTTCCTCGACTACAGCTATTGTCGAGGAATGATGGTGAACATATTGAGCATTTCCTGTAAAGAACATCATCTTTGCTTTGTCTTAATTTGTTATGGAAATTAATGGTTTTCTGACCAGGTGAAGCGCCATCTGTCGGACTTTTTGAACATATTTTTTATTTTTGTTGTAATAAAACCCCATGTCATGCCAAGCATGTGTGTCAGTTTTTACCTCTCTATCTACATTATTCAACGATTTGTTAAGTTTTGCCGGCCGCGGTGGCCGAGGGGACTGAGGCGTTTCAGTCATGCTCAGCACGGCCACTACAGCCGGGGGTTCGAATCCCCCTCGGGCATGGATATTTGTGCCGTCCTTAGTGTTAGCTAGTTCATAAGTAGTTTGTAAGTTTAGGGACTGATGACCCCGTAGTTACGTTCTATAAGCTATACAAACATTTGAACATTTTTTATTAAGTTTTCAAATTTATACTGACTTTTTGATCACCAGGTACATCAACGGAGGTCCGGCGCCACTGGCAATCTGTAAAACATCTGCATGGTGTGCCACAGTGTTGTGAAGAGGTACTAGATATTATTGGAGTAACTGGCAATAAAGAAGGCGGGTTCTTTTGTGGGTCAGTCAACTCCTTAGTCGCTGATTAATCCAGACTGCCAGTGACGACTGTCTATGAGGCTGGCCTGGCAGGGTATGGGTGAACTGCGCAGCGCGGCGTGTCGTGGCGTGTGCGTCGCTGTCGCCGTCGCCGTCGCCGTCGCTGGCGCCAAGGTCCCTGGCCGCCGCCGCCGCCGCCGCCGCCCCCGCCTCCTCCCTCGCCCTCGCCCCACATTGATCGCAGGAGGCGGCGCCGCCCCTCAGGCGAGGCCACCACGTCTGCAGGCACACGGCCCGTCGTCTGCCGCCGTCTTGCACCACGCCTGCTCCTCACTGTCCTTTTGATCTCAATACTGATATCTGACTGGATTCCTAATTACGTGTCACAGAGGACACACTTTGTAGTAACTCATGAAAAGGCGTGATATTTGCAGTTCCCCAAGTTAGCATGATAGGAACCGCCAAGATTGAAAATGTGCCCCAGGTACGACAAGAACTTTAGATTAGACAAATACACCAGAAACCGTCATATTTGAGCTTTTTGTAAAGGCCACGGATGTGCGTCAGAATATTGCGCTATACACTGTAAATGTTCATTAAATACAGGGTGTCCAGAAAAGGACTCCCTGATTTCAAAATTAGATATCTCGGAAAACAAAGATCGATAGAGGAATGCAGTAAACGGTATGTTTATTGTGAAAGCTGTAAGAAGTTTATTCAGCAGTTTCAAATAATAGTTACAAAAGCTGCTAACAGTTGGCGCTGTACGCTGTACAGCTAATATCAGCATACATAAGTCAAATAATCGTATGAAAACACTCTTTGCAAACAATCACATCACAATGTTTTCAAAATGTTCACCATTAGCACTAGAGAGGTGGCGCAAACGAAGAATGAAATTCGCCATCTCATTTCGTAGTGTCTCAACCGAAATTGATTCACATGCCACAGAGATCGCCGATTCAAGCTCGTCCAGCGTGGCGGGATGCTTCAGATAGACCATGTCTTTCACTGTGCGCCCCCCCCCCCCCCAAAAAAAATTGGGATATTCCAAAGCAATGACTCGATTCCCGAAGTATTCCTCAAGAAAGCGAAACACTTGTTCGGTCCGATGTGGTCGGGCTCTATTTGCATAAACTATTCAGTACCTGGTCGATCCTCTAACGCTTGCTGTGTGGCGATAAATTGTTCCAAAATTGCAACGTAACGTGCAGCAGTGACCGTTTCTCGAATGTAAAACGGGCCAATAATGCCTCTGCTGCATACTGCAGCCCACACAGTAACTTTAGGAGGATACAGGGGTTTCGCTTCACACCAATATGGCTTTTCGGAACCCCAAAATCGCTAGTTCTGCCTATTCACGTATCCATTCAGGTGGAAGTGTGCTTCATCTGTAAACCAGATGCAGCCAACAGCAAATCCTTCACTATCAAACATTGTAATCAACTGATTACCAAAGGCAACCCTTTGTTGCACAGCTCGTACGGGTATGGACTAGTGCGTTTGAATTTTGAATGGAAACATCTTTAGGCTCTTTCTCAGTATTTTCTGCGTGCTGGAACGCTTCAAACCAGTCTCAGATGCAATTCTATGGACGGATGACATTGGATTTCGCTGAATAATTCCAGAAACTGTGGCGATATTTTCACGCGTAACTGCGGTTTGCTTGCGGCCAACATGCCCCACTAGATTATCAGTTACGCTGCCTGTTCGTCGAAATTTTGCGAAGATCGTATGAATAGTTTTCGCATCGGGTCCTTCTGGAACATTAAATCGAGCTTGAAAACTTCGCCTTGTTGCCATAGGACTCTCTTCGAACCTGTGGTACTCTAGCACCAGAAAAACGCGTTGTTCAATGGTGTACATGGTTTTAATCTCTTCCTTCGGTACGCTAACCTCCTTTCACGTTTCAATAGTGGAACTGATCGCTCTGGGCTTAGGATCACTATTTATACTAGGCATTACGTATGGCGATAACAGCGCTATCTGTTAGCAGCTTTTGTAACTATTATTTCAAATTGTTGTATAAACTTCTTACAGCTTACACAATAAACATACCGTTTACTGCATTCCTCTATCGATCTTTGTTTTCGAGATATTTAATTTTGAAATCAGGGAGTCCTTTTCCGGACACCCTGTACCTGTCCTGTCAGACTGCGTGCTATGACCCTCCTCCCTTCCTTTCCACTGCACTTAATCCCAGCCATGTAGTTATAGTTTTCCAGGAATTGGGTCATAACACTCAATGGACAAGGCTAGACGATTCTTCCCTGAATTTAAAGTTCATCAGAATTCTCCGTTCTGTGAATATTATGCCTTGATTCAAGAACATTTTAGTCCGTATTTCGTTTATATTATTTAGTCAAAGATACTACTATCGTTGCCTGGCGGTACATTCATTTAGTAGTTTTAGTACACTTATTAACACATTTCTCGCACCGGTCCGGTTTAAATTCTGTCATTTAACGGAATGCACTGTTATTTTATATTCTACATATTCAAAATTAATAATACTGCACAATAATACATTCCCGTAACAAGATTTCCGTATTTTAAATGTTCGGATAATGTTCGCACCAAAGATACGCTCGCGAAATAATGTTTGTACCCATAAGTAAAAGCTCACTTTCGTATATTTTAACAGCTGTCTCTTCTGATGAAATGATACCGGTTTTTATGAGCTGTGCCATCATCTTCTGATCGTATATATTCCACAATGTGGTCAGGTTTATTATTATTATGAAACTAGTTTATCCTTGCGAGTTCAGTAATTAGCACTCTATCCTGATCAGTCACAGATAGGTAAGATGATAATGGAGGAAAGGTAGGTGCAAGTAGATTTGTATGAAAGATAATAATAATTTACACACTGTACAGTAGCGATAAATTAAAAGTTAAATAAATCGTTATAAGTTATAATAGTAAGCGGTACTTACCTGAGATGATGTGCGTTAAGGTAATTCAGTTCATTCGCGTAGTACACAAGCTTGCTTCAACAAACTGAACAATTCCAACAGCTGTTGTGCATCGAATTGTGAAACAGAACTCTCATCATAAACTACACTTGCGTACTGAATCTAAAAAGCTGCAAGAGCTGTCGGTTATATTAGTTAAACAGATTGTCAATAGATGGCACCTTCTAAATTGCTTTTAAATCGACCGCATAAACTAAGCTGATACTCGGCGCAGTGGCTGATGGGAGCAACCGTAAATACATGTCCCATTTACGATCGTTAACCAGGTATCAACTTAGATTGTACGAACAGTACAATTTTTATAAAATAAACTTTTTATAAAAACAATAATTTGAAACTATCTGTGTATTTTTCGTCATTATTAGAGAACGAAACCTTGAAAATGATACCTCTATCATTAATTTTGGATAAGTGAAGAGTGGAAATGCTAAAGGATGTAAGTGCCATTTTTTTACTTTCGTGGTTTTTCACTGATAACCGATCTATGTCTCCGCGCCAATACTCTCCTAAGAGATTTATGTGTTCCAGTCATTCCTTGTAGTGGTTACTGACCCCAAGAGATTGCACTAGTTCTATTTCCAGATGCGCCTGTGCTGCTAATGGTCTATGTGCCACAGGCATCTGGCGCTAGCCGAACAGCAGTCTGTATTCAAGGTTATGCCACAACGCTATTGTTTTGCTTACTGAAGCTGTTGCTTGCTATCTAAAATGATGTACCTGTTAATAATGATAATATGAACGCCAGTGATTTTAGTGGTGTTGGAAGTGTTGAGAACGTTACGTTCAAGAAGAAACAGGATAAGGCAAGATTTAGCGGAACGTCGTACCTCACGCAGAAGAAGGAAGGAAATTGCTGCAAAACAACCGTCATCTTTACAGTAAACTTGTAATATGAAACAAGCCCACATTAACCAGTTGTAGCAGGTTGATGTACATATTTTTCGTTTGTTTTCTGTTTAGGTGTTCTGCAAGTGTAAGAACGATATGAAAACTCAGCTCTCAGCTCTTTGAAGAATACCATCAACTTGACATGAACCAACAAGGCAATTACTGTTGGGGTTTATAGAGATTTTTCTTACTCAGAGACGACGCCATGGGACATATAATGAAGACGCAGAGAGGTAAAAGGCAGTCAACTCTCTGCTACACACTTCCTGATGGGACAGGAGACCTCAAAAGAGTATGCAAAGCTACATTTTAAATACCTTTAATATTTCTGCTAAAAAATCAAACAATTGTTACGAAGAAAAAATCAGGTTATGAAGTTTTCAAAGACACAGCTTTCTTTGATCAAAATAAGCAAACAACAGCCTGGTATTGTGTCTTGCAAAAGAAGCTTTCCCGATCAGTGCGATTGGGAGAATTTTCAAGTCCTGAAGAAAGGCAACGCAATGAAAGACACTGCAGCTGTGGAATTGATAAAACTTCTAGCTATTGTTCCACTGGCACCAAATAAGAAAACGATTTTTCCAATATTATTGATTACGTGGATGAAAACAACAAGCACTTTTTCCGACCGCTGTTACCTCCATAAAGTCAATGTTGTCTCGTGGCACTTAAATCTATTAGCTATGACAAAACTTATTGAACTTACACCTTTCTGCATAAAACGCTACGTAACTTTTTGATTTTTCAACATAAGTAGAAAAACCTTTGTCAACATTTGTATAACCCTGTAAAGAGTTAATATGTGTTTTGTTAGAAATAAATATTTATTTCTCACAGCGACGTGCAGTTTTTTTCGTTTCCTCAACAATTTCATTTTCGGCACTTTGCACATTTAGCAATTCCACTCTTCAAGTAATAAGGGAGATATGGCGTACCAACAAGAAAACTGTGTATAGCTGTCTAAGTGATTTCGTGAATGTATCTGTTCCTTTTTCTGACGAAGGCCATGGCCGGAAATCTAAGTTGTGTGAATGAGATTATCTATTTTCGTGCCTGACAACAGCTCAGCGAAACTCATTACGGTGAGTTTTACCTATCCTCCATTATTGACTAGTGGTGTGAATTCTTGCATTTAGCGAATAACCTGTTGTATGAAAAAGAATTATCTGGCAGTTCCTCGTTCGTAGAAAATGACGATAAAAGAGAGCTGCGGCGGAACGGCCGAGCGCATTGAGGCGCTATGCTACGATGCGCGAGGCCGTTCCCCGTCGGGGGTTCGAATCGACCCTCGGGCATGGATGTTTGTGCCGTCTTTAGTATAATCTAGTTCATAAGTAGTTTGTAAGTTTGTAAGTTTAGGGACTGATGACCCCGTAGTTAAGTCCTATAAGCTCTTCAAACATTTCAACATTGCCGGTCACGGTGGCCGAGGGGACTGAGGCGCGTCAGTCATGGTCTGCACGTCCACTACGGTCGGGGGTTCGAATCCCCCCTCGGGCTTGGATATTTGTGCATTCCTTAGTGTTAGCTAGTTCATAAGTAGTTGTAAGTTTAGGGACTGTTGACCCCTTAGTTAAGTCCCATAAGCTCTACAAACATTTTTTTATTTCAACATTTTGATAAAAGAGAGCCATAATTTTCTCTGGCTCTTGGCAGTTGCTAGAGATGACAGTTTACCAGTTTTCAGGTTGTAGGTGTAATTTACTGTGCGAATAAACCCCGAAGCGCGGGATACACCACTGCTATTTCGGGAAATTAATTTCTTCGTCTAGCTGCGTAAACTAAAATAAACTGCAAGCAATTATGTATAACTGCGTCCGCTACGACACTTACCGTTTTTCCTCGTTGTAAAGAAAAAGAAATAAAGAGTTGCTCGAAATGAAGCTGCGGTTTTGTGCGGATTAAATGGAATTAAGCAGGCCGAGCAGAATGCCCGCCTTAACTGCGGCACATCAGTATAATGCGCACTCAACGGGCGGTCGCTTTTTCATGCCAGCCGTTCCGAGAACAAACAGGTGGAAGCGTGGCCGGCACTTACGGGGCAGCGAGCGTGGGCGATCGATCCAGGTACCACTCGGCGCGCCTCCTTGCGGCCTGCACTGGCATGCCCGAGGTCGCGGCCGTCCGCAGAAATTTCTCTAACAGGGCGCAACGTTCTGAAATAGTCACTTCCGACGTAATTGTGCAGTGGCGGCTCGAAAAAAATTGTCCAGTGTGCTACAATATTACAAAAATAAACAGGAAACAAAATTTACTGAAATAAAAAGTCAACCTTTGTATGATTGCCTTTAATTAAAACACAATTAATACTGTATTGACAGTAAGACCTTCAGGGGACTCTATAACAGCGCTGCCAACTACATGTATTCACTGCAAGTAGTAAATATAACGTTTAAAAAAATATTAATTTCATTTACAGAAATTAAAAATTTAGACTCAGAGGTATTTGAATACGAGCCTCACACAGGTAGGTTTGAGAGACAACGCGCAAGACGCCTGAGCCAGCGCGCTATTTGACTCTGTATGCCGCAATATTCTCTTCCGCAGCCGTTACACGCAGCGCGAAAACAAATATTGATGTGGTGCTGCAGTCGGTCTCAGCACACATGAGTCGCCACGCCTGACGTCACGTCTGCGCATGTGCACTAGCGAACAGACGACTGCGCCGCCTCTCTGCGCACGTACCAGCGCGGCTGAATCCCACGTCAGCACATGGAGCTGGTTTCCAGCTATCGCCGCGAGAGCGCTCCAAAATGCGTTTTCATCCTTATTACTAGTATTCTAATACGAATTGGAAAGAAATTGCCATAATTTTATTGTGATATGTGGCTCGTATTCCAAGAGAAAGGATGTATTTTTATAGCGATTTCTCGCTTGCATTCGAAGAGAAATGGCATAATTTTAGAAATATATTTACAGTTTGCTGCAGCACATTAGCACATTATCCCCAGCCTCCACTGTAATTGTGTCAGTATGTTTCAATACCAGTCGAGCCACAAGACTAATTTCACAAGAAGTAAAAAGAAAGATAAAATAAATAAAAATATGATTTATTTGCTATATTTTGTTTTGAAAGTTAAGCTGGAAGCATTTTTCAGTGCAAAACCAACCAACTTTTTATCTATATCTATAAATGTCAATGTCTGTTCGGTGTACGTTTATCACATCTGAACCACACGACTTAAAGAGCTAAAAATTTGTACAGTTACTAATGTCTACCCGGGGAAGGCTTTAGACACGGTTTTATGGCGATCGGATAGCTATTTATCTATATATATTAATGTGAATATCTATTCGGTGTACGCTTATCACGTTCGAACGACAAGACGCAGAGATGTTCAAATGTTCAAATGTTTGTAGAGGTTATAGGACTTAACTACGGGGTCATCAGTCCCTAAACTTACAAACTACTTATGAACTAGCTAATACTAAGGACGGCACAAATAGCCATGCCCGAGGGGGGATTCGAACCCCCGACCGTAGTGGCCGTGCAGACCGTGACTGGAGCGCCTCAGTCCCCTCGGCCACCGCGGCCGGCAGACGCAGAGACTTCAAATATTTGTACAGTAACTAATTTATACCTGATGAAGGTATTAGACACGGTTTTATAACGATCTGATAGATATTTAGTAATTTGAAGAATGTAACGCAAATGCGAACAGTAATTACTAGTTGAAAATTATATTTACTCTTTGAAAATGGTTTTATTGGTTGCATTGTTGCCTGAGGGTTGATAATGATAAAAGGGTGGAGTATATAGGGATGGAAATTCATTGGTGTACATAAAATTCTACGCGCGCGCGCGCGCGCGCGCGTGTGTGTGTTAATATTTCGCTCTGCAGCAAAAACTACAGAACGCAAACGAAAAGTCTGTGTGTAATTGTTGTCCGAAGTCTCCCGTTGTACACCACAGCAGTTCCATGCCGATAGCTATAAGGGGGTGGAAGATATGGTGGTTGAAAGTCATCAAATTATAAAAAAATTCGGACTGAAGGCCAGCGATAACGTTTGTGACTCTATAGCAACGAGGTTACATACAGCGAAACGTGATGCCACAGACAAAATCTTTGGTCTATGAGTGCTACAATGTCTTCATCTCTTTGTCTGTAAGGATAACCATGCGAATGAGGAAATAAAAGAATAAATAAATAAAGCAATAAAAAAGAAATTTCTTTTAAAACATCTGTTTCAAAAAATCGATTTGACGTTTCGCGCATTACATCAAGTGATCGATCTGTGATATTATTACAATCATTATTGTTGAATTTCGTGATTGGATTCTTCGAAACGAGTGCATTTTTACGTGTGATTTGTTCTCATAGCACACTACTGAAAGATAGCTTTTCTATCATCAACCAACACGCGAGCGGAGCCGCGGGTTTAAGCTAGTATCACATAAATATCGATGTCACTGTTTTTTTGTATAGCTTATGGGACTTAACTACGGGGTCATCAGTCCCTAAACTTATGAACTACTTACGAACTAGGACGGCACAAATATCCATGCCCGAGGGGGGATTCGAACCCCCGACCGTAGTGGCCGTGCAGACCGTGACTGGAGCGCCTCAGTCCCCTCCGCCACCGCGGCCGGCTATAGATGTCACCTTTTTGATTCAAATTATCTGAAATTACGTTCCGATAACCAATGAAACAGGCAAAATGGAGTACAGACGACTAAGAAATGAGATTGACAGGAAGTGTAAAATCGCTAAGCAGGAGTGTCTCAAAGTCAAATACAAATCTGAAGAAGAATGTATAAATAGGGGAAAAATAGACACCGCCTACAAGAAAATAAAAGAAACATTTGGAGACAAGAAAAACTGCTCTACGAATACCAAGAACTCAGATGGAAAACCAGTTCTCAGCAAAAAAGCTAATAGGTGGAAAGAGTATATACAGGGGCTCTACAAAGGAAATGTAGGAAGGCAAGAGGATCTAGATGAAGATGAAATGGGAGAGAAGAATTTGACAGAACACTGCAAGACCTAAATCGTAACACGGCCCTTGGAGGGGATGACAGAACTACTGAAGTCTCTGGGAGAGCCTGGCATGACAAAACTATTTAACTTGTGCGTAACATGTATGAGACAGGGGAAATACCCTCAGACTTTAAGAAAAATTTAATAATCACCATTCCAAAGAAATCAGGCGCAGACAGGTGTGAAAATTACAGAACCATGAGTCTGATAAGTCATAATTGCAAATATTTAACACGAATTATTTACAGAGGAATGGAAAAGCTGGTAGAAGCCGACCTTGGGAAAGACTAGTTTGGATTCAGGAAAAATGTAGGAACACTGGAGGCAATCCTCACTTTACGGGTTAAAGGATAGATTAAGGAAAGGCAAACCCACTTTTTAGCTTTTGTAGATTTGGAAAAAGCTTGTGACAATGTTGATTGGAATAAACTCTTTCAAATTCTGAAATCATCAGGAGTAAAATATAGGGAACGGGAGGTTATTTACAACTTGTACAAAAATCAGACAGCAGTTATCAGAGATGAAGGGCATGAAAGGAAAGCAGGAGTTGGGAAGGGTGTAAGACAGGGTTGTAGCCTTTCCCCAATGTTATTCAATTTGTACATTGAGAAAGCTATAAAGGAAAGCGAGGAGAAATTTGGAGAATGAATTAAAGTTCAGAATGAAGAAATAAAAACCTTGCGTGTAATTCTGTCAGAGACGGCAAAGTACCTGGAGGAGCAATTGAACGGAATGGACAGTGTGTTGAAAGGAGCATACAAGATGAACATTAAAAAGAGCAAAACTAGGGTAATGGTATGCAGTCTTAGAAAATCAGGCGATGCTGAACGAATTAAATTAGGTAACGAATCAATACAGGTGGTAAATGGGTTTTGTTACTTGGGCAGTAAAATAACATGTTATGGTCGCAGTACAGAGGATATAAAATGCAGAATGGCAATGGAAAGAAAAGTGTTTTTGAAAAGGAGAAATTTGCTAACATCGAATATTAATTTAAGCATAAGTAAATCCTTTCTGAAGGTATTTGCGTGGAGTGTTGCCTTGTATGGGAGTGAAACATGGACGATACACAGTGCGGACAGGAAGAGGATAGAGGCTTTTGAAATATGGTGTTGCAGAAGAATGCTGAAAATTATGTGGGCGGATCGCGTAACTAATGAGGAGGTACTGAACAGAATTGGAGAGAAAAGGACTTCCTGGCATACCTCGACTAAAAGAAGGTATCGATTGGTAGGACACATTCTTAGACATCAACGAAACGTGAATTTGGTGTTGGAGATAAGTGTGTGGGGTATAAATCGCAGGAGAGCTAGAGATGAATATAGTAAGCAAATTCAAATGGATGTAGGTTGCCGTTCTTATGAGGAGATGAAGAGGCTTGCTCGGATAGAGTAAGGTGGAGAGCTGCAACAAACCAGTCTCCGAACTGAAGACCAGAACAACGACAGGGCATTATCCAGGGTACCCACTGAGTTACGGCATAAAACTATGAAATATCTGCAAAATTGTTTTAAAATTCTCTTAATACGAAATGGAATTGAAAATTGAAAATTCTGCTATAGGGGAGAACTCAGAATTCATGACTAAATCTTTTATTTATCAACGAGAATAACGAACAAAAAACTGAAAATTAGTGCTTTCCAAAGTGGAAAAAAGAGAAAATATTCTTAACAAAAGGCTAATTTAGCTTTCATGTCATCTACAAAACTTCATTTTCGAATGCAGAACTTTGCTTCTGATCACATTATAATTATAATAATTTCGTGTGACTCAGCGGCCTTGGACGCCAATTGGCGACTTGCGTGTTCCTAACCTACACCAGTTATCCAACTGGGAAAAGGGGGCATACAGTTAAACGTCGAATCCGAATCGTTGTGAGGTTCAGGCTGGGTTGAAACGCATACTGATAAAATCCGAGATCCGGCCGGGTTTCGAACCCGGGACCCTTCGGTGTCCAGTTTAATTTTTTTTATATATATATTTTTTTACTATGGGTACTTCTGCTCCTTGCAGTCGTTATTGTTCGTTATTGTTATTGTTTTTGGCTCAGCTTTTTTTATTACAGAGACCGTTCAGTCCTCTGATCGGGTGTGCTGAGCCACAGCGCCCGGAGTCGAGCGCTTTACCACGAGACCGCAGGACACGGCACCTGATCACATTAAATGATACATTCTGAAGGGTCAGGCAGGTGTGATTTCACTACGTACTGCAATGTCATCCCTGTCTTCAAATTTATTTCTCTACCATTAATCGTCCGTTGTACTGGTTCTCGAGTTGTTTGCAATATGCCGCGTTAATCGCTTGTTAAGAGTGGCAGCACTATAGCCATGTTCGGTGTGAAGTTTTAGTTGTTTTCGTCGAGTGTGTGAGAAGCTATCCAATTTATCTGTTAGCAGCACTGGTGAGTAAAATTTAAAGCATTATTACCGCTCCATTTCACTACAGAATTATTTGCTTCGCTGATAATCGGATTGTACAGTCACGTAGCATATAATTGAATACATTGAGTGCACGCTTTCTAAATCGGTATAAAACATACAATCCTGGATATTCGCTAAAGTTTTTAAAATGGTATTTTGGGATTTCTTGTCACACAACTAACGGGGATGTTATCATGCGGGATAACCATCCGTACGAAAGCATTTGCGTTTCAAATCTCATACCATCCTAAAAATTTCGTGTTTTCAGTATTATGATATCCAGAAATTACTAAAAGAACACAGACCACGGTTTAAAACCCGCAGGCACCATGCTGAAAGTGGCTCTAATGGTGATATTGGTAAAAAAATCCAAGGATTACAATATAAATGACCGGACACTGGCTTGTTACTGTATAAAGGTTTCTGAGAGGATATAAGCAGTAGCATGATCTGTCCTTCACTGTGTGTAGGCTGCTAATAACTTAGTCTCACAGTTGCTCTTGAAAATGAATTGGTAGAATATATCAAAGCAGCGTCTGATATATATTTCGGCGTCAGTCCAAAAGAAATGCGAAAATTGTGATACTAGTTTGCTTTTTCCAATGAGGTAGGAGTACGTACAAGATGGAGTGAAAGTCGACACGCTTGTGCTGACTGGTTTTATGGGTTCAGTTCATGGATTGACACAAAGATTTGCTATTTAGGACTCCTGAAGCTACCAGCTTAGCCCGAGCTTCTAGCTTTACGGACATTGGCGCCTTTTTCAATAACCTGTCTACTGTAATGAAACGACACAACTTTGAACCGAAAGATATGTGGAGCATGGACGAGACTGGCATTATAACAGTACCGAAGCCAAATCAAATTGTGTCACGAAAAGGTTTCGAGTAAGTGGGGTCTATCACATCCTGGGGACGTGGTACCTTACTTACTTTAGTTGCTGCTGTTTTTGGTGCTGGGAACGCCATTCTAACATTTTTCGTTTTTCCGCGGGTGCACTTCAAAGACCAATTTATTCTTGATGGGCCAGTGGGCCGTCGTGTAGCGATTAACCTTGTAGTAATTTATATGAACACAACAAGATTTTGTTCCAGCAAACACCGGTATTCTTAACGTAATATTACCACGTGACAATCAACCAAGATCCCTGTGACAACCATCCCAGTTCCGGAGACGCTAGTCACGAACATCGCATAATAGAAAAAGCAATGCTGTTATCATAATTATTATGAAGCCATAAATTATTTTTATAAACATTCTTAAAAGTTTGTGAAGAATTATCCTTATACAAGAGACCTTGTTTTATTTTATTACCCAGAGATGTTTCGAACTTATTGTGAGATCTTCTGAAGGTTTTTGCCTTTTCCTTTCTAGAATAATATTTTACAGGTTTTTGATTATACAGTGATTTGGCTATGTAAACAGTGGAAGTGGAATGTTTGTAGAGCTTATGGGACTTAACTACGGGTCATCAGTCCCTAAACTTACAAACTACGGCACAAATATCCATGCCCGATGGGGGATTCGAACCCCTGACCGTAGTGACCGTGCAGACCGTGACTGGCGCGCCTCAGTCCCCTCGGCCACCGCGGCCGGCGTGCCACAAACACGAAGCAGCAACAACATAGCTCGAAAGTAAGTAAGCCACTAAACAGGCACACACAACATCCAGGCGAAAGTATAATAAATATTGTTTGCAGATGACAGGCTGTGAAAACTTGTCATTCCTCAATTAAAGCAGCTTGCAAATCCTGCGAATGACATTAAGTAAAAATTGTAAATTAAATTAGGCCTAATACATCTAACATTACTGTCAAATCAAATAACTTCTAAGAAAGACTGTATAATCAAAAACCTGTAACATGTTATTCTAGAAAATAAATGGCAAATATCCACAGAAGAAGGCACAATAAATACCGAAATATGTCTGGGTAATATAAATAATACAAAGTGTCTTGCATAATGCGGCTGCTTCACAGCTCTATCATAACGCCGGCCGCGGTCTGCACGGCCACTACGGTCGGGGGTTCGAATCCCCCCTCGGGCATGGATATTTGTGCCGTCTTTAGTATAAGGTAGTTGATAAGTAGTTTGTAAGTTTAGGGACTGATGACCCCGTAGTTAAGTCCCATAAGCTTAACAAACATTTGAACATTTCTATCATAACAAGACGGTAGAAACAACAGGTGCACCATCACAAGATAATCATTCTTAAAAGTATTGATTACAAATAAGATAAAAGTGCCCATATTTACGTTGGTTTCTGGGTAAAAAATTGAAGAAGCAAAATGTGACTACCATACCCGGTCTCCCCTACAATATTTCGGTTGCACCAGTAAAATGTTGCCGAGGGACAATACACAACTAGATCTCCCAAAATCACCTTCAGCTTGTGTGCCAGAAATGATCCCCATAGCTGAACCAATACAGTTTTCTCTTGGATCTTATCACATTTCGGTGCAGCCGTGCCAACTGCACTGTTGAATTCGACAGATTGCATGTGGCTCCTGGTTGCACACAACCGAGATCTACATCCAAATCTACATCTACATTCCAGAAGTCATCACAGGTTGGATGCCGGAGGGTGCTTTGCGTACCATTATCACTTCGTTCTTTTCCTGCTCCGGTCCCGTATGGTTAAGGGGAAAAACAACTACCGGTAAGCCTTTGTGTCGGCTCTTAATATCCGTAATTTACTTCCATGGATGTTCATCTAGGTAAACGTAAGAGGTAGTACTTTGCTTGACTCTGTGAGTAACACACGCTTGCGGAACTTTGACACTAACACGTTCTTTGATACAAAACCCCTGTTCATCTCGGTGATGATCTCACTCTTGCTAAATAAATCTATAACGAAGCGTGCTCCACTTCTTTGGAGCTCCTCTGTCTCACCTAATCGTATCATTCCGCCTGGTACGCATTCCCCACCGACGAGCAATATTGAAGTATTGGTACATTTGTTGGTGGACTACACTTTCTGAGAATTCTTTCAAAGAATCTCAGTCTTGCATTTTCCTCATCTACAATTAATTTTGTAACTCGTTCCATTTCAAATATTTTCGTGCGCATATATTTTTATTGAAATAACTGCTTTAAGTGCTTGTTCTGTAATCGCGTAGTCATATATTAAAGAACCTTTCTTTCTATGTATTGGCAATACGATACACTTGTTTATATTGAGGATCATCTGCCATTACCTGCACCATGTGTCGATAAGCTCCAGAGTCTTTTGCATTTTGCTACAATTTTGCAGCTTCGCGACTCGTCGGTACACATCATCATTCGCGCAAAGCCTCGAGGAACTTCCGACGTTATCTACTACGTCACTTTTATATATTGCGAAAAGTACATAGGACCAACAGGTATTGTGTTCAAGGCAAAGTGTTGTGAGCATTTACTTAAAAAAATAAATCAATAAAATAAAAAGAAAAGCAAATGGTAAGCACGACTAAGGAAGTGGCCAAAAATAGCTTTGAGAACAATTACGAACAACTTAGACTGGAGAGAACATACATAAAATATTGTGGGTAAGGCAAACCAAAGATTACGTTTCATTGACAGAACGCTTCGAAGATGCAACAGCTCCACCGAAAAGACTGCCTACATCTCACTTGTGCATCCTCTCCTGGAGTACTGTTCCCCAGTGTGGGACCCTCATCAGGTGGGACTGACGAAAGACATTGAGAAGGTTCAGAGAAGGGCAGCTCGTTTTGTTTTATCACGTTACAGGGGGGGGGGGGGAAGCGTCACGGAAATGTTATAGGATTTGAGGTGGAAATCATTAAAAGAACGAAGTTACTCGTTGCTGCTAGTTCTATTTGCGAAATTTCTATCACCGACTTTTACTTCTGAACGTGAAAATATTTTGCTAGCACCCACCTACATAGGGAGACATGACCATCCCAATAAAATAAGAGAAATCGGATCTTTCGTTCCGCGCGCTATTAGAGAATGTAACGGTAGAGAAAGGTTATGAAAGTGGTTAATGAACCCTCTGCCAGGCACCTAAATGTGATTTGCAGAGTATCTATGTAGATGTAGGTGCAAAACTTCAAGGAAGAGATTCGTAAATTTTCCTTATATTTCTAACAGAATTTTATCTATCCTTGTACCAAAACATCGACCAATTTCTTGAATGATGTTGGAGCTGTAAATCTGGTCCCCACTCTCTGCTCTAAAATTCTTCATAACGGCTCAGTTACATTAACAGCTGACGATTTTTCCATCCATGCCAGATTTTTCATAATTTGTGTGTGTGTGTGTGTGTGTGTGTGTGTGTGTGTGTGTGTGTGTGTGTGTGTGTTGTGTGTGTGCGTCTGTGTGTGTGAGTGTATGTCTCCGTTTGGAATCAATATCATTTTGGAATATGCAGATTTGCGGAGTGGCCGAGCACATTGAAGCGGTATGCTCCGATGTGCGAGATCGTTCCCCATCGGGGGTTTGAATACTTCCTTGGGCATGGAGGTTTGTGTTGTCTTTAGTATAATTTAGTTTATAAGTAGTTTGTAAGTTTAGGGACTTAAGTCCCACAAGCTTAACAAGCATTTGAATTTTGATGTTGTTAGTCATAACATGTTTGTAGAGCTAATTTATCAAACCAGTCTGATCATCGGTCCCTGGACTTACAAGCTGCCTTATCCTTAGGACAACACACCCACCCACACACACACACACACACACCACACACACACACACACACACACACACACACATCCATGCCCGAGGGAGGTCTCGAACTTCCTGGCGGGAACACCCGCAATGTAACGCTACAGAACGCACAGTGTTAATCATATCAAGCAGTTTGCTGTCGAGAATGTTGAAATATTCATTGACAGTTATCCGACCGGTGTGGGTAATGAACAAAGAATTGACCTCCAAGATATAGATATCAAAATCATTAGCGAACCTCCTCTAACCTTGATTGAAGGAAACAGGCATCTCGTATCGTAAACATCTTTTGGGGGTTTAGAATTTAGATTCTTAAACCCTGTACGCGATAATATAAAAGGTACTTCGAGTCATGAAGTGTCCAGGTTTTATGATCCTGCCACCACTTCCCTCGCAGCTTTGCGTTGACTTTCATTGGTTTTCAACTGCAGTCGTTCTATGAATGTGAATCTCCAACCGTACAGTTTTATTTATCGAAATACTATCAGTCAAGTGAGCGTTCAGTTTTCCAGTCATTTTTGTGTTTTATTTATCGAAACACTATCAGTCAAGTGAGCGTTCAGTTTTCCAGTCATTTTTGCCATAGTAGTTTTATACTCTATGGGCACAATAGTTGTTAATCCTCGTCGATCGTTGACTATCACTACCGTTTTTCGCCACTGATGTTTCACCTTGTTTTGTGTGCATTATCATCACCGTGGATCCTGTTGCTAGTGAAGCGTTTAAAACTGCAGAAGTGATCGTCGCTTATGCTACAACTAAATACGCACAGTCTGCTTGGTATCTCTGGAAGTCCTAGAGATCACGCATTTCATCAAACACTTCTGTTGATCGTCGTTTATCAAAACATACTATACTGCGAGGTAACATTTAAGACTTCATACTTCAACTCTGCGTTCACATCGCAGTGCACCACGTACTCAGTGGTGATAACTTGCAACAAGGAGCGGTGTATACTACAAAGTGTTCATATTATTTTCGCCTTCCTATCTGCTAGTCTAGCAACGCAATGCACACTCGTCAATTTTTCTATGAGGGTAGGTGAAGGAAGGAGGGGGGGGGGGGGTAGGTATTGGCACAGACAAAAACATACATATGAAATTCCTCCGTAAGGGTCCGCTCATACGCGCATGGTTGCGGGACGGGGCGGAGCAGTTACGGGGGGTACAGCAGTTACGTAAGATGTTTCATGATGGCGCTAAGGTCGGAAACCCTCCTTTAAAACTGGCAGGTAGCGGTTGTCCCCATCACTACTTCCCCTCAAATGCCGGCACACCGGACACAGCCGTGGCCTCGTGGCAGGCGGCACGAGCTCTCGCCTCAGCCTCCCCTCCACGCTACCCTCTGATGTCCAAATAGTCCAATCAAAGTAGGATTTTTAGAGGAAAAAATTAGGAATAAGCTGGATATTTATGCAGATGATCCTTATGCCTTTGTAAACAACATACTAAAAGTACCCACCGATTGGGCTGGAGCTTCGTCCGCCATATTGGAAAATGGCGACAGAGAATCACATTTTCGCATTTTTAAGGAAAACCGTTCGATTTGTGAAATAATTGCTTCAGTACAAAATGAAAGAGGACAAAATTATCTACAAAAAGGGTCCTATGTACTTTTCTCATACGGTTAATGGTTCACCTTCAAAACGATGATTATTATTCTATACTGACCGTATAATAATGCGAATTACATTTCTGACTGCAGGCGTCAGTGTAATTGCTTTAGAAAAGAGTATGATATTACAGAAGTTTATTTAACATTTATTGATGCACTAAACACATATTACATAATATTACATACATATATATAGGTATATTCGCAGCACTCTTACCAGTCATCGTCTTCTGAATTACTACTGCAACCTCCCTGATTGTCTGGATCCAGATGTTACACCGCTACCTTCAGCTGTTGGTGTTTCAGGCAGCAGACACATCGACAGAAGTTGGAGCACTGCAGGGCAGCCTTCCTACAATTACAGGTAGATCCAGACACTTTTACAGCCAATCAGCTTCAGCAGGTAATCTGGGGCGGGAGGAAGTAGAGTAGTAACTGGAACTAACGTGTTGACAGATTTCCTCCACCCCCACTCCTCAGGAGACTCTGAAACACCCATACACAACTGCACCTGATGGTACACTCAGTAGGAGTGTTGCCTAGCGGCCTCCTGAGTGATGAGATATTCACTTTATTTCTGGTCGCTGAGAGTATGCAACGGTGGTAACGCAACGTGTTAAGAGACATTTCGTTGACAGAACCTCCATACAGAGCCATAAACCACTGACAGCCGGCCTCAAATATGAGTTTGTGACACTTGCGGGGAGTGACACTTCCGCGAAAAGGGAATTTGTAGACACTTGCGCGTAGACCCGGACGCTGCAGGTAGTGAACAGGGTGTTCCAGAAGTAGGGATACACCACCCCTACTCCTCGCCCTCCAGCCGCTACCTGTGCCGTATTCAGGGAAAGGCCCACCGAGCGAGGTGGAGCAGTAGTAACGGCCCGGAGATATCACAGCCTCATTCAACAGGGAGATAACACGTCATACAAATATCACTCGATTTACAACACAGCACCATGTGAAGAGGAATGTGATGAAATCTGAATTGAGCGCAACCGTTGCTAACTACAATTTCGGATTTACTGCATTTTGAGTCAGAATTGGCATCTATATTCGCATTTATCGCAAATGCGAATTTTTCCTGACCCTAATAATACCTCTAAAATAAACAGCTGATCAAGGCACTAAAAGCAAGGGCAGATCTTTGGGTTTATTACTACAAATAAATAAAATACAATTTGATCGTGGACTTATATACAATCTCATTATAAAGGCTTTTTGTAGGTGGCTTTGAGCAGCTTTTAAATATGTTAGGAATAGCATTATGAAATCTAGACAGCTACACCTTATGTTTATTATGAGATATCGATTTCGGCTAATTTCAGGTCATCTTCAAGTCTCAAACAACAGGTGTTACTTATGCATTTTTCCAGTGGCACTCATAACATTTAACTGTTTACACACGAGGTCTAACGTTGTTAGTCGCGTTAGCGATGAAAACAGAACCCAGAATCTTTGCGTCTAAATGCTACATATATTGGTGTGATGTCTTATTTCGAAAGAACAAACATCACACAATACATATATAGCTCTCGGTAAAGTGGAACGGTACGATGTCGTTACGTAGCACAGCACGGCGACTGGAAACGCAGGAGAAGTGCAAACAACGTTCTCTCCTCAGAGGTATGATTCTAATTAGGTTCGACGTAGACTTCTACAACATACAGTCTACACGGCGAAGATTACACCAAAAAATTTAACGTTTCGTCTACTTTGGCGATAGGAACCAAATTTTAAAATCGTGTCTACTATGTAAAGATTTAGCAACACAAAACGCTTCAAGTCCATAACTTCACTGGTTTTCGAGTTCTCAATTTTTAATATGTTTTTAATGTTATTACATAAAACACAAATTTGGGACTCACACTACAATTTTCATATGGCAGATTTTGTAGGTACATTCACAAGACATAATTCAACGGTTCTGTGCATTAATTTTATGAGAAATACCAATCATTTGTTTTCAGTGTTTATTTCAAATTTCTACATTTAAGTTTCTTTAATTATTAGTACTTAAATGTGGTGATGAAATAAATAAATTACGTGTATATGTGTAGTCTTATGCGGCCAAACTACTTAGGTCATCGGTCGCTAGACTTACACTACTTAATCTTACTTAAAATAACGTAGGCAAAGTACAAACAAACATACCCATGTCCGAGAGAAGTATGAAATCACGTCAAGACTACTTCCTGCAAAAATTTCGACAAAAAAGTTGGCACTGAGTTTAGAAAAACAAAATTCTGGTATATTGGATTTTAACATTTTATCAAAAAATGAATGTTACTACAAGAGATACAGCCATTCAAATTTACGGGCACCATAACGTATTCCCTTCCTGAGTAAATGAGCTGCTTCTTGTAGTTTTAACACCTTTTTCTTGAATGTTCTGACTATAAATCTTCACACAGACTTCTTGAGGAGGAGAGTGATACGGATATCTGATTGTAAACCACTGCCTATTACCTTAGACATTTTTGACTGTACTGAACAGGAGTTCCGCGTATTCCGTAATTTATATTTATACAGTTAACAGGCAATGTAATTTATAACCAACTATTGGCTGTCAATTTCGCTTCATTTTTCCTGGAAGTCTTGCAACTTGTTTCTCTCTGTTGGTTTATGCCAAGTTCGGAGTAAAAATGGTTCTATATGACGGTGATGGAAAATAGAATTTATCTTTAGCATTTTTCGGTGCGTGACATACCCTTCATACATTTCTTAGATGTATTTCTAATTCGAATACAGCCAAATCGTTTTGAGGTCTACGAATAAACGCTTCAAGTATGTAAAATACTCATTGACTTATCATTAACGTTTTTTAATTGAAGGTTTAAGGTTGCGTCTCCTATTAAAAAGCATAGTAGCTATTTTTAAAGAGATGGAAGTTGCGTGATAGTGGGGTTAACTACATAACGGTCAATTACATCAACGTATCTGTGTAGGATGCCTAATATATTTATTGCTTGCGCAGGTGTCTTGATATGCTTAGTGTTCTGAATAATATGCTTTTAGGAGGTATGACTGTGGAAAGTCATCGTCTTGTAGTAGCAAAGAATGTCTTAATAACTCTCCAAACATTATCACTATTAAAATACCTTTTTGTTTTCAGGAGGAACACTCAACGAATTCATATGTAGTTAGAACAAGTTACTATATTGCCCTTCAGCTTTGAAAGGGTTGTGGAATTTCACTGAGTTTCGTGTTATGTTGACAGTGTGGAAACTTGACAACAGCAGTGCTAGACTTGTTGGTGTGCCTGTACCCAGGAAAAGCCATTAGCCGCCCCAAGGGCCCCGGGTTCCGCGCAAGTGTCACTCCGCGCAAGTGTCACTCCCCGCAAGTGTTCCAACCCCCTCAAATATTGCGCAATGTGATGCTCTGGGAACCTTGACCACTGACTCACCAGGTAACAAATGTTTACATTTCTTGAGTACTTCCATGATTTCCTTTATTCCTTTCATGAATACTGACGATGTGGTGTAGGATCCGCTGAAGGCATGAAGGATGATTGCAGCAGCAGCAGCTATAACAATACGAAGTCTTTCATCAGCATCACTTTTCTTTATTTCTTCATACCACGCATATGTTAATATTTTATAGCCTATGTTTGTAAAACAGACAGTAGAGTGCTTTTTTTGTGCATTTGCCACGATTATCTCTTCACCATATTTCTGCTTAAGTAGCGTTCTCGCAGTATTCTCATTTGGAACGTAGCCAACAGCCTGTTCAATTAAATTTTTAACTGCAAACTGACGCTCATCATCACTGTTTTCGATTATATTGAAGGTTCTCTCCATCACCTCGCCTACGTCTAAATCAGGAGGGCCACCTGGCCGTTTGTTTTCACCAGTTGGTCCCCTAAAACATTCAACAAAACAGCTCTGATGATAGACACCATCTGCAGCTACTAGGTCAGTGATGTTATCAAGACGTTTCTCAACACTTTTACCCGACTCATCGTTCCTCTTTTGAGCATTTTTAAAGCTAAATCTATGAAAATTTACATTTAGAAGTAAAAACAGCCAATGAAGAACATCCAGTCTATGCGTGCGAATCAATGGGAATTAAGCTGGTAATAATAATAATAATAACAACTCAGTCAAAAACTTAAGAGTAACACTTAACGAACAGACTACAATGGCCACATTGTTACGTTGCAGCTTGCTAGTGGGCCACTACATCACATAATTTGTTGATAATGGCTCCTGATCGCAAAACATCAAATGTTGTGTATGAAGTAATCCCGTATTTTTCATAATTTCTTTAAATACAACACTATGATTTTCCCCTAACAAGGTGTGTTGCTATTTCACAGTTCAACATCAGTTCTTTGCTGTAGCGCTGTTTTGATAGCTACACCTTCAGTTTACTTATATCAACTTTTCTCACCGAGAAAAAGTTGAAGGATTTTCAAAATCATTGCGGATTTGAGATTCATGCAAGCCAAAGCTAGTTGTACATATTAGATGAACTTTACCTTCTGTACTAGAACTTCGGAACGAAGTGAATTTACTGATTTGCGAACCGTGAAAAATGAAGTTAAATTCGAACTTATTACGCTGAGATTTTTAATCTACCAATGCCGGTTTGTAAAAGTTGTAATATACGATAACGAACAAATGCGGAACATATTTGCTAGCTATGCAGATGTTTCATGATCAGGAAACGCAGCAGCTACTAGTAGTGAAAGCTACGCTTCCGTGAACTGGTAACAGAGCGACGCTACACAGTCATGCACTGTAATTACTTTTACTTCAAGTCATAATTATAAATGAAGTGTGTATTAAATAATGTGCTTCAACTGAATATTAAACCGTTGAGTCCCCGCAAAAGGAGTGTATAACGCTGTTATTAGTGGAAACCGGTATATTGAACGCGAATTCTCGCATCGCGTACGGCAGTGAGCTGTTTGCTGCTCATGTATAATGTACTGAATGCATTAACTGTACGCTACTTCGAAACAAATTTGCATAGAATTGTGAATAACTCTCGGAAGTAGCATTTTCATGCACAATAAACTTGGTGCGCTACTGAGTTACCGTCTTTACAACATGACAGCGTATTACGCCTTGGCATTGGGCCACAAGGAGCGACGCAGTTTGGGAAACACGTGGTTTACGCACATGCTGAGCTGCTAAAGTAAGCAGCTCTATAATAAAGTAAGGAGAGTAGTTATTTTGTATTTTAGGCTACGGAATAAAGTAAGGAAAATACGTATTTTGTATTTTCTAATCCACAGGGCAGTTAGTACGAGTAGTTTTCGTCACTTTATTTACTATTACAAGCGTATAACATACAAGTTTCAAGAGAATGGCTCTAAGTGCAAAGCGATATAAACGTCCTACAAAAGGATTTGTTCGCATATGAGCAGTTCTCATTTAATGTGTGGATATTGCTTCTCCGATATATAATTATTATGAAAATGTCATGTCTTTTGCATATAAGTGCCAGAACAGAAATATGGAGACACCAGTCAAGACGCAATGTTTTTGAAATTTTTTTAGGTACTGAACACTCTCTTCGTCATTCTGTTTCTGATGCTTATCAATCAGATCAATAATAAACAGGGAAATATCTTCAACAGAAGGAAAGATTTTACAACTTTCGTCCTCTTTGTCAAGACGCAACACTGGATAGTAGCTGAAGCCCAGAACAATGTCAGTGTTCATATACCCCAGTACTGTAATTCAGAGATTGTGAAACTCTCATTTCATGATATCCAACATGCAAGGTCTCACTAATATGATATCCTAGCTATCTGTAAACATCCACAAAACAAAAATATTCGCAATCTTCTTCCCGCTTCTGGAACAAGCACCCTGCACTCGTCGCGAAATGATGGGACGTACGACAACAGGCCCATCAGGAACAAATTGAGTGCGTTTTCTGAATCACGTTCATCGCCTGTAACATCTCTCCTGGGCTGGTGTCCATATCAGTTGGACCCTAGACGAGTGAAAAACCGTTGTTTGATCAGATCCGATTTCAAACAGCTGATGTTAGAGATCGAGTATGGACAGAGGTCGTTAACAAGGCACTGTGCAAGCTGTTCTACATCTACATGGGATACTTTGCAAATCACATTTAAGTGCCTGGCAGAAGGTTCATCGAACCACAATTATACTATTTATCTCCCATTCCATTCTCGAATAGCGCGCGGGAAGAAAGAACACCTGAATCTCTCTGTTCGAGCTCTGATTTCTCGCATTTTATTTTGATGATCATTTCTACCTTTGTAAGTGGGAGTCAACAATATATTTTCTCATTCGGAGGAGAATGTTGGCGATTGGAGTTTCGCATGTAGCCCACGCCGCAGCGATAAGCGCCGTTGTTGTAATGATTCCCATCCCAGATCCTGTATCATTTCCGTAACGCTGTCTCCCCAGTAACGTGACAATACGAAACGAGCTGCCCTTCTTTGGTCTCTTTCGATGTCCTCCGTCAAACCCACTTGATAAGGATCCCACACTGGGCTGCAATACTCCAAAAATGGACGGACAGGCGTAGTGTATGCAGTTTCTTTTGTAGTTCTGTTGCATGTTTTAAGGGTTCTGCCAATAAAACGCAGCCTCTGGTTCGCCTTTCCCACGATATTATCTACGTGTTCTTTCCAATTTAAGTCTGAAGTAATAGTAATTCCTAGGTATTTTGTGGAGTTTACGACCTTCAAGTCTGATTGATCTTGTAAACAAAGTTTAACGGATTTCTTTTCGTACTCATGTGGACGGCTTCACTCTTCTCATTATTTACAGTCAATTGCCAATTTTTACACCATAATGATATCTTATTCAGATCGTTCTGCAGTTGGTTTTGATCTTCAGATGTTTTTACTAGACGGTAAATGACGGCGTCATCTGCAAACAACCTAAGAGAGCTACTTGGATTTTCCCCTAAATCGTTTATGTAAATAAGGAACAGCAGAGGACCAATAACACTACCCTGTGGAACGGACCAATAACACTACCCTGTGGAACGCCCCATATAACCTCTTTTTTAGTCGATGCCTTACCATCGATTACTACAAATTGTGTCCTTTCTGACAGGAAATCCCCTATCCAGTTGCAAATTTTGAGCGATATACTATAACCACGCAATTTGATTAAAAGCCGTTTGTGAGGTACTGTGTCAAAAGCTTTCTGGAAATCAAGAAGTACGGAATTGATTTGCGAACCCTTGTCGATAGCACCCATCAATTCGTGTGAATAAAGAGCTAGTTGTGTTTCGCATGAGCTAGTTGTGTTTCGCATGAACGATATTTTCTAAATTCGTGTTGACCCTGGATCAATAGATCGTTCTGTTCGAGATAATTCATAATATTTGAATACAGGGTATGTTTCAAAACCCTGCTGCAAATTGACGTCAATGAAATAGGCCTGTAGTTTAGTGGGTTACTCTTACTGCCTTTCTTGAATATAGGTGTGACCTGTGTAACTTTCCAATCTTTTGGTACAGATCATTCTATGAGAGAGCGGTTGTATATGACTGTTAAGTAAGGAGCTATCGCTTCAGCATAATCAGATAGAAATCTAATGGGTATACAATCCGGACCAGATGACTTGTTCTTGTTAAGTGATTTTAGTTGCTGAACTACTCCTACTGAGCTACTACTACTGTTAGGGCTCTACAATGGTGTGGGCTCTGTTTATAGGGAAAGGACTGGATAATGTGGGCCAACTAAACCGATCATTTGCTGATGAAGCTGGTGTGTACAGGAAGGTGACGTCATTGCGTGCTTGTAGTAAGATGCAGGATGACTTCGATCAAATTGATAGGTGGTGTGAGGAACGTCGAAAAGTATAAGGTGATACATTTGACTAGCAAAACAACTGATAATGGCTACGAAGGATGTACTCATGATTTGTAACAAATGGATAGGAGAAACAACCTCGTAAAGTTCGAATACAGCATTATTAGTGTGCTACTTGATAGAGTCGCGTCAATTAAAAATCTAGACGTAACACTGCACAGCGATGTGAAATGGAACGAGCATATAAGGACAGTCGTGGGGAAGGCGAATGGTCGCCTTCGGTTTATCGGCAGAATTTTGGGAAGATTTAATTCGTCTGTAAAGGAGGCCGCATATAAAAGGTTTGTATGATCCCGTCTTGAGTATTGCTCAAGTGTTTGGTATCGCCACCAGATCGGTTTACGCGAAGACGCAGAATCAATTCAGAGACGGGCTAGTACATTTATTACTGGTAGGTTCGATCAATGTGCGGGTGTTACTGACATATCAACAATAATACATTTCCTTGAGACAATATTGTCTCGTTATACCAAAGGTATTAAACATAAGGAGAGGCATTGAATTAAAGTTTGTGCTGTGGTTGGGATTCGAACCTGGGACCTCCTACACTGAAGCAGAATTAAAGTATGTGGTGTGGAGGAAGACGTGCTTTAAGACAGTCCGTGTAGTCGCATTGCCTGCAACGCTGTGTTAGCTGAGCGGTCTAAAGCGCCTATATTGTAAGTAGTAGGTAATTAAATGGAATGGACAACGTTATATAACGGGCGCCGTGGCTCAGCGCGCCCGGTTATGGGGCTGAACGCCTTCTCTAATAAAAAAAGCTGAGCCAACCAATCAACGAACAAACTGAACGAACGACCGCGAACCATAGATCTATTAGATGAAAATAATAATAATAATAATAAAGACCTAAGTAAGTAGGAAGTCACGGGTTCGATCCTAGCCACAGCACAAATTCTAATTCAATGCCTCCTTATGTTACTGAAATATATCGGGAACTCAAATGGAATTCGCTGGAGGGAAGGCGACGTTGTTTTTGAGAAACATTGGTTTAGAAATTTAGAGGGCCGGAATTTGAGGCCGACTGCAGAACGATTCTACTGTCGCCAACCTACATTTCTCTTACAGACCACAACGATAAGGTCAGAGAGATTAGGGCTCCTACAGATGCATACAAGCATTAATTTTTCCCTCGTTCTGTATGGGAGTAGAACAGGAAAGCAAGTAACTAATAGTGGTAATGAGTACCCTCCGCCACGCTCCTTTCAATGGATTGCGGAGTGTGTATGTAGATGTAGATTAACTAGAAGTGGTTATGTTCGGTTACCTGCAGTCATTCATGGACTTCATATTCCCGAACAGCACTAGAATGTTAATGGATAACAATACTCCGTGTCATAGAGGCACAACTGTTTGGTTCGTGATTAGTTCGAAAATACGAAACAGTTGCAAAAATTTGCTCATCCAGATAGCCCTTCAGGAATCCTGTCGAAGATTTACAAGTCATTATTGAGAGACCAGAACGCGCACAAAACCATACATTAGCAACAACTGCGCGGCTATTGACGGCTATACAGACAGCGGGGCTCAACATCCATGCAGGGATATTCCGACCACTTATCGAGTCCATGAGACGTCCAGATGCTGCACTTAGTCAACAATACGCTGGGAGACGATATCCCATGACATGACTCAACTCAGTGAATGTGACTGTGTCATCTTGAGCTTGGTAGAAATAACCTTCTGACAATATCAGTGATAGAATGACGAGAACAGACACCATTAGTTGTCAGTAACGGTCGTAAATTTACGAAATCAAAATATTGAAATATTTCGACAGTTTGCTACACCAAGAAAAAATGCAGATGATAAACGGGTATTCATTGGACAAATATATTACACTAGAACTGACATATGATAACATTTTTACGCAACTGGGGTGCAGACATCTTGAGAAATCAGAACAACCACCTCAGGCCGTAATAACGGCCTTGATACGCCTGGGCATTGAGTCAAACAGAGCTTGGATGGCGTGTACAGGTACAAATACCCATGCAGCTTCAACACGATACCACAGTTCATCAAGAGTAGTGTGACTGGCGTATTGTGACGAGCCAGTTGCTCGGGCCGGCCGTGGTGGCCGTGCGTACTGCGGCGCGTCAGTCACAGTCTGCACGGCCACTACGGTCGGGGGTTCGAATCCCCCCTCGGGCATGGATATCTGTGCTAAAATTAGTAGTAGCTAGTTCATAAGTAGTTTGTAAGTTTAGGGACTGATAACCCCGTAGTTAAGTCCCATAAGCTCTACAAACATTTGAACATTTTGAACCAGTTGCTCGGCCACCATTGACCAGACGTTTTTAATTGGTGAGAGAGCTGGAGAATGTGCTGGCCAGGGCAGCAGTCGAACATTTTCCGTATCCAGAAAGGCCCGTACAGGACCTGCAACATGCATTATCCTGCTGAAATGTAGGGTTTCGCAGGTCTCGAATGAAGGGTAGAGCCACGGGTCGTAACACATCTGAAATGTAATGGCCACTGTTCAAAGTGCCGCGTATGCGAACAAGTGGTGACCCAGACGTGTAACCAATGACATCTCATACCATCACGCCGGGTGATACGCCAGTATGGCGATGACGAATACACGTTTCCAATGTGCGTTCACCGCGATGTTGCCAAACACGGATGCGACCGTCATGATGCTATAAACAGAACCTGGATTCATCAGAAAAAGTGACTTTTGCCATTCGTGCACCCTGATACGTCGTTGCGTACACCATCGCAGGTGCTCCTGTCTGTGATGCAGCGTCAAGGGTAACCGCAGCCATGGTCTCGTAGCTGATAGTCCATGCTGCTGCAAACGTCGTCGAACTGTTCGTGCAGATGGTTGTTGTCTTGCAAATGTGCCCATCTGAGCCGTTCCGGCTCCTGTTTGGTTTGTTTTGTGCTTTCCATCTTCTTTTGTTTGCTCATGTTAGCTATCGACTGGCCTTGCTGCGCCTGCCGGCGATGGCGCCTCATACGCGGGTTAGTGACCTCTCTTTGCGTGCTGCAGCGCTCCCTCTTTGAAGTGGCCTGTAGCTGCCAGTCGGTTCTTCGGGTTCCATCGTCCGCAGTCTGAAGGTTGGACGAGGGGAGTGAGCAGTGTCGGCGCGGCCGCATGACCGTGGCCTGTTTACGTAGCTGGTGGTTCTACGAGGACCGTTGGGCCACGCTGGAGTTGTCCCCTTACACCCGGGAGGAGATGTCGCGTCGTCCGACATGTTGATTGCTTGAATACTGTTGTGTGATTCCTGCCGCCGCCGCCGACTGTGCTAACTGCATCGATGGCAACCTTCGCTACCCAATGTTGTGGATAAACCGATTCAGCCTGGTGGGCTCAATCGGACGCTCACATATCTGCCTGCGCCTGCAGCGTCTGGATGTGTTAAGTACTCTTTCCAGGAGCTTTTCTGAAGATATGTGTGTGCCATTCTCCTCCTTTCGGCCTTTGCTCGTCCGGGTGTGATATGTTGTCTTCTTGGAGAGACCTGGTGAGGTCGCCTGCCGTGTGTTAAACGTGTCCTGATTTGTTTGAAGGCCTGTACTCGGCCCCAGGAGTGCCTGCCCTTCATGTCTGCATCCTTATGTTTTGTGTTGGATTTAACCCATGAAATTCTGCGCTCTTAGTGCGTATGTATTAGTGAGTGCGACCTGTTGGTTGTGCACTCTTCTAGTACGAAACTCATTCCTCTTTAAGATTTAACAATTGAACCGCTGAGTGCCACTGGGGAATTCTGGCTTGTGCCCGGTCGCTTTCTGTCAACTGCCCAGGAACCGGCTGATTTGTAGCATCATGTGCCTTGTATTGTCACCTTGAGTGGTGTGTAATTGGTATTTGTGTTTAGTGCACCTATGTTGTTGTGAAACCTTGCCTTTAAGTAGCAAAAGTTGGTGATTGTTGTATCATGCCTTACGGACTCCTGTTTTTTATTTAAATTTGCCCTTCCGGCACGTATTCTATTATATTGTTTATTTAATGATCGCCCTTCCGGTGTAGCTTTCTTGTTTGTTCAGTCCTGTTCGTGTTTTGAATTTCGCCCTTCTAGCGCAGGTTTTGCCTTGTGTATTAAACCACTATTTACTGGTGTTTCAATTTTACGTTACTTAATCAAGTCATCGTGAATGGTTGATTTTAGCTTGAATTGAGTTTGAATAGCCTCGTGCCTTCCACTTCCCACTCCCTACCATATCACATTTGTTGACTCAGGGATCAAGACGTGGCTGCACGATTTTCGTTAGTCATGCGGATAAGATGCCTCTCATCTCGACTGCTAGTGAAACGAGGCCGTTGGTATTCAGCACGGCGTTCCGTATTGCCCTCCTGAATCCACCGATTCCATATTTTGCTAACAGCCATTCGATCGCGACCAATGCTAGCAGAAATGTCGCGATACGATAAACCGCAATAGCGATAGGCTACAATCCGACCTTTATCAAAGTCGGAAACGCGGTGGTACGCATATCTTCTCCTTATACGAGGCATCACAACAACGTTTCACCAGGCAACAACGGTCAACTACTGTTTGTGTATGAGAAATCTGTTGGAAACATTCCTCATGTCATCAATTTGTAGGTGTCACCACCGGCGCCAAGCTTGCGTGAATGCTCTGAAAAGCTAATCATTTGCTTATCACAGCATCTTCTTCCTGTCGGTTAAATTTCGCGTCTGTAGCACGTCATCTCCGTAGTGTAGCATTTTTAATGGGCAGGAGTGTAAGTTCAACGACAAAGTTGAAAATTTGTGCTGGACCGGAATCGAACCCGGATTTCCCGCTATGGGCCAGCGGTCACCTTAACGAATTAGGCTATCCAGGCACGCTTCCCTTCAACCACCGCGGCGGATTAGCCGTGCGCACTGGGGCATCCTGCTGCGGTGCGCGCGGCCGTTCGCCGTCGGGGTCCTGAGTCCCCCCTCTGGCATGGGTGTTTGTGTTGCCCTTACGTTAGTTTACCTTAGTTTTAATAGTTTCTTAAGCTACGGACTAGTAACCACGCAGCTAAGTCCAATAAATTTACAAACATTGGACTCCCCTCCAACCCAATTTGTAACGTCTAGCTCCCTGATGTCCGTAAAGAAAAGTCACGATATCAATAATTATAAATATGCAACAGGCAATGACAATTTCAATGCGGACACATTCAATGTTCGATCCCTTGCAGGAACCCAATATTGGCTGCAAGCATGAGGAATCAGTTGGCAGGGTGCTTGCAGTTGAGAATATGGATTGGAAGGGAAGCGTGCGTGGATAGACTAATTGGTTAAGGCGAGCGCTGGACTTAAATGGGAAATCGGATTCTAATCCCGGTTGAGAACAAATTTTCAACTTTGTCGTCTAATTTATTTTAACCCCTCGAAACGGCCGAAAATGTTTCAGTATTTAGGTTTCGTCGAATGATGAGACTCTGAGCCTAAGTGAAAGGAATGGACGATTACGTGATTACACTGAATGGGCGATCGAATATGCCCTGTAAGGTCACCACCCATGGTGAGATTTTTTAATTTAACGTGCGTGTACCTAAGGTGACGACACCATCCCCAGACTTTTAAGCGATGGGCGAATGGTCGTGCGCTCTAAGACACCCAGCTGAAGAGTTCACGGCTGCCCCTCAGGGACTCAGCATTAATTTGCTGAGTACAGGCTTGGCGAACCCGGGGTCCTGAGCTGTGGGCTGTGTCGCGCCAACAGTCCGCTACACCGTAAGCTCTGTGCGTGCTTCAACGACCATCGTTCGGCGCGACGGTGGAACGTTGTACGTTTCAGAGCCCGGGGATCTTGGCTTAATCGCCCGGGTCGCGAGGACGGTACAAACCTCTATAAAAAAACTCAATCTCAAGGTGTGCTACGTGCCGAGGAGATGCATGGCTGTTGAGGTTGAACAGCCGCTAGCGAGCAACCTCTGAGGAACCTGCCGCACCTCAGTTGTATAAGGCTTACCCAGGCAAGCGGGGCTCTGTCTGGGTGGACCCTTATTTCCCTAGCTGCTCGTGGGAACACGATGAAAAGACCACGAAACGTTGGCGGACGTACAACCGCCGTCTCTAAGCGCGGTAGAAGCGATTACAACGCAGAACAGTATGACCCCCAAACGTTTCCTTCCCTGTCTACACCGTGGGAGGAACGTAGGGCCAAAATTCAAGGCGAGGCTTACGCCCCAAAGTATTTAGTGTGTAGCCGTACAGATGGGGAATCTTTCATGTCCACAAAGTCAATGTTCTTTCTGGAACATCTAGAAGACAAATATGGAGAGGTCGATGGATTGTCAAAAATGAGGTCTGGATCCGTTTTAATAACGACGTCATCCCCAGCCCAGTCACGAGCTTTGCTAGCCTGTGACAAACTGGGTGATGTTTCCGTTTCCGTTACACCACATAAGACCTTAAACATGGTCCAGGGCATCATTTTCCACAGGGATCTGCTGCTGCAATCGGACGATGAATTGAGAGCTAACTTGGAGCGGCGAGGTGTGCACTTCATCCGCCGTATCTATAGGGGTCCGAGGGACAAGAGGGTTGCCACCGGTGCCTTCATCGTGGCTTTCGAGGGCGATTCATTGCCTGAGAAAGTCAAGGTGATGGTTTACCGGGTCGACGTCAAGCCCTACGTTCCTCCCCCTATGCGCTGCTTGAAGTGCTGGAGGTATGGTCACATGTCCTCCCGATGTGACGCCAACCCAACATGTCGGGAGTGTGGGCGTGCATCCCATCCAGACGCCCCCTGTACCCCACCTCCAGTGTGCGTCAATTGCAATCAGCAGCATCCTCCTTGTTCGCCCGACTGTTCTGTACTCCACAAAGAGCGCAAGATCATGGAGTATAAGACCCTGGACCGGCTGACATACGCAGAGGCCAGACGCAAATATTTGAAGCTCCATCCTGTCACCATGACAACGTCTTACGCCACAGTAGCTTCATCGTCAGTCACCAGACCATCTGTGCCACGAATGCCACCGGGCCCCCAGGCCCGAACTACTGCACCTGCCCCCTTGACAGTTGGGGGTACTACTCCTTCGGTTGCTCCCACACTTTTCTCGTTGGGAGCAACAAACAAACCATTGCGGGGGACGTTGGTCCCCACCCCAGCGCCGGAGAAACAACAGCCTTCTCCGGCTCCTCTCGCCCAGAAGGGGTCCCTTCCGAGGCTTCTCTTCATGGGAAAGTGGATCCCAGCAAATGGCTGAAGGATCCTGCGGCTGCTGATCAAGGGGCCTCCACCTCTTCGTCGGCAGCTGCAGCCCCTGTTGAGAAGCCCTCACGGCCCTTAACACCCAAGGGCCAGCGAGAGGCTAAAAGGAAAGAAAAGAAGAAAAAGGATTTTTTGGTGGCTTCCAAGCCACCCACACCCACATCCTCTGCTTCAGAGGAAGAAGTCGAGATCCTCGCCTCCGCTGAGGATCTCGCACTTCTTGATTCGCCCGAATGTAGGAACTCTGCACATCTAGAATCACCTATGGTCTTAGATTCTGTAGATCCTGACCATAAGGCGGCAGATGTTCCTATGGAATGATCTTCTTTCCTTTCTTTTGTTTTATGGCTTTACAGCGAGTAGAAAGAGTTATTCTCCAGTGGAATTGCGGCGGCTTCTTTAATCACCTGGCCGAGCTGCGCCAATTACTGTGGCACTACCCTGCACTTTGTATTACCCTACAGGAGACATGGTTTCCAGCACAGCGCACCCCTGCCCTCCTTGGGTATCGGGGCTACTACCACAACAGGACCCTTTACGACAGGGTGTCTGGCGGTGTCTGCCTGTATGTCCTGGACACTGTACCCAATGCCCCAGTGCCACTCAACACCACTCTTGAGGCAGTAGCTGTCAGAATCCGGGCAACGCAGGAATTCACTGTCTGCAGCTTGTACCTTCCTCCGGATGAGGCTGTGTCTCTCAACACCCTTACTGCTCTGGTCTCCCAACTTCCCCCACCATTCCTCCTTTTGGGGGACTTCAACGCCCACAACCCTCTGTGGGGTGGACTCCAGACCACAGGCCGCGGTAGGGATGTTGAGACATTAGTGGCGCAACAAGACCTTTGCCTCCTGAATACAGGTGCCCCCACGCATTTTAGCGTGGCACAAGGCACGTATTCAGCGATCGACCTCTCCGTCTGCAGCCCCAGCCTTCGACCACACTTCGGTTGGCGTGTGTATGAGGACCTGTGTGGCAGCGACCACTTCCCAATCTTTGTGTCGCTCCCGCAGTACCAAGCTGCAGACAGCTTACCCCGTTGGTGTCTCCGTAGGGCTGACTGGCCAGCTGTCATCGCTGCACCACTTCCAGATGACATTGACAATGCAGTCCAGCATGTGACTGACAGTATTGTCATGGCCGCTGAGGTAGCAGTTCCACGAACCACCGGTTCCAGTAGGCGTAGGTCCGTGCCTTGGTGGACACCGGAGATTGCTGAGGCTATCCGGGAACGTCGGCGAGCGCTCCAGCGCCATCGACGCCACCCATCCGTGGAGAATTTGGTGGCCTTTAAACGGCTCCGTGCGCGTGCTCGACGACTCATACAGCAGAGCAAGCAGGATTCCTGGGAGCGGTATGTAGCCAGTATCGGCTCCCGCACCTCCCTGACTCAGGTATGGACGCAAGTCCGACGCGTCTTTGGATACCGCCCGCCGACAGGAATCCCATCCCTCACCATCCAGGGTGTGCTCAGCACGCTCCCGCCATCGATCGCCGAGCACATGGCAGACCACTACGCACAATGCTCTGCGACTGCCACGTACAGTGCCGACTTCCACTCCCTCAAAGAGCGGGCCGAGCGGAAACAGTTTTCTTTCCGCACTCGTCGTCGGGAAGTATACAACGACCCGTTTACCGAGTGGGAGTTCCGAACTGCCCTTGCTGCGTGTCCTGATACAACTCCAGGTCCTGATAGGATTCACGGCCAATTTCTCCGACACCTTTCACCAGAGTTTCAACGCCGCATCCTCGCCCTGTGTAACCATCTATGGGCAGAGGGCACTTTCCCGTCACAGTGGCGGGAAAGCATTATCATCCCGGTGCTGAAACCTGGTGCAGATCCCCAGGTGGGTGACAATTACCGTCCGATCAGCCTCACCAACGTTCTCTGCAAGCTCTTCGTTTCGGGCACTTCGTGTCATGTTTTATAGAGGCTCTTATGTAAGGTCACTGCATTTGTTTTCTAAGTCCGTGACCTTGAAGCAGCTTCTGAGCTGTTCCGCCTGGAGCGCCACTGTCGAATCGCCGCGCTCTGGTGTTGCGCCTAAGTCCAGCGCTACTAGTTTTAACTTAGCGCTGGACGGGATAAAATCAAAACTTCCGGTGGCTGCTGCGGTTGGAGTACCGGATGTTGTGGTAGATAAGCGCGCTCCAGGCGGTAAATAGCTGTGCACCTGGCATCGTGGCTCAGATGGAGAGAGGCAGCAGCACGTGCAACAGCATTGTATCACGATGCCGCGCCGTTACTATCGTCGTCGCCGTAGTGTTTTACCTGTGTATAAGGCAGTGGATACTGTTGATTTCTCACCTGGAGGAAATGGAGTCTCTACTACTGCTCAGGAAGAAGTTTTACATGGCCCTATAACGTTTGTTGGGGCACGATTTGATTTCAGTATAAGAACAACTGAAGTGTTTACTGGTGCTGGATGGCTTACTGTGGCTCTTGTACGGACTAATAATGCTGCGTTAGGTGGCCTTGAGTCATTTAATGAGAGAGACATTATTGCTTTTCGTACATTTGGTAGCTGTATTTTTCGATCTACGAAAGGCGTATGACACCACCTGGCGCCACCATATTTTAACTACTCTTCATGACAGGGGCTTACGGGGTGCCCTTCCTATTTTTATTTGCAATTTCCTCTCCCACCGCTCATTTCGGGTGAGGGTTGGGGCATCTTTTAGCTCCCCCCGTATTCAAGAGAACGGTGTTCCACAGGGCTCTGTCCTCAGTGTCCCGTTGTTTTTAGTTGCAATTAACGGTCTTGCTGCGGCTGTGGGGTCATCGGTCAGTTGCTCCCTTTTCGCCGACGACTTCTGCCTGTATTTCGGCTCCGTTAGCATCGGCGTAGCTGAACGACGGCTGCAGGGTGCCATCCGAAAGGCCCACTCATGGGCCTCTACTCACGGATTTCAGTTCTCCGCGCAGAAAACCCGCGTGATGCACTTCTGTCGCCGTCAGGTAGTTCACCCTGACCCAGAGCTCTACTTGGGTGGTGAACTACTTCAGGTCGAGGAAACACATCGCTTCCTGGGCATGGTCTTCGATGCCCGGCTGACTTGGGTGCCACACCTACGTCAGCTGCGACAAAAGTGTTGGCGGCATTTAAATATTCTTAGATGCCTCAGCCATACTGGATGGGGAGCAGCACGTTCCACCCTTCTTCAGCTCTACAAGTCACTTATTCTGTCTCGGCTTGATTACGGGAGCTTGGTTTATGACTCAGCAGCCCCTTCTGCCTTGCAGGTCCTAGACCCCGTCCACCACACAGGTGTGCGTCTCGCAACAGGGGCTTTTCGCACCAGTCCCGTAACGAGCCTTCTAGCTGAAGCTGGTATTCCCCCTCTGCGGTATCGCCGGCAACGGCTGTTGGTGAGCTACGTTGCCCACGTTCATGCTTCACCCCGCCATCCAAACCACAGGTTCTCTTCCCACTTTCTGCACTCCCTTCCCCACGGCGTCGGCCCAGGTCGGGTCTCCCGATTGCGGTCCGTGTCCGTTCCCTTCTCTCCTCACTTGATTCCTTACCGCTTCCTCCACCTTACCATTACTCCCTCCGTATCCCCCCCTGGAAAATTCCTCGCCTGGAGCTTCGGCTGGACTTGTCCCGGGATTCGAAAGCCTCGATTTCACCACTGCTTCTCCGTCGCCGGTTCCATGCACTGCTTGATTCGTTTCACGGAGCAAACATCATCTACACGGACGGTTCTTTGGCCGATGGCCATGCTGGATATGCCGTTATCTATGGTGACCGCATCGAACAGCGGTCATTGCCTTGTGGAAGCAGCATCTTTACTGCAGAACTGGTCGGTATTTTGAGAACTCTTGAACACCTCAGAGCTCGCCCCACGGGGTCGTTAGTCATCTGCAGCGACTCCCTGAGTGGCTTACAGGCCCTCGACCAGTTTCTACCGAAACACACAGTGGCGCGAGCCATTCAAGATGCTGTCTTCGCCCTTGGCGAGTCAGGCCGTTCTGTCGTTTTTGTCTGGACGCCAGGGCACATAGGTATACCGAGCAATGAACGTGTTGATCAGCTGGCCAAGCAGGCCACCACTATGCGGTCCCTGGATATTGGCCTCCCAGTTTCCGACCTCCAAGCCCAGTTTACCCGCAAGGTCTTAAGGGTTTGGAATTCTGAATGGGCAGATTCGACTGAACCGAATAAGCTCCGTGCCGTCAAGCCGTCTACTGCTGCATGGAAGACGTCCCTGAGGGCTTCTCGCAGAGAGTCGGTCGTCCTTTGCCGACTCCGTATAGGCCATACTTGGCTTACGCACGGTCACCTCCTGCGTCGCGAGAACCCTCCTCAGTGTCGATGTGGTGCGCCTTTGACGGTCGCCCACATCTTAATTGAATGTCGCAATTTAGCCACAGCACGACGCTATTTTAATCTTCCTGACACTTTGCAGCTAGCATTAGCTGACAATACCTCCACGGTTGACTCTGTTTTAAATTTTATGCGTGAGTGTGGACTTTACAAGTCACTTTAAAGTTTTTGTTTATCTGTCATTTCTCTGTCCTCCGCCTGCTTAAGTCTGTTAGGTAGGTGGTTTTAACGTGTTCCAGAGTGGCTGGGTGTGTTCCTTATATCCTTGTGACCACCCAGCAAAAACACTCTTGTGCTGTTTCAGCTGTTTTATCCCTTCTTCGTTTTTAATCGTATCCTTTCTTTCTATTAGTCTGTAAGTTTTAAACTTTGACTTGTTAATGCATTCACTTCGGATCGCTTAACAAAATGTTTTATCTCTTTGACTGGAAAAAGGGACTGATAACCGTCGTTGTTTAGTCCCTTCAAAAAACCCAACAACAACAACAAGTTCACGGCTGTTTCCCGTCAGAGGTTCGAGTCCCCTCTCGGGTCTGGGTGTGTATCGTCCTTAGCACAAGTTGGTTTAAGTAGTTTGTCAGTCTAAGGACTGATGATCATCGCAGTTAGAACCCATAGCTTAACAAACGTTTGAATATTTTCGAACAGACATTTAACTTTCAACCGATGGTCTAATAAAAGGAGGGAAAGTATAGTGTATAAGCATTTATCAGTTTACTGAGTGATAGTTATACTGTCGCCAGCCCAAGAAGCCCTTGAAGTGTTCAATCTATTACCCACAACCTAATTGAAGCCTGCTGTAACTGTTACTTTAAAACAACTAGGTAACGTCGAGCAGGAAACTTTATAGTCAAATCCATGAAGTCTATAGGAAGTAATGTTAATGATAGGGCAGACAAAGTCACATTATTTACTGTTTAAATATGAATCTGAAGTTTTTGCGCTGTGTTTATACTAATTAAAAGGCGATGAATTTTCGGGCAGAGGATGCCCTAATTCAGTCACTTTTCATATGGGACACATAAATTCCATGAAATTTGCAACAGGAAACTAATATTGAAGCACTGTTTGTTAAAAGAAGCTATAATTTATATTACTGATAGATTTTCTCTATTTATAGTGATGACCCTTAAACTAGGTCAATACAAATGTTGAAATGTTTGTAAATCTATTGGACAACAACTGGGTTATTAGACCGTATCGTACAAACTACTTAAACTAAAATAAATTAACCTAAGAACAACACGAACATCCATGCCCGAGGGGAGACTGGAACCCCCGACGGTGAACGGCCGCGCGCACCGCAACAGAACAACACACTTTTCATTTTTTTCTTTATACTGAACATCAGTTACTTACCCAAAAACTTTACATTATTTCCGACGTCTTTACTATTTTCAGTGAATATTACTGGTGTTAATCGCCGGCCGCGGTGGCCGAGGGGACTGAGACGCTCCAGTCACTGTCTGCACGGCCACTACGGACGGGGGTTCGAATCCCCCCTCGGGCATGGATATTTGTGCCGTCCTTAGTATAAGATAGTTGATAAGTAGTTTGTAAGTTTAGGGACTGATGATCCCGTAGTTAAGTCCCATAAGCTTAACAAACATTTGAACTGGTGTTAATTGCATCTGAGAAAAATGAAAGGAAAGCGTGCGAACTAAACTTTACTACTAAAAACGTAATGATACTGAAAATTTAAATTATTTACTTGAAATATTTTATCAGTTCATTATTTTACTCTGAATCTAATCTGAAATATATTCAATATTTTTAACTTCTGATGGAGCCCAAAGCAAAACTGATTTACTAGTTTTAATTTTGCTGCTCCAAATGTCAAATAAAGCAATTCAAATTATTAATATGATATAACGAGCAATATTGTTATTTTATTTTTTGTATACGACACTCGGATATTTGCACACTGGGATAGAATCCTAACAAGGTAAGTGAATGTGATAAATTACGGTGGAAACAAATTTTAGTGCAATTGAATGATTATTTCAAACGAATATACTACTTTTTGACTGGTCCATCCACATTACAAATCTAAAAGTACATAAGCTTGTTAAGTATCTCGTGCTGTGGACGATCATTTGCGGAACTCCGCAACTTCAAGCATTACCATCACAGATCTTGCTGTATGGCACAATATTCTCTTCTCGGCGTCGTGCAACTATTTGTAGTGAGCCCAAAGTTCAGTGTCACGATGGAATGAAAATTATGTCATCATCGGAATCTTTGTTAGGTACATTTGCTGCATATGAAAGCCTCCACATCGCCGTGAGATGGCTACCTCTCTCACGCCTTACCACACGCACACACAAACACACACACACACACACACACACACACACACACTCATTGACTCCAGCCGTTAAGCCACGCTGTATGTATCAGTGCCTCTACTATGCGCGCCAAAACTTGGCGTCTTCCACATCAGATACGGAGAATCACAGATGCTTCTGTATTTCACCTTTCTTAATATATACCCTGCGTTTGGACCATATTATATTTTCTTACATTCAAAACAACACATGTTACCACAGAATTGCTGTACAACCAAGATACAGAACGTGAATTTTAAGTAAACAGGTAATCCAGTTAAGTTACAAAAAGTAATATACACACTACGGCTTACAATAAGAATTTGGAATCGATAGCTTAAAGTTTTTATATGAGGAGCTACTTTTCAAAACGCATAATGTCCCAAAAAGTAAATTTTTCAGGAGAAGCGAAAAACGTTTACCGCAAAAAATATTCGACTAATTTTTCCGCATTTTACCCCACATACTCAGGTAGGGCTTTTGATCCAAATGTGTTTCATACAAGGAAATAGCTTTTTATACTTTCAAGCTATGAGCAGTGGCGTAGCTATGTCACCAAGGGCCCCGGGGCAAAAATGACATTGGGGCCCTCTTTACACTAATACTGTACAGATGCAAAACTACTTCATCATCAGCTCCTTACCGCCCACTGGAAGACTTTATAAGGATAACCTAAATACTACTAAGTAAATTATTATGCGTCACGCAGCAGATAATGTTTAATCGTACTCTCTAACATAATTGTGAAAGTTAGTTTGTTTGTTTCTTATGCTTTCACGCAAAAATTACTAGGTGATTTGGATGAAATTTTGCAGAGGGACAGAGATAGAGTTTGATCTGGGTAGGACATACAGATGAAAATGCCCCATGGGATATTTTTCATCAGCTGTGACAGCAGGCGGACTGTTGTCAGTGCCGACAACTCACTTTCGCTAAAGTACTGCGCTGTTGGCTCATTTCGTTGGCAGGCCAGTCACAGAAGGAAAATAGGGGAAATATTTGTGTAGGATGGTTTCATCAAAAATAAGTTGCCGGATTTTGTTTGATGAAGCACTTTGGATTGAGCCGTGTCTGGCCAGGAAAAAGTAATAAATAAAATAACTAAGTCGATATCTTCGCTTATTATCGTGACAGTGGGGTAGACGGCAGCGTCTTGATGCACAATTCACTCTTGAGACAAAGTAATTATTACATGAAACTTCTGATCCGTGAATGTAATTAAACCTTTCAAATGTTTGTTTGTTAAGCTTATGGGACTTAACTACGGGATCATCAGTCCCTAAACTTACAAACTACTTATGAACTACTTACGAACTAGGACGGCACAAATATCCATGCCCGAGGGGGGATTCGAACCCCCGACCGTAGTGGCCGTGCAGACCGTGACTGTAGCGCCTCAGTGCCCTCGGCCACCGCGGCCGGCTAAACCTTTAAATGTTCAAATGTTTGTAAATCTATCGGACCAAACTGCGTGGTCATCAGTCCGTAGCTTACAAACTACTTAAACCTAGTAATCTAACCTTAGGACAAACACACACACCCATGCCCCAGGGAGGACTCGAACCTCCACGGCGAGCAACCGCGCGCTCCGCAGCGAGACGCTTTAGACCGCTCGGCTACTCCACCGCGGCTCTAAACCTTTAAATAGCAGAATAAACAAATAGTGTGCGGGTAGTAAACGTACCTTAAAAGATTGCGTGAAGTACTGAATTCTTACCACAGTGAAGTTGTTTGTTTTTCACACACAAGAACTGAGCAGAATGCGGCGGAGGGTATAGTGTTAGTATGAACGTAAATTGAAGAGCGAATAATTCTTATGGTATGGGAAGGCGGCGTTCCCAGAAAAAAGGCACAGAATGCCGAATCCATTTCCTGCCTACCATTGCAAGGTAATGTGTAGAAAGGTATGTAGATTCTGTTCGGTATTCCTATTTGTGGAAAATAAACATACCTGTTTCATGGCGCAATGCATTTTGTGGAAAATACGCACTCTCCAGGTCTGTCTGCGCAGTACGTCATCTGTGATTTATGAGGTGCACTGTGGAACGGTCGGTATAACTTTGTAAAACACCTTGTAATTTCCTACTTCTGCCGACTAAAGTGTGCCGATTGTTGGACACATTGGCTGGCAGCTTCACCTCTCAGCAGCGCCACATAGTGGCGTCTTGTGGAGGCCCAATTAGAAGCATTGTTCCGCCAGCCAGTGGTCCAGTGCGGTTACTATGGGAAACTTGGTTTGAGGGGAAGGGGATATGATGGACGATAGGGTGGGAGGGTAAAAAAAAATTACATAAAAAATTCGACGATCTACTGTAACTTTTTTCGATCGTCGCTGACGAAGGCCGAGGGGCCCCTGGAGCTCGGGGGCCCCGGGGCACTGCCCCGCCTAGCCCTATGGTAGCTACGCCACTGGCTATGAGCACTTTAGTGATGGACAAAGTGCGTTTTGTTAGGCTGTTACACAATCTGCCCTTTTTGATTTTCTCTTCATTCGTTTTCTCGTTCCACGTTTCATTTCCTCTCCAACAGTCACACATTCACTCGCTATAATACTCTCCATCTTAGCACAACAATGATTTTACGCCTGTCTTCCTAACAGAATGATAAACGTTTATACACAACAATGCTGTAATACTGAAAACGAATATAACTGATCGTTGTTGGTCAGTTAAATGGTTTCGCTTCAGTCCACGAGTCTTACATTGCAGCCAACATAGTTTAATAAAACAAAATAAAGGCAACTGTTGGACTTAATGCAGTTTGATTCAATCATACAAGAAGACAAAATGCTATTTATTGCATGTGCTACTTTTCAGCGCTCTTTTTGAAGGTGTTAAAATGCGTTTTGACACAATCTGATTCCAGGAGTGTGTGGAGTGGGTAATAAAATACCGGATTCCATATCAAACTCAATTTTGTCCACCAGTGGACATAATGCGTTTTGAAAAGTTGCTCCTCATATATCGATTACAGCAAAAAATTGAGAATATATTTATGTTACCTTACCAGCAAATGTGTTTGACTAATGTTTAGTTTCAGAGGTTCAGAGCGTACTTTCATCCATGGTTTGCAGCCTTAAAGTGGTTCTTGAGTAGTCCTACTTGTGGTTGCAGAATGTGGGTACGCCTACACTGCAGAGACGTCACGCATCAGGGGTTGGTGACTCACTCGTTGTCTGTGGCAATGTGCTCCCTGCTTGTTTGCTTTCGATCACCCCCGCGTGTTTATACTCGTCACAGTACAGTCTTGGCGCGGCAGTATTGTCGTCCTTCTGCGACTTTATAAACTTTCCCCTAGTGTGCTCTTGTAATTTGTACTTTACTTTAGCCACTTCATGCACTAAGGCCAGAGCACTACACCGGGCAGTGAACGGCACAAGCTGGGCGAGCAGTGCACAGATACGGTGTCAGGGTTTACGAAATTGTTAGTGTTAAAATGTTGCTTTGTTTTCATACCTCTTCATCATCATCATTAGAGACTGATTATGCCTTTCAGCGTTCAGTCTGGAGCATAGTACCTCTAATAAAATTCCTCCATAATCCCCTATTCAATACTAACATTGATGCCTCGTCTGATGTTATGCCTTTTACTTCAAAATCATTCTGCACCGAATCTAAGTACTTTCGTCTTGGTCTACCTCGACTCCTCTTACCCTCAACTGACGAGCTCATGAGTCTCTTAGGTAACCTTGCTTCTCCCATACGTGTAACATGACCCCCCATCTCTGTTCGCTCTAACTGCTTCATCTACGGTGTTCATTCCCAGCTTTTCTTTGATTTCCTCATTATGGACACCCTCCTGCCATTGTTACCATCTATTGGTACCTGCAATCATCCTTGCTACTTTCATATCTGTAACCTCTATCTTATGAATAAGGTAACCTGTATCCACCCAACTTTAACTCCCATACAAGAAGGTTGGTCGAAAGATAGAGCGGTGCACTGCTAACTTAGTCTTGGTACTTACTTCCTTCTTAAAAAAGAGAGTAGATCTTGGCTGAGCACTCACTGCATTAGCTTTTCTGCACCTCGATTCCAGTTCTTTCGCTATGTTGCCGTCCTGTGAGAAAATACATCCCAGGTACTTGAAACTATCTACCTGTTCTAACTTTATTCCTCCTATTAGGCACTCAATCTGTTTGAATCTCTTTCCCACATACGTTACTTTAATTTTGGAGATGCTGATCTTCACATCATAATCCTTACACCTCTGATCGAGCTCTGAAATATTAGTTTGCAAGCTTTCAATCGAATCGGCCATTACAACTAAGTCATCCGCATATGCGAGACTGCTTATTTTGTTTTCACCTACTTTAATCCCGCCCTGCCAGTCTACTGTTTTCAACTTACCTCTTAAGTATTTTAATTAGATGCTTGAAGGGTCATTAGCATTTTAATGAAATAAATCGCTATTTTCGATCAGTTATGGCTTCACTGTACTAGGTTTAGATGAAATACCAAAGTGCGGCGAATGAAAATTCGTGCCCTGCCGGGATTCGAATCCGGGATCTCCTGCTTACTAGGCAGACACGTTGACCACTCCGACACCGAGAACACAGCGACCAGCCCCCATGCAGAGGACTCTTCCATGCACGCTGTCATGTCGTCAGAAAATAATTAGCATTTTAGTCGAGTTTCATTCACAGTGAGAGGTGTCTCCCTTGTGCGAGTCTCCGTTTTTCTTTACCTTTGTTAATAATGTCTTATTTACTGCATCAAACAGTTTCATATTGCTTTTTCTTTCCAAGTCTTTTTGAAGCTTCTGGCACCTTTTTTCCTTGTGTAGTTATAAATAAATCAATACTACCGAATCATTTATTTGTGTTCTGTACATACCATGACCACCTTAATTCTACTAGCTAACCAGCAGCCATAACTAATTATTGGGATATCATTATTTAATAACGGTTTAAACGTTTATTAGCGTTCCCTCGTGTATTGCAATTCCCGAGACAACGGATTGATGGCTGTTCCCTGCGGCACTGCAATTCATCCATTACAAGGATAAGCGGTGGAGTGACCGAGAGCTCTAAGGCGCCTTGCTGCGGAGCGCGCGCTTGCTCGCCGTCGGAGATTCGATTTCTCCTTCGGGTATGGATGTTTGTGCTGTTTTGAAGTTAGTAGTTTGTATGTTTAGGGACTGATGACCCCACAGTTAAGTCCCACAAGCTTAACAAACATTTGAACATTTTGTTGTTCCTAGACAACAACGTATTAAAAGTTGATTTATATAGTATTTTCTGCATCAGTCCTTAAAGTTGCATTTTTTTATTGAACAACATGCTTTTAGTACGACATTTTGCCGCTTGGTACGGCGTGTAGCCACTTCTGATGCATTAATCTGTCCATGTTGGAGGTTGTGTTGCGTTGCCGTCTGTACGTTGCTGAGAGTGTGAGCGTGAGTGTGGTTCCTTTTATTTTATTCCAGCAGTGAATTGTCTTCTCTTTGGCGCTGTGGCGAAGATTATGCGAACATTATTGATTTGACAGTGTTAACTATCAATAAAATAACGTCCAAGTAATAAAATACTCGATACAAACGTCTGTGTTGTGCATGAAATACATGACATGAAAAATCAATAGTTCCACATTCATTTTCCTAATCGTGTGATGTCGCAGTCTGAGTGCTCGTTATACTCTACTATGTACTGAAATTGGCTGACGCTGGCCGCGTGGCCTAAGGCGTAATGATACGGTCTGGGCGGCCGTTCCCGCCGAAGGTTCGACTCCTCTCTCAGAGATATATATACAGGGTGTTTTACTAAGTGTGTTTTCCTCTGTAACTTATAAAATAATAGGTGACGGGAAATTTTAATGCAGTAGGTCAACACAAGAAATGTTACACTTTCTGCGGAGCTATGAACATAGTTTATTGTATCATTTTCCAAAGAGTTACACCACAAAGATATAATTTTTTAAATGGAACAATAGTTTTTTCTATCGTGCATTGGATTCGTTGAAACCAGCTGCGTCCAAATCAATTTAAACTACATTCCTATCACTGTCAGTTTGGGAGCTACAACCCTTCAGATTTTAGGGGCGGAGGCTACGACAGCGTAGCTGACTGGCTGGTGGTCATGAGACAGTGGGCCGTGCATCAGGGGATATCACTCGGCCAGTCAGCTACGCTATCGCAGCCTCCGCCCCCGGAACTTTGAAGGGCTGTAGCTCCCAAACTAACAGTGATAGGAATGTAAAGTGTAGGGACTGAATACCACAGCAGTTTGGTCCCCTCGGTCTACAAACATTTGAACATTTTGATTTGGCTGACGCTGCTTCCTGTATCGCAGTAAAATATTAGAAACACTCGCCACTCTCCCGTTGTTATTAATATTTTTCTCTTAATGACCCAACGTGCTTTAGTGCTAATGGTAAATGCGTAAAATGCGCAACGAGGACTGTAGTATTGATGATTTGTAAATTAAGAATTCCTGTATATCGAAATTTTTTTATATTTTTCAGTGCAATTGTTTCATTAATTGAAATACAAAACTCATGAAACCCGTGTCAATTAACCTATATATCAGTTTCGTTTGTAATTGAATCTCACTCACAAAATTCCAATTTTCATCGCATATACAAATCCAGGGAATGAGCATGGAGGATTAGCGAACGGGTGGCCGGCTATAATGTGCAACTCGAATGTTCTAAATGTGTATCGTCATAAGTTAATAAGTTCGAAATCTTCTTTTGCGATTTACTAAAAACTTGAATTTTCATCCTTCAGGTGTAATTTTCTCCTAAATGTCTAACTTTGAGTTAACAAAAAATGACACTGAAAGTTATCTCGCTTGACTGCTATTCCCTGAAAAATAAGTAACACGATAATAATAACGGTAAAATGATTAAATATATTTATCGTACCAAAATAAGCATATTTATCAAAAAGCAGCATCAGAGAAGCAAATTGAACGCGTCAAATACTAACAACTTTTTGTGTGTGTACTGACTTCTTTTTGGAGCTGTACAGTTGGTGAAAGAGTTTTCTGTTGTTTATACTAATACGTATGTTATTGTCAAAATGGCAATATAATAAATACGTCAACGATTTTATCACGAAATCGTTGATTAATACCCTTGATTGTATGTACAATTTTTTAGCCAGATGTTATTTCAGTAATACAACGCTAAAGTCGCAGTCCGTTCGGGGGCGTGTACATAAGCCTGCAGACAAACTGACCTAATGCACGAGACGTCTTCCAATCACACTCCTGAACGCTGGTAAGATGCACAACAGCGCGTCGTAAAAGATGAGGAGAAAGTGTGGCACTTGTATGGCTTCGTGGATTAAGCTAGTGATGTTCCTGATTAAATCCCTCAGATTCGGGTATGGGAGCTGTTCAGAGATTACCATACTTAAAGTAATACTCCATTTACATCAATCCTCTAAGTCAGGGCAGCACAAACACGGAAAACCGCACGCGTGCAAAGCGAGGTGCAGAGAGTGTTTGCACAGTGCATCGGTTCAACTCGGCATACTTCGCCCCAACTCGTCTTGCTGGGTGAGGCCGTCGCTGTACGCTGCCGAATGCGCTGCCAGACGGCTTAGTCAACATTGGATTTAGTAAGCGCAAGACAGTTACTACAATAATGGAATCACCTGCTCAAAAAAAGGTCAAAATTTCCTGAAAGTCAATTTAAACCGGAATGGGAACTCTCTTACTTTTTTGTTCGTTGTGACGATAAAGCTAAATGTCTAATCTGCGGTACACTAATTACGTGTGTCAGAAAATCGTCTATTGAAAGACACTACGCAAATTGCATTCGGAAACGTATAGTGATATCACAGGGGATGCCAGAGAGGAAGAATTACGGAAGTTGAAAACTCTTGCAGAAGAGAATTCTGTATCTACAAACGAGGTTGGTACAAGTACTTTAGCATGTATATTTTGGTTAAAGGTCATGCGAAACGAAATAAAATTTGTTTACATTCCTCTCAAACGTGTATTAGTTTTCGTTTTTGCTTAAATTATTTCTAACACATCTTTTTTTTTCTAATTTAGTGTGAAGAAGATGAGGGGTGCTGCGAAAGGACTCTCAGAGCTAGTTACAAAGTTGCTCTACGTTTAGCAAGAGCTGGGAGGCCATTTATGGACGAGCCATTAATAAAAAACATCATGTTGGACGCAGTAGAGATAATGAATCCCACATTAACTCCGCGTACAGCAGATTACCACTTTCCAGAATGACAAAATCTCGGAGAATCAACGACATTGCTGAGAAATTTGCATGAACAATTGGCAGCTAAAATTGAAAACTTCCTAGCGTACTCCATCGCACTTTGTGAGTCCACGGATATTAATGATGACACGGCTCAGTTAGCAAATTTTTGCGTGGCGTGGACGACGACCTACATGAAACGGAAGTGCTCCTGGATATGATTTCTATGAAGGACACTGTTACAGGGGCGGATATCTTAGCAGCTGTTGAAATGGCAGCTGAAGGAAAAGGACTCCCTTGGGAAAAGCTGCTTTCCGTAGCCACAGATGGGGCACCTAGTACTTCGAAACAACTACTTACCTTACTTTCATTTATTAATATTGGTTTCGTTGCTGCTTCAGGAAATTACCAACCTGCAGACGTTTTTGTTAGACCCTTTTCGATGGATATTGAAAGTGCGCCTCCAGATTTACAGTTCGAACTGATTGATTTTCAAACCGATGTTCACCGAAAGGATTTGTTTTGCAACACAACAGGTTTGCTTCAGTTCTACCAGAATTTGTCGAAGGAAGAATTTCCCAAGCTACACAGAGAACGAGCGAAGATTATTTCTATGTTTGGTTCCACATGTGTATGTGAAAGGTTTTTTTCTGTTTTGTCTTGTACGAAAACGAGATTGCGTGCAAGTATTTCTAATAGTAATTGCTGTCAGCCGATTTCTTGTTCCAGATCTTAGTAGCGTAATTGCATATATATATTAAAAAAACAACACACACAGAGAGAGAGAGAGAGAGAGAGAACATAGAAGAGATAAATTTGTGTTGAAACCAAATTTAAAATTGTTATCATTACAATTATTACTATTACTTAAATCTCTTTTATAGCGGTAAACGTGTTCCACCAAACTAAGCTCTCCGCCTAGTGTACCTAGGTATTTGACAATGAAGAAGAAAACAGGGTAAAAGTTTTGAAAAGGTTGAGACAGGCGACGCAAGCGTAAGGAAAGAGGAAAACAGCGCAAAGCCGAGGAGTGTGTGTGTGGTGATGGGGGGGGGGGGGGGGGGGGAGGCTTGCACCGTCGTCAACACAGCGCAGCCGTCTTCTGCACTCTACACAGTGCGATGCGCCGGTGCATGCACCTTGAGCGGCCCTGCTCTAAGTGCAGATGCAGGATTTCGATGAAGCCGCTAAAACACATTCAAGAAAGTAATTTCATAATCGAAATTCACTCTGTGATTGACAATGAATTTTATGCACCAACATATACGACTATGATCGGCTAAAGGAAAATTATGACACTGATATACCCATATAGTCACTGAATTTGTACTTGGCGTTATTTTTTTTTTTTTTTTTTTTATATTGGACTGCTTGAGCTGAAAAGTAATTCTGACTGTCAAAACTTAACTTTAATGATGTATGGACGTTGTTGCCTTCCAGTTTGTTTTAACAACTTCATCGAAATCCCGCATCAGCAGTTGGAGGCTTAATATAAGGGTTATCAGATGTGTAGGATAAGTGTGTATTGCGCCACTACTGTTTTCTCTCTATTAAAATGCTACATACCACTAAATGCAATATTTCGCATGGAAACCACACAGACAATTGTTTTTTGTGATCGGGTATTATTCCAAGCAACAAAGGAAACAGCCCATCGTGTCCCCCAACCTGCAGATTTACTGTTAAGATGGCGTCAAAAATTGAACAAGGCCTGAAAGCAGGAATAAAAATTCAAAACAGAAACGGTGAGCGGTCTAAGCTGAATATATGCCCAACAGAGCAGATTGATACACAAGAGGTGTCGTGGTTATGGAAGTTACGACTTTGGATTGCGAAGCGGGAAACCTGTCTACACATCTAACTCCAGTGCTATACATGTTTTTAACTTAAGTATTTTTTATATAGTGACTAAGTGCAATATTGCACTTGTTATTTTATACCCAATTTCTTAACAAGATGAGCAGCTTGTAATATGTATGTGAGCAGATGATGGTGACACAGTTAACCGAAACCGGTCGTCAGTGAATAAATTATTAATGTACGATCTTGGCATTTCATTTTGAAAACTATATAATGAATAATTAATTGCCTTGTAGATGTTAAAGTTCAATAAATTATTATACAACGTAAGAAGTAAATGCATACCGTAAACAGTCTCATGGCTCCTTCGAGATTATTGTAAGATTGTTTTATTGTGTTATTTTATATATTCTGACCATGATTTTCCAATATATATTGCGCATTAAATACTTAATTTGTTTAATAGGAAGGAATTTTTATTTACAATACTTGGAAGAGTATACAGGAACTCCAATATCCGGGCCAATTTTCAAAGAAAAAGGATTAGTTTTGCACAAAAAACTGGAAGGTGAAGGTAAATTTCCTGCCAGTGAAGGCTGGATTGATCGTTGGAAAACTCGTCACGGTGTCCGATTTGTATTTACAGTTAGTACAGTACTGTAATTTGTTTGTCGTTTTTCCTTTTAAAACAAATACAGTAAATGTTATAGTGTGTATAGACGTTTTTTATTTAATATATTGTTTAACACTGTGTAAAAAACATCTTTTTATGCGTGAATATTTTTTTAAAGTCTTGGTCGCAATTAGCTTTATTTCATATGACGCGTTTCGAGAACATCATCATCAGACTGTGGTACAAAAGAAGAAAATTACATTTTAGATGTTTATAGCACGTAATTATGATATCTATAAGGAGTATAAACCATATTAATACATATATACTTACAAAAGATTTTAAATTTTTAATTTGTCTACCTGGTACTCGAGAAAGGTTTTTCTGCAATGGTAGCTTGTAGCATGTGATGAGCGGCTGTGTCACTGTAACGTCGCAGTGGCCTGGCTTGCGTACTTTTAACATTTATCATGTGGTTTGTGCTGTATTTAGCAACGCCCAATCCTATCCTTTGGCCCTCCCACGTCTCCCTTGTCGTGCGCCCTATCCCATTAATAATTTTGATGTACTTAAATTGGTGTCTTATATATATTTTTATAAGACCTAACACATTTTTGTAGCCATGTCTTTCACAGTTTCTATGACTGCACACAGTATAGTGTGCCCAAGATGTGTTATGTGTAGTTTTATTCACGTAACTTTCACAGTTTCTATGACTGCACACAGTATAGTGTGCCCAAGATGTTTTATGTGTAGTTTTATTCACGTAACTTTCAATGCCAACCCTGCGCCATCTGGTGGCGAATGGGGCCTATGTTACCTGTTACGGTGTTTCCCCCCCCCCCCCCCCTCTCACCTCAGTTGGGCATGTGAGTCTGGTTCAACACTGTCACTAGACGTCCATGATGATATTTTAAGTTGTAATCAGGCATCTATATCAAGATGGTTGAATTTCCCATCGTTTTTTAAAATCTTTTGTAAGTATGTATGTATTAATATGGTTTATACTCCTTATAGATATCATAATTACGTGCTATAAACATCTAAACTGTAATTTTCTTCTTTTGTACCACAGTCTGATGATGATGTTCTCGAAACGCGTCATATGAAATAAAGCTAATTGCGACCAAGACTTTTCAAAAAAAAATTTTATGCATGCCACCGTATGGTCGCTTGTCCACAAAATGGAAGGTTTTATGAACCAAGTGATAAACATCTTTTTGTATTACTGTAGACGTCTTTAAGTTATTAAATCGTTTAATTTTTTGTACTAAATGTCTTCTTACATTTTTGCAATAAATATTAGATGTTTCGGATAATCCGACATTTTTGTCGTTCCGACCATCGTCCCGATCCAGAAAGTGACGGATTAGAGGGGTTCTACTGTATATGAATGCCTTTTATGGTTATGTCGTGGAGCACCAGTGACGTCACAGCCAGGATGACAGCAGCAATTATTCGACAGTCAACCACTTGACAATGGCCGACGAGATCTCGGCCGGAACGTCGTGGATAGTAAACCACATGACGCGGCTGGAAGCGCGAGAAAATTTTATCAACACTGTACTAAATGTAGAATAAAACAGCCGCTGTAATTGTTAGATATTGGGTTAGTTGAAGGACAATAAAGATAAGAATTTAAAAAAAATAGTGCAGCATAAAGTCACTCAATGGACCTGTAACGATACACTAAAATTTTTATTTTTTTGTTCAGCGATGCTTATCGCCTCCGGTTCCCCCTGACTCGCAATGCAACTAATTTAATTTCGTTCGTCATTTTTTACTTCCGAACAAGCGAGAAGACGGAACCGTGATAGTAGTTTTACTCACTCTCTTGTTTGTGTCTGAATCGTGAAGACGTCTTTCATACCTGTATCCACTCATGTAAGTAAGAATAATGCAAGCTGTTGTTGGAAATATGTTATTTAAATTTAAAAGCATTTCCTCTCCTTGGTTTTCATTTAAATCAAACTCCTCCCCGTCAAATATTTAATTTCTTAATGTTTTTCAACTCCTCATCATCCGTAATAGTTTAATGTTCAGACGCCATTACAATCGCTTCGCATTGTCTGCTAAATTTCAATCAATCAATCAATCATCCTTATACAACACTTTGCTTGATTTTAGAACCTGTAGTCATTTCTTTTGTAATTTCACGAAGTCCGATCTTTTTTTTTTTTTTTTTTATTTTTTTTTTTTTTTTTTTTTTTTTTTTTTTATTTTTTTTTTTTTTAAATTATTCTGTCATTACCAGTAACTTCATATTCCACCCACGGTCACACAACAATGAAAAGCGAAGTGAACAGTCTGAACATTGATCTCCTGCGGAAAGTATCTCTAACATTCACGTCTTAAATAAGTACAGGTTATCATTTCCAGCTTCTAGAATACGAAGCACAGGATCCAGCTAGATGCTTTCCGTAAGTCTTATAACGTGCTGTTGCTTGTATGGTATCCAGTGGTGGCTGGTGATAATGCGCTAATGTGCTGCAGCACACTGTAAATATATTACTAAAATTATGCCATTTCTCTTCGAATGCAAGCGATAAATCGCTGTAAAATTACATCCTTTCTCTTGGAATGCGATCCAGATACCATAATAAAATTATGCCAATTCCCTTCCAATGTGTATTAGAATGCTAGTAATAAGGATGAAAACGCATTTCAGAGCGCTCTCGCCGCGATAGCTGGAAACCAGCTCCGTGTGCTGAAGTGGGATTCAGCCGCGCTGGTACGTGCGCAGAGAGGCGGCGCAGTCGTCTGTTCGCTAGTGCGCATGCGCAGATGTGACGTCAGGCTTGGCGGCTCATGTGTGCTGAGACCGACTGCAGCACCAGATGAGTATTTAACATCGCGCTGCGTGTAACGGTTGCGGAAGAATAGTATATGACGAATATTGAGGCATAGAGAGTCAAATAGCGCGTTGGCTCAGGCGTCTTGCTCGTTGTCTCTCAAACCTACCTGTGTGAGGCTCGTATTCAAATACCTCTGAATCTGTATTTTTAATTTCTGTAAATAAAATTAATATTTTTAAACGTTATATTTACTACCTGCAGTTGGCAGCGCTGTTATACATTTCCCTGAAGGTCTTACTGTCAATACAATATTAATTGTATTTTAATTAAAGGCAATCATACAAAGGTTGACTTTTTATTTTAGTATATTTTGTTTCCTTTTATTTTTGTAATATTGTAGCACACAGGTCAAATTTTATACGAGCCGCCACTGATGGTACCCGACTTTAATATGCAAACCGCGGTTAATTTGCTTTAATGTTCATTTTGTGCTGTGCTTGAAATTCAAAAATTCGGTGCCATCAATAATCCTTGTCCAAAATATAATCGCGGAATCTACTTTAACAATTTGGCATCATACGAAGCAAGGGCAACGTTATAGGCCCTAAAAGTAAAGGGTAACGTTAATGTCGGCACGGTGCTTAATTGTAATGAACGTCCTGCTTATAACAGGTTACGTAAGCAACGTCCTCCGTGGGTGGCACCTACTTGACGGAAGATTATTCCGGCGCAAAATCGATTCTGCGACAACCGAGGCGGCACTTGTGTGAGAAAACAAATTGGCGGAGGCGTTTTATGGGGCGAAGCGAGGGAGGGGGCGGGGATGCGAGATGGACTGATCGATCGATCGAGCCTCTCGTGTGTCGTGTGAGCAACGAGAGCCGCTGCGGCGTGTCGATGTGGCGCTAATGGCGCCGCGTCGCCTACCCTACCCTGTCCTGTGTGGCTGTGTGGCGCCGCCCGTCGGAAGAGCGTCGTAAATCAAGCCGCGTCTAGCCGCCGATAACGAGCTATACCGGCGGCCGCGCACACGCCTCACTTACTCATGTTCCGTGTGTTATATCACGCCACAACTACCCTACCCCTCACCGCTGCCTATTCCAAGCGTTATACGTCTTTCTTCCATTTTACAAAAACAAAACGTTGCATCAGATGAAATTTTATTGATTAATACGTCTTTGATATTTGTCCTAACCACTGACAAGAGACTTTGAAATAATGCTAATTTTTTATTGGGTTTTCAAGCCCATAATTTGGCAGACTGGCAGCAGCCTCGTACGCTGCTGTACAGCCCATAGAACAATTACTTGACACAGGTTAAAACAGGGCCGGCCGCGGTGGCCGAGGGGACTGAGGCGCTCCAGTCACGGTCTGCACGGCCACTACGGTCGGGGGTTCGAATCCCCCCTCGGGCATGGATATCTGTGCCGTCCTAGTTCGTAAGTAGTTTGTAAGTTTAGGGACTGATGACCCCGTAGTTAAGTCTCATAAGCTCTACAAACATCTGAACATCTGTTAAAACCGGAAATGAAAAGATTAAAAAAATTAAATGTTTGGATAGCTTATGGGACTTACAAACTATTTATGAACTAGCTAACACTAAAGACGGCACAAATATCCATGCCCGAAGTGGGATTCGAACCCCCGACCGTAGTGGCCGTGTAGACCGTGACTGGCGCGCCTCAGTCCCCTCGGTCACGGCGGCCGGCTGAAAAGATTGTCTTATAACAATTAAATGAGACACAATTTGGCGATATTTTAAAATTTCCAGAAGGATTAAAGGACACATATTAATCTTATAAAAACAATCTGGATAGCAGAAGGTAATATACGAGGTATGTCCACAAAGTAAGATCCATTTGCTGATATAAAACAACCGTGTACATTATTGTAAAAAAATATCTACAACTTTTATACTACTTTTTCTACACAGTTTCCGAAATGTTGTAGGCACTTGTCATAGCGTGGCACAAGTTTTTGTATGTCTTCTTTATAGGAGGTTGCCGCCTGTGTAATCAACCGTATGGTAACATGTTCTTTGAGCTCGTCATCATCGTTGAAGTGTTGAACACCAACGACGGATTTTAGGTGTAAGAAGAGGACTACTGTCAAAAGGTGTTTCTTTTTCCCACGATAATGCCCGACTTCACGCGGCGAATGTGACCAAACAACTGTTACGAGGATTTCGCGCGGGACGTGTATGATCATCCTCCGTACACTACAGCTCGGAGCTCGCTCCTAGCGACTGTCATCTCTTCTTACACCTGAAATCTGTCCTTCGTGTTCAACACTTCAACGATGATGACGAGCAGAAAGAACATGTTACCACATGGCTGAATACACAGGCGGTAGCCTTCTATGAAGAAGGCATACAAAAACTTGTGCCACGCTATGACAAGAGCCTACAAAATTTCGGAAGTTCTGTAGAAAGGTAGTTTTACAGTTGCAGATTTTTGTACAATAAATATTTTTTTTCTGTATCTGTAGACGTTTTTTTTGTATAACCAAACGGAAATTACTTTGTTGACATAGATCGTATAATAGTGTTTATGAATGATACCGACAAACTTCGTGGGGTGGTACAAGATGAGTTGAGGAACAAAATGAAGGAAACCCGTGTCCCGAAACTTCACCCAACAACGCTACCAGTGGAATGAATAGTAATGCACACTCCTCAGTCCCTCTCGTATGATGACTGTCGGTGTCTACACGTATTGTTCCTCTTCATTTCTTTGCATTTGTGGGATCCATCCGTTAAATACAATAAAGGCGTCGACATCACGAAATATCTACCGTTATTCATATTATGTGGCCTTTCGCTGAACACTCCAGCAACGTAGATGGTAATGGCTGCTGTACAAGATGACGTTAGTCTACAAAACACAACATAGTACCGCTGTCATTTTGTCAGTTACATCCATTATACTATACTACAGCGTCCAACATCGGCGATTGTGTTGGGGGTTTTGAGAGGCAATAAACCATTTGGAGAAGCCCAAGTACGTCGCCATCAGCCGTCACCGCAAGAGAGCATTGCATTCATATGAAACAGGTTTACCAATACAGCTGCTAGCTCCATCTTATTCACTGGCTATCGTTGCAGCCTCTCGGAAACGCCACATATTAGAGACCTGTCCACGGTCTGTGTGTGCATAGAACGACGCGTGATGGCCTAGCGGCAGTCGCCAGCATCTTTAATTTATTTTGATGCTCGGAAGCGCCGTTGGGTGACGTTTCCAGACACTGATTCCCTACTTCATTTTGTTCCTCAAGCTAGCCTCTAAATCCACACGAAGAATGTCGGTATCATTTAGAAACACCCCGTGTACATATTATTTGACTGGTTTCGTCCTGTTATAGGTCATCCTCAGAACATGATACAGCCCATATGGCCGGTGATGAGCTCTACAGGGTACGGCGGGGCTTCTTTAAAAAAAAAAAAAAAAAAAAAAAAAAAAAAAAAAAAAAAAAAAAAAGACAGGGAGGGAAGGTCAGTGCATAGTTGACAAAGTTCCTAAACACCTCCCCTCTTTCATGCCTATCCTCGGTGTTGTTACCAACACACTTCGTGCCAGTGCCCTGGTTTGTAAACGGGACAGCACTGCACGTGAGGTGCCGTATCGACACGCAACTTCAGTGCATGTCTGAATTCACTCTTTACTAACCTTTTGTCTTCTGTCGTAGCTGATGTCCCATTGCGCAGGTGAAGCGCACAGGTCGCACGTCCGTTGTACTTGAAGTGATGCTAAAAGAGGTGTTGATATGTGGCTAGGAAGTACTGCACTACTAATAACTTTTTCTTTTGTAGAATGCCAGTGCTTGTTTTTATTGAAGAAATGCGAGTGTTTATCCAAGCACAAATATACAGACTGAGTAATGTTACAAATATAAACGTTGCATAACGTATAAACTGTCCCTGGCCCGCACTGAACTAACATGAATGTGCAAGGTATCGCGGTCGGCGCTCAACTGACTGCCGCCGCCTCTCGCTGCGCGTCACAAGCCATCCTTTTGGCGCCAAGCGAAACTTCTAGACTAACATTCTTCAACTTATTACAAAATGTACAAATAATTAAATCTTTGAATTAACCAAAATATAGCTTAGCACAAAAGCATTACAGAAAGTATATAGATAATTTTTTAAAATACATAGGAAAGTTAAATATTAATAAGAGTGCTTAAAGTTTTGGCGGACAACTAGTATAGGCAGGAGCCAATCAGATCTCTACTTGCAATAGGGGCGGAGCTTTTCCACGGGATACAAGCCCATCTACTGTCTCTCTCTCACACCCTTTCTACTATTGCGTAACACAGTACTCCAACCAAGAAAACTTCTTTAACACACAATATATTGATATGCGAAATAAACGGCTCCATATCAGCCCCCTCACAAGGGCTGCAGTGGCCGCTGTCTGGCTGCACGTTGCTAACTGCTCATATATTCAGAATCCATAAGACGCCCACGGTGGCTAAGAAAGTCAAAACTGTTGAAGTTTATTCAAAACCGTGGAGACTATGACGTAGACACTGGATAAAAGATACAGGCAACAGAATGAGATCATATAGGATCCGCCTGGAGGAAAGAAGGCGGATACTGTAAGCGAGGTGGAGGGCGTGGCGATCCAGTACTTGGAGGAACTTGTAGTAGCGGAGGAGGCGGAGACCCAGGCGGGATGGAAGTTGCAATCAGCGTACCACGCCAGTAGCGAGACTAGGAATTGTTAGGGTTCTCAACATCATTGAGACGTAGGAAATATTTCGATCAACAGAAGTTGATCCAACCACACGAGTTAGGTTTGTTTCCAGCGACGACGCACCAGCTTGCAGCCAGTTTAGCAAACGGTACTGTGTGCAATGCTTATGCTTAGATTGCACACTTACTACGACAGTCTCAAGCGTATCTGCAGCTTTGTTTGTTCATCTAAAATAAAATTAGGCGCGTTGTTTCAGCCATTTTGCCGAGTGCAGTTTTCTTTACCTTTAAGTTCAGTTAAAAATTCTGTTTATTCTTCCAAAACCACTTGCTTTCTATAATAAAAAATAAATAAAAATCTAGTGTTAGGTTCTTCCACGCAGGCGCCACGGGTACACTGTCAGATAGCTAGCGCAACAAAATCAGTTGGATGTTTGTACAAGACTAGCTGAACCCCCGCTGCTTAGCGTGCTTAGGCTGGTTGGTCTGCACCAGTTGTTTCTTTTTAATCCTGATGAAGAATCCATATCTTAAGTTTCGTAGTTATAGCTTGAAATTTGAGTAAACAGCACCATATTTTTGAAAATCAATTTTTGCATCTCGTATTTCACCCCCTTATTGGTCGAATTTCCAAAAATACCGAAACACGTGTCTTTTAAATTTGAACCCCGAATCCAAATCCGAAAATTTGTAGTTCTAACTTCAAAATTGCTTAAATAGCACATATTTCCGAAAAACACTCCCTCTCCAATCGAACCCCCTTGATGTGTGAAATTCTAAAAAATACCTAAATACTTTCTTTTTCAATTGGCCAACAGGACAAATATCAATTTCCGTAGCTCTATCCTGAAAATCGCCCCAATAGTAACGTATTTTCAAAAAGAATTCATCCTCTGTTTGACCCTCTTAGTTGTTGAATTTTTACAAACACTGAAACACGCATTTTTTAAATCCTGACCAAGAGTCCACATCAGAATTTCCAACCAAGTATGCAAATATTTTTTGTAATTCTGGGTTCAAAATTGGCTTAGAGGCAACGTATTTTCAAAAAAAATGTTTCATCCCCTATTTCACCCCAGAATTGATTAATTTTCTGAAAATACCGAAACACGTGTCTTTTTAATTCTGACCAAGAAAATATATACCAATTTTTGTAGCTATAGCTTCAAAACTGCCTTGACAACAACGTGTTTTCGAAAAGAATTTTTGATCTCCTCTTTTACCCGCTTAGTATTTGAATTTTCAAAAATACCTAAACTCGTGTCCTTTTAATCCTGATCAAGAGTCCATGTCCTAAGTTTTGTAGTTATAGCTTGAAATTTGAGTTAACAGCAACATAATTTTGAAAATCCATTTTTTGCGTCACCTTTTTTACCCCCTTATTTGTTGAATTTCAAAAAATGCCAAAACATGTGTCTTTTAAATTCGAACCCTGAATCAAAATACGAAATTTTGTATTTCTAGCTTCAAAATTGCCTAAATAGCTACGTATTTTCAAAAAACGTTTCATCCCCTATTTCACCCCCTTAAGGACGGAATATCGAAAAATCGCTTCTTAAATTACGCCTACAGAGTAAGATCAACACTCTCCACAAATTTCAAGTTTCTATCTTCAGTGGTTTGGGCTGGGCGATGATGAGTCAGTCAGTCAGTCAATCGGGACACTTTCTTTTATATATAGATTACACCACGGCAAAGTTACGCGCGTTTGAATGTTTGTACGTTCCCTATAAGCACTAAGACGACTGGAGTAATTTTGATGAAAACTGCAGGAAATCTTCAGATTAGCTCAGTGGGTGATCCTGCGAAGTCTTGTCGTCGATGCGAACAAGAGGTGACCGAGACGTGTAAGCAATGCCACCCCATACCATCACGCCGGGTGATATGCCAGTATGGCGATGACGAATACTCGCTTCCAAAGTGCATTCACCGCGATCTCGCCAAACAAGGATACTTAAATATTTACGTCAAGCATTGAAACGAACCCCCTAGCGGAGAAAGAGGCAACCGCCATTCTTCCGCAACTTTAATACTGCCGCTTGGAGCGCTAGCTTCGCTTCCGTGGCTGTTCGTAATGAATATTTGCAGTGAATAGGTAAGTTTATGAATTACGACCGCACCCGAAAACGATCCAAAATCTCATTAGTGCTCTCTCAGCTAGAGTAGTAATAACCGCGCAGTTGGTAACAATTTTTCTTACAATGGTACACACTGTGCGACAACTGCATGCACAATGATGATTTAAAAAAACTACACTTTTATCCTTACGCTGTTAAGGAGTACACAACAGACGCCTGTGATGGTGGCTAAGCGGTTTCATAGTTAACTCTGCCGTAAAGATTTTTGGGTTCGAATCTATTTACATGCTGAAATTTTTCCCTTTTATCCTGAAACCGAATTGATTTGCTTCGAGGTCAGCATCTATCACCCTTTCAATCCTTCTGTAAATAATTCGTATCAGAATTTTGCAACCATGACTTATTAAACTGATGGTTCTGTAATTTTCAAACCTGACTACGCTTGCTTTATTTGGAATGGGGATTATTACATTTATCTTGAAGTCTCAGGGTATTTCGTCTGTCTCCTAGATCTTACTCACCAAGTGAAACAGGTTTGTCATAGTCGGTTCACCCAGAGACTTCAGTAGCTCTGATGGAAATTCATCTACTCTAGGGGCCTTGTTTCGACTAAGGTCTTTCAGTGCTCTGTCAAATTCATATCTCAATATAGTATCTACTTCATTTTCCCTACCTACGATATTATTTGTAAATAACCTTTGTAGACCCACTCTATATACTCTTTCCACCTTTAAGCCTTCCCTTCTTTACGCGGAACTGGCTTTCCATCTCAGTTTTGATATTCATACCGCTATTTTTATTTTCACCAAATGTCTCTCTCCTTGTTATGCATTGCTCTATAGACTTGCGTTTGCCTTCTAGCCAGTCATGCTTAGCCATTTTGCACTTACTTTCAGTCTCATTTCTTAGTCGTCTGTACTCCATTTCACCTGCTTCATGTGCTGTGTCTTTACATTATTTAGTATTTCCTTTGATACCCAAGGATTTTTGAAGGTCTTGCCTTTCTATCAGTTTGGTTCTCTGTCAATTGTTGCCTAAATTTCCCACCGACATTCTCAAGAACTTCTGTTCCTTCAATTTATCAAGGTCCCTTCTCTTTTTATTCCCCCCTTTCCGCGTTTTTTTTTTTTTTTTTTTTTTTTTTTTTTTTTTTTTTTTTTTTTTCTACTGTCGTAACCAATAAGATATGGTCAGAGTCTATATCTGGCCCTGGATATGTCTTACAGTTTAAAACCTGGTAACTAAATCTATGTCTTACCATTATAAGGTCTATCTGGTATATTCTGGTGTCCCCTGTCCTCTTCCACGTATATAACCTTCTTTAATGATTCATGGACCAAGTGTTTGTTATGATTAAATTATCTTCTGCAAAAAAATTCTAGTAGGCGGCTTCCTCTTTCATTTTTTTCCTAGTTCATATTCACTTACTATTTTCTCCCCCCCCCCCCCCCCCCTTCCTTTTCCTACTACCGAATTCCAGACGTCCATCACAATTATGTTTTCGTCTCCCTCTGAATATTTTCCTATATCTCCTCATACATTTCTCGAGCTAGTGGGCATATAAACATGTACTACTGTGGTCGGTGCTGGCTTCGTATGTGTCTTGACTACGATAATACTATCATTGTACTGCTCATAATAGTTTACTCATTCCTATTTTCTTATTCATTATTAGACCTAGTCCTGTAATACTCCCAACTGATTTTGTAATTTAAGCCTGTACTCGCCTGAACAGAAATCCTACTCCTCTTTCCACCGAACTTCACTAATGACGACTGTATCTAACTTAAACTTATCCATTTCCCTCTTTTAATTTTCTAACCTCCCTATCTGCTTAATGGAACGAACATTCCACGCTCCGTTCCGTCGAATGCCAGTGTTGTCTTTCCTGGTGACGACATCCTCCGCAGTAGTCGTGGCCGGGAGATCCAAATGGGAGACTATTTTTACCTCCGCAATATTTTACCTGATAAGATGCCATCACCATTTATTCATACAGTAGAGCTGCATGTTCCTGGGAAAAGTAACGGCTGTCGTTTTACAGCTATAGAATATAAATGTCACACGTGCGATGCCGGGCAAGTCGCTAGTAAATAAACAAATATAAAATATTGTGGTCATTGTTATTTCCATGAAAAAACTTTAGCTCTACCTCAAGTGACATTTTTATAAAGAGAAACAAAGTGAGACGATATAAATATCATAGGGTGGAAATTATACGTAACTAAATATCTTTCTGTTCAATAGAGCTAACAACTTTATGCTCATAGTTATTATCATAGTGGGAAACACACATATCCTACATCTCTAATAGTCCTCAAAGATGCTGGATTTCAATGAGGTGGTTGAAACACGATACAAGATTACAATCTTCACACCTCATTTAAGTCATGTTTCATCATCATAATAATCATTTAAGGTTGATAATGCCTTTCAGCGGAGTATGTATTTAGATGGTGTAGATGTAGGTAAAACCCCTACTTGATTCCCTATCCAATGCTAAAATTGACGCTTAGTCTGATGTTAATCCTGTTACTTGAATATTTTACTTTATTGAATTTAAGTACTTTCTCCTTGGTCTATCTCGACCCCTCGTACCCTCTACTGCCGAACCAACGGGTCTCTTAGCTAACCTTTCTTCCCCCATGTGTCTAACATGACCACACCATCTCATTGTGGGCACTCTCGCGCCATTGTTCTCATCTACTAGTACCTGCAATTATTCTTACTACTTTCATATGTGTAACCTCAACCTCGAGTATTCTCGAGAGTGAATATTTAGTTATAACTGTCATGTTCACTAGTTTAAATACCTTCAGTTGATGTTGCAACTATAAAAACTGTCTTACGACTAATTACAGTTCCTCTTGGAGAAAGGTTATTGGTATAATAAACCGCCGGGCATCGGAATATATCTTGAAACAAGAGTTCTAACGGTGTCACAACCAATAAATAAATAATGGGTATGGTAGTTATTAATTTTATAAGTGGCATGTCCTTAGTGCGCTTGAAATAGAGAAAAGAATATTGCTATTTCTCGTACAACAATGGCAAACGTACCGCAAAACTAAGATATAGACAATCGGTCGATTGTGCACCTACACAGCTGCTGCTCATTGGTTCGTGCTTTACGCTATCTGGCCCTAGAGGACCACGCGCTGTCAACACCAAGGCGCTCCTTTTGTCCTATCTCGGCCGTCTCTTTCCAACCATCCCAGGCCTCTAATTGGATTAAATCCTCCCTAATGCTGTCCATCCATTTCTTGATTCATAGTCGATGTTATTAAAATGATATACATAAATGTAAAGGAGTCAACAGTCCGAAGGGTTGGCTGGGAGTAACCGACGAGTTAGAGGAGGGCATCTCGTTTTGTATTATCGCGATACAGGGGGGGGGGGGGGGGAGAGTGTCACGGAAACGATGCACGAGTTGGGGTGGAAATCATTAAGAGAAAGACGCTGTTCGTTGTGACAATATATATTTGCGAAATTTCTTTCACCAACTATCTCTTCCGAATGCGAACTTACCTTGTTAGCACCCACCTACATAGAGAGACATGATCATCATAATAAAATAAGAGAAATCAGATAAAATCGGAAAGATTTAGCTGTTCCTTTTTCCTGAGAACTATTACAGAATGGAACTGTTGAGAAATATCATAAAAGCGGTTCGATGTTGTCATGCACTTCAGTGTGACTTACAGAGTATTTCTGTAGATATAGAAATACCGTAGCTCTTTACTAGGCATGGTTCTGTTTGAAGGCGACATACTGTCGCATTCTTCCAACCTTGGAACTGAATTACCCAGACAGTGATAGAGCGACGTAAAGTGTAACGTGGATTACAAAGCATGGCGCTGCTCCGCGTGTTCCACATTAAAAACGTTGCCAGAGACGAAAGAGCTGAAAAGTGACAAACTCAAATCCTAAGACTGAAGCGAGAACGAACCAGCGACTTCTGATTCACAGTGTGGAACTCTGCCACCGAACCAAACGCGTCAACACATTATCCCCTCATGCTAACGCAAAGATTTTTTAAATGGATGCACAGAGAACCGAGCTTTGCTAAAAGATAAGCTTTTTTGATGAGTAAGTTTAATTTATTAAATGTTACCAGTTGACAAACTATTGGTCAGCAAACGACTCCTCGAGTACTGGCGTTCTCGCAATTTTCTTGAATTACAACCTTTTTCTTTCTTTCTTTTTTTTTTTTTTGTTTTTTTTTTTTTTTGTTTTTTTTTTTTTTTTTTTTTGTTTTTTGGTTTTTTCGCGTTACAAAAACAAGGACTCATGACATTTTATGTCGTTACATGATTACATGAACTAACGGGACGGAAATAAATCATCACAAATTCCCACATAATCTGACTTGTCAAATGACTGATCTGATAAGCAATACAATGCAAAATAATAAAAATCTTTAAAAGGGGCTGAATAAATGTATTTTAAAGAGTATTAATCGACAAATTTTTGATAAAGTGGTTTTGCAGATAACGACATATAAAAATAGTACAAGCTGATACCTACTCACTCTGATCATTTAAATTCTAGCTTCATAATGTAACTATGCCTTGGAGGAAAGCTGAAATAAATATTAATCCTGACGACATTAATAACTTGGACGTCAGTCTCAAGAATACTTAGTCTATGCCTACTACCGTGCATTTCATAAGTAACAAAATAATTCCTCGGGTCGCGACATTTGTGTAAGAATTATAATTATAATAGAGATAAAAGAAAATGGCAGGTTCTGTCGCTCAAAATTTATAAATGATAACGTATTGCGGTAATAATGGTGGCATAAGATACAGGGTGTGAAAGTGGTAGTCAAACTACTATCATTTTTGAAATAACCTTCTGCCTCCTTCTGCCATCACAACGCCTCGAAGTCTGTTCGGCATTGAACTCGAAACTCTAGCCACACACCATATACATCCATGTAACTCGTTCAAAGAGTCATGAATGGCATCAGAGAGCTGCTGCCACTAAATGCTGAATGTCCTCTATTATTCTGGTCATTTCTGCCTAAATATTCTCTACTGGATTCATGTCAGCTGCATTACGTGCTCATTCCAATGCAATAATATTTCCGTGGTCGTTGAATTACAGATGAATTGGTACCGGATCATGTTGAGGCATGATCTGTCACGAAATTTCGCTGCCACAGAAGGCAACATCATATTTTCCAGAATAGAAATATAGTTCATGCATCCATTTTTACTTCCTATTCGCACAGGAGCCCACACCCTTCGGTCAATATCAATACCAACTCAGTTATCGGTTCCCGGCCTATAAATTGTTTTGGGTCATACTTATCAATTTTTCCCCAGTAAATAAGTACTCTGCCAATTGCTTCTGTAGAGTTTTTTGTCTGTGAAAACTACTTACCTCTAAAACTTGAGAGGTCTGTCAGCATTTTCATCAGCAAAAGCAAGGCGGGCTTTTCTGTGCAAAACAGACAATGTCTATTTCAAAGCAGCGTTTCTTGCTCTCAGGCCGTCTTCTTTTGGAAGGCGAATGACGATTCTGCTACTAACAGCAGTGCGTTGACAAATGGATCGTTTTCACTGAAACGGCATATCTGTCGATACCGAGTTGCTATTGTTTTGCGGCGATCAGATTGAGGCCGTTCGTTCAAGTTAGCATCCTCCTCCTTTCTTCTGATTCACTTGCCAAGCGTCGAATTGTAAACGACCTTAGTCCTTGCTGTATAACCATTTGAAAATCCTTGTTCGTGTAGTGCTACTTCGGCACCCTTATCTGCCTCAATCACATGAGATGTTTGGTGTTGACTGAAACCTCCGTTGCGTATGACATACGCTGCTAGCAGGAAACAGATTGCGGCAGCCGGCCGCGGTAGCCGAGGGGACTGAGGCGCTCCAGTCACGGTCTGCACGGCCACTACGGTCGGGAGTTCGAATCCCCCCTCCGGCATGGATATTTGTGCCGTCCTTAGGATAAGCTAGTTGATAAGTAGTTTGTAAGTTTAGGGACTGATAACCCCGTAGTTAAGTCTCATAAGCTTAACAAACATTTGAACATTTTTGAGAATGCGGTAGTGCTCGATCACTCATTTGCCTCACTCCACGAGCGCATATTGGAGAAGCCCGTAACATGGAACTCTGAACGGAAATGGCTGACAGCAACGAGGAATCTCAAACCAGTATTCAGTCATCAAACAGTGGAGCAACGTACAATCTGCAATTTTGCGTGTGAGGGAATTGTCTGCCTTGTCATATCCTAATCTATTTTCATTTTATATTTAGCTTGCTGAAAGTTAACGTCTCACAATACCCAGATGCCGCAAATTACGTCCGGACACGTGCTAGATATTTCAACTGTCCGAACAGGCCTCGAAGGGCCCAAAGGTAATGACCAGCAGCGATTCAGCCTCGGACCGAAGGCGACTCCAGATGCGGTATGAAGTGGCGTGACGTCAAGACACCGCACTCCAGGCCGTTGAAGTCAGTCTTCGTGACCAGAGATGCTACTTCTCCATCACGTAGCTTCTTAGTTTGTCATCACAAGGGCTGAGTGTACCCCGCTTGCTATGAGCATTCGGTAGCCCATCCCAGTGCCAACAGAAACCAGACAGTGCTTAACGTCAGTGATCAGGCGGAAACCGGCGTATGCACTGCGGAAAGGCCAGTGACCCCTACTAGATATGATATGAAATGTGTCTTTGTTTGGTTTCTTGACCTGGACTGAAGTATTCCATTTACGTTTTATCTTACATTAACAGTAAGTGACAGAAAAATGAAAACAGGTTTCAACATCACACGAAATACTATTGATCATTCCCTAGTTAGATTAGCGTTAACATCTTAAATCTTGACTCTTGGAAGCTGCAGTCGACAAAAGCTAACGAAAACACTTTTCACTACACACGTAGGACATGTGTAAGTCGTAGGTAAGCTCGGATTATGATCTGCGGTGAGTGAAAGAATTTCGTAGGGAACTTTTTGTACAAATATGTTGACGGACCATTTGCAGTGCTTTTTAGGAAGTGCATTATTCAACGTATATTTTCTCGAATCTGGCAGGGAAACCCTGTACATCCCAAAGGCCTCTATACCCACAATAGAGCTAAAGAATCTGGTACACTTGCTTCACATCGTGTAGGACCCCCAGCAATCGAAACACGAGGTGGCGTGGACTCGAAAAAACTAGGTTGTGGAAATAAAATCCGCTACCAGTCACAATTATTGGTGATTTATTAAAACACTACCGGTTTCGGGCTTGTGCCCATCTTCACGTGTTTACATTCAGTGTTGTTGACTGTCTCAAGGAAACAAATTGTGCTTATCATATAGATATACACATACATAAACGAGCATGGTATGTGGTGAAGTAATTTGTGTTAAGGGTATAAGTGTACTCACATATAAGTAGGGTATCCAATTCGTGATCGTACATTTTTCACATGTATCAGTTGAGAATAATGCAGTAACAGCAACATAATGCTAATTTGCACTCCCATAAAAATGTTCAAATGTTTGTTAAGCTTATGGGACTTAACTACGGGGTCATCAGTCCCTAAACTTACAAACTACTTATGAACTACCTTATAGTAAAGACGGCACAAATATCCATGCCCGAGGGGGGATTCGAACACTACGGTCGGGGGTTCGAATCCCCCCTCGGGCATGGATATTTGTGCCGTCCTTAGTATTAGCTAGTTTGTAAGTAGTTTGTAAGTTTAGGGACAGATGACCCCGTAGTTAAGTCCCATAGACTTTACAAACATTTGAACATTTGATTAGTAGTCACTCACAAAATCGCCATGTCTATATTCAAGCATATGTTATGGTCAAAGAACTTAGCTCAAGATATACAGAGATATTACACACACATAGCTGTCACATACAGAGATATATCAGATGTTACAAATATCAAAAGCGAGATTAGTTATATTATTGTGGGGCTCCACAAGCTATAAGGAACAGTCACGGAGTTCTTCAACATCCATAATGGATAAAATTCGTGAATGAAGTAGTTCTGTAAGGAATTGACACCCTGCATCCTGCAGGGCTGCCCGTAGGCCAGTAGGAGTGCGACGGGGCGTAGGTCACATCTGAACAGCAAGTTGTAAGGCATCCCAGATTTGCTCAACGTTCATTTATGGGGCGTTTTGTGACCAACGGGGGTGTTCAAACTCTTGTTCCTGCAACCAATCTGTAGCAATTCTGGCCAAGTCAGGTGTCGCATTGTCCTGCTGGAATTTCCCAAATCCATCGAATGCTCAATGGACATGAATGGCTGACTGTGATCAGACAGAATGCGTAGGGGAAAGGAGGGTAAGATGACGACAGTAAGTTTCCGAAATTTTTATCTTCTTATTTTAGACCGGACGCCTACATGAATACTTCAGTGAAACCATTAGAGTTTTCTTTTTCCAACTACAGATTTCCTAGTTTTTCTAAATTTAACATTTACTTTGACTTTTTTTAAATGATGTCAAACTCGTCATCTTACCCTCGTTTGCGGGTAAGATGACGCATATTGGCGGGTAATTTAATTAAGGACAACACTATTGGATAAATATAAAAAAAATAATTTTATTTTAAGCTTAGAAGACGTACATTTGTTTCGAGCTTAGTTTCTGCCGCAGTGAGTTCGGTACAAGGTGCAGGGGTCCATTTACGGCAGCACGAACAACCAAAGTCCCTAATTTACCACAGCTATTGTTCATTTCACAAAGTTTTTCTCTAACGAAATCATGATCGTCGTCGTCGTCTTCAGTGTAGTTGACTGACATCGAGGAATTAAGGAGTGCCTATTCACATTTTTTTTATCTCCTTGGACCCCTATGTGCCATTCGATTTTTCTGCCTTTTTCTTTTATATTTCATTTTCTTCATTTTGGCTTCCGTTTGTGATGTATAATGAGGACAACTTTTGCCTCTGCTTTCTCTCCGAAGTTCCATATACCACTGCACCATTCTGTACCTCCTCCACAATTGTCATTGATTCTGTGGCCATCACTCCCTGTTGGCTCTTCATTTATACTTGTTACACACGATCAATACTGCAAGTTAGTTGGAAAAGCTCATTATAAATTCTTTGGCAAAGATGACGGGTCGTCATCTTGTCTGCCGAGTAAATTCGCCAACTTACCGGAAATGACCATTTATAATTTAAACCTAAGAACAACACTCCATTAAATTTTCTTTGGAGTTTAATATACATTTTAAAGAAACAGCATGGTTTATGGTTTACGAAAAAACTGTAACCAGCTTGGAAAAATTTACCACACATGTACTAGATGCTATTTCGGTGCACTATAAGATTATAACCAACATGTGCATTGACATAAATGATAGTGTATCAGCGCAAAATGATGACGGTGGGCTTTAGTACACATTGTACCATGCGTACAGTGCTAATCGCTAGCAAGGCAATACCTTCATTTTTGCTGTTCTGTCTTGACATAAATGATAGTGTATCAGCGCAAAATGATGACGGTGGGCTTTAGTACACATTGTACCATGCGTACAGTGCTAATCGCTAGCAAGGCAATACCTTCATTTTTGCTGTTCTGTCTTGACAGTCGCATTACATTAATGATTCGTCATCGTAGACACCTCGTCGTCTTACCCTACCTGCACCTACATACGTGTCACTTTTCAGGGTCGTACCTATCCGTATCGGGGACTTCATGTCACTCTAACTGCACACGGCACACAGCGGCCCCTACTGCTGATACGTGGGCACCATGGACTCATCATGTTTTCTTCGCACCCGTCCACATCCATCGGCTTCATACAATAGGAAACGAGACTTTCCAGACCAGACAACTTGTTTCCAGTCATCAACAGTTCAATGTCTTGTAACTCGATTCCGTAACAGACCTTCTATGGAGCTCATGTTCCGTTCTAATAACACCAATCTGTAACGTGTACATTGTTGTAACTAGCTTTATTTAGTTCTTTAAGTGAGTAGCGACATATGTGCTTAGTGGCGCTGTATAGCGCGGTCTCCCCTCGGTCATCGATGAAATGTATACGTGATGCCCCCTGTATTGTGACATTGTTTTCATAGTTTGGATGAAACTTTATGATACTTATGGCAACTACGTGTACCGAAGTTATTTTAACATGTAATCGCATTTATAAGAAACATGTGCTAAATAAAAGGTTTATATATGCGATATAATCTTACAAAACAAAAAATATTGTTGGAAAACAACGGCAGATTGCGAGTACTGCGTTCTATCTGACAACAGTATTCTACGAATATTGTTGACCTTTTATGGTCGTGTTAATTTAGTTTTAAAAAGGAAGTATGTTGTATCTGATATACTGTAAATCTTAAATTTCAATGGTTGAAGTACGAACATTATGGTGCTTTAATATACGTTTTAGTAGAGACTCGCCTGAGGGCGCTGTCAGCTATTAATTTCACTTATGTTTTTTGGAAATACTGCTGAAACTATGTGATTTTTATTTTTTTAAACTCTACTTGAGCTTGGAGTGTCGTGTACGCCTTCTTATACATTTAATTTTGTCCGTCTTTAAAAAAAAATTAAAATTTATCGGACTTTTCAAATAAAGAGTGCGCCAGTTATCAACTGCCTGCAGGTTAAGCTACGTAGGAGTAAGCAAGCGGCTGCCTCATTTTAAACTTGTGACGTGTACCAGAAAGCCTACTTAATTGTTTATGGATATGACCAGTGATTGTTTTATGCGGGCTACATGAGTCATCACGACTTACAATTCTGGTATGTAATTTGTTAAACAATTATAATATTCTTGGCGTGCATATTTTTTATCTTGTTTTAATGTCTGACAAACTTGAATTTACAGCACTGAGGATGTTCTATTATAGAACGAAATCGATACAGTACTTGAAGTTTGAAAAATAAATATTTCATATCGCCCACGAACTGCTTATTTTAGTTTAATGTCGGCGTTGACGGGTGCAGACCGAGCGAGGTGGCGCAGTGGTAACACACTGGACTCGCATTCGGGAGGATGGTGGTTCAAATTCACCTCCGGCCATCCAGACTTAGGTTTTCTGTGATTTCCCTAAATCACTGCAGGCAAATGCCAGGATGTTTACTTTAAAAAATGGGCAAGCCCGATATCCTTCCCCATCCTCACCCAAAACTCCGAGCGTTAGCTCCGTCTCTAATGACCAAGCTGTCGACGGGACTTTAAACCCTAAGCTTCCTTCCCTCTTTCCTTCCTTGTTGACGGGCGCAGGCGAGGTGTGAAGCTTTGTATAGTACAGTCGCAAAGGGTGTAAGAGTACACCTGTTGGTGTATCTTACAGTTTGATTTAAAGTAATGTATATATTGTCTTAAATTTGTTTAGTTCATGTATTTTTCATTTCTTGTATGCTAGAGATATTTGTTATGTAACGTCACTTTCAATATTGAATCATCTAGTGTAAACATGTACTGTATGTGTAAACCCACATGAATGTACGGACATTCTTTGTAAGTTAGCAATGCGCCAGAGACAATGTTGAACCTGTGGTAAAGACTGTCTTTGCCACAGAAGTAGTAGCTGTGAGTGTCGCGCTGCTGAAGCTGTCGCGGTGCGGACTCGCCAAAGTAAAGACATAAATGCAGTTGCGGTGCGGACTCGCCAAAGTAAAGACATAAATGCAGTCGCGGAGCGGACTCGCTATAGTAAACACATAAATGTTTTGTTGATAGTGCAGAGGCACGGTAGGCGCAGTGTGGCGCGAGTTTAATGCAATTGCAATAAGCCTGAGAGGCGTACTGTTTAATGTATTGAAGAAAGTGCGAAATAAGTTTATTTATACTCGATCAGTGTAATCCTTTTTCATGTGTGCAAGAAAAGTAATTATTTGGTATCAAGTCTATTGTCACCGAGTGTGATCGTTGTTGTAGTAAGAGTACCTATTGTAATCATATCTGTCTTGTATGCACTTCACGACGAAGACGACGAAAGCAGATGAGTACTTTTGTAACATTTTATTTTGTATGCATGTAAATGTAGTGTCAACCCAATCAGAACTTTGGTTCAATTATACATGAATTATTATGAAACCAGTCTTAATTTTGTAAGTAGTTGTAGTCACCCCATTATCACCATTATTAGATTATGTTGAATATGCAAGCCTGTACATTGACTAACAAGTTCAATCATTTTCAAAGTAATTACGATCAGTTTTAAAGAAAATTGCTAGACGAGTTAAAGAATTGCTAAACGTGTTGCAACCACAGAGACTAGTAATTAAAGTGCAACAGAGTTTGCAAGTAAAGTAAAGTTGGTTTCATTTATGTAGAAAGTAACCAGGCTAACAGTAGTCAATTTTTTATGAAATACGTTAAATGCCAAACTCTGCTCAGCCAGTTACCGCGTACGCTACCCAGGCCCTGGAACCAATTACAAAAAAAAAAAAAATAGTTTACGTAAAGTTTTATAAGGAACTTGACTGCTTTAAACAATAATATCAAAATTATTGAGAACTTTGACTGTAGTATTTGTGAACCTCATTGCACCACGGAGTTTCACTGTATTGAGCTATTATCATTGCAATCAGAGTTTATCTGCTATTACAATTTTGATTATAACACGAACACGCCATCACCACTACATGAATTCTGACACATTTGTTAGTGAAGTTGTGCTGTTCGTGAATCGTAAGAGGTGCTAGTTGGAGGCTGTAGTCAATGCTAAGTCAGATAGGGCCAAGCTTAATTAATTACCACCGTGATTGTTTCTAGTTAATTAATATCTTCTTTTTTTTTGTTCAAAATTTTTAACTTTCATTGCGAAAGTGTTGTTGCGACCCATTAGTTGTGATTTGCTACAACATTCAATAACGAAATTATTATTACTAGAGTATACTATTACGCATTCTAAATTTTGAGATTATTTGACGACCTCCAACAGGCAATTTTCTTACAAGGGTACACGGTGGACCTTCGATTGCGAAAGTCCACATCGCTGACACATAGCCCAGTATTCAAATTAGCAGAAATTTGCGGACGGGGTCCATTTCTGTGACGTTTGAAAGATTCGTATTCCCGATATTCACGATGCACTCTTGAAATGGTCGTACAGGAAAATGCCCACCTCATCGCTACCTCGCAGGTGCTGCGTCTGATCTCTCGTGCGCTGACTATAGCAGCACGTGCAAATTGACTTAAGTCGCGCTAGAACAAGCTTTGCAGCAGCAGTAGCCGATATAACGCGTGCGCCAGACACCTGTTGCCTTGCAGGGGCGTTGCCGACAGCAGCGCCGTCCTGTGTCTACATACTCATGCCTGTATCCGTTTCTGTAGCGCTTTAGTGCAAGCTGCGGCGGTTTAGCCGCGCGCACTGGGCCGCCGACCTACGGTGCGCGCGGCCGTTCGCCGTCGGAGGTTCGAGTCTCCCCTCGGGCATGGGTGTTCGTGTTGTCCTTAGGTTAGTTTACCTTAGTTTAAGTAGTTTGTAAGCTACGGACTACTGACCAAGGAGTTGAGTCCGAACATTTGAACATTTTCTTTAGTAAGCTTTCGCGGCCAGGATCAGTTGACATACACGTTTCTGGGTGTTCTAGCTTGTCATATTGTAAAGAAGGCTACTACTAAAACAACCGATGTATCCTCCACAATTGCAATGCTCTTCCTCCGAGCATAGTAATAATTCAGTATTCCTAGAAGACCACTGTGGAAGTCGCCGAAAATGTAGTTGTTCTCCAGGAGCTTGGTTGTTACAGTAATAGTCATATTACAATATTACGCACTATAATACCCAGAAAACTTTCTTGTCACTCCTTTATTGTTTTAACATTCCGTAAGTCATTTCTTGAGTGACGATTGTACTAATATTTCCACTTTTCCTTCCCACTTTAATTTTCTCATTTTTTCTATTTCTTTTATTTCCAGAAGCAACCCATTCTAATGAACATTTCCTGCCCGTTCTATTTCCTGCATATGGTTAGTACAGGATAGTTAGTTAACTGTACGGTGATTATTTTCCACGTATCCTGTTAGATTGAACAACAAATCCTTATGGGCTATTACATTTCCAATCGGATGAAAAACGAGAAATATATATTTTTTAAATTATTCATTTCTGCTTGTGTCAATTACTGTAAAAGAAAGCAACTTTCCCTAAGTTATCTCTGAAACACTTACAACTTTTCGAGTTAAATTCGGTTAGGTTCGAAAGCGATAACTTACCTGTTAGGTTAACTGAAAAACGTTACGTGAGATTTCAGTGAATTATGATTCATTTTGAAGGTGAAGGTATATGACAATAACATAATAATTAATAAAATTTTAACATCCTTTCATTCATGCCTAAGCATAAACATAATTTGTGGGAAAATAATTAATCCTTAAATATTTAAAACCTATCGCTTTATTTTGGTAGGGATGGAATGTCGGGAAACATTAACAACTGGCGATTGACAATGGTATCGTCTTGGTTGATGGGGTTTGTCGCTATTTCTATTTACATTTTATTAATTTAACGTCTTTTATCTGCGAGAAAAACTTGAACCCCCACAAATGTGGATTCCTGTTGTCCTGGTTGAAGTGGAACAGTCCGTACGTGAGGCAATTGTCAACAATACGGGGGGTCATTCAGTGTCCCGTGCCGTTGCTGAGCAACGGTCTGAGAGGAGGCGGCTAGCGGGCACCACGGCTGTGTGCATCCCCAGCCATCAGCATCCCAATACAACACTGAAATACAGCAGTAATTGCGGGCACCAGGTAAGCCGTCACTTTTATAGATATTATAATAGCAGCAGTAATAGAAATACAGCCAGTTATACGACCTCCTACGAACTTTCTGTACAAAGCGATGTTTGTACAAGCTCGTGTAAGCATTGTTGTAGAAGTTAAGTAAGTCAGCTTTAGGAGAATGTGTGTAATTGAATAAAGTTGGTCAGGTTTCTTGTTTGTGCCAGTGTAGGTCGTATTCTCAGTCCTGGTACAGAGCGCCCTAACTGAGCTGACTTATGGCCCAGTAGTACTTAACCGGTACAGGTCTTTGGATTTGAAGTTGCTGATTAGTTCATTCTTCGGCTGCAACCTTTGGCGATGTAATAATACCGTGAGCAACGTCGTCATTGTTTGATGCTGTTTGATTTCGGTGATAAGTGATTCGTAGTAGTGAGTAACATTATACATGACCTCTTCGCCATTGTGTACGACCGTCTCTCCCTTAAAGATAAACTGTTCATATTGAGAAGACTGTTAGAGCAATGGATGATGTGTAATGCTGTTTTGATAAAAGTCGAAAGGCCTTGTTGACAACTTTCCGGGCGCTTCTCAGCTTTTACAATTGTGTGCAAAGATAATCTTAATTGAATGTGTATCAATAAATTTACTCCCATTTCATATTCAATAACACAAAACATTTCTGTGATCTATAATTCTATGTGTTACGTTTTATTTCGTTTACGAGCACATGTATTCTTTGAAAAAATATCTTCTGCTGTCTAAAGTTAGCTACTAAACAAAACCTCGAGGATCCTTGTCATCGTCATTTCATCATCATCATCGTCGCGCAAGTCGCACCAGTGACGTCACTTAAAGACTTGCACCAGGCAAGCCGAACACGATACCAGCTGGGGGTCTAACGGCCAAAAATGCCACACGGATTCATCACCACCACCTAGTGGGAATGTAACTGTGTAATTGTTGAACTAACTATGCAATGTGTCTTCACTGTGTCAACCTCTTATTTATTACAGTGTATTACATAACATATAAAGTGTTTGTGCATAAAATATTTTCACACCATATGATGGTCATCAACTGAAACCGGCAGTGAATTAATGAAATCAGTTGAAGTGGTGAATGTGTAATGAGATTCATAAAAATTAGCTAAATGATTTGCACATCTTCACGCCTGAATGATTTCCTAAGCCAAATAGGATTATTTTATTACATGGAAAGACTACGCTGACAAGTAAACATACGGAAGTGTCCACCTACGATTTTTGTGACCCTTTTTTTTATGTTTTAGCGGCGGTAAAAGATATTTAAGGTGTGAAACAGTCCCTCCAAACTGCGTAACTTACAGATTAGTGAAGAGATTTTAATGATTTTTGTTATGAAAGTATATTTCTGATAAAAGACGTAAATCGGCCGATGTATATTGGAGGGGGAGTGAAAATTAGGGAGCCAACTACTCCGAAAGAGACCAATTTTTGGTACAAAAATTAGGTTTATTTAATCGAGGTAGAAACAATTAAAACTTTAAAACGGAAGTATAATTAAGAAACACATTATATAAACCCTGATATTGCCGCGCTCCTTCGATACTGCCCATGAAACACCTTATGACTCTATATTTTTGAGCGCAGGCCGCAGTGGCCAAGCGGTCCGCGGCGCGCCAGTCACGGTCTGCACGGCCGCTGCGGTCGGGGGTTCGGATCCTCCCACGACATGGGTGTTTGTGTTGTCCTTAGCGTAACTTAAAGTTAGTAAGTAATTAGTGTGTAAGTCTAGCGACTGATGACCACGAAGTTTGGTCGCATAAGACCTGACACACATTTGAATATTTTCTGAACTTTTCATCTAATATACCAGTATTTAAAGTCGCTGAATCCGAATCTGAAATCACATTCTCAAAATTCATTATGACTGATCCAGCATAAGCGACTCGCATTGGGAAGGATGGTGATCAAATCCACCTCGGCCATCCAGATTTAGACTTAATTATATCCATTATTGATTTGAGGTCGTGGTTGTATGCTTAATTATTTTGTCAAGTAGGCTCAAGCACATAGATCGTGTATAAAACACTATAATATGACGCGTTTCAAGGGTCAAGCCCTCATCATCAGATAAAATATACAAAAATCTTTAAAACCCGAGACAAATAAAATCTAAAACGTAATAAAAGAAAACGTGGTTACTTCCCTTGTAACCGTGTCTCCGTAGAAAGCTCAGCATACTGTGCTTCGTCAATATTAAAAACAGTCCCCAGTACTGGCGGCGCATAGCACTAGTGAAGCGCACGGAGTCAACAACACGAGTGGGGCGCACGTATGAACATGAAAACAAAGACCTCTAAATGCCAAAGATCATCCACAATACGAAAGAAACAACGTTCGAAATCATATACAAATGGCACAGATAATATCAAAAGGGTAATGGTTCCATATTTTGGTAATCTGTCTCAGAAAGTGGCCAACATACTAAAACCTTTTAAAGTAGAAGATGCTTTTAAAACTAATAATACGTTACATCATAAATTACGAAATAACTTAAACCAAAAGACTGATAAATATGACAAAGCAGGGGTTTATAAGATACAGTGTAGTAGTTGCAATGCCAGCTATATTGGTCAGACCGGTAGATCGTTTAAAGTTAGGTACAAGGAACACGTGGACGCCTTCCGACTTAACAATTTTGACAAGTCCGCTGTAGCTACACATATCCGCGAAACTGGCCACCCATTAAAGCATATTGAAGATGACCTGAAGATTTTACATAAACAGGATAAGGGAAGAAAGTTAGATCTGCTAGAACAGCTAGAGATTACAATACATAACGCAAAAAGCGACGTTTCATTAAATGAACAAGTTCAAGGCAATGCATACAGCTTTTTTAAAAACTTTGTGGACCTATTATAACAAAAGTCGTTTATTTTAAATTTCAACCTCTGTCTTACTGTACACCCGAATGTACCCACTGCCTTGTGGATGATCTTTGGCATTTAGAGGTCTTTGTTTTCATGTTCATACGTGCGCCCCAGTCGTGTTGTTGACTCCGTGCGCTTCACTAGTGCTATGCGCCGCCAGTACTGGAGACTGTTTTTAATATTGACGAAGCACAGTATGCTGAGCTTTCTACGGAGACACGGTTACAAGGGTAGTAACCACGTTTTCTTTTATTACGATTTAGATTTTATTTGTCTAGGGTTTTAAAGATTCTTGTATATTTTATCTGATGATGAGGGCTTGACCCTTGAAACGCGTCATATTATAGTGTTTTATACACGATCTATGTGGTTGTGCCTACTTGACAAAATAATCCAGATTTAGGTTTTCCGTGATTTCCCTAAATCACTCTAGGCAAATGTTGGGATGGTTCCTTTGAAAGGGCAGGGCCTATTTCCTTCCATATCCTTACCCAAACGCTCAGAGTGTAAGCTCCATCTCTAATAATCACTATGTCGTCGGGACGTTAAACTCCAAACTTCCTTCTTTCCATAACGGAAGAAAAAACTCGAAATTTTTTTTGCATAGACAGTAACTCCACATACGAATTTCGAAATGCTGTAAAATCTACTTTTGAAAGAATAGCGCTTACAAGCTACTTAAACGTACCTAAGGACAATACAAGCGTCCATGCTCGAGGGAGGACTCGAACCTCCGACGGGGAACAACCGCGCGCTCCGCAGCAAGGCGCATTAGAGCGCTCGGACATTCCACCACGCCTCTATAGCCCGTATCTTTTAATGAATTTTATGTTAGTCAGTGTGTAGAAATGATCATCGAGCTCATAAATTACTTGTTGAGGTCCTAAATATCCTAGAATCCTTGTACATAGCTACGCATCAAAATTATCTCTCACTTTCACAGCTAGAAAACATTGAAATTAATTATCTAAATTACTTTCATAATAACTCCTGAATGTTCCAGCTGCAGTGAACGTATCTTTTTTGAACGAATCATTAAATGGTTTGACGGTCCAAAACCGGTATATGTGTTTTTACGACGATGTGAACGATCGTAACAATAAACAACCATCAATGAAATGCAGAAGTGCAAATTAGTCTATCGTCAAAGATTACACAGTCGTAATTTGTAAAGGGAAGTTTGTAAAACGAGGCGCATAATTTTTAATTTCTTGTAACTCCCAGTAAGTGATATTTTCGCCCATTTATGGATGATTGCGAGGCGCACCCAGAAAGTTCCACAGTTTTTGTTTAAAACAAAGACAACATAGCTACATGAAAAACTTAGTTGGCAGGAGGTTCAGCACTCTTGGATCTTTTTTGGCACCTTGGCAGCAAAAGAATTGGCACACTTATACCGTGAGATCAATTTTTGTATTCGTGTGTCGCAGTAGTCTGTCGCCTGTAGATGAAACCATGTGTGACAATCGTGCTCAACTGTTCGTCGTTGTCAAAACACTGGCCGGAGAACAGGAATTTATTGAGGTGGACGTCGTCGGAGCAAGTTCAGATCTACAAACTGTGACAATAAACTTCGGTAAATATTCCTGTAACATTAAAGTAGATGAACCATGAACCACAATTACCTTACTGTCCTTCGAAATAGTCACCTCCCATAATTATCCACCGCTGAACTCTGTGATACATGTCCTGGAAACTTTGCACGAAGTTTTCCTTCCTCGTCACATTTCCTTTGATGCTAGAATATCGTCAAATCTCTTCCCTTTCAGAGTGAGTTCGGGTCGAGGGAATAGGAAGAAGTCTGGAGGACTGAGAACCGGCGAGTATTGTGGGTGTTCAAGTTTCTCGAAAACCCCGGCCCACACACAGCCTATACCGTTAGTTCCTGGCCAAAGAGGGGTTGGAAGGAAGGAATGTCGGTGTTTAACGTCCCGTAGACAGCGTGGGCATTAAAGACGGAGCTTACTCTCGGATTTGTGGGTAAGGATTGGGGAAAGGAAATCGGCCGTGCCCTTTGAATGGAACCATACCGCAATTTGTCTGGATTGATTTAGGGAAATCACGGAAAACCTAAATCTGGATGGCTGGAGGTGGATTTGAACCACCATCCGCCCGAATGCGAGTCCAGTGTGTTACCACTGCGCTACCTCGCTCGGTAAGAGGGGTTGTTGGAACTTGAATATCCACCACACATGCTGGACCTAAGTCCTGCAGACTTGAAAGGAAAGAGATTTGGCGACATTCCTGATATCCAGCGAAACGTGACGAGGCTTTTGAACACCATCCCAAAGGAAGACTACGTGGAAAGTTTCCGGGACATGTATCACAGAGCTCAGCGCTGTAGCCTGCCGCGGTGGCCGAGGGGACTGCGGCGCGCCAGTCACGGTCTGCACGGCCACTACGGTCGGGGGTTCAAATCCCCCCCTCGGTCATGGATATTTGTGCCGTCCTTAGTGTTACCTAGTTCATAAGTAGTTTGTAAGTTTAGGGACTGATGACCCCGTAGTTAAGTCCCATAAGCTCTACAAACATTTGAACATTTTCAGCGCTGCATAATTATGGGAGGTGACTATTTCGAAGGAAAGTAAGGTAAATGCAGTTCCTAGTCCGTCTACGTTAATTTTACAGGGCTATTCACCGACTTTACCGTCACAGGTTGTATATTCTGGATCATCAACCAGCTGCACGCCGAACGTCTGCAAAACAGTTGTTGTTCGCCTAGCGGTATGGCTGCTTCCATTCACAAGTGGCAGACTCCTCCGACACAGAAAAATGTTTGTAAATTTATTGGACTCAGCTGCGTGGTCATTAGTCCGTAGCTTACAGACTACTTAAACTAAGTTAAACTAACCTAAGGACAACACAAACACCCATGTCCGAGGGGGTACTCGAACCCCCGGTGAACGGCCGCTCGCACAGCAGCACGGCGTCCCAGCGCGCAAGGCTAATCTGCCGCGGCTTCCGACACAGGAATACAAAGTTCGATCCCCCGATATGAGAGAGTCTCAATTCGATTCGTGACTGTCGATAAATAGCTCAAACATTGTTGTACCTGTTGCCAATAAAACTTTTCATGTAACTATGTTGTCTTTGATTTTTTTTTTTTTTTTTTTTTTTTTTTTTTTTTTAATATGTTTGTAAACGTATTGGACCAAACTGCTGTGTTCATCAGTCCCCAGACCTACAAACTACTTAACCCAGATGTACCTGAATTTCCTTTCGCTTGCTGCTGTTTTGAAAGATAGTGTATTTCATCTGTAATAGATCGTTCAAATGTTACAACATTGCTTTCAGACGAATTGCACCCTTAGTCTAGGCATAATAGGCCGTTCTTGTGGGACTAAGTAAAAATGAAGACTCTAATAATACATATTAAATATGACATTTTAATTGTAATACAATCCATATATTTCTGAATAATAAAAATAAAATTGATATGTAAGTACTTACACACCCGACATCATGAGTTAACTCATACGTCGCTTCTATAATCCTTACCTTCAAAGGTAACAAACATAGAATAACGTACTAAAACAATGATTGTTAGTATTTGCATCTCAATGATCGATATTAAAATGACAGTCCGATGTTGGAGAAAGTGTTTTGTGCCAAAAGGAAACAATTTACTTTAAGTGTTTAAAAAACGAAACACAATCCTTCTGGAAGGACGTCAAAAGCATCTGGATTAAACTGACTTACAGTAAAAAGGAGAACTTCCGGTGTCGGAAATTCATTTCGGGATGGGATTTCGCTCGATAGTAGTATACCTTCAGAGTGTCCACTCAAAGAAGTCTTAAAGCGCACGATGTAGAAATTGCCAACAAAAGGGCTAGAAAATTTTATGCTCAGCATTATATAATTGATAAACTTATCAGAAAGGGTTCTGCCGCAATGAAGTCTCAGAGCTGAGGTGGTAGCGTGTTCGCTTGTTATCTGGACCATGCCGGTTCGAACCTACCTTCGAGAAACATTTTTAATATATATTTTACTCTTTCTTGACCGTCTGCCTATTTCTACACATGCAATAGGGCAGACAACAACTGTACTCTGCTATTTCATGAAGAAACCAGTTCCTCAGAATTATACAGAACATTTATAATTTTTCCACAGCTTCTTTGTGATAATATTTCATATCAATAATTAATTTAATAATATTATAATTTCTAAAACAAATAACATTTTTTTTAATTTCTACAATAAGAAATACAAAACAAGAAAACCTAAAAGTAAAACACTATACCACTGTACTAAGACTGAAATGTTTGTATGAAAGTGAATGCTTAAGTATGAACTAAAAGCTGGACAGAACAGACGTTCTTGAAACTCGGAGTATTAGAAAAGTAATGGGTGCGATACAAACTGCAGATGGTTGGGAAATGAAAATCAACAAGCAGAGTTACGAAAATATAGAGAAAATATGAGAAGTGTTGGCAAAGCGAAGATTAATCTTCGTGGGGCATCCTTCCGAATGAATGAGAACAGGGTGCCTAAACAAATTTTACTTTATTTCTGGAAAAATAAATCAACAATAGCATGGATCACCGAAGTAACAAAAGAGAAAAAAGACTCAAAGGATCGGAAATAATAGACAGGAACACCTTTAAGAATAATATACTAAATTTAGAATGCTTTCGAGAGAGAAAATAATAAAACAGGAATTACGTGGACAGCAGAAAGAAAAAGACAACATGGGGCGACTATGCAGGAGTGTTGGAAGGACAGCAAACAACAAAGAAAAAAGAGGAACTGAAACTGTTTCGTGATCCTAGTTGGTCAATTTGAAGCTAAACAAGAAAAAAAAAGTATTTACTACAGTCAGAATCGAACACCGCTCATCTACACAACACTCTTGCACGCTGCTGCCTGAGCTATTTCACCCATTCTCGGTATTCTTTGGATGCTGTTGTTGAGGTCTTCATTCTGCAGATTGGTTTGACAGAGCTATCCACGCTACCCTGTCCTGTGCAAGTCTCTTCATCTGTGAATACGTTCGGCAACCTACATCCTTTTGAATCTGCTTGCTGTATTCGTCCCTCCGTCTCCCTCTACGATTTTTACCTCACACACTTCCTTTGAATGCTAAGTTGACGATTCCTTGTTGTCTCAGAATGTGTTCCACCAACCTATCCCTTCTCTTATTCAGGATATGCCAGAAACTTCTTTTCTCCCTAATTCTGTTCAGCACTTCCTCGTTAATTACGTGAGCTACCCATCTAATCTTCATCATTCGTCCGTAGCACCACGTTTCGTAAGCTTCTATCATCTTTTTGTCTGTACTTCTTATCGTTCACGTTTTACTCCCATACAATGTTACACTCCAGGCAAATGCTTTCAGAAAGGACTTCGTAACATTTGATCTAGTATTGGATGTCAAGAAATTTCGCTTCTTCAAAAACGCTTTTCTTGCCCTAGCCATTCTGCATTTTATATCTTCTTTACTTCGGTCATCAGAAATTATCTTGCTACCCAAATAGCAAAACTCATCTACTACTTTTACCGTCTCATTACCTAATCTAATTCCTTCAGCATCGTCTGATTTTCTGACACTACATTTCATTACCTTCGTTTTTTCTCTTGTTAATGTTCATCTTTCTTTCAAGACACTGTCCATTCCATTCAATTGCTCTTCCATGTCCTTTGCTATCCCTGACACAATTACTATGTTCATTGATTTTTCTGTCGGTACTTGACAGAACATGATAATAATATCAAAAAGGAACAACTTCCTGATGTTCTGCAAAACTTATTTATGGGTCACAAACCGACTTTCGGCTTCTTAGGCCATCATCAGATGACAACTGACTGTAGTACAAGTTTTCGAAGATGTTAAGATTTACGAAGATGTTATCACAGACAATCGATACTTCACAGGAAAGTTCATCGCAAGTACTTATTTATGAAAGTTATTAACATTTATATAAAAAATATAATAAGTATGTGTAGAGAATCAAAACTAATATGATTATTTTTTGTTGAAAAGGAAGGTTGAAAATAAAACTAATTTCAGTAGAGGTGTGGAGGGGAACTGGATCTGATCGTTTAATACTAAACTGGCATCCTGAGCCAAATGTTTATTGATTTGTGACCAATAAATAAGTTTTGCAGAACATCAGGAAGTTGTTCCTTTTTTATATTAATTACTATGTTATCAGCAAACCGCAAGAATTTTATTCGCTCCCCGTGGATTTTAATTCCTTCTCCAAACTTCTCCTTGCATTTCTACACAGCTCGCTCAGTGTACAGATTGAACTATTTCTGGTTAGTACGGTTTAAAAGTTCTACGATTGGACACCCATGACGTATACTACTAACATGCGAAGTCTCATCGGAAAACTGAATTTCCGAGACCGGAAAGTGTCGTTATAAGAGCAACACACACACACACACACACACACACACACACACACATGCCCGAGGGAGAACTCGAATCTACATCTACATATATACTCTGCAAATCACATTTAAGTGCCTGGCAGAGGCTTCATTAACCACTTTCATAACTTTTCTCTACTGTTCCATTCTCTAATAGCGCGCGGGAAGAAAGAACACCTAAATTGTTCCGTTATCGATTTGATTTCTCTTATTTTATTGGGATGGTCATGTCTCCCTAAGCAGGTGGGTGCTAGCAAAATATTTTCATATTCAGAAGTAAAAGTCGGTGATTGAAACTTCGCAAACAGATCACGCCGCAATGAATGACGTCTTTCTTTTTATGATTGCCACCCCAATTCGTGCAACACTTCCGTGTTTACGATCTTAAGGTTTGACTGATTTATCGCGTAATTGAAGTTCAGCGGATTTCTTTTAGTGGTCATGTGTATTACTTCACACTTTTCTTTATTTAGTGTCAATCTCCGACGGGAACGGCAGCCCAGTACGTAGACTAACGTCCTAGGCCACGTGGTCATTCCGCGCTTTAATACATTACAGTTGATCATTTTAAGCGCCTGTTTATCTTTGCGTCAAGCAATGAACACTTAAGTCGCTCAGTGACCGGCGGCCAGTGCACACGTGACCAGCAGCAGCTCTACATTGTACGGTAACCGGCTTCTTAATAGAAGCGACTTATTTACATTTCGTGTGTGCTTTCTCTTGCAGCTCTTTATACTTTAGTGTGCTCGCGTGTTTGTTTATTAAGAATCGCGTTTATTTGTCAGCTCAGTTACTGAATTTTTGATTTATTAGCTCGCGTATATATTTTTCAGATTCGCCGTTAATAAACAGTTCAGCGTTAGGTTTATACCTTGCAAAGCTCGTTGTTTATCAAACTTCTCTTGCTGCTGTGTATATCTACTTAGATTCGCGTTCAACTAGTCAGTTCAGTGTATTCATCCGCAGTGTAAATCCGCCACTCACTGCTTCTGTTTTGTTTTGATCGTACTCGCGGTTGGTAGTCCTACACTTCAGTCGCTCAGTGACCGGCGGCCAGTGCACACGTGACCAGCAGCAGCTCTACATTGTACGGTAACCGGCTTCTTAATAGAAGCGACTTATTTACATTTCGTGTGTGCTTTCTCTTGCAGCTCTTTATACTTTAGTGTGCTCGCGTGTTTGTTTATTAAGAATCGCGTTTATTTGTCAGCTCAGTTACTGAATTTTTGATTTATTAGCTCGCGTATATATTTTTCAGATTCGCCGTTAATAAACAGTTCAGCGTTAGGTTTATACTTTACAAAGCTCACTGTTTATCAAACTACTGAGTCCTCTGACGTACTTACTTGGAAGAAACAAAGGTTTTTAGAATGGCTAGGAACTGTGACTGCTGCGAACGGATGGAGGCAGAGTTGGTGACTCTTCGCTCGCAGCTTCAGGCGGCGTTGGCTACGCTGGCAACGCTTGAGACTGCGGTGGGTGGGCGCCGCTGTTGTGGGCCGCTCGCAGGGGTGCAGCAGACGCCCTGTGCGTCTGTTGTGCCCTCCGATCGGCCTGCGGCTGTGGCCAGCCCGCTCACTGCCCGCGAGGAGGTAGCCTCCCAATCCGTGGTGGATTGGGAGGTCCCCTCAGCGCGTGTCAGGCGGCGTAAGACTTCCCGGGGGACCGAAGTGGAGGCCTCCCCGGTTAGTCTTGCCAACAGATTCGAGGCGCTGTCTGTGGCAGGCGATGTTCCTGATGCGGATGGTGTCGCTTGTCCTGTACTCGCCCCTCTGCCTTCAAGATCCGGGCACTCACAGAGGGTGGGTTTGTTGGTAGTTGGGAGCTCCAACGTTAGGCGGGTAATGGAGCCCCTTAGGAAAATGGCTACTAGGGAGGGGAAGAATTCCAATGTGCACTCCGTGTGCATACCGGGGGGAGTCATTCCGGATGTGGAACGGCTCCTTCCGGATGCCATGAAGAGCACAGGGTGCAGCCAACTGCAGGTGGTGGCTCATGTCGGGACCAATGATGTGTGTCGCTTTGGATCGGAAGAGATCCTCTCTGGTTTTGAGCGGCTATCAGAAGTGGTTAAGACTGCCAGTCTTGCTTGCAAGATGAAAGCGGAGCTCATCATCTGCAGCATTGTCGACAGGACTGACTGCGGACCTTTGGTTCAGAGCCGAGTAGAGGGTCTGAATCAGAGGCTCAGACGGTTCTGCGACCGTGTCGGCTGCAGATTCCTCGACTTGCGCCAAAGGGTGGTGGGTTTTCGTGTTCCGCTAAATAGGTCAGGAGTCCACTACACTCAGGAAGCGGCTACACGGGTAGCGGGGGCTGTGTGGCGTGGACTGGGCGGTTTTTTAGGTTAGATGGCCTCGGGAATACACAAAATGGGTTTCAGTCTCAAAGGGGGCAGGTCAGACACGGGAAGAAAGTAGACATAAAAACCATTGGTGTAACAGTTGTAAATTGTCGTAGCTGTGTTGGGAAAATTCCAGAGCTCCAAGCGCTGATAGAAAGTACTGAGGCACAAATCGTTATAGGTTCTGAAAGCTGGCTGACGCCTGAGATAAATTCGGCTGAAATTTTTTCAAAGGGCCAAATGGTCTTCAGAAAGGATGGAATAAATAAAACAGGGGGTGGCGTGTTTATTGCTGTTACAAACGGTTTATCCTGCAACGAAATTGAGGCAGATACTTCCTGTGAATTGGTCTGGGTAGAGGTTATACCTGACCACCGAAATAAATTAATAATTGGATCTTTTTATCGGCCCCCTGACTCAGACGATGCGATTGCAGAAATGTTCAAAGAAAGCTTGAATCATATTTCAAATAGGTATCCGAAGCATACTGTTATAATCGGTGGCGACTTTAATTTACCCTCGATATGTTGGCATAATTACGTATTCAAAACCGGGGGCAAATATAAAACATCGTCCGAACTAGTTCTGAATGCTTTTTCTGATAACTACTTCGAACAGTTAGTTCATGAACCCACTAGAATAGTACGTGGTTGCGAAAATACTCTTGATCTCCTAGCAACAAATAATCCCGAGATAGTAAAGAGCATCAAAACAGATACAGGGATTAGCGAACATCGAGTTGTAGTAGCGAGACTGAATATCGAAATTCCCAAATGCACCAAAAATAAACGAAAAATATATCTATTCAATAAAGCAGATAAAAATTCGCTTCACGCTTTCCTGAGTGATAGTCTCCAGTCCTTCAAAACTAAAAATGCGAGTGTAGATCAGTTGTGGCTTACTTTCAAAGACATAATATCAGTAGCAATCGAGAGATTTATACCAAATAAATTAATAAAAGAGGGGGCTGATCCCCCGTGGTACACAAAACAGGTCAGATCACTGTTGCAGAAAAAAAGAAAAACGCATGCAAAATTTAAAAAGACACAGAATCCGCAAGACTGGCAATCTTTTACTGAAACTCGCAACCTAGCGCGGACTTCAGTGCGAGAATCTTATAGTTGTTTCCACAACGAAATCCTGTCTCGTAATCTTGCAGAAAATCCAAAGAAATTCTGGTCATATGTGAAGTACACTAGCGGCAAAACACAAACAATACCTTCACCACGCGATAGCAATGGTAATACTACCGACGACAGTACTGCTAAGACAGAATTACTAAACACAGCTTTCCGAAATTCTTTCACCAAAGAAGACGAAGTGAACACTCCAGTATTCAATCCAAGAACAGCTGCCAGCATGCGAAACTTAGAAGTAGATGTTCCTGGAGTAGTAAAACAACTTAAGTCACTAAACAAAAATAAATCTTCCGGGCCAGATTGTATACCAACTAGATTCCTCTCAGAGTATGCTGATGCAATAGCTCCGTACTTAGCTATAATTTACAACCGATCACTCAGCGAAAGATCCGTACCCAAAGACTGGAAAGTTGCCCAAATTACTCCAATATTCAAGAAAGGCAATAGGAGTGATCCCCAAAATTACAGGCCTATCTCATTGACGTCGATTTGCAGTCGGATTTTGGAACATATACTTTGTTCGAATATTATGTACTACCTCGAAGAGAACGACCTATTAACCAATAGTCAGCACGGATTCAGAAAGTATAGCTCTTGTGAAACACAGCTTGCCCTCTATTCACATGAAGTGTTAAGTGCCATCGACAAGGGATCTCAAATCGATTCCATATTTCTGGATTTCCGGAAGGCTTTTGATACTGTACCCCACAAGCGGCTTCTAATGAAATTGCGTGCTTATGGAATATCTCCCCAATTGTGCGATTGGATTCACGATTTCCTATCAGAAAGGACACAGTTCTTTGTAATTGACGGTAAGTCATCGAGTAAAACAGAAGTGTTATCTGGCGTTCCACAGGGAAGCGTTATTGGTCCCCTACTCTTCCTCGTGTTTATAAACGATTTAGGAGATAATCTGAATAGCTCCCTTAGACTGTTCGCGGATGATGCTGTCGTTTATCGGTTAGTGAAGTCAACAGAGGATCAAAAGCAACTGCAAAGCGATTTAGACAAAATTTCTACTTGGTGCGAAAATTGGCAATTGACACTAAATAAAGAAAAGTGTGAAGTAATACACATGACCACTAAAAGAAATCCGCTGAACTTCAATTACGCGATAAATCAGTCAAACCTTAAGGTCGTAAATTCTACCAAATACCTAGGAGTTACAATTACGAACAACTTTGACTGGAGAGAACACATAGAAAATATTGTGGGGAAGGCGAACCAAAGGTTACGTTTCATTGGCAGAACGCTTAGACGATGCACCAGCTCCACCAAAGAGACTGCCTACATCACACTTGTGCGTCCTCTCTTGGAGTACTGTTGCCCCTTGTGGGACCCTCACCAGGTGGGACTGACGGAAGATATTGAGAAGGTTCAGAGAAGGGCAGCTCGTTTTGTTTTATCACGTTACGGGGGGGAAAGCGTCACGGAAATGTTGCACGAATTGGGGTGGAAATCATTAAAAGAAAGACGTTATTCATTGCGGCGTGATCTGTTTGCGAAGTTTCAATCACCGACTTTTAGTTCTGAATGTGAAAATATTTTGCTAGCACCCACCTACTTAGGGAGACATGACCATCCCAATAAAATAAGAGAAATCAGATCGAAAACGGAACGATTTAGGTGTTCTTTCTTCCCGCGCGCTATTAGAGAATGGAACGGTAGAGAAAAGTTATGAAGGTGGTTAATGAACCCTCTGCCAGGCACTTAAATGTGATTTGCAGAGTATCTATGTAGATGTAGAAGGTGCATTGAGGGTAAATTAAGGCGAGGGCAGAATTTTTTTAAGATTCTGTCTTGCGTAGTACTAAAAGTGCTGCCAGCGAGACGAAACCGTTGGGCCTCGGCTAAAGAGGGAAAGCTCATTGAGGTGTGTGGCGTTGTATTTGCTCCAAACGAGGCGTGCGAAGCTATTCCTGGGCGGCCTTTCGTCTGATGTGGGCGCGCGAAAAAAGGGCGCCTGCCCGTTTGATGCGTGCAGCGTTGCGTCAACAGCGCTGGGGCGAGCTGCCGGTCACCTCTGCCTGCACTAACGCTCTCCTGCCACTGTTAGCACACTCTCGTTACGAGTCAAAACTGTATGGAATGTAACTTTGGTAGTATCCAGCAAAGATCGCGTGTAAAACTTTCCACTTATTAATTAACTGGCTGCGACGGATGTTTTGCCGCCATCCTCAGAAAAAAAAGACACTGGACAAAATCAACAAATGGACTTGATCGATAATGTCCACGAACATTAAAAATTCTATTCACGGAATGTAAGGCATTAACTGCGAATGGGTAAACTTAAAAATGTGTACCCAGCCGGGATTCGAACCCAGGTCTCCTGCTTTCTAGACAGTTGCGCTGACCGCAAACAACTCGGGAGCCCAGCGATCACCACACCTGCAGTGGATTACTCAAGCACGCCTCTGTCAGATACAAATTCTCAATTTTACCCTGCCTACTATTAAAGTCGTAGTTATTTAAATTGATTCCCATAAGGTGTAGTGGTCGCTGTGTCCCCAGTGGTCTAGGGGTCAGCGCAACTGTCAAGAAAGCAGAAGACTCGGGTTCGAATCCCGGCTGCGTACACATTTTCAACTTCACCCATTGGCAGTTAATTTCATACATTCCGTGGATATGGACAGATAATAACTGCAGGATCAAACGTGACGTCGGTTCTTTTGGACATGTCCAAAGAGCAGACGAAACACACACACACACACACACACACACACACACACACACACACATATGCCGTGACCTCATTTGCTCATTCATTCTTAGATAGTTGAAACTTCAGTCAGATGTCTTCACTCACAGCGATCTTCAGCCTTTCTTAATATGATGTGAAGAGGTAAGCTGGTGATCTTCTTCACTTGATCTAACCATCTGCTTGCTGCTCTCCCTCGTGGTCTTCTGCCTTCAATTTTTCCCTGCAAGATGGTCTTCTTTAAATTATCCTCTTTCCTTCTCTAGATGTTCCCAAGGAACTGAAGATATTTTTGGGTAACACGAGAAGATAACCTTCTGGTGATGTGAAGTTCTATTATTGAAGCATTTGTTCTCCTTTGAGTCCATGGTACACGCAGCATCTTCCTCCAACACCACATCTCGAAGGCATCAGTGCGGCTCTTATCACTGCCTTTCAGGGTCCAGGTCTCGCATCCGTATAGGAAAACAGGAAACACCAACGCTTCCACCGAGCGCATCTTTATTGTATTAGGTATTGCCCGTTACTGCCAGATCTTGCTGAGTTTGGCCATTTGCGCTCGGCCAAGAATAATTCGTCTTCTTATCTCTCTGTCACACTTCCCTGTGCAATTGATCAGAGAGCCTAGATACACATAGTCACACACAACATAAGTTGGTGTTGAGCCTTGGCGATTTATAACCATCAGTTTAATTTTCTTTATATATATATATGGAAATCGTACCCAAACAGTCAACATTGCGCATCTACCATGAAAATGCATTACTTGTATCAGTAAGGGGAATTGTGAGTGTGTCAACTGTATAAAATCTCATAATCGTTCGCTAAAAACTGTACTTCTTCGCTCCTACAATCCACAAAAATAACACAATACCATGAACTAACGACCCCGTCTCCGGTAAGATTGAGAGAAACTTTCGGCAGAATAACATTACGGTGGTCCTTAGTACTACTAATAAGCTGGAAACAAAACTGAACAACAAAGTTGAGACAAAAAAAGGAGAAATCTGGGAAATCGGAGGTGTACAAACTACTCTGCGCCCGTTGGAAGACTTTTATGTTGCGATTACGGAGAGGTAGTTTTTGTACTTGAATTCGCGAGCGTAGTGCCAACCATAATAAAAACACTCTGGGGGAACACGTGCGTCTGAGCAAGCATAAAACCCAGTCTTCAGCCTGTGGCCTGCGCCGCCATGTTATTCGGCTGTCGATTCACGGCGCGGGTAGCCCCATCCAAGTGGCCTGCGACACATTGAAATGGGCCGTTTCTGGACGACGTGACCCGCCAACCAATCTGAGCGATCTACATCGTTGAGGAGTCGGACAATCTGATGATCCAGTGGACACTACGCCACGACGAATACCGGCATTCATCAGTGTAAAAGGACTGGGTATTAGGGTACTGGTGTATACTGCAGTCTGGAACATAAATTCAGGATGTCTATTTTACTGTCTTACTAGCTGTAAACCCGGCGTTGCCCGGTTATTTATTTATTGTACACTCTCGTAGTCCACATCCCTTTCCCTCCTCTCTTTGTATCCATTTCTTTCTCTCCCATCTCTTTGTTTAGTTTCCACCTCTCCCTCTCTCGGCAAAGTATTTTCAAGGTACTCTCTGTCATGTATCATACAACATTTATGACCCAGTCACCTTCCTCTAAGTTTAAAGGTAATGTGTGCAAAAATTCATCAAGATCTGGGCAAAAATATGCATTTTGTCAAAGTCCGTAAGTTAAGTACCCTCCACCATGCACCGAACGAAGTTTTATAAAGACTGTGTCATTCTTCTTGTTTTCAATGTGGACGCAATTTTAATTCTACAATGTCATGCCTGATGCTACAGTTTTACGGCATCTACAGCGAAACTGTTGTGAGCGGTAGACGTCTTCTCGTATCTTAATTTTGAGGGAGTGGGGGGGGGGGGGGGAGTGTCAATTATAAAACGTTTCATAAACGTCCGAAATTACATGCAAACTTTTTTGTGAAACTGATTTTAATTCTTCACGCTTAACTTTAATTCCTTCTCCAAATTTTTCTTTGCTTTTCTTAAATAAATAAAAAAATTTAAAAAAAAATGTTCAAATGTTTGTAAAGCTTATGGGACTTAACTACGGGGTCATCAGTCCCTAAGCTTACAAAATACTTATGAACTAACTAAGGACGGCACAAATATCCATGTCCGAGGGGGGATTCGAACCCCCGACTGTAGTGGCCGTGCAGACCGTGACTGGAGCGCCTCAGTCCCCTCGGCCACCGCGGCCGGCTGCTTTTCTTCACAGCTTGCTCAATGACTAGACTGAATACCATTGAAGAAAGGCCACAACCCTGTCTTACTCCCTTCCCAACCAGTGGGTCTTTCATGCCCCTCAACTCTAATAACGGCTGTTTGGTTGCTGTCCAAGTTGCAAATAACCTCCCGTTCCCTATATGTTACCCCTGCTGATTTCAGAATTTGAAAGAGTGTATTCCAATCAGAATTGTCAAAAACTTTTTCCAAATCTACAAAAGCTGGGACTGTAGGCTTGTCTTTCCTTAGCCTATCTTCTAAGATAAGTCGTAAAGTGAGCATTGCCTCCCCTGTTCCTACATTTCTCTTGAATCCAAACTGAATCTTCTCCGACGTCGGCTTCTACCAACTGTTCCACCCTTCCGTAAATAATTCGCGTTAAAATTATGCAACCATGACTGATTAAACTGATGGTTCTGTAATTTTCACACCTGTCTGCGCCTGCTTTTTTTGGAATGGGGATCATTACATTTTTGTTAAAGCCTCAAGGTATTTCGCCCGTCTAATACATCTTACTCACCAGGTGTAAAAGTTTTGTCATGGTTGGTTGTCCCAGACACTTCAGTAACTGCCTCGTTACAAACATAAGATAGACAGCACCTCACCAGTAAAATATGTAAAAATGCCATACCTTGGAGTAATGTCCGATTAAATTGCAAGGCTCTTCAGAAATACAGATGTAAAAATCAGTTTCAGCACAAACAACAATCTAAGCAGAAAGCCCATTCACAATATAAAACCACCAGATACAAAATTTGATGCGTCTGGAATATACAAAATTACCTGCAGCCAATGTGATAAATATTATATAGGCCAAACAGGCTGAAATTTCAAAATTAGGTTCAAAGAACATATGGACTGCTACAAACTTAATAAATGTAGTAAATCAGCAATAGCAACACACATCAAAGAAACAGGACATCCCATGGAAATAGAAGACAACCTTAAAATTTTATACAGAATGAGTAAAAGTAAAAAATTGAATATGATGGAAGAAATGGAGATCATCCATAATACAAAATCTGGCGACAACATGCTTAACGAAATAACACCGTTAAAAAATTCCAAATTCTTCAATAGTCTAAAACCAGTTCTGTTACAATAGTCTTAAAATATGACATGGCAACCCAAAAATTACCATATAACCAATATCGAAAATATCACTTTAAATACATACACGGAAATTGTTCAAAACTCTTCTTCTACCTTAAGTTAATTCTGATGTAATAAATTTAAGATTTGTGAGTGCCAAAAAGTAAGCTACCAATCAGTTAATATCGACTTATCGCTGCAAATGTGATAATACATATCGAACTATCGCTGCAAATGTGATAATCGAAACTTCTACCAAAACAAATCCGCCATCTTGTTGTAGATTCAGTGTTTACATGTCTGTGAACAGTTTGTGTGTAAGTGTGTGCTGCGACATAAACAGTGAGAACCAACAGTGTACAAGTGAAACACCATGCAGCAGCAGCTTCACCAACGTAAGAGTGACGCAGACAATATTGGGGAACACGAAAATCGTAAGTGTAAAACTGACATGTAATGCAAGACAATATTGGGGAACACGAAAATCGTAAGTGTAAAACTGACATGTAATGCAAGTGAACCTCACGCCCATTTCATATAACATCTGATGCAATACCGTCTGCTCCAAACACAGGTGCTGACACGAGACATCAGGACCAGCAGAAGACATCTCTGCATTTCAGTTTATGCCCATTCACTGCCCTCCCCTCCCCCTGCTCCCCAACTACTATCTTCAACAAACAACAACAGACGAACTTTAGATTCGAATATAAGAAGTATTCTAATATTTCCGTATGTAATCAACGCCTGATGATGAGCAGAACATGCTCGAAACGCGTAGCTTTAGATTAAGCATAAAGAAATAAAGTGACTGGTAGCAGTAATCTATATCTATAAATGTGAATGTCTGTTCGGTGTACGTTTATCACGTCTGAACCACAAGACATAAAGAGCTAAAAATTTGTACAGTTACTGATGGACTGATAACCGTCGCTGTTTAGTCCCTTCCAAAACACAACAACAACAAGTTACTAATGTCTACCCGGGGAAGGCTTTAGGAACGGTTTTATGGCGATGCATTTATCTATATATATTAATGTGAATGTCTGTTCGGTGTGCGCTTATATCGTCCGAACGACAAGACGCAGAGACTTAAATAGTTGTACAGTTACTAATTTATACCTGAGATCTTAGGCAAGGTTTTATAGCGATCTGATAGATAATTAGTAATTTGAAGAATGTAACGCGAAATGCGGAACAATAATTACTCTTTGAAAATTATATTTACTCTTTGAAAATGTTTTTATTGGTTGCGTTGTTGCTTGAGGCTTGATAATGATAAAAGAGTGGAGTGTATTGGGATGGAAAGGTATCGGTGTATATAAAATTCTACGCGCGCGCGTGCGTGTGTGTGTGTGTGTGTGTGTGTGTGTGTGTGTTAATATTTCGCTCTGCAGCGAAAACTACAGAACGCAAACGAATGGTCTGTGTGGAATTGTTCTCAATATATTCAAATGTCTGTATAGCTTATTGGACTTAACTACGGGGTCATCAGTCCCTGAACTTACAAACTATTTACGAACTAGCTATAATTTGACGACTTTCAACCACCATATCTTCCACCCCCTTATAGCTATCGGTATACAACTGCTATGGTGTACAACGGAGACTTGGACAACAATTCCGCCGGCCGCGGTGGCCGAGGGGACTGAGGCGTTCCAGTAATGGTCTGCACGGCCACTATGGTCGGGGGTTCGAATCCTCCCTTGGAATAGATATTTGTGCCGTCCTTAGTGTTAGCTAGTTCGTAAATAGTTTGTAAGTTTAGGGACTGATGACCCCGTAGTTAAGTCCAATAAGCTATACAGACATTTGAATATATTGAGAACAATTCCACACAGACCATTCGTTTGCGTTCTGTAGTTTTCGCTGCAGAGCTAAATATTAACACACACACACACACACACACACACACACACACACATACACACACACGCGCGCGCGCGCGCGTAGAATTTTATATACACCGATACCTTTCCATCCCAATACACTCCACTCTTTTATCATTATCAAGCCTCAAGCAACAATGCAACCAATAAAACCATTTTCAAAGAGTAAATATAATTTTCAAAGAGTAATTATTGTTCCGCATTTCGCGTTACATTCATCAAATTACTAAATATCTATCAGATGGACGTTTGCGACTCTATAGCAAGGAGGTTTCATACAGCCGAACGTGATGCCACAGACCACATCTATGGTCTATGCGTGCTACAATGTCTTCAGCTCTTTCTCTGTAAGGATAACCATACGAATAAGGAAAATATAAGAATAAATAAATAAATCAGTAAAAAAGAAATTTCTTTTAATACATCTCTTTAAAAAAAAAAAATCGATTTGACGTTTCGCGCATTATCTAACATATTCAACAAACACGCGAGGGGAGCCGCGGGTTAAGCTAGTTACAAATATTTATTGAAACATGAGATCGCTGCAGTGAATTACCGCGCTGGGCCGCGCTGGGCAGCGCTAGACTTCGGCAGGACGCAACTCGCAGCTCATACCGGGAGCGCGCAGAGAGCAGCGGCTCGGCAAATTTGCACATCAGTCGCCTGCGCTATGAACGCGTCAGTGAACACAGCGCTGCCTGCACCGGCGACCAACACCTAACAGCTGCCCGTCTGCCGCTGCCCTTTGAACGCTCCCCATGCGCTACCGGCGCGAGGCCGAGCAAAGCTCTCACAGGCCCAATCTCTGCTCACCAAATAAATTGACCCACACGTAAAGACTTTTTAAGGCTTTCCTCACTTCCAACATCCATTATTGGGTACAAATACGACGCTGGTTCGGAAAGTAGGTTCTGTTTACATTTTTGTCCTCGGGCACTGGTGTGATCGCAGTTCCTGTCTTGCTCAAAAACGTCTTTGGTTCAAGCAGAACAAAAGGACCTCATTTTGTATTCGCTATGTGTTCTGTGTCGTTCATAGTGATTATAGCAGAAAGACCACAAAGATGTGTTACAGTAATTAAGTCTCGTACAGAGGCATACAGGCATTCGTTTTTCTTTTGTTCTATTTGAGATTGGAACAGAAAAGGAAACAATTAGTAGTGGTATTAAATACTATCTGCCACGCGCCTTACGGTGGGCTGCTTGTAATTTAAGCACTGACTCCACAGCCGGCAAGCCTCTTAGGTGCTGCTGCAACCTTCCGTAAAATAGCACTATCTAAGCTTTCGATTCCTTCAGGGGTAGTAGCACAGAGGCACTAGACAGACTGGCTACCATTGAAAATTATCGTCTGGACCAGTGGTTCCATGCCTTTCTGACAAAACTACCGCCAGTCCACTCAGATAGTAGCTAATACCTCCCCTCCCTCCACCACAACCAAAATTAGCGCTGTTGGGAAAAGAATTCTCTAATAGTAATACATTTTAAACAACATTTGTTTTTGTAAATATTTTATTACAGCTTGAATTATACGGTTAATGTGACATATTATATTTTAAATTTCTAACAACAATTCTGTACAGTATGGTGAAGCAATGCACAGGGCATGTCGAGTCCAACCTACAGCGACTTTCCAGGATAGAAAGGTACCGATCCGCATTGATGGGAGACACTTGTTATAAAATATTGTTCCCCTGCACTAATGTTCCCTCTAGTGGCACTTCCGTCACCTATATCCTCCATCCCCATTTAAGATGAAGCAAGATAGAATATATGTACAGTACTTAATGTTTGTAAATCACCTGAGTGCCTGGCACCTTAATTCTGTACTGACAGGAAATTAGATGATGTCATACCTAGGATCAGTCGTGCAATTATTACCATCTACAACAAAACAATAATAATAATAGTAATACAAATACAGCTTAGTCCCCACAGAATAGTTACAGTTGACTTGTGTTGCAAATTAGAACGTGTATCTGTTGCAAAATTACCTGTAGTTTTAAACTTCGTTCAGTCACTTTTAGGGCATGCTGAACATTTCGTGCTATTACACTTCAAGAATAAAATAATTCACATACACAAATATTTAAATACTTGCAAGTATATCTTATACGAGGAACCATCCCACCAATTGTCTCAAGTACCTTAACCCTAGGAGCACCAAGGTATTTTAGGTTAAACGGAGCACCAACCAAGGGCAAATTTTGCCCGTGTTACAAAAAAAGCTGTAAATTCTGTAAAAAAAGTATTTATTTCAAGTAATTCTGTTTACAATGTAACATCAGTTTAATTATTAACAGAAAGTTTCAAAAACCAAAATAAAAACGCCTGTACAAATATTTTTAAGGTAAATTGAAAATTAAAAAAAAAAAAAAAACCCTCTTCACTTGAAGAGAATACTAACTTTTACAGATGACATTTACCTCCTGCACACAAAATGGTTGATTCCTTAATATCTCTTACACAGATATAGACCACATCTAGCACATGTTAACTTGGTTTTTGTGATGTTGTCCCTGGCTCTCTGGTTACTTGCATCCTTCAATCATATGTCGCACTTTGCTTTTCTATTTGGTTCTTCATCTGCAGCAGTTTTGGTCACCTTTAGTTTCTTACCAAGGATCTCTCCCATCACACAAATAATGGGCAACTGGAGTCCTTTCAAGTCCCCGGATCGCTCTTCTACATGTGGTTTCAAAAGTTCAAGGCCTAATGCATGGAGATACAGTTTCGTCGCATTTGATTTCCCTTCATTCCACTTAGGCACATTCATCTTGAACAGTGTGTAAGAGTTTATTGCAGCTCCAAGTAGACTGTAGAACATGGACGTCCATTTTTATAATGTATCGTTCAGTTGCACTACTAAGAATCTAACAAGTATACCATATTTTCCAGGTTTGTCTTTGAGGAAATCTTTAAAACGACAACGACTTCTGAAATGACATAGCATTTCATCAACTGTATTGCGAGGTCCACTTCTGTTGTACCTTGGGAATGTTCCATTCAGTGCTTCAAAAACTCACGCAGCGGCGCAAATTTATCACATACACGTCTTTCTGTCCTGGTTCCTTTTTCATCAAAACGAAGAATATTCAATAACTGATATGCTCTTGTCTCCCTCATAGTGTCTCTACATACGGCTCTTCCCAATAAATTTGACCATAAATCAGATAATGAAATATTGGTGTCCTGGTAAATTCCCATTAGAATCAAAATTCCCATCAAAGCATATATTTCAGTTTCGTCAACGGGAGATACATTTTTTCTTTCAGCTTCTTCATTTGTATGCTCAACTATTTTCTGTACTATTTCAGGTGTGACAAATTTCTTGAATGATTCACATATACTTGTTACTTTCCCAGCAGAAGTTACTCCCTGATGTTCACGAACGTGGAGGTTGTAGCGGGCGTGAAGAATTATGGTCTCATGGACTACCAACCCAGGGCAAAATGTGCCCTTGGGCATAAAATTGCAATATTTTTTATCAGTTTTTTAAAATTGTAACCATGTAAATGTGTAGGATAGTACTTTATAAGATGAGAGATAAATAGAAAAAAGCCCATTAACATTGAAGGATATTAATTATGATTTTTTAGTGAAAGAAAAGTGTACGGGCAATTTTTGCCCGGGCTTGGTGCTTGTAGTGTTAAGAAAACCACGAACAAACTTAACCTGGACGGCTGCATGCTCCCAAATACAACGCCACTCTGTATAAAACAGCACGATGTGTTTCACGTACAATACTGTCGTATTTATTCATTGTCCCAAATAAGTTATTTTATAGTGTAAAAACTACTTAAATTGTTCTTTTGTTTCTGAACGCCAATCACCGCACACTCTTCAGACGCCGCTCGAATATTTTTTCATATCATAAACAGGTAATTTTAACCTGCCAGGAAGTTTCATATCGGCGCACACTCCGCTGCAGAGTGAAGTTTCATTCTGGAAACATCCCTTAGGCTGTGGCTAAGCCATGTCTCCACCATATCCTTTCTTCCAGGAGTGCTAGTCTTGCGTGTTTGCAGGAGAGCTTCTGTGAAGTTTGGAAAGTAGGAGGCGAGGTACTGGTAGAAGTAAAGTTGTAAGGCGGGATCGTGAGTCGTGTCGGGATAGCACAGTCGGTAGTGCGCTTGCCCGCGAAAGGCAAAGGTCCCAGGTTCGAGTCCCGGTTCCGGCACGCAATTTTAATCTGCCAGGAAGTTTCATATCAGCGCACACTCCGCTGCAGAGTGAAGTTTCATTCTGGAAACATCCCTTAGGCTGTGGCTAAGCCATGTCTCCACCATATCCTTTCTTCCAGGAGTGCTAGTCTTACGTGTTTGCAGGAGAGCTTCTGTGAAGTTTGGAAAGTAGGAGGCGAGGTACTGGCAGAAGTAAAGTTGTAAGGCGGGATCGTGAGTCGTGTCGGGATAGCACAGTCGGTAGTGCGCTTGCCCGCGAAAGGCAAAGGTCCCAGGTTCGAGTCCCGGTTCCGGCACACAATTTTAATCTGCCAGGAAGTTTCATATCAGCGCACACTCCGCTGCAGAGTGAAGTTTCATTCTGGAAACATCCCTTAGGCTGTGGCTAAGCCATGTCTCCACCATATCCTTTCTTCCAGGAGTGCTAGTCTTGCGTGTTTGCAGGAGAGCTTCTGTGAAGTTTGGAAAGTAGGAGGCGAGGTACTGGCAGAAGTAAAGTTGTAAGGCGGGATCGTGAGTCGTGTCGGGATAGCATAGTCGGTAGTGCGCTTGCCCGCGAAAGGCAAAGGTCCCAGGTTCGAGTCCCGGTTCCGACACACAATTTTAATCTGCCAGGAAGTTTCAGGTAGTTGGATATTTCTGTTATCTTCGTGTGTCCATGCTTACCAACAGCTAACACAGAGCTAGGCTTATACAGTCAATAGTCGATTAGTCTTTGCGCTGAGACTGCCGCCCCGTCGGAGATTCGAGTATTCCCTCGTGTGTGTGTGTGTGTGTGTGTGTGTGTGTGTGTTTTGTCCTTATCGTAAGTTAGTTTAAGTAGTCGATAACTCTGAGGACCGATGACCTCAGCAATTTGGTCCGTTAGGATTTCAACAAAGAACGGACAAAAGTAAAAGTTGTCCAGTTCCATGAAAAATAGATGCCTCTTCTTTGGTCACAGAGCTACTCGACATCTGCTGTGCGAACCTTCTCACCTCTGTGAAATGACTCTATTTCCTCCTTTCCGAATTGCTCTTCAGCTTCCATAAAAGATTCATTTGCTGCAAAATTCCAGTCACAGACTGTGACACTGTGAGGCAACTGTTATGTATACTGTAGCACCACTGTGTCTGCAGGATAGGGAAAACACGCTGTCTTGTTGATCAGTTATTCTTTATCAAGGGACAAAAAAAATGTTCAAATGTTTGTATAGCTTATGGGACTACTATGGGGTCATCACTCCCTAAACTTACAAACTACTTATGAACTAGCAAACACTAAGAACGGCACAAATATCCATGCTCGAGGGGGGATTCGAACCCCCGACCGTAGTGGCCGTGCAGACCGTGACTGGCGCGCCGCAGTCCCCTCGGCCACCGCGGCCGGCAGCATTGGACAACATGAGTAATTTGTTCTTTGAAGACCCTACGTAATTTTTACACTGGAAGAATGGAGGGCACATATTCAAGATCATTCTTGACTGGCTGAAGATTTTAAACAATTCTTAGCGAATGATTTAAAGCTTATGTAACCAGTCAATAAGGCGGTATTAATATAAATATTGTGGTGCTATCTTTTAATCCCTT